>CM067858.1:21261666-22558333 GCA_034642435.1 Megalocaria dilatata | reverse complement strand
CATATACGCGAACTATCTGTCCTGAATCCATGAGCACCCTTCCGGTCCTCAACAACCATATACATAAGGATGAGCGGATCAGAAGAATAGGAGATGTATCGATATTGGTCGGTGACTCTGGCAGAAAGATAATCTTCCTTCAAATATCAGCCCATGTAGTAATGCGGGCAATCAACTCGTCCGCATTACTGCGATAGCAGTAACAGCTCAACACATAGACGAAGGCGCTACGATCCCCAAAGAAAAGCGATTCAAGTCTCAATATGAACCTATTATAATATCAAACACAGTGACCAGCTAGGTGCGATGCAGCCGAGAATGGAAGTATGGACATACGCAAAAGACCTATGTCGCTTGTCAATCGGACACACTAACATTTGTTCATTCAAACTTCACCACCAACCTGTATTTCCTGCAACTCCACTCTATCTTCCGATCTCTTTTTTCCTGCAGAAAACACCAATTTCTATGCTACCAACTCGACGCATCTGACGCACTCGAAAATCCTGGAACATTTATCAGCTACCTTAGAGCAACGGAAGTATTCCATAAAAAAGTCCTTATTTTTATCTCTATGAAATAGATCTTATGTAACCGCGGATACCCCTGTTTGTTTCATATAAAGCAGTCCAGAAGATCCATTTTCATGAAGCCTGTGATCTCTTCCAATCCCTGGATTCATGACGATAATGACCTGAATGAAGAGGAGGCAAGCGGTATAATGATCACGCAGTTGTTGCCACTATGGGATTAAAAACATTATGTGTTTCAATAACATGATTCTTTTCTATGTGATAAGACCAATGTGCAGTTAGTTGGACTAATAGTCGTATCACAATTAGTCTTGAAATCAGAAAAATAGAACTTTAAACGAGATATTAATTAATCTTTGGATAACTAAACGAAAATATATATTTATTGTTACCTATGCTTCAGACAACAACCGAGAAGATATTGCTCATACAAATAGAGCTGTCGGTTATAAAATATATGAATGGAATTAGTTGAAATCACAATATAAGCATAATAAAAAATAAATAATGAGTATAATAGTGTAGTGACATGGAATGTAGAAAGTTTTGTTCATGACATTCATTTTCTACTCTGACTTAACGCAAGTGTTTTTTACTCTGTTATTTCTATTTGTCATTGTTTCGAATAAAGGTTTTGCTTGATGAGACACAAGGTTATATTATAATTTTTCTATGATTTGAAAAAAGCTGCACTATTTTCATTGTTTCTAGATTTTGAAGATAATTATCAGTACACTGATTAAAAATAATTGAAATAAATTGATTTGACTGATCTGTACCAAAAATCATTAATAAGGAATATGAGCTATGTTAATAGAAAGTTCTACAGATCGAGACAGTATTACATATATCTGCATAACAATTCTATACCCAAACAAACCCGAAAAGGTTTGTTGATGATTGGGACAAATTGCAGGCATGCGTACGTTACAAACTTGTTGGTTTTCATCAGTACAATGAACACCAGCGACTACAAATCTATCAAGTACTTATATTCGCTATATACAGAAACACTAAGGTATTAATTATACACTAGTGCTATCTAGAGTATACAAGACATACATTTGCTAGCTAATTCAAGCAAAGGAATGTATCCTGATGTTCACGTAACAAACGCAGAAAAAACTTTCTTAAGGCTCAAGTTAGACCATGACCGTGAGCTATGGTAATAAAAAGTTCTTCAAATCAAGACAGTGTGACATACATCTGTATAACAATTCTGTACTCAAACAAACCCAATAAGGTTTTACGGTTGTACCATTGGATATAACCACCTGGTCATCGCGAAACTGCAACGTATAGAGGTACGTGTCATCGAGTTCTATTCTCATGGCATGAACTTTCTTTTCCCATTGTTTTAAGGCTGCAGCCACGTATATTTTGAACAATGTTGGCGACAAAGAATATCCCTGCCTCAAAACTTTAGTGTCAGGGAGTTCGTCAGTTATGCATTTTCCCATTCTTATACTTGATTAAGTCCCAGTGTAAAGATTTTGTATAGCTGCAATGAGGATGTGATTGATGTTTATACCCTTCAATAGTTCCCAGAGTTTCGCCGCTGGTATTGTGTCGTAAGCTTTGTGTAAGTCTACAAATGTAATATGGACTTCTCTGTTAGTTGCCATTTCTATTTAATTAACTGTTTGAGGCTGGATACATTGTCACCGCATGATCCTAGCTCGAAATCCGCTCTGCTCCTCTTTTTTCCGACCTTCAATTTCCTTCTTCACAAGATCTCACAGCACTCTTCCATAAAGTCTACTTAATGTGCTCTTCACTGATAGTCCTCTATTGTTATCGCATAATGTCCTGTTACCTTTCTTATAGATTTATACTTTACAGGCAGATTTTCATTTCTCAGGAACAGGGTGTCTATTCACGCACAAGTTGAACAGATGTGTTATCATGCCGTATAATTTTTCGGTTCCATTCTTCAGAAGTTCGGCGTTTATACCTTAAGGTCCACAAGCTCTTCCATTTCTCATACACTTTATGGTTTTTTAACCATTTTGTCGGTGATTTCAAAGTATTCGCCATGTATAACTATTCCTTCTGGGGCTGCATCATTTAGATATTCTTGCCTGTCTTCGGTCAGTAATTTTCTGTAGTGATTCATCAAAGTCTTAGTATCTATTATTTGCAGGTGTTCTTTTTCCCTATGTGATGTTCGACTTTATGAATCTCCAAATCTCAGCATTCTTCCGTCCTCCATTCACATGGTATTCACATTGTAACATTTCTTATCCCAAAGCTCGTTTTTTCCTCTCTATATTAATTTTCTTGCTTCACGTTTCACTATCTTGTAATGTTCAAGATCGTTTGGATTTTTTGGAGTCAATCATTTCAAATACTATTCCTTTCTTGCTTTACTAAATATTCTATCTGATCATTCCCCAATAAATATGTATAGGTATAAGAGGCGCAACTTTGGTTCTGATGAGGTCCTATCTTGAAGATCGTTGCCAGATAGATTTGGAACGTAAGAGGTCTTCAATAATGAAAACTAATACAGGAGTGCCCCAGGGATCGGTGCTAGGACCGACTTTATTCATCGTTTATGTCGATGATCTGATAATATTGCTGCAGATGGCGAGACCCTCCTTTCTGTTGACACATCATTCTTGAATAAAGCAAAGAATAGACTGAATAGGTCTCAGGAAACTATAAAAAGGCGTAGTAGAATGGTTCAAAGTTAATATTATGAAAGTAAATCCAGAGAAAACACAACTTCTGGTTGTGAGCACAAAATACCAAAACATGGAAAGTATTTCAATGCTCAGATTATCAATTAGCGGAAATTTAACTTCATATAAATGAAGTATGTCACAATCTCTCTACGCCGTTTTTCCAAGAAGCCCATTAGAAACCGTTTTAGCCGTTTCAAGACTATTGCCATATTGGAATTACCTGGGCCACCTTTTTGGACCCAATCTCTCTCTCTCTCTTATATGTACTTCCGCCGACAATTCTCTACAAGGTCCCTACGAGCTGGATTACATTCCACATCTGGTTATGAAAAAACTCCCTCCATTTGGGTAAAATAATTCAACTCTCTGAACTTATACTATATGTATTTTAGGCTGTGAATAAAGCATTTAAGTCTAATATATATCCCTCTTTCACCCCACTTGAAATATGCTCAACCCAGAATTTGCATACTAATTGGTTAACGTTTAATCAATTACTTTCGAAGAATTCAAAAAGGTATCTCTACATACCAAGCTATTCTTTACACTTACCCTTACAGTCTGCTATATCCTTTAATGTCTTATGTATATACAAAAGAGCAGGAATACTTTCCAAAAGCACTCAGCGGTTTACAATCATGAAATAAGATCAAGAAATAAATTCTTAGCTCCACGTCATAGACTGAAGAGAACACAAAACACGCACGTATTCAATGGTTGAAAATGTACAATAAACTTCCTCAACACCTGAATTCACTGCACTGAATTCAAACGGATAGTTGGGATGATTCTCACTGATTGTACTTTTTATTCAATGGATGAATTCATGACGTACCAATTCTAATCATCAATTAATTTTGTAATTGTTTATACTCATGTTTATACTAATGTCTAATAATTTTTATTTTTTGACTTTTATGAATTTTAAATTTGACCACATATTAATTCAACTATTATTTTTATTTATATATATATTTATTTTACTTTTATTCATACATATAAGTATGTTATTATATATTCACATGACATTCCCTGTAAAATTTTTAGGATAATTCATAAATTATTATATATTTGATAGATTCGGTCTTTACTTGGTGGAAACTCATTTTAATTAGAAAAAATGTATATGAGACAGTAATTTATTTCCACAAAAATGTTTGTACTACTACAACAATTGTTTCACCACAATGTGGCTTCTTCAGGTATTACCTGAAGAAGCCACATCGTATCTCATATACATTTTTTTTTTAATAAATTATTATTATTATCATTATTGAATGATCACTTACATCTTGTTCTCGTGTTCCCGCCGTTTCATTGACAACTTTTAAATGATATACTCATTGGTTTCTTGGAATATGAGGTCTGGAAAGTTTGCTACTGGGTCATTATCCAGTCTCTGTTTGTATAACTGAACTGTACTTTCATGCATAAAGCTATCAAGATTATACGCGGTATGTATCAGCTTTTGCAAGCATAAAGCTTGATTATTCTTATCCTTTACTTGATATTTCGGCAAAAATATTACATTGGCTCGTATGCCAAAATGATCCAATCCACCCCTAGAAGCTCCTTTCATTTCATCTTGCATAATTCATCTGTACGCTTGACTTTTGTTCAATAATGAAGTAATCTATTATTGATTTCAAAACATTTGTTGCTTTTATCGAGGTGTATCGATATATATTATTACTAATAAGGAGTATCAGCTGTGGTAATAGAAAGTTCTCTAAATCAAGACAGTGTAACATACATCTGTATAACAATTCTATACTCAAACAAACTCGACAAGGTCTTGTTGATCACAGAAGCAAATTGCAGACATGCGCATATTTAAAACTGATTGGTTTTCGTCAGTCAAATGTATGCTAGTGACTCCAAATCTCTCGAGTATCTATATTCGCTTTACACAGAGACTCCAAGATATTAATAATGAACTGGAGCCTAGTTTAAGCAAAATACATTCACGACATACCTTTGCTATTTCATTCAAGTAAAAAAATGTATTCTCGATATTTTCACGTTACGTTCACGTTTGAGTATAGAATTGTTATACAGATAGATGTATGTTACACTGTCTCGATTTCTAGAAATTTCAATTACCATAGCTCATACTCCTTTTTAATGATTTTTGGTACAGATCAGCTGAATTAATTTATTTTAATATATTATTATGCTGAAAGATTTCATTGTTGATCCTTAAATCGTTGGTTTTACGAAAGTGTATAAGTCTGTTACCATCAATTTGTTCTTCCCCTAATGGAGAATCATTCATTCCTGTACGGCTGTTGAAGTCACTCATCATGACGATCTCTTTAGAGTTCCCAATTTTATTGATGATTTCACATTTATTTACTGAAGGAAATGAAATTTCGTATTAGTATTATTTCTTGGGCTATATTTTGAACTTTTCGTTAATATTAATGTCGAAAAATGTTTTCAGGTTACATGTTTTGAAATAAAAGTTTATTGAATCTTATTGTATGTCTGGAAAAAAAATAATATCTTCCTGAAGGAGACCAAAAATATAATTTTCCTTACTGACTGGACTGACATTCTCTCATTGAATTGTAATTTTATTTTAAATGTCCTACTCAGTAATACCGAGTTCCTGAGGAGTGAGTAGTTTAACTCCTTTAATCATACTGAACTCAACAGCAGTGTCTGCTGGTGCTTTTGATATCCGAATTTCCTAGACTGAAGCAGGTTTTCCTTGAAATTAACAACAGCAAAATTGATGTTCAGTCTCCAGATCGTGCTCTGCCGCTGCCCGGACAGATATTACACCCATTCGAAGGAATATATTTGAAAATATTTGAGGCGGTGCAAAGACGAAGAACCTATTAACATGATTAACGATCCTTGGGTATTATAAGAAATTTCTAATGGTTCAAAGTTAATATATCAGATGGTGGAGACATCGGGAACACGACTCTCAACAGAAAGATAAATTAATCTGGAAATTTCTACAAAATGTTGGAATCGGCGGTCGCAGGCTGGTAAGAAAAGATCACTCTTCTTTTTCTGGGTGGTTTTTCGCTTGGTTGACCTCGAAAATTGCTCCAATTTATCATCTTCCTAATGAGTGGAAAAGTTGAGGGCTACACTGATCGCAATGTTGGCGCTGATTTCGGTTACGATGGTCGTAAGAAAAGTTATGGACATAGTCGAGATTTATACACAGAATAAGAATAAGAAGTAACAATTGTTTTTCAAAACCGAAATGAACTTCTTTTATAATCGATTTTTTTAATGGTAGTTCTCCAAAAATTTTTGGGACTTTTTGTAATTTTCTCAAAATTTTCTTTCTTGAACTCTTTGTTGAATATTTCAAAAATTTCTCCAATTATTTCCTTTGCTTATCCCTTTATATTTTTTTCTATTATAGAAGGAAATTTTTTGGTTGATCTGTAATCCATTAAATTGAAATACGACATTTTTAAATGAAAATCTGAAAAGAAAAACTTTTTGTTGGATTTATATTGCCAAATTGTGTTTGAATTGTTCTGAGTTTCATTTGGTGTATGCCTAACGAGGCTAGTTTCTGATCATCTTATTTATCTCTCCTCTGCCTTTGAGATTTAAGTACGTATCGATTTTTGCGTTAGCACTTGATCGATATAAATCATCCTGGTTAGTTAGGCGTTAGTTACGAGCTTCTGGTGGTCACTGATAATTTTGATGAAGCTGTTGAAAGATGTTGAAGTTTGAAATTATTCTGGAAGTAAGGAGATATATCAGCATTTCCAATTGACATCGTCCTAGGACGGATCTTTGGGGATCTGAGTTGAGTTGAGTTCACTGGAAGTCTGGTGATCCAATATGCATATCGTCGTGGACGGATTTTGCAGTGCCTTCCTCACACGCAAATTGTTTCTTTAAATTTGTTATTCTTACCGGAGAGATAGACTATCAATATTAATCTTAACCCGGATGGAAATCATAGGGGTATACGTGTTTCATTGGGTCTGCCAGTTAAGTAGCTTTTCCATACCCAACCAGCTGGAAGTTATTTCGGTTAGATCTGTAAAAAGTATTTAAGACGCATTGTAGAGGAAGTTTAGCAATCACACTAGGCTAGGAGTTCTGTTGTCCTTAGTTTTGGAGGTTGGTTGAATCGTGGCATCGCCGACGTAAAAAATCATCTATTGCAGAGACGAATGTTTGGTTGTATCGGTCTCTACTTGTCGGAAATATACTATACTCACCTGACGAAGTCATGTTGTTATGACGAAACAATTGTTGTGAAATTAAATAAATTAGCGGAAATTAAGTTGTTTTACTTTAATCATCAATTGCAGAGACCTTATGCAGTGGAAGGTTAGAGAACAGAAGCGTCGCATTGAAAGAGCTATCAAGCCCGTTGGAAGCTGAGAAATAAATGTATTGAATTATCTGTTTTTTTGCTTCAGTGTATTATTTTTGCAGTTTCATAAAACCTAATTAATTATGGGTTCATATTTACTTTGTACGAACCTCTGATTCAACTAACTATTGTTAGTTGCGCTGTGAAATCCCTTTACTGAACTTAATTCATTCAAATATTAGTAAATAATACTATATCGTTCATTTGTTCAACTGCATTTACCACCATGATTGATATTGATTTTTTGTCGGTTTATATATATCTAACGAACAAACGTGCCGTATTTTCGCTCAAAGATTCATAGTTGGTTCCCTTTCCCCCATCGATTACCCTCTCTACTTTATTTCAAATAAGGAAGCGCCCGAGCTAGTCAGGGATATACTCGTAGGTTATATTGGACTAGTTGTAGTCAGACAGCAAGGTAGCAGATATTAAGCCCCATTTCGCACGTGGTGCCTCGAAATACTGTGGTTTTTGGAATTGATATTTTCACTGAATGATATATTATTGAAAATCAAAAATTATTCCCTTAGTTTACTCGAACTGCTGAATATTCAGGTAGTGGATATTTTTTCTAAAATTTGGAGAAAAAAATCGTGAAGGTCTTTTCATGTAAACATTTTATGTTACTTAAATATGTAGTCGTTTTTTGCAAATTTTTTAAATTTTACAACAAACCAGCTGTTCGAGGAGATCCAAAGTCGATGTTTAGTTGTTGTTAAAAACCTAGAGCACGTGTACGCGGAATTTATCGCCAGCTAAGTGAATTTGAAAAAGGTCGAATTATTGGTCTACGGGAGGCGGGGTTGTCATTTCGAGGAATCGCTAACCGTACGAACAGAAATCCAACTACTCTTATGAGATGTTGTTAAGCGTGGTTTGAGAAAGCCCAAAATCGAAGAAGAGTAGGCACCGGACGTCGAAGGGGCACAAATGAAGTTCAAGATCAACGTCTAAGACTTATTGGCTATTAGAGACCGATTTGCGAGAACTCGATCTTTGGCTGATGAGTGGTGAGGATAACAAGGCCACCTGTAACTGTCCGAACGGTTTACTGCCGCGTAAGGTCTTTTGTACTGCAGTATTAACGACCCCATCTTATATTACCTCTGACGGTTGAGCATCGCCGGCAACGATTACAGTGGTGCAGAGAACGTCAACATTGGAATGTTGAATGGCATCAGGTCGTCTTTTCTGATGAATCTCGATTCTCCTTGGGTGCACCTGATGGCCGAAGAAGGGTTAGCCGACGTCGGGGAGAAAGACGTGAACCTCAGTTTGATATTGAGCGTCATGTACATCAGACAGTAGGCGTTATGGTATGGGGTACTATTGCGCATGCTAGTAGGTCACCCTTTTCGGTGATTCGAGGTAACATGACAGCGCTGCGTTACCTTCAAGAAATAGTAGAGCCATATGTTCTCCCTTACCTTAACCGGCTCGAGAACCCAATATTTCAGCAAGATAATACTCGACCTCATGTTGCCAGAGTTAGTTTATACTTTTTTGAAGCGACCCATGTGAATCTTTTGCCATGGCCGCCCAGATCCCCTGATCTTTCGCCCATAGAGCATGTTTGGGACATCATGGGTAGAAGGCTTGAAAATTTACCCCTAGAGCCGCCAGAGTCCGTAGGACTCTGGCGGCTCTGAGACGTGAACAGGTAGTTTGGGATAGTATCCCTCAAGAAGAAATAGACCATCTGATTGCATCAATGCCAAGACGTGTTGGGGAGTGTATAGATAATCGCGGTGGACAAACACATTATTAACAAATTTATTAAAAAAAACTTGTGAACCTTTCGGTTTTTTCTTTAAATTTCAATAATTTACTGCTTGCTATACTATCTATGTTTTATCAAAAAAAATTAAAATTTAAACAGCTGCTTCTGGGTGTTGCAGTTTCTTTGTCAGTTAGTATATATTGTTTCATTTAGCTTGTATACTAGTTATTTTGTATTCATTGATGCATCATGTGAAGGCGTGGTTATTTCTGTATTGCAATGGACATTTGTTTTTGCGTTTTATTTTTATAGAATGCATAAGTTCTTTCGTAGTGCCCTGATAACAGTGGGTCAAAAGACTATCTGATGTGTTGGTTATCCTGGTGTCCGCAGGGTTAGAAACTGTCAAATGCTTCTTCGGATAGAGTGCCATCGTCTATCTGATGTTTCTGTACCCTGGTAACAGTGGAGATGGAGACTGTCAAATGTTTCGGAAAAATTACCTCCGTTCATCTGACGTGTAGTTAAAAATTGTGGTTCAGAAATTACAGGTCGAATTTTTTTTGAAATGAAGTGGAAATTTAGATATTTTTTTCTCATTGATTGAGATTTTTTATGCATTGCTTTGAAGTTGCAGTTCATAGAGTTGTAGTGGAGATTTTTTTGAGGTGAAGTTTGTAGTTAGTTTGCAGATGTTTTGAGGTAGATTTGGATATTTTGTCTTGTAGGTTGAAATATTTGAGTGTTTTGACGTGAAATTGCACTTGTAGAATTCTAGTTAGGTTTTTTGAAAAAATGGAGTATTCTTACTGTTGAGTTTTTTCTGAATTGGTTGATTATCATTTCTGGTGTTTTCAGTCTTTAAAATAAAATAATAAGGAACGGTATTTTACTTGATAGAAGGATTATTACAAAATTTGAATATCAAAATAGATTTAATCTGTTGGTCTTCTACAATTTTAATTTCAAAAAATTTACTGAAGAAACTTTAAGAATGTTAATGTTAATGTCTTTATGAGCACTGCTCATATTTAATAGACGTATAAAATCGAAATTCATCATACAATATCAAATGGAATTAAGAAAAACCAAAGAATATACATTGTCAATTAAAATTAAAATATAAATAAACAAACATTTTTTGTTTCGTTCCAGGCATGCGTACTGAACTCTTCAGACAAACGTACGAAGCCCTGTTTGTTACAAAATATATTGTTTTCTGATCCTATAAATTACTTCAAAAAATCTCAAAACATATAGCACATCCTCAAAAAATAATTAAAATTACGATAAGATCAGTTCAACTTTACATATAAAATATAATAAAATCAATTGAACAATAAATAGACTTACCGAATGCACTCTTCAGAAATATATGATCTTTAGAGACATGTACATATGTAGGTATATATAATATTCACTCTATGTTCTATGCTCTCAAAAAACCCTACAGAGCTTATAATGTACTTTAATGATCTTAGTTAGTGCTCATAAAGACATTAATTTAATTCTTAAAGTTTCTTCAGTAAATTTTTTGAAATTAAAATTGTAGAAGACCAACAGATTAAATCTGTTTTGATATTCAAATTTTCAGTCTTTAATCTTTTTTTTAAGATAGGTTGATGCCTTGGTGTGGATTTTGATGGAAACAGTATTCTCGTTGTGAAATTAGGATTATGTGGTGGAATGATGGAAGAAATATGAATGCGATTTATCTATGAACACTGTGTTTTGATGAGTTTAGGAGTTCTAAAATGAATGGTGTCAGTAATTGTGAAATAAAGTACCTTTTTCTTTCTCTACTAGTACCTTGAGATCGGCGTCATCCTAGCTTATATCTAACCGGCTTCAGTGACTAGATATCCTCGTCCTGTAGTTAAGAACCGTTTATTGAGCTGAAAATATTGGTATCTAGCTGTCTTCAGTAACTAGATGTCTATCGAACTTTTTGTCGAGTTTTAATGACTTGTACATGTCGGTCTCTAGACACCCTCAGTAACTAGATATCTTTTACTTTACACAAGAGCTTCTTTTAAATCGTGGAAGATCTTGGTTTATTTCCCGCAGAAGGAAAATGCAGTACATGGTTTCAAAATTCCTCTGAAAATTGATATGATATAGATCCTGAGTTTCTTACCATTTTTCCAAATTCTCTTGCTTATTGATAAAGTATTGATTTTTGCGGTATAGGCACGTTTGTGTTCGATCGGCATAAAATAGGAAGTTTCCGGTGGTCATTTTCATGAAGCTGTTGTAAGCGGTTGAATTCTTCAGGGCGTAAGGAGATAAATCACCATTTCCAGTTGGTATCGTCTTGGGATGATTTTTAGGAAGTAAAGCTGAGTTGAAGTTATTCGAAGCACCAGACTTCGAATAACTCCAATCTCCGTGGACAGATTTTCAGCCACTGAATATTAATTTTTAGAACTTGTTAATTGCGATGGAAATCGTAGTCCAGTATAAATATATTTCATCGGGCATGGAAGTTTAGTAGATTCACCATACTCATTCCGCAGGAAGTTATGTTGGTTAGACTTGTAAAAACTATTACTGACCTGTTATTGATGAAGACTAGTAATAAGACTAGGCTAGCATTTCGGTTATACCTGGTTCTGGAGGTTGGTTATGCCTACATGAAAAAACATTAATTGTAGAGACCTCATGAGGTGGAAAGTTGGAGGACAATGACGACGCATTCAAAGAGCCATAAAGGCCGTGAGTAGCTGAATAATTAATGTATTGAACTATCTGAATTTTCATTCAGGGTACAATTTTTGCAGTTGTATATTATGGTATCAATTAAAGGTTCATATTCACATTGTACGAACATCTGAACAATTTATTTCAGATCTGATTTAAATTACTATAGTTAGCTGCACTGTGAAATTTCCTTAGTGAACATATAATCACTTTAAAAATTAGGAAATAGTACTAAATGGTTAATTTATCGAGTTTTTGATGAAATGTGGCAAGGACTAATAAACAAAATGCAGGAGGAAAAAGTCTCGATAAAACTGACGAGGATAATGAAATCCTATTTGAACAATAGAACATTCATGGCTAATATAAGAGCGATGATAAGAAAAATCGAAGCCGGCGTAACACAAGGATCAATTTTAGGGCCTAAGCAATTCAACATTTATCCTTTGGACTTACCAAAATCGAAGAGATGGAAAATTGCCAAATTCGCAGATGACTCAGCAATATATATTATTCAAGCTGATACAGAGACTCTTTGACAGAGAACCTCCAGATCGAGATGAAACAACTCGTCATATATTTGAGTGTGGATAGCTCAGCGGGAGAGCATCGGACTCGTGACCGGGAGGTCCAGGGTTCGAATCCTATTCAGGTAGAAAAGAAATTTTCTAGTTGGACGGGTATCTGCCACCATTTCACTGTTGGGTCAAAAATTAACAGTGCTGTGACCTAAAGTGGCGCAAGATCGCAGTAACAAAGCCTACACAGAACACAACTGAACTCCTAACTCGTACAAGCTGAAAAAGCTTCTGAGGGATCTTCACAGAAGATCTAGGAGTATCAGGATAATAATAATAATAATAATAATAATAATTTAAAAAAATGGAGCATCAAAATAAATACAAAGAAAATATAAGCTGTACAGATGTGATCTTGAATGAACATAGGAGAACTTTTAGGAAGGTGGAAATTTCTAGTGACTATTTGGTCGTTGAAGATAAGTTTTACAATGCTTTGGAATTCGAGTCAGCAACCCAAAACGCCAAATTAAAATTAAAAACGATAGAAAGAAGCTAATTGACATAACCCTCATAAGGACTCAACCGTAGACACGTGTTTCGGGCTTTCGGCCCTCATCAATACGGTAAAAAAAAGTGTGAAAGATGGACTACACTTGGTAGCGAAAAAAAAACCAACAATCAACGGAGTCAACAACAGAAGCCAGCCGTCAATTTGTGGTTTCATTAAGGAAACACCGTGATCACAGGGCAATAACCAAATTTGGCACCTGCGAAGCAGGTACCTAATTTATTATTTTTTTATTAAATCAAAATGTTTTGGAAAAACCATGTTTCTATTTAAGTAGACATAGAATTTTCAAATATCGTATAACACTCCAAAATATGGAGGATCTGTGAAAAATAAAGAAAATTGACAGAAATTGAATAGCATGCATAGCTGCTATTGAAAATTCGCCATAGGAATGTTATGAGTAACAAATGCTATAGCAAACAATGTCGAAATATATATTTCAAAATATGACACAGACAGTGTTTGAAACTCCCATGCATAATTTACAGTCGCCCTTTTACAATGATAAATAAAACTATCATAAAACTATATAACACATCTTCATTTATAAGATCTTGAAAGTAAACTCTGCATGACTGAATGTAAGAGTATTGGATGGAGTAGTCCGTTACTTTAAAATAGTTCATTTTTAATAATGAAATAAATTAAATTACTTTGTTTACTATCACTATTGAATAGTGAATGTAAGAGGTTAACTCAAAACAAAAAATCAATTATATGTTTGGTTTGAACCACAAAATCCTACTAAATTAGGCACGGCTCAAATTCCAATATACCAAAGTCGTATTGTAAACAAGTACAAAAACAAAAAACTCAAAGTCTAAATTTATACTATATACAAAATAAATACATATAAATAGTATATTCTTGACAGCGGCTAATATTCACAGAATGATGCTGTTTTAATATAAAAATTCAAATATTATTTTCTATTGCGAAAATACTGTTTGAATTTATTTTACACATGGTATGAAATTTATGATTTGATTTTTGTTTCTTCACAGACGCATTTAATATATTGCAGTTTAGACAGAGAATATTCTGGCTCGAAGTAAAATATAGAATTGACAATTAGTTTTGTGTTAATCTCTTATGTTGAGAAAATTTGAATATCAAAACAAATTGAAATAAAATTTTGTTATATTTCTTCTATCAAGTAAAAAGCCTTTCTATTTTATTTTTTTTATCTTATGTTGAGTGTTACACACTTCATTTTCAAGCATCAATATCTTATAAACGAAGATATGTAGTATGCTTTTTTGACAATTTTCGTTTATCATTCCAAAAAGTCGACCTAAGATTAGGATATGCATATAGGGTATTTTTTGGTACAAAATTTGTTATTGTTAAGGTGCAAACTCCCGCTACTGTATGTAATCTCATGCGCAAATCACTTGCGCATGTAGATTGTATAAGATTTAGGTATTATTGTATGATGCATAATCTGTATGCCGTGATTGTTTATAAAAAGACTAAGTTTCTCTATGAAAGAGGGATAACCACAGAAACCATAGTCTAAATTCCATGATATTTGATATACCAAATCAATTTAGTCTCTAGGAATCCTCTCAAACATGCTATTCAGACCCGCACAACACACCAGAGACTTTTCAAACACACCAGTTTAGAGAGACTATTCCAATAGACCAGTCTAGCAGAGATCATTCAAATACACCAATCTAGCATAGACCAGTCTAGCAGAAACTATTCAAACACACCAATCTTGCAGAGACTATTCCAATAACACAAGAGACCCAAGAGCACAACACAGATTAAGTCCGGTAAGTCATTTTTGTACACTTCAATCATTTTATGACAGATATTTTATACTTCAAATATATCTTCTATACTTGTTCAAGTATACTATTCATTTATACAGTCCACTTATCTCTGATCCATGATACCAGGTCTACACACACACTATTCATATTAGTTATATCTTAAGGAATGTAATTCAACCTTGATTCCGAAATACATAGGTTATTTTGATATATTGGCAATATTTCTAACCAGCTCTCTAATCTATAGTCAATTTCGATCTCATTGAAATCCCATTTGCAATAAACTAATTGCAAATTTACAGTAATATTCATATGAATCAGTTATGTATATTATGAAGATTTTGTCAATGTGTTTTATTTTCCAAAGACATGTTATTTATATTGGGATGTTGTTTGATAATTCTATATGTATAATAGATCTAAATAGAAACATATTATATTTTTTCCTAAGTTACTTCATTATTATTATTATACCACAAAAATTATACAAGATATTGAAAAACAAAAAGTGCTACGAAGAGAAAAAAAATGTGTTATTCACAAGTGGTAAAAAAGTGACAGACTGCCGCGATGACAACCCTGCTGCCTCAGCGATCCATCGTAGAAGTTTTTGAACGCGTTCACAGAACCGGAACAAACAACACTCTCAGGCAAAACATTCCAGGAACCAAACACACGGTAAGAGAGAAAATGTTGCCTACGAACCGTCGAAAAATTCTCTTTCTTGAGTTTGAAAGAGTGACCACGCAAACGTTCATCCCGGTTGATCACGAACAGATGACGCAAGTCAACACCGAACATTCCACGAAGGGCCATAACAATAAAACCCCCGCACACTCTACGGTCAGCAAACGACGTTAGGTCCATTATCGCAAGTCTCGCGTCGTAATCGGGTCGACGTATACCGTAGGGCAACCGCATAACCTGCCTCTGCAATCTCTCAAGTACCGCAGCGTTGCGACACAACACTGGACTCCAAACTGGTCTTATAAGGAGCACTACACGTAGTTGGATCGCACCCACCAAATGCCTTCTGTATTAAAAAGAGAGACCTTCTGACCTTGCCGACAATAGACAGTATGTGCTCCGACCAGGACAAATCGTCTGTTATAACAACACCGAGATCACAATGGCTACTTATAGAGGAAATTTCTTGGCCACAGATATTGTACCGGAGACGAGGGTTATTGGCACCCATGTGCAAAACTACACACTTCTCGATATTGAGAGGAAGCTGCCAGTCCTCGCACCAGAGTGCTATAGAGTCCAAGTCACGCTGCAATGCTTGATCCCCAGGAACACCGTACAACTTCGTGTCATCAGCAAACTGAGAGCAGCATGAATCAATATAGGTAGGTAAGTCGGAGATGTACAGGAGAAAAAGTAGGTGTCCCAAAACGGAGCCTTGTGGTACGCCACTGGTCACCGGTTTGGGAGACGAGAGAGAGCTGCCAACTCTAACCTGAAATGAACGATTATGAAGAAATGCTGCAATCCACGCAAGAAGGTCACCTCGAAAGCCTAGATGATCAAGCACGTTCCAAAGTCGTTTGTGGGGTACACGATCAAAAGCACGGGAAAAGTCCAAGTATATCACGTCCACAAGATCTTTCTTATCGAGTGCTTTTGACCAATAATTGACGCACTCCAGAAGATTTGTTATCACTGTACGACCAGGAAGAAAACCATGTTGGCAATCGGGAATGATCTTGTTGTCTGAAGCAAATTTGAGGACGCAATCTGGGATCAGCCTCTCACAAATTTTGGCTGCAATAGGAACTAGGCTGATGGGACAATAGTTTGACGCATCAAGCTTGTCAGGTTTTTTAAATATTGGAATTTTGATTTGATTTTTTGAACAATTAAATTATATAGGGGTTTTACAGAAAAATTCTGTTTTCATATTGAAGATTAAAAACTTTAAATTGAACCTATATGTGATGTTTCTTGGAATGAATTAACTGGATGATTCAGAATAGTAAGTTCATACATTTAAAATCCCATTCATGGAATTACGGAATAATTGGATAAAACGAGTTGTTTATGTTTCTGAACTTTTACATCAGGAATAATTGTGTGTAATAAATTTTTTCCAAGTCCACCATATATACAAAGTGAAATAATGGACAGTTTCCATTTCTACGACACTTTTCCGCCGAAAGTTTCGTGAAATATGGACACCTAGTTCTTCATGCATATCGGATCCTTCATTTCCTATAAACTGGATAAAGTATGGTTTTTCCGGCTACCGAAACGATCAACTACAAATTTTATATAACTTTCGCTTCCGCGTTCTTCAAGGTGAAAATTTTTCATATGCAAGAACCCACCCATCGCAAAGAACAAGGGTTACCTCTCCAGAATCTAATACGCGTCTTTATCTTCCCCCTGAGATTTTCCTCTGCATGCCAGCTACATGATGTTCAACCCTACGAGTGAATCGAGAGACGGGGCGGCTCCAAACCATGCGCTTTTCCTCATAGAGCGGCCGTGAAAACTGCACAGAGTCGCTCGAGATGTCGCGGAAAGCGGACGTGGATAATTTCCCCGGAAAATCCGACGTGAACCGGCTTTTCCGAAGTCGCGTCGGCCACTTGTAGATGGTCAAAGCGCGGAGTCATGCAACCGAGAAAATATCCGTTTGTTCAAGCGGAAAACTTCATTGTTTAGCTTAAGAATGTTATAGGAAGTGTTAATTCGGAAAACTGGAATAAATAGAGGACTTCGTTATAGCTTAATTTGTAAATATGTGTAGATCCAAAGGAATAATATGTAAGTTAGTGTTAAGATTTAAATTCGAAGACAAGGAGAAATCAGAAGGATTTGAAGGGTGGACTCAACAAATCTTTTTGAAGAAACTGAAGAAGTAATAACACGGAGAACGAATAAAGTTATTCGATCAGACTGAACGGATATCTGTTACAGAGAAGCAGAGTTTATCCGGAAAATCGGGTTTACGCGATTTCTGGATTAAAGGGCGTTATAAAAGGGTGTAGAAGAATAGATTTCACAACTATGAATTCTTCAAACTTCACACCCCTCGAAGGTGTTATCGTCAACGCTTCCGCTAACTTTTCCGAGGAACTTTACTCAGAAAATGACGCCAGGAACGCTTTTCTCCTCTTCGAAGACATCAATCAGATACTGGACAATTTGAACGTTAGCAATGCGACGGAATTGAGTGTGTACGAAAGATCCAATGGTTCGGTTGGTAATGGCACGTGTTTGGACGACAGTGGCGTGCACGCGGGGTACAATTATTGGGCGTTGATTCTGATCCTGTTCCCGATTTTCACCCTGTTCGGCAACGTCTTGGTTATTTTGAGTGTGTACAGAGAGAGGACATTGCAGACTGCCACGAATTATTTCATTGTTAGTTTGGCTGTTGCTGACCTGTTGGTTGCAGTAGTGGTTATGCCTTTTGCTGTTTACGTTTTGGTGAGTCTAGATTAAGTTTTGATCGCGTGTTTTCATTTGGTGATTAATCATTGGTGAGAGATAATTTCGTGTCTTTCGTTTCATTTCTTAAACAATCAAGCGAATGGGATTAAATATGAATGTTAATGATAAACATGCAGGATGATAATAAGAAAAAATATTTTTTGTTTTACATTCAAGGTTTTTCAGTTAAAATTGATGATTGATAGTTTCAGACAAGTACAAATATTTTACTCAACTGGAGCAGCGTTCATAGGTGTGAGTAATTTTCGGAAATTCCTGGTATATTTTCTCGAATAAAATGAAAATGTGGAAATAAATTTTCATAGTTTTTATTTTGTGAATTCAAATTGGAATGAAAAAAACTGTCACTCCAGCTCAAGATTATTCTGTGAAAATATAGAATAGAAATTAGTAAGGTTTCTCGAAACTTTTCAACCCAGTAAATTCAATGCAAGGGCTAAAGATCTAAATGAAAACAATGAATGGAATGCATATCAACGGACTCCGTTGAAAGATGTGTTATAGTCCAAAATTTTTCATCGCTATCTAATACCGTACATTGACTAAAAGATGATTACGCATTCGGAAATTTGCAATTATATGAATGCAGTGACGCCTGGAATTTATATATCGATCACGGGACTATGAAAATATTAAATAATATAAAATGAATGAAATTCTTTCCAACTGAATTGTTGAATAGAATTGAATATTGTGGATTAAAATGAACATATGTAAATTTTTTCAATCGAATTTAAATACATCTACAATTTTACTGTGTATTTCATTCAAATGTATCAAATATTTTTCTGAGCAAAGTGGTGTAGATAAAATTCATCGAACTAAAAATTTTTAATTCTTGTTATATCCATTTTGAGTAATTCTGAATCAAATTTAACCTATTTAGTTTCATTTTGAATGATCAGTAATGTGAGTTCATTTCAAAAATGACATACTCTCATACTATAATAATACTTACTCAGGCATTGCTGAAATTATCTAAGCTTGAGACACTCTTTTGCTTAGAGTTTATTGATTTATTTATAATTAAGAGATACTCATGATTGTTAGTAAAGTGAGTGATTTTAGTGTGTGGATCCTACGATATAAAGTGAAAACGAATAAAAATGGAATGAGATGAAAAATGTAAATTTTCATTCATACATAATATTGAATTCTACATAAAAATATAATTTCAATTTAAAATAATAATTCGTTAATATTTGGATATCAGTACAGCTGAATCTCACTGAGGTTTTATGTCCATTGTGTATGTTCCGTTTAAAATATTTTAATATACGTGAATATATCAGAACTTGATCGATTTCTCATCATTGTGAATCACTGAAGTCATTTGCGATATAAACGATGAGTTATTTCAAATCTAACACCGTAGATTAACTAGAAAATGATTACACTTTGTGAAATTAGCACTATCTACAGTCCAGTGACGCCTAGAATTAACATATCAATCACGAGAGTATGAAGATATATATAAAATAAATGTTATTTTTTCCGATTCAGTCAATTTTTTTCTTTTTAAAGTGGTTCAGATAAAAATTCATTGAACCGAAAATATTCAATTGTACGAAATGTTTAACATCTGTATTTTGGGTAATTTCAAATTTTGTTCAACACATTTGTTTGAAAGCATTTGAAATGACCGAGCATTGTAAGTTTCATTTTTCGAATCAAAATAATGGTTGGAAATATTTCCTGTTATCCGTTTTCCTTCAACTACCAATTGTTAATTGTGTATGAATAAAAAAACAAATAATTAAAAAATATATAAGAGGCAATATTTTTATTTCCACAAAAATGTTCACAATACAACAACTGTTTCACCACGATGTGGCTTCTTCAGGTATCTAATGATGTCCAATGTAACAGAGTTTAAATACAGTTAAGTAAGTGACCAAATAACGGAAAAACAAGTCATAAAAACTTTATTGTTGAAAAATGGCATTAGGGAAAGATATTCAGTAATGGGGATTTATCAACATCTATTTGTTAATTCAGAAGGATTTTACGGGCATTGTACCCGTTGATTTCGAGAATTTCTAAAAGTGTTAATCTAGAAGTTTTGCTTTCAACGTGGATAATTTCATAGTTATTGTTTAATTATGCCTGAACTCCTTAAGATTAGATAATTTTCTTTATTTTTCTGATCCTTATTGTTTTTTATGTAAGTACTAAGGCTATTGATGATTTCAAAAGCAGCGTTGTAATTGAAACTATTTTTGAAATGTTAAGCAATATTTTTAGATAATCCATTAATATAAGATAACGAAAAGTATTTCTGTGTTTTGTCCTCTTTTATAATTGGGTACACGAGACTTAATGCCATGTTTTTTTGTTTATTGGATACTATCTTGTCTATAAGAAAGGGATTGTAACCGTTGTTTGAAGCTATCTATTTAATAATATTCAATTCTTTGGAGAATTGATCTGAATTCAGAGTCACATTCGATAGTCTATGAATACAACTCTTATATGCTGATGATATCTTTTGGTTGGTGGGGTGATTTGAAGTTTCATATATTGTAATATCTATATTTGTGGGTTTGTGAAAAATACTGAAATCGAGTGAATTGTCTAGTCTTGTTATTGAGAGGTCCAGAAAATTAATACTGTGGTTATTTTCTTCTTAAATTTTGAATTTGATTTTTGGAAATTTCAGCTAAAATTGAACCAAGTGGATTTCTCATTATAAAACCCTTGTTAGAAATATAGATGATTCCGTTAACTTGAAAATAGTTTTTTTCAAGACATATTTTGAGACAATTAAGAGTATCATTCATTTTCATGGGGTTGGTGTTATTTTTAATCAATAGTCTTTTTACAATTTGTATTGTTTCTATTGGTGGGAATAAATTTCGTGCACCCAAAGAAATTAATCTACAATTTTAAGGTAATTGAACGGATTGAATATTGTCTACGAGTTAGATGCTATTTTTAATAGCGTATTTAGTTAAAAAGTTTTTTTAGTTTGAATAAAATAAATTAAAACTCGGGATAATTTTATGCTTGGTGATGTGATAAATGAATCGAAAATAGTACCTCTTATATATTTTTTAATAAAAATAAGTTGCCACCAAGTAAATACCGAATCAATCAAACATTTAAAAACAATTAAGTTAATTTAAAAAATTCAAGAAAATTAACTTGAAATTTCCGACTCAGAGAGAAATTTTCAGAAAATGTCTCTCTATTTATAATTCAGCATGTTTACGCGTATTTCCGAACAAAAAAAAATACCGACAAAGACGAAATATCCCAAATTATCAGTGACATTGTTTAATTTATTATTTTAGGATGAATTAATACTATAGACTACCAACATTAGTTTGTTTTGACATGTAGAATGATTCTTTGAACTTCTTATAGCTGGACATTTTTCACTTTCTTGGGAGTGAAAAACTCCTCGGCTTCTTGAGTTTATCTCCCATATTTGTAAATAAATTTTCTTTAAACTTTTTATCATGATTATAGTCAGGAGAGTACTAGTTCAACCTGACTGTTTTATTATTAGATTATTTTTTGGAGAATGAGTTCATCTGTGATATTTTCATCAAATTGGCCACTTTTTTTAACAATAGCATCCGCATTGGCTTTTTCACCCTTAGGTACCCACCTGCGATAAAACCCTGCCATACTGAAATAAATGCTACCTTACGTATTCATCTTGAATCGAAAAAAGTGTTTCTTTCAAAAACATCGTTGAGTAGTGTAAATGGATTCATGTAAAAATTAATGAGTGAACCAAAATTCTGCTTGTCAAATAATTAATGCGTGAATATTTGCAATGAGAATAAGTTAAATTAGACTGAGACTAAAATACCTACATTCAAATTCCAAAAAAATATAAAATAAAAATACGTTACATCATTACCAGCTTCATCAATGAGGTACGAGATCCGTCCAGAATAATAATATACCAAACTTTGAAAAATGCCATTTTTGAAAAAAATTATTCAAAGTGCAATTTTGAGTTAAACTGGAGAAAAATTTAACAGAAATGTGTCAACTTTGGCAACAAACTTACGGATCTTATGCTCTGAATTTTATGAATAGTTTTTAAGATTTAAAAATCTTCGTTAGTCAATGACAGATCTTTGATCTGGAAGGCCTTCAATTTCAGCTGATGAGTTTCACCTTTGGAATATCAACGATCATTTAATGTACATCCAAATCACCGATTGAATGTTAGAGAAATTTAAGAACACATTGTCATCCTATCTCTCACTTGATTTATGCCATAGGATTATGATTGAAAAATCAAATATATATCCAATCTTTGAATATCAAATTAGATTCAATATGTTAGTCTCCTACAATTTTAATTTCGAAAAATTTTATTCAAAAACTTTTAAAATTAAATTAATGTCTTATAAGAACTGCTTATATTTAATAGACGTATGAAATCAAAACTTATAATACAATATCAAATGGAATGAAAAACCAAAAAATATAAATTGCGAATTAAAATTAATGAAAAAATAAATATTTAAATGAGTCGCGTTTCGTTCCGAGCATGCGCATCTGAACTCTTCAGACTTTATAGAATAAAATGACAAAAACATAATTCATATATATGTGGAACATGCATAGCTCACACAAAAATTAGTCACTTATCAGCTTCAGTCATAATAAATTATACACCGAAACATAAAAAAGTGCCTGACCATTCTGATGTGCCATATCATGAAAATTTAAATCAGTGAAGCAACATAAGCTGTTGCTCGATTAGAACTGGAGCTCGCAGGATTGGCTAAGAAACTTATTGATTTTGAGGAGGTTTTATGAAATTTTGACTACTATGACGCCATTTTCCTTATTTGTGCGTCTCCCTTGAACTGGGACAAATAAATATGAGGAATGGTAAAGCGCAGCTTCATTTGTTTCACTCGGCGATATGAATGTAGGCTGGTCGAATGCCATAATACATAATAGGGAATTATGAGTTGTGTAGTTGCCATTATGCACTCTAGTCGTTCAAATGAGATTCTGAAGGGTAATAATATAACAGTATCTCGTTATTTTGGGATGTTGGATATGTATCTGCTATTATTCAAACAAATTGACAGTAGACCAGAAGTAAATCTTACCGATTACTTCCAGATCGATCAAAAATTATCTCCTCAAACTGATAGGGTCTGAATCGATCAATTCCTTTTCGCATATACAGTATGGAAACCACTTATTGAATAAAATTATTTGTTTTCTTATGTTAGAAAATTATGAAAAATTCTTGAGCACGTCAACATTTTAATTCAATAGAGCGCTTTTTAAACAACAATTAAAATATACAGGGTGAGTCGCGCAAGACCAGCATAGTCTGCCCTCTTTATTTGAAACTTTTGAAGCTCCTTAGTAACTTGATTTCAACAAACTATATCATGTATGGTCTATTATGAATAATATCGGATGACATTTCGAAAGTGTTTATTATTGCTTTCAAGAAACTGAATACCTAAATTACATGATGCAATTGATTTTAATACATGAAAATAAATGCTCAAAATGTTTTCCACCTCGTTTTTGGCAATAACAGTCTCATATAAAACTCGTTCCCAACTTTGTTTGAAGTTTGAGTTGAAATAGTCCGAATTTTCATAGTTATCATTTCTTTGAGGTCTGAGATGCTCGTCAGCTATGTCGCATAAACTTTGTTCTTGAGATAACCCCACAAAATAAAATACAACGGCGTAAGGTCTGGCGAACTAGCTGGTTACTCATTAGAACCTCTTCGTCCAAGCCTTTCAATGGGGAAGATCACGTTTAAGTAAATTCTGATCACTGGAGCATAATGGGGTGGGGCTCCATCCTGCTGGTACCAGACATTTTCATTTACTAGGATTGGATATATTGTATTAGGAAATAAATCAACTAACGCAGTAACAACTTTGTCTTTAATCAAACGCAAATATTTTTCGGCTATCAAAGTCCCATCTATAAATATAGGATCAATAATATGGTCACCTATGATATCTGCCGAAACCTTCACCTTTTGACACTGCGTATGTGTCTCACGCATCCAATGAGGATTCCCCGCTGACCAGTGTCTACAATTTTGTCGGTTTACCTTCCGTTCAATGTTATTGTTGATTAATCAGTAAAAAAGGATTGTACCAACAGCTTTTTCATTTCTGTCTAGATTATTAATCATTATTTTGCAGAAATGCATTCTACGATCTGCATTGTCTTCTGTTAACTCCTGCACAAAAGTCATTTCATATGGATGAAATTTTTCTTTGTGGAGACACCTTATGATATTAGAATTGTATGGCTTACATTATTTTCACAGGCAATTTAACGTGTACTTGTCGTTGGATCCTGTGCAACATCTTACAAAATATCCAATTTCACAGTATCTTCAACGAATGGCGATTTTTTGTAATGGTTTAATAGTTTATCATGTCCAAGTTCTCTGCATTGTGCATGAACTTTAGACACAGTACCTTGTGAAATATCAAGCAACTGAGAATACCTCTGACTAAATAAGTTTGACACTTCCACTTGACTTCCACAATTATCCCCTTAACCTTTCACCATTAAAATCTCATTTCGAAAAGTCACAGTTAAAATATTTCATTATTACTTGTACAAGAAAATACGTTTTCAATTAGTAATTTACTATTTCGATGTAAATCTCAACATCGCAACATATGACTGATAACAATCCACATTATTTGCAAATTTTCTTTATTTATCATATATGCGACAACTCGATTTTGCACCAAGATATCGTGCCCTGCCACGAAGCGCGAATTGTGCTGGATTACTTGTTGAAAGACGGCGTTCTTATATTCGAAAAACTATCCTCAGATTTAGCACCATATAAACTTTGTTTATTCTCTTGGTCTAGGTTGCCAAAGCATTGAAGGAACTGAATGCCATTCCTCCAGAGGCCTATCAAAAAGAAGGGCATGGATGATGGTATCAAGCGTTGGCATAAGTGTGTCGTTTAGATGGATGTTTTTTTAAAGGAAACAAAATAAATTTGGAAGATTCACACAATTTTTGTTTACTTAAAATTTCCCGGTTCCTTTGGATCATAGTGTATCTAGATATCATGATCGAATAGGACGTAGAATATTTGGATATTGGAAACAACGGATCTGATTTTTATTGTGTAGTATATGCAATATTTTATATTGCCTATATGTTCTTGTGTTAATTATAAACGAAGAGAGTAACCGAATCGCTTGATGATGAAAAGATACCTATATTCGCGTATCTTGTAGCCTTTGTAGTCGATTTATATTTTCTAGACATCATAACGAAAATTTATGGGGTCATAAATAAATTCGATATAACCAAACAGTGCTTCACAGAAATTAAATACGACCATTCGCTTGAGAAATATAAGCTATTGGAATTTTAAGTGGAAAATTCTCATATGATGGAAATCTTGAATATTTATAAGAAGTTCATGTGTTTTCATCAATATATGGAAATAATTCTTTCTTTTTTCTCCGCTCATTATTTCTTACTGATTTTTATGTTATATACAAGGTGTTTCTGAAGTGATGTGAAACATTTCAAGAGGATATATTTCACCAAAAATTAATGGGAGTCTCTCATATAATTCTATGTTTCAAGCAAATTTCTCTCTAAGTTACGCCTTCTTGAAATTGTGGAAATATTTCATTTCATTGAATATCTCCTATATAAAGTGAGTTAAAAGGGTGGAATTTGGCAGAACGCTGACGATAATTTAATATTCCTTTGTTTGTATTTCCGAAATGTTATCACGAAGGAATAAGAAAATCAACATCTACAATATTCTGCATGAGAACTACAATTGAAAAATTCATTCAGAAATAAAAATTCAACATGCAACTTCTCTCCTGAAACTGTCAGTTTAATACAAAAAAATGTAAGCACATAAATGAAGGAGACTGCTGTCAAATGTCAAATAAGTTAATATCATATAGGTTGGTGTCAAGTAAAGTCTCAGTGACGAATTGGTACGTTCATTGTTTAAAATTTTATAATATCAAGACAGTTTTCCAGAATAATACAATAAAAATATGCCATCATTTAATTCAATTTCAAGAAATATAATCAACGAACAGAAGAAGCGAAATAGATAAAAAATAGTGAAATGATAATATAGAAATTCGCTTCCTTTTGTAGTAACGCTCAACTCTACTATTTATCTAAAATAATGTAGAATTCTTTGAAGTAGTCTATGAGTGCTGATATGTCACTGGGTAGAACGCTAGACTGGAAACTGAAATGTTCCGGGTTCAGGCCCGGTCTGGGTGGGAGAGAAATTTTCTAGTCCTTACAACATATATAAAGCTAGAGTATCAAGATAATACCATAATACCATATTCCTAATAACCTCATAGGATGTGATATCCTCAATAACTTCACGATTCCATCTTTGAGGTCTTAAATCGGTTGTGGAGCATTGGCATAGATCTTATCTTTCACTTGAACCCAAAGAAAGAGGTCTAAAGGTGTTAAATCATAGGATATCGGTGGCCAATTGCGATCACCTCGTCGGGAAATAACACGTCCAGGAAACTTTTCTTGCAAAACTGCCAGCTGAGAAGGTGCTCCGCGACGACCCACAAGTGCTTCAAGTTTGCTGCGAACTGTGACTGCAAAATTTTCACCATTTTGGTTGTGAATATTAATTTCAATGCGTTGTTGAAGCTGTGACGTGGACTTTGAGGAAGCCGGTCGCAAGGCAAATAGGCTCGCGGTTGTAAGTCAGTGAAGATGGACGTGAGTTTATCAAAAAGGGAAATGAGCGCCAGGTAGATATAGACCTGCCTATCTGAATGAAATTAGCTGTGTACTTCTCTACTAGAATAACAGAAAAAACAATCACCCAGAAATCCTATTTTAATTGTTCATTACAAATAATGCAGTGGTGCATACGACCCAAAGCAAAATGCAAAACATACAAAAATAGCAATAAGTAAGTAATTGTCATATATATGAAAAAAAAAATAATAATAGATAAATACTTTAACACATATATAAAACCTATATCGAGTACCAGAAGGGCTAATCGATATCTCTTATCAAATCAATTACACAACAATAAATGAATCACCAAACTTTGATAGATTATCAGCCTACACTTGGCTTAGGTTCTCAACTTATAAAACCTATAAATGTATTAAAGTTTTGATGAAGAAATTGAATAAATGAACAAACAAAACATTAAAAGAATCAATTAAAATTAGAACTTTGAGGTGATCTTACACAAATCCTGAAGGAATATTATTATTGCAAATGCGTGGGATGCACCTCAGGTAATTGCTCACACTATATATTACCATGGTCAAATATATAAACCATTATTAGAGATAATTATAGGATAAAAATTACGAAGAAGAGTGTCGGGAAATCGAACATTTATTGAATAATTAAACACGGTAACGATGGTCTGTTTTACTTATACCAACAAAGATGTTTTGTTAATTTCAAATATAAAACCACATTAAAATTTCAAAATGAATTCTAGAGGCCACTTCTTTCCCGTGCATCTATACGAACTGAATGAAATGACAATTACCACTAACCTCATAATTTTCCGATGTAAACAATAACAAATGGTTGAAATCGAATTTCAAAGGATAAAAATCTAATTAATCTAAATGAAAACGTTACAAAGCGCATATCGTTCTATTTTCAGTAATGGCGTAGTTTGCACTTGTTAAATGTCAAAAGATGACAGCTTCAAAATGAAACCTCTTATTGGAAAACCCTTTAGTTAGGAAAACAAGTGCCTCACAATTATTACAACTGGAAACTTAATATTAATTACTATATATTTCAGGTTATATAGTAGGTCATGTGTCATCAATAACTGGCCATCTAAACCGACCTCTCGAATAAAGAATCCCCATGCCCATTTCCGATTATGATTGCAATAAACGGTTCATCAAATGCACCTATTCACATCATGGCTACGGTTATGAAATCGCATGACCAAAGTCAATATATCACCTAATAAATCCGACAAAGGCGGCTAAATTGGTCCTTCGCGGCCGGATAGCGTCATAAATGAAGTATCTGGCTCTCTAATTTAATACCGGAGCCCAATTTTCCAATTGCAGACTCGGAGATTGATATTGGATTGACAATTGGTAGTCATTATCCTCGCTGTAAGAAGCTTTGGGCGTATCGGGAAAATGGTGGAATTCAAATAGGGCCTATAAAGGAATTCTAGATCTCTTAAGTGAGTCTGCTTCTCTCTCCGTCCACGTCAAAGGACCGGAAATAAGGCAGACCGGAAATTATAAGCTACCGTCTTGATTCGAATGAATATTTTCATCCCTGTGCAGAAATTCCCATTCCTCGAAATTCGAAGGCATCGCATTACTGCGATGAGGCATTTCTTTCATACCATGAATATTCATGGCGTATTGTGTTTCACAATAAGGTTTGTTGTTACACCCTGCAATAAACGTTCAGTTGAGAGTCGTTTCCAGAAATTAATTATGCAGTTTTCTCATTCAAGATGAAAAATAATACGAAACAGTGAGTCTATCTTTCCGGTAGGAATAGGAAGTCTGGAAATTCAGTCACGTTATTCAGATGCGTCACGAAAAGTATGTATTCCAGAGAGTGAACACACCCAGATAATGAAAGTTGATAATCTTCAAAACCTACATCTGGAATTAAAAGGAAATGAACTGGATCCAGGAATCAATAGAGATCTACAAATGTTGCAATAACTCAGCAACCAACATTTCAACTATACAGACTGATCTTTGGCATTCCCCATTTTTAGACATTGTCAAGAAAATAAACAACCCTCGTAATACTACGAAACTAGGGTCACTATGTACTGTCATGGATTTCATATAATAAAATCCTAAACACCAAATTATGACTTCTTAGGAAAAACTAATGCTACATTAATCAAAATCGTTTTAATAAGATCAATTTTGATAAAACTTTTTATAATTCAACTCATTAAAATATTTATATATATATATATATATATATATATATATATATATATATATATATATCCATATCCAGTATCCAGTATCCAGTATCCAGGAGTATCCATCAAGTAGTCGAGTAAAAATTCTGTAAAACGTTAGTTAAACTTCGAAATTCTTTTGAAAAATTCAATGTTCAATTCTGAATTAATAAAGTAAATATATACAACTTGACTTATGTTTCACTGTTTATTTGATGTCTGTTGACATATATGTTTCGGATTTTTAGCCCATTTCCAAAACTGAAGAGAACAAAACTCAAAATCCCATTTATATTGGTCGGGTACAATTTTGAAGAGTGTAAAAATATGGTGTTAATTTCACAGATTTTCACAGATAAGAGCAATGGTGATAAATTAAATTGAAGTTGTTCATTTGTAATTGGTAGCTTCTTACCATGTGCTAAACAAATTTCCAATCTTTCTAAAAGTTCCATTCTTCTGCTTTTATTACCTACGTGTAAAATCTCTGTTCTACTGAAATCTATAAAATGGTTATAATTCATAGAATGTTCCGAAAAACCAGATGTTATTTAATCATGTAATATACTTTTTATATGTTCTTCTACCCTTATGTCTACATATATGTCAACAGACATTAAATAAACAGTGAAACTTAAGCCAATTTGTTTTTATTTACTCTATTAATTTGAAAATGTTCCACCAAGTGATATGCGAGTAATCAATATCGTTTAATTCTGAGTTATTAGAAAGGAAAGTAATTTCCATTTTTATTATGACTCAAATATTTTAATATTTACAGATATATTCTGTTAGCCTTCTACATTTTTAATTTCAAAAATCCTTATTATATATATATAATATATATATATATATATATATATATATATATATAATATAAATTAAATATGTAGAAGGGCTATATATATATATATATATATATATATATATATATATATATATATATGAATTTAATTCCTGAAGTTATAATATCAAATGAAATTTTTAGAAAGGCTAACAGAATATATCTGCAAATATTAAAATATTTAATTAATTTTAATAACCTCTTCTATCAAGAATAAACCTCCATTTATTCTTTTTTTAATTTGCATTTTGATACCCCTTCTGAAAGTAGTAACGAAACCGATTAAAATTAGCAAAAAATGTCTGTAATTCTTGGTTAATATATTGATAATAAGCAAGCTAAATCATACCTAACCAATCCTAGCTAGATTCCCAATTACCAAAGAACAAAATTTAATGAATTAAGAAAACAAAGTGTCTACGTCAGTAACCTTTAAAATTTGTATTCAAGGAATATAATCTGAGATGTTTTTAGCCTGGATAAATTTTTAATGAAATCTGAACTAAAGAAATATAATAATTTTCATAGCTAAATGTAAGTATTTATAAAGTTAGAAGCATTAGAAGTTGAAAACTTTGGACTCTTTCGACAGTTAAATGGAATTTTGAAAATTTTGAAAACTGAATCCAATGAAATGAGACCTGTATTATATCTAGCAAAATTCAGATGAAAATAGAGGCTGATTTTCTAGAGAAGTTTCAGACCAGGAAATAGTGCAATTTTCATATAATTAGAATAAGCATAATTTTTTAAGAATTTTCAAAATTTTTAGGGAGCTTTGGAAAATTTTTGGGGAAGGTATAAAAGTTTGATGGAGTAGTCCGTTATTTTGTGATTGTTCATTTTAATGGAATGAAATAAGGAATTACTTTGTTTTCTATCACTTTTTATTATAACTGATATACAGTGACTCGAGTTTCGTAGTGTTTACTACATTTTCAAACTGAAGGAACAAATTAGGTATAAAAGGACGTGACGCGCAAAACTTCATTGAGTATGAAATTATCCAAAGTCCGGATTACGTCGGTCTCTTCAAGAAATGTACTCGACAAAAGTATATATCCTCCATAACCTAAAAAGGTTCAAGCGAAGAAATCGGTGCAGGCAATATGTTACCTAAAAACATAATGAAAAAATCCAACGATTAAATTAAGTATGAACGAGGACGTTTAGTGATGAGAATTGACAAAAATTGAACAATTTAAATATTGGAACGTGGAGAATTCAGAATAATTCTCGGAACAGAACAAGGAGATTATTTGAAGAGAAAATTAATTAAGTAAAAGTCAGACTCACCAAGTGTACAAAATATTTCAATTCTGTAAATTTTTGATTTCATAATGCATTGAAAATCTTTCCTATAATTTCCTTTAGATTTTAGATTAGATCGTAGAACGTAGGTTTGTTTTGTTGACAGATTCTGTATCTCAAATCACTTCAGTTTCAATATATTTTTCAGAAATGAATTGAAAATTCAAATTCAAACCTTCCCTTTTATATCAAGATTCATATTATAAAATCTTAAAAATTAACAATTTACAATTACAAAATTTGAAATACACTCGAAGTTAGCCGCAGTGCAAAAAACATCCTTTTCCAGATACAAAGTTGAGCAGAATCAGTTTCAAATCAAAATTTTATCCAAATGAAATTATAAGTATATTAAAAAAACCCTTAAATGAGAATTCATAACAATTGTCGCCCCATTTCAGAAAATTAATTGAATCTGTCCTTACTTGATGGAAATTCTTTTCGATTAAACACAATAATATAGATTATATTCATAATTTTATTATGGATTTTACGTTAATTGTATTCGTTCATTATATTATTAATTAATTTAATGTTAATTGTTTCGCCAACACAGTGGCTTCATCAAGTTTATATTTTGAACTAACTCTTAAAATTACACAATCACTTCTTATATTAGCTAAAAACTTGAAAAGAAGCGGTACATCTAACTAGCAATTTTCGGCAATAAAGAAATGAAAAACATTTCCAAAAAGGTATACAAATAATTATCAATTCACAGAAATACCGATAAAGAAAAATATGCAAAAAAGGGGATATAAATAACTTTAAAATATATTTGGGCAAATTTTCGGAATTACCGCACTAAATAAAACTATTCAACAATGGCAATCTTGCGGCATCTGTTTGATCGTTGAGAAAAACTTTAAGGTTCTTGTTCTACATTCTAGCTACATTCGAGTCAAATTTTATTGGCAATATTATCCGATATACTATTCCCGTAGGGAATGGAAATGTATCTTTTAGTAAAATTTTTTGTAACAGGGGTACATTCGTGTCAAATTTTATTTTGAAAAACTTGGCAATATTATCTGATATTCTTTTCACGTAAGGAATGGAAATCTATCTTTTAGTCGAATCTTTTGAAATAAATATACATTTCCATTCCCTGCGTGAATAGATGAGTAGATAATAATGCTAAGTATGTCAAAATAAAACTTGACTCGAATGTGACATTTAGAATAGTTATTAATTCAGGAATTCATATAAAAAATGACAAAGATCAAACAAATAAAAAAATAAATCTGGTATAAGTTGATATATATGCTTTATGGTATATAGGGTCAATCGGGAAGATCCATTAAGAACAGAATTCACGAACACAAGCGTAGTTGGACGTCAGACATCTCTCATTCAACATATGCCAGTCATTTGAAAGAATTCGAACATAATTTCAACAATAACTATGAACATATAATGAAAATAAATGTACCAGACTCATGCTTTTGGAAGTAGTAGAAATAAGTAGGTACAAGAACCTTAAAATTCTCCTCAAGGACCAAACAGATGTCGCATTGTTGAATATTTTTACTTAGTGAGGTATTTCCGATAATTGGCCCCAAATTATTTTGTGGTTATTTAAATCACCTTTTTTCACATGAAATGATATTTAAATAAGGTTATTCTGATTTTCACAATTTTTATTGTTATGTTTACAACAATTGTATCACTATCACAATAGCATCATCAGGCAGGTTTACATTTTGAATAACTGAGCTTGTTTCCGAAATCCGTTGCTATTTATATTACAGTAAGTACAATAAATATTTATTGAGCATTAAAACCCAAAAAAGAGTCTCTGAATATTCCATCTTATCTGAATATATTCAACAGAGATGAGTTATTTAAATCTAATTATTCGTTAAGTAATATTCCAATTATTTTGTTTTTATTTATCTCTAGGGATTCTAATAGGTTTAAGGCATAACTTTTACTTTTTATATGTAGAATTACAAAATTATGGTTGAAAGTATGTCCTGTTTCTAAAAAATGGTTAGAATATGTAGAATTACTTTTATTATTGAGGAAACTCTTCAAATGTTCACAAATTCTATGTCGGAAAGTTCTTCCATTCTGTCCTATGTAACCTTTAGGGCAATCACCGCAGGTTAACTTATAAACCCCTGATTTAACATCTTGATGTGTACAGTCTTTATTATTTTTAATGAATTTACTCAAGTGTGAATAGGTTTCAAATAAAGTTCTTGAATCATATTCATTTTTGAGGTATGTAGCAATTTTCTCAGAAATACCTTCAGTGTTTTTTATGGAAATGTTTACAAAATTTTCTTTTATATTAGGATAAACCATATTAAAAGCTATTCTATTATTTTTATTCATCAACAATTTGTCTATCAACGTAGCATCTTAGTCATTATTAATAGCTATTTGTTCAATTATGTTAAGTTTTGAAATATAATTTTCTCGATTCATGGAAATATTAACTAATCTATGGATCATACAATTGAATGCTGATAATGATATTGAAGGATGTATTTCATTGATAAATAAAAAGAATTTTTTAAAAGTCTGTCTGTACCTGTGAAGCAACACAAAATATCGTCTACATATCTATACCAATATAAAAAAATATTTCTTAAGGGGATTTGGATGAATTTTAGTTTCAATATTGACCACGAATATTTCTGCTAATAAAGGATTTGAGGAATTTCCCATAATCAAACCGTTTTCAGATTTATACAATTTGTTTTTAAATTGAAAATAATTTTGTTTAGTGCAAATATCTAGACATTCTAAAATATCTTCTTCGATAATTGTGTTACATCTGTTGTTGATTAAGTATCCCACCAAACGAAACAATTGAACTAGAGAATCTATTAATCAACAAGGGATGTAATGCAATTATCAAAAAATATATTTTAGAGTGTCTATATATTGCACTAAACAAAATTATTTTGAATTTAAAAATAAAATTTATAAAACTGAAAACGGTTTGATTATGGGAAATCCCTCAAGTCCTTTATTAGCAGAAATATTCATGGACAATATTGAAACTAAAGTTCACCCAAAGCCCCTTAAGAAATATATTTTTATATTGGTAGAGCTATGTAGACGATATTTTGTGTTACAGGTACAGAAAGACTTTTAAAAAATTCTTTTTATTCATCAATGAAATATATCCTTCAATATCATTATGGAAACCGAACATAATAATTCTATTTATTTTCTTGATTTAACGATTACTCGAATAAATAATTCACATGATCTTTCAATATTTCACATACCAACCTATACGGATTCTATTATACACAATAAATCAAACCATCCTTTAAATCAAACATTATCAGCAATCAATTGTATGATACATAGATTAGTTAATATTCTCATGAATCGAGAAAATTATATTTCAGAACTTAACATATTTCAACAAATAGCTATTAATAATGACTATGATCCTACGTTGATTGACAAATTGTTGATGAATAAAAATAACAAAATAGCTTCAAATATGGTATATCCTAATATAAAAGAAAATCTTAAATACATTTCATTAAAATACATTAAAGGTATTCCTGAGAAAATTGCTACATACGTAAAAAAATGAATATGATTTAAGAACTTCATTTAAAACCTATTCAAACTTGAGTAAATTCATTCAAAATAATAAAGACTACACATGAAGATGATAAATCGGGGGTTTATAAGTTAACCTGCGGTGATTTCCCTAAAGTTTACATGTGATAGGTTGGAAGAACTTTCTTATCGTACCTACTGTAATGTAAATAGTAACGGATTTCGTAAACCAGCTTAGTTATTCAAAATGTAAACCTACCTGATGATGCTAATGAGATAGAGAAACAAATGTGAAAAACGGAATAACCTTATTTAAATATTATTTAATATGGATTTTCACCAAGTAAGGACTGATTCAATTCAATATTTTTCCACATATTTTTCTTAATCAATATTTCTGTAAATAGAAAGTTATTTGTATCCCTTTTTGCATATAAATTTCATACCTTTATTTCCGATAATTATTGTTATCAGTTGTACCGCCTCATTTCTCAAGTTTTTTAGCTACATAAGAAGTAAATGTGTAATTTTCAGAGTAATTTCAAAATGTAAGCTTGACGAAATACAGTGTTGGCGAAAAAGTTGTCGTTAAATTAATAAATTGTGGAAATAATCTGAATTATTTCATCTCAATCCGTTTCAGTATATATTTAATAAAATGTGATACGAAACAGTGTAATTTTCTTATTCCGTTAATGCAAATCATTTTAGCGGTAACATAATCATATATTTTTCACAAAGTTTATGAAAATTTCGAGTCTTACTCGATGAAGATTGAATTAACAACTTAGAAATCAGGGAAATCTAAGCAACTTCGCAAAACCATAAATATTGAAATAGAAATTATGTTTCGGAATAATGTTCTTCACATTGTTCTTATTGAAAAACTCAGTATTATTGTGTTGAAGCTCCAGACGCGGCTTCATATTTGGTCATATAATATATTATATAAGTTATCAAAAAAACATCAGACATTATCACCATCAACATGAAAAATTCGAAGCAATTTTCTAGTTATCATCAGAAACGACGAAAGTATACAAATTCTAGAAACTTAGTAGCTTCCAAATTCACCCCATTCATCAATTTTTCCAGCTCCATATCTCTATACACAAGCTTCCACTTGTGCGTCTTGGCTTATAACCTCGTTATTTTTCCATTTTCCTGATATTTATGTTTATGCGGAAGTTGACAGAGTGCGATATGATTGATCGTTTTGACGGAGCGAGAATCTCCATCAACTTATTTTTATTGAGAACCTTAGTACAACTTTGGAGATGAATTTTGCCATAAATTCTGAGCTGAAACTACGTGAGAAGTTTGTCTCCGTATGATTTGTATTCTGTCAAGAGTGGGTTCGATGCCCGAAATGTATAAGGGACTGTATAAGTTTGTTACTTCGTAGCGATCAATGAACTTCTGATATATAAATAGAAGTAATTTAATGAGTATATATTCGATGAAGGTTAATGTTTCATTTGAATATAAGAACCTAAGATTTTCTAGTATATATTGAATATTGAATTCAATATTATAAAATCTCAATAATTATTGTACAATGTTCCAAACATGACGAAACACATTAAATGAATGGAGTATTGCCCAGATAAGTATAATTTAAAAGACATAGAAAGATTAGCCTCCAGAACTGAATCAATAGTGTAGGCAAATCAAAAAAATAATCGAGCGATAAATTTTTAATTGCTCAAAATTTCAATTTGAAAAATATGCGTAGATTTAACAACTCTGAAAATAGAATTATAAAACAGATAAAAAATAAAATTCAATCTAATTATCTAATTATAACCAAAGCAGATAAGGGAAATATCCTAACCATTATGTCAAATACAGAGTATAAAATCAAAATGGAAGACGTAATAAAATCAGAAAATTTCAGAGAACTTAAACCCGTTCCAACAAATACTTTTCACAGATCGGTGAAACAATTTTTTAATGATTACAGTAATATTTTTAGTGTTGAAAACCCAAAACCTCTAAATGTCTTGAATCCTACAGCACCTGTTCTTTATGGAAAGCCAAAATTAAATATAGAACACATTCTTATGAGACCTGTTGTTTTATATATGAACACACCAGCTTATAATTTACGTAAAGATTTGGCTACAAATCTTCCGTCCATAATAAATTGTACTTCTCCGTATACTGTCGAAAATTCTTTAGAATTAATAAAGAAATTAGAATATACTACCTAACCAAACAAATGTAAATTCTTCTCATTCGACGGCATATTCACTTCTATTCCTACTGATGAAGTTAGAACTTTTATCAAAAACAGTCATCTATCACAAAATAATAAATAAAATCTTTTCAAAATTTCAGAAATGTGTTCAGAACAATATCATTTAAATTCAACAATAAATCATTCAAACAAATCAATTGCTTACCAATGGAAAGTCCACTTTTAGCTGAATTATTTATGTCTTACTTTGAAAAATTATTATTCGCTAACACTATAAATAATAAGGTGATAAAACTCTTTCCCTTTTGGGCTAGATATATAGATTTTGACTGGAACTGATGAGCTGCTATCGCAATTTTTGAATTATCTGAATAGCATAAATGAAAATATTAAATTCACAATAGAAATAGAAAAAATTCTTCAATCAACTTCTTGGATCTTATTATAAGTCATAGTAATAATAAGTTCGAATTCGACATTTTTAGTTAATATTTAAATAAGGTTATTTTTAAATTTAAACAAGGACATTTTAAAGAAACCTAACACTACTGATACCATAATCCATTCAAAATCCAATCAGTCATGGCAAATTAAAATGTCAACATTCCATAGTTTCATTCATAGACTTTTGAGCATCCCGTTGAACGAAGTCAATTTCCAAAAACAAGTCAATATAATTAAAACTATAGCGGTGAACTTAAATCATTGACAACCGGATTAATAAGAAATATTATAACAATATTTAACAAAAATTTATATCAATATAGATGATCCTTATGAAGAAAAAAAATATGGTTTTCAATGCCTCATATAAAAGGTTTCAGCAGTAGGATCTATAATGGTCCTCATAAAATGGGAAAATAATTCTTTAGCAGTAAATAGAAATAATTTAGCTGAGATGTTCGTCCACAATAAAGAAAGGAACCCCAACTTTTTCGAATCAGGGCTTTATAAAATTAAGTCTGATGATTGTAATGCTACATATATAGGACAGACAGGCAGATGTTTACAACATAGAATAAAAGAACATGGGATGTCTCTTTTGAAAAACGCGAAATAAACCGGTTTTGAAGAATATTGTATAGAAAATAATCATTTTTTTTATGGGAAAGATGTCATTTTACTATATAATGTTAATAAGGGTAAATTTATGGACTATGCGGAGATTCTTTCAATCAAAAAAGAAATTGAGAAAAACGAGGATTTAACAAATTCCCAAATTTTCTTTGGCAACACCCCTATATTGGATGCTGTTTTTTCCATGCGCCATAAAAATACACAGATGTCCTAAGTTAAATAAAGAAACCTTTTCAATTTCAAGTTTATTTTTTTTGTACTCCTTTGAAGGTGGTTGAAAGACCAAAACACGTGCCAGGATTCTGAATAAATTGTGAAACATAAAAAGTATGTGAATTTTTTTTTAATAAAAATGAAAAAACTCTATAGAAATATGAAACTGATAAAAGTATATTTCGGACTTAGGCGGCATAACGTTGTTTCGATGATTTATTCTTTTGAAATTAATTTTTATTTAATTTTATGAAGAATCGGTGATCAATAGATCAACAGATACTCTTGTCAAATTTGACAAACTAATACGAATTTGGGCTTAACAAAACAAGTTCAGGTGCTTGATCACGTGGATCGGTTGATCCGAAAAAACAATCAGACGACGTCGCTTTTTCTAAAATTTTACCGTTACACCATAGAAATAGAAACAAGGAAAATAAAAAATTTCTGTTAACGGATTGTTATTATTTATATGCTTTTTATACCATCCTACTACGAGCTACATCATTAGTATTACTTGTGTGTGTGCAAATGGAAGGCGATTTCAAACGAGCAATTTCTACTGATACCCTCTAACAATTCTGCATACCGATGATTTTGCAATGTTGATATGACCTGATGTCTTCATTTGAAAACCATTAGTTGTATAAAATCGTAGTTAAACTAATAATTGTAATCTCGCATCGATCGATTTACTCCATTCACTGCGTGGTTCAATTTCTGGTCCAATTTTACAATTATGTCACTCGAAAAAAGTGAACGATGAGCAATAAATTTCACTTCAACTATTTAATGAAGAATACAAAAATCTTGATTCACCAAAATTGACAAATCAACTTGATCTGTGATTACTTAGCAATTCTGGGATAATATTTTGTGGAACTTAATTTGTAATACAGTGGTTAATCTGTCATAGTTAGGCACAGTGACTAAATCTGTGATCAGCACTTGGGAACATAGAACTAGATAAAGTATAGAAGGACTTCCTGATTTACAGGCCTGCTCCGATGACTGAAGTCTTGTGAAACCCACAGTAAAAGTGTGAAACTGGCATAAGTTTCCCATCGACGGTTTTGGTACGCTGCGGACTCCCTAACTAGCGATCTCGTTGAGAAAATATCAGTAAATAATTCAGTTTTGAATGGAGGCAAGGAATTGACTTCAATCAATCATACTCGAACTGATAGATGATATTTCAATGTAACCTAGTTGAAGCATCGATATTATTTATGAAATATTGAATTCAACACACTTGCATTCAAAATAAGACTGGCGTTCTTCTGGAAATGAGTGGTAAAAATGAAAACATGCATTGTTGCAGATTGGTACATTGTTGCATGGGTTATTTTAGACTTCAGTCACATTTTATAGGTGTAATCCATTGTCGAGTCGTAAAAGGAATGGAACGACATGAAGAAATTTATAGAAGAATTTTCATGAAGATTTTTTTTAAGAGGTGAAAGTCAAAGAATAAAATTCATGGAAATACCAATTTAAGAAATGCGGACTATTTTCGTCATCATCAGAGCTTTAAAAAGAAAGAATATTGGATAACATATCTACGAACAGTAATTTAAAAAACAAATATTCGTTAACATATATAAAAGAATTTATACATAAAAATCTTAAGCTATATTTGGTGGAGGTACTCACATTTATTGAAGTTTTCGGTTGTCATATATATGATAAAAAATAGGCATCATTAATTTAGAATCAAAAACTTTCCAGCTCAAAGAAATATAAATGGTATTATTATTGGGAGTGAAATATGTGCAACTGAAGGGTTTATCTGTTACACGACATAATGTCAAAGCATGCGATGTGATCGCCGATGTTTTTAAATTAGATATCAAATTGAAGTACGCATGGTTGAGGTTCTCGATGTCCGATCCTTTATTAAAAACTTTGGGATTATTCTTGATGCTAATCATTTCGTCTATTAATCTTTTTTTATAGTTTTTTTGTTGACTTAAAAACCTGACCCCAGAGAATTCGAAAACGTGGCCGGAGTGTAGCGAATATACAGCTAGTGCGGTGTTATTACCTTTTCTTTTGGTAGGATTGAGAATAATCATATATCTTATATGCTCCGCAATTCTTGTCTTTAGATATCTGCCTGTTTGACCTGTGTATACAGTGTCACACTCACCACACGGTATATTGTAAACAATATTCGATCTCGACTCCCCAGAAACAGGAGTTTCAAGCTTGCTGTATAATTTATTTCTAATTGTATTTCTAGATTTGACCACGATTTCAATACCTTCGTTTTTCAGGATATGATGAGTACTCTTCGATATAGGGAATTTTAAAATATGTTGGTTTGACATCTGATTGAAATTGAAATAGCGGTTGTTCGCGCATAACCTGAAAAGTTCTAGAAACTGATAAGTTCTAATTTCATTAAGAGTTTCCTTGTCGATTGTAATATTGAAAAAACAGTTTAAGCATGAGTTGAAACAGTTCCTTATATTAGTGAATCTTGAAACCTATGGTATCGAAGAATATATGAACTATAATTTTGAGTACTTTATAGGAATGTACATATTTAGTTATGCCGGGTTATGATTGAGTTTTGGCTGTTATTGTGACGTGGTTTCATTAAATATTTGTTTTGTGATTGTGAAATGTAGTTAATTAAAAATAAAGAAAACTTTATTCAATCTTTTGAGAAGATTTTTGAATGAAATTTAAACATATTGATCTGACAAGGAAAGAATACCGTATTAAAACGAGCTCCTAAAAACATTCGATTTGATTTTGTGAAAATTCCAAAATTTAATTTCCGTCAACTAGTCGAAATATAGCCGAGTAATTGAAAGTTCATTGGAATAAATTAATAAATATCCTGATTATAACTGTACCAACTAGGGAAAATTTTACCATAATAGTTATGTTATCACAAAAAATGTTGAATTGAGCTGAATCACACCCTTATGACTCTGATCGCCCGCTGGTAGCATCGAACTATATTAGTGCAACTATCCGTGCTCGCTCCAACTACTCATTTAAATTATTCCACATGAACGGCACCTCATCAATAGGACACTTTTCGATGGAAACACCCGCCGAGAACGGTTCATCGAATCGAAAATATCGGCTCGTAATCAAGATCGTTTTGTCGCTCTATGGTCCGGTATCCTCGTTAAACCGCTATTGTGAACTATCGATCGTCCATCATCCCCGACAATGCTCTGTGGGCACCTCCATAGAAACAACGCGAAAGAGGATCTGAAATTTTGGGATTATGGCGACATATTCCGGTTTGTTTGAGCGAATTCCTGTAGCTTGCGGTTAACTATTTTGCGATCGAACGCCCGATGATTAATTCGAATTGATCGAGGGTAATTTGGAAGCAGTTCACAGCCAATTATATCAGGGGGGAATGATTTTTGCGATATTTATGGCAGGTTTTGGCAGGTTCGATATTTGGAATGGATGTTGACGTAAATAAATAATTGGTCGGCTGCGGACAAATGTTTGCGTTAGGTTTAGCACCGGCGTTGATTAAAACAGATTAGTTATACCCGGGACAACCTTTAACGTGTAGTCTGGTTAACCAATGTGGAGATGATTGATATATAAATGATGATATTCTTTACTGTTAAGATACCTGAAATATTGACAATATCAAGTCAATATGGGCCATATTAGCATACTAGATAAAGAAGGAGGGCAATAACTCCCACATGCGCATACGTTGCTTCTACGGAATTCTTACAATTGAAAGTTTCGAAATTATTCTAAATTGTACACTTTCTGCAGATTTCTTAAAATCAAATTCGCAAGAATATTTTTTATATCCCATCAATTTCAACTGAAAGTTGAATGATGCGGTTCCGTTTTGAAATCGTCAATGTTATGAAAATTAATTCTGAAATCTTTACAGAAAACGATTGTTGATGAATAATATAAAAAATTATGTCTACGAAATACTGTTTCTATTCAAAGACATATGGAAAATTCAACCATTATATACCAGTTTGAACCAGAAAAACCAGAAAACAATTTTTGATTATTTCGGTTCTAACTTGACGGAAATTGTCAATTTTAACTTCTACTGAATTTCATTGTTAACACAACAAATCTTTCGTCATAACACGACTTCATGAGGTGATTATTTGAACTAAGAATAAAATTGCAGAAATGTTTTTTAAGTACTATATTCTGTAACAAAAGATTTAGAGAAGTGAATAAAACAGATAAAAACCACCAGGAGAAGTTCAAACTATTAATTATAAATATTAAACATTCTTAGGTTTGATTATTCAATAGAATTCATTTTTCGTTGTATCTTTTGATTTCTAGAGTTTCCCCGATATTAAATCAATGACTTTCATTTTCAATGTGTAATGTTTTGCAGTCGTTATTAAAATTAAAATATTTCTTTATATTTCTACAGGCTATTTTATATCAATGTCTGATTGATGTCTAATCAATGCTGATTGATAAATCGGCCTTCCTTTACTTTACTTCACTTTACCTTCTTCTACTTTAGTGTAAAAAAAGCAGACTGTATATGAACTGTATGCAGTTCATTTACAATATTGAAAATACACTTGAACGTCTTAGAAATACAACATAAACAACACTTAACGCAAAAAAGTTAATGAGCCTCTGAACTTCTTCGTCTTTATACACTATTTCGACTAAGTACGCTTTCTACCTCTCATATAAATGTCTCTCTCTCTCTCTGTCTTTCTTTTTCGCTGCCGCAAACTTCCTTCTTCCCTGACGGTCGTGAACTAACTGCTCTTAAACTATTAGACAGTATACCAGGAAACAGTTGACGTTTTTCGTTCTGCAATGAATCTCTTCTTTTGATACGTGCCGTTTCCAACATCTTGAAGCGGCATTACTAATGGACGTGCTTTCGATCTGGCCGTTACATTCCAAGAATTGACCAACCCAGGTAATTCCATAACCCGTAAAGTTTTATCTATGAGTTATTTACATTATTTATAGAGTAGAAACTCAATTTCTACTCTCAAGAATTGAATTCGTTCATTACTACAACATTTTTCATGTTTCTTGATTCTTATTTCGAATAAACGTCCAGTCTAATATATACTTACCGGCAAAGCCATAAGTTAACTTATACACTCCTGATCTACTGTTTTATGAGATGACGTCTTTGTTGGTTTTTATTGAATCACCTGAAGAGTTGTTAGTTTTAAATGGAATCCTTTCAGTTTTCTGTCCCTCGTAAATTGAGGAAATATAATTTTTTTCCTTCAAATTCGATTGGACGATCAAAGATTTAAAACATGCCCACTAATCAATATTTTTGATTAACATTTTGAAATTCCCCTGATGATCGTTCTATTGATTGAACTATTTTCACCGCTCTTTTTCGTGATTTTCCATTTAAATTTTTAGTAACAGAGTTTAGTATTCAAGAAAAATTTCTGATATTGTAATCTCAAATTGAATATTCAGAAAATAATGGTGTTTAGGAATTTTTTGTCTTATCATAGCATTGTCGTTTTTGCTAAGGACCGTCTTGTTTTGAAATATATACATAAGGACCTTTTTGGAGAGTTACCTGAGTAACAGTGTGATAGCTCAGCTGGAGAGCATCGGACTCGTGACCGGGAGGTCCAGGGTTCGAATCCTATTCAGGTAGAAAAGAAATTTTCTAGTTGGACGGGTATCTGCCACCATTTCACTGTTGGGTCAAAAATTAACAGTGCTGTGACCTAAAGTGGCGCAAGATCGCAGTAACAAAGCCTACACAGAACACAACTGAACTCCTAACTCGTACAAGCTGAAAAAGCTTCTGAGGGATCTTCACAGAAGATCTAGGAGTATCAGGATAATAATAATAATAAAAAAAAAATAATAATAACACACACAGTAAGACATCCATCCAACGAAGTCATAGGTAGAGTGTATTTGTGTACTAGAGAAAAAATAAATTTTAGTTCGTTCTATCAAGGTCTCAAAGAAACAAAGTGCAGAGTTATTGGTCGTACATTTTTAGGTTATTGTATTCACAAAACTTCTTTGTTTATGTTCAGGAATTTTTTGTCATAGTGGCATCTGACATACAAATACATTCTGCATATCCGCTCTGTTGGATGAGTATCTCTTATTGAGTGTTACTAAGGTGCCTCTCTTAAAAGGTTTCTATGCGTGGAAGTAAATCAAAACACAACTTCCCTTGACAAATGAAGTGATACCACTGTGACAAAAAATTCCTAAGAAAAACGGTATGACGAAGTATTTGTTCTATAAGTAATAAAATTTAGGGAATGTTAAAAAAGTTTTTCATTCATAAATTTTTCTATAGAAAAAATTCACCAACTATTATTTTTCATATAATTACTTCATCAGCAAACAGTCAAAATCAATTATGTGAATAATGTCACCATTTTATTATTGAGGATACAGTGACCCGAGTTTTTTAGTGTTATTACATTTTCAAATCGATGTATAACAACATGTATTTTGGAAGTTTTTTTATATTTATGTGGAACTTTCAAAAGTAGGGAATACCAAAGGTTCGTCTGCTCGTTTAAATTAGTTTCACTGCGGGATCGTGATAATTTTTATAGAACTTTATTGATTCCAAGATGTCTAGTTCTTGCCTTTGGTTTCTATATGTAGTACTTTGAGATTATCTAATTCTGGGAAAATTTAATTTCTTTCGAAATAATTCTTCGTAAAATCAGATTCATCTTTTCGATGTTTTAATCATACATTAATATGTCTGTTGGTTTCATTTTAATAATAAAAAAATAGATTGGAAATTTCATATTATTATATCCATTTTTCAAAGCTTTTTTTTATGCCGAAAACAAAACAACCGGCTTAAAAATTCACGAGTCTATTATTTGAATTGTCATGAGCGCGCTTGCGTTTTGGTTGGACAAATCGGGAAAAATTTCACAAAAAGGTTTAAGGAAATTCAATCATCATTTAAGTATCTATAAGATAACATCTCCCCAAATATTCCTTCGCAACATGTCATGTTTTCCCAGAATTAGATAATCTAACAATATCGAAAGGCATGAAATTAGAAATATTGGAATCAACAGAGTACTATTAATATTTAATATTATCAAAATACTGCAGCAGAATTATTGAACAAACAAACGACCTGTAGTATTCTCTACTTTTCGTAGTCCCACACAAACCGAAGTATTTATTAGAAATAAAAAAAAAAAAAAATATATATATATATATATATATATATATATATATATATATATTAGACTGGTTCAAAAAAACGTCAGTTTTTTTTAACGATTCTGTGAAAATATCATTCATGATGACAACAAAAAATTATTGTGAAAGTTTGAGTCCTTAATAATAGTATTAAGGGGTGTATCGTTACGATTATTGGTTCTTAACAGTAATCCCATTTTTTTACTCAAAATTCGTCAATTATTGATCTGAAAAATTCGAGAGATACGTATTCTTAAAGAAAATTGAAATCCCTAGAAAAAAGCTATCTTTGTGAATTTATGTGAAACTAGCCGTTTGCTTGTAATCGTGCCTTAAGCATTGATTCATTTTTTCAATTTTGCGTTTCGATTTTGCATTTTTGTAAATACCAGAAATATCAATATTTTTATGGTTCGAAATACTTATTTTTAAAGGAAATTTAATACTCTACAAAAAAAGGTTTCTTAACATGTTTTCTTAATGTTTAATTAAGTTCACTCCTCCCAAAGTTATTCGACGTTGAAGGTAAATTCAAAAGTAATTTATCGTTTTTTTTCGCGTTACATATGATTTTTTTCACTTGATGGAAAAATTTATCACTTAAATATTGAGAATAACTTCATTTTGTTGGACCACTAAACTTATTTTTATAAAATCATAATTTATCAATGTATTATTTTGCTTTTTAACGATTAGTCATCTACATTGTGGTTATCTACATTATAGATAACTAATCGTTAAAAAACAAAATAATACATCAATAAATTATGATTTTATAAAAATAGATTCAATAGTCCAACAAAATGAAGTTATTCTCAATATTTAAGTGATAAATTTTTCGATCAAGTGGAAAAAATCATGTGTAACGCGAAAAAAAAAACGATAAATTACTTTTGAATTCACCTTCAACGTCCAATAACTTGAGAAGGAGTAAACTTAATTAAAAATGTTAAGAAACTTTTTTTGTAGAGTATTGAATTTCCTTTAAAAGTTAGTATTTTGAACCATAAAGATATTGATATCTCTGGTAGTTACCAAAATGCAAAATCGAAACGCAAAATTGAAAAAATAAATCAATGCTTAAGGCACGATTACCAGCAAACGGCTAGTTTTATATAAATAAAGCTTTTTTCTAGGGAATTCAATTTTCTTTAAGAATACGCATCGCTCGAATTTTTCAGATTAATAATTAACCAGTTTTGAATAAAAAAATTCGATTACTGTCAAAAAACCAATAATCGTAACGATACACCCCTTAATACTATTATTAACGCTCGAACTTTTACGATAATTTTTTTTTATTATCATGAAAGATATTTTCACAGTATCGTTAAAAAAAATTGACGTTTTTTTGGCCCATTTGCATTTCAATCATATTTATTCCGTGTATACTAACAACGAGCAACCAAAAAAAAATTTGAAAATCTATGATACGCACAAACATGTAACAGCAAGGCTGTGTTCGAAATCTGCCCAAATCAGAAAAATTATAAATAACAATGGTTTAATCGAAGTCAGAAGTGGACTAATTTCAAAAACTAAATAAAATGAATTTAGTGAGATTATATTTGATAAAAGTTACTCATTCAAAATTTCAAATCTTATATGACTAAAAAAATACTGTTTTCATTCAAAAAACATGTATAAAACGTCGAACCAGAAAAAACTCAATAGAACATATTAACAAAAATATAATTCAGATAAGGGTTGGACGTGTTTAAGATAATTGGTTCCACCATTAGCAAATACTCTAAATGAATTTTATGAATTTGAAAAAGAAATTTTTGTGAAGTTTCGAAAAATAAATTGTATGAAATATAAATTTTCAAATTATTAACGTTTTTTTATTATATACTCAATGAATCTGTTTTATTTATACGGTTCACTTTTTCTGGCGTGCAAGATTTTAATGAATTCTAAAGACTTTAAAGCAAGAATAGTTACTATTTTTAACAGTATGTTTCCATTCATCAATTTATAGATGTTCAATGAAACAATTCCGCAGTATATTAATTGAAACACGTACTGACTAATTGAGATAAAAGAGGGAATGTTTTCAAGAAATTAGATTGAATAGATCAAAAAGAAATAATTAAAATTGTGAATGTTGGAACATTTATCCTCTGCCATTCATTATAGAATGGTTATTTGAAAAAAAAAACAATAAGAGTAAACTGCAATGACTCGACTATTCAATACAAAATGGCGAATGCGCCGGTGTAATCCACGACTGGATAAGCTAAAATAAAAAAATTAAACAGTAGAGTAAATCACGCCACCAATCTAGAAAATATGGTTCTCTATTTATTCATGAAAAGCCAATATCCACTGCATTTGAGTCTGAATATAAAATTTTCCAATACAATTATTTCGGTAACTATGTGCAATTTAAAATAATCAAGTGCGTTTCTTCATATTTGTTATTTGTAGAGCAAAATGAGTAAGAAAAAGCTCAGAAGTTTGATTTCAAGAATTTTTTCATTATGAGTAACCTATTCATTTCTTCTATGAACTTTTCTATTAAGATTTATGCTAAATAATTAATTATATATAGGTTTTTTTCTCAAAAATTCACAAATTGCTGTTTTTTAAAAGAAACAGAACCAGTCTTGTATATCAATTTCATATTTCTTTGAATGAATTTTGTCACTTTTGAAGAAATATGATTCATCTTATCAATAAAAGCATTCTTTGTATAGCCCCCCAGTAAAGTTGAACAACCTCAGTTTTATAGGAACTTGTTTGAGTTCTACATTATTTTCATTGCTGCCTTTTGCAGGTTTCTTTATTTCCATTCATGATGTTCTCTAGTAAAAATTTTTTTATGATCTTTCTCAGGTTTTTTTTCTATTGGACTTATAAAGTCAAACTAGTAATTCAATTATTACAGTGTTAACTGTTTCTCTCTTTTATCTTTCACAGAGGCGTATTCGTAGTTATTACGCAATAAATGCGATATAGTTCATTCATATCGTACCAGTTCTCAAGCAACTTTCCATAAAATGTTCTCTATTTTCATTTAGTTTTCCTTCAGAAATTTTTGTTCTTCTAGAATTGAATTGCAATACGAAAAACAGTTCGTTAAACAAAATTGAAAATGAAGGTCAATGATAAACAGAAAAATGTCTGTCTCAAAACTGTACCTTATGAGACACTATATATATATATATATATATTTATTATATATATATATATATATATATATATATATATTTATTATATATATATATATATATATTTATTATATATATATATATATATATATATATATATATATATATATATATATATATATATATATTATATATATATATATATATATATATATATATATATATATATATATATATATATATATATATATATATATATATATATATATATATAGTTCCTGATGTAATGAAGAAAACAACTTGTTCGATCAATTTTGACTATAACTGTCAACATAATCATATATCGGTGTGAACGACCCTGTTTTTTCTACAGTAACGGCTCGAACATTTCTCGGAATTATTGACTCGTTGTTATTTTTGGTATACTATTAGCAAATGCAATCGTCAATTGTTTCTTTGATATCTTTGAAGTGTCAGCTCCTTCCTGCATCTTCATTTTACGGTTTGTCGAAGTAATTTAGTAAAAAAGCCGATGCACCCACAATGAGTAACTGGTTGGTACGGTTTTTGGTCCGGTGGCATTATAGGGTTATTTTTCTTCGAAAATGGTCGATGCGGAACGTTACCTTGCTATGCTAAATCAGTTTCTGTGTCCCAAAATTCAAAATGAAGGTTTGGAAGACATTCAGTTCTAAAAGAACGGGGTTACTTGCCGCACAGCCAACGTAACTATCGATCTTTTGTGCACCGTTTTTGAAAATTGAATAATCAGTCAAAATGCTGGTATCAATTGGCCGCTTCGGAGCTGTGATTTGACTCCGTTCACTACTTTTTGTGAGAATCCGTTAAGGATTAGTGTTACGCTAATAATTCAGAAACGATTCATGCTTTGAAACACGAAACTGAAGTTGCCCTCCATAAGATTGAGCCCTAAGCAATCGACAATGTAATGAAAAATTAGATTTATTGGATGGGGTACTGTACATATGGCTTGTCTTGGCTGTCATTTGAAGGATATTGTTTTTGATTTGTTGATGTCAATGTTCAAACTTTCTAATAAACTTTCAACTGCTTTTCAATTTATATCCAATCAAAAATGTAAATTCCAAATCGCCCACGCGCTATAAAATGATATTACAACCTGTATATTGAAACGAGGGCCATTACAGTTCCATACGGAAGGCTCTACAAAAAATTGTCTCGAACTAAACAATGCAGATTAGTTAAGATTATGGTGTAACGAATGTGGGGGTGCATGAATGATGATCCCAAGCTAACTATGCCTTTTAGCAATCTCTACTTGTGAATAAAGTTCATACAGTAACGTACATGATGCTACAACGCACTATTTTTCATCAATTCATGTAATTATCATATAATATATACCAGCGAATTTCTTTGGATACTTTTTCGATATCTGATATCCATGGAACTAATTCTTTCTGAGTGTTCATTTTACCCTTCAAGGAGACTTATCAAACCAAACATAAACTTAACTAGTAGAGTGAAAATTTTTTGGAACGTTAGTCAAATATCAGAAATTTTTGTGAAAAGTTTAAACGAAACTCATATGGAGTATTCTTTTCACAATAATTTAATATTTAAAACAGCCAAAGTTGTCAGAAATTTAATTAATTCGAGTTTGGAAATCTATTCTGAAATTAGTAGAGACAACGATGGGAAAATTTGTATTTACTATGAAATCTATGTAGAATTTAGTAAAAATATTGACAATGACCAAGGTAAATCACATCTAACTTATTGAAGTTATGTAAATTTTCCAAAAAACAACAAAATTCGATGAATTCAAATAAAAAATTGTCTTCGTCAGAAATGATTAAAATTTGTATAGAAGGCTTATGATCTGAAATGCTACAAGTATGATTAAAGTTGTAAAGGCGTATAAGCTGAAGAAGCGATTAAGTAAGAAGCATTAGAAATAAAAAACTTTTGACACTTTCGATAATTTTTTGAGAAAAAGTATAGGTACCTTAACTTCACAAAATGAAGTGAAACTGGTACCAAAAGTTAGATAAAAATTCAGGCTAATTTCTTAGAAGAGTTTCAGACCAGGAAATAATGTAATTTTCGTGTAATTAGTGAAAACATAATTATTACCAAGGATTTTGACAAATTCTACTGAGCTTCGGAAAACTCAATTTTTCGAGATGCTATAAAAGGAATTGCAGGCAAAACCATCATTCAGTATAAACTTTTCCAGAGTCTATACCACGTCTATCTGTTAATAAAAGTACTCCACTGAAGTATTTATTCTCCATAACCTTAAAAAATAACACTTCAAGAGAAGACATCCATGTCCAGAAATACGTTAACTTGAAATAAAATGAAGAAAAATCAACAATCAAGTACGAACGGGGGCACTCATTGAAGAGACTGGAAATAGTTGGCTAGATAGTCTATGAAAAGTTCTAGAAGAAGACAATTAATTGAAATACTGGAACTTGAAGAATCCAGATTAATTCCTGCAACACTAGGAGGAGATATTTAAAAGGAACATTGATTAAGTAAAAGACAAACTCACCAAATGTACAAACCATTTTAATTCGGTAAACTTTCGACTTAAAATTTATTTCATTTTTACATGAATTTCAGGTAGATTTGAGGTTAGATTTTAGGGTATAAGAATAGGTTAGTTCAGTTCACAGATTTTTGTATTTCGCATAACTTTATTTCAATATATTTCTAAAAACTAAATCAAAAATTCAAATTGGATCCCTACCTAGAATAGCAAAATTAATTAAAATTTTCAAATTTGCACGTATAAAATTTAAAATACACTTGAAGTTAGCAGGAAATACATATACAAATATATAAGGAAAGGCAGGAAAAGTTTCAAACTGAATTTATAATCCATAACAATTGATTTCCAAAGAGAGGTTCACAACAACATAAGAGAATAAAAATAAAAAATTTCATTAGGTGAATTCATAACAGCACATCTTTTCCATTATTAGGGCTGCTACTGCAATCAGTCGATATTATTTTGGTACATTGTACTTCTCTTAAATACACTTCCTTTCTCAGAAACACCTCTAGTGTATTTTAAGGAAATGTATTTGAAATTTTCTTTTATATTGGGATATTGCATACTTAAAGCTATTTTGTTATTTTTATTCATCAATAAATAAATAAAAACATGAATAACAATAATGAAAGAGCTTTATATCCAAATATATAAGAAAATTTTGAGTACCTTCCCTTGAAAAACACCAAAGGTGAGGAAATTGCTACATACCTCAAAAATAAATATTATTGAAGAACTTCATTCAAAATTCATTCAAACTCATTCAACCCTGAGCAAATTCATCAAAAATAAGAGATACATCACACAGAAAGATGATGAATTGGGAGTTTAGAAGTTGATTGCCCTAAAGTTTACATTGGACAGAAGGAAAAACTTTCCGACATAGAATTTGTGAACATTTGAAGTTTCCTCAAAAGCAAAAGAAATTCCACCTATTTGAACCATTTGTTAGAAACACGATATACTTTAAACCACAATTTTGAAATCTTACATGTAGAAAGTAAATGTTATGCCTTAAAGCTGTCAGATCCTCTAGAGATAAATAAACACACCAGAATTGGAATATTTCTTAACGAAAAATTAGATTTAAATAACTAACCACTGTTAAACATAGATAAGCTTGAATTTACACCTTAGACCTTTTTGGGTTTTACTGCTCAATAAAAATTTTTGTACCTACTCTAATATAGAAACCGCTTTCGAAAACAAGGTTAGTTATTCAAAATGTAAGTTACCACCTAGCTAAAGATGCTACTGTGATAGCGAAAAAATTTTTTTATTAAATAACATTAAAAACTTGTGAAAATCAAAATAACCTTATTCAATATTATTTAAATTGGATTTTCATCAATTGAAAACTGATTCAATTGAACATTCTGAGATTTTTACGAAGTATGGTTATGTTGATTAAGAACTCATTAAACTGTAGTGAATCTCCGTCCTGTGATATCGTAAAACTTTGAAGATGAAGCCGAAATCTCGTAGCTTCACAAAATCCAGTAGAAAATCAAGAGAATATCCGTTTGTTGCTCTGGGATTCCTCTTTGAAGCACTCGAAATTGATTAACAGCGAGATAATTGTAAAAGTTTGGCCAAATGAAAGAATATCTCGGTAGAATCGGAAGAAATCGGTTTTCTCTCTTGTTTTTCCGCCTCTGAACTCGTCGATGAATGGAAAAAAATCGGAAAAGTTTGTCAAAGTTTCCTGCTCTAGGTCGCACTTGAGTGTATAATGAAAGATGAAGTTAAAATGAACGATGAACTTGTTTCATTCGATGTCTCCTCTTTCTATCGTCGATTCGAGATGTTTCCGAAGTTATTCAATTAGATCCACCGATTATTATCGCTGTTTGTGACAATTATTTCTGGTCCGAATTATTATTTAAGATTGCTCCTGCACGTCGCGTTTGACTCTCATTGGGCACGTTGGCTAAAATTCAAGGTTCAGCATTGATATTAGGTGGAAAGTCAGAGAAGCTGTACCTTTCAGTTGAATAATCGTAATATTTTCGAAAGCATGTGTCATAATTTCAAATTTCATTAAACCTTTTTCTTATTTTCTTGAGCTTATTTGAAGAAATTACTTTGTACTAAGTTATTGGAAATATCCTGTTCAATTTTTTGCCAAAGTGGTGGCAAGAGATCTCGAAGCTATTGAAGTATTTCCAGCTGTGTTCTGTAGGGATCATGGGTCCTGTGTTATTGGTTCCAAGCGTGCTTGATTGGATTTATGTTAGGGGATCTTGGAGTAATGCTGGATGGAATACCCTGATTTTCTCTAGCATCACCTGGTAAAATCTGTGTGACATTGCATTATCATCTAGAAGAAAGAAAATTTCGCTAATAGCTGCCTGAAATTCTCGAACTTTTCATTATTAGTTTCATCAACATACGTCAGAGACAGATAATAGCTGGAATTAATCCTCTAGAACGTCTACAGAATTAAATCTAAATAAATCTCATGAAAACATTTGGAATTAAATTTTTAAAACACATGTCCTAGATACAGTGTAGAATTTTATGGACATATATATTATCATCACATGTGGTGGAAATTAACTAATAAAGAATCAAAAGAAATATAAAATAATGACCAAATTATTTAGACATCAATACAGAAATATACAATGAGAGAAGATACGACTTAGACTCGGAATTAGATAATAATGGATGAAGTAGTCCGTTACTTTGTGATAGTCCATTTTAATTGGAATGAAACGAGAAATTACTTGAAAGGGATAGAAACCAAAGTAATTTCTTAGTTCATCCCAATTAGATAATATTTTCTCTCATTGTATATTTCTGTGATACAACCCAATTTTCGTATAGACTATGTTTATCTAAAAATTGGTTAGTTATTGAAGAATTGTCTGGTGAAAAAAAGGTATCTTTTATATATTTTTTAATGATTATTTTGTTTATTCAAATAACTCCTTATTGAAGAGATTTGTGTCCGAAATTATCAGTTTCTTTCGTTGAAGAATGCGCTGTATATTCTTTAAAAAAGGAAAATGAGAAAAGGCCTTTTTGAATTATATGCTGAACATTTTTTGGATATATATATATATATATATATATGTGTGTCCATAAAGTGATACAGTGTATCTAGGACATATTTTTCAAAATTTAATTCTAAATGTTCTCATGAGATTTATTTAGATTTGAATCGGTAGAGGTTCTGGAGAATTAATCCCAGCTATGATCTGTAATATCCGAATATTTCTTCATAGTTATTTTCAATATATACATTCTGTCAAGAAAGTACCGGGAATTATCGATTTAAATCTGGCGGGGCAATGAGGCAGGTAAAATTTTTCTAGGTTGGTACCACTGTGCTTAATTACTATGCTAAGCTTGAGCGGGATCTGTCAACTAGTGTGTTTGCAACAGCTGATTAAGTCAGTCGATGTCAGAGTGCGTGCCGATTTTTACTATGGGTGATTTCGTTGAGCAAAGAATTTGTTTAAAGTTTTGTGTTGCAAATTAATTTTCGTGTGCCGGTGCATTGAAAATGTTGCAAAGGGCCTTTGGTAATAATGCTCTATCGAAAACTCGTGCATATCAGAGGTACAGAGCCTTCAAGGACGGTGGTGAAGTGGTCGCCCATCGACGGCTTCGATCGAAGATAACGTCGATAAAATTAAGGAAAGGGTGCTGGAAAACCGTCGTACTAGCTTGAGAGAGATAGCACATGATCTTAAGATATCTCACGAGTCCGCACGTACGATTTTGATTGATATTTTCGGCATGAGAAAGGTGGCCGCACGACTCGTACCGAAAGACCTGAATTTTCTTCAAAAACGTCATCGCGAACAGGTTGCTTCAGACATGCTGGATCGCTGTAATTCCGATTCTGCATTCACGGAACGCATTATAACTGGTGATGAGATCTGGGTCTACGAGTACGATATGGAAACAAGCCAGCAATCATCGGAATGGGTGGCAAGAAATGAGCCGAAACCGAAAAAACCACGCCAAAGCCGCTCGAAAACGAAAGTGATGCTCATTGTTTTCTTCGATATCCGTGGCGTGGTGCACTACGAATTCGTTCCAGAGGGTCAGACGGTAAACAAGGAGTATTACCTAGGCGTTATGAAACGTTTGCGTGAGCGTATCCGTAAGAAGCGGCCAAATTTGTGGGCGAACAACTCATGGATTTTGCATGACGATAACGCGCCTTCTCACCGAGCTACGATTGTGACTGACTTTCTCGCCAAAAACTCAACAAACGTGCTTCAGCAACCACCGTATTCGCCGGATTTGGCTCCCTGCGACTTTTTCCTCTTCCCAAAACTAAAATTGCCCTTTCGTGGCACCCGTTTTGAATCGATTGAAGCCATAAAACAAAATTCGGCGCGAGAGCTAAAGTCCATCCCGGAAAGCGCCTTAAAAAATGTTTCGATAATTGGAAGTGCCGTTGGCATAGATGTATTGGAGCAAATGGAGCCTATTTTGAAGGCGACCCAATAAATTTTGACGATTAAATGTAAAAATGTTGTTTTACTTGAAAATTCCCGGTACTTTCTTACCAGAGTAGTATATCTCAGAGACGTCATGGATTTTAGAAGTACTAATGATTCACTTATACCATCGAAATAAACTCCATTCCAAACCATAATTTTACCTCCTCGAAAAAGATGAAAATCTTGAACAGAGCGGCGGTTCCATAATATAAGTTAGACATATCGTCACCGGTACTCGTCGACCTTCAGAAAATGACTTAAGACTTTCGTCATCTTCATAAAATATTGAATTGAACAAGAAATAGTTTTGTGCTTGAGAGATGTTGAAGCATCAAAAAGTTCTGATGTTAAATATTGTAGGGTTTAATTAAAAAATATATAAGAGACAGTATTTTCATTTCCACAAAATAATTCAACAACAATTGTTTCACCACGATATAGCTTCCTTTGTTGTCTACATTCTACTGGCTGATGGTGTCCAGTGTAGCCGAGTTTAAATGCAGTATTAAGTACGTGACAAAATGATAGAGGAATAAGTCATAAAAACTTAAGGTGTTTATTGGAGTTTGCCGCTAAAAAATGCCATTAGGGAAAGTAATAGGGATTTGTCAACATCGTGGTGAAACAATTGTTGTATTATAAACATTTTTGTGGAAATTAAAATACTGTCTCTTACATATTTTTTAATTAAAATTAGTTTCCACCAAGTAAAGACCGAATCAATCAAACATTGTAGGGTTTGATTATTCTTCCTCTTCAGGATCAAATTAAACAATATCTCGATAGTGACATCAAATTTGCATCAGCTATTAGGAGTATAAATGGGTTCGTGCGGTTCTTTGTCAAAAATTGAAGCTTTATTGTGCAAAATTGGATATAAATTCAAAGTTCAAAGTATTTTCCGTCGCTGGCCGCTACTTTTTCCCCCACCTTTCTGACGGAACCCATCGCAAGTTCTTATCCCCAGTCTCGATTCGATGCAAAAACCCCTTGTTTTGTCGTTGGAGCAGTAGTTGACACGTGAAAAACGGCGTACCACGCCTCTTGGCTTCAGTTCATACGGCTCGCACTTTCTTACCTTTCTGAACATTTCCATTGCTTTTAAACGATGGCTAATGGATAGTTGAGTGACTATAAGTATTTTTCCAAGTTCCTTTTGCGTTTAGGTCGGATCTTAATCGAGTCTTGCCTCTAATTCTTCATCCTCAAACTTAGGTGGCGCTCCGTATCGTTCTTCATATGCAGTTCTATTCTGGAATGCTTTAAGCTCAAGTTTTGACCCTAAAATCAACTCACACATATTCGTATGTCATTACTTCAACTGCAGTTAATCGAATATGCCAACTCCAACGTTTCTCATAAATTATTAGGAAATTTTTGAGTTATCCTGACTCGAAGACTTCTTTCTCATACCGAATTCTCAAAGGTAGCGAATAGAGATTTCAAAATTTCATTTTGTCTTCTCTCCGAACTCTCGTAACAGAATCCGAGTCGTTTCTCGAATGACTGCCCAGTTAGATCGGAATTTCAAAAAAACCAAAAATAACTGGCTTCATAACGAGAAGCAGAATTCAATCGGCGTAGCCTTACGAGTCCAACGTGCATTTTCCAGAGCGTTGCATTATGTCAAAGTGCAAAGGTTCATCCTTGTACAATAGAGTTTCGAGAGCTCCTTTCATCTTGGGTTTCCCAGAACAGATCGGAATCGCATTGACATTTCGCCCTAAATGGTATCTGAACTGGGGCGTATACGCCGAATTTTGAGCCTTTATACTGCGTATCTCGATTACGGAACGTTCTGGACGTAATTTTCGGTTATCTGCCCGGTGTTCAACGACTATAGGGTGTTTTTCAGCAAGCCGAATGAAGAATTCAGTGAAATTGGTTTTATTTTTTGGTGATCTGCGAGATTTGCTGTTCCACATTCTCACTGCAAGTTGTTTGAAGTCTGGGAGAAACAGGAGGTTGCCCCATCAAAAAGCGAATAACGAAGAGGAAACTGAAACATCAGAAGGAAAAAATTGTATGATTTAAAGAACGAAATTTCAATAGATTCTATTCTCATTTAGTGTAAAGCCATCTTAATTGACTGAAATAAAAAATGAAATATATTTATCTACTATGTGCTTGGTGAGAGATTGTTATTGGTTGAAAGTTTTATGGATATTAATTTTAAGACCGTTACAGTAATTATCATCTTAAATCATAGTGAAATAGTGCCTAAGAAACACCACTCCTTTTGGAAGATAACAACGGAAATTCAACCAATATTCCGAATCAGTAAAAAACTTTATAGAAGAAATTGGTGAAAATATAAATCAGATAAGGGATGGATCATTTAAAATAAAAAAATTAAAGAATGTTTTTTCAAACCCATCAGATCTACCCAATTTTTCAATACATTGTCGCTTGTTTGGGGCCCGATCTTATGAATGACAACTTTGGTTTCGTATTTCAAGACAGCAGTCGTTTCTGGATGGTTAGCGTAAAACTTATTCTTAACGGATCCCCCAAAAAAAAAATAGTCCTCCGAGGTGAAAATGAGCCTCGTCGCTTAATATGATTTATCTAGAGAAATGCTCATCTTCGCCCATGCGATACTTAGCCCAATGAGCCCAATGAAATGTTTCAGAAGCACTGTTTCCTTTAAGTAGACATATCGAATTATCAAACATATGCGCGCTGACCAACCGATAAAAGAATTAAAAAGATATAGCATATTGACCTCAATTACTTGAGAAACTTCATCCGATAGAGTTTTTTCAAAAGGACATCACGAATAACAAATTCTAATTGAAAATTCTCCATATTATTTAAGAAAATTCTTTTTATTTCTTATGAAGAAAAAATATACATTCTGTCAAGAAAGTACCGGGTAAAAATTTTTTTCCTAGGGTGGTACTACTGTCCTTAATTACTATGCCAAGCTTGAGCGGGATCTGTCAACTAGTGTGTTTGCAACAGCTGATTAAGTCAGTCGATGTCAGAGTGCGTGCCGATTTTTACTATGGGTGATTACGTTGAGCAAAGAATTTGTTTAAAGTTTTGTGTTGCAAATGAATTTTCGTGTGCCGATGCATTGAAAATGTTGCAAAAGGCCTTTGGTGATAATGCTCTATCGAAAACTCGTGCATATCAGTGGTACAGAGCCTTCAAGGACGGTCGTGAAGTGGTCGCCCATCGACGGCTTCGATCGAAAATAACGTCGATAAAATTAAGGAAAGGGTGCTGGAAAACCGTTGTACCAGCTTGAGAGAGATAGCACAAGATCTTAAGATATCCCACGAGTCCGCACGTACGATTTTGATTGATATTTTGGGCATGAGAAAGGTGGCCGCACGACTCGTACCGAAAGACCTGAATTTTCTTCAAAAACGTCATCGCGAACAGGTTGCTTCAGACATGCTGGATCGCTGTAATTCCGATTCTACATTCATCGAACGCATTATAACTGGTGATGAGACCTGGGTCTACGAGTACGATATGCAAAGAAGCCAGTAATCATCGGAATGGGTGGCAAAAAATGAGCCGAAACCGAAAAAACCACGCCAAAGCCGCTCGAAAATGAAGGTGATGCTCATTGTTTTCTTCGATATCCGTGGCGTGATGCACTACGAATTCGTTCCAGAGGGTCAGACGGTAAACAAGGAGTATTACCTAGGCGTTATGAAACGTTTGCGTGAGCGTATCCGTAAGAAGCGGCCAAATTTGTGGGCGAACAACTCATGGATTTTGCATGACGATAACGCGCCTTCTCACCGAGCTACGATTGTGACTGACTTTCTCGCCAAAAACTCAACAAACGTGCTTCAGCAACCACCGTATTCGCCGGATTTGGCTCCCTGCGACTTTTTCCTCTTCCCAAAACTAAAATTGCCCCTTCGTGGCACCCGTTTTGAGTCGATTGAAGCCATAAAACAAAATTCGGCGCGAGAGCTAAAGTCCATCCCGGAAAGCGCCTATAAAAAATGTTTCGATAATTGGAAGTGCCGTTGGCATAGATGTATTGGAGCAAATGGAGCCTATTTTGAAGGCGACTCAATAAATTTTGACGATTAAATGTAAAAATGTTGTTTTAATTGAAAATTCCCGGTACTTTCTTGACAGAGTAGTATCTCATTTTTCAAAAAAGCGTTTGAAATTCCCGCTCATTCTCATCAGTGGGAATTTTATTTGGATGCTATAATAAATAAAAAGAGTCAGTGAAAAATATATCAAATATCTTCGCAATAACAAACTCTGTGAGGGATTACAAAAAAATAAAATGAGAATACTAGGAAGTATTGACTGTGTTTTTATATTGCCTGGTGTCAACTTTCTTGTACGTCGTCTTGATTCGAAAAATGTGCAGTTATTCGATCTTACCGTTCCAGGAAAAACATAATATTGCAGTCATCATTTAATCTGATTTTTTCTTAATATAATGACTTCTCCAATGTCTGTGATATTCACTTCGACCTAATCTAAGTAGTTTTGAGGATTTTTATTGTGGCATATGAGAGCAGGCGCTGATTTTGTGGAAATTTTTAGAGTAAGTTCTTCTTTTGGATTTGTGTATACCTGTACTATTTCTTTAACTATTCATTTAGCACCTGATGTTCAGTGTTCATGATTTGAGTGAATAATAGCACATATTTATATAAATACATACATGAAAATCGACAACTCTGGACATAACTGTAATCATGAATAATGATGAAATTTCCTTTGATATATTGAGAAAACCCACAACGACCCACAACCATACCCAAATTTTCAAACCATCCGAACACTTACAAACTCGCTGTTTACAGATCAATGATATATATAGAGCATTTTAAATTTCTTCAAATATTACTACGTTGCAAAGAAAACTGAATATAATCAAACAAAGAGCCAGAAACAATCCGTTCGAAACAAAAACCATAAATCCTCTCATGAACAAAAAAGAAGAATAACTCATTCGGAAACAGATATACCCCATTTCCAAAAAGGACAATAATGACAACAAATTTGTAAAACTAACATATTTTGTACTTATCTCGCAAAAAATAGCTTAAATATTTTCCAAACCTAACATAAAAATAGCTTTCACACCTTCACATAAAATTTACAATCTCTTTTTTAATTCAAAGGAAAAAAAAACCGACTGCATAATTATGGAGTCTATAAATTAAGTGCAGTAGCGTAAATATAGGGAGATATTTCCAAAAAAGTTCAGAGAATATAAATCTTCATTTAGGAACTATAAAGATAACTTTGATTTTGCGAAACATTTTTTCGAAACGAATACTATTTTTCCAGAATTGGACAGTCTTGAAATAATTCACCTGTAAGCGAAAGGAAAAAACTAGACATCCTTGGAATCTATCCAAATATTTGAACACAAACAGCACGATTCAACAATAAAACTATTGATTGAGCCGACGTACCTTTGGCACACCCCACATCTCGAAGGTTTGCCGAAACCTTCAACGAATGTATATAATAGTTTAGTTACAATTTCTTCTTATTCAGTTTGAAAATGTAGTAAACACTACGAAACTCGAGTCTTGATAGAGAACAAATTAATTTGTTATTTCATTCCATTTAAAATGAATCATCACAAAGTAACTCCACCCAATATTTTGGGCCTCAAAAGATTACATGGTTACTTGTAACCCTGTTCGCATATTTTTCTTTATCGGTATTTCATGTTAATTATTTGTATCGCATTTTGGAATAAAACATTATTTTAATTTCCACAAAAATGTCTATAATACAATAATTATTTAACCACGAAATGGCTTCTTCAGGTATCTACATTCTACTGTGGAAATTGAATAACTGTCTCTCATATTTTCTAATTAAAGTGTATTTCCACCAAGTAAAGGCTGTCAGTTATTTGTTTCTCTCCTTATTTAATGTTTCCATAGCTATATGAGAAGTGAATCTGTAACTTTCAGAGTTTGTTCAAAATGTAGACCTGAAGAAGCCACAGTGTTGGCAAAATAATTGTTGTTCGGCTATTTATAAAATATTTAAAAATTCAAGAAATGTGGGTGTTCACGAACATGCAGGCATTTCAAGATTGATAAACCACCAAAAAACCATTAGTGAAAAGCGACTTAAAAAGAAGTAGATGTGTGTGGTGCTGTTGAAACCAGTGCACCTTGTTTGAGTACTCAAGTGGCTGAACAAATCAATATGAACGATAGAAGTGTTCGGAATATTTTGAAAACGAATGGTTACCGAAGTCATAAGGTTCAAACAAACCAAGAAATTTTTCCAGAAGACCATATCAACTGAATGGAATTTTGTGAAAGTATAACGGAAAAAAAAATGAAAATAGTTCATTCCTTAACAATATCACCCATCAGTAGTAATGTATTGGTCTATGAAAAATAAGCATCCGAGTATTCCTGGGCGTACCCAGTATCCCCAAACACGTAATGTTTGGACAGGAATACTGTGGAATTACATCAAAGGGCTATTTTTTATCGATGGTATCCTTAACGCTGCCAAATATCTGGAGCTTTTAGAGAAATCAAATCATTCCGACAGTTCGTCAGCTACCGATTAATTTCGATGATATCTGGTTTTAACAGGATGACTGTCTAAGTAACACAATATCTCAGTACGACATTCTCGGACTGTGTCATTTTCACGAATAGCATCATTAAATAACCCCGCAGATCGCCAAATTTATCACCCAATAATTTTTTTCTTAGGGGATATCTGAAAAATTTGGTTTATGAGCATGAAAGTTAATAGAGCGACGAATACTAATGATTTAAGGTTCAAAGTAATCCAACTTTGTGACAAAATAACCACTATGTCGAATCTGCTCAGATATATGAGATTATCTCTTTATAATAGATTTGGCTACTGTTTGGCTCAACAAGGTGTATTATTTGAAGATTTAATTTAAATTTGTCGGTCTTCGATTTCGCATTTTTTAGAATTTTTTTTTCGAATTTCTTATTTTCGCATACTTTATTTTATTTTCCAGCTAGTTATGGCGATAAAGAACCTAAGTACTCATTTTCACGGAGGAAATTATTTGTATCATTAAGAGTGCCAAATAAATTCCTTGCATACAATGGAATAAGATATTTATTTTCAACCGATATGATCTAAAGATTCCCACGTTTGAAGTGAGAGTGATTCTGACTGCTGAACTGAAAGCAGTGCAGAGCCACGTTTCGATCGAAGCATTCCTCCATGCCATTGACAGAGACCAGTCGTTTATTCGTCATCGCTTTGCACTGAGATTTTGATTCTTCCACTGATCGACTGGATATTCGTGCTCCTCTAGATTAACATTGAATTTCCTATGTTTTCGACTGTCTTTTACGTACCTGTATATAAGTGGTACAAAACATTTAACCTCAATAAGTTAAGCGAAGCTCCTCTGATAGAAATGTTTCAGTATCAATGCCTCAATCACCCATTTCATCGTTTCTCAACAAGAAATGGCATATCTTAATCACTTAATTTCAAACTACAATCTCCCAAAGCCCACTTACTCCACATTCCACTTGATTGAATATTTCGCTGACTTTGCCTTAGATGTCGCCCTATAACCCCCACAAACGTTTACTTCCTGTCCCCATTGCCACAGTAGTGCTGAAAATAAATCAACTTCAGTCTGTCGTTTCAAATCCCCATCAAAAGTTCCACACTAAATCTTCCTATTTTGGGTTATTTACTTCTATTGTTTCCTTCTCCGCTTCCCGCATTGAGACTAAATTCTAAATAAGCATAGTTTTGGAGTAGCTAATGGAAATAATTCAGCGGAAAAGATATTTTATCATTGGCGACGGGGGGCTGAATGGAAATCTGATGAATAGAGAGAATTAATCATAGTTACGTCTTCTTTGAACTAAGAACCAGTTTTGTGATGGCGTGCGAGGAATACTTAATTTTATCTCTATTTTAAAATCTTTATTGTTGCGCTCTCTGCGCATTCATAACATGGAACTCATTACAGACTTTATCTCTAACGTAAAGTTTTTCAATACACAAATCTCTGATGATCCCTTTACAATCTCCTATCTTATTGAAGAAATACTTGGCAAAGAGATATTTTCTCTCATTCTGCGAATGGGGTAGATAGTTTAAAGCATCCGAAGATATATGAGGTGGTTAGAAATGTGATGTGCGAAGGAAATAGCGGAAACAAATTGCTCTCCTTCGAATTTAAGTGAAGGGTTTTCCAATAAGAGGTTTTATTTTGATGATAAAAAAACGAGTATATCTCAAGAGGAATCAATGGAAATTTATTTCATTGTAAACAGAAAGGTATGCACTAACAATGGAAAACGCTCTCATCCAAATGAAGTGTTACTCGATACTTCAGCTTATTTGTTTTGTAATGATCATATTCGGCCTTAGAAAACATGAAAAGTATTCACCATTTGATATATTTATTGCTTATGAGTTCACATGGATATTCACATGACACAACATTTAGAATTATAAACTGTTTCTATCCTTATCTACTAGCATTGATGTCATTAGTTTTCTATCACCAATAAGAAGGATTATTTCACTCATTCAGTCCACCTACAAATGAGCCTTCCAATCAATCTCAAAATCCCTCTTTTTGTGGGAAGGGATTCATCGAGCACCTCTAACATTCAGTCTTTAAACATACTGTGAAATCATTATTATTCGGATAGTCAAACTTGTCGTATGTAGCTTCTGCTACATTATGAAGTATCATTCGGATAGTCAAACCCGTCGCTTGTGACATTTCGGTACAAGCTATCGCGATTATTATTGTTAATAAAGTAATCCATATTTTGTCGATTGCCAGAGAATTGGCAAATTCATTGCATTTGTTTTCAGTGTAATAATCATAAGTTTTCATTTGTTTTATTTACAGTAAACCAACAATTATAGTTCGCTTTGGTTATAAGTTTTAAAGTTTTAACTTCAACTCCTTATCATCTTCGGTGGTTACTCTTATTAGATGAAAAAGCTAGTTTATCATCTAGATAACTACATACAAATGTAATCTGTTAGTCTCCAATTAAAAAAAAAATTTATTGCAAAAATTTTTAGAATTAAATTAATGTCTTATAAGCATAGCTTATATTTAATAGACGAATAAAATCAAAACTCAATATAAAATATCAAATGGAATAAATAACCCAACCAATATAAATTGTCAATTAAAATTAAATAATAAATATTTGTAGGAGATTTTATTTTGTTTCTGATCTTACAATTATGAAGACTTAATCCTTTTCAAAAATACAAAACATAATTTTAAGGACTTCTCAGAAAATATAATTTATTTGAAATATTTAATATATTTGAATATTTAAATAAGTTACTTCAAAAATCTCTTCGAACATGTATTATATCTTCAGAAAACAATTAGAATTCCGATTAGGTCTTCACCGGTCCTACTTCACATTTACAAAATACATTCAATTAATAACAAATATAACTCACCTACAGACCTCCTGTTATCCTCGTTTTGAACACACCAACTTCAAAATCCAAGATATTCTATGTTCGTCACAAAAATCACAGAAAGCTGTTAGGTATTATGGTTTTCTTTATACCACTTGATATTTCATAATGAGAGTTTTTATTCAAACCTAAGTATAATTATATATTATATATAAAATAAAATAATAAAAAGAGGTTTTTTAATTTATAGAATGAATATTACAAAATTTGAATATCAAAACAGATTTAATCTGTTAGTCTCCTACAATTTTTATTTCAAAAAACTTTATTCAAAAATTTTTAGAATTAAATTAATGTCTTATAAGCGCAGCTTATATTTAATAGACATATAAAATCAGAACCCAATATAAAATATCAAATGAAATAAAAAACCCAACAAATATAAATTGTCAATTAAAAATAAAAAATAAATATCTGAAGGAGAAAAAGTTTTGTTTCTGAACCTATAATTATGAAAACTAAATCCTTTTCAAAAATACAAAACAAAATTTCAAGGACTCAGCAGAAAATATAATTTATTTGAAATATTTAATATATTTAAATAAGCTACTTCAAAAATTTTTTAAAACATATATTATATCTTCAAGAAACAATTAGAATTACGATAAGGTCTTCATCAGTTCTACTTCACATTTAAGAAATATAATCGATTAACAACAAATATAACTCACTTACAGACCTTTTGTTATCCTCGTTTTGAACACACTAACTTTAAAATCCAAGATATTCTATTCTCGTCACAAAAATCACAGAAAGCTGTAAGGATATTTTATATTGAGTTTTGATTTTATACGTCTATTAAATGTAAGCTGTGCTTATAAGACATTAATTTAATTCTAAAAATTTTTGTATAAAATTATGGGAAATTAAAACTGTAGGAGACTAACAGATTAAATCTGTTTTGATATTCAAATTTTGTAATATTCCTTCTATCAAGTAAAAAACCTCTTCTTATTGTTTCACATATAAATGCCCTTGAAGTTAAATTCTTCGCTACACTACGTCAAATAAGGTCCACTAAATCTTTCCTAATTTATCATTGCCATGAATTAATTTTGCAGTTGCCTGTTATTTCAAAATACTGATTCAATGGACAAAATACTGCCTTAAACAGTATGGTATTACGAATAGATTGTGGAGCATAGGAGACCTTATCTTTCACGGGGCCGCAAAGAAAAAACCCTAAAGGTGTTAAGTCATAAGATCTGGCTGACCAATTTAATTTATTACCTCTTCAAGAAATATCACGGCCAGGTTTCTTTCCTTGCAAAATTGCGATTGTTTCGTTACTCGTGTGGCACTTAGCGCCGTCTTGTTTGAAATAAACGTCGTTTACATGAAAATCTTTCAATTATGGCCTTAAAAAACATTAATCATATCTCGATAGTGCAATCCTTTCACTGTAACAGTTGCCTCATTTTCGGATAAGTAAGATCCAATCACATTGCCAGCCCAAAATACGTACCAAACAGTGACTCGTTGATGATGGATTGGTTTTTCAACAATCATTCTTGGATTTTACGAGCCCCAAATGCGAAAATTCTACTTATAAACGTAGCCTCCGATGTGAAAATGGGCAGGATCACTGAAGATGATTTTTCGATGAAAATTAATTTTCATCATTTCTATGCATTCCAAGGACGCACTCAGCGAAGATACGACGTTGTTGGTGATCGACCGGCTTGAGTTTCTGTGGTAACTGAACTTAAAAAGCCTTAAGACCTTTAGTCTTTATGCAAAATGCCTGATTCCAAAGTTAAACGAGGAATCGACAAACCTAAGTGTTCGTTAACCCTACGGGCTAGCGGCTATATTTTAATTTGTTCTTGAGTGATGCACACGTCTTTACATCACTTATGTGTCCCAACAGTTCAAATTTTTCCACCAGTTTCAGTATTGCCAACCGTAAAGGTGCTTCACGATGACATGAAAATGCTTCAATTTTGCGAACTGTGACTGTAATATTTTCATCATTTTTGTAGTGACTGTTAACAATTTCAGTGCATTGTTGAAGCATGTATCGTTCCATTCTTAGTAATGGCGTAGTTTTTACTTCTCAACAACCAAAAGATGGCAGCTTCAAAAGTGACAGCTGTCTATTCAAAATGAATCTCTTATTGGGAAACCAATCATAATTACTGCACTTTTGTACCCTTACCAGGGTACTTGTTCAAATATCTATTTTTTCAAATTTTTAGACGAAAATTCTGCATGATATTTCATAGACAAAAAAGCTATTATTCAGTCAAAATTCGCATAGAGCTGAAAATTGGAATTGATGCATCCAAAAAAAAAGTGAATTTGATATTTTGAGGAATTTTATTGATGAAATTATTGAAATTGCAGAGCTATCTATCTGTTCTATTAAAACAACAAATAATATCATCTACTCGTACATATCGAAACCAATAAAGAAAAAAATTGCTCAAGGAATTTGAATAAATTTTTCTGTATAAGTTATCCATAAAAATTTCTGCTAAAACTAGACTTATTGGATTTCCATACTTAATCCTTCATCATTGAATTAAAGTTAGTTATGTTCTTGACAAATCTAGATTTGTCTAAAGCTATGTTAAGTGGTGTGTTGTTTAGAGTTAGTTCAAGATGTAAACTTGACAAAGCAGTATTGGCGAAACAATTGTCGTAAATAATAAAATCAGTGAATAATATATTCTTTTTAAATTTTATTCAAATATTCTGAATTTTCAAGATGGACGCCTTGGAAAAGAAATGACTAGCCTTTACCTATTAACAATGCTGTCTACAATAAGGAAATTATAATTTCATTTAAATCGTTTAGGACTTTTTAAATCATTTTTAATGTAGATACAATAACGAACCTGATGCAACGTTGAAAAACGCTCCACTGTTTAATTGAATTACAATCGCTTAAAAATGCTCCAATAAAGTGATTAAACTAAGAATTATGAAGTTTGGAGTTTCCCCAATTAGAGTCGACGCTGTTATCGCATGCGCTATAGCATTGCTTTTAAAATGCCGAAAATTTCCCAGATTTTTTTCTTTCGTGTTGTAAGGTTATACGAGGACACACATTGTGGTATTTTTATGGAATTAACGTACCTAATCCATGAAAATCGTGGAATATTGTATTTTTATTGTTTCGTATAAGATGTTTAATCAGAAGGCGGTAAGTAATACGTAGATCCCGTTTATGTAGGGGATTAAACCAAATTTCAATTTCTTGCTGTTAACTATAGATCTTTTTTTAGTGGACTGTATTTATTTAAAGGGCGAAATTTGGACTAAACCTCCACACAATAAATAAGTATCAAATACCCGAGACTTGAGAGAAAATGCTGGGGATGGAAAATAAGTGAAATAAGAAAAGAAAGATGTGAAGGAAAGGGACTCACCTGGTTTCACTGTCTTCTGGGTTTTACACCACATGGGCAATGGTGATATTTGAGAATTCGCCAACTGAATTGTCTTCTTCTACTTAAAACTTACACTTGACCTAAAACCTAAATACTAAAGTTTCTTGTACAGAACTTGAAAGTCTTTTGTGGATTTGCGATAAATATCGTGTGAATTTTCTGATTTTGTGAATGACAATTATTATTTTTGATCTATTTCATTCTCCGTTAACCAAAAGGTTAACATGTAGCTTTATATGACGTTATGCATGTAATTTTCCTCCTTATGCTCATGTTAGAATAACGTGCTCTTATTCCAGTGTTATGGATATTTCATCTCATGTTTATTAACTTGTAGTAAATAATTTTGATAATATCTAGAGTCACTGGGAGTGAGACCAAGTGTTGCAGGCACTATCTTATAGATTTAAAATTTACAGTCCTAGTACCGGATATCTCAGTATAGAACCATCTTATTACCGGATATCTTAGAACGAAACAATCTTGCTGGAGTGCCTTTTTGCTTGTATTATCTTAATACTAGACAATCTTCCTTGTGCCGGATGTAAGGTATCTTATTAACGCACCATTTTGGTGCCGGACGCTCTACTGGTCATTTGAAACAATTTTAAGCTGAACACCTGCTAGTTATATGCAGAATAGGAACTATTCTTGGAGAAAGCACTATTATTCCGAAACCTTGGAGAACAATATTCCAGGATAACCTTAAAGGTAATTCCTTACGTAAATCTCGTACCTCAAGCTAACTGTAAAATTGTATTACATTGTCAGAAGAGTCACTATTTTAATTGATAAGTTGAAATAAATAGATAGGAAGTAAGAGTTTGCATTTTCACTATCAGGTTGACAATTTGAAATTCATTCGGGAAAGACAAATATTATATATCTTTTCATTGGTGCACTATGAGGCATTTTACGAATTAGGATGTTTCATGTGCGGACGGACAAAATCGCTGATGCAAATTAGATTGTTTTAGTTTAATTTCCTTTCAACTTTTCATCAAAGCCTTCGCTGGTGTGGGTTAGCGATTTTGGTTTCATTGTATAAGATGAAAGTATGCACCAATAGTATACATTCTGTCAAGAAAGTACCGGGAATTATCGATTTAAATCTGGCGGGGCAATGAGGCAGGTAAAATTTTTTTTTCCTAGGTTGGTACCACTGTCCTTAATTACTATGCCAAGCTTGAGCGGGATCTGTCTACTAGTGTGTTTGCAACAGCTGATTAAGTCAGTCGATGTCAGAGTGCGTGCCGATTTTTACTATGGGTGATTACGTTGAGCAAAGAATTTGTTTAAAGTTTTGTGTTGCAAATGAATTTTCGTGTGCCGATGCATTGAAAATGTTGCAAAAGGCCTTTGGTGATAATGCTCTATCGAAAACTCGTGCATATCAGTGGTACAGAGCCTTCAAGAACGTTCGTGAAGTGGTCGCCCATCGACGGCTTCGATCGAAGATAACGTCGATAAAATTAAGGAAAGGGTGCTGGAAAACCGTCGTACCAGCTTGAGAGAGATAGCACATGATCTTAAGATATCCCACGAGTCCGCACGTACGATTTTGATTGATATTTTGGGCATGAGAAAGGTGGCCGCACGACTCGTACCGAAAGACCTGAATTTTCTTCAAGAACGTCATCGCGAACAGGGTGCTTCAGACATGCTGGATCGCTGTAATTCCGATTCTAAATTCATGGAACGCATTATAACTGGTGATGAGACCTGGGTCTACGAGTACGATGTGCAAACAAGCCAGCAATCATCGGAATGGGTGGCAAGAAATGAGCCGAAACCGAAAAAACCACGCCAAAGCCGCTCGAAAACGAAGGTGATGCTCATTGTTTTCTTCGATATCCGTGGCGTGGTGCACTACGAATTCGTTCCAGAGGGTCAGACGGTAAACAAAGAGTATTACCTAGGCGTTATGAAACGTTTGCGTGAGCGTATCCGTAAGAAGCGGCCAAATTTGTGGACGAACAACTCATGGATTTTGCATGACGATAACGCGCCTTCTCACCGAGCTACGATTGTGACTGACTTTCTCGCCAAAAACTCAACAAACGTGCTTCAGCAACCACCGTATTCGCCGGATTTGGCTCCCTGCGACTTTTTCCTCTTCCCAAAACTAAAATTGCCCCTTCGTGGCGCCCGTTTTGAGTCGATTGAAGCCATAAAACAAAATTGGGCGCGAGAGCTAAAGTCCATCCCGGAAAGCGCCTATAAAAAATGTTTCGATAATTGGAAGTGCCGTTGGCATAGATGTATTGGAGCAAATGGAGCCTATTTTGAAGGCGACCCAATAAATTTTGACGATTAAATGTAAAAATGTTGTTTTAATTGAAAATTCCCGGTACTTTCTTGACAGAGTAGTAAATAGTGGTTTGTATCTGCGGGCCACAAAGTCCCGGGCATAAACATCTATATAATTATACTCCTGGTACATAACCATTGAACAGTCACAGTAACAAATAGATTGCCTTCACTATAGACACTTTTCTTCGCAATCAACTTCAAGAATTTTAGCGACTGGCCCTTTGACGTACTTACCTTTGAGAACGCCTTGAGTGATTCCTTCACCAAATTGCCACTGTACTAGGCGCTGGAAAGGACGATTAGGTCCGAACTCTGAACCGGGTGTATAACAAAGAAATTGCTACGTATTTTCCCCTCAATTTTTCCGGCCGGCTTAAATTAATTACTGGGGAAATTTAGCGCTGCGGTGAAAAACGACCGACTCCAGATGACAGATGGTTATGCCGCCGAGCTGTTAATTATTATCATTGTGTTTTCTTCACCCCCAGAAAATGCCGTTGTTTCTTAACGAGTTCCCAAGCAAAGAAACAGCAGTTCGAGTTTTATAGGCCGGTTTAATTTGAATTGTACTGTGGAATTATTCTACCGACATTACGATGGATTTCGAAGGCTTGTGTTGAAATAAATATTCGCGGAGATTTGTACTATTGAGCCATTGCCTCGAGTAAGAATTGCTTGCTGTAACTTTACTTCATCAAAGGCAACAACATCTTTATTTAGGGCAAGCGTTTGTATTCAAGGACGAATTACGAATTTAATTTCGTGTTTAAACCAGAGATTGAGCTATAATATTTAGAAGAAAAATAATTCGCGATCTTAAGGTATGATGATAATGCAACAATCAGTGCCTAATTCGAGGAAGTAAGGAAAAACAAATTCGAATATTTATGGAATAAACTTTTTCAACCTGAATATTCAAAACTGGTAGCGGAATAAATAAATATCTACTTTGGATACTAGTCCATTATGTTTCCTACAATGTCTACAATACGCTCGATTTTTATAAATAGAAAATAATTTCTCTTCTAAAATTCTAGTGCTTAGACAACAACTGTTTCGTTATACCATGACTCCAGCAAATTAGTACAGGGTCTTTCAATGGCAATGCCCCATTTTTAAATTGACATTACTCACGCATGGCAGCCACTGTTTATTTGTGACATTGACAGTTGAATTCGTCAATGTTTACCATTCAATCGTGGAAAGGTACACACTCCAAAAACGTTCACAAATAATACAAATTCATTATGAAAAATCGCGATCTGTTACTTCAACTTTACCTGCTTTAATTTCAATTTTTGATCGTTATAAAAGAACAGTTGAACGTTCAGTGAATAAGTTTGAAATAAATTTCACACTTCATGATGTATATGTGATCTATATTCGCTCTGCACAGGAAGATCAATGTATTTATCATTCACTAGCGCTATCTAGTACACCTAAATAAACATATCTTGAATTAGCTCACTGGAATATGTCATTTATGTATATTTTTTGCACTAGATGGTGCTAGTATACGATAAATTAAAAATTGGTGTTCCTGCGCAGAGCGAATATAGGTGTGTGGCAGATTTAAGGTCGTTGCAAATTACAGGGCACTGATGATTGCAACCAACAAATTTTGAAACACGTCTGTTACTTATGTTCTAGTGCTCAACGTATTGAATTGTAATACAGATGTATTTTAAACTGTCCCAATTTGAAAACATTCAATTAACACAGCTCATACTTCTCATTGATGATATTTGGTACAGATTGTCAGGTTGTCTTGAAGTGCTTGGCTGGAAGGCATTCTCTGCCATGAATCCGCAAGTTTTGACTTTTTTTGGATATATTTCAGATATTTGTTTCAATTGTACTTCATAATTATTTCAAAACCACAACTAAAAAAATGAATTCTTCAAGCCTTCTATAGGATCTTCCAACAAAGGATATATATACATATTGTTGAAGTTTCATCTATCGAATTGGCTGTCATTTATTCAGTTTGTTTTGTTGAATCACCAAAGTGTTCACAAATTAGTGGATGCTATAATTTAAAATTTCTGCCTCATCGAGGAGGTTACCACTAGGTGAAAGATGCTTAAAAAAATTAAATTTTCATGCTTTCTACTGAATCATACATGATATGATTTAGTTGGTACAAAATAAATCTCGAATCACAATCACTCTTCCAGCAAATCAGATGAGATTTTCATAAAAATTAGAAGAATATTTCAGTCTGGATATTTCTTCCTTGGCAGAATCATTTAGATAATTAATAAACGTTCCAAACAACGTATCACATGGCTTATTTCTATAGAGGCACTTAAGATTTCCAAATAAGGATAGCTACGTGAGACTTGAGGATATTTTGGTTCTCTCTTTGAAACCTCGAATCTAGTTTTAAATTTTTTTCATCTATTATTATTGTCAAAATACTGACAATTGACTCTTTCCGGTAAGATACAGTGAGTGTATATATAAGAATGTAATCAATTTTATTTTTATAATTGAAGAAATAGACGATTTGATGTCACGAGTCTGGAAGATTTTATTTTCTTCAGTTTAAAATATAACAGAATAACCTACACAAAATAAAGTAATAACATACAAAGAAATAAAAAAAAAATGAATAAAAAAATAGCTTACTAACCTGGAAGAAATCAAAAACAATGCTATCTCTTCGGGTTTCTCGATTCACATTTCTAACAACTAATTAAATAGACATGTGACACTTTTAGGTTAAAATCTTAAAAACAGTTTTATTTTTACATCCTCAACACAAAGTATGCACCCCTCATCACATGTTTGCGTGTTCACATGGGAGCAACTTAGTTGTAAATAGTTATTGTCTCTTCTTTTATTTCCAATATCTATCTCATATATAGTGTTAGAAATTTTTTTCACTATTGGAAAAGGTCCTATTCTTATTTCATCAGGTTTTTTTCTATTCAATTTTGATTTATTTTCAACGTAAGCATAATCTCCAATTTTAAAATCATAATGTTTCCTATTCTTGTCGATCAGTCTTTTATTGTATTCTTGATAGCGTAAAGAATTTTTATATATTTCCTTATCTTCTGGTAAATTTCTTTCTTCAATAAGTTCTTCTGGAGCAATGAGATCAGTTCTGCCGCAAAGTAAATATTCTGGCTATATCCAGTTGTAGAATGGTCTGTTCTATTGTATTCTTCAATACATTCATCGGCTATTTTCGTCCATTTTTATCTCATTTAATTCCAGCAAATTAACTGTTCTTATAGATTCATCCATGTTCTCTGTTTCTTCCAGAACTGGGTTTCTAGAAAGGCAATTTGCTTCTACATTTCCTTTTTCTGGTTCATTTCTAATCTCAAAATTGAATTGTGATAAAAAATTCATCATGTCACCCAGCTCTTCATCTGGTCTTGTACGAAATTCTTTTCCTTCTAATGGCTTATTGTCAGTAACAACAATAAATTTATGTCCTATTAGCCAATATTTCCAAAATTTAATTGCCTCTTTAATTGCCAGACATTCTATGAATATTGTTTCTTTTCCTTTTGATATTTATTTAGATTTTTAGAAATATACGCTACGGGTTTCATTTCACCATTTATCTGTTTTTGTTTAAGAACAGCTCCTACTCCTTGAATACTGGCATCAGTATATATAGTAGTATAGGCACTTGGGTCGAAAATTGCAAGAATTGGCTCAGAACAAAGGATGTCGTTAACCTTATTAAAAGCTTCCTGACAAGCCAATGACCAATTGAATTTTACATCTTTTCTCAGTAAATTATGCAACGGTTCTAATAATCTAGCTGAATCTTTTCTATATTTGTGATAAAAATTAACTTTACCCAAAAATTGCCTTATCTTCTTCCGAGTATCTGGTGGAGAAAAATTCCTAATGGAAATTAAATTGTCATTTATAGGTCGTACTGTATTGTTTCCTACAATATGTCCTAAATATTTGACTTCTTCTGCAAAATTACACTTGATAAATTTAAGTCTGAATCCTTCATTACATATTGCTTTCAATAGACTCTCCAAATGTTCTATATGTGTGTCAAATGTTGAAGAAAATGTTAGAATATCATCTATTTAATTTAGGCAGAATAAATTCAGGTTATATTTTCTGATAATATTATTCAATATATGTTGAAATATGGCCAGGGATGTTTTAAGTCCAAAAGGTAAACATTTCCCTTGCCAGTGACCATTCTGTGTCACAAAAGCAGTCTTATATCTATCTTTGATACGAATAGAAATCGACTAAAAGGCAGAATTTACATCTAATGTAGTCAAGAATTTCGCATTTCGGGTCTTGGCTAAGATTTCATCAATTAATGGGAAAGGCTTTGGTTCGGGAACAATTAATTTATTGAGTTCACAAAAATCGACACATAATCTGGTTTTAGACCCTTCATCTCTCCTATATGCTAAAGTGACTGGTGATGCAAAAGGTGAGGAGGACTCCTCAATCAGATTCGCTTTCCACAATCTTCCTATTTGGAATTCTATCTCTTTTTGATCCTCCATTGAGCATCTGTATGATTTTTATGCTATAAATTTGTGTTCTAAAAGTTTTATATGTGCCTCATTATTTTGCACCTGACCAATATCAAACTTGTGTTTTGCAAAAATATGGTAATATTTATTTATTAAAACTTCAATTTTATTTCCCTGATTCGTTTCCAAATGGTCTAATTCTGCTTCAAAAAGTTCTGTTGGTATCCCTTCATTGAAATTGATGGTGTAATCATTGTTATCATTATTATTATGGACACCATGGATCTTTCTCTCTTCATTCATATCTAATCTTTGATAAATATTCAAATCAAAATCTTGTTTTAATTGAAAATTGCAAATAGAATCTAGTCCGAGTAGAATATCGTACTCGAAATTTTTCTCATTAACTACAAAAAGTACAACTTTTTTTTTGATATTATTGATTCTCATTCTTGTAATAATTTTTCCTGGAAATTTTGCCCTGCCACTGACTGTTTTGAATGTGTTTCTATTATCTTGAATGCGTAGACAACTTTTCTGCTACTTTGGAATTCAGAGGACTAACATTTGAGCCCGAATCATAAATTACAGATAATTGCTTATTATTTATAAACACCTTCAATTTTATTAATGGCAGCAGTCTTAGTTTTTTTTTGGTTTGAAATTGCCTGATTTAATTCATCCTGTCTCCAACATTGTTTACAGTTTTTATGTTGCCGGGTACGTTCTTTTGTTCAAAATTATTGGATTTATTCTTTAGCCGACATAAAGTCTCCGGATGAAATCTACCTGAAAAACCATTCTTCTCACAAATTGAGCATGGTTCCTTCTTAACTGGTTTTCTAATTGTTTGTGAATAGGAGGGAATTTGTTCGGCAGATTAATTCATTCTATGGTTTTCTTTATTTCGATCGTTGTCATATTTTTTTGAAATTTCTAGCTATAATTTCTCGAAAGTTGTTTCATTTGATCGATCAATTCTATCTTGCAAAATATTTGGCAAACTTGTCACAGTTAAATCAACTAATATGTCAGTTGGAAAATTATTTCGGAGATTCAACAACAAATTTTCTTTCCTAAAAGCGTAGTCAACTAAACTTCCCCCTATGTACTTAAATGACTAGGCCTCTCTATATTTATGCCAACTCGTTTCACAAAAACTCTCTAAGCAGTTATCTTTCCATATTTGAAAACTTTCGTCTAAACCTAATGTAATCAATTTAGAATCGAACCATTCTTTCGCTATTCCATCCAGACACAACCGTAAAATCAAAATCTTGTCTCTATTGTCTTCTACTTCACAACGCGTGTATTCCGTCTCGAATTTTTCGAACCATAAATTCACTGAAACACTCTTACCATCATAATTATTCAGCACAAAATCCTCCTTTATCCTCTTGAAATTCTTGTTCTTTCTTGAAAGTTCTACCGTATCCTGTGACTTTGGTGATTCTTGTCCAAATACTGTTCTCACGTATGCGGGTGAATAAATCAGTTGTAAATAAATATTCATTCTTGAACATCACATCTTCTTCGGCATCAAAATATATTCCTTTCAATTCCGGAGTTAATGAAATGACACACGTACGAAATGAACCTCTTACTTTAATCGATTTCAAGATATTCTGCACCTTCGGTAAAGCCAAAAGTTCATGATGATCAGATATATCCTGTTTGTCCTCTGGCATTTCATAATATGTATTTCCGTTCCCGTAGTTTGGATCCATTTGAATTTGTATGTATTTTTCTTCTTATCAGTCTTGGATGCTTCCAAAGCGATGCAAATCTTCATGGATGTCGTCATTACAGCTTACGTTTTTGATTTATAAGAATGTAATCAATTCTTATTTTTATAATTGAAAAAATAGACGATTTGATGTCATGATTCTGGAAGATTTTATTTTCTTTAGTTTAAAATATAACAAAATAACATGCAAAAAATAGAATAATAATATACAAAGAAATAAAAAGAAATAAATAAAAAAATAGCTTACTAACCTGGAAGAAATCAAAAACAATGCCATTTCTCCGGGTTTCTCGATTCACATTTCTAACAACTAACTAAATAGACATATGACACTTTTAGGTTCAAATCTTAGACATAGAACATAGAACATAGAAGTTACAAAGTTGTTTTCCCTAAAAATAACAGTTTTATTTTTACATATATTTCAGCAGACTTTTCTCTGAATATAATATTCGTAAATATACTCTTATGGCGTAATAATAAATTTTTTTGTATTATAGGAGATTATACTTTCTGACCTCGTCCCATGGACTAAAACTTTCAATTTCGTTGACGTTATTCTCCAGTTTTAAATAATTCACACCATTTAGAGTGCTCATAATGGCACGCGTATCCTTGTCAATCTGAGTAGGCTGCATGAAGGATTGATCCATAATGTTCATTAGTGTAACAACATACTGGTATGTTCCTATAAAAACTCTTTAGTGCTGTTCAAATTAATAGAGGTAAGAGAATTATAGAACCATATCCGTGTTTATAACTGATCTATTGATAATAGATCCTATAGCATATATCAAGGATTTGTTTCAGTACGCTCATATTTAACAAAGCATATGAAGACAAGGATCTTATTACTGAAGTGATGCGTGGTTTCGCAAATGGAGTGCCTCAATCCAGATCAGCTGGAAAACAGTCATAAGTAAAAGGATGATAACTCCATAACCAAATTAATTTCTATTTGGCCGTCCGTCCGTTTAGAAGTTTGTAAGAAAAAAGAGTGTCAGCTAAATCGGCTTGAAATCTTTCATGAGAAATTCAAAATATCCTGAAAAACTCAATAAAATGATCAATATAAGAAACTGATGTTCCACCTTGACATACCATTTTATGACATGAAAAACCAAATATCGGATAATTATCCTTCAAAAAAGTTGATGGAATTTAAATGAATATAATTCAGATGAAATCTTAGACCATTTTTCAATTCTTATGAGAGAGAAATGAAAATGTTCTATGTGCTTAAGAAATTCTAAAAATTTCTACTGATCTTTTACTGTCATTCACTGCATATAAATATTCGGTATTGCTGAAGTCTACCAAGTGGTTTCCTTTAATACAACGCAGGTGTTTCATTACTTATATAGATTTTTACCAGTGATTATAATTTTTATACACAATTAAAGGCTGAGGACAATGTTTTATTACAACCTAAAATATGAAGGTTGTCCCAACGAAAATTTGACCCTCCTCGGAACTCAAAATCGACGAATTATCGAAGATTAAAAAAAATCAGGTCAACTTCTGTTTTGAGGGGGACGAATTTCCATCAAAATTTGAATATCAAAACGGATTTAATCTGTTAGTCTTCTACAATTTTAATTTCAAGAAAATTTTTATTCAAAAAACTTTTAGAATTGAATTAATGTCTACAATAAGCACCGCTTATATTTAATAGACGTATATAATCAAAACTCAATATACAATGTCAAATGGAATAAAAAAACCAACAAATATGAAAAAGGAAATTAAAATCAATAAATATATATTATAATACCTTACAGTTTTCTGTGATTTTGTAACGAACATTGACTACCTGGATTTTTAAAGTTAGGTATGATGATATACTGATTGTTAGTTGATTTTGATATTTTAAATATAATCTAGGGCCGACGAAGAGATTATCGGAATGCCAATTGTTTTTTGGAGATATAGTGCATGTTTTGAGAGGTTTTTGAATTAACTTATTTGAATATTTCAATATATTAAATATTTCAAATGAATTATATTTTTTGAGAAGTCCTCAAGTTGTGTTTTATGTTTTTGAAAAAGTATTGGTGTTCATTATGATAAGATCAGAAACAAAATTTTGTCTCCTTCAAATATTTATTTATTGATTTTAATTGCCTTTTTTATATCTGTTGGTTTATTTATTCCATTTGACATTGTATATTGAGTTTTGATTATATACGTCTATTAAATATAAGCGGTGCTTATTGTAGACATTAATTTAATTCTAAAAGTTTTTTGAATAAAAATTTTTTTGAAATTAAAATTGTAAAAGACTAACAGATTATATCTCTTTTGATATTCAAATTTTGTTATTTTTCTTCTATCAAGTAAAAAGCCTTTTTCTATTTTATTTGAATTTCCATCATGATTTTGTTCCGAAAAAACCGCCCCCATGAAGATGTCATCAACCCCAAACATTTTTTGAATAGGGAAGAGATTTCCAGTGTTGTTTACTTTGGAAGTTATTTTTGCTCTGTACAAATACTAGTTAAAATTTTCTAAATCGGTTAAGTATTCAGAAAATAATGTAACCATTGATCTTAGTATCAAAAGGTTTTGAAAGAGTTTTGAAGAATCCAAAAATAATTTTCAAGTTCTCTATTAGGGAGGAAGAATTACTATGATGACATTGTTCGGAAAAACCACCTGAGGGTGGTAGCAAACCCCAATTTTTTTTAATAGGAAAGATATGATGGATGTTTTTTCGTTAAACAGCCTTTTTTCTTCGCTAAACACCCCAGTTAAAATTTTTAAATTTGGTGTTGGTGCCTTACATTTCTTTCTGGATGATTGTTATTAAAATACATTCTGTCAAGAAAGTACCGGAAATTATCGATTTAAATCTGGCGGGGCAATGAGGCAGGTAAATTTTTTTTTCCTAGGTTGGTACCACTGTCCTTAATTACTATGCCAAGCTTGAGCGGGATCTGTCAACTAGTGTGTTTGCAACAGCTGATTAAGTAAGTCGATGTCAGAGTGCGTGCCGATTTTTACTATGGGTGATTACGTTGAGCAAAGAATTTGTTTAAAGTTTTGTGTTGCAAATGAATTTTCGTGTGCCGATGCATTGAAAATGTTGCAAAAGGCCTTTGGTGATAATGCTCTATCGAAAACTCGTGCATTTCAGTGGTACAGAGCCTTCAAGGACGGTCGTGAAGTGGTCGCCCATCGACGGCTTCGATCGAAGATAACGTCGATAAAATTAAGGAAAGAGTGCTGGAAAACCGTCGTACCGGCTTGAGAGAGATAGCACATGATCTTAAGATATCCCACGAGTCCGCACGTACGATTTTGATCGATATTTTGGGCATGAGAAAGGTGGCCGCACGACTCGTACCGAAAGACCTGAATTTTCTTCAAAAACGTCATCGCGCACAGGTTGCTTCAGACATGCTGGATCGCTGTAATTCCGATTCTACATTCATGGAACGCATTATAACTGGTGATGAGACCTGGGTCTATGAGAACGATATGCAAACAAGCCAGCAATCATCGGAATGGGTGGCAAAAAATGAGCCGAAACCGAAAAAACCACGCCAAAGCCGCTCGAAAATGAAGGTGATGCTCATTGTTTTCTTCGATATCCGTGGTGTTGTGCACTACGAATTCGTTCCAGAGGGTTAGACGGTAAACAAGGAGTATTACCTAGGTGTTATGAAACGTTTGCGTGAGCGTATCCGTAAGAAGCGGCCAAATTTGTGGGCGAACAACTCATGGATTTTGCATGACGGTAACGCGCCTTCTCACCGAGCTACGATTGTGACTGACTTTCTCGCCAAAAACTCAACAAACGTGCTTCAGCAAACACCGTATTCGCCGGATTTGGCTCCCTCCGACTTTTTCCTCTTCCCAAAACTAAAATTGTCCCTTCGTGGCCCCCTTTTCCAGTCGATTGAAGCCATAAAACAAAATTCGGCGCGAGAGCTAAAGTCCATCCCGGAAAGCGCCTATAAAAAATGTTTCGATAATTGGAAGTGCCGTTGGCATAGATGTATTGGAGCAAATGGAGCCTATTTTGAAGGCGACCCAATAAATTTTGACGATTAAATGTAAAAATGTTGTTTCAATTGAAAATTCCCGGTACTTTCTTGACAAAGTAGTACATTTCCATTCCCTACAGGAATAGTAGATCGGATAATATTGCCAATAAAATTTGACTCGAATGTATCGAAAATTCCCGGTACTTTCTTGACAGAGTAGTACATTGCAGTTAATTTAAAATTTTCGTCATTTCCGTAGTATGATTTGAGAATTTGTATTCTTTCTGCCATAGAATAGATCATTTTCGCCCACGTAAGTAAGTCTTAAATCCGATTATGATGCAGAAACGAAAGGCTGAAACACTTTAAAAGTGAATCTTCAGAAAAATTGTATATATTGTAATGAATTTCATGCGTTTCAAACAGTCTCCCATAATGAACGATAAGATTATCGAATATTTTAAAAGTAAAAACATTCAAAAACTCAAATTGTTCTTCCTTTAAATGAACAAATTTGAAAATTTCAACTGCGATGTTGATAGAACAGAAAAAATTTCTTAACTGAACCACATCTATTTTTATTATTTATTATTCATGGCGAGCGGGCGTCTGTCCACCCTACCACTGCGTCCGCACGGACTATTGTGGTTCACCCTTAATTTATATCTCCCCGACGAGATCCAGTTTTTGGATAAAACCGATAATCTTGTTCAGGGGTAGTTTTTTCAGTTCACTGTGGGCTATGAAAGCCTGGCCAAAGACCTCGAATCAGATGAATCTGATCTCACCGCTGAGCACTCTGAGACAATGTGCATGGCTGTTTCAGTGTCCTCAAGACACAGCCTGCATTCATTGTCTTCAGCCAGACCGATTTTGTGCAAATGCGCTTTCAGTCTGCAGTGACCTGTCATAATTCCGACAAGTGTTCTTAATTTGGCCCTATCCAGAGCGCTAGGTTCGCCATCTTTTTGTTCGAAGCTGTTCCAAGGAACTTCGAGTGTTTCAGGCCACAAATACAGACATGATTTTTTTTTAAATTTAAAAAATCATGTCTGTATTTGTGGGAGTAAGAAAAATAGGGAAAAAAATATAAAGTAAAAATTTATTTGTTTATAACAAATTGTTCATTATATAAACAATGAAAAATTAAACAAAATTTGAACATCAAAACAAATTGAAATATGTTTATCTTCTACAATTTTAATTTCCAAAAGAATTTTTTATTCCAAAAACTTTTAGAATTAAATTAATGTCTAAAACAAGCACCGCTTACATTTAATAGACGTATATAATCAAAACTCAATATACAATGTCAAATGAAATAAATAACCCAGCAGACATACGAAAGTAATTAAAATTAATAAATAAATATTCAAACGAGACAAAATTTTGTTTCTGGTTTTATCTTAAGAAATACTACTTGCCTTATAAAAACATGAACACACTTGAAGGACTTCCCAAAGAATATAATTTATTTGAAATATTTAATACATTTAAATATTCGAATAAATTATTTCAAAAAACTCTAAAAAATGTGCACTATATTTTCAAAAAACAAATATAATTCTAGATAATCCCTTCATCAGCCGTTTTTAATAATCCAAATATCAAAATCAAAAACATAACCTACATCACTCACGTGTTAAAAGACTTAAGCTTCGAACTACAGATCAACTATATATTCAAGATTGATCTATGTTCTAACAAAATCAAAGAACAAAGTGAGTTATTTTAAGGTTTACCTAAATCCATTGACACCGTATAAAAGATTATATACGTCTATTAAATGTAAGCGGTGCTTGTTTTAGACATTAATTTAATTCTAAAAGTTTTTGAATAAAAAATTCTTTTGGAAATTAAAATTGTAGAAGATAAACATATTTCAATTTGTTTTGATATTCAAATTTAGTTATATTTCTTCTATCAAGTAAAAAGCCTTTCTATTTTATTTTATATATAATATATAATTATATTTTGGCTTCAATAAATCTTTTTATACGGTGTCAATGGATTTAGGTAAACCTTAAAATAACTCACTTTGTTCTTTGATTTTGTTAGAACATAGATCATTCTTGAATATATAGTTGATCTGTAGTTCGAAGCTTAAGTCTTTTAACACGTGAGTGATGTAGGTTATGTTTTTGATTTTGATATTTGGATTATTAAAAACGGCTGATGAAGGGATTATCTAGAATTATATTTGTTTTTTGAAAATATAGTGCACATTTTTTAGAGTTTTTTGAAATAATTTATTCGAATATTTAAATGTATTAAATATTTCAAATAAATTATATTCTTTGGGAAGTCCTTCAAGTGTGTTCATGTTTTTATAAGGCAAGTAGTATTTCTTAAGATAAAACCAGAAACAAAATTTTGTCTCGTTTGAATATTTATTTATTAATTTTAATTACTTTCGTATGTCTGCTGGGTTATTTATTTCATTTGACATTGTATATTGAGTTTTGATTATATACGTCTATTAAATGTAAGCGGTGCTTGTTTTAGACATTAATTTAATTCTAAAAGTTTTTGGAATAAAAAATTCTTTTGGAAATTAAAATTGTAGAAGATAAACATATTTCAATTTGTTTTGATGTTCAAATTTTGTTATATTTCTTCTATAAAGTAAAAAGCCTTTCTATTTTATTTAAAAATTAAACAAAACGAAATTTTTTCTTATATGGAAAAGTAAATCATGATTTTTAAAGAAAAAATGGTTCCTCAATATAAGAAGTGGGAGAAAACGATTGTTAATTAATAAATGCGTTTTTAAGCAATAACAAAAGTTTTTTAAGAAAGATTTTTTTTTAGAATCATTATTTGCATCAAATATTGATATTTCTTAAAAAAATTTCAATTATTCTATGAACAATGCATTTGTTTATAACAACTTTTCAAACAATAAGCGATAAAAATTCAAGAAAGATATTTCTATGTAACTTCCTACAACATAAAAACGGACCATTAATAATATTTTGAAAAAAAAATTTTTTTCGATAATTAATCCAAGTTTTTAATTTTACAACAACGAAAATTGTTAATAAAAAACTGAAAAATAAACATTCTTAAATTTTTCCAACGGGGATCTATTCTGAAGTCTTCCAAAAATTGCTCCAAGAGAAGAAAAAATTCTCAAGTTAGTTTAACAATTATCACACTTGCAATGTTCATGTCCAAGCAGAAAAAAATTATTAATTAACTATTGCATAACTAATTGAAAAATTGAAATAAATTTTTTTTTTTGGCGGATTATTGTTCATTCATCTATCCAGTATGCCCCTGAATTTTTTCATTTATTAAATTTCATATTTAATCTGTTAAAATAATTTTTATTGATAGTGTCCAAAGTAGGCGTGGCTTACGAAAGACAGAGTACCCGTTTTCGTCCGTATTTTTATCCCTCTGGGAAAATTATTAATATTGGAACTACAATTCCGGGAGTCAACACTTTTTCTAGAAAAAATTTCCTTCTCTTTTTGGATCTTTTTTCTATTTCTAAAAATCTTCATTAGTTTTTGAGATATTTACAAAAAACTCAACCCTCTTTTTTTTTGTTAATTGTTAATAACTTTTGCAGTTTTTGCAAGCGGAACTTCATTTTTTTCAAAAATCATCTAGATGCCATTCCGTATCGAATGACACCTTGATCATAATTTTCGCAGACTGCTGAAAAAAGTTGACCCAAAAGGCACTTGTTGACTAGACTATACTACTCTGTCAAGAAAGTACCGGGAATTTTCAATTAAAACAACATTTTTACATTTAATCGTCAAAATTTATTGGGTCGCCTTCAAAATAGGCTTCATTTGCTCCAATACATCTATGCCAACGGCACTTCCAATTGTCGAAACATTTTTTATAGGCGCTTTCCGGGATGGACTTCAGCTCTCGTGCCGAATTTTGTTTTATGGCTTCAATCGACTCAAAACGGGTGCCACGAAGGGGCAATTTTAGTTTTTGGAAGAGGAAAAAGTCGCAGGGAGCCAAATCCGGCGAATACGGTGGTTGCTGAAGCACGTTTGTTGAGTTTTTGGCGAGAAAGTCAGTCACAATCGTAGCTCGGTGAGAAGGCGCGTTATCGTCATGCAAAATCCATGAGTTGTTCGCCCTCAAATTTGGCCGCTTCTTACCGATACGCTCACGCAAACGTTTCATAACGCCTAGGTAATACTCCTTGTTTACCGTCTAACCCTCTGGAACGAATTCGTAGTGCACCACGCCACGGATATCGAAGAAAACAATGAGCATCATCACCAGTTATAATGCGTTCCATGAATGTAGAATCGGAATTACAGCGATCCAGCATGTCTGAAGCAACCTGTTCGCGATGACGTTTTTGAAGAAAATTCAGGTCTTTCGGTACGAGTCGTGCGGCCACCTTTCTCATGCCCAAAATATCAATCAAAATCGTACGTGCGGACTCGTGGGATATCTTAAGATCATGTGCTATCTCTCTCAAGCTGGTACGACGGTTTTCCAGCACCCTTTCCTTAATTTTATCGACGTTATCTTCGATCGAAGCCGTCGATGGGCGACCATATCACGACCGTCCTTGAAGGCTCTGTACCACTGATATGCACGAGTTTTCGATAGAGCATTATCACCAAAGGCCTTTTGCAACATTTTCAATGCATCGGCACACGAAAATTCATTTGCAACACAAAACTTTAAACAAATTCTCTGCTCAACGTAATCACCCATAGTAAAAATCGGCACGCACTCTGACATCGACTGACTTAATCAGCTGTTGCAAACACACTAGTTGACAGATCCCGCTCAAGCTTGGCATAGTAATTAAGGAGAGTGGTACCAACCTAGGAAAAAAATTTTTTACCTGCCTCATTGCCCCGCCAGATTTAAATCGATAATTCCCGGTACTTTCTTGACAGAATGTATGTGAAATGCAGGACATTATAACAACATTTACCGTCTTTTTCACAAGTCTCGGGCACTTTTCCCCATTGACTGAAGGGAGCATAGGATTTTCTTATTTATTTAAATGGTGTTGATGTTGTTTAAGTCTATTTTAAATTTTGGTAGTTACTAGTGGGATGAAGTTGACACTATAAAATTTCTCTTCTTTAAGACCTGAAGTTAAATAGAAACAAGTGCTTACTTACGATGTTTTTAGAAATCAATTTATCTATTATAAAGTAATAAGATGCGGTTTTTTACTCGATAGAAGAATAATTACAAACTTTGAATATCAAAACAGATTTAATCTGTTAGTCTTCTACAATTTAAGTTTCAAAATATTATAATTTTTCAATAAAGCTTTAAGAATTAAATTAATATCTTAAATAAGCGCTGCTTATATTTGATAGACCTATAAAAATCAAAATTCATTATACAATGTCAAATGGAATAAAAAAACCAAAAAAATAAATTATCATTATAATCAAAATTAAAAATTAGTAATATCGAATGTTTCCTTCCGAACATACGCACCTGAACTCATCAGAAAGGCACGTGGTACGTATGTTTTGCCCTTGACAAACATTTGAAAACATGTTTAGTTTCTGGTCTTATATTTGTGAAAACTAAATCTTTTTCAAAAATACACAACATAATTTCAAGAACTTCTTCAAAACTAATTTATTTGAAATATTTAATATGTTTAAATATTTGAATATGTTATTTCAAAAACTCTCAAGATTATGTAGCACATTCGATATTACTTATTTTTAATTTTAATTAATAATTTATTTTTTTGGTTTTTTTATTCCATTTGATTGTATAATGAATTTTAATCTTTATACGTCTATTGAATATAAGCAGTAGGTACTTATTTAAGACATTAATTTAATTCTAAAGGTTTTTTTTTAATTTTTTTGGAATTGAAATTATAGAAGACTAACAGATTAAATCTGTTTTGACATTCAAAGCTTGTAATTATTCTTCTATCAAGTAAAAAACCGCATCCTATTATTTTATTTTATATATAATATATAATTATATTGGGTTTTTGGATAATGAAATTTATTATACAGTTTCCAGTGGTTTAATGAAGGCCATAAAATGCCTTACATACTTTGTGTGATTTCTGTGTTTAGCATAAAACATAGATTACCTTGGATATTAGATGTACCTACCTGGTTTAATTGCATCCACAGATTTTGCAGAAATTGTTTGGTAAAATTACAAGTTTATTTATTTTTAATTGAATTTATTTTATAAATTTAAAGTTGAACTGACCTTATCTGAATTTTTAATTGTTTTTGAGGATGTGCTACATGATTTTGAGAGTTTTTGAAGTAACTTATTCAAATATTTAAACATATTGAATATTTCAAATAAATTAGTTTTAGAGAAGTTCTTAAAATTATGTTGTGTATTTTTGAAGAAGATTCAGTTTTCATAAATATAATACCCGAAACTGAAGTTGTTTTCAAATTTTTGTCAAGGGCAAAACATAAGTACCACGTGCCTTTCTGACGAGTTCAGGTGCGTATATTTGGAACGAAACATACGATATTACTTATTTTCAATTTTAATTAATAATTTATTTTTTGGGTTTTTTATTCTATTCGATATTGTATAATGAAATTTGTTTTTTATACGTCTATTAAATATAAGCAGTGCTTATTTAAGATATTAATTTAATCCTAAAAGTTTTTTAAAAATTTTTTTCGAAATTAAAATTGTAGAAGACTAACAGATTAAATCTGTTTCGATGTTCAAAATGTATCTACTATATCAATAGTGCAGCCATGATACTGATGTTTTCAAAACCTTTATTCTCTTTTAAAGTTTTCAAATGGAAAACTTTTCATTTGAAAAACTTCCAACCCCACTTTCAGTAAAAAAACCATGAAAAATAAAAAATGCAGTCGTCTGGGATGCTCTGCGTGAAGTTTAAGCCTCGTACACTTAAAATGAAATATGCTTCAATACAGGAAATTTGAAGAGAATTGTTGATTGTGTACAGATGCGATTCTTTCTGGAATGTACAGTTTTATTTCAAATACAGCAGTCAAACTATCAAGCCATGGTTTGGAAGTGATTGCAGACGGGCCACAACTGCGGAAGATAGGGCCTACCGACGATAGCGGTCAAATTCATCTAACGAGATACGTACCAACTACATTCAGCACAAAACTGCTTGCAATCAGACCGTACATGAAGTCAAGGAAGCGTATTATTTAAGAATAAGCAACAAGTTCATAGACTGTACCACTGGATAGTGCGAGTTTTGATCGACGGCAAAGAAAATTGGCGAAAACTTCTCAAATTCAAGAGTTTCCTCACCAACAGGAACATTCATGCGGTCCTGGATGTCTTTCTACCACTTTCAACGTGCCGGAGTGCCCAAAGCCTCAGTTTTGCTTCCCAAACTCTTCCTGATCCTCAAAAACGATCTTATCAGTACTACTGTCGTCTTCTTTCACCAGTGACAAACCTTTGAGCATCGTTGAGTCTCACCTCCAAGGATACTACTAAATCGATTACCTGAACGAACATCTGGAACAGATGAATGAATGCAGTCAACGGAATTTGATGCAATTCAATGTCTCGAAGACCTAAACAATAACTTTTTCTCAGAAAACTCAGTTCGTTACTTCTGACGAGATGATGGAAAAATAGGTTCAGTAATTCCATCTATTATTATTATTTTTTTATAGTGAGCGGGCGTCTGTTCACCCTACCACTACGTCCGCACGGACCATTGTGGTTTGCTCCTAATTTATATTTCTCCGACTTCATCCAGTTTTTAGATAAAACCGATAATCTTGTTCGGAGGTCATTTTTTCTGTTCGTAGTGGACTATAAAAGCCTTACCAAAGACCTCGAATCTCTGCGACTCACCGCTGGGCACTCTGAGACGATGTGCTTGGCTGTTTCAGTGTCCACAAGACACAGCCTGCATTCATCATTTTCACCCAGACCGATTTTGTGCAAATGCGCTTTCAGTCTGCAGTGACCTGTAATCCGGCAAGTGTTTTTAGTTTGGACCTCTCCAGACCTAGTGCTAGGTCTGCCATCTTCTTATTCGAAGGTGTTCCTTGGAACACCTTCGAATATTTCAGACCAGACTCTACTCTTGAGTTCATTCGGCCTGTTATCGTCCGCTTAGCCACGTCATGTGGTATTCCCAAGAATGGTTTCGGTCCTACCAGAGGCAGCGCAGCTTCAGCAAACGCCAGCCGATCTGCCTCTTCCTTACCTAAATAGTTTGAGTGGCTCGGTATCCAAACAAGAGTGATTCTGTTATACATACCGAGCCTGTAAAAAGCCTTGCGGCAACTCCAGACTGTTTTCGATGTACAACAGCTGGATTCCAGAGTTATTAGTACTGACTGACTATCAGTAAATATTTTGATTATGTCGTGGTGAATTTTCCGTTTTATCAGCAGTTCTGCTGCGGTCTCAGTAGAAAATAGTTCTACCTGAAATATGGTTGCGTTTCGTCCGAGACTCAATGAGATGTTGATTCTCGGTTTGCTTCCATAGACTCTCGCTCCCGTTCCGTTCGTCGTTCGCGAGTCGGCTGACAAGTCAAGGTCGGTCCTCAATGGAATCTCAGCATGCTTGGTCCATTCTTCCCGGCTGGGGACGATTACATTGAAATGCCATTGGTTTAAATCTCGTCCAGCAGTCCTGAGCCTGTTCATTATTGCCTCTGCCCTGTCGATCGCCAGTAGTTTGTATGTGGTCTGTTCCGCCTCCCTTTGCACGAGTAGGTGCAGGGGTGGTAGATTTAGTAGGACCTCCATGGTTAGCGTGGGTGTGGTGCAAAACGCACAATTGTATCTATCTTCTAGGCGTGATTGTCAACTCCTCGGTTTGTCGGGGAATCATGTGACTCATATTGCGAAGTCTGCTGCAAATAAGCTGGGATATTTGTCCAAGGCTAGAAAATATGGCTCTGCAGATCAGGTTTTTCTACTGTTAAAGCTCAGATCGGACCAGGACTGGAATACTGCTCCTATCTTTGTAGCTCAGCATCCAAGCATTCGTTACAAATTTCGTATTCTATCCAAAAAAGAACAGTACGATTGATTGACTGGCCAGCTTGAAACATAGAAGGAGAGTTGCCGACGTGTGCTCGTTCTATAAATATTATTACGGTCGATGCTCTACGTAACTGAAGGAAATAGTGCCAGCTGCCGCCAGATTCGCACGTGACACTAGAGCGGCACAATGAGCACATCCCTATGCATTTGAAATAATAACTCCGAGAACTTCTGTTCATACTTCTGTTACACTGAACTGGACATTTGTGGAACAACCTTCTTGTTTGATTATTAAAGTATAACAACTTATTTTCCGCTTATTTATTTAATTTCACAACAATTGTTTCGTCATGACAACATGACTTCGCCAGGTGAGTATGGTACTAACTACATATTTGATATTGAGTTTTTTAAATATTCAAAATGTACAGAAAAGGAAGTAGTGGGAATTTACAGTAATTTGTTTTTTCACTATTACACAAAGTTTCAGAAAAGGTTGAGTAAGGGGGATTTATTGAGTTCCGTCTGGTCGTTTAGGACAAGATAGGTCATGCGATAGTCACCCTGTATAAACAGTCAGTTAAGAAAATTCAGTTGAAGACAAGTTCTGATCCCATGCACATTCTCTTGAAGTAGGCTCTCGTAACTTATGAAATACATTTATTTTTACGCTTGATTTATTTTACATTCGCATTTTTTACTTTAAACTTCCAAGGAACTCTGTCTCTTTCTCTCTCAATTACCCATAACGCACTAAAGGCCTGGAAGTGAATGTATTATCTACATTATTCATTTGTAATTAGATATTAAGTTGTGAAACGTGAACTCAAAAGTGAAACCAATAAAATTGAAATCTGTGTCGTGAACAACAATAGAAAAAACTCAAGTAAGAACTCTTCCAGGATCAAGATAGTGTATCGTCCTCAATCTGGGTCCACATCCCAAAATTGTACACTTGTATTATATGTACTTCTGCTGACAATTTTCTACATGGTCCCTACGAGCTGGATTACATTCCACATCTGGTCACGAAACAACTCCCTCAATTTGGGTAAAATAATTCAACTCTCTGAACTTATACTATATGTATTTTAGGCTGTGAATAAAGCATTAAAGTCTAATATACATCCCTCTTTCACCTCCATTTGAAGTATGCTCAACCAAGAATTTGCATATTAATTGGTTAACGTTTAATTAATTTGAATATTAAAACAGATTTAATCTGTTCTCTTCTACAATTTAAATTTCAAAAAATTCTTTGAAGAAACTTTAAGAATTAAATCAATGTCTTCATAAGCACTGCTCATATTTAATAGACGTCAGAATTCATCATACAATATCAAACGGAATTAAGAAAAACCAACAAATATGAACTGTCGATTGAAATTAAAATAAGCAAACATTTTTTGTTTCGTTCCAGGCATGCGTAATGAAACAAAAAATGTTTGCTTATTTATATTTTAATTTCAATCGACAGTTTATATTTGTTGGTTTTTCTTAATTCCGTTTGATATTGTATGATGAATTTTGACGTCTATTAAATATGAGCAGTGCTTATGAAGACACTAATTTAATTCTTAAAGTTTCTTCAAAGAATTTTTTGAAATTAAAATTGTAGAAGACAACGGATTAAATCTGTTTTAATATTCAAATTTTGTAATAATCCTTCTATCAAGTAAAAAACCGTTCCTTCTTATTTTAGTTTAATTAATTCATTCGAAGAATTCAATTCATACCTAGCAATTCTTTACACTGAGGATTTTACGAAAAGTCATTTCAAAAATGAATATATTGTGAGCGGACAGGCGTTAAAGCGCTATATAAAAAATACATAAAACACTTTACCTTTGGAACAGAAAAAGATAAAGGCTTGAAACTTTCGGAGTTGATTTCAAGCCTAAATATCTCCTCTGAGTTTGTTACTGCACGAAATCAATCAAATGCTTCCGCAGTTATTCACATTTGAATTTTTTTCTTAGTTTTACTGATACTTTCCACACTTCAAATCCAATTGATCTGAAATTTGAGTTTTAGAAGGAAAATGACACGTTTCCAAGAAATTTGATGAAAATTGCAATCTTTCAATAATAGAAGATTCAAAACAAAAACAGATATATTGTGAGCAGAGCAGCATTGAACGTTAAAGAAACCATACAAACAGTCCCACGGTTGAGTTTGAATTTAGAACTCAGATGTTAAATAATTACACAATGGAAAATTTTGTGGGAATAATTTAATTAGAAGAATTTTAAGAAAAATAATAGATCAGCGAATCAGTAGAAACAGTAGTACGATTCAGATATAAAATACCGACAAGAAGGCTCATGCAAAATTCATGAGGATCGTTGATGATATTAACAAACTCCTAAAAGCTCCTGACTCCATGTCAGTACTTTTCATTGAAACTGATTTTCAAGAATGAACTTCAGTTCTCGCCACGAATTTCCTTTATGTATTTAGGGACTGAAAATGGGCGTTCCGAAGCATTAATCTGAATTGTGAAAAGGAAAAAAAATTAACTGGAGCCATTTTGAGTGATAAATTGAGTTTTTGACTGAAAATTCGTTAATACTGAAAGCCTCGTGAGATAGTAGGTTCTCACGATGAAAAATCCTGTATTCTTTTCACAAATCAAGACTTTTTGATAAAGTGTCTCCCAAAATTGCCTTAGAATATTCGGATAAAATTTTTCATTTTCTGTCTCACCTTCCAGTAAAAATTCTGTGTGAACAACAACGCGATGATTGAAGAAAAGCTGTCAAGATCACTTCTGACAAAAATTGACGTCTTTTTCTCAATTTGAGATAAGTAAGAAGGCTCCATTCCAAGCATTATTGACTGCTTTGTATGTTAAACTCGTAAATCCATGTCTAATCACCACTTACAATGTCTTTTAAGAGTCAAGGTCATAATTGACTCGTTCTAGCGTTTCTTGAGCTACCATGCACCCATGTGTTTCTTGGAAAAATTCAGGTCTTTCTGCACTAGTCGTTTCAAGGTCAAAAATTAACTAAAATTGTAGGAATTGATTCAAAATACACACAAATTTCAACGGCTCTCTCTCAAATTTAAACAACTATTTTCAGTCATGATTCCCTTTAGTCACGTTAGGTTTAATTCAAGACAATTATGGCCAGCTAGAGCGAACCAAATATTAACCTTCTCGATTCTCGATCCCTTTCGAATGAATATACACAAGTGTTTATGATATTATTTCATCATAAGCTATATGTATCATTTTCAGCGCTTCAGTACATAAAATAATATTTGAAATGCAAAATTTGTATCAGATCTTTTTATACGTGGCAATATTTACAAAATATAGTTGAGATGAACTGACAAAATGAAGTACTCTAAACAAACCAAATAATGGATGACGCTAAAACTCTGCATGAGAACAGTGTCAACTCAGTGATAAAAATAATTTCAACAAAACATTAAGCATTGAAATTATTAAATTCTTAGTACTTTCTTGAAAAAATGTAAATTGGTCTACAAGGTGAACATTGTTAAAATTTCCGAAACTTACTCTTGATACAGTTCAGTTCCGTATTGCTTTTAGGTCGGCGAAGTTCATTGAAGCAATATTTCCATAGTCCGTTCCGAAATGGCCATGTATACCTAATTCGAACACTTCCCGCTTGGAACAACTGAAAATCCAATTTGAAGAGCCCTAAAACAACCCGAAAACTGGAATTAATAGCGAAAATCTACCGTACCTCATGTGTACCCTAATTTGAAGGATTCTTCCGCGGAATTTCGACCATAACGACCTGACGCGAATTACAGAGGGAGCCTTTCCTCCTATTTCAAAGCTTTCGAACAGAGCGACTGACAACAAAGGTACCTTTATTTCCAGCTGACGGGTAGGATAAATAGGACCACGTGTTAGTCAGAAATTAATAGATTTTACCCTGTGCCCTTGAGCGCGAGAAGGGGTGTTGAATCGAGTTAGAGATCGTTCATTAGTGTCCTGGAAAATCGGGAAAACGCTGCAGAAAACTGAGCTAACGAGAGAGATGAAGATGAACAGATATTCAGTTATCTGGTTAAAAAGATATATCGATTATTTCAGTATAAAAGAAAACGTCTGAAAAAGGTATACGTAAATTCATTAATCTCTATAATATGTAAGGTAATTTCATTTTTCTCGACAGAGGTTTTGATTGTATTTTTTCGAACCGAAATTCACACTCAAGCCGCATAATCATTATTTGTTTTAAAAGCTGATATAGCAAGGCTTATATGTGAAAAAGTTAAATTAATTCTATGGAATAGTTTTTGGCTGGTGCTCTTTTAAATATGGAGAGCAATAAGCAGCATTTTTGTCATGTTTTACTTTTTTTACTGTAGAAAAGGTGAAAATGCTGTTTAAGCCAGAAAAAAATTAACCGATATATATGGAAAAGATGTGTTGACACTTCGCCACTGCCAGTACTGGTTTGCAAAAATGCGATCTGACAATTTTGATGTCGAAGATGCACCACGTTCCGGAAGGCCGTTTGAAGCTGATAAAGACATGATGAAGGCATAAGTTGATGCAAATCGTCGAATAACGACACGTGAGATCAGTGAGAGATTAAATCTATAGAATATAACTGTTTATGACCACTTGAAAGGGCTGGGTTTAACCTCGAAGGTCGATATATTGGTTCCCCATGTTCTCACGTAGAGAAATTTGTGTCGTCGCCTTGACGTCTGTGATTCGCTTCTCAAACGTCAAGAAAATGATCCATTTTTTAAAAGCATCATTACTGGGGACAAAAAATGGGTTGTATATAATAATATCAAACGCAATAGATCATGGAGGAAAAAGGATGAACCGGCTCAAAGCATTTCGAAAGCCAATATCCATCAAAAAGTGGTGATGCTGTCTGCTTGGTGGATTTTAAAGGAATCGTTTATATTTTGAGGTTTTACCGGATAACACAACAATTAATTCTAAGTGGTCAAACTAAATAATGCACTAAAAGAGAAAATGCCAGAATTAATCAACAGAAAAGGTTTATGAGCGTGAAAGCATGCTACTACCAGAAAGATGGCAAAACGTGTTACTATTTGTTTTATGAAAAAAAGTTCTGTAGGCCCCGAAACGTAAAACGAAATAATTAGATATCTTTGTCTGCATTCGTGTACTAGGTTTGTCGATAAATAATCGGTCTGGGGAAAAAATTTACTATTTTTGCGTGAATTTCGAGACTTTATCTAACATTTTTCGGATTGCCCTATTTGGGTCAAATATGCACCTTTTGTTCTAAAGTTTGTTGCGTTTTTGAAGGCAGCAACATAATGTCTCTCTCAAAGAAATATTGGTACGTTTTGGCGAAAAACTCTAATAAATGATTTTCACAATCTTCTCTTGATGCCAATTTCTTATCACTCACAAAGTTTTACAATGCGAGAAAAAGATGGTAGGTGCAAGGTCCGGACTTTATGGTGGATGATCAATTCTGCCCGTTTCTGGTCAATTGATAGCTTAAAAAAGTCCAGTTTTATATATTTATTGGTCAAATAGAATATCGACAGGCATAAGCTCAAAATGACCTCCACGGCAAAATACAGAATCTTTTACAATATGTACAACATCAAATCAACCCCACATCTACACATCCTAACAATTTAAGAAAATCAAACTTATAATACGTACAAAAATTAACAATGTATTGAATTGTATCAGTCCTTACTTGGTGAAAATCCATATTAAATAATTTGAAATAAGGTTATTCTGATTTTCACAAATTTTTATTGTTAAACTCACAACAATTGTTTGTTATTCAAAATATGATCTTGCCTGATGATGCTACTGTGATAGCGAAACAATTGTTGTGAGTTTAACATCAAAATTTGTGAAAATCAGAATAACCTTATTTCAAAAAATTAATTAACAATGTGTAAAATCTTAATTTAACAGCTTAATTTTTCTCTTGAATGAACCAATTGATAGGAAAAATATATCATTGTCCTCATATTTAGAATTATATATTTTCATGGTTCTGTTGGCCGGAGAGTGCTTTTTCATATTCGTCCTATGAAACGTAACATCAAAAACAGCATAAACTCTTAACGGTCTAGATGGAATATGAATGCTCATGTAGGACAGCAAAGCTGGAGTGTCACCATAAGCATTCAACAATTTATCCAAAAACATAACATCGCTATATTCCCGACAGTTTTGCAGTGAGACGAACCCATAATTTTTCCTAAGACTAGTCATACTCGCCATGAAACTGTAACTACCTGTAACCCTGTAATCTAAATATCTCAGAAATTTATTCTGCACCATGTCCAATCTGTCCCTGTAGACCTCATGTTTTGACGACCAAACAACTGATGCATAAGATAGCCTGGTGTAAATGAAAAAAAATAGTATCTTCAAGGCCTTAGTGGAAGTGAAATCTCCACAAGGTCTCATCACAAATCCAAGCACCTGGCTACTTTTGGTCACCACATAATCGATCAAATATTACACCCAGATCCCTCATGTCATGCCGACGCTGTAAACGACTTCACCCAAATAGTAGTCAAAATGATTGATCTTTAGTTTACGACTGAATGCTGTGCAGTTACACTTATTCAAATTCCGATGCAGAAGTTACTGAATCTATTTAACTCTTGTTGGAAGTTAAAGCAGTCCAAAGCGTCAGCTGTACGGGAAAAAATCTTCATATCGTCCGCCAATATCAAAAATTTAAAACCACTCATAACGTTAATATAAATTATAAATAAAAGAGGAGTAGAGACCCCTGAGTCACTCCCGATGTCACACATAAATATGATGAAAAATATCTGTTAACGGCAACAATTTGAGATCTATTATTGAGATATGAAGATAACCAACGTAAAAAGTCTCCATGCACATGTATCTCAGACAATTTTTTCATCAAGATGTTACGATCAATCTTATGGAAGTCCTTAGAAAAATCGGTGCACACAGAATAAACCTGCATCTGACTGTCCATTGCTTCAAGAATATACTCTGAATAAAGGACCAGATTGGACACATGTTGTTCAGGAATAATAAGCGATCCTACTGAATTCATGATACCACCACGAACGAAAAACTCGAGGGAACTGCTTAAAATACTTAAAATATTACTGCACTGCATGAACGATAGGTTGAACAGAATAGTAAGGGGAATATATAACGATTCAGCGCACTGCCTGATAAATAAGGAGGGAAATCCATTCGGACCTGCACCCTTATTCTCATCCAGCCCAGAAAGAACCTCAAGAACCCGATCTTCGGTTACTCTGATCTCATGTATGGAATCATAATTACTGATGCACGAGAAAATATTCGAAAACCTCTGTTTATATGATTGAAAACACTACTAAAGTAATTTGAAAAAAGGTTGGGTACATTCGAATCTTCAGCTGTCTCATTTTTACACATCATTTTATTAGGGAACGAGATACGAAAATTCTTTAGGTACTGCCAGAAACGCTTTGAACTACATGGCAGTTCAAGCTCAACTGAAGAGATGTAACAAGTATAGCCAGACCGAACATCTAATTTGTCTCTGAAGCCACTAAGTGCATAATCATCGCCAGGAGGTATGTACAGCAAATATGTATCCTCTTACCAGTCGTCGTGGTCAACGTAATCCAAATGTCTTTCGCCTCACTCTGCCCCTCCTTCCGCACAAAAACCGGAAGATGCCAACCAGTCGCCACCAGTACTCCACCACCATCTCTCTTACCACTCGCAGAACTTTCTCGATCTCGCCTAAACACAGAGTATTCACCGTCAAACACCTCAAAATGGCAAATGTTGCTAGTAAGCCATGTCTCCGTCAAACAAATGATGTCAATACTGTAACTACGAATATTTAATTTAAAGTCCCTCAACTTTGACTTCGTACATTTTGGTAACAGAACGAAGTAGCCATTGAAAGAAAAAAACATATATTCATTCAAACAAAGTGGTACGGTAACAAGTAGCAATCACAGAGTCATTAGTTGCCGCTCGTCTAAGATCCGAGTTTCATCCTTCCTAATCAATATGCTTCCATTTTTCACCCTAACAAAATTATATCCTTTGGACCTAGCATGAGCACGAGTCTTCTTGAGTAAACTTTTATTTCCAGGTGAAAGACTTTCATTTATATAGACCCTCACCTCAGGACAATAATGCACTACATTGGCCTGTGAAAAAAACTCCTGTTAGATTTTGCCGCCATTAGAATATAATTTGCAATGTTACGTGAAGAGTATTTCACAATTATCGGTGTTTTTTTTAGAGTGATAGAACTTTAAATTGAAATAAGATGCATTGAAATTAAGATCGAGGCCAAAGTTTTTATTTGAAAGATAATTTTATGACATTTATGTTTTGAAAATGATTTCCGGCATATGTCCACCACGACTAGGTCTGAGGAACCGCATTCGACCACACCAATTTTGGACCACTTTTTCGAGTAATTTAGGCCTTATTTTATCAACAACACGAGTTATGTTGGCTTCCAAAGCGTCTATCGTTTCTGGTTTATCAGCATAAACCAATGACTTGACATAATCCCAAAAAAAATAACTCAGTGGAGATATGTCGCATGATCTTGGAGACCAATTAATTGCACCATTTCTAGAAATAATGTTATCGCCAAATCTTTCTTTCAATAAATCAATTGTTACGGTATCAAAACACTTCTGGGTCGATGCCATTCAAATTTTGAAACAAATAATCATTGATTATCGATCTGTAACGAGCACAATTCACTGTAACATTAGCTGCAGTATCGTTTTTAAAGAAATATGGACCGATGATGCCTCCAACGTGTAAAGCACACCATACAGTGCATTTTTCAGGATGCAATGGAACCTGCAGAACTTCTTGAGGATTGTTTCCACTCCATATACGACAATTTTGCTTGTTTACATAGTTTTCAACCAGAAATGAGCTTCATCACTAAACACAATTTTACGATAAAAAAGGGGATCAACTTCAAGCTATTCTAGGGACCAATCAGCAAACAAACGACGCTTATTATGGTCAAGTAGCTTTAGTTCTTGAACCAGTTGGATCTTGTATGGGTGTAGAATAAGATTTTTACGCAAAATTTTCCATGTGGTGGATGAATAACATGGTTTCTACCTTCTGTCAAATCACAGTTATCGAAAATTCTATCACTCTAAAAAATTACCCGATACATTCTTCGGTTGATTCTTATTGAATGTTGGAACTCTTGGGCTACCTTGATCATGCTCTCAGAAAATTCAGCTCCTAATGACAGGTGTACAGATTTGATAATGGATGACAAATTTTCATTATTAATCACTGGAATAGCCGATATCTCGATATTGCCAGCCCTGGTGACTTGCTCCAGATTATTCTATATTATGATCAAATTCTGAACATGCTTCCTCAGATTAATATTTTACTTCTTCAGAGATTCTATTACTTTGGCATGTTTCACTAATTTGGATACACTGATCTCGAAATCAGACACCTTATCCGAGCCAAAATTAACCGACTCTGCTAGTGTTCCCTGATTCCTACGGAATTCCTTAATCTCGGACTTAATTTCACGTATAAATTCAAGAATAGCATCTACTTCAGAATCTGAAGGTAACTTCTCAATTTCGGATGACACTTGTACAGAAACGTCATCGATACACGTTGAATATGTCTATTTAAAATAATTAGACTTCAACTGACTGAAATTCAGCTGACTCGCCGTAAGATCAACACATTTAGCATGATAATTGCCAGCACAAAAACCAGTGCATTTCAATCCGGGTGATTCACGGTTCAATTGTAATGAACACATCTTTAGAAATATCTGTCATTCTGGTAGGTTAAAGTTCGTAGACTTGTGAACTGAAACTACTGAACTCCGAAACTTGTATTCACTGTTAAAAAAAAAACAATGAGGGAAGGGATGGATCGACATGAAAATTATTGATTAAGCGGAAACGTCCAGAACAGAGTCGATCAACCAGATCCATACATGCGCAATGAAGGGTCTCATAAACTTGTGTTGGGCCAAAAAATCCAAAAGTTATCACTAAGGATCGACATCCCTAGTATGAGGAATAATTTTTAAGAACTGACTCGCGTGTGAAAAAATCGCTGAATTATCCGCAAAGTGCCATATGAAATCTGAACCACTAGATTCCCAATGAGTTCAACTCGATGCAGCTTTCAAAAATCCGCCCCAATATATCTATCTCAAGTTGGAAAAACGTATATTTTCTTCCCACATCGAGAAAATCCAGAACATCCAACTATTCAAAACTGCGCCGTCAAGAATCACAAAACGGTCAATAAATCCTAATAGTCAATAATTAAAGAAAAACAACTTAATTTCCGCTAATTTATTTAATTTCACAACAATTGTTTTGTCATGACATGTTGTCATGACGAAACAATTGTTGTAAAATTAAATAAATTAGCGGAAATTGAGTTGTTTTACTTCAATCATCAAGATGTATTTCCGACAAGTAGAGACCGATACAATCAAACATTTAATAGTCAATAGCTCAAAGTCAGAACATTTCTGTAGACGTTTAGAAATCACATGATTGTTATCATGGACGAATACTGAAAATAGGCGAATCGATCTGCAACTGAAAACCGTCGAACATTCATAGAGTTTAGTTCGAACTACGATCAACCCCAATCCCCATGAACTCTGAGCAAATGTGAATACCGTAATTAATCCGTACAGTACAGAGAGCTAATTTACCTGTTTCCCTTTCCTGTTCCGTTAAACCAACTTCCTATCGTTAATTATATTCGATAATGTCCCCGATCCTGGATATAACCATCAGGTGCTGCTATCTCCAGATCGCAGACACTCATCGAAGATAATCCCAGGTTATTTCTCCCAGGTTATTTGTCCCCCCAAATGATCCTGGATCGAGACCGATCGGCGTCCATCGAATTTCATCTTATGACGTCGGTTTATGATACTTTAGTATGCTGAAATTTACAGTTATAGCTGCAGTCGATTGATATCTGGAATGTAAGACTGGCATTACTTTAATATTGGAAATGTATCTCTCAGAAATGCACCGTTACAGAAATACAAAGTTGGACTGTTTCATTGGGAAATCACTTTTTTTGCGCACTTGTTCGACTCAGCATAGAAATGCTAATTTCCGAACGAAAAGATCTAGATACTTGAAATTCTCATGAATGATACTGAATTGTTTCAGTCGTTACTATTTGGTAGTTGATCATAATGTGTAATATATCTTTTTATTGGTAGTAAAACATAGTAATTTCTACAATTTGTTTCAATTCTCATGAATGGTTTGGGGTATGAACATATTGATTATTTTCAAAACAGATAGAATAGGTCTAATGGTTTCTCAGTTATTTTCAAATTTTTTCGACTGCACAAATCTGGACGAGTTCAAATTAAGTATCGTGTGTTTTTTTAGAGTGATAGGACTTCGAATTGGAATGAAACACATTTAAATTAAGAGTGAAGCCAATTTTTCTTTAATTTGAAAGATAATTTTATGACATTTATGTTTTAAAAATTATTTCCGGATATGTCCACCACGACTAGCTCTGAGTAACCGCATTCAACCAGACCAATTTTGGACCACTTTTTCGAGAAATTCAGGCCTTATTTCATCAATTACACGAGTTGTGTTGGCTTCCAAAGCGTCTATTCTTTCTGGTTTGTCAGCATGAACCAATGACTTGACATAACCCCAAAGAAAATAATCCAGTGGAGTTATGTCGCATGGTCTTGGAGGCCAATAAATTGGACCATTTCTCGAAATAATGTAAAATCGTCAAATCTTTCTTTCAATGAATCAATTGTTACGGTAGCAGCATGAGGTGTAGCACCATCTTATTGGAATCAAAACACTTCTGGGTCGATACCATTCAAATTTTGAACAAATAATCATTTATCATCGATCTGTAACGAGCACCATTCACTAAAACATTAGCTCCAGCATAGTTTTTAAAGGAATATGAACCGATGATGCCTCCAGCGTGTAGAGCACATCATACAGTATTTTTCAAGATGCAATGGAACCTGCAGAACTTCTTGAGGATTATTTTCACTCCATATATGGCAATTTTGCTTGTTTACATAGCCGTTCAACCAGAAATGAGCTTCATCACTAAACACAATTTTACGATACAAAAGTGGATCAACTTCAAGCTATTCTAGGGCCCAATCAGCAAACAAACGACGCTTATTATGGTCAAGTGGCTTTAGTTCTTGAATCAGTTGGATCTTGTATGGGTGTAGACCAAGATCTTTAGGCAAAATTTTCGATGGTGGATGCACAGAGTCCAACTTGTTGTGAACGTCGATGAATAGACAAATCTGGATCATCATTAACACTATGACTTACAGCAGCGATATTTTTTTCTGTACGTACAGTTTTTTGTCTTTTTGTGGTTGTTGCATCGAGTAGAGAAAATGTTGTCCGAAATCTTTCGATAGTTCGACGAATGAGCTACTCTGATGGACGATTATGTAAACCATAAATTTCACGAAGTGCTCTATATGTTTGGCGAATAGAACATTGATTTTGAAAAGAAATATCAAGAATTTGTAAACGTTGTTGCGGTGTGAGTCTTTTCATGATAATTTGTTAATGCTTACTGAACAGAAATGTCAAAACAACATGGCTTCTGTCAAATCAATGTTATCCCTATCGAAAGTTTTATCACTCTAAAAGAAATACCCGATATTATGCCCAGGCATAATTTAGTGAAGATTTGTTACGAGAATATAACAGCTCAAGTGGTCAGATAACTAACGTGTCCCACTCCGAAATTTCGAAAGTGTTCGAATCAAGATGCAGCGTGATTCTTATTCATCGCTTGCGGTCATTTTAAGAAGTAATTCATGGACTCGAAATTTTCAGGAGAAATGGAATCTTGAACAGGAGTGCAAAAGCTTTCGATCATGTCAGTGTTTTCAAATTATATTCGCATAATCTCTTAAAATATTTCAATAAGACTTTACATGATTTGAGAGTTGGTAACGGTGCGTGGTTTCCGCTAAAAATGGTGAATTCAATTCAATCAATGGCAGACAAGAGAATTGCGGAATATTTCGAAGGGAAATGTGGTACACCATTGTTCCTTTCTTTTTCTTTTTTTTTTGTTTTCTGTTTTTGTTTTGAAACAAAACATAGTTCTTGCCATTTTTTCGTAGATTTTTCCCTAATGTTCATGAATGATTCACAAGTAATCTCAAAAAAAACCAAAGGAGAAATTATATTTAGTCATTTTTTTCTATTAGTTTTGAGCTGTATCAACAATACTTAGCGAAAATTTATTTTGAAGTTTATGCTACATACTATCCTTCACCCTTAGAATAAAAATCTCGTAGAAAAGAAGGAATACCTACTTCTAGCAGGGTGGAAATTCTTGGAACTAGTACTCAAAAGGGTCCTCTTCTTCAGAAAAAAAAGTAAAATTATTTCTTCTTCGAAATAAAACAGTGTTTTGAAAAAATTAGGTAATAACTAGAGCAGTAGCGTACTACATTCTTCTTCAAAAATATGTAGCGATCATCCTGCCTGTACGCCATTGATCAAAGTAATAGAACTCGTTCATAGCGTAAAATACAAACCATTTCTACCTTTCAAATGCTGCAAAATTTCATTGAAATGTCTGGGTTAATAACGGAAATACTAAATATGTTGTGAATTTTCTATAAATCTTTCACACCCTGCATTTCCGTAATGAAGCGTTGATGAGATATAGTATTGTTCATTGGGGTAGCACCTCTAGAGCCGAAAGGATATTCATTCTTTAGAAATCTGCTGAGAGGTCAATGAATGGGCTAAATTATCGAAAATCATGTAGAGGAAGATTTCGACAAAATAAAGTTCCGACATTTATTGAGATATACATGCTCTAAATTTGAGAAAGAATTCACATTACGTCGAAGATCTGAATATGAATAAAACAAGACGGACAGTTCCTGACCATTTTCCTATACATGGTCGCACATTGACAGAAAAAAAACACCAAGTATATGTTTATCAAAATTTATAATAAATTACCAAATTCTATTGGAGATATTACAAATCATAAAAAATGCAAACAACAAATTACCAATTTAATTACTGATTCTGAGAATAAAGTTATTGTTAATTGTTTATTGAAGCATTTTTGGATACATAGTTTATAATCAAAGTCACTGTAATTTTAGTATCAAAATACGCTCTCGAATTTATGAATCGTACTCAGAAAACACGCTGTATATTCATTATTGCATCTTGAAAATTTTCTTCTAAATAGATGATTGACACTTTCATTATGAGGCTCCTCTCCTTCTATATTTTCTTTTAAGTTGAATATAGATAGATGTCCTTTATTTCATTCATATTATCCTGATAGCCCAGGATCTTCTGTTATTAGATGTGCGAGTAAGGAGTTAAGTTGTGTTCTGGTTAGGCTTACGCTACCTTAGGTACAGCACTGTTAATATTTGACCTTACAGTGAAAAGGCGAATTTATATATTGAAAAGACGATTCTACTGGTACTTCAACATTTTCTACTAAGGTGAATAGAGATGTCTTTTATATCAACCTGATAGCCCTAGATCTTCTGTGACTAAGTTGTGCGAGTTAGAAGTTCAGTTGTGTTCTGGTTAGGCCTACGCTTCCTTAAGCACATCACTGTTAATATTTCTCAATAGTGAAAATGTGTTTTTACTTAGAAAGGGTTAGAAAGCCACTTATATTAATATTTGACCCTTAAAAAAAATAGAAATGGCGATTCTATTATATTAGTGCTTCTTCATTTTCTTCTGAGGTGAATAGGGTTATCTTTGATGTTATCCCGATACTCTTAGATCATTGTGACTGAGTTGTAGGACTGAGGATTTCAGGTGTGTTCTGGTTAGGTTTACGCTACCTTTAACACACCACTGTCAATATTCGACGTAACAGTGAAATGGATAGCGGGATTCAGAATTTTGACGAGAAATAAAACAGAATCATTCCCTGGCATCCAAACTGCCAATTCCCATTTTATTGGAAAGGTCAACCGATTGCAATAATTAATTCATTCATTAACGGCAGATATTTTTTCGAAAGTAATAAAATTTTGAGTTATTAACAGAAAGTTCTGAATAACAGTTCAAAACTGAAATCGTGGGGACATAGGCAGCGGATATAATCATGTTTTCAAGGTTATTGACTCCACCGTCAGTGACAGTTTTAATGCCCAACGCATGCAACGCAGCCATAGACAAAAGGCTAAAATTTTATCGAACACTAGCAGCGTCGAATATACATACACAGTAAACTCCACTAAGTGATTATTTTTTATTTATTTGTTATCTATGTTTTTTATCATCCTGATACTCCTAGATCTTCTGTGAAGATCCCTGAGAATCTTTTTCAGCTTGTGCGAGTTAGGAGTTCAGTTGTGTTCTGGGTAGGCTTCGTTACTGCGATCTTGCGCCATTTTAGGTCACAGCACTGGTAATTTTTGACCTAGCAGTGAAATGGTGGCCGTCCAACTAGAAAATTTCTTTCCCACCTGAACAGGTAGCTGATTCAAATAATAAATTGTTTTAACGATTACTTCTACTTACTTACTTTACCAACGTAGAAAACCTTCCTTATGCTCAAGTAATATCTACTACGTAGTAATGCCAACAGTAAGCATTTACATCCAAATGAATCATCAATCGCAAAAATTGTTCCAAATATATTTCGTGGGACTTTCAGGTACCATAGCTCATATTCCATATTATCCCCATTACGGCTTCGCTGGCAATAGCAGATCCTCTAAGTCACATTCATCGTGACGTTTCCACACATTTAACCGATATTTCACGACCAACAACTTTTATGTTACTTTTTATTCCTGAAATGTTCTAGGATTATTAGCGCTGGCCTTTGAGTTCAGATAACTCCATAGAAAAAAGACAAACGATGTGAAACTATGGATGATTGTCAAGATTATTTTTGGAAACAATGTTCTCCTCAAACCTCTGCTGCCATAGTTTCATTGTTTCTTTCACTCTACAGCAAGTAAAGCTATACATTTGAAACCAAAATTTCATCACGTGGTTTTCAGTTATTGGTATCTGTTTGTTCGTTCAGGCGAATCTTCTGGGAATTATATCGGTTTATTTCAAGTGATTCTAGGAAAGTTAAGTGAAGGGTTTAGATTAACATTGAAGAAATTCCCAGAAGATTCTTCTGAACGAACAAACAGGTATCAATAAGTCACCTCTATTGAATATCTTTATTTATTTTGGAAATACCAGTGACAACTCCTATTACTTTTATTGCCTATGTCAATTTCTCTTCACTTAATTGGGAATACCTAAATATCTATCATCCTAATTATATGGTACATATAGTCCATCTAGAAAGCATCCGGAATTTATTATTTTTCATAATTTTAATATACTTCCTTTTTGTAACATTCTATGACAAAAGTAATGTATAAAATAGGCAATTTGCAGATAGGTAGCTATGGCCAAAGTTGCATGGCAACACTATTCGTCAAATATCGTTGATTGTCAAAAGGTATACAATTTATGAAATAATGTCGCAACTAGAAAAAAGAAAACAGGTAGAAAATTTGTATAGAGAAGGTTTTCGAAACGTTAAAAAATTAGTGCAATTGACTGAACTGGGAAGTGCTGTATACCAGATAATAAAGAGGATGAAAAATGGCATGGATATGACGCTTAGACCAGTTTCAGGAAGACCTCGTAAGATTGAAGGAAAATACTCAAACGCTTTACTGGCCTTAGAACGACACAATCTGCGCCTGGGGTTTCGCAAATTGGCTAACAGATTCGGAAATCAATGAAATATAAAAGTTTGTCCAGAAACCGTCCGCATGTCACTGAAAAGACAAGGCTAAATATAGAGTAAACCAAAAGAATCCCTATAATGACACTTTTACTGGAACGAAGGATATAATTTTGTCAACGTTTTCAAGAAGATAGTTTTTATAGTGTCTTTATATCTGATGAAAGTTGTTTCCAACTTGGTGGAAATCACTTGAAAAGCCTATCAAAACAACCTGTTACCGTTCAAATCTACAAATTTCCCACCAAAATAATGGTTTGGGGAGCAATATCTCAGCGTGGCACTATAAAAATGTCAAGAATCTATATTCGGTATACACAGAGACAGTTAAATTTGATGATACACTAGCGCCATCTAGGGTATGCAAATACACATACTTTGCGAGCTAATTCAAGTAAAGAAATGTGTTCCCGATATTTTCACTTTACAAACGCAGAAAAAACTTTCCTCGTGCTCAAGTCTGACCATAATATGCCGTAATGCTCCTAATTATTATAGCATATTCAAGTTCAAATCAATTAATTCGGCTGATCTGTACCAAATATCATCAATAAAAGTGTGAGCTATGGTAATAAAACGTTCTACAAATCGAGACAGTGTAACATACATCTGTATAACAATTATATGCTCAAACTCAATAAGGTCAAATTTTGGAGAGATGTTATAATATAGTTTTCACGTCAACGCCCTACGCCATACGAAAATTATGGTAATTATGCAATATATACATACAAATCCAATTATTCTAGTGAATGACAATAACAATCGAATCCGTAATCAATTCAAAGCCGGTTGCTATTTATGTAATCCATTTCTATAATTGGTTAATCAGATCTGATGTTTACATTGCGAATGTCATTATTATCTATGCACCCGAATCTGCAATACAGTTTGGAGCACCTATAGGCGGAAAAATAAGTGGGAACTGTGTCACCTGACACTAATTGATTCACACTGGCAATCACCCACAGAAAATTATTTTCTACTTGAATACCACTCCTTAATTTTTGTATTTTATTTTAATGTGACAACAGTTCGCTTTTTGTACAAAACTGATTGAACACACTGTTGCCCGAGCTTTCCGAGAAGCGAAATGTAGTCAGTTGACTACTCTTACTTTTAACTTCTCAGAAGTTCATAGCAAGTGTAATGAATCCATTAAATTTTAGAAATCCTGAAATACCTACAAGGCACATAAAACGGACACACAAAATTATGTAGGAGATTAAAAATATAAATCAATAGGAGCATCAACATTATGAACGTAGGTTAGCATTCTGACTTTCCAGAAAACTCTTCTTCAACTTTGATCTGAAGTAATGAAAGTTATCCCGATTGAGGTTAGCCTGCTACCCGTTTTTTAACGGGTTAGAGGAGACGGGGTACAGCTAGCCTGCACCTTCAACTGCACTTTCTGTAACCAGTGCAGAACCTGTTACAAGAGATCAGAATTTGAATGGACAGTAAAGTGAGTAACGTGATATTCCCAGGAGATCACCTTCAAGATGGGATTTAACACAACTCGGGTCGACCGGAAGAGTTACTATCAAATGGACTGTACCTGGCCTCCTCGGGGTGGCTAAGGTCCAGGAATTCTCAGATATTACTGAAGACTAAACCAAATACTACCTGAAGGGTCATGCAAATTGATTTTGGGGATATCACAATACCTCAGAACAATGATCTAGTAATCACTAACACATTCTCACACCAGCGTTGGCTATCCGGAGCTATTTACTGTCTCTATACCAAACGTCGTCCTTTACCAGTACTACTCAGTGATTTATCCTAAAAAACTATACCAGTTCACAAGCAATAATATCTCTCAAAGTAAGCGGACGCATGCATATGGCAAATATGTAACACAAACTGAATAGGACATTATAAAATAGATAGATAATCTGAGCGTGCTAATGAACGCTACAAAGAAAAAAAACAGATGAATAGGCAAGCGGGAGATCACACAAGATTACATTTAAATCAGTTAGATATCAGGCACTGCGAATACCATGAACAGGACAAATGAAGAACCACTATTAATAAATACAACAAAAGACAACCAGGCACCGAGATAAAGTATACAATATAAATAGGTAACTTGTGAGGCTTTAGTTATGTACAAAGGCAATGCATTTTAATTAACAAATCCAGTCGAACTAATATCACTGTAGTAAAACTACAAGAATGAAAAACAAATGGAAGTACAATGAACGACCGTGCAATAACTGAAAATCTTACATTGAAATTCAGGTATGGTGAAATGTGGAAAGAAAATCGTTTTTTAAATTCTGAGCCATAGTATGGGGTCTGAAAAGTACTTAAATTCAGAGGAAAAAATTATTAACCAGTTTTAATTTTTAATCAATAATGAAATCACCTTCCCTATCAGCAAGTGGAAGTACAATGAACGACCGTGCAATAACTGAGAATCTTACATTAAAACTCAGGTATGGTGAAATGTGGGATGAAAATCGTTTTTTGATTCTGAGCCATAGTACGGGGTCTGAAAAGTACTTAAATTTAGACGAATAAATTATTAACCAGTTCTAATTTTTAATCAATAATGAAATCACCTTCGTCGTCAATAAACTTTTATCACGCTGTGCAAATTTTCAATGCCGGACCGATAAAAAACAATTGGTTTTTAAGTAAAATATCTCGAGATGGTAATTTGGACGTCCTCCAAATTTTTAGAATTTTTGCCACTGAGAAAATGTTGCTGCGATCGGAATAAATGGAAATCTGAGGGTGCCATATCGAGCGAGCATGGTGGCTGCCGCAGTACCTCCCACCCCAATTCATTAATTTTTTCTAAGGTTCGTCTTGCACAGTGCGGTCTTGCATTGTCTTGTTGCAGAATAACGCCTTTTTTGTTGATAACCGCCGAATACTTCGATTGAATATTGGTTCACTCGTTCCAATTGCTGAACTAACAGGTTGGTTAAGGCTGTTTGATTCCTCGATTGTCTGACATGTATTTACTTCCACTTCTGCCCTTAGCATATCCGTCGTCTAATGTTGTTGGTCTTCCTGATCGATACGATTCAGAGAGACCAAAATTGCCGGATCCGAACTCAGAAAACCACATTTACGAACGTCTAATGCACTTGGATAAACATCGCAAATGATTTTGGTCGAAACTACCCTTGCGAATCTCAAAAATCTTATAGTGGTGGTTATGCTTTTCTGGTATTTGGCTGGCCATTATATCCCTACTTGTAAATAGTCTAATAGTTTATTATTTAGAAGTGAACAAGTCACAATAACCTTAAAATGTCTTTTACACGAAGTACACAATGAACTGAAAAATGACAATCAATTAAATTTCTGCGTCTCACTAGTCAATTCGTGATTGGCCGTGAAACGCTTTGTCGCTCTACTAGTGTCGAAAGACCTGAGTCATCATTCTGAACGAAGTTCTGGCCAAGAACCCAACATATCCTATCAAACAATCATTATGTTTTCCAGATATATCATCAGCCGACTTTTTTCTGTTTTCGATTTCCTATTTTGAGACAGGCTTTTTCAGTCGATCGAAAACATATAAGAGAATTTACGTCAAGTGTCAAGGTAAATTTTTGAAAACGTGTTCAAGAAATGCCCTAACGATTGGTTTATAACGGGTCTTTCAATAGGACTTCCAAACTTTGTCAGTTCTAGCGGCCATATTGTTGAAGTTACATCTGGTCAATTGGCTATCATTTATTCATTCTGTTTTTTTATCACCATGGACAGATATAGGCTTCAACAACAAGTTCAAATGATGAAATTGTTTGATCAAAATGGGTGTTCGGTATATGAAACTTTCTGCTTGTTTCGCCCATTTTACGGTCGCTTTCATCGTCTCACCGAGAGAACTTTAGGTCGACTGGTGCAGTAACCAATGAACCAACGTCCGTAAGACGATGAAACGCAAGATCTATCGAAACATCGTCGTTATCCGTGAAAGTGTGTAGGAGAATTCGAGAAAATGTATTTCGCGACGCTCACAAGAACTCGGCCTTTCGCACACCACAACTTGACGAATTTTGCGTCGTGACTTGGACCTGCAATCGTATAGAATTTAACACAAATTATCAGCATATCATAGCATGGGACATACGTTATTAACAATTCCTTTATCCCCAAAAGAATTTAATCAGGAATTGCATTTAATTAAACAAATAGCATCAAATAACGGGTATTCGTCTTCATCAACAGATAATATGATGTCCAAAAAACAATATCAAAATGCCGTTAAAAAAATATTCCCCTTACAGAAAACCGGGGCAAAAACATTTTGTTCCCTCACTTACTATGATTAACCATCATTAGAAATAAAAAGGCCTTAATAAAATTGACATAAAAATTTACTACAAAACCAACAATTCATTAGGAACCTTCTTGAAAAACGTAAAATCAAAAAGGGACAAATCTCAATTATCAGGTGTTTACCACATATTATGAGGTATCTGCTCTAAAACGTATATCGGTCAAACCGGAAGAACTTTTCATAATAGAATAAGGGAACACCGCTGTGCCTACCTGAATAACAAGTTGGACTCTTCATATGTGGAACATTTAACATGAGAAACATGAATTCGATAAAGGTTTCAAGATTTTGCATACAGAAAATAAGGGTTTAAAAGGGTTGGAAAGTTTAGAAATAAACCATTTTAGAAAGTCGGGGAATCTTTTGAATGAAAAAACAGAGTTATCCAGTTCACCTTTATGGGATCTATTCTACTAAGGACTTAGTGGTTTTACCAAAGTAATAAAAACTTTTTATTGAACCCTTATCTCAAAATGAAAAATATTTAAATAGAGTTGTTACCAAATTTCAGACCAATTGTTTATAAGCATTTGAAGAAGTTACTATATAAACAACACGCGTCATGTGAGCAACCCACAATAATAAATAGAAATCAACATACATTCTGTCAAGAAAGTACCGGGAATTATCGATTTAAATCTGGCGGGGCAATGAGGCAGGTAAAATTTTTTTTTCCTAGGTTGGTACCACTATCCTTAATTACTATGCCAAGCTTGAGCGGGATCTGTCAACTAGTGTGTTTGCAACAGCTGATTAAGTCAGTCGATGTCAGAGTGCGTGCCGATTTTTACTATGGGTGATTACGTTGAACAAAGAATTTGTTTAAAGTTTTGTGTTGCAAATGAATTTTCGTGTGCCGATGCATTGAAAATGTTGCAAAAGGCCTTTGGTGATAATGCTCTATCGAAAACTCGTGCATATCAGTGGTACAGAGCCTTCAAGGACGGTCGTGAAGTGGTCGCCCATCGACGACTTCGATCGAAGATAACGTCGATAAAATTAAGGAAAGGGTGCTGGAAAACCATCGTACCAGCTTGAGAGAGATAGCACATGATCTTAAGATATCCCACGAGTCCGCACGTACGATTTTGATTGATATTTTGGGCATGAGAAAGGTGGCCGCACGACTCGTACCGAAATACCTGAATTTTCTTCAAAAACGTCATCGCGAACAGGTTGCTTCAGACATGCTGGATCGCTGTAATTCCGATTCTACATTCATGGAACGCATTATAACTGGTGATGAGACCTGGGTCTACGAGTACGATATGCAAACAAGCCAGCAATCATCGGAATGGGTGGCAAAAAATGAGCCGAAACCGAAAAAACCACGCCAAAGCCGCTCGAAAATGAAGGTGATGCTCATTGTTTTCTTCGATATCCGTGGCGTGGTGCACTACGAATTCGTTCCAGAGGGTCAGACGGTAAACAAGGAGTATAACCTAGGCGTTATGAAACGTTTGCGTGAGCGTATCCATAAGAAGCGGCCAAATTTGTGGGCGAACAACTCATGGATTTTGCATGACGATAACGCGCCTTCTCACCCAGCTACTATTGTGACTGACTTTCTCGCCAAAAACTCAACAAACGTGCTTCAGCAACCACCGTATTCGCCGGATTTGGCTCCCTGCTGTAAAAATGTTGTTTTAATTGAAAATTCCCGGTACTTTCTTGACAGAGTAGTATATATGTGTATCATTTAAACTAAATTTCATTCCACAATATACGCTGAAAATTATGACGTGAACAGACTTTTTTTGTAATTTCTTGTTGATTCGTCTAAGTATTATTAAAACTTAGGATTTGGATCCATCCACGTTTAGTTCGCCAATTCACCAGAACCATGGGTCACAGGTCTGCGAACTCAGGAATATGATAGATTTCGAGTCGGAAAGTGAGTACGCTTATTGAATTCACGAAGGGTCTTCAGAGAATATTTGGACTTTCCCATTCATGCTTCCAGAATATTGGCAAATATGATCACAGAACTTTCTGCAACTCTAATCAAAATGTTTTGGGAGTTACCAAACTTCTGTACAGATGAGATTTATGCATTAGTTATGTCTAGTCGCGATATTACGTAACTTGTCATACGAAATATCTCAGGGGATATTTTCAAATTAGAATCGTGTACGCTTTTTTGATATTTTCAAATTAGATTCGTGCACGCTTTTTTGAAACTTGGAATGAAGTTAAAATGAAAACAATTCATATATCAATTAGTCCGTCTTGAAACTAGCGTTGCGTAAAATTTTTTTTAAATTTACCTAACTGAACGGATGGATATAAATATCTTTCTGATTGAAATCCTACGTTTTTTTTACAATACTACATACTTATCTTCTGTAGAAACTAAATTTAATACAATATTCAAAAACTTAACAAATTCTGGAAATTAATATTCATAGTAACTATAACTATCATTAATAAGGAGTGTGAACTATGGTAATGGAAAATTCTAGAAATAGAGACAGTGTAACATACATCTGTATAACAATTCCATACTCAAACAAACTCGCTAAGGTTTTGTTGATCACAGGGGGCAAATTGCAGACATGTCCACGCCATACTGGATAGTTTTCATCAGTACAATGTATGGCAGTGACTACAAATCTGTCAATTTGTAGAACTTTTTATTACCATAGCTCACACTCTTTATTAATAATATTTGGTATAGATCAGCGGAACTAATTTATTTCAATTATAACTAATAACTATGCTCAGTAAGAGTAGACACAAAATTGAATTGAATTGAATTCAGAGTAATCAGAGAACCCATCCCCACTGATTGATATTGGTACTTCTGTAGACTCTAACCACCGATATTCATGAGAAATTTCAGCATATCGATTTAACATATGAAGAGCTTACTCCTCACTTTCATCCTAATTTTTTGGTTTTTGGCAAACGTTTCAAGAATTTTTACTAGACTGGTTAATATGTACCCCGAACTGCCTCGCTCTTCAAAATTTTGGCTTGTGAGTTACTTCATAAATAAAATTATAAATAGTTCCATGAATGAATCTATTTTTTTCGATTTAGACCAAATAACTCCCTTACCAACATTAAGACTTCAGCTTGTCATTTCAGAGAATCCCTCATCAAAATATAATATTATAGGTTGGGAAAAACATCCTTAATTTTAGCGTCAACTTCGAGACTTACTTTGACATATTCCAGGTTGTCTGATTTGGGTCAAATATGCACCGTTTCGTTCTAAAATTTGTTGCCATTTTGAAGGTAACTTCACAAAATCTCTCTCATAGAAGTCTTGGTCTTTATTGGTGGAAAAATTCTAGTATTCAAATTTTACAATCTTCTCTTGAATTTTTTTCATCACTTTGGAAGTTTTGCAATGCAAGAAAAATATGGTAATCGCCTCGTGCCAGGTACGAATTCTATGGTGGTTGCATTAAAACTTTTCAACCAAGCTCCTGGAATTTCTTGCGAGTTACTACAGACTATGTTGCCTGGCGTTGTTCTGAACACAACAATTCTTCTTCTGGTCAATTCTGACCGTTTCTGGTCAATTTCTAGCTTCAAACGGTTCATGTTTTGACAGTAAAGTTACGAATTTACTGTTTGACCATATGAAATCAACCCATAATAAATGATTCCTTCCAGTCCCATCATATGCACAGAAAATATTCCTGGTCGTTTGTCTTGGTTTGGCCATTGGAGCTGCTTCAGCACGCTTTAACCACTATTGTTTTTGCACAATATTATCGTATCTGACCCATTTCTCATCACAGTCACCACCTGTTTAAGAAATGGATCAATTTCATTCCGTTTGGCCAAGGCTTCGCTGGTGGAAATTTGATGCATCACATTTTTTTGCGTTAATTGGTGTGGCACCCACACATTTTTTTGAATCCAGCTATGCGCAAATGGTTAAGAACTATTTTATAGTCGATCATTAGCTTTAGGTGGATGCTACGACAACAAGCATGCCGGTCAACCATAATTATTTCTGTGTTTTTATCCATACTTTTATTCGATGACAAGGAAAACATATATTCACAAATAATAATATATATAAACATAAATATATTCACTATTTCAAAAATTTAAAAAACTTTCAAACTGAGGTTACACTTATATATTTAAATTCATCTATGACTTTGATATTTCGGTCTTTTTCGACTCCTTCAGTCAAGTTTGAAGTCCAAACACAAATATTTACAATAGAATAATAAAAAGAGGTTTCTTACTCGATAGAAGGATTATTACAAAATTTAATTATCATATGTCTAATAAATTGAAGAAGTGCTTATAATACATGAATTTAATTCTAAAAGTTTTGAATAAAATTTTTCTGAAACAAATATTTGAACAAAATATTGAATCTATCAAATTGACTCTTTTTTCATAAATAATCTCAGAGTCTATTGAAGATGTTCAGTCCATGTAAATTTATAGAACCATAGAAGCCAACGACAAATTTCTCTACAAACAATAAACAAATTCAAGAAGTATACTTTTCCACATTAAAAATAGTTAATATGGAGAAATATTAATAAAATTAATTTAGAACTTTCTAATCGATACTAACTTAACGTATGAATAATGCTTGTTTAAATATATAGTCGCTATGTCATTATTCAGCATATGGTGAAGCAAACCAAACTACGGAAATATCAAACTCAACTCTGAATGCCTAGATAGTTAATTAGTTTCCATTTGAAAGCTCTTCGGCATGTGTTTACTTTGAGGCAGCGAATAAGTTCTTGCATATTCTTAAGACTTAATATCCTATATCACACATCGGTAACGGTTTGAAACTGACTTCTGCAATATACCGCAATATCCACTAGATCCTCAAATTCACGTAGATGTTTAATGAAGGTTTATTATTTCATACTGTAAATACAATTTTCTCTACACATTCTCTTAATGAAGAAGCATGTCATTATTGAAAATATCCTTTTAGGAGAAGAAAAATGAGATTTTCATTTGTTATTTATTAGTTCATGGCAGGTGGAGTTCATATTTTGAGTTATAAAACTATTCTTCAGTTTAGATATTTTAATCGAAACTGATTTGATAACGCCATATATATTGATTGCACTCTTCATAACTCTAATTAATGTTAGCAATTAAAAGAACTTAACTATACGTTCCAAAAATTCAATACCCACATCCGATATTACTGTTTTGATTATCCAGTAATATTGAAGGATTGTGCGTTGTATAAGGTTTTGTTGATTGCTGGGACATAAGTACAGATATGCGCACATTTCGAACTTGATGGTTCTCTTCAGTGCACTGCAATGCATACTGCATACAAATTTATACACACGTCATACCTTAGTGAGCCAATTCGAGTAAAGAAAAGCATTCCCGATTTTTTCACGCACGAAAAACAATTCAGCTGATCTGTACCAAATATCATTAGTAAGGAGTCTGAAATATTATATTTTATTATTTTTTATATTATCCTGATACCCCTAGATCTTCTGTGAAGATTCCTCAGAAGCATTTCAGCTTATGCGGGTTCAGTTGTGTACTGGGTAGGCTTTGTTACTGCGATCTTATGCTACTTTCCCACCTGAACATGACTTGAACCCGCGACCTTTCGGTTACGACCCCTGTGCTCTTACCACTGAACCATCGGCAATCACTATGTTAATAGAAAGATCTACAAGTCGAGACAGTGTAGCATACATCTGTCCAAGTATTCTAAACTCAAACAAGCCGGATAAAGTTTCGTTGATCACAGCGACATAAGTACAGACATGCACAGCTTTTGAACTTGTTGGTTTTCTTCAGTGCACTGCAATGCCCAACGACTACAAGTCTGTCAAGTACCTATATTTACTTTGCGCATGTCTCTACTTACGTCCCAGTGATCAACTAAACCTTATCGGTCTTGTTTGAGTTTAGAATTTTTATAAATATGTATGTTACACTGTCTAGATTTGTAGAACTTTCTAATATCATAGTTCACACTCCTTACTAATGAAAATCTCAGGAGCATGAAAAATACATGCTTATAATGCTGCTGCATCTTCTTTCGAACTCTATCAATACTTACTGGCAACAAAGAGTGGAAAAAGAATATAATAAAGAAAACTTCAGTTACCTTTCATACTTACTGCCGAAATCAAATGAGAATAAGAAAAAAGTTAAAAACAAATTACCACGCTGCTTCTGTGTTCGAATATTGGTTCTAAATTCCACCCGTTTTCCATCTAACTACCAGAGTTATTGATCGATTTTTTCAGATAAATTTTGCCGACTACATCCATTTGTGGAGATCTGAAAGTTAGAAAACTCCTAGTAATTTATCTTCACCAAATTTTGCATGAGCCTCGTGTCTTTATTTTACATTCAGGTACTGCTAACTTTTCACTCGATCGGCTCTGTTTCATTAAAAATATTCGAAAAATGAAATTTCAAATGAGAATTATTCAGAAAACATTAGACTGATTCAGCCCATTGACGAACTCAACCAAGATATTTAGGTCTAAAACCTACCCAGCGAATTTCAAGTCCGGACCACATTCCGGCCAGATAGAAACAATAAAGAAAGCTAAATTAGATTATTTCAACAACAAAATTGCAGCTTCAGAATATAAGTACAATCCAGCATGGCACATTATATATAGTCATATTAGGAACAATAGAGTTTCAGTTTACATTTTTCAAGTGTTGCACAGAGGGCCATGAGGAGTTTGCCCTAGCTCGACATACCTTTCGGTCAAATCTTCCCAGGACAAATTATTTCGGAGAAGATATGTCAATTGTACAAAATGCTGTGAGTGATATAGTACAAAACATGAAGGAAAGCAGTTCAGCCAATTATTATGGTCTCTCCATTAAGGTGGTAGAAAGAAATATCAACTCTATCATTTCTACGCTTACAAAGTTGATGCTTGAGCTCTGGCATTTTCTCTATGTGCTTGAAGAACTCTAATGTGAACCTTGTTTTCAAGAAGGGTGACAGAGATGATATCAAGAACTACCGTCCGATTCACTTGTTCCTATTTTCTCGAAAATATTAGAGAAAATTATGTTTTGTAGATTGCCGTTTTTTTTAGGGTAATGGTTTGCTAACTGACCGTCAATTCGGTTTTCGTGAGAACAGAAACAGAAGTGGAGCAATTATTGATATTGTCAATTCTATTCTCGAAAGTTCCGAGAATAAAGTGGACACATTAGTTGATCTGACGAGGGACTTTGATTGTGTACCTCATGAAAAATTACTTGCGAAGCTAAAAAGATATGGTTCGAAATAAAATAAATGGAGGTTTATACTTGATGGAAGGTATATAAAATTATTTGAATATTTTAATATTTACAGATATATTCTATTAGCCTTCTTTATATTTAATTTCAAAAAATTATATTTAATATTATAACATCAGGAATTAAATTAATGTCATATAAGTACCACTTATATCAAACGAAATATAAAATAAATATTCATTATAAGACATCCAAATGATATAACAAAATCCAGTAAATATAAATTGTTAACAAAAATCCTAGAAATCAAATATTATGAGCAGACAAAATTTTGTTTCTGCTAATATTGAATATTCTAAGTGCGATGGTTTTATGAAGAAATTCTTAAGATTATGTTAAACATTTTTGATAGATTTTGAAAGAGGAATGAGCAGAAACAATATTTTTACTACTCAAAATATTTAATTTATAGGATTTTTGTTAACAATTTATATTTATTGGATTTTGTTACATCATTTGGATGTCTTATAATGAATGTTTATTTTATATGTCGTTTGATATAAGTTGCACTTATATGACATTAATTTAATTCCTTAAGTTATAATATTAAATATAATTTTTGGAAATTAAATATGTAGAAGGCTAACGGAATATATCTGTAAATATTAAAATATTCAAATAAATATATACGGTGAGAAGAAGATACGTATGGTGGAATCTTTTTGAGCGAGAGGTACCAGGTGGTCAGTTCAGGTGGCATATACTTTGACAGGAGTTCCATTACCATGGGAGTGCCCCAGGGATCAATTTTCGGACCAGAGTTGATCTCTGTGTATTTCGCTCTGGTAGAATCCCATTTGAAATATTGCATTTTGCTGTGGAGCGGCTGCGTACATCTTGAGGCCGTTCTCAAACTGCAGAGACGAGCAGTAGATATTTTGAGGGGTCTGAACTATTGTGACCGCAGTAAAAACACCTCCAAGTCTATGGATTTTCTCACATTTCCATCTTTATTCATTTTGGAATGTTTGGTTTATATACATGAAAAGAGGGATGACTATTTGTTACAATCAGACATGCGTGGATAGGTGGATAAGATGCACGGAATAAGTCACTATTAGTAAAAGCATCCTAAGACTGAGTAAATCCCAGCAGGCTCCTGGATTTCGTGTGTGTCCCTGTAAAATGAACTTTCTAGTGGGGTCAAAAATCTGCCAATTAATGCAAAGTGAAAATACAAAAGAAGTTGGAAATTAATGTATTTCTTCCACTACTTACATAGTAAGTAGTCTGTTACGATATTTATTTGATTGAAGTAAATGCTACTTACTGAGATAGCTTGGGTTTCTTTCGACAATGGGAAGTAAGTGAAAACTTACTTCTCTATTTAAGTGGAAACTTAATTCCCTAAGGAAGTAAGTAAAAATTGAATTAGAACTTTATACTTCATGGTACAATTTTCAAACTTACAGTGGTCTATTCTCATTTCCGTTATCTTCTAGGTATCCAAATCCTGTAGACATTACTGACTTACTTTCATTAATAAATAATATATCTGTTGAGTTTCGAGATAATTCGGATATTATATCTGATGTATGACAGCTATTGTATAAAATTTTATTGGCCATCTAATTTTTGTTAGAAAGACTGTCTGCGACATAATTTTCTGCAATGGTATTCGATTCCAAGCCCACGTGTCTCCTTAGTCCAAGGACGTTGACTCCAGTATTGGCTGACAAAGTAGCTGAAGTTCTCTTAAATGATTCAATAACTATATCACTATTTAGCAACAAAAAAAAACTTGCAATTTTGTTTGGAATTGACGAAAATGTGCTTTTGACAACAGGCTGTCCTGAGCATTAACCTTTTTAATACCGTATAAAAAATCGGTAATCGTAAATTTACAAGACATACCATTTCTGGTATGGGTTTTCTGGTATTTTGACAATGGCTATATATTGAGCATTCTCTACCATTATGTTATATAGTTCCTGAGAGCGACAAGCAACGGATATTACCATTATCAACAAAAAATTATTGTCCTCAGCCTCCACAAGAAATACATTTATTTCTTCATGGGTAAAAACATTTGAGTCTCTAGTCTTATGCCCATAATTTTTTCTCTTCTTTTGGAAATTCCGAAATATCCATATTGTCTTCAATAAAAAGCGTTGACTTCAACATGGAATATTCGTTGAACAAACTTGCCGGCTACTTTAATATTTGGCTCTTTTTAATGAAATATGCCAGCATTGTTGTTTCCGATAATGAAGTTGAATTTTTTTTCAGACACCACTCATTGAAACACTGCTATTTGGTTACGTATCTTATACTTCTTGAATTTCATCTTCTTTGAAATTCACTTTAGAGGAGGAAATGTAGTTTTGACACTTTGTTTGACAAATGAAAACCTTAGTAACCCAAGGCAACCGATATTTTATTGAAAGTAAATAAATTACAAACTAAATTCTTTAAAAAAAAATGACTAAATTCGAAAAATATAATACACAACTCAGAAAGGAAGTTTTTTGACCAGCCTCGGACTTTATTGCTTGCCCTCGCTATTGCTCTGCGCAAACCACGTCCTCGTTTAGTGCCTCTTTGAAACTGATTTTATGTGAACCTGTTCTGGAGCTCTTCAATCAGTCATTTATTTATTTGATAGTTTTTAAATTACGTTTCTATGACGTGTGAAAATAATGTTTTATTTGTAGTGATCATCAATAAACATCTCTCTCTGTCTTTAAATAACTTATTTCGCTAAAACAAGGTGGTTGAGAAAATACCTTGCAAATGTCCAGAAATATTTCAGTAATGAACGAAGTGTGGTCGAAAGGAATTTATCTGCTAGGTCCTCTGATGCCTCAGCCCTACACTGCCAACCTCATAATTCTTCTCCTAGTTGTCTGCCTATTTGGAAAACTCGGCTCTCAGCTTTCTACCAGTAATCTTTTTCATCTCTATAGTCCTCTCTCAAATCAATGACGTTTTGACAGTTTATCTGTCATCCCTCGCACTTTTAGATTCAACGAAATTTATGGTAAACTCGTAATAAAATCTCCTAATCGAACATTTCGAACGCATATCAGATACGCAAAACGTCAAGATCGTTATCGCGAACGAAGTGTGAACGCGGTAATAAATCGTCCTGGAAACGCAGGAATTGCGTTACGTGTCTACTTTTATTCGGGAACTGGCGATAAGGAGTAAGCTATAGGTGTTCCCGAAAAATTCAATACTCTCAAACCAATCTTAGCTTTAATTTAAAACTTGGAGTTTAGAGGGTACATCAACTTTGTATCAGCAGAACTGAAGACAAGGATTAGAAAGAGACTCATATTCCTTCGTGCATTGACGGGCACAAAATGTTTTCAATCGTGATGAACTTCTTCGTTCTGAATAAAGGGTCTTCCAATAAGAGGTTGTATTTCGAATATCCCGCTACCTGGACAGCTGTCACCTTTGAAGTTATCATCTTCGACATTTAACAAGTTTAAACTGGGCCATTACTAAAAATGGACTGATACACGCTTAAATAACGCATTGAATTTATTAAAAATCACTATAAAATGGTGAAAATTTGCAGTCGTAGTTCGGAAAACTGAAGCAATTTCGGGTCGTCGTGAAGCACCTACTCGGCCGGCTATAGTGAAATTTGTGAAGAGTTTGAGCTGTTGGGACAAGTTAGTTAGTAATATGAAGAATAGAAATCGTGTGCGTCGCTCAGTAACAACTGAGCATATGGCTGCTGTAGCCGTAGTATTGACGAAAACCCAGGTGTGTTGATTCCTCGTCAATCTTTGGTTTTAGGCATTTCACAAACGACATTACACTATATTTTACATAAAATTTTAGGTCTTCGGGCTTTTGAAGTTCAGTTAACCCAGGAACTCAAGCCGTTCGATTACCAGCACCGTCATATCTTGGTTGATTGAGTCCTTGAAATGCATCAAAATGATCTGGACTCTCATCGAAAACTCATCTTCAGTGAGTTACATTAGTAAGTAGATTTGTCGCATTTGGAGCTCGGAAAGTCCAAGAATGATTGTTGAAAAGACTCTCCATCCTCAAAGTGTAACTGTTTGGTGCGATTTTTGAGCTGGCGGTGTGATTGGACTTTACTTTTTCGTTTGTTGCAACTCTTACGATGAATGTATTGCGCTACTGAGGTATGATTAATTTTTTTTTTCTGGCCGGAATTAGAATATTGATGTGGATGACGTATATTTTCAACAAGATAAAGCTAACACAAGTAACGAAACAGTCATAATTTTGCAAGAAAAGTTTCCAGGTCGTGTTATTTCTCGAAGAAGTGATCAAAATTGACCACCGGAATCTTGTGATTTAACATTTTTAGACTTTTTTCTTTGAAGCCACGTGAAAGATCAGCTCTATGTGAATGCTCCACAATCGATTCAAGATCTTTAAGATAGAATTCGTGAAGTGATCGAGGACATACAACCGCAAATGTTCGAATTGGTCATGGAAAGGATATGGTGCTGCAACTGCAGCCGTGGCGGCCATTTAGCTAATATAGTTTTCCATTGTTAATGGCATACCTTCGTCTTTACAATTGTATAGAATTGATTGGTATGTAGGGATACCTTTTTGAATTCTTCCTTGTAATTGATTAAACATTAACCAATTAGTATGCAAATACTTGGTTAAGCATACTTCAAATGGGGTTGAGATAAAGGGATGTACATAAGACTTTAATGGTTTATTTACAGCCCAAATAAATATACTACAAAGTTTGATTTGTTAACACAAATTGAGGAAGGTATTCCGGTGTAGTATCGAACTCCTAATGCGGCGAAAACACTATCTTGTTCGTGGAATACTTATTCTTTGCCCGTTTTCACTGTTGTTCAGTTTTACCGAATTCACTTTTCACCATTTACTATCTAATAACAAATAAATAATGTAGATAATACATTCACTTACAGGCCTTTACTGCGTTAAGGTTTATTAAGAGAGAGAGAGAGACGTGTGATTATAACTTGAGAGGGCGTAAAAATAGGGCAAGCAACAAAATGCTACCTCTTTTAGGATTTTCCTTCAAGGCTGCTTTGTGGCTAACTTGTTTGTACAGGGTGAGTATCGCGTGACCGTCTGGTCGAGGGAATGTCTTCAACTGTACCTTTTTGCTGACTCGCCGAATGAGGCAGTAGATTGATACTCGAAAAGGTGGCCCAGGTAGCGAAAAATCTTTCTCTTCGTCTACGAACGGCTTTGGTTTTTAATGGGTTCCTAAGAGAAATGTGAAGGACAAATATTTTCGTTTCTTAACTGTTTCTAGGAAAAAATGAGACATTTGAAAGGCCTTAATTGTTGAACTCTGGGGACGTAATTGTTACATCTACCTGCATAGCAAATTAAATTTGCTAACTACTATATTGGTCATTATCGATTATGAACAGTTGATTGAACAATAGGTTGGTTAAGATATTGATTTCGAGGTGGCTATTCTCAAAGGAGAATATTATGGGCTTGTTACTCTCATATCAGTGAAATCGTGAAATTAATACTGCGTTCGTCTCTTTTGAGAATAATAATAGTGTATCCTTACAAATTCATTTACTCAGAATGAATTCATCAATCAATTATTTTCGAAATGAAATGAATTTCGAGCACAATCAACTGTGAAAAACGAATTTTCAATTCAATACGAAAAAAGCCTCATAAAATATTAGTTTCAACATTTTTAAGAATGCTGCCACTTATATTTTCTCATATTTTTGATGAAGAGAATGAGGAATTTGCTGTTTATACCGGCCTAAAAATCCAGACTTCTAGATATAGCCATTCAATTTTCCTATTTGTGTAGAACAGGCATGTAAAACGGTTTCCAGTTTTTTCGTACTCTAATAAGAAGTAGTTTGTGAATTCTAGTGCAAAAGTATTCAAATATCTCATCGACATACCTGACATATTGACATCAATTTGTAATTTGGTATATATCGTATGCCCATAAAGGGAGATAATTAAAAATCACAAAGTGCTAATGTAATTACATTGGAATTGCTGCAAATGAGAATGCGTGTGAAAAAAATAATACATATGTATAATGATCAAACAACAAATGAATGGAATTAAATTGAAGTACTCTATATGTGTGCAGTTTCGGACAGAATATTTTAGTTATTTAATTAATCCGGTAAAATACACCATATTTCGAATAAATTGAAATTTATTGAGAACTGGTATATTGCAAGTATTTTTCAAATTATCGAAATTCATTGAAATTCGTCTGAGAGTCAGCAAGATTTTTCACAGCGGTGGTTGAAAAACGCGCAAAAAAAATGTTTTGGTTAACTAACTAAACATGTCTATAAAGAATTCAAAATAGTGAATAATCAAACTGTATAGTTGAAAATTAATTTGAATTTGAGTCTATACTTTATAGAAGTAAAATTTAAATGACTTTGAATTATATATTCTAACTTCTACAATATATATTGAAACTATATACAAAATCTATCAAAATAATATCCTTATATATAATCAATAAAAAAATTTCCCAAAGTATCGGAAAAAACTTTCTTACATACCGAGATAAAACGTTTCAACATAAATGTATTAACAAAAACTATTATACTTATATATACATCCTCTCAAGAAAGTACCGGGAATTATCAATTTAAATCTGGCGGGGCAATAAGGCAGGTAAAAATTTTTTTTCCTAGGTTGGTACCACTGTCCTTAATTACTATGCCAAGCTTGAGCGGGATCTGTCAACTAGTGTGTTTGCAACAGCTGATTAAGTCAGTCGATGTCAGAGTGCGTGCCGATTTTTACTATGGGTGATCACGTTGAGCAACGAATTTGTTTAAAGTTTTGTGCTGCAAATGAATTTTCGTGTGCCGATGCATTGAAAATGTTGCAAAAGGCCTTTGGTGATAATGCTCTATCGAAAACTCGTGCATATCAGTGGTACAGAGCCTTCAAGGACGGTCGTGAAGTGGTCGCCCATCGACGGCTTTGATCGAAGATAACGTCGATAAAATTAAGGAAAGGGTGCTGGAAAACCGTCGTACCAGCTTGAGAGAGATAGCACATGATTTTAAGATATCCCACGAGTCCGCACGTACGATTTAGATTGATATTTTGGGCATGAGAAAGGTGGCCGCACGACTCGTACCGAAAGACCTGAATTTTCTTCAAAAACGTCATCGTGAACAGGTTGCTTCAGACATGCTGGATCGCTGTAATTCCGATTCTACATTCATGGAACTCATTATAACTGGTGATGAGACCTGGGTCTACGAGTACGATATGCAAACAAGCCAGCAATCATCGGAATGGGTGGCAAAAAATGAGCCGAAACCGGAAAAACCACGCCAAAGCCGCTCGAAAATGAAGGTGATGCTCATTGTTTTCTTCGATATCCGTGGCGTGGTGCACTACGAATTCGTTCCAGAGGGTCAGACGGTAAACAAGGAGTATTACCTAGGCGTTATGAAACGTTTGCGTGAGCGTATCCGTAAGAAGCGGCCAAATTTGTGGGCGAACAACTCATGGATTTTGCATGACGATAACGTGCCTTTTCACCGAGCTACGATTGTGACTGACTTTCTCGCCAAAAACTCAACAAACGTGCTTCAGCAACCACCGTATTCGCCGGATTTGGCTCCCTGCGACTTTTTCCTCTTCCCAAAACTAAAATTGCCCCTTCGTGGCACCCATTTTGAGTCAATTGAAATCATAAAACGAAATTCGGCGCGAGAGCTAAAGTCCATCCCGGAAAGCGCCTATAACAAATGTTTCGATAATTGGAAGTGCCGTTGGCATAGATGTATTGGAGCAAATGGAGCCTATTTTGAAGGCGACCCAATAAATTTTGACGATTAAATGTAAAAATGTTGTTTTAATTGAAAATTCCCGGTACTTTCTTGACAGAGTAGTATATATATTATATGGTTTTTTCAATACATTTGAATTAGTACGTTTTCTGTAAGGACATTGAAAAATATTTTATATTGTTTATATATAAGGATATCATTTCGATAGTTTTTGTATATAGTTTCAATGTATGTTGTAGAAGTGAGAATATATATTTCTGAATTTAAAGTCGTGAATATTTAAAATTCCTTCTCTATATGATAGATTTCATGAATGAAAATGTGGATGTTTCTATAATGTCTATCTTGTTTCAGTTTTCATAAGAATAAATTCACAAAAGGGTTTATTATTCATATTAAAATGTTCAGCGTGCATTTGATTCGTAAGCTGGGAATGATGGAAAAAACTATGAAATAGAAGAATATAAGAACGGAGGTTGGAATTCGGAAATTCCATAATTTTCTTAAGATAATTACATTCTATAACATTGCTGAAGAATGAGAAGTAAGAAAATTCTCAAAGCAAATGTTCGAAATGTTTACCATCAGCTGCAAGCTCTATATCTCCTTGAAATTGATCTTGTAATAAGAGGAGCCTTCTTAATGCTATGTCTTCAGCAGCTTCTGGAAGTTTTCGGCGCAGCTCGTCCAAATATTGAATCGGTTTGGAATACACTATCTCCTTGATCATACCCCAGTAAAAGAAGTCTATTGAGTTCAAATCGGGTGAACAAGCAGGTCACGAAATCGTACTAGCCCCAATCCACCTTTCGGCGTATTCTTGATTGAGGAATTTTTTTACTGTGGCAGCATAATGCGCTGGACAGCCATCTTATTGGTACCACATGCTGCCGGGAATATTCAGTGGATCTTCATTTTAAATCTTAATTTGATTAAAAACTTAAGGAATCCACTGAATTTTATTTAAAAGCACCTTGAAATGGCACATTGGAATATATTTTCAACTAAGGTAGATATTTATTAAAAACAGGATTATTTCGAAAAAAAAAGTTCTTCAATTTCAGCAAGAATTTTCCAAGTGTTAATCCATTTGGGAATTCTCACTAAATGCTTCAAATTTTGAAATCACTTGCCAAACTCGCGAAGTACTTTTTCTTCAGTACAGTCAGTTTAAACTGGGCAAAATTTTTATTTTGAGAGTTTTTTTGAAGAAAATGTCCCTTTTTCATTCAGCTAGAATAGCTGATTTTGAAATTTTGACAACAGTTTAGAGAAGCAATATTCAGGGTTACACAACAAAAAGAAATATTTGGAAAAAGTGAAGATTCGTGGCAACAGGAGTAAAAAGACCGTCGCAGGGTTTTTGAATGCCTATAATTTTGAAAGCATGCCACATAGATTTTTTCTTATATTTTTCTGATAACCAGTATGATTTACTTCGTCATCCAGTTCGGGATTGAAGTTTATTTCTGGGGCATCCGTAAAGTTTATATTTTGAAGTAGTGGTTAGTTCTAGCAACACCTTTCAACACTTTTCTGTCATTCGTGTTTTGACAGAAAATTAGTTTAAAATTTGACATTAATGAAATGGTCGATGTACGCTTAACAAAAATTGGAAAATATTATAAATTTATTTCCAAACTGTTAGGTGAAAAAATTAATAGAAATTAAAAGCCCTCATGGCAATTAGTGGATGAATTTGTGGAGCAAGTTCGTGAAGCTGGATCATTATTCAATAAAACAACCCGTTAACGCTCTCGTCCAGTGAGCACACCGGAAATCATTGCTGCTTTAGTTAAATATATGATTGAACATCCATCGGCACCAACTCGTCATCGTGCTCAAGAACTGAACATTACTCACAGTTCTCTGAGGAAAATATTGCTGAAGACCTCGGTATGAAGGCTTTGAGCATTTTCCGAGAATAATCATCTTTAGCGATGAAGCTCATTTTCACCTCGAAGGACTATCTTATGTGGGCATCTATGAGAATAAGTATTACGCTAACCATTCAGAAACGACTGATACCGTGAAGGACGAAATCGAATTGACCATTCATGAGATTGAGCCCCAAACAGTCGATAATGTATTGAAAATTTGGGTTGATCGGATGGGCTACTGAAGGCAGTAGTGGGGGTCGTTTAGATAATATTCTGTTTCATTCATATAAAGGTTAAATTTTGAAAAAATATTAATTAGTTTTTAATTTATAAACGATCAAAATTGCAAATTTTAAATGGCCCTCCATTACAATACCGCTAATTGGAAGCATTATTCATATATTTATTTTTTATTAATTTATTCTTTAAAATGATATTAAATAATGATAAAAATTATTGGTGAAAATCGATGAAATTTCATTGAATGAAAAGATTCTTTGGCTTTCATAACACTGATTTCGGGGAAGTAAAATACATTTTTTCTTATCAGTACAAATTTAATTCGAATTTTCACTTCACACTAAGTGCTGTGTTATTTAATGTTTTTTGTTGTTCTGGTTTAATATCCTCAAATTCATTTCCTTTTTGTTTCGTTTTAGGATATAAATTCTAGCCAATCTTCAAGATTTAATCGTTTCTTGAAATGTATGGAAAATGACAATGGAAGTGAAAAAGTAGAGGGTCTCTTAATCAAAGACAATATGAAACTTTTTAAAACAATTAATTAAACCTTTATATATAAAAGAGATTCCTCTTACATCTTGAAGTAAGCTTATCTGCAAGGTGTGTGACAAATTAGAGGTGTCACAAATGTCTGATGGCTATATTAGGAAGGTATTGAAACTTTAAAATTATGAATTTTCTATTCCCAAATGCAAATATACTCTCTATTATCAATAAAATTATCGTATGAGGAAATAGGCGACAAACATAATATTTCTGTTGTTTAACCTTGCCTTTGTAATATGAACTGCTCGTCAAAAGTTGAAGATATTGAATTAATTCGTATTTTTTCTTTGGAAAAACCCAATTATTGTCTTTTGAACTGTGTATATGTAGTAGCTCTGTAGATATTTTTTGAAATATCGGATTCTCCATATATCGATATTTTTTTCGACATCATTTAATCGGCTGTTTTGAAAATAAACATTCGGTTCAAAAGTGATTAACACGCTATTGAAAGTAGCATCCAACCTATAGAAAATATTCTATCTGTCCAATTGCCCAAAAATTATATAAGATTAATTTCTTTTGGTGTACAAAATTTATTCCCTAGTATATCTCTAATAGAAACCATACAAATTGTAAAAAAACTATTGATCAAAAATAACACCAACCCCATCAAATGAATGATGTTCTTAATCGACTTGAAATATATCTTGAACAAAACTATTTTCAATTTAACGGAACAATCTATATTTCTGACAAAGGTTTAATAATGGGAAATACACTCAGTTCAATTTAAGCTGAAATTTTCATGGATGATTTAGAATCAAAAATACACCTAAATCCGATAAGCAAAAACTTCCTCTATTGGTATAGATATGAAGATGATATTATCTGTTGTTTCAAGGGCACCGACTGACAACTACATATCTTCACGAAGTTTATTAATAAACTCCACGCAAAATTCAAATTCACAATCGAAGAAAAAAAGAACCGCAGTATTAATTTTCTTGACTTCACAATAACGAGACTAGGTAATTTACATGATTTTAGTATTTTTCACAAACCTACACATACAGATATTACAATACATCAAACTTCAAATCACCCCATCAACCGAAAGATGTCGGCATATAATAGTTTTATTTATGGACTATTGAATGCCCCTTCGAATTCAGATAACATTTTGAAAGAACTAAATATTATAAAACAGATAGCGTCAAACAACGGTTACAACCCCTTTCTTATAGGCAAAATGGTACCCAATAAACAACAGAACATGGCATTAAATCTTGTGTACCCAGTCATAAAAGAGGAAAATACGCAGAAATACTTTTCGTTATCTTATATTAATTATTGATTATCTGAAAATATTGCTAAATATTTCAAAAATAATTTCAATTACGACACAGCTTTTAAAACCTCAATAACCTTAGTACTCACATAAAAAACAATAAGGATCGAACAAATAGAGAAAACAAATTTGGAGTCTACAAGTTGACTTGAAACGATTGCCTTTAATATATATTGGCCAGACAGGTAGATCATTCAAGAACACCAAAGGAGTTACATATCGAATTCCCCACATTCGAAATAAGCTAATCATCTTAAGGAATTCAGGCATAATTTCAAGAATAACCATAAAATTATTCACGTCGAAAGCAAAAGTTCTAGGTATGCACTTTTAGAATTTCTTGAAATTAACAGGTACAATGCCAGTAAAATCCTTTTGAATGAATAAACAGATGTTGACAAGTCTCCATTAGTGAATATTTTTCCCTAATGGCAGTTTTTAGCGACAAACTTCAATAAACATCTTGAGTTTTTATGACTTGTTCTTCTATTATTTTGTCACATACTTAATACTGTATTTAAACTTGTTTACACTGAACGCCATCAGCCAGTAGAATGTAGTTACCTGAGGAGGCCACATTGTGAAACAATTGTTGTATTGTAAACATTTTTGTGGAAATTAAACTACTGTGTCTTATATATTTTTTAATTGAAAAATAAATGTACGAAAATGTTAGGTTGTTAGTATTTATTGTGCTATTTTAATAAAACGATTATGCGTTATTAATATTTCTCTGTAAGAGTTTTCAAAAATACTCGTTGTTTTATATGTTCAGCTGTTTGACTACTACGATTATTAGGCACTAAAAGATTGATTGTAGGAGCAATTTGTTCAGATTCTACAGATAAAGTAGAAAATATCCAATATTTAACAGCTACTTCTGATAGCACAGGACTAAAATGTCTACTATCGATACAAAATCTTAGTGCATTCGATGACCTTGAAGGATTTGGCTGATCTAAATACTGCTTCAATTCAGCGGCATTCCCAAATTCCTCGCCGATGTAACGATAGAAACTTTGACTCCATTCACTCTTATGTCTAGTTGTTCTTTTATGTTCAAGATTTTTCAACTGAAAATAAGTAACTTAGTCTTATTCGGATTTAGCAAATGTTTGGTACTTGGATGAAACATCCAGCAGTGTATCAAGATCAGCATCATTGTTTGTTCGTTTGGTTTCCGTAGTTATGAATGAATAGAGGAGCTGAGTGTAATCCGCGTATCTAAACTTTGTACAGAATTTCATTCCATTGGTGATAAAAATGATGCAGAACAAAATTAGAGTAAGCACTGAGCCTTGTGACTTACCAAACAATGTCTCAGCATACTGATATGTATCCTGGAGATAGCTTTCGATCAGTTTAACAGCGGATTCCGACAATCCTATGTGCTGTAAAGTCGCTCCTAACATTTTATGATTCACTCTAACAAAGTCCTTAGATTAATCTCAAAGTACCAAAATACCTTTTTTGCCTGACTATGTCATCAATGTCAGGAATGATAGATATAGAGTCTACCACATAGATAGAGAAGAACCGTACGACAACAGTAAGCCATCCGGAACCCAGATCGACGAGGAGGTAATATGTTGTACTCCTCCAAATAGATCTGATTCTAAGAACTAAAATTTTTCGAATATCTTTGCACAATGAGATAGAACAGATATCCGGTTGATGTCGTTGAAGCTTATGCATAAACATCTCAATATTCAACCCATATGGCCCGAACGATTTGGAGATCATGGGCTCCATAATCCGAAAAACTTAACCTTCCTCCATCAAACCAAAGTTTAATCGCTCCCCAAAAGAAGTACAATCAGTCGACAGATAATAATCTACCACCTGCCAAACGTCCTCAGGATATGAATCACGCAAAAATTCGAGGGGGAAATCGTTCAAACCCTGTGATATATCGAGTAAGATTTACTTTGTAGATCTAATTGGGCAAGTTTTTTTCCATAAGATATTAGAATTTCTATTTTTTCAATTCATTTAAAAACTGCTGATATGCCTCTTCTTCTCTATTCTCTATCTGCTATAATCACATTCCGAATTTTCCTATAATACTACCTACCAAAGAAGAGTATAATTACGAGGAAATAGTTTGAAAATGCGTTTTATGAAATATACCCTAAATAAGAAGCGGCAAAAGATTGAATTTTCTTAAATATTATGATACATGATCTCTACAAATGAAAATTTTTTTAAAAACGTAGACATAAACATATTTTCAAGAAGAAATAAGACTTTGAGAGAGATTCAAGAAAATTCTATACCTAAATTAAATAATTCAAAGTTTCGGGTGTTCACCAATTATCATGTAGTACCTGCCCAAAATCTTATATTGGACAAACCTCAAGGTTTTTCCAATATTAGAATAAATGAACATAACCATATTTCCACAATATTAGGTTACGCTTTATGTATACAGAACATCTAATAAAAAAAAACATGATTCTGATCATTGTTCCAATAGTTAGCATAAGGGAGGTAAGGACATGAAGTTGAAATTCTTGGAAAGTTTAGAAATAAATCGATTAGAGAATTCTGGCAATTCAGTAAATGACCATAGTTATCGAGTTTACCTCTATTTGGCCTTTTCCGACAAACCTGGTGGTTTTTCCAAAAAATAACGAAAAACTTTATTGTACCCCCCATCTAAAAACTGAATTCATTTAAATATTATATGTTACAAATTTTTTAACTAGTTATTTAAGACCATTTGACGAAGTTACAATGTAGCAAAACGCGTCATCTGTTCAACTAATAATTTTAAATGAAAATTAATATATATATATATATATGAATTATTCAATTGTTCATAGATTTCTATCAAATAAATGCCTAGACAATTCGAAACGTAATAGTTTAATTTGTCTCTGAAATAAATTGTACAGGTATTCGTACATTGTACATATTATTATTATTATCCTGATACTCCTATATCTTCTGCGAAGATCCCTCAGAAGCTTTTTCAGCTTGTGCGAGTAAGGAGCTCAGTAATATTCTGGGTAGGCTTTGTTACTGCGATCTTGGGCCACTTTAGGTCAAGCACTGTTAAGTTTTGACCCAACAGTGGAATGGTGGCAGACACCCGTTCAATAAGAAAATTTCTTTTCCACCTGAACAAGATTCGAACCCGGACCTCCTGGTCACTAGTCCGATGCTCTCCCACTGAGCTATTCACACTCATATGAATCTATAATAAACATCATTGTGAGAAAAACCAAAAATAGTATGCTGAAAGGAGTAATAATCAGTATATGCATCACGTTGTTACTATTGGTAGTCTTCCAATGCAATGCTACTGTTAAATAAAATAGTATAGATTATTTCCACAATTTATTATATACAAGGTATGAAGATATGGCTGAAGGGTCATATGAAACAATAGTACCACCAGAGGTTATCGATAATACTCGTATATGGGTAAAGGTAATTCATTCTGAGTTAGCTTATTGACCACATTCTATTGAGTTTGATGTTATTGATAGAAAAACTAGAGAACATGTATATAAAATAATCCACGAAAAATTAATTGTGCAAATAATCTATATTATTTCATTTAATTAAAATGAATTTCCATGAAGTAAAGACAGATTCAATTTTTGTTAGAAGCTGAGACCAGCTTTTTGGTCCTATAGTATTTCAAACTTCTTTTAAGAAGTAGGATAAATACACAGAATATTTAGTTCTTTGCCAAATGCCCCCATTTGAATATAATTCCGAAGTAAAAAATGCTAAAATTAAAGAACAAGAGCACTCAATGGACAAATACAAGGTATGAATACATGACTGAAGGGTGATATGAAACAACAGTACCACCAGTAGGATATCAATGATATATACGTAAAGGTAATTCATTTTTAATTAACTTATAACTTATTAACTACATTTTATTGAATTTGATGGTATTGATAAAAAAACTGGAAAATATTAAAATCAAATAATTAAAAAAACATAAACTCTGGGGATGATCTATATTATTTTATTTGTATTTTATTTGATTAAAATGAATTTTCCTCAAGTAAGGACAGATTCTATTAAAACCTACCAATTTTCCACTCCATGAGGACTTCCAAACTCGATGTTCTTTTATGTCGGTGATATCACGATGTATTTTCAGTTCCAAAATTCGGACAACCAGAACTCCTTGCCTAGGTTTAACAACCATTCTTCAAATATCTTCTACACCAGGCATTCAATCCATTCAGAAAGTCAAACGACATGAACGAACAGGTATGCTCATTCTACTGAAATTTATTACAAGCCGAAATACTCATAGGGAATAAAAATTTCCATCCTGGTTTTCGTGCTGGATACCATCAAAATAGTGGGTCGACATCCACTAGGGACGTGAGCAAAAAAATGAAGAAACTTCCTAAGCACTAATTTACCTACAGAAAGAATATCGCAATGGACAAATGATAGTGTTATTCTTGACTTTGTTGATGATAAAACACAAATTTAATCAAAAAAGGTGTGGTTTCTTCATTAATCTGGGGACTAATCACGATATGTTATGCGTTAATGGATCAGTGAAAACATTTTGATATTTCACAATTTCACAAGACATGATGAATGAAATTATTTAATCCAACAAAATTAGATATGAAAAAAAAAGTTTCTCTTTACTTCTCAATCTTATTCTTTTACATATAAAGTGTCTTTCATTATTCATGTGAAAATTATTGAAATATTTATTTCATTATAAAGTACAATGGATACCATTACTTATGAAACAAAATATTTAAATGTACACCATGCAAACGCAGGCAGGAATGAAGCCGTTGAACCCAATTTTCCATGACTCTCTCACACAAATCAGATCGTATGTTAGCAATTACTCGTTCAATATTGATTTGTAAATCGTTCAAATTTGCTTGATGATTGATGTGAACCAATGACTTAATGTAACCAAAGAAAGAAGTCCAACAGAGTTAAATCGCAGTATCGAGGCGGATAATTTATCGCTCCATCATTTCCGATTATTTCTAAGCACCAATAACTGAATACATGAAGCTTTAAATGATCTGTTGGCTTGAGTTTTTGGGTTAAAACAATTTTGTATGAATGTAAACCAAGGTTTTTTCGTAAAATTGGTCACACAGAGTTTGGGAGATGCCTAATTCTTGTGAAAGTCCAGAAATCGATAAATTTTGGTCTTCACGAACACTTTTACGTACGGCAGCAATATTCTCTTCACTTCTTGTATTTCTTTGCTTCACTGGCACTGTAATATCATGAAGTGTAAAATTTGTTTCAAACTTCTTCACTGAACGTTCAACTATTCTTTTATCCGGACGATTATAATGACCAAACATTGAAGTTGAAGCACTTCAAGTTAGAGTAAATTTTTAATAATAATTTTGAATTATTTGTAAACGTTGTTGGAGTGTGTGCCTTTTCATGATTAAATGCTAGATATTGACAAATAAAACTGTCAATGTCACAAATAAACAATGGCTGCCATGCGTGAGTAATGTCAATTTAAAAATGGGGGGTTCCCATTGAAAGACCCTTTATAACAATACATCACAATCAGCGAACCTCAGCATATCCCTATTTGAAACCACTAACAGTCCTCTTTTTCTGGGAACGGTAAAGAGACCTGTCCTGTACTAAATAAAAAAAAAACCTTTGATCTTTGCCGCCGTCGTCTGGTCTTAAACGCCAATAGCGGTAATTTCCGAGTCCTTTGAGGGTGGCACGGGAGCGTGTACAACGAATGCATAGGGATGTCAAGGTGAACGTGGATATGGTCATAGATTTAAGATGGCAGAATGGGAATCAACGGTATAAGAGAAACAGTCTATAGATAATTGGATTGAATTGCCAGATGCTTGGTACAAATTGTTCATAACTGACATTAATCAAACATATCAATTTCTACTATATTTTATTGGAACTGACGTAGGTTCGACCATTGTTGTAGACTTTATAAGGGTAGAGAATATACAGTTTGGAGAATAGAAACTATAGAAAAGACAATATAATCAAAGGTATTTCAATAAGAAAATCCAGTTTTTAAATTGACAATACTCACGCATGGTCGCCAATGTTTATTTATGACATTGACAGTTCTATTTGTCGATGTCAACCATTTGATAATGGAAAGGCATACACTGCAACATCGCTTACAAATAATTCAAATTTATTATGAAAATTCGCGACCTGTTACTCTAACTTTAGGTGCTTTAACTCCAATTTTTGGTCTTTATAATCGTCCGGAAAAAAGAACAGTTGAACGTTAAGTGAAGAAGTTTGAAACAAATTTTACACTTCATGATGTTACAGTGCCAGTGAGATAAAAAAATTCAAGAAGTGAAGATAATATTGCTGCCTTACATGAAAGTGTTCGTGAAGACCAAAATTTATCGATTTTTGGACTTTCACAAGAACTAGGCATCTTCCAGACTCTGTGTGGCGAATGTTATGAATGGGCTTTGGTTTACATCCATACAACATTGTTTTATCCCAAAAATTCTAGCCAACAGATCATTTAAAGCTTCGTGTATTCAGTAATCGGTGCTAAGAAAAAATCGGAAATTATGCAGATTTTCGTAAGAAAATCATTCTCAGCGATGTAACTCCATTGGATATATTTATATTTATATTTATATTGCTATATCAATATGAGAATTCTTGTTACTTTCTCGGATTAGTTCAACGTGGTATGTTTTGGCTGTTCTTGTATTAATCCCGATCTATGTGCAAAGTACTGCTCACAAAAAAAAAGGATTGCTCACAAATCGTTGTCCGCCTTGGTGGACTGTATAGATGATGAAATTTTGTTTGATTATTTATTTAGGCAACCAACCGATGAAAGGAATGGTTTCTAATTCTAAACGCTTTCGTAGAGAAAAGTTGTATGTGTATTTTCAGTATTTTGGGCCTGAAATGAAAAGACCGAAATTGATTGTATATAACTTCGGTGGAATAATTCGATGAAATGACATTTGTAAAGATTACTTGATATTAAAACACTACTGAAAATGTTTGAAATATGCAAGAAACATTAAAAGTTAACTATTTTGAGTCAAATCAAAATATCTTCAGCTATTTGGTGATTATTTTCCAGCATTAAAATCCCGTGTCTCGGAAGTGAAATAAGCAAGGGCCCATGTTCGCTAGAGATTTGTTCTTAATTGTATTAGTACTACCACGCAGTTTGTTACACCTTTCCCGGAACACCCTGTATATTGGTGAAACTGGTAGATCTCTCAGGCAAGGAGTACATGAACATTATAGGATACCGTCAGACACCTCACACTGGACATAAGCCAATATTCGAGATAATTTAAACAATACTCTCAAATTATCCATAATGAAAAAAGAGCCAAACTAACACTGCTATAATCACTTGGGTTTACCTTGTACCTTAAAAATCTTTTGAATGAGCTGAAATTTTGACCGATCTTCATTGAATATATTTACTCTGTATGGAATTTTTAATGATTGACCGCAATATATTTCACTGTTTTAGTTGTGTCCCTCTCCCAAGTTATTTACTGAACCATAACAATGCAGCTTACTTGCTTTTTCAAAATGTTAACCTATTAACGTTCAGAACAATTTTTTTTTAAGAATTTATTTCTGATCGGCGAATATTATTCAGGATAGTTCTAGTATTCTTGAAAAATGTTCAAAAAAATCCACAGGAGCTGACTTTAGCAATAAAGGGCGGTAAATGCGGCAGCTATATTTACCAGTGACCATTCACGTCAATGACCAACACTATTGTAGCCTTGGTAAACATAACTACCATGCAAGTTTAATTGGCCAAATGCTAGAACAATGTGAATTTAAAAATTGAAACTTATAAAACAAAACACTTCAAAACTATTGTTTTTTGAAATTATACAGTGCAAAGCATCCCTTACATGCAACATTGTAAGTTTGGCATATGATATTGCACCGTTTATGAATTTTTTTGTTGTTCTACAGAGCACACAACGACGTTTTCTTTGATAGGGAGATGAGGACCAGTGGACATCACATTTGAACTTCGTGATGCAAGGCCTGACATTTTCCTTTGTGAGAATGACCCAATCAGTTGATTCGATAGCTTACTGCGAAACTCTAATGCTGTTAGGAGCTTAGCTCTCACATTTTTCTTCTTCAGATTTCCTTTGTATAGTAAATAGTTGTTTACTATTGCTATATCGACTAGATAGTAAAAATTCTTCATCCACAATCGTCTAGATTTCCATGCATACATTACCAAGAATACTTCGAATTGATCAAAGAGATCTACTCCGCTCATATATCTTTTGTAATCTGAAATTAAAATTGTAGAAGATAAACATATTTTAATTTGTTTTAATATTCAAATTTTGTTATATTTCTTCTATCAAGTAAAAGGCCTTTCTATTTTACAATATAATTTTGACAAAGTACAAATAAGAGAAATAAAATGTATAGACCTCAACTTAACAATGCTTAATAAAAACATACATATTATCTCTATCTACAGACCTCCAAGTTCATCTGTGGAGGAATTCAATAGGAATCTCCCAATGCTACTGGAATCCTGCAAAAAGAATAATAAAAATGATATATTCTTCTTTATTGACGATTTCGATATGGAAATTTCAAAAAATCAGGCATATACAGAAGAATACCTTAATATTATGGGAGAATACGGATATATATCGATGATAAATGACTTTACTTCAGCAACAGTCAACACAAAATCATGCATTGATCACATCTTTGTCAGCTCTGATAATAATGATATAGAAACATATTTACCTGCTCTACTACATACAACTGTGACCGACCATTACTCAACTTTCATACAGTTCTCTCCAGAAAAATCTTTAAATACAAATTTGAATAAATCATCTTGCAAAAAAAATTACATTAACTATAATCAGAATGGTTGAAAAGCAAAAATGCGATAATGTATATGGAACAAGTGGAGTAGATCAGTCGTGGATAATATTTATAGAAAAATTACAAGAAATTATTGAGAGTTGCTCAAGGATAGTAAAAATAAAGCGCTATGATAGAAAGAGGAAACCGTCGATCACAAACGTTCTTATTAAGGCTATTAAAACTAAGGATTAATTGCATAAAAATGCCATATATAAACCCAACAACCCTGAACAGTTAAAGAAATTTAAAGCACACAAAAATAAGTTAGAAGAATTACTGAAATGCGCGAAAAAAAATTATTATCGAAAAGAAATAAAAAAAAATCGAAACTATTCAAGAGAACTCTGGAAAATAGTAAATAATAAAGAACAAGAAAATAGGATTGCAAAAATAAAGAATGAAAATGGCGATATATTGAAGGGAAATAGTGAGATAGCAGAGGAATTTAATGAATATTTCAAAAACGTTGCGACGAGACCAGCAGAGAAATTCACTTCACATGCGGATCACATACTGCAAACAATCCATAAACATTGGCAACACCATTGTTTATTTTGACACGGATGAAACAGAAGTGAAGACAGTAATCAAAGAATTAAAAAACAATAAAGCACCCGAACCGGACACCATCAAAGCAGAAACTTTAAAAATCATATCCACTCACATCGAAAAACCATTAACCTATCTTATCAACAATAGTATCAGAAAAGGAATATTCCCGAAAATCTTAAAAAACCGCCGTGGTAATACCATTATATAAGTCGTCAGAACAGACAGAACTGAAGAATTATAAACCTGTATCCTTAACGTCATCAATTGCGAAAATATTCGAAAAATTTCATACAAACGCACTCTTTCTTTTATAGAAAAGTACAAGATATTGGCCAAGAATCAATATGGATTCAAAAAAAAATATCTACACAAGATGCCATCAACTCTCGAGTAGAGTTGATCACTAAAGCCATAGATAATAATGTACCAGCGATATGCATATTCGTTGACCTCGCGATGGCCTTTGATACAGTTAATCATGAAATATTGTTGCAGGCGTTGGAGAGTATGGGTTGGAGAGGCGTTGCATTTGATTTAATCAAGAGCTATTTAAAAGGAAGAAAACAGAAAGTCAAAATAGGGTTTCAAGTAGAGAAGAAACAATTACATGTGGAGTGCCACAAGGGACAATTTTGGCCCCATCCATTTTCTGCTTTATATGAATGAATTATTTGCCTTGAATGCAGACAATGAAATTGTAAGTTTTGCTGATGACACAGTACTCTACTTTACCGCTTCGATGCTCCAATTAAAGCTGAAAACTGAAGGAAAATTTGCTGAGATAATCGAATTTTCTTAAAGAAAAAAGTTGACAGTTAACGTGGATAAAACTAAATTTATGGCATTCACGAGTCTTTGAAAACCTCCATTTGATACGTTATGCATAAAAACTAACGGTCATTCTTTTCAAATAAAAAGTACAGGATATATTAAATATTTAGGTATAATGATGGACTGCCACTTACGATGGAATGAACAAGCGAATATTGTAATCAAGAAAATAAGATCACTATTAGGTAAATTAAAAACTTTAAGAGAAATATGTGAGCAAGAGGAACTGACGAGGGTGTATCAAGTACTGGTTGAACATGGGAGGGATAGCTAACTCCTATTATAAAGAAATAGAAGTAGCTCAAAAATGGGTGTTAAAAATTATGTACCGTAAGCCCATTAGTTACCCAGCAGAAAATCTATATGAGTTGTCAAACATGTTAACTGTGCGTCAAATATACGCCCGTGCCCTTCTTATGTACCAACACCAGCTATATGTACCTAAAAAAACTAAAAAGGATATGAGATCTCCAAACATCCCTTTACCTATGCTAAAGAAAACTATTGGTTTGAAATCACATACCTACCTGACACCTTAACTTTACAATACACTTTCAAAGAACATTGAGGAAACTAGGGCAAAAACAAAGTTCAATAAGAAAATAAAAAAATGAATTCGAAGCAAGCTTTCATCATTCTGGAATACGTTCACAAACAGAAACAATTTCATTTAGTACTAACTGTTCCAAATGTGTGAGAATTAGTTTAATTAAGCATTGTAATTTTTGTTACTTTTTTTCTCTTTATATTTGTGTGCAGGAAATTCTTGTTGAACTTTTTTTAGGTGTACTGCCCACATACAAGTTTTGAACTTTTGTGGGAAACAAAATGCTTATTTTCTATACCTTATATATTGATTTCTTGAAAAAATTATGTGGTAATTTTTCTTTTTGGACAAATAAACATGATTATTATAATATTATAATTATATCGTGAAATCAAGAATGTTACATTGAATAATATATTTCGACCATGTGTTATATGACATTTTTTGTTGCAAATAACTTGTATAATCTCCCCTTGAAGTTTTCGCCTTTAAAAATAGACACCCTAAGTAGGTGGACGTTGGAGACGAATCAGTGGAACTACTCAAATAATCGAAGAACTAGGTACATTTGAAGAGGACGTATCACACCTTCGTGTGAAATACGTATTTTTGACCCTCCTTGCCAAGATATAACTCTCCGGAAAACAGCTGAGCCAAGAAGAATAACCCCGAATAAAGCCGAATTTATATCGGCGCAAAGTCCTCCCACAGGACGGATAGTTCCAAGAATAGAGTTAGCAAAAATCCAGGTCTCCTTATCTGTTGGCGTGCCATCCGCACCCTCTCAAGACTTAATTTCTGTCCCCTTTATCTCCGGAATTATATCGTAGGTACGGAAAACAATAAGATTTAGACGAATCTTAGCGCCGGAAGGGAGCAGGCGGGAGAATGTAACGATAAGAGAGCTGCAAAATGTAATTTGCTGACGTTATCTGGTCCGACCAGCTTGTTAACGGGAAATTTACCGGTACCCTAATTTTTCCCTTTTTAAGCTGCAGCCGGTGGAAAGTTCCCGGGCCCAACAGGTGCTTTTAAGGGCTAATTAAACGGCTTCTGAGTCGTTTCGGATCATCGGGAACTGCGAGTCTTAAAGAGACGGGGGAGGCGTGTGGTATTGCCCCTTAAAGTTTTATGGAACCGATAGGTGTTGTTGGAAATCGTTCGAAGGGGTGCCGCAATGAAATTAAAAAGTATGGGCACGTCGAGGAGAGTCTCATTTTAGCGGAGAGTTTTAGGTTAGTTTTTAACAAAACATTTCAGTTGGACTCCATTACTACTATCTATTATTTCATAGTACATGTAGGAATTTGATTTCTGATTATATTATTAGCATAATAACATAACATAACATAAACTTTTTTCTCATAATCAATGCAATCATACAATTGAAAAAGGAAACCGTCAAAAAATATCACAACTTCAACATCTGGAAGAATATTCCATAAATTCCCTAATCGAATAAGGTTTTATATCTATAATAATTTCACTTATTTCGATTTCGAATTTTCTTAAATTATATACATTGATGACCTCCTTAGGTGGTACATTGAACAATCTTATACACATATATTTTGTGTTTCTTTCAGTAAGTGTCAAGGAATGCATCGGATAATGGTATGGAACAGTATGACTTGTGTTGATTTTATTCCACATATCATTAAAATATTGGGAATGTTTTCTCACAAATAGCAGACATTCCAAAACATATAGTACCGGAAATGTGAGCATGGAATTATTTCTAAAATGACCTCTGTATGATTCTTTATATTTCAATTCTATTATTCATCTCAAGGCGTATTTCTGCAGAATGAATAATTTATTTAAATCACTGCTTCCACCCCATATGCCAAATTTGCATGATGAACTGTTTTCAAATGTTCCATGTCTACTCTCCGTGGCAATACCCTGATCATGTACAAAACTTTATCGAGTTTTTTGCTGACCTGACTCACATGATCATTCCATTTCAGGTCACAATCAAACGAAACTCAAAGAAATTCTATCGAAGACAAAAATCTGACCTGGGTGTTATCAGAGTTATTGACTGAGGATGCATATTTTTAGACTGAATCGTTCTAAAAATCACACACTCAGTCTTACTGACATTGAGAAGTAACTCATTTTGAGTGCACCAATGCTGTACTGAATGGAAGGCTAATCAATTTTGTTCAATACTTGAATTAGGATTCTTGCTACGCAGCAAAGCACTCGCATCGTCAACGAACAACAAGAGGTCGAATTCATTGATATATATCAGAAATAAAAAGGGTCCCAGGTTACCTCCTTGGGAAACTCCTACGTTGACATATTTATCCTCTGATATAAGAAAACTAGTCCTTTACTATCAATACAAACCCTCTGAACTCGATGAAACAAGTAGCTCCTGAGCAACTCCAGTTGACAATCACGAATACCGCATAAAGATATTTTCATCAAAAGGCATTCATAATTCAGGCTATCGAATGATTCAGATAAATCTAGAAAAAGCCCAACAGGCACTTCATCACTCTCCAAAGCATCAACAATATCACATACTAATTCATACATCGCTGTAGCAGTGCTTTTGTTTTTTAGATAGCCATTGTTGTTTCCCAGAGAAAATTTTGACCTTACGCATGAATGAGCAAAGCCTCCCGACCAAACTCGGGTATTTCTGCGAACTAACTGAGTAAACTAATTGGATAAAAATTATTGACATCATGTACATTTCCTTTCTTATGCAGGGGTTTGATTAACGCTATTTTGAGGACAGATGGAAAGACCCCTTCAGTGAATGAGCGGTACATAATATGAGCTCATAATATCTGGCATAAACTTCCACATCTCTTGCTCCAAATCCTATCGAGCCCGCTTGGGACCAATTACAAAAAAATTTTGATGCCCAAAGAACACAACAGGAAACGCTCCAAGAGCACTGAATTTTTTTTTTCCATGGCTGTGGCAACAAATTAAGCAGAATTTTCTCAATAACTTGGAGAAAAATATACAGAAAAGATGCCAAGCTGTTATTGATGCGCATAGTGGTTACAGTTTTTATTAACGGTGAATACAAGTATGACTTTTTGAAATTTTCAGAGCTTCGGTGTTTTGTGAAATTTAACACTATGAGCTATCCCGTGTTATACTAAGTAGTACTCTAAAATATCCGGAATTTTACATAGTACTCTAAGAGATCTGGGATTATACGGAGTACTCTAAAGAACGCTAGCCTTTTTATCATGATCATCTTGTGGAGGAAGAATAGGACGTTACGTTGTGTAGACAACCCAAATTACACCTAACGAGAGCAAGGAAACAGTGACGGAAGGTTCAAATATTCAAAATACAGTAACGTCAGCATAATATATTTATATTAGTAATCTAGAAAGGCGACAACCCCTAATGAATTGAAGCAAACATTTATCAGCTTGCTGATAAATCTACTTAACTCAGTGGTTCGTAAAGCTCAACAGTGAACCTAGCACCCCGGGTGTAAATGAACTATTTCTACATATTATTAGGTCAGTAACTTGCTCAAATCGGATATCATTCTCATACAGCGGAAAGGGTTAGAGAGGACAGGATACAGCCAGCATTCACCTTCAACTGCACTTCCGGTAAATAGTGCAGAACCTAATAGTTACAAGGGGTAAGTTTGAATGGACTGTAAGTTAAATGTAATGTGGTATGCCCAGGAGATCTCCTTGAAGAGGGGATCTAACATAATTTGGGTCGACCGAAAATGGTTCTATCAAATGAACTGTATCTGGCCTCTTCGGGGTGGCCAAGGCCCAGGAAGGCTCATATATTACTGAGGAACGGACCGCACACTACCTGAAGGGTCATACAAACTAATCCTGGGGATATCACAATACCTCAGAACAAAGATCTAGCAATCACTTACACATTCTCACAGTAGCGTTGGATATCCGGAGTTATTTACTGTCTCTATACGATAAGTCTTCCTCAACCAAGACTACTCAGCGATTTACCCTAAAGAATGCTAGTGGTTCACAAGGAATACAATCTCTCAAAGTAAGTGGGCGCATGCATATGGCAAATATGTAATACAAATTGACTAGGGCATTATGAAATAGGTACCCCATTGATCACACAAGGACACAGGCAAATCACTTACATATCCGGTTCTGCGAATATCATGAACAGTACAAATAAAGAACCACTATCAATAAATACAACAAACACCAACCAGGTACCGGGAGAAAGTATACAATACAAATAGATAACTTATGAGGGTCGTGCGGTCGTGCCGCTTTATAGTTATATACAAAAGCAATGTATTTTAGTAAAATATTCTGGTCGGATTAAATATCACTGAAGCAAAATACAAGAATAAAAAGCGATGAGTGGACGTACAAATAAACGAACGTGCAATCACTGAGAATCTTACATAAATATTAAAGTGGTATTCAAATATGAAAAGCATGCAATTAATCAGAAGCATTCAAAAGAAGCTTACTTACTTATAGTTACCAAGAGGGAGTGTTATAAGTATTATTATCTCGAGTGTGTTTTTGAGTCCTTCAGGAGGTTTATTTCCAAGAACCTTCCTCTCTGCCGCTTCAAAATACAATGGAAATGCCATAAGTACGTTCTTCTCTTTGTTATTGTCACCAGTCGCATACGTGTCAAGTTACAGTGCCACAGAATATTCGACACATAAATAACGCGGATAAATACTGTGATGTAATTTATATAATCGATGAGGAATTCTGTCACTCGTATGATCCTTAGAGAATACAGATGTCTTCAACTGTTTCAATGATTGCATTTTTGTTATTGTGAATATATCACTTCTTTGAAATCTTATTATTCTAACCTGAAACATTATACATATACATATTTCAAGAGTAAATTGGGTTTTTCTGGAGGGAAAACACAAATAAATTCCATATCCTCAACTTTAGACGGGCAAATTATAATACGGATATCTACTTTACACCCTATCATTTATTTCTCAACTCACAAATCATACGTAATGTGTAGATCGCTTAAATGAACGCCAAACTTCAAATGCCTTCTATCTAAATCAATTAAAGTCGCGTCAGCTGACGTAAATAGGGCATCACATTCTGATTGACGTCGTTACATTTACCGCCCGAAGAATAGATATGAAATTAATATAATCGTCATCTTTCACCTTCCCTGTAATTAAATAAGGGGAGGGAATATGACAGTGACGAGGCCGTATCGAGGCATCAATGTGCTTCTGACATAGCAATTTCTGTAACGAAATTACGCCTTCTGGTTTGGCACAGACAAAGATGAGGTTCCTGCTTCCTCATGTGATTGAGCATGGATGTGAGGCCTGGGGTAGGAAGCAAGGGAAATGGCAATAAAATGCGATGAAGCAACAACGTTTATGTTAGTAATGAGTATGGTACAAATGGGGTATTCGGTTTCAACAGGTATACGATATAGATCGCTGCTGTTTATTTGTGATCACTTGATCTCTTGTTGAAGCCACAGCTGTGCATTCAGTTTCTTCCATACCTGAGTATTGTTATATATTTAATATAATGAAACCCTTTACTTGAAATAATATGACTAATCAGTTAGAAGATTCACACTCATAGGGTGTAGTGATCATAATGAAAATAATAAGCACAAATATCAAGGTTACAATAAATACCCCTTCAAAGTCCTCCTTAACATCTCCTCAGACACACCAAAAAAGTTCATGTTAAAAGTATTATTGTATATGAAGGGTGTTTCAATAAGAGCGCAAGATTTCAGTGTTCAATAAAACAAGGTTTTTCGTAGTAAAGTATTGAAATATTTATTGATTTAGAAAATATACATTTGAAATTATGTGTGAAACGAAAAATCTTGTGAATGGCTTTGCTGGCATATGCGTACTCTTTTGACGAAATTTTCAATAAAATTATTGAATACATGTCGTGGTATTTGATTGATACAGCATCTAATTTCGGCTTTCAGTGCTTCGATGGTTGCAGGCTTATTGGTCTAAGCCTGTGACTTCAGATAATTCCACAGCCAGAAGTATAAAGGCGTTGAATCGCAAAAGCGTAGAGGCCAATTCTGGTCCAAATAGGGAAATGACACGACCAAGAGCAAACTCGTGCAAGGTCGTCAATGTTTCACGGGCGGTATGACATGTGGCACCGTCCTGCCGAAACCACATATCGTCAAGATCAATAGCTTCCCAATAGGAGACAAGAAACTGTGTTCTCATTGCACGATAACGTTTGGCATTCGCCGTTACTGCGAAGAAAAACGCAAAACTTCCAGACATAATGCATACCATGCAGTGGCCCGATGTGGATGCATTGCTTTCTGATTAATCATTCGTGGATTTTTCCAAGCCCCAAATGCGACAGATTTGCCTATTAACAAAGCCATCGAGGTGAAAATGGGCCTAATCACTGAAAATGATTGATGTGCATGGTCTACTGGCAGAAGTTTTTGAGTCAGTTGGATTTTGTAGACATGCAGCTGTAAATCTTCAGTGAGAATTCGCTGAAAAGTGCCTGTTGAAATGTCCAATTCTTGAGCTCGATGGCGAATCAACGTCTCTGGCCTTTCTGTCACACTCTCGCGAACTGCAGTGATGTTTTGTTCTGAACGACCTCTACAAGCTCGTATCGTATGTTTCACATCACTAACTGAATTATTACTTTCAAATTTTTTGATTATTCTTTTCACAGTAGATGAATTAGGCACATTACTTCGACCGAACGTTGGACGCACTTTACAAATAGTTTAAATTAAACTTTCACCATTTGGATAAAAATTTTTGACAATCAGGACGCGTTGTACTACCGCGTAATGCTCCATGTTTACTAACTCCCATGTGTCAACTTTCGATCTGTCACGTCATAATCATGTGGAATTATGACTGTCAAATATGGTGCGCAATTCAAATCTTGCGCTCTTATTGAAACACCCTTTATTAGATAACATCAGAAGAGGTTGTTACATCTTAGTTGAGGCGTTGGAACATCGAAAAAATCTTACCTAATATTTTTGGTGAATCAATTCGGTTATTTAAAATCTTACTCAAGGAGACTTCATCTCATATTTCTCCTGTTGCTGTAAGAAAAAGAGCTCTTAGAAATTTATATTTCACTGATTCTAATCAATATTTATACACTAAGAAGAGAGGATTCCACGTTATACAAACAATATAAATCTGCTACATAGGAATACGAAATAAATTGTGAGATAAAATTTCGTGCTCTTGAAAATTTTTGCTTGCCTATGGATGAATCGTAACATCTGAAATCTCCTTCCTAGCATTGAGTCTATATGACCATCAAAAATAGAGTAAATATCAAAAATTACACCGAAATCCTTCAATTTAGGGACTCTATTAATTGAACATTTAACGATGTGATAATAATTGAAGGTTCGAATAGGATCACAATTCCTCGTGAACGAGCTTGTGCAACATTTGTGAAGGGTTTTTCATTAACAGCGCCCCATTTTGTTTTGTAAATAAAACATTATTTCAAAATTATTGAAATTTTCATTTCATTGGAAAACATTAGTTATGAAACAAAACATCATTCAAATGTCCACCACGTAAACGCTGGCAGGAATGAAGTCGTTGAACCCAACTTTCCAATGCTCTCTCACTCGAATCAGATCGTTAGCAATTACTCGTTCAATATTGATCTGTTAATCGTCCAAATTTGCTGGACGATTGCTGCAAACAAATGATTTAATGTAACCTCAAAGAAAGAAGTCCAATGGAGTTAAATCGCATGAACGAGGCGGATAATTTATCGGCCCATTTCTTGAAGTAATCGATTCACCGAATTTTGTTTACAATAAAGTCATTGTGTCATTGGCAGTATGACAAAGTGCCACTTGTCCTGTTGAGATCATATGTTCTGCAAATCAAGACGAACCAATTCAAGGCACAAAAAATCAGTCAAAATTGAACGATAATAATTGCCATTGGCAGTAACCGCCTCATGAGCATCGTTGACCAAAAGATAAGGTCCAATGACTCCTCCAGCTTAAAATCCGCACCAAAGATTAAGTTGTAGGAATGTAATGGCAGTTCTTAATACGGCAATTCCACTTGTTAACATATCCGTTTAACCAGAAATGAGCCTCATCGCTGAGAATGATTTTCTTATGAAAATCTGCATCATTTCTGATTTTTCTAAGCACCAATTACTGAATTCATGATGCTTTAAATGATCTGTTGGTTTGAGTTCTTGAGTTGAAACAATTTTGTGTGGATGTAAACCAAGGTCTTCCCGTAAAATTCGGCACAGAAACATCTGGGAGATGCCTAACTCTTGTCAATGTCGAGAAATCGATAAATTTTGGTCTTCACGAACACTTTCACTCACAATATTCTCTTCATTTCTTGCATTTCTTTATCTCACTGGCATGTAAAATCATGTAGTGTAAAATATGTTTCAAACTTCTTCACTAATCATTCAACTGTTCTCTTATTCGGACGATTATAACGACCAAAAATTCGAGTTAAGTAACGTGAAGGTAGAGTAACAAATCGTGATTTTTCATAATAAATTTAGATTGTTTGTAAACGTTGTTGGAGTGTGTACCTTTCCACCATCAAATGGTAGACATTGATAAATACAGCTGTCAATGTAACAAATGAAGAGTAGCTACCATGCGTGTGTTATAATTATTAATTATATTAGTTATATTAATTTAAAAATGAGGCGTTCCTATTGAAACACCCTTCACAAGTTGAGAAATAACTCATTTCGTTTGTAGTGATCACCAAGACGACTACAAACACTGAGATCCTTCTGCATTAGTACACAATCGAGTGTAAATGCAATTTTTCTGAAAATTTCGAGGTCATCAGCGTATAGTGAAGATTAACCTCAGTCTACGAAGAATTTCAGGGAAGACTTTTGTTGTTTCATAAGATACAGCTGCACAAACAACTGTAGTCTATTCAAAAACGTTCAAACAAAATAAAAATAATAAAATTCAGGGCTTTTTATTGGAGTTCGATATGTAAATTTCCGAAGAAAGAACTTTGTTGAAGTTCGATACATGAAAATTGTTGTAACAAGACACAAGAAATAATATTTAAATGATGTTATTCTGATTTTCACAAATTTTTATTGTTATGTTTACAACAATCGTTTAGCTATCACAGTAGCATCATCAGGCAGGTTTACATTTTGAATAACTAAGCTTGCTTCCAAAATCCGTTGCTATTTATATTACAGTAAGTACAATAAATTTTTATTGAGCACTAAAACCCAAAAAATGCTATCTGCAAATTCCAGCTTATCTGAATATATTTAACAGAGGTGAGTTATTTGAATCTAATTGTTCGTTAAGTAATATTCCAATTCTATTGTGTTTATTTATCTCTAGGGATTCTAACAGATTTAAGGCATAACTTTTATTTTCTATATGTAAAATTTCAAAATTATGGTTGAAAGTATGTCTTGTTTCTAACAAATTGTTAGAATATGTAGAATTACTTTTATTATTGAGGTAACTCTTCAAATATTCATAAATTCTATGTCGGAAAGTTTTTTCAGTCGGTCCTATATAAACTCTAGGGCAATCACCGCAAGTTAACTTATAAACCCCCGATTTAATATATAATATATATCATCTTCATGTATACAGTCTTTATTATTTTTAATAAACTTACTCAAGTCTGAATTGATTTTAAATGAAGTTCTTAAATTATATTCATTTTTGTGGTATGTAGCAATTTTCTCAGAAATATTTCGTTCGTTAGTGCACCTTCATTTAAGCTTTCTAAAGAACTTATTCAGGTTATTGTAAAAGAAACTAAATTCCAAGCTAAATACTCGATAAAAATTCACTACTGCTAATAAAAAAAATAAAGAATATCCACTTACCACATAGTGCTAAATTCATTTCATTTGACGTACAAAATTTATTTCCAAGTATACCACCAAACGAAACAATTAAACTAGTAGACAATCTATTAATCAACAACAGATGTAATACAATTATAAAAGAAGATATTATAGAAAGTCTAGATATTTGCACTAAACAAAATTATTTTCAATTCAAAAATAAAATTTATAAATCTGAAAACGGTTTGATTATGGGAAGTCCCTAAGTCCTTTATTAGCAGAAATATTCATGGACAATATTGAAACTGAAATTCACCAAAATCCCCTTAAGAAATACTTCTTTATATTGGTATAGATATGTAGAAGATATTTTCTGTTGCTTCATAGGTACAGACCGACTTTTGAAAAAATAATTTTTATTTATCAACAAAATAATTCTATTAATTTTCTTGATTTAACTGTTACTCGAATAAATAATTCACATGATTCTTCATGTACGGATTCTATTATACACAATAAATCGAACCATCCTTTAAATAAAAAATTATCAGCATTCAGTTGTATGATTCATAGATTAGTTAATATTCCCATGAATCGAGAAAATTATATTTCAGAACTTAACATAATTAAACAAATAGCTATTAATAATGACTATGATCCTAAGTTGATAGATAAGTTGTTGATGAATAAAAATAATAAAATAGCTTTAAATATGGTGTATCATAATATAAAAGAAAATTTGAGATACATTTCTTTAAAATATACTAAAGGTATTTCTGAGAAGATTGGTACATACCTCAAAAATAAATATAATTTGAGAACTTCATTTAAAATCAGTTCAGACTTGAGTCACTTTATTAAAAATAATAAAGACTGTATACATAAAGATGATAATTCGGGGTTTATAAGTTAACCTGCGGTAATTGCCCTAGAGTTTACATAGAACAGACTGGAAAAACTTTCCGACGTAGAATTTATGAATATTTGAAGAGTTTCCTCAATGATAAAAGTAATTCTACATATTCTAACCACTTGTTAGAAACGGGACATACTTTCAATCGTAATTTTGAAAGTCTGCATATAGAAAGTAAAAGTTATGCCATAAATCTGTTAGAATCCCTAGAGACAAATGAACACAATAAGATTGGAATATTACTTAACAAACAAATAGATTCAAATAATCACCTCTGTTAAATTTATTCAGATAAGCTGGAATTTGGAGAGATCCTTTTTCCCTTTTTTGGGTTTTAGTGGTCAATAAAAATTTATTGTACTTACCGTAATATAAATAGCAACGGATTTCGGTAACAAGCTTAGTTATTATTCAAAATGTTAACCTGCCTGGTGATGCTACTGTGATAGCGAAACGATTGTTGTAAGCATAACAGTAAAAATTTGTGAAAATCAGAATAACCTTATTTAAATATTATTCAATATGGATTTTCACCAAGTAAGGACTGATTCAATTCAATATACAAAAAATGATTTGAGTGTAACAACTTGTATAATATTATTTAAATGTATAAGATTTCATGTTTTAATTTCATTTCCCATGTTTAAATCATAGAATTAGATTTTAATTAACTAAAGAAATTTTCATGGTCGGTAAGATATTTGATGAGAAAAACTAAATAATCCTTAATCTGGAGGAAAATCATTTTGAATTATTCAGAAGATTGAGAAATTCAGTCAAATTGATGGAACATATAAATTTGTTCAAATCCGAGTAGTGAATGGACACTGTTCTCAATAGAAGGCATATGAAAATGTGGTCAAAAATTCAGGGGAAAAAATTTTCAAAGGTAAATAACTACGAAATTAATGAACTGTTATTGTAAATTAACGAACTCGCAGAATTTAGGCTTCAAACTTGCCATTAACAATGGGAAACGATATCAGCCAAGTGGCCGTCAGGGCTAGAGTTGCAGCACCATATCGTTTTCATGGAGTTTTCCATGATAGATTCTTACATCTGCGACTGTGTCCTCGATAACTTCACTTATTCCATCTTTAAGGTCTGGAATCGATTGTGGAGCATACTTCGATTGTGTCCTATACTTTTTTATTCACGTGGCTCCAAAGTAAAGGGGTGTTAAATCACAATATCTCTGTGACCAATTATGATTACCTTTTGTTGAGATTAAACATCAATATCTTCCAATTCTGGCCATAAAAAATTATCAATCATAGCTCGGTAGCACAATTCATTCACCATAACAGTTTCACCAGCCTCATTTTCAAATAAGTGATATCCAGTCACAAGGCCAGCTAAAAAACCACACCAAACAGTGACACGTTGAGGATAGAGAGGCTTTTCAACAATCATTCTTGGATTTTCCGAGAACAAAATGTGAAAATTCTGCTTTTTAACGTAGCCTCGAAGGTAAAAATTTGCGTCATCACTTGATTTTTCGATGAAAATCCGGCTCATTTTGATGCATTTCAAGGACCCAATCAGCCAATATACGACTGTGCTAGTGATCCACCGGCTTGAGTTCTTCTGTTAACTGAACTACAAAAGCTTGAAGACCTTAGTCTTTAAGAAAATTAGGGTGTAAAAACGTTTATGAAATGCCTAATTCAACCAATTTCTCTATTGCCTGCGGAGAAGGTGCTTCACGACGACCCAAAAGTGTTGTGGAGTGTGGCTGAAAAATTTTTACCATTTTTGTGTATATTATTCCTGGGCATATACGCGTTACCTTTCATTGAAAAAACAATCATATGATTAGGTTTTCAGAAAGAGTTTCTGATTTTTCAATCTAAATTAGTACCTATCTCATAGCGTCATTATTAAGTCAAAAATTAACAGCGTTGGGTGAAAGGATGCCTTAGGGTACTGCTGCAAAGCTTAGTAATAATAAAACTGTTCATCTAACTCGCATCAGATACACATAGCTCCTGAGCACTCTTTACATTATTGGTTACAACTTTTGAATTCCATCCAAAAACAGCAGTATGACTGATCGACTGTCCAGTTTGCAGTTGGAACGCAGAATCGTAAGTGCTTCCGATTAGGTTAATGGCATGTGAGAAAGGATCTTTCACCAGGTGACTACTCAGCAGTCTCCACAATCTGCCCAGGAAGCAGAAAGTGTGATAAGGATTACGCCTTATCATCGCGCATTAACGAGAACCACTCCGAAGAGTTGAAACCACCAAGCTTTCAGTTTTAGCTTCAATTCGAGAACCTACACCGTGACTGGTAGCAGCGAAGCATTATCCAACCTCTACAAACTCTACAGTGTCAATACCTAAGTCGTTTTGTGACGCAACTCACTCGCCGAAGGAGATTCTTATCGAACGCAGTTCCATGAACCAAGATCATCTCAAGACTTAATACCTCAATTGATCCTGCTATGAGCACTGTCAATCCGGCCAGTACGTCAAGACCCACGAACCCTTGTGAAGTCTCTCAATTGATCCTGGCTTGAAGCACCAACGGTCTTGCCGTATCGTCGAGATCCACAAACCCCAAACTTCACGCAATCGATCCTGATTCAGGACGAGGCTGGTCGAACCATCATCAAGTCCCGCTAAACCCTGAAGCATTTCTCGAGATATCCTGAACATGAGTTGCTGCGAATAGATAGATGGAATACTTTCTTGTCCAGCATGCGGACTTTCAACCATTGCCCCCTCGAACCCAACATCAATTGAGAGGCCAGGTTGTACGGATACTTCCCCTTCCACCATCCCGAGGTAACGCAGTATGCTACAGAACGCACTCGGCCATTGGACAAATCCGGAGATTAATTGGAATAGAGTGGAGTACGTTAGTTTTAATGCTGAAGCCCTGTGATGCGACAGATACCCTTGTCAATAAGTTGAAAAACGCGGGTTAGCCCTCCATTCCACATTTACTGTGAAACTAGGGCCACATTGGGTCGAACTTTCACCACACGGGTCCAGTAACGTGCGCGAGTGACATTGCTTTAGGGATCAGGACTCAATCCTCTATTTCACCGAGATGAAACTAGGATCCTAGTCAAGACAAGCGCCACCAGCGCGCCAAGCTACAATGTCATTGGGGCGAGTTGGAACATAGAGGGAAAGTTGCCGACTTGTACTTGTTCTAGAGATATTACGGTCGATGCTCCACGCAACTGCCACGCGGCACTAGGTCTACGCAATCAGCACCCCCTGTGCAGTAGAATTAGCAATTCCGAGAACTTCTGTTTATTAGAAGCACTTCTTTCACGAAACTGGCCAGTTGTTGAACACGATTCCAATCAAACCAAAAGTTTTTGAGATATAAAAGTAAAGAAACAATTTATCAGGATCAATGTTCAAATGACAACTTGCAATTTCTTTTTCAGGTTGTCATTTATCAAGAAAATACTCTTCCGTTGGACAAAAGAAAAAATCTCTCTCAATCTAGTGTGCGGACTTTCTCATTTTGACGCAAAATTCAAGAAGTTTAAATGAATAAATTTAACATCTAGGCATCTTATTTCTTTCAGAATAAAAAAACAGGAAATTTTGTAGATCGGCGTTCAAGTGACAAACTAAATTTCTGTTGCAGTTCATTAATCAATTATCAAGAAAAATATTTTCCCAATTCCCCCGATTAATCTCCTCTAGTTCGAACGCAAATTGAAACAATACACTTCAATCCAATCTTTTCCATTTCAGATAAGGAAAAAACTTTTCGATTAGTTCTAGCCACTCTAAAATCGGAGTAACCGAATCTAACTCATTCAATCGCCCTTTGAGGCAGAAAGTATCAATAAAACCTAATAATTGAAAGGGCCGGAGAGCGGACTGCAATTGATTCATCACCCTTCAGACATAATTGAATGGAAATAACTCCAAAGAATGAACTCGCATTTCTGTCCAACTTTTCCGAATTTTCGGAAGGATGGCACCGGATCGTGAAATAATGGCGTTCGAGAACAACCGAGGGATATTTTTTAAGAAGATTGGATTAAGGAGATGGTGAAATAGGATGAAGACAGAGTGGGAAAAAATCGGGCAGGTTTTGGGATTCACCATTAATATTACAAGAACATACGATGGACGATGTTGGAAATCTGGAAAAGAATTCTTGGATTATATTCGAATTGGAATAGGTTTGGATGGATTTCAACTTTTCTAACAATTTGTGAACATGAACAGCGTAAGTTTGGAATTTAATCATAACTTGAATTTCTGTCAGACTAAATCGGAAATTAACAATGAACCATTAGAAGTTTCAAACTATGTGTTTTTCGAATCTGAAAGAATGCAAAATACCAAGTATCATTTTCAGAATTTCCTTCGATAATTCTATCATTTTCTTTTAATATTGAGGACTAACGTAAGCATTAGCAAGTGACAGAATTTGTATCAAATTTATTTACTACTACTGCTCAGAATATAGTAGGTAGTCTTTAGATAGTGGTGCAAAATGGAAAGATGCATTTAATGCCGCGAAGAGAAATGGAGTAGTGTAGGGATTACTTCGAAAAAAGTGAAGCGGTGACCTGCCAAATGGTGTTGCATCGTCAAAATACCCGTAGTCAGACGAAACAATGTCCGGAGAATATGGCGGGTGCAGTAAGATATTCCATTTGATCTTTTCTAAACATTTTTTGATAACTTGCGACGTGAGGTCGAAAGTTGGTAAAAAAGCAAAAGAATAACTTTATCATGTATGTCCTTATATTCCCGGCGTTTTTCTCGTAATTCAAATGAAGTAATTGCAGTTAGTAACGATCACTCGTATTGTAATCACCAGGTTTTAGCAGCTTGTAGTACACAACCGTGAAAGTTCGGCTTTGGTGATGCTGTTGAGATTGATGGTAACGATTGTAGTAAATTATTTTTTTGGGGTTGTCAAAGAAGATTCACTCTACGTCATCATTCGCTACTTGGTATAGAAAACCCCTCTTGCCTTCAGAGCAATTGCTCATAAGAAAATACCCAGCTTTCTAGATCTCTTGGTCTTCGAATTGTTTTGGCGGTCCAGAGTGAGATTCATCTTCAACACTAAAATCACCACTTTTGAAGTACCCAGAACATTATCTTCATGATAGTCAGTTGGAACATTGTCACCGTGAACTTCCACAAGCATACGATGGGCTTCACTTGCAGTTTTTTCCAAATGAAGCAAAAAATCAAAACTTCCCGGAAATTCTGTTCAGTTGTCAGAAAATCTGACATCTTTAACAGCGTAACAGGAAACGTTTTATATGAAACTCAAAACAATTCAAACCGGATGTTTTCGGCAGATGTCCAATCTGTATGAAACTGCAGCAATCAGCTGCTACTATTTAAAAATTTAATGCGCTAAGAGCCTTCTTTTGCAAACAGACATAATTAATTTGATATTCCACAATGATTCTAAAGAGTTTAAAAGTCACCAGCAAACAACACCCCAGAATTATTCAGCTATTCATTCATTTATTTAGCGATATTTATTCATTCATTTATTCGTATATACCCTCACATATTCATTTGTCAAAACTCTGATATTTCTACTTATATTTCTAGTATATGAATTCCTGTTTGTATTTTACGTATTTATAGTATGCTAGTTGATTCAAATTAATTGTTTACATATAAGTTATAGATTCTTGTTACATATTTATTAGGAGTAAAAATAAGTTTGTGCGATTTCGATAACATATTCGCTACTTTTTTATTATTTCACTGTTACATCTAGCAATACCTTCATTTTGAAGTGTCATAATTTCGCTTTCTTTTAAGTATCTGTCATTTCGCTGTAGTGTGAATAACATACGTTCTGTGTTCTCTGGAATTGTCGAATTTTGTCCCGAATATTGTATTTTTAAAGGGAGTTTTACTTCATCACTTCAACATGATGGGTAATGAAGCCGATATTCATCGTTTCTTAAAAGATGTTATGCTCTAGCAGAACAAATGTATCAGTTTTAGTTTGCCCGATTTAGAAATGGAAATTTTGAAGACGAAAAACGATTCGAAGCGCCTCCAAAATTTAGAGGCAAAGCTCGATGAAGATTCATCACAAACCAAAAAAAAAAATGGAGACATTCAACCAGCCATTTGCTATCGTTTAAAAGCAATGGGAATGTAGGAATCTAGCCGTATGAACTGAAGCCGATAGACGTCAAACGTCTTTATTTTATGTCTGAAAGGGGTTTTGCATGGAATTGTAACTGGCAATGAAAAGTGGACCCATTACAATAATCCAAAACGACGGGCAACGTATGATACCTCATCATTAACTGTCAAGCCGAACATTCATGGCGAGTGATCATGCTGTGTATTTAGTGGCACCAGCTGGCTGTGGTGTATTACGGTGAGTGGTCAAATTATTAGAGCCACCTTAAAAAATTGAACACTTCTTTATGAAATGACCTGATATTAGGGTACGGAGCATTTTGATCTGCTTTTTCTCGTTCAATTATGATACTGGAGTATATTTTTTCGTAGGAGCAAAACCGGCAACACTGCAAATACCACCACCAATTAACTCTTGCGCCACGATGCATCAGTGTTGTTAGTTCTGGCTAAACAGCCTCACGATGCGATTGAATATTTTCACGTTATTTATGGCTTGCTAAGACGTTCGGGTTTGTTTTGTCTATATATAGGTGATTTTAGCTGTCAAGTCTTTGTTCTGTGTTTGTTACACCACAAAGTCAAAAGACATCACACCCAGAAAAACAGCTGAGATATAATGCTTTGTATCAAATACAGATTACTCAAAAAGAAAAATAGCATCCAATAGTAAAGTTTCGAGAATAACAGTAGATCGAATAAAGAAAAAAATTGAGGAAAACTCAGATATGACCCCACGACGCAAAGGAAAATGTGGTCGAAAAAGAATTACAATACCAATAGATGAGCGGAAAATACGTGATATTGTTATGGCAAGCACAAAACAGCCTCGCAGGGTGCTCACAAGAATCATGCAAGAGGCAGTGGTGAGCATTTTAAAATGACAGCTCAAAGACGAATAAAGGATTTGAAGTTCTCAGCATGCCGACCTGCAAAAAAACCTCTTCTCACCCCTTACATGATGACAAAAGACTCCAGTGGGGCAAATATCACAACGACTGGACATTTGTTGATTGAAAACAGGTGATTCACAAATATAATGATGAATAAATGGTGAAATAATAGGAATACTGAATATTCCAGGTCTGTTTTTCAGATGAATCAACCGTACAAATTCTCATTTGTGAGGAGAGGACAAGAGGAAAAATTTAAGGATGACTGCATCGTTCGAACGGTCAAGCATCCTCTAGACATCATGGTGTGGTCTATAATCAGCAGGGAACAGGTCGCCTGCACATCGTTGAAGGAACAATGAGATAGGAGCAGTATATGAATGTCCTTGAAAGAAAAATGCTTTACCAGGCCCAGGAGTGGTTCCCAGATGGGCTCTACATATTCATGCATGACTCGGCGCCATGCCACAAGGGTAAAAAGTTACTAAATTTCTTTTTGACAGTCGAGTAAAGGTTTCAGATTGGTCTGGCAATTCTCAAGATCTCAACTCGGTCGAGAACCTTTGGAAGTAGATGAAGAAAAAAATTGCAAATGAAATAATCACTAGTAAGCGTCAACTGATAGAGAGTTTAATAGAAGTGTGGCACAGGAGCGAAATAATAAGAAAAAATCGTCAAAATGCATAGAAAGCATGTCCAGAAGGTGCCAGGCAGTCATTGACGCAAAAGGTGGTAGTACCAAATATTAGGTCAGGGGCAAAATATATATATATATATATATATATATATATATATATACATATATATATCGCATTTGAAGTATGCTTATACTAGAATTTGCATACTTATTGATTGAGGTTAATAAATTAAACCGAAGAATTTAAAAAGGTATATCTACATATCAAGCAATTCTTTTACCATGTTTTCAACAAGCTACCGAAACACAGTGCGGTCCTGAAGGAACATCAAAATAATGAAAAAAACCCATCTGAAACCATTTCTATCTCTTTCAAATGGCAAGGGGCCACTCGTTTCAGGTGAAAGTGAAAATATACGTCACCTGTAACCCTATTGCCTGCTGAGAGAAACTTCAACTTCAGAAAGATAGCTTTATATTTATAGGCCCTATTCTCGTATACATATGAATATTTCTTTCCCTTTATTTATATCCCGCTCTTTGCAGAAAATTGTTTCATAAATTCTGCCTGGAATAAGGGAATATATAGAGGTAGATGGAATGAAAAAATAACGTCGCAGAATATGAATGATATTATGCGAAATATTAGATGGAGTGAATAACTAAATGAAGATCCTTCAATATTCTGACGATAAAAAGCTTGATGTTATTTCATCCAATTCTCTCCTTTTCTACTTCATCTACTGATATTCCGCATATTGCTGTTATGAATTTTTTTTTGGACTTTGCTCTGAGGTCTTGCATTGTATCCAAATGAATAATTGAATAATGAAGGCTGGATAACATTTACTAATGCCGACGCTTTCGCACAATATTTTAAATTTTGTATCGTGTTGGCCTTCACTTGATAGAGTTCTCTCGACCAGAATTTTAACTACTGTAGGTGTGGATTTAACTTTCCACGAATATCAGATGACAATGTGTGCTCTGTTTAGGAAATTTGAAGCCTAAGAGATGAACTGTCACAGACATAATACTACAATTTCTCTACAAAAGATGTAGCAGAGCTTTGATTACCCATACATCTTTATATGGGTAATGATTGCCCATATAACGATATATTTTTAAGTTGACCTACGGGGTGCTTTCTTCATAAGATTACGATTATTGCCTTATCAGCTTATCAAATAGCTCAGGAAAAATTAACCGAGAACATTTTTTATAAGTCCATACACATGACAAAATTTCATAGCATCAGCATTGGTTTCTTTCTAATAGGTCCAAAATTTCTAACCTTTGTGTATTGTAGCATCCGAACAGCCGGAATTTGAGTTGATACATCTGCATATGAATGAATGTTTACTGACATGTCAGTGCCCGGCTGTTAAAAAAGCCGAGTCGGTCAGTTCTTTGGGAATTATACTCGATCAACATCTGAGATGGAACAAGCTTGCAGCTTACCTTGTGAAACGTATTAAAAAGCTGTTTCATATTTTCTATAATGTCCGGAATATTCTTTCTGTGAAGGAATGTTACAAAGTGTACGATGCTTTTGTTTTCTCTGTACTGAGGTATGGAATTGTGATATGGGGTGATATAAATGAAGATAACATGGGAGGTCTTGAAATAGTACATAAAACCATATGGAAGATAATCTTGAAGTTGAGTAAAAGGTTCGGATCGGAAAGGCTGTATATGGAATATGACCGGCTTAATATCAGACAGCTCTATATTTATGAAGTATGTTGAATCAAATAAGAGGGAGAAAAGAATAAGTGCGGCATGAATTACTAACAAGACAGGTTCTGAACAGAAATCTTGTCCTTCCGCGGTTCCATAGAAAACATCTGTAAGTAAGTAGGATGTACAATGGTCCCAAATTTTATAATCTCCTTCCTTATGAGCTGAAGGTATCCTTCAATGTAAAGGGTAAAGTATGTAAAGATCGTCTCCGGAAATACATCATGTTGAATTCTAATAGATTCGAGACCATTCTTTCTGCTTAATTTTATTTTCCATTCGGTAGTTAATTTTTTTTCTGTCCACCTTTTCAAGTATGCAAACTTATTTGTTATTCCATCACATTAGAAAGAAGTTTTTATCGTTAGTATGTACAGAATATGACAGTATACAAGCTTGGCTTAGACTGTCATATTTCTGTGAACGAAATTGTTTATTCTTTATTTTGGTAAATTTTTTTATGAATAAATTGAATTGAATTGAATTGTCTGAAATTATATCCGAAGCAATTTTTGACAAGTAGCAGCTTAATGCCATACATACCGATGGTTCAAGTGAGTGAGTACATGGTGTATCGATAGAGAAACTGCTAGATCCTGAGTTTTCAAGTGACCATTATCGTTTATTAAATTAAATTAAATTAAATTAAATTTATTTAGATTCTAACATAAATAAATTCTGACAGTGCTTATACAATATGAAACATATATTCATATATAAAATGAAAGATTTAATAATTATCCTCTCCAGGGCGAAACAACAACTAAGCAAAGATGCTTGTTTTCTGTTGTCTGCACCTTTCGAGGATTTTGAGCACTTGAAGCAGAAACAAAAAAAAAAAAAAATATATATATATATAAACAAAACAAATTGAATTCAAGACGAGAGAGGGAGGTGTGGACGACTGACAAATAAAACTAAAAATATCAAATTACACATATACACTGTAGCGAAAACAGGAAAGTCACGAGGGTGAAAGAAAGAAAAAAAAAAAAAAAAAAAAAATTCACAAGTCGAAGGTGTGTCGGCTCTCAAACAAAAATTTTTTGAGCTCAGTTTTGAATCTTCTGATATTCCCAATTTTCCTAATCCCTAGTGGAATTCTGCCATAGTATTTTGGTCCTATGTAAAATAACAGACGCTGTGAGCAACCCTTTTTAAAAAAAGGGATCTCAAGTACTTCATTTTGTACTGCCCTAGTCACATATCTACATTCTCTCTGAATGGAATGACGATCCCGGAAGTGAACGTATAAGAGAGATTGATAAACAAATATTGTTCTGACACTCATAATGCCCGATTCACGATATAATTCCTCCGTAGGGGTTAGTCGTTCTTTTCTGAGCATTATTTTTATTAAAGTGTTTTGTGATGTTTGTAAACATTTCTGAGCTTTCTCAGTAAGACCCCCCACACAATCACACAGTATCGCAAAACTGATTCCACCAGAGAATTATAGACCAAAAATAAGTTTTTCCTATTTAATATATCCCTTAAGAGATAAAAGGTATGCATGAGCCGTCTTAACTTCTTCGACAAAACCGTGGCCTGCATTTCCCACCTCAAATATTTGTCCACAATAATACCCAAATATATGATTTCATCAACCCTAACAATCGATGGACACGTGCACCCCCGCGGAACACATTCCTCATCATGAACAAAGAGAAGGTCATCGTCCGGCTGTCCATCAACAGTAACAGAAAAAGTTACAAATTTACTTTTTTTGAAATTTAAGGACATTGAATTGAGATTCAGCCATTCATAAATGTCAGCTAGACAAATCTCAGCTCTTCGATATAAAGCATCCCACGAATCACCCACCAAAACAATTGCTGTATCGTCGGCATAAGATATGATGTTGTCGGAAATGTTTTTCAGCTGAAAAATGTCATTTAAGTAGACGAGAAACAGCAACGGCCCCAGGACTGTACCCTAGGGTACCCCCGATAAAACCGTTGTCGAATCGCTGACAGCTTGTAACTTCATACTTATGCTCACGAATCCACAAAGTGAAGATTGGTAATGCTTTATTCTACCAATATATTGCTACCTCTGATGTGCACCAACTGAGTGTATTGGGACTTCTTCTGTTTTTATTTTCTGTGAGAGTCTGAGCACCTGCTTTGGGTTGTTTTCTTTTTCTTATGACGTACTTGAGAGTCTGAGAAGTTGCATCAATGTATTAGTTTTTAGCCGGTGAAGTAGTTCTGTACTAAGAGTATAAATAAGTTGGTACTGTTTTGTTTTTCGAAAATTGAAGCTTAATTGTGAAAAATTGGTTAAACATTCAAAGTTCAAAGTATTCTCCGTCGCTCTCCATTACTTTTTTTATTTTTCTGGAAATTGACGTATCCCGTAAAAGGTCGGCTCTGGCCGCTATCCATACATCGTTCCATTTTTTGATTTCGTTGTAGTAGGAAAAGTGATATGATCAGCAAGGCCATGTTGCATCGATCGTAAGAGATGGTAAGCAATATCTGCGCTATACGCCGGGAGTGTGAAATCTTTCATTTTAGCATTTTTGAGTAAGTTTTACGGGCGACGCAAAAAATGTGCATGCTGCAAAATGATTTTGTCGTGTCTGTCGACGTCTTGCGACCGTTTTTCTAGCAATACTCGGCTTAAACGCGTCAGTTGTTGTCGGTCAACCTCCCTGATACTTGGGCTTTCGCACAAGGATCAGGGAGGAGATCACCTACTACCGATTGTAGTAGGTCGTACAGTGGATGATAGCAACTATGGTTATTGCAGAAATATTATAGCAGTTTTATATATATATATATATATATATATATATATATATATATATATAACTTGAGTCTAGAAAGTATCTGGAAACAACAAAGCTCAATTGTTATTATTTAGTATATATTTTCAATTCTTGGTGCAGCTTTTTTCGCATTGTATACTCTTGACTGACTCACTTTTCAAATAGGTAGTGAGCTCGATATACTTTTCCTATATCTATGTTTTTGTAGACCTTTATAGCCGCTTGCAGCATCGAGTACTTCGACGATGTGGATGAAATTGCATATTTCTTCAAATTCAGGAAATACGATAGCAGCCTCGTTTATTGCCATTACCCTCCGTTTTTCTTTTCATTCATTGAACTCGGATAATACTTTTTCATAATGTTCCCTGGCCTTGGAAGGCAATATACACACTATAAAAACATAGACATACTCTGGGTTTCTCGGATGAAACTTTTTAGTTGTTTTTTGAAATGTAATGTGCAGATTTCGGATTATTTCGGCAATGGCATTTTTGGTGAGTTAAATGACTTTGTTATTTGCGGGACCATATATACTTCTTTGTCTTGTGTTAGTAAATCTGCCGAATTTTGAAAGTATGGTACCACATGGTCACAGCGTAAAAGTAAAGTTGTTTCATGGGATTTTAAGAGTTTTTTCGAATGCTTTTCTGAAGAATGCGCTATTTAAGAAAAACACATATACTGGTAAATTTCTGATGTTCTTCGATGACCCTTTCAAGTACAGAGCAATGCTAGGTTATAAACAATATATTTATATTGTTTTTTCAATACAACTCAATGAGATACCTGTTGCAGGGTCGGCAATTCTAAACGGTTTTCCAATAAGAGGTTTCAATTTCAATAATCCACTATCTGGGGAGTGTCACTAGTTAAAGCTACTGCATTACTGAAGAGATCTACAGATTTTTATAGAGGAAAATTAGGTGGGAAGAACCATCTAGGGAATTTTATGCCTACTTGTCACTGTCGATACCAGCAGTAAGAGTCTATTGTCGATTCGTAGACTTGCGCGCGTGTGTAAATGTAAACATAATACCGAGAGAGGAGCGTCTGTTCTGTCCAGAATGATGGTGACGATCTTCGGCGACTGAACGCCAGCTTCAGAGAATCCAGTTTTCCTTTGTTAGGAATAGGACACCATTGTCCATTGTTCATTAAAAGTTAAGCATAGACATAAAGGGAAATCGACTGAGCTGCCCCAACATATAAAGTTATTGTACTGTATTTAATTACCTGAGGTCAACCTGAGTGTTATTTCTATCACTCATTCTTTATTCATTTGTGGATGTTACTGTATTGATGCTCCAGCTGGGGACGATCTGTTTACTTTAATTTGAATTGACATTTTATCTTCATTCCATTTATTTGAATCTAGAGGTGGTCAACAATTTTCTTTGAGAATTCAGAGTGTTTAGATTAAATAAAATGTGGATCCACAATAAGACACAGACACAACAACTCTGTGTCTTTAGAATCCCGAAATTAGACTACTCAGAATTTCGCTACAAGACATTCCTGAACAACGATATTGCGAGTCCATAATATAATAAGATAATGGATGTGTGAAGGATCATTGTTAAACTACCTCGAAGATCTTTATCATCATACATGTTCCTATCGCCATGTTATCTGTCTGTTCACACAACTGAATGACTCCAGAAATCTCTCAAAACATGAAGCATATTCTCAAAAAACATGAGGTCTTCGTAAGTCCAACTTCATATTTAAAAAATAAAATCAATTAACTATAAAAAACTTACCCGTAAAACATCGTGGTATTCTTGTTGAAAAAACACTTAAGTTAGAGCCCTTTAAAAATCCAAGGTATTCTATCTTCTATGTTCTATGTTCATCACCAAAAATCACACAAAGCTTGTAAGGTATTTTATAGCCTTAGTTAAAACAACATGATACTTATGTAATGAAATTTAAAACCTTAATATAATTATAGTTTATATATAAAATAAAATATTAAGAAGAGGTTTTTTACTTGATAGAAGGAATATCACAAAATTTGAATATCAAAACAGATTAAATCTGTTAGCCTCCTATAAGTTTTAATTTCAAAAACTCTTATTCAAAAACTTTTGATATTAAAATGATGTCTTATAAGCACTGCTTATATTTAATAGGCATATAAATTCAAAAATCATTATATAATATCAAATAGAATAAATAATCTCAACAAATATAAATTGACAATTAAAATCAATAAATAAATATTTGGAGGAGACAAAATTTTCTTTTTGATCTTATATTTATGAAAACTAGATCTTTTTCAAAAATACAAAACATATTTTTAAGAACTTCTCCAAAACTAATTCATTTGAAATATTTAAGATATTCAAATATTTATAAGAGTTACTTGAAAATTCTCTCAAAACATGTAGCAAATCCTCGAAAAACAATTAAAAATTAAATAAGGTCTTCGTCAGTCTACCTTCACATTTAGAAAAGAAAAGTAATTAACAATACATAACTCACCCGTAAGACATGGTGGCATCATTTTTGAACAAACACTAAAATTAGAGACCTTTAATTATTATTTTATTTTATATATAATATATAATTATATTTTGGTTTTAAATTCCATTATATAAATATAATGTGGTTTTAGCTAAGGCCATAAAATACCCTACAAGCTTTGTGTGAATTTTGGTGATGAAGAAAGAACATAGAATACTTTGGCGGTCTCTGATCTTAATGTTTTTTCAAAAAGTATACCACGAGGTCTAACGGATAAGTTATTTATTGTATATAAACCTCTTATTGGAAAACCCCTTATATTTGCAGCACCCCAATGCATACGTCGGCAATATGAGTATTCATTTCGTATCATTGGATCGTTGAATCTCAGAATAGATTTTTCAGGGACACAATATTCCTAGGTAGTTGAACTTAAACCTCATCGATTGCTTTCAGCCTCCTTTTTGCCTATGGGGAGTTAGTTTGCTATTAGTCTTGTTTGTATTGATTTTAAATTTTGGCCAGTAAATGATTATTATTATTATTATTAAAATTAGAAAACAATTTCATTTACGCTAAATAAAAGCATACTGTTCCCATGAATAAGCGTACAAAAAGTAACTCTTTGATTGCAATACCTTATTGTGGTGTCAATACCTGCAAAATCTGCCAATTCATGATGAATACGCTACTGAAGAAAGCAAAAATTTCTAACAATATAATACAATGTACCGCTATGGAGAGTGGGACTTCAGTATTTCATATTGGAAATTCTGTATTCCGAAAGAGAAAATAATGCGAAATTCCTGCTTTGTTCCCGCCAAGAAGTAATTCGCACAATAATGTTATTTTGAAATGAAAATGGAAAATTTTCATCCTAATTGTTCACTGGTTTTTCTGGTCTCATGAAATCCTGTTTCCATTCAACCTGCTTTGAGAGGAAGTCGAGTTTATATTTCGAGTATACCTTTTGTGAAAAAATTCACTGAAAAATAAATTTACCTATTAAATTGGCTTTGATCATGGAAATGTGTTGGCAAAGTATTGTCTATTTATTTTCAATACTGCTGATTACTGTTTGAAATCTGAACTGTTATGAACTGAGAATTTCGTGGCTTTGTAGCTATTTATATCCTTTTGAAACAAAAACATCTGAAAACATACTCAATGATAGAAAACGACTTTTTTGAAAATCTTTCTTTTGCTTTATCGTTTTCAGCTCAACAGTTTATTCATGAGCTTTACCAGAATGTGCGTGCTTCAAATACTATTTTGATTTTCGAACCTTAAGAACATTTTCATTTACATCAATTTCGTGGGTATCTCTAGTTAGAGTTGGAGTTTCTGGCTTATTTTTCGATTTCCAATATGAAAATAATTCTCACCATTCATTCTATTTGATGTCACATAATTTTACATTTGTGCATAAGATTTCAGAAGAGTTATCTCGAAAATTTTATTTTTTATTATTTTTCTTAAGGTTACTTTTCTGAAGAGTAATCTCGAAGTATTATTTGAAGATGTTATATTCTCTCAATTAGTAAAAAGATATGGTCTAAGACGTTTTCAATTTGTCTATATCGAGTAGCTGGATATTTGGTTGAATGATCTCAATTGAAAATGAGTTTTCATCAATCACAGATCGATTCAATTAAATAGAGAGTCTTTCATTAACAGCGCCTCATTTTGTTTTGTCGATAAAACACATAATTTATTGAAAAATTATTGAAATTTTTATTTCAGCATAAAGTACAATGGATGCCATTAGTAATGAAATAAAACACTATTTAAATGTACACCACATAAATGCTGGCAAGAATGAAATCGTTGAACTCAATTTTCCATTACGCTCTCACACAAATCAGATCGTATATAAGCCATTACTTGTTCAATATTGATCTGTTAATCGTCTAGATTTGCTAGATTATTGCTGTAAACCAAAGACTTAATGAAACCTCACAGAAAAAAGTCGATTGGAGTTACATCGCAGGGACGTGTCGGATAATTTACCAAAATTTAAAATATCATACAGATTTCTTCTGTAAACTTACAAATTTTAATTTACAAAAATTTTTTTTTCAGAAACTAACTGAATTAAATTAAATGAATGTCTCTAGAACACACCGTGTCAATTTAGTAGACACATAGAATTAATAGTTATTACACAGTACCAAACAGAATGAAAGAAATTCAAAGAAATATAAATTGTCAACTAAAAATTATCAAATAAATACTAGAAGAGTACAAAATTTTGTTTCATACCTTTTTTTGTAAAAATTAAATTCCCTTTCAAAAATGCAAAACATAACCTCAAGAACTTCTTCAAAAATAACTTGCTCAAAATAAATTCCTTTAAAAAAAATTCCTAAAACATGTAGAACATCCCTAAAAAATAATTTAGAATTATAACGATGGAAATCATCAGCTCGTCTCCATATTCAAAAAATTCAAAAAAATAATTAACAAAGATATCTTACCGAACACTTTATGCTGTTTACTGCAAAAACATCAGAATACAATGAACTTTTGAATATCCTACATATTCTATGTTCGTCACAGAAATAACATAAAGTTTGTAAGGTATTTTATGGACTCCTATAAAACCAAATGATAATATGTAATAATATATATTTTCTTGTCTTTCCGTGAAATTCACCACGAAGACGTCTACGAGATGCCTAGTTCTTGTGAACGTCGAAAAATCGATAAATTTTGGTCTTCACGAACACTTTCACGTACGGCAGCAATATTCTCTTTACTTCTTGCATTTATTTGTCCCACTGGCACTTTAACATCATGAAGTGTAAAATTTGTTTCAAACTTTTTCACTAAACGTAAACTGTTTTTTTATCCAGACGATTAAAATGACAAAACTTGAAGTTAAAGCACGTGAAGTTATAGTAGCAGATCGCGATTTTTCATAATAAATTTGGATTATTTTTTTTCATGATTAAATGGTAGACACTGACAAATACAATTGTCAATGTCACAAATAAACAATGGTATGCGAGAATAATGTCAATTTAAAAATGGGTAGTTCCCATTGAAAGACCCTTTATTTTCATCATATTACTCTGACACTTTCAGAATTGAATATGTGCTCGAAAGTATCATAAAAACGAGTTTTTTTTCCCAAACAACATTGCATATGGAATATGTAATGAATTTGCATTTTATATTAAATAAAAATTAATTTCTCTACCAATAACCAATCTGCAGAGACTAAAACAAAACGTGCATTCAATGAAATTGCCTATTATCAGTTTCAACCTGCTTGAAAACACACCAGACTACCAATAACGAATCTGCAGAGACTAAAACAGAACGTGCATTCAATAAAATTGTCTATTATCAGTTTCAGCATGCCTTAAAACACACCAGACTTGGGAAATCCGACTCATTTCAAAAATATTATAGATTTAGCGCTGAAGTAAAATTGATTGTTGATAAAAGATATATACACTAAGCCTTAATTCATCTTTTGTGACTTCAATATGACATATGACAATCCCATTTTTTTAGGATACTAGTAAAACCCTTGATGTCAACTAAACGACTGTTCTCTAGAAGGTTTTGTACTTTGACCCTGTTCCAACAGAATGTCAAATAAGCAACCGACGAATGAATGCTATTGCTTTGTAAGTTCTAGTTCGACACAATGAACCGTTTTAGGATATTGCTTTTTCCTTCGAACGACGTTGCTCGGGTGAATTTTCTAGCATAATGTCCCTCTTTATTCTGCGAAAAGAGCATTCTTAATTCGAAAAATCGTCGAGAAATACAAGACGGAGTAAAATTTCAGAGTAATTCCCCAACTTTTTCATTCAACGCAATTGCTATTTTATTTTCACGTGATTCACCAGTGCTACGAACACAAAAGGAAAAACATGATTTTATCCAGAATACCATTCCATAAAATCTTGCAAATAAGAGTAGGCAAAAGTAATAACTGGAGTTATAAAGGAGAAAATTGAGGAATACATGAACAGAGCCGAAAATAAACAGAAACCGATATGGAAGGTGAATGAGTATTCTGAAAGAACAAAAGACAGTAGTACTACGGAACTTGAAGCTGGTACACGAAATTATTGCTTTGCATGTATTGGCAAAAAACTGTGTAAAGAGTCAGCAGCAACATTGCAAAATATCTCGAAAATAAAATAGAAAAAGGCTTTTCAGTTGATAGAAGAAATATAACAAAATTTAAATATCAAAACAGATTTAATCTGGTAATCTTCTACAATTTTAATTTAAAAAAAAATTTTTATTCAAAAAACTTTTAGAATTAAATTAATGTCTACAATAAGCACCGCTCATATTTAATAGACGTATATAATCAAAACTCAATATACAATGTCAAATGGAATAAATAAACCAACCAATATTAAAAGGCAATTAAACTTAATAATATAAAATATTTTAAAGGGACAATATTTTGTTTCTGATCTTACCATAATGAAACCAATTCTTTTTCAAAAACATAAAACACAATATATTTGAATATTCAAATATATTGAATATTTGAAATAAATTATATTTTTGAGAAATCCTTAAGTTGTGTTTAATATTTTTGAAAAGGAATTGGTTTCATTATGGTAAGATCAGAAACAAAATATTGTCCCTTTAAAATATTTATTTATTAATTTTAATTGCCTTTTTAATATTGGTTGGTTTATTTATTCCATTTGACATTGTATATTGAGTTTTGATTATATACGTCTATTAAATATAAGCGGTGCTTATAGTAGACATTAATTTAATTCTAGAAGATTTTTGAATAAAAATTTTTTTTGAAATTAAAATTGTAGAAGACTAACAGATCAAATGTGATTTGATATTCAAATATCTCAATAACACTGAAAAACTTGAGTCTGTTGATAATTTGTTAATTTTTTGAGTGCACAGTAAATGAAGTGAAAAGGATAATATTATCTACGAAATCAAACAATTCGGTAGATGTTTATAATTTCACAATTGAAATTTCGAATAGCTTGAGTGAGGATATCAGTTAAATAATATCAGTACTAATTATTAAGCGCTCTCGAAGGGATTGTCAAATTTCTGCTGTCGTTAATTTGGTACAACTGTTCTTTCCACTCACACAGAATTTTCATCATCTATCAATCAGTGCCCCATTTTTTCAGTTCATCTCAAGTGTGATTCGTGATTTTTACAATAGATGAAAATATCGATAAAAAAATCCATCTTAAATTTTGCATCTTTTTTTTCAATTATCGCTGATACTTTGTGAGCGTTATTGGCCTCATATGCCCCTGAAATGTTTCCGGCCGAATTTATTGTAATTTCAGACCTGAATCGAAAAAAGACATAAGAACTGTATTAAATATTATTTGAACTTTTTGTGAATTTCAACCTCAATTTTCAATTAAAAATTCATTGACAAAATCAAAAGCATCCGATAAAAGCCCAATACAAACTCAGTCTCACTTGATATTGTAAATTTGTATTCTAATGTAGGTACCACCTGAAATAACACTAATTATTGAAGAAGTTCTATTTGAAAATAAAGTGAATTTGGTAATAAAATCTGTTAAGGCACAAACTGCCGCCACAACATGTAATCTCATGCGCAAAGTGTTTGCGCATGTACATTCGATAGTATTTCAATATTGTTGTCTGATGCATAATCTTTCTACTGCAGTTTCTTCCCATTTAACTTAATATCTCTATGAAAGAGGAATAACCACAGAAACCAGAGACGAAATTAAATGTAATTCTTAATGTACCAAGTCAACAATTCATTCACAATTCACCACTCAATTCACAATTCAGTATTCAGTATTCCAACACACACATTCTCCCAGAAACTATGGGACATAGCACACACAGAAGAAGTACAATAAGTTAATTTTGTATACATTATCATTTTATGACACATATTTTATACTTCAACATTGTTCATACTTCAATATATTTTTTATACTTGTAGTATTCTTTCAATCCCTGAAACCAGGTTCAAATATTTTAATACAATCATTTAATACAGTCCACTTAATTGTTATCTAGTTTGTTGCTCTAAATTATTACTTATATCTAATAATAATTCCAACACCAAGTCTACACACAGACTACTTATATTGAGTATATCTTAGGGATTCAAAGCCTACGTTGATTCCGAAATACGCAGGCTATTTTGATATACCGGCAATATTTCCAACCAGCTATAAATCTTGGGCAATTTCGATCACACAGAAATTCCATTTGCAATAAACACATTGCAAATTTACAAAATCAATTACTTATAATTTGCTTCAATCAAACTTATTTCAGTTTTAATGGTGAAATCTTCAGTACAGAAGGCTCAATTATGGAGAGTCTCTTAAGCCCACTTTCAGTGTTATTTATGTTATTTTCATATCACGAAAAGAAAAAGAGAACCGGTAACAAGGTAGATGAATTAAAATAGATATGCATATGATATCAGCGTATGCTTTAATGATAGCATTAAACAACTTGAAGGTTTTCTCCAATACTTGAATTCATTACTTGAAAGTTTTGAGTTAACAATAGAAGAAGAACCTGAAAATTAATTGAATTATTTGGATTTAACAATAACTAGAGTCAATAAAAAACATATTTTTTCCATTTTTTATACGTTTTTAGACAGAAATAATAATTCCCAACAATTGGTTTCATTCAATACAACATAAATCATCAGCATATCATAACACGCCACATAGATTATTATTAACAAATCCTTTATCTCTGAATCATTTTAATCAAATACTTAATTTAGTAAAATGATTGACTACGGATTTTGGTCATCCACAATAAACAGTTTGATAGCCAGAACATAATATAAAAATGCTATTTACGAAATATACCCTAAGCTTAAATCCGAAAAAATATACAACTTACTCATCTACTATGGTAAACCATCTCTACAAATGAAGAAATTCCCCAACCAATAACATGAACATAAACAAATATTTCAACACTAATAATTTATTCAAAACAATTTTAAAAAACTCTAAATTTAAAATGACAAATCAGATTCATCAGGTATTCAATAATAAGCATACTGTAACTGCCCATAAACTCATATTGGTCAAACCGGAAGGTCCTTTCACAATTGACTAAGGGATATATGCGGAACATCTAATAAAAGAGAGACATGACTTTGATAAGCGTTTTAAGTTTTTTCATAAAGAAAATAAGGGTCTCAAGCTGAACCTGTAGGAAAGTTCAGTAATAAACCTAACTAACTAATAGACCAAACTAATTCACCCCTATTGCATATGTTCTCCTAGGAACCCGGTGATTTCACCAAAAGTAATAATAAACTTTATTGTACCCTTATTTCCAAACATAAATCATTCGAATAGAGAATGATATCAAATTTTATACTTTTTTTACACTACTCTGATGAGTTCGATTTGATTTAGTTTCTTCACCGTCAATGATTTCACTCAAGTAAATATATTCATGATAACAACAATTTGTTCTAAAGTTTTCTTCACCAATTTCAAACTAGATATCTAAGTTCAAATGACTTCCATTTCATCCAAGGTTGGCTGTCTTTATATTGAATAATTGTGAATTGATTTCTCCCAGTGAGTACCATTTAAACATTTTCAACAAGATCTCTGATTTTTGACCAAAGTTTAAAAGAATTTTTACTCCGCTAATGATTATGTACACCGAATATGCTTTTTCTTTAAAATTTTTCACCTGTTAGTATCTTCATCATTTGAATTATTAATAATTTTAACAGAATTGATTTTGATCTGATTACACTCTGAAGAATTAACTTATATACATCGGTGAGTCTTTTGCTCGATATTTTTGTGTGATTGTTTATTTTACTTGTAAATAGTAGTAAATATAGTAGTTATTTTTTTTACATGATACAGAGATACCAGTACGACAAAGAAATGCACGCACACAAGGGAATATTGACTTAGTTGCAGATGGGGTGAGAAAAAATCGAAATTTAGCGGTTCCACGTCGTCCTCAACAAGAAAAATCTTCCTCAGACAACACCATAGGAAATTCTAAAAGATAATATTCAAATAAGGTTATTCTGATTTTCACAATTTCTATTTTTATGCTTACAATATTTGTTTAATTATCACAGTAGCATCAACAGGCAGGTTTACATTTTGAATAACCAAGTTTGTTTCCAAAAATCGTTGCTATTTATATTACAGTAAGTAAAATAAGTTTTTATTGAGCACTAAAACCCAAAAAAGGGTCTGTAAATTTCAGCTTATCTGAATATACTTAACAGAGGTGGGGTATTTAAATCTAATTTTTCGTTAAGTAATATTCCAACTTTATTGTGTTTATATATCTCTAGGGATTCTAGCAGGCTCAAGGCATAACTTTTATTTCTAGATGTAGAATTTCAAAATTATGGTCCTGTTTCTAACACTTAAGGGATTTCCCATAATCATGGGGTTTATCAGTTAACCTACGGTGATTGCCCTAAAGTTTACATAGGAAAGACTGGAATAACTTTCCAACATAGAATTTGTGAATATTTGAAGAGTTTCCTGAATATCATTCTGTCAAGAAAGTACCGGGAATTATCGATTTAAATCTGGCGGGGCAATGAGGCAGGTGAAAATTTTTTTTCCTAGGTTGGTACCACTGTCCCTAATTAATATGCCAAGCTTGAGCGGAATCTGTCAACTAGTGTGTTTGCAACAGCTGATTAAGTCAGTCGATGTCAGAGTGCGTGCCGATTTTTACTATGGGTGATTACGTTGAGCAAAGAATTTGTTTAAAGTTTTGTGTTGCAAATGAATTTTCGTCTGCCGATGCATTGAAAATGTTGCAGAAGGCCTTTGGTGATAATGCTCTATCGAAAACTCGTGCATATCAGCCTTCAAGGACGATCGAAGATAACGTCGATAAAATTAAGGAAAGGGTGCTCGAAAACCATCGTACCAGCTTGAGAGAGATAGCACATGATCTGAAGATATCCCACGAGTCCGCACGTACGATTTTGATTGATATTTTGGGCATAAAAAAGGTGGCCGTACGACTCGTACCGAAAGACCTGAATTTTCTTCAAAAACGTCATCGCGAACAGGTTGCTTCAGACATGCTGGATCGCTGTAATTCCGATTCTACATTCATGGAACGCATTATAACTGGTGATGAGACCTGGGTCTACGAGTACGATATGCAAACAAGCCAGCAATCATCGGAATGGGTGGCAAAAAATGAGCGGAAACCGAAAAAACCACGCCAAAGCTGCTCGAAAATGAAGGTGATGCTCATTGTTTTCTTCGATATCCGTGGCGTGGTGCACTACGAATTCGTTCCAGAGGGTTAGACGGTAAACAAGGAGTGTTACCTAGGCGTTATTAAACGTTTGCGTGAGCGTATCCGTAAGAAGCGGCCAAATTTGTGGGCGAACAACTCATGAATTTTGCATGACGATAACTCGCCTTCTCACCGAGCTACGATTGTGACTGACTTTCTCGCCAAAAACTCAACAAACGTGCTTCAGCAACCACCGTATTCGCCGGATTTAGCTCCCTGCGACTTTTTCCTCTTCCTAAAACTAAAATTGCTCCTTCGTGGCATCCGTTTTGAGTCGATTGAAGCCACAAAATAAAATTCGGCGCGAGAGCTAAAGTCCATCCCGGAAAGCGCCTATAAAAAATGTTTAGATAAGTGGAAGTGCCGTTGGCATAGATGTATTGGAGGAAATGGAGACTATTTTGAAGGCGACCCAATAAATTTTGACGATTAAATGTAAAAATGTTGTTTTAATTGAAAATTCCCGATAGTTTCTTGACAGAGTAGTATGAAAGTAAAAGTTGTGCCTTAAACCTGTAAGAATCTCTAGAGATAAATGAACACAATAAAATTGTAATATTACGTAACAAACAATTAGAATTGAATAACTCACCTCTGTTAAATATAATCAGATGAGCAGAAATTTACAGAGACCCTCTTTTGAGTTTTAGTGCTCAATAGAAATTTATTGTACTTACTGTAATATAAATAGCAACGGATTTCGGAAAGATGTGGATTTTCACCACGTAAGGACTGATTCAATTTAAAAATTCTAAAAGAATATTTGGGTTTACATCCTTACAACCATTTGACCACCATAAACGTCGCTCAATTTCTGATTTTGCTCTTGAACAACTTGAAAATGATGAACAATCTTTTCGAAAAATCTGATTCTGTGATAAAGCATTGTTTTGGTTGAATGGTTATATAAATTAACACGTGATGGAAATCCACACGAGACTGTTGAATTTGTCATAATTTTCACAAATGAGCACTGATTTTGATAAAATAATTCAACAATTTCTAGACATTATTGAAGCGTCTTTCTTTACATGATTGAATAGTGAAAGAATTGCTTGTTGGTCTATTTTCGTTACTAGTACAACCGTCCCATTTAGATTTCTAGAAAAAAATGAGAGATTTTTGAGAGGCTTAGATTGCTAGACCTTGGGAACGTCATTGTAATGTACCTGCATAGTAAAAATCAATATAAACCTTTGTACGATTTCGTAGAATTCGAACAAATGGTATAACCTACTGAACACAAATGATATGGAAAATGTTAAAAATAATATACAGTACTGCCATTAAAACCATTTTGAAATGTAGCATTCTTGTTGGAAAACCCGTTAAAATAGAAAATATATTTGATTGTGACTTTTTCAACAGAAGTAGAGATTCCTATAGTGGTTTGTTCAGGTTAATTTTCTAATACTAAAATATATGGATTACTTCATCTCCCGTATAAATTTGCATCTTTTCAAACACTGAAACGCGGGAAGCGCTACTGCAAAGTAGAACAAGATAATGAAAAAATCCCATGAAAAAATAATTTAAGCACATACTTGGTTAGAACTTTCCCTACGCCACAGGACAAATAGCTCATGGATATACTGGAAATCTGAATGCGTGCTTCGGAACGGAACAGCTTTCAATTTCTACGCAAGGAAGTATTAGTACGAGAAAATGAATTTTCATTCGTGGAAATGCGATTGGCGTAACTCAATATTCGGAGGTATAAAGTAGGATATGCATAAAATTACATATGTCCTCGAATCCCGTCAATTCACCAAGTTACGGAATTTTTAATTGACTTGACCCCAATTGGTTTTATGAATTAGGAATAAACGTGATTCGTTTAGCATCTAACTTTCAAAAATAGAAGAATAGGTGGAGGTCTTTCAATGGAGATAATGATCGTTCGAAATAGTAAACAGTTAGAACGTCTGACAAAATGCTTTCCACCACCAATAAATTTTAATAGAACAACTATGTAGAAGTCCTAGAAAGTTCTCTAAACAGTTGAGTTAATCGAATATCTCATAAGAGTCATAAGAGTACAGCAGGCAGTGATCGTTCAAAGAGTATACTTAAAAAGAGTGTTGAATTTGTTTTTGTTTAGTTGGCATAACTTTTGTCCCTACTCAAGCGAAGTTTGAGCATCATCTGCCGTTTAGTTCGTTTACAGTGCCTCATTTTGTCAGTTCATCTGAAATGTGTTTTGCAATTTTCAGAGTGAATGAAAATATCGAACAATTTATAAATTGTGAAACATAAAAACTGTGTGAACTATTTTAAATAAAATTCATTAAATTATATACAAATATACCATTAAACCGGGACAAAACACCTAATACTCCACCACGGAAAGTTTTCAATTCAAATCTTCCTTGGAAATAATATTCTTTGCAATGTTTTCAATTATATACTGCCCGTTGATAGGAACACCCTTCTCAGCAAAAAATGAAAAAAAAGAAATTTCTTTCGGTTAATTCAGGAAGAAGGCCATGATTTCATTTTGGCTACACAAATAATTTGAAAAGTTTTATATTTGATCCTGAAGACACATTTTCATACAAAGATTTTAATGACCTTTGACATAATGTAATATTTTGAGCGCTTCTACCTATAAAATTCTATTCAAAATGCAAAATTTGAGATCGATTCTCTGTTCGATATTTTCATTCATTGTGAAAAGTGCGAAACACGTTTCAGATGAACTGACAAAATGAGGCACTCTAAACAAACTAAACGACAGATGATGCTCAAACTTCGCTTGAGTAGGGACAAAAGTTATGCCAACTGAGCAAAAACAAATTCAACACTCTTTTTAAGTGTACTCTTTGAACGATCACTGCCTGCTGTACTCTTATGACTTGATATATTCGATTAACTCAACTGTTTAGAGAGCTTTCCAGGACTTCTAGACAGTTGTTCTATTAAAATTTCTTGGTGGTGGAAAGCATTTTGTCAGACGTTCTAACTGTTTACTATTTCGAACGATCATTATCTCCATTGAAAGACCTCCACCTATTCTTCTATTTTTGAAAGTTAGATGCTAAACGAATCACGTTTATTCCTAATTCATAAAACCAATTGGGTTCAAGTCATTTGAAAATACCGTAACTCGGCGAATTGACGGGATTCGAGGCCATATTTAATTTTATGCATTTCCTACTTTATACCTCCGAATATTCAGTTACCCCAATCGCATTTCCACGTATGAAAATTCATTTTCTCGTACTAACACTTACCGTACCGTAGCACGCATTCACATTTCCAGTATATCCGTGAGCTATTTTCCTTTGGCGTGGGGAAAGATCTAAGCAAGTATGTTCAAGTTATTTTTTCATGGGATTTTTTCATTATCTTCTTCTACTTTGCTCTAGCGCTTCCCGCATTTCAGTGTTTGAAACGATACGGGAGATAAAGTAATCCATCTATTTTAGTATTAGAAAATTAACCTAAACAAACCACTATAGGAACCTATCTGTTGGAAAAGTCACAATCGAATAGATTTTCTATTTTAACGGGTTTTCCAACAGGAATGCTACAATTCAAAATGGTTTTAATGGCAGCACTCTATATTATTTCTTACATTTTCCATATCATTTGTGTTCAGTATTTATATAATTTTTTTTTTTTAATAATTTGAAATAAGGTTTTTTCTGATTTTCACAAATTTTTATTGTTAAACTCACAACAATTGTTTCGCTATCACACTAGCATCATCAGGCAAGATCACATTTTGAATAACTTGCCTGATGATGCTACTGTGATAGCGAAACAATTGTTGTGAGTTTAACAATAAAAATTTGTGAAAATCAGAATAACCTTATTTCAAATTATTTAATATGGATTTTCACCAAGTAAGGACTGATACAATTCAATACAGTATTTATATACTTTTGTTCGAATTCTACGAAATCGTACAAGGCTTTTTTGATTTTTACTATGCAGGTACATTACAATGACGTTCCCAAGGTCCAGCAATATAAGCCTCTCAAAAATCTCTCATTTTTTCCTAGAAATCTAAATGGGACGGTTGTACTAGTAACGAAAATAGACCAAAAAGCAATTCTTTCACTATTCAATCATGTAAAGAAAGACGCTTCAATAATGTCTAGAAATTGTTGAATTATTTTATCAAAATCAGTGCTCATTTGTGAAAATTATGACAAATTCAACAGTCTCGTGTAGATTTCCATCACGTGTTAATTTATATAACCGTTTAACCAAAAATTAGCTTTATCACTGAATAAAATTTTTCGAAAAGATTGTTCATCATTTTCAAGTTGTTCAAGGGCAAAACCAGAAATTGAATGACGTTTATGGTGGTCAAATTGTTGTAAGGGTGTAAATTCAAATATTCATTAAGAATTATTGAATTGAATCAGTCCACACTTGGTGAAAATCCACACTGAATAATATTTGAATAAGGTTATTTTGATTTTCACAGTTTCTATTGTTATGTTAACAACAATTGTTTCGCTATCACAGTCGCATCATCAGGAGGGTTTACATTCTGAATAACTAAGTTCTTTCCGAAATCCGTTGCGATTTATATTACAGTAAGTACAATAAATTTTTATTGAGCACTAAAACAAAAAAAAATGGTCTCTGTAAATTTCTGCTTATCTGAATATATTTAACAGAGGTGAGTTATTTAATTCTAATTGTTCGTTAAGTAATATTCCAATTTTATTGTGTCTTATATCTCTAGGGATTCTAACAGATTTAAGGCACAACTTTTACTTTCTATATGTAGAATTTCAAAATAATGGTTAAAAGTATGTACTGTTTCTAACAAATAGTTATAATATGTGGATTTACTTTTATTATTGAGGAAACTTTTCAAATATTCACAAATTCTATGTCGGAAAGTTCTTCCAGTCTGTCCTATGTAAAGTTTAGGGCAATCATCGCAGATTAACTTATAAACCCTATGATTATGGGAAATCCCTTAAGTCCTTTATTAGCAGAAATATTCATGGACAATATTTAAACTAAAATTCACCAAAATTCCCTTATGACACATTTTTTATATTGGTATAGATATGTACACCATATTTTCTGTTGCTTCACTGGTAGAGACTTTTTAAAAAAATTCTTTTTATTTATTAATGAAATACATACTTCAATATAATTCACTATGGAAACCGAACATAATAATTCTATTGATATTCTAGATTTAACAGTTACTCGAATAAATAATTCCATGATTTTTCGATTTTTCACAAACCAACATATACGGATTCTATAATACACAATAAATCAAACCATCCTTTAAATAAAAAATTATCAGCATTCAATTGTATGATCCAGAGATCAGTTGATATTCCCATAAATCGAGAAAGTTATATTTTAGAACTTAACATAATTAAACAAATAGCCATTAACAATGGCTATGATCCTACGTTGATACACAAATTGTTGATGAATAAAAATAATAAAATAGCTTTAAATATAGTATACCCTAATATAAAAGAGAATTTTAAATACATTTACTTAAATACACTAAAGTAATTTCTGATAAAATTGCTACATACCTCAAAATTAAATATGATTTAAGAACTTCATTCAAAACCTCTTCAAACTTGAATGAATGCATTAAAAATAATAAAGACAGTACGCATAAAGATACTAAATCTAGGGTTTATGAGTTAACCTGCGGTGATTGACCTGTTTACATAGGACAGACAGGAAGAACTTTCTGACATAGAATTTGTGAACATTTGAAGAGTTTCCTCAATAATAAAGCAATTGCACATACTCTTACCATTTGTTAGAAACAGGACATACTTTCAACCATAATTCTGAAATTTGACATATAGAAATAAAAGTTATGCCTTAAACCTGCTAGAATACCTAGAGATAAATAAACACAATAAAATTTGAATATTACTTAAAGAACAATTAGATTTAAATAACTTGCCTCTGTTGAATAAATTCAGATAAGATGAAATTTATAGAGACCCTTTTTTGGGTTTTAATGCTCAATAATAATTTATTGTACTTACTGTAATATAAATAGCAACGGATTTCGGAAACAAACTTAGTTATTCAAAATGAAAACCTGCCTGATGATCCTACTGTGATAGCGAAACAATTGTTGTAAACATTACAATAAAATTTGTGAAAATCAGAATAACCTTATTTAAATATTATCTTTAAGAATTTCAATATTTCAATATTTCCTTGTATGCGTTGATTTCTTTGTCGTACTGGTTTTCTTGTATCATGTAGAGAAAATTTACTTTTATATTTGTCTACAATACGACGAATAGTAAGTAGATTAACTGAATAATGTCGTCCATTAATTTTCTTTGAATTTCTCACAGTTTCCACAAATGAGCACTGATTTTGATAGAATAATTTAACACAATTTTTAAACGTTGTTGAAGCGTGTATCTTTTAGTTATTAAATGGTATAATCTGTTGAGCACAAATGTTATGGGAAACGTCAAAAATAATATTCAATGTTGCCATTATAACAATTAATTAAAATGTATCATTCCCATTAAAAAACATGTTAGAAGTGATGACTTGGCGCTGTGTCAATGTAAATTTAACGATGGCGCCTTGTTAGTAGATACAGAAAGCTCCAACGATAAGGTTGCCCTAAGTGGTCTAACGAGGTAAAGAAATATTGCACTGTATTGAATTATAACTGAACTTCACGTAAGTGTAGTTCCTACCATGTATTTTTCATACATTTATGAAATTTGAATATCAAAACAGATTTCATCTGTTAGTCTTCTACAATATTAATTCCAAAAAATTTAGTCAAGAAACTTTTAGAATTAAATTCATGTCGTATGAGCACTTCTTGTATTTAATAGACGTTTAAAATCGAAACTCACAATAAAACATCAAATGGAATTAAGAAAACCCAAAAAATATAAATTGTCAATTGAAATTAATAAATAAATAAATGTTTGTTTGTTTCGTTCCAATTATGCTTACTAACTCATTAGACAAGCGTACACAGCTTTGCTTGTGACAAAATGTTTTGTGTTCTGATCTTATATTTATGAAGACTGAATCATTCTCAAAAACATACAACATAATTTTAAGAACTTCTCAAAAACTAATTTATTTGAAATATTTAATATATTTAAATAAGTTACTTCAAAAACTCTCAAAAGATGTAATACATTCTCAAAGAATAATTGAAATTCAGATAAGACCAGTTCAACTTCACATTTAAAAGATAAAATCGATTAATAATACATAAACTTACTCAATACGACCTCTAGGAATATCTGTTTGTTGAACACTCAAACCAGGTACGTCTAATATCCAAGATACTCAATGTTCTATGCTCACAATAAAATCACGCAAAGTTTATAAGGCACTTTAATGGTCTTGGTTAAAACATTCGACACCGCATAATAAATTTCTTTATATAAAAACCTAATAAATTATATCTTAAATAAAATAATGAGAAGCGATTTTTTACTTGATAGAAGGATAATTACAAAATTTGAATATCAAAACAGATTTAATCTGTTAGTCTTATACAATTTTGATTTAAAAAAATGTATTCAAGAAACTTTTAGAATTAAATCAATGTCTTATAAGCACTGCTTATATTTATTTATTGTTGGTTATTTTTTAATTCCATGTGATATTGTATAATGAGTTTCGATTTTATACGGCTAATAAATATAAGCAGTGCTTATAAGACATTAATTTAATTCTAAATGTTTCTTGAATACATTTTTGAAATTAAAATTGTAGAAGACTAACAGATTAAATCTGTTTTGATTGAATTTTGTAATAATCCTTTTATCAAGTAAAAAACCGTTTCTTATTATTTTATATATAATATAATTATATCAGGTTTCTATATAAAGAAATTTATTATGCAGTGTCGAATGTTTTAACCAAGATCATTAAAGTGCCTTATGAACTTTGTGTGATTTGTTGTGAGCATAGAACATTGAGTACCTTGGATATTAGATGTACCTAGTTTGAATGTTTAACAAACAGATATTCCTAGAGGTCGTATTAGGTAAGTTTATTTTATGTTAATTGATTTTATCTTTTAAATGTAAAGTTGAACTGGTCTTACATGAATTTTAATTATATTTTGACGATGTACTGCATGTTTTGAAAGTTTTGAAGTAACTTATTAAAATATACTGAATATTTCAAATGAATTAGTTTTTGAGAAGTTCTTAAAATTATGTTGTATATTTTTAAGAAAGATTTAGTTTTCATAGATATAAGATCAGGAATCAAAACATTTCGTCACAAGCAAAGCTGTGTACGCTTGTCTGATGAGTTCAGTACGTATGCTTGGAACGAAACAAACAAACATTTATTAATTTCAATTGACAATTTATATTTGTTGGGTGTTTTAATTCCACATGATATTGTATAATGAGTTTCGATTTTATACGTCCATTTATGAAATGTACTTTATTCATGTTCCAGTTGGGACATTCGGTCCTCCTTCATCTGAAGACAATTCAACATATTTATTTCATACATGAAAGGATCCTTATATTCATTCCATTTATTTGAATATAGTGGTGAGTAACAATGGAACTTTGTTGAAAATTCAGAGTGTTTAGAGTTTGTGAAAGGTGGATTCATATTTGAATTATAGCAGTATAACTAAGTGCCTTAGGCTACATCGCAACAAGACATTCCTGACCAACGATTATTATGCTCCGAGATTTTAATGAACTGGTAATTAGATAGTAGGTGTATGAATGAGGAATTCCTGACAAAAGGTGCTGATACTCCTAGATCTTCTGTGAAGATCCCTCAGAAGTTTTTTCAGTTTTTGCGAGTTAGGAGTTCAGTTGTGTTCTGGATAGGCTTTGTTCATGCGATATTATGCCCCTTTAGGTCACAGCACTGTTAATTTTCGACCCAACAGTGAAATGTTGGCCGAAACCCATCCAACTGGAAGATTTCTTTTCTACTTGGCGGGACTTGAAACATGAAACAGCATGCCGGAAAAATGTATAGGGTGCTCAAATGTTTTCTAGGTTTGAATATCAAAACAAATTGAAATATGTTTATCTTCTATAATTTTAATTTCCAAAAGAATTTTTTATTCAAAAAACTTTTAGAATTAAATTAATGTCTAAAACAAGCACCGCTCACATTTAATAGACGTTTATAATCAAAACTCAATATACAATGTCAAATGAAATAAATAACCCCACAGATATACGAAAGTAATTAAAATTAATAAATAAATATTCAAAGGAGACAAAATTTTGTTTCTGGTTTTATCTTTAAAAAATACTACTTGCCTTATAAAAACATGAACACACTTAAAGGACTTCCCAAAGAATATAATTTATTTGAAATATTTAATATGTTTAAATATTCGAACAAATTTCAAAAATCTCTAAAAAATGTGCACTATATCTTCAAAAAACAAATATAATTCTAGATAATCCCGTCATCAGCCCTTTTTAATATTAAAAATATCAAAATCAAAAACATAACCTACATCACTCACGTGTTATGATTTTGGTTATGTTTTTGATTTTGATATTTTTAATATTAAAAAGGGCTGATGACGGGATTATCTAGAATTATATTTGTTTTTTGAAGATATAGTGCACATTTTTTAGAGATTTTTGAAATAATTTGTTCGAATATTTAAACATATTAAATATTTCAAATAAATTATATTCTTTGGGAAGTCCTTTAAGTGTGTTCATGTTTTTATAAGGCAAGTAGTATTTTTTAAAGATAAAACCAGAAACAAAATTTTGTCTCCTTTGAATATTTATTTATTAATTTTAATTACTTTCGTATATCTGTGGGGTTATTCATTTCATTTGACATTGTATATTGAGTTTTGATTATAAACGTCTATTAAATGTGAGCGGTGCTTGTTTTAGACATTAATTTAATTCTAAAAGTTTTTTGAATAAAAAATTCTTTTGGAAATTAAAATTGTAGAAGATAAACATATTTCAATTTGTTTTGATATTCAAATTTTGTTATATTTCTTCTATCAAGTAAAAAGCCTTTCTATTTTATTTTGTTTTCTAGGTCTTTCCTCAAGGGCTACTATTCCACACTTAGTCGCGAGACCCTAGTTCAGGAATCAAATAATGATTTTTGATTCAACTTTATATTCCGAAATTTCCATCACTATTTCCTTGTACTCGATTAAGTGCATGGTAATCTGGTAACATAGTTCATGTGTTTGAGGTACACAGAAACTGCCTGAAGAGTGGGATAGTGCAGAAAATTGAATTATTTAAGTACACTACCGATAGCTCAGTGATAGAGCGCCGTATTAGGTACGAAAAGGATCAAATTTGGGTCCCGCCAGGTTAAGAGAGAAGTTTTCTAGTCTCTGAATCTTGTAAAGGTGAGCCATCTAGAGTATTCATTTTGAAGCAGTGGTTGAATCCGGCAAAACTTTTGTTTTTCGTGTTCTGAAAGAAAGTTAGTTTGATTTTTGACAGTAACGAAATGAGTCAATTTATGCTTGAGCAAAACTGGAAAATATCAGGAACTGGTTTCCATAGTAGTGAAACTTCTATTCAAATTTAAATTTACGTGGACAATTCAGTAGAAATGAAACGGAAATTTGTGAAGCGGATTCGTTATTTGATAGGACAATCCGTTCACGTTCTCGTCCACTCCTTAAAATATTGGTGCTTTAGCCCAGAATAAGGCTGTCACATCAAGCATAGTCACAGAATAGAGAAATAATACAGAAACAGCAATATTCTCCGATATATCCATTGTTATCGATGAAGCTAATTTCAATAACCTTGAATATTTACAAGAAAATGACAATCGGAGTCTGTATTCTATGCTGTTCATAGAAATATTCTATTTCTACACAATAAAAAAGTTTGGGGAGAAACGAATTTATAATTTTTTCAGTAGATGGCTGTAGTTGACAAGGTGAAATTTCAGACTGAAAAACTTCTTCTGCTGTTTTTTGTTTGGTCAATTCAGTTGGGAGTTACAGGGTATAGAAAAAAAAGTCAACAAGGACAAAATTTAGTATATTTTATAGTTTTTCTTCGATAAAGCCGAAAATATGAATGGTGTTTATGGGTCAGATACCGACAGCTAGTCACGATTTTAGTTTCCTCGATTCCGTTCAGGAATTTATGTTGAAGATGCACCTCGAAGAGGCAGAGCCTTTCAGTTCAGCAAACAAAATCATTCGCACTTCAAACGTGAGATGCGTTAGATTATATCGGTTGAAAATAAATATAATAATCCTATTCCATTGTATGCGATGTATTCCATTCTACGAAAAAAAGAAATTCTAAAACAAGAACAAATTCTTAAAAAAAGTGAAATCGAAAGTCGTCAGATTTTAATCAATTAAAATAGAAAGGCTTTTTACTTGATAGAAGAAATATAACAAAATTTGAATATCAAAACAAATTGAAATATGTTTATCTTCTACAATTTTAATTTCCAAAAGAATTTTTTTTATTCAAAAAACTTTTAGAATTAAATTAATGTCTAAAACAAGCACCGCTCACATTTAATAGACGTTTATAATCAAAACTCAATATACAATGTCAAATGAAATAAATAACCCAACAGATATACGAAAGTAATTAAAATTAATAATTAAATATTCAAAGGAGACGAAATTTTGTTTCAGGTTTTATCTTTAAAAAATACTACTTGCCTTATAAAAACATGAACACACTTAAAGGACTTCCCAAAGAATATAATTTATTTGAAATATTTAATATATTTAAATATTCGAACAAATTATTTCAAAAATCTCTAAAAAATGTGCACTATATCTTCAAGAAACAAATATAATTCTAGATAATCCCGTCTTCAGCCCTTATTCAATATTACAAATATCAAAATCAAAAACATAACCTACATCACTCACGTGTTAAAAGACTTAAGCTTCGAACTACAGATCAACTATATATTCAAGATTGATCTATGTTCTAACAAAATCAAAGAACAAAGTGAGTTATTTTAAGGTTTTCTTAAATTCATTGACATTCTATAATGAGATTTATTGAAGCCAAAATATAGTTATATATAAAATAAAATAGAAAGGCTTTTTACTTGATAGAAGAAATATAACAAAATTTGAATATCAAAACAAATTGAAATATGTTTATCTTCTACAATTTTAATTTCCAAAAGAATTTTTTTTATTCAAAAAACTTTTAGAATTAAATTAATGTCTAAAACAAGCACCGCTCACATTTAATAGACGTTTATAATCAAAACTCAATATACAATGTCAAATGAAATAAATAACCCAACAGATATACGAAAGTAATTAAAATTAATAAATAAATATTCAAAGGAGACAAAATTTTGTTTCTGGTTTTATCTTTAAAAAATACTACTTGCCTTATAAAAACATGAACACACTTAAAGGACTTCCCAAAGAATATAATTTATTTGAAATATTTAATATATTTAAATATTCGAACAAATTATTTCAAAAATCTCTAAAAAATGTGCACTATATCTTCAAGAAACAAATATAATTCTAGATAATCCCGTCTTCAGCCCTTATTCAATATTACAAATATCAAAATCAAAAACATAACCTACATCACTCACGTGTTAAAAGACTTAAGCTTCGAACTACAGATCAACTATATATTCAAGATTGATCTATGTTCTAACAAAATCAAAGAACAAAGTGAGTTATTTTAAGGTTTTCTTAAATTCATTGACATTCTATAATGAGATTTATTGAAGCCAAAATATAGTTATATATAAAATAAAATAGAAAGGCTTTTTACTTGATAGAAGAAATATAACAAAATTTGAATATCAAAACAAATTGAAATATGTTTGTCTTCTATCATTTTAATTTCCAAAAGAATTTTTTTTATTCAAAAAACTTATAGAATTAAATTAATGTCTAAAACAAGCACCGCTCACATTTAATAGACGTTTATAATCAAAACTCAATATACAATGTCAAATGAAATAAATAACCCAACAGATATACGAAAGTAATTAAAATTAATAAATAAATATTCAAAGGAGACAAAATTTTGTTTCAGGTTTTATCTTTAAAAAATACTACTTGCCTTATAAAAACATGAACACACTTAAAGGACTTCCCAAAGAATATAATTTATTTGAAATATTTAATATATTTAAATATTCGAACAAATTATTTCAAAAATCTCTAAAAAATGTGCACTATATCTTCAAGAAACAAATATAATTCTAGATAATCCCGTCTTCAGCCCTTATTCAATATTACAAATATCAAAATCAAAAACATAACCTACATCACTCACGTGTTAAAAGACTTAAGCTTCGAACTACAGATCAACTATATATTCAAGATTGATCTATGTTCTAACAAAATCAAAGAACAAAGTGAGTTATTTTAAGGTTTACTCAAATTCATTGACATTCTATAATGAGATTTATTGAAGCCAAAATATAATTATATATTATATATAAAATAAAATAGAATTAAATTAGACATTAATTTAATTCTAAAAGTTTTTTGAATAAAAAAAATTCTTTTGGAAATTAAAATTGTAGAAGATAAACATATTTCAATTTGTTTTAATCAATTGTTCAAATAATCCACCTTGTTGAGCCAAACAGTAGCTCAATCTATTATAAAGAGATAATCTCATATCTCTTAGTAGATTCGGCGTAATTGCTATTTTGGTACAAAGTTGGATAATTTTCGGCTTGATTCATTGATATTCGTCGCTCTATAAACCAAATATTTCAGATATCCCCAAGGAGAAAAAACATTGGGAGATAAATCTGGTGACCTGGGAGACCATTTGATTGTGCCATTTCCAGAAATGACACGGTCCGAAAAAGTCATCCTGAGATATTGTGTGACTACTTATGCTTTGTGCCTTAGACAGTCATCTTGAAACTGGTTGAAACCAGACATCATCGAAATGAATTGGTAGCTGTCGAATTGTCGGAATAATTTGATTCTTTAAAAGCTCCGCTTGGCAGAGTTCAGATTACCATGGATAAAAAATGGCGCTATGATGTAATTCTTCGGTATTACTGTCCAAAAATTAAGTTTTTGGGGAAACTGAGTACGCACAGGAATACTCAGATGCTTATTCTTCCGAGACCAATATCTTACTACTGATGGGTTATGTTTTCTATTCAAGGAAAACGTTGACTCATTCGAGAATAAGATACTGTTAAGGAATGAACATTAACTTTTTTCATCATAGTTTCACAAAATTCCATTTGTTTGATATGGTCTTTTGAACAAATTTCTTGGTTTCCTTGAACCTCATTACATCGGTAACCATTCCTTTTCAAAAAATTTCGAACACTTCTACCGCTCATATCGACTTGTTCAGCAATTTGTTGATTCGAACAAGATGCACTGGTTTCAAAAGCAGCACATACATCTACTTCTTTTTTCAGACTATTGTCACTAATGGTTTTTGCTGATTTATCAATTTTGCATTGTCTGCATGTTCGTAGACATCCACACTTCTCGAAATTTCTAATTATTTTATAAATAGCCAAACTTGAAGGAATCAGCCTATTTTCAAAGGCATCAACAAATGAAAATATTCCCTTCTGAATTGATTGACCACCCAAGTATCATTTTATGATCTGAATATTATCTTCTACACTGAACATTCCGATTCAATTTACTTTCAATCGATAAGGTCTAACGGACCTCATGTTTGAAGTGCGAATGAAAGCAGACTGTAGAGTCTTTCGATCGAAGTATCCTCACTCGCTACTGCCATTGAGATAGAACAGTCGTTTACTCGTCATCGCATCACGCTAAGGTTTCGATTCGTCCACTGCTCCACTGGATGCTGGTCGTCGTCTAAATTAACATTGAATTTTGTATGTTTTTTCCATACCTGTATATGTGTGTTAATATATATATATATATATATATATATATACATTTTATGTCAGAAAGTGAAATAATAATAATGATAATATATATTGTGAACGTTTCCAGACAGAATTCCTCAATTAAAGTTTATTCGAATAGCTTCTATGAAGTATGACACGAATGTAAGTGACTTTATATCCTCTGAAGTTTAAAAATTTTGATCTTTGATGAAACTCGCTATATACTCTTATTTAGGTTGAGTATAATAGCTATCATACGTGCATATCATTCTTCTTCTTTTTGAATATCAAAACAAATTAAAATATGTTAATATCCTACAATTTTAATTTCAAAAAATTTTTATTCAAAAAACTTTTAGAATTATATTAATGTCTAAAACAAGCACCGCTTACATTTAATAGACGTATATAATCAAAACTCAATATATAATGTCAAATGGAATAAATAAACCAAAAGATATACGAAAGTCATTAAAATTAATAAATAAATATTTAAAGGAGACAAAATTTTGTTTCTGGTCTCACCTTTAAGAACACCAATTGCCTTTTAAAAACATGAACACACTTAAAGGACTTCTCAAGGAATATAATTTATTTGAAATATTTGATATATTTAAATATTCGAATAAGTTAATTCAGAAATCTCTCAAAGCATGTACTATATCTTCAAAAAACAAATATAATTCTAAGCAATTCCGTCTTCAGTGCTGAAATATATTCAAAATATCAAAATCAAAAAAACTAACCAATATCAAACAACGTACCACGTGTAAATGAATGATGTTTCGAGACACAGATCAACTTTACAATTCAAGATTGATCTATGTTCTAACAGAATCAAAGAACAGTGTGAGTTATTTTTAAGACTCATTTAAATTCATTGACATTCCATAATGAGATTTATTGAAGCCAAAATTTAATTATATATTATATATAAAATAAAATAGAAAGGCCTTTTACTTGATAGAAGAAATATAACAAAATTTGAATATCAAAACAAATTGAAATGTGTTTATCTTCTACAATTTTAATTTCAAAAAATTTTTATTCAAAAAACTTTAAGAATTAAATTAATGTCTAAAACAAGCACTGCTTACATTTAATAGACGTATATAATCAAAACTCAATATAAAATGTCAAATGGAATAAATAAACCAAAAGATATACGAAAGTCATTAAAATTAATAAATAAATATTTAAAGGAGACAAAATTTTCTTTCTGGTCTTACCTTTAAGAACACAAATTGCCTTTTAAAAACATAAACACACTTAAAGAACTTCTCAAAGAATATAATTTATTTGAAATATTTAATATATTTAAATATTCGAATAAGTTAATTCAGAAATCTCTCAAAGCATGTACTATATCTTCAAAAAACAAATATAATTCTAAGAAATTCTATTTCTTCTATCAAGTAAAAGGCCTTTCTATTTTATTTTATATATAATATATAAATATATTTCGGCTTCAATAAATCTCATTATGGAATGTCAATGAATTTAAATAAGCCTTAAAAATAACTCACACTGTTCTTCGACTTTCGTATATCTTTTGGTTTATTTATTCCAGTTGACATTATATATTGAGTTTCAATTATATACGTCTATGAAAATGTAAGCGGTACTTGTTTTAGACATTAATATAATTCTAAAAGTTTTTTGAATAAAAATTTTTTGAAATTAAAATTGTAGAAGATAAACATATTTTAATTTGTTTTGATATTCAAATTTTGTTATATTTCTTCTATCAAGTAAAAGGCCTTTCTATTTTATTCTTCTTCTTTAGAAAGGTGAAGAAAATTGGAAAATTTAATACAATCTATCATCAATAAATGTGAAAGAATTCCGATAATAACAAGATGATGATTTTCTAAAAAAAGAAATTGTTCAGGTTGAGAAATATTTTCAAAACTTGTTTATACTAGCATGGTGGGGCGCAATTTATTAAACCGGCGGATATTTATTACGAACATATTCCGAAAATATTCTTGGTACGGTCCAGAATAAGCAAATTTCACCAACAAGGTAGTCTTGTAGTCAATTTTTAGGCGAGTTATTAAATCTTTCATTTTGCACCGATGAAAGGAAATTTCTGGGGAACCGTTTATTTAATTGAGTACTTTCCCTTACCTGTCAATCTGGAAAACATTGTTTTGTAGTCCAGAGCTAAACTTTTACATTAATAGTTAAATAATATTTGTAACACCATTCGCAGGTTCAATAATGAAAAATCATTATTCGTTCCTAATATATATTGTGTGGAGGAAACTGAAATTTCGACTAATTTTTGCTGTAATCAGAAGAGTTGGTCATGTCGGTTGTAGTTCTAATCATGTTTTAAAGTTCTGCTGAATATCATCTTCCTCTTCTTGGATGAAATCACATTAAAACTTCTTTACCTAATTAGATGTTGGAAACAAATTTGCATGTAGTTTGCGGTAAAAGTTTGGAAAATTGCTATTCTTGAGGGAAATTGCAATATGTTTCATATCAAGGTTGACTTTCATTCTCGAGATATGCCTCTATTATCCTAGAGTCTTAAGATTTCAATATAACCTCAATGAAAAATGTGTGTTTAAAAGGAATATACAGAGTGTCTTATCTGTTTATTATTGCTTCATCAACATTTGATGACTAAATGAATAATAAGAAGTGCCGATTGAAGAGCGGTTACGAAAGGAAAAGAGAAAAGAAAGGAAAAGAGAAAGTCTTGACGTGCACTGGTTGTCGAAAAATTTACTAGATCCATTGCGATGGAAGGTATCTAAGGAATGTATATAAGGCAGTACTTTTTATATATTTAATGCCAACCACTACTGCTGAAGAATTCAAGATATTCCTGAAAAAGAGCTTCAGGGATAATAAATGTAAGTTTCTTCAGTCTAGGTATATTTATCTTAACGTTTTGTACCTGTGAGTATAAAAAGGTGACGCTTGAATAAAACTCGTCCAATGTTCATTAATTTCATTAACAGAGATGCAAGAGAATATTAGAGTAGGAATATTTCAGCAAGATTAATAACTTATAACTGTGCTTGTATCAGATAGTAAAACCATTTTCAGTGATGCGAAGCATTAGTATAGTGAGGTTAGTCTGAGCCGTATAGCAATCCCGGAATATAAAGTAGTATCAAATATCAGCCGATCAACTCTACAATTTTTGCCAGAACTGAGCTTCAAGTAATTGGTATGGAAAATTATTGCCTTTCCAATGAAATGTAACTGTGCTATTATTTTCTTGCTGCAGCTTACATTTTTATTATTAATATTCACATGCCTTCTTCAGTCGACATGATTTTCTAATAAGGTTATTCTAATTTCCACATATTTATAATAAATTTATGGAAAATAGAAATACTCTGTTAAAAATGAAATTTCGAATGTATCTCTATCAAGTAGATACCAATTAAGTTAAATACAATATCGACAAACTTGATAATTTATATCACGTTGTAGACTACTGTTATAATCTAGTGGCCTTTACATTTTTGTGTGGTAATCTTAAAGTTCAAGTTAGGCGGCTTCCAAACGTATGTTAAACTCGAGACAATCAATTCACAATTGATAGTACACAACACCAGATCGTTTGTAATAGTACTTTATCGCACATACGGACCAAAAAAAGATTATATACCCTCAAAAATCTCAAAATTTTTGGTGAGTTAGCCATTCAGTCTCATAAGGACCATATTTTGTGTGTGTAATACGCAAACAGAATATCAAGAAGTTTTCCGCTAAGCAAAGGATTGCGTCAAGGCTGCTGTGTATCAACCACGCTCTTCAAAATCTATGTTGCCAGAGCTCTTGCTATTTGGAAGAGAAAATGTAGGGGAATGGGGAATGGGAATAGACCTGGGCAACACTTGTCTTTTTACGCTCCAGTTCGCTGATGACCAAGTCATAATTGCTAGTGAAAAGGATGACTTGGAATATATGACCCGAAAGTTGCAGGAAGAGTATAAACAATGGGGCCTAGAACTTAACACCGAAAAGACCAAATATCTTCCCATCGGAGGGAAATTAGCAAGCATTCAACTCGATACAGAAGAAATCGCTTCCTGCACTAGCTACACATACTTGGGGGTTGAATTTGATATTACAGGCAAGGACGATCGGGAAATTCAGAAACGGATAAACCAAGCCAGGGGTCTTATCTCCTGTTTAAACGGAGTCTTTTGGAGTAATGAAATAGGAAAAAAGCGAAAATACAACATTTACGAAACAATAATTAAGAGCTCATTATTGTATGGATCGGAAACGTGGCGAATCACAGAGAATTACAAAAGGAAACTGGAGGCCACAGAAATGGATGTGTTTAGACGAAAATTAGGGATATCTAGAAGGGACCGAATACGGAATGAAGATGTTCGAATGAGAATGAGAATAGAAGAATCGCTCATGACAGACGTTGAACGCAGGCAACTTGTTTGGTATGGACATGTACAGAGGATGGATGATGCTAGACTACCAAAGCAGATGATGGAGTGGAACCATCACAACGTAGAAAACGAGGAAGACCGAGAAAAACTTGGATGGAGGGGGTTTCTAAAGCGATGAGCTCAAGGAACCTGGCAGAAAACGAGTGGAGTGACAGGAGATCATGGAAATTTTAGGCATCGGACAACGACGAAAGACATTTTAAAAGCGATATATATATATATATATATATATATATACATATATAATACGCAAACATACGCCATGTTATGTACAACAATCGTGACGATTTGATTCAAGTTCAAAAAGTCAGTTTTTCCTCGAATAACCACTTCAAGTTTCGAGCAGTATCTTAACTAACTTGCACTTTATTTCAAAAACATTCTAGAAAGCTGTAGCATTCTCTAAAATGGTGATAAGCGAAATTCACAGTTGAATACGCCATTTGTATTGGCGCAACAATGCGAATGAAATCGGTCCGAACGCAACCCCCACTCATAATGACATTTATAAACTGTCTGGTGGAAATTCAATTTTCCAATTTTCCGCGATTGGCGTAAATCGGACCGGAATGCAGCGTCGCTAGTGGGTAATTGGATTTTGTTGAACTTTCCTTCCGCTAGACTCCTGTCCTGTTATTCCCGAAGGACCCTTCACTCCTGAAGCAATATCTGATATAGTGATTCTAGCCGTTGCTGCATGCGGATATATGTATTTAGGCCGAAATTGCCACTAATTATCGCTCTAATCAGAAGAGTGAGTTATGCTGGTTCTATTTCTAATCAGATTTAAAAGTTAGAGCTAAATATCCTCCTCCTGCTCTTGGATGAAATCGAGTTAAACCTTATTTACCGAATTAGATGCTGAAAATAGTTTTGCGCGGAGTTGATGATTGGTACGGTAATCAAGAATACGTTAGGGCCGTTTGGAAAATTGCTGTTCTTGTAGGAAATTCGAGCAATTCTCCTATAACGTATGCTTTCAGCGTCTCTAAGTACGAACCTTAATATCAAATACAAATCTATGGCTCTACAGAACTTTAAACTTATTCTCAAATGTGGTGGGGAGAGAAGATGGATTTCAGAAGAAAGAGAAATCCAAAAGTGCAAGGGACTCATCCAATATTTATGTTAAGGTGTACTGAGCTCCCAGTTACGCAACATCCAACAGAATTCAATATTTTAGATTCACCGAACGAAGGTGAATCACTGTTGGGTCAAAAATTAACAGTGCTGTGACCTAAAGTGGCGCAAGATCGCAGTAACAAAGCCTACACAGAACACAACTGAACTCCTAACTCGCACAAGCTGAAAAAGCTTCTGAGGGATCTTCACAGAAGATCTAGGAGTATCAGGATAATAATAAATAAAAAAAATAAATAAAAATAAATAATCGGATAATTCATAATTAATTCACAAACTTACAGAAGAAACTCAAAACCTTTATCAAATTTAAAATCCAAAATAATGTGTAAAAACCGAAATATTTTTAGAACACCAATTCTTGTATATTTTCTTCAGTACCTAATAATTCGTATAATAATTTTTTTTTAAATTATTAAAAATGGATTTCATGAAAGCAAAAAATGTATGAATAGAAAAAATCAATTGATTTGAAAGAGAAAAGAGATCAAGATTATGTGATATCCACAAAATCAGATAAAAAAATACGATTGTGGCAAGTTTCGACCACCATATCTTCCTATCCTTCCATTCCCCTTCTTTTATTGCCGTATCTTCCATAGTCTTCCTAATTACATCCATCCATCTTCTTTATGATGACCCTCTTTTTCGAATGTTGTGTGGTTCGTATTCCTCCGCGAATCTTATCCATTTTTCCAGGTTCATTCTCTTTACGTTACCATACAACAGCAAATGCTTTGACTCTATTCTATCTGAGCTTGTGAACACTCTTCCTGTTCGTCTAATCACTTCTTTTGGGACGTAATTCCTCTTCTAGATATTCCGAACGCTCTTCTCAGATAGTCCATTTCGTTCACTTCAACTTTCTTTTTGTTGTCATTCGAGAATTGCCAAAACTCACTCTCATATGTCAAAATAGGATCTACAATAGTATTGTAGATAGTCAGTTTCGTTTCTAATCTGATCTTACTTGACCATAGTAATGAGTTCAGTATGCGTATAGCCCATTTTTCCTTGTTGTGTTTTGTTATAAATGTCTCGTTTTGTGGTATCCTCATCCAAATTTATAGTTCATAGATATTTGAACTCTTTGTATCTTTTAATTTCATGAATGTTCAGTTCTTCGTCTTCTGATTAATCTCATATTTGGAGGTACTCCGTTTTCCCCACGTTCACATGTAATACCTATCGCTCGTATTCTTCTATAAGTTTCCCCAAAATATAGTCTGCGTCGTCTTCATCACCAGCCTCTATCACTTGGTCATCGGCGAATAACAATGTTGTCAAACAATTGATTTGTCACATTATACCAAAAAAACAATGAAATTAATCAAAAAAAGTAATTTTAATATTATATAGCCAACGGAAACATTCAATAAAGATATAAAATCTGCATTTAAACGAGCATGTGGTACAATCATACGGAAATATATAGAAAACAACTCTTTTTAACTATCAACCTCAAATTTCAATTAAAAATTCATTAGTACCTATTGACAACAAAAAAAAATTGATTTCACGCAAACCACTCAATGAAACATTTTGGATATTAATAAGGTAAATAAATACACTTGGCTTAAGTTCTAAAAAAGTTTAGTTTATGTTGCTGACATATATGTTTCAACCCAATTTTAAAACTGGGGAAAATTTTTTTAACATAACAATTTATATATTTTTCGGGCAACGTATGAAAGTGAGCGGATTTTTTTTATTTGAGGTTGTTAAGAATAAGTTATACCTGTTGACTATATTTGCTTATTTTCAAAGGAACTTGTTATTAACAGATGTCAGCAATGGGGATAAACGAAACTTCAACATATCATTTGTTATCGCCAAATGTTTTTTATGAGCCGAAGAGATATTCGTGTAGGTCTAACTCTTTGCTTTTATTACCTGAGTGTAGAATTCCGGTTTTACCGAAGTCTATGAATGAGTTTTATTCAATGAGCAGAAAAACCAGTTTTTTTATTTTATAGTCTGTCTACTGTAATGTTGTTTTAACTACCATTTTGACCCAAATTTGCAACAGTTTCAGAAAAAACATCAACACAAATAAAAAAAATCTAGGGTCAATTTTGGTTAAAAACAAATATTGTCTGAATATCAGAGAAGAAAGAAGCACATACAAATTGCATTGTAGTGAGTGCCCCGCTCTGTACATAGGTCAAACAAACGTTGTTTTTCCAGTTTTTATGAACATTTCCATATAGATATAAAAATCGCCAAAAATTCGTTTTATCCTGTTCAACATAAGTAATCCGCCTGTCATAATATGACACATATATTATCATCAATTTCTTCATCTTCGAATAATCTTATTGATGAATTACATTCAATCAAACGAATAGCAACGAATAACTGTTATTCGTCATCAACAATAGATAGTATGATTTTAGTACGAAAACATATAGAAATGCTATTCACGAAACATACCCTGAGTTGAAAACCTAAAAACATTAAATTCTCTCACCTACAAAGGTCTATGCATTTATGCAAATAAAGAATTTACTTAATCACATATGAAAATCAATAATAGTTTTGCAAAAATTATAAAAACTCTAAACCTAAAATGAATAAATCAAAATTATCAGGCGTTTACCAACTATCATGTGGTATCTGTCCAAAAACTTATGTTGGACAAACCGGGAAGTCCTTAAATACTTGAATAAATTAACATAGGCGATATGTCTTTAACAATAAGTTAGATTTCCATGTGTGCAGACCATCCAATAACAAAAAAACATGATTATGATGGGCCTACCAAGTTTTTTCATAAGGAAAATGAGACCTGACTAAGAAAGTCTGGGAATTTATCGAATGACTACACCGAATTATCAATTTAACCTATATTGGATTCATTCTCGTAGGAACCTGGTAGTTTTTCCAAAAGTATCAACAATGTTATAGCATTTATAGATTATAGTGAAATGATTCCGTTCCGGAACATCACTGCTTGCATTTCGAACTTCGGAACCGATCTATCAGCTTCAAGCCTAGATTGTCTTACAGAGCTTCCCAAAAGAGTTTCTTTGGTCTTCAGATGTAAGACCATCTTGATTTCGTCTGACAATAAGACGTTTGTATCCAGTTTGTTGTTTAAAATATCAAATTAATGAATCTTTTTATTTGAAAGGATGTGAAACACTCATCTTGTATTGAATATATTACTGCCACGAAGTTATTTCCTAGAAGTTTCCTCTATTTATATAAAAGCTTGTATGAATTATTCTTAACGCTCTGTTGCATTTTTTGAAGCAATTTGAACTGAAAAATATACCTGCTGTTCAATATTGTTTCTTCTTCAACTCCTCATTTGATCATTCCTTGAATTTACTCATTTTATGATTCCTTGCATATATTTTTAAAACAATTTCTATGAAACAATTACTGTGGGGGCATTAACAATCTCTGCCTCTCTCCTTCCCTTCTGAAGCAATTATTCTTCTCCTCCGCTCATCTCATAATTCCATGAAGGGAATTTTCTTCCTATTCTGTAAGCTGAGACCACTTGAAGATTAAAAGATTTTGCGAGTTGAAATGTTTCCTGAATATCTTGTTCGATAAATTCAAAAATTGGTTTATTTTCTTTTGAAAGTTGAAACGATTAACTTCACTTCTGAAAAATCGTGCAATATCTAACGTTTATAATTGTTTAAAGGACGTCTAATAACTGAGTTTTTTTCTACCGGACACCAGTTTTTCCGGCCGCAATTTTCCGGGAATAAGTATATCTTTCCTCATATGAAACTCACAATTTTCGTATAATGAATAAATATTTCATTAAATTATATATTGGCCATTCTATTCCAATACCTTTTGCCATCTTTCTGGTAGTAGCAAGATTCCACGCTCATAAAATTTTTGGTCTTTGCTGGCAAAAAAATGATCCAGTGATTAATTCTTAATTTGAAATGAAGGTTTTATCGGAACAAATAATAATCTGAAGGCGCCTGATCTGGAGAATATGGTGGGTGTGGTAGTGTATCAAATTCAAGCTGTAAAAGCTTTTGGCGAGTGACCAAACTTGTATGAGGTCTCGCATTATCTTGGTGAAACACTACAAATTTTCTGTTGATTAATTCTGGCCTTTTCTGTTGAAGTGCATCATTCAGTTTGTCCAGCTAATGACAGATGATTATTAATGGATATTGGCTTTCGAAATGTTGTGAGCCGGTTCATCTTTCTTGCTCCATGATCTCTTGCGTTTGACATTAAATACAATGCATTTCTCGTTCCCAGTAATGATACGCTTCAAGAATGGATCATTTTCGTGACGTTTCAGAAGCGAATCACAGACGTCAACGCGACGACACAAATTTTTCTCCGTGAGCACATGGGAAAACCATATATCGAGCTTTGAGGTTGAATTCAGGCCTTTCAAGTGGCCATAAACAGTTGAATTTGACAAATTTAATCGATCTCACGTGTTGTTGTTCGCCGGTTTGCATCAACTAATGTTGTTGTGGTGTATTTTTCAGCTTCAACCGGCCTGCCGGAACATGGTGCATCTTCGACATCAAAATTGCCGAAACGAAATTCTGCAAACCAGTTCCTGCTTTGGCGTACTGTCAGCACATCTTCTCCATACACAACGGTTAATTTCTTTCCGTCTTGAACAGCATTTTGACCTCTTCTTTAGTTAAAATGCAAAATATGACGAAAAAGCTTGTTATTGCTCTCCACATTCAAAAAGGGCACCAACCAAAAACTACTGAGTAGAATTAATTGAACTTTTTCTCTCACAAGCCTCGCTATATCAACTATCAATACATATAATGATTATGCGGCTTAAGTGTGAAGTTGGGTTCGAAAAATGCAATTAAATTCTCTGTCGGAAATTACTTTCTAAACAACCTTTTATTATCAGTGGATTCTCCTCATTAGAAGTCCATAAGGCAACCACATCATTGACATTAGATAAGATATTGTAGACGATCTCACAACGCTACAGAGATAGAGAGAGAGGGAAAATGTGTCTGGGATCAAAACTTAATTGTTCGTAGAGAAGAGAATGCTGCATGATCGTTTGGTCGAAAAACGGCGGGAGAGAGTGATTTTTTGTGTGTTTATAGGCCGAGTACCGCCAAGGTACTGCGCAGGATGACTTTTCAACAATGCTAAAGCTGTTGTCTTTAGGAAAAATTCAAAATTCCTTGTTCGATATAGAATTTGAACAGGACGTAAGATCCGCCATTTTTTGTTCAATAACAGGTTTAAATTTCGAATCCTGACAGGAAGATTTTAAGTAGCATTAGTTTCACTGCGCACCCTGAGGCACCTCAGGAGTTAAGGTGTTCAAAAGGTTTAAGAACTAGAGATAAAATTGATATTTCGCTCAACTCATTTTTACCTTCAATTCTAGTTCCAAAAAACAAAATTTGTAATGTCACTTTTGATTCATAAAATCTCTACAACCGTAAAAGATTGTTGTGTTTACAGCAACTCAGCTCTTGTTAGAAAATAACAATAATTTTTATGCGCTTCTCAATTTTATTTGGGGAAATACTGAACCATTCCAGATAAGTTTAGTCAGGAATACTACTCTGTCAAGAAAGTACCGGGAATTTTCAATTGAAACAACATTTTTACATTTAATCGTCAAAATTTATTGGGTCGCCTTCAAAATAGGCTCCATTTGCTCCAATACATCTATGCCAACGGCACTTCCAATTATCGAAACATTTTTTATAGGCGCTTTCCGGGATGGACTTTAGCTCTCGCGCCGAATTTTGTTTTATGGCTTCAATCGACTCAAAACGGGTGCCACGAAGGGGCAATTTTAGTTTTGGGAAGAGGAAAAAGTCGCAGGAAGCCAAATTCGGCGAATACGGTGATTGCTGAAGCACGTTTGTTGAGTTTTTGGCGAGAAAGTCAGTCACAGTCGTAGCTCGGTGAGAAGGCGCGTTATCGTCATGCAAATTTGGCCGCTTCTTACGAATACGCTCACGCAAACGTTTCATAACGCCTAGGTAATACTCCTTGTTTACCGTCTGACCCTCTGGAACGAATTCGTTGTGCACCACGCCACGGATATCGAAGAAAACAATGAGCATCACCTTCATTTTCGAGCGGCTTTGGCGTGGTTTTTTCGGTTTCGGCTCATTTTTTGCCACCCATTCCGATGATTGCTGGCTTGTTTGCATATCGTACTCGTAGACCCAGGTCTCATCACCAGTTATAATGCGTTCCATGAATGTAGAATCGGAATTACAGCGATCCAGCATGTCTGAAGCAACCTGTTTGCGATGACGTTTTTGAAGAAAATTCAGGTCTTTCGGTACGAGTCGTGCGGCCACCTTTCTCATGCCCAAAATATCAATCAAAATCGTACGTGCCGACTCGTGGGATATCTTAAGATCATGTGCTATCTCTCTCAAGCTGGTACGACGGTTTTCCAGCACCCTTTCCTTAATTTCGACCGTCATCTCACGACCGTCCTTGAAGGCTCTGATATACCACTCTGATATACCACTGATATGCACGAGTTTTCGATAGAGCATTATCACCAAAGGCCTTTTACAACATTTTCAATGCATCGGCACACGAAAATTCATTTGCAACACAAAACGTTAAACAAATTCTTTGCTCAACGTAATCACCCATAATAAAAATCGGCACGCACTCTGACATCGACTGACTTAATCAGCTGTTGAAAAAACACACTAGTTGACAGATCCCGCTCAAGCTTGGCATAGTAATTAAGGACAGTGGTACCAACCTAGGAAAAAAAATTTTTACATGCCTCATTGCCCCGCCAGATTTAAATCGATAATTCCCGGTACTTTCTTGACAGAATGTATATTGATATAAAAACTTCGAAGCAATACGACACATTGAATTATTCAACGATGGATAAAAAATCTCAGGAAATTGATGTGTCATTGTGGGGTGCAGATAAATGTTTCTGCTCGGAGTATTTTTTAATTAAAGATGTCCCTGAAATTGTTTTTCGCGGGCGAATTCTCGTTTTGTAGTCTTCTCTACGGTGCTTCGTCCGCCATCAAGTGATGACAATGAGAATTTAATTAAGGCCTTTCGCAGGTTCATATACGGCGGAAAAGATATTTTCCGGGCATTTGCCAACTTTCTCGACCGCTTTGTTTTTTGAGGTCCCCACACAAAAAGGTAGCGTTTTGTTTTGAAGCGACAATCCCAAAGTCCAGATTTGGAGGTGATAGTGGCGCCTGGAACAAATTTTATTCGAGTAAAATTGAGAGGTTGGATTCGTTTGTACGTTGAGGACAAACATATACACTTAGAAATGAACGAGAAATGATCATTCAAGGAGTAAACTCGAAGAGATTATCCAATTTATTCTGTCTCTATATTGGCACCACTATCCTGACAGAGAGTTCGAGCGTTATCTGTTATTTAGATTATTCATAGTATTCCACTTTGTCCGTTTATGTCAGGTGTGTTTTACGATTTTTACAACGGGTAAGAACATCGAACAAAGTATATGTTTTAAATTTTGCATGGCAAATGGGATTTGGTATACAAAAACTCCAAAGATCTCAGGGTCAATAACATATGAAATTAAACAGAAAAGAAAGAATTACCATTATTGAAATTATATAATGGGTGTTTTTTTAGAGTGATAGAACTTTCGATAGGGATACTTGTGATTTGTTAGAAGGTAGAAGCGATGTTGTTTTGACATTTCTGTTCAGTAAGCATTGACAGATTATCATTGAAAGACTCACGCCGCAACAACGTTTACAAATTGTTGCTGATTGGGCCCTAGAACAGCTTGAAGTTGATCCACTTTTTTATCGTTAAATTGTGTTTAGTAATGAAGCTCATTTCTGGTTGAACGGCTATTTAAACAAGCAAAATTGCCATATATGCAGTGAAAACAATCCTCAAGATGTTCTGCAGGTTCCATTGCATCCTGAAAAATGCACTGTATGGTGTACTTTACACGCTGGAGGCATCATCAGCCCATACTTCTTTAAAAACTATGCTGGAGCTACTGTTACAGTGAATGGTTCTCGTTACAGATCGATGATCAATGATTATTTGTTTCAAAATTTGAATGGTATCGACCCATAAGTGTTTTGGTTCCAACAAGATGGTGCTACACCTCATGCTGCTACCGTAACAATTGATTGATTGAAAGAAAAATTTGGCGGTAACATTATTTCGAGAAATGGTCCAATTAATTGGCCCCCAAGGTCATGCGACATAAATCCACTGGATTATTTTTTATGGGGTTATGTTAAGTCATTGGTTTATGCTGATAAACCAGAAACAATAGACGCTTTGAAAGCCAACATAAGTCGTATTATTGATGAAATAAGGCCTGAATTACTCGAAAAAGAGGCCCAAAATTGGTCTGGTCGACCTAAATTATTTCTAAAACAAAAATGTCATAAAATTATCTTTCAAATAAAAATGAATTTGGCTTCAATCTTAATTCAAATGTGTTTTATTTCAATTTAAATTTATATCACTCTAAAAAAATCCCGATATAAAGTAGAATCGCATCAGTTGGTAATTTTAATATTTTCAAATAATTATAATAAAATTCTTTCTGTGAGATTATTATGTGGGTAGAGGGGAAGAATTATTGATTTTTTTGGATAAGATATATCCAAGTAATGCTTGTACAGTAGTTGTTAGAATACTAACCAGACAAAACATATTGAGCAGTACCTCTTCCAAGATTTCAAAAGCAATTTGCACAAGTGAAGATATTCAATTAGAAAGTTTCATCATGTCGTTTCATGCCGAAGAATTGTTTGATAGTGAAAAACCAATTAAAAACGCGCTCATAACACACAGCAAGGATCTGAAAGGTACAATGGAAAAACTACAGAACGTATGTAACAAAACCATGACATGGATTAAAAAAATGGAGAATTCGATCAAACTCTGGCAAATATAAATTTATATTATTGGCCACAAATCATCAGACAATTCACCGATCATCAGAATGTTGCAACATAATATAAAACCAGTCCAACAAGCTCAATGCCTAGGAATAGCAGTGAATAATATGACGAATATTAAAATATATTTCTATAATAAAAAAAGAAAATTTAATTGCTATATCAAAGCACTTTCGATACCTAACCCACAAAAACCAAGGCATAAACAATAATGAAACTTTCAAAAATCCACCAAACTATATGCACACTTTTATTTGGGCATTTGATATATCACAACTGTAGAAGAACTACTGTATGAAAAATTGAAAATACACCCAATTCTAAGTAGACTTTCAACCTTAGGAAAGAAAGTTATTAGCAGATCACACAACATCCAAATCCTTAAGCCCGTTGTTCTACAAAATCTGAACCAAGGCAAACAAAAGAAAATACCCAATCAACCCTCTAATGAATGCAATGAGGAACCTATAGATAAGGCCTATGATTGTTTCGGCCTTTACTTGACGGAAGTTCATCTTTGAATTATAAATAAAAAACAATATCTGTTTCCGCTAATATTTTACATTACAACAATTGTTTCGTCATACCATGACTTCATCAGGTGAGTACTACTAGATACTGATTATACAATGCTCAAAAACGACTATAATGTACAGGTTCATATGAGAAAATAGAGGGAATGAAGGAAGTTTCACATTTCTTTGGCAATTCCGAAATATTTCAAAGAAGATCCCATAGGGGGATCTGCTCAATTTCGTTTGGTTATTTAATAAATTTTTTTTTATGATACCTATTAATTTCTAAAGTTTCTAAAAGGATTAATCTGAGACTTTTGTTTTCAAAGTGTACAATTTCAAACTTACTATCAGAAATATCTCCTGTGTCCAATATGTGTTCTGCATAAGTTGAATTCTTTTAGTTGTTGCAATAACATTTTTCATGTTCCCTTAGTCTTGTCTGGAAGAATCTTCCCGTTTGACCAACATATACAAACTGGGAAGTACCGGAAGTTAGCTTATAAACACCTGATTATAGTTCTTAGATATTTTATCTTTATTATTCTTCATTAATTTTCCGTATGAATTAATAATTTTGTAAGAGATGTTGTTATTAATCATCTTTAAATATTTATAACTTTTCTATTTTCGATCCTATGTATGATAATGAACTATATTTATTTTCTATTAAATTATTGCTTTTGGGGTATACTAATGACAAAGCTAGTCCTAATTGTATTTTCACAAAAATATTTCTATAATTGGAACATTGAAACCGTTGTTCAACTCAATCTGTTTAATAATGTTGTACTCTTTGTTGAAATTCTCATGTGCCTTAGGTATGTTAGCTAATCTTCACCACCTAGTAAATAACATCAAAAATTTACGTGTTCCAGATGATAATAAACTTATATCGTTTGACATAAAGAATTTGTTTCCTAGTATACCTGTTACATAAAATGAACAGATGACCTCTTACTCCAAAAAACAACCAATTTGGTAATAAAACAACAAATAATGGAATTTTTGACAGTTTGCCTGCAACAAAATTATGTCACGTTCAACGGCAAGATTAAAATAGATAATGAATGCGTCTCTATGGGAAATCCTTTGATTCCGTTACTACCCGAAATATTTATGGATTCTCGTAATGATACAGAGCCCTTACTTTAAATGCTTCATTAATTGGAATATATATGTAGATGACATTTCATGTTTATTCAATGGCACCTATAGACAATTTTCTTTGTTTGTGGAGTTATAAGCAAATTGTCCCCGACCATACTTATGAATTAGAACAAAACAAAATTATCCATTCTTTGGACTTAACCATCACAGAAATTGATAATAAACATGATTTTTCAATATACCGGAAACCAACCCATACTGGGAGCATCATAATTGATTTCAATTCAAATCACCCATTTTGCCAAAAATTACCAGCATATAATGAATAGTATGTTATATAGATTAGCCAACATACCTTTTACACATGACAATTTTGACAAAGAGTACAATATTATTGGACAGATTGCATTTCAATGTTCCAATTATAGAAAATCATTTTGCAAAAAAACAATTAAAACTATTATAGTTTTGTCATTAGTATACCCTAAAAGCAATAATTTAATAGAAAATAAATGAATTTCATTATAATAATTAGGGTCAAAAACAGAAAAAGTAGCTAGATATTTGATGATGAATCATAACATCAACATCTTTTACAAAAATAATAATTTATTAGGAAAACTAATAAAGAGTAATGAAGATGAAATATCTGAGAACAAGAAATCAGATGTTCATAAGCTAACTTGCGGTACTTGACAGTTTGTATATGTTGAAGATCATTCTAGAAAAGACTAATGGAACATGAAAAATGTTATTGCTAGAAAAAAAGGAATTGAACTAATACAGAACACATATTGGACACCGGACATATATTTCTGATGGTAATTTTTAAATTTTACACATTGAATACAAAACTCTCAGATAAAACCTATTAGAACGGTTAGAAATTAACAGGTATCATAAAAACAAATTGTATTAAATGAGGAAACTGGATTAAGCAGAACGCCCCTATTGAAATTTTTTTTAAATATTTCTAAATTCCCAAAGGAATGTAAAACTTCCTTCATCCACTCTTTTTTCTGTTATGAAACATGTACTATATATAGAGATTTTCGAGCATTGTGTAGTCAGTATCTAGTAGTACTCACATGAAGTCATGATATGATAAAAAAATTGTGAAAGTAAATATTAGCAGAATGGAATATTGTTTTTTATTCAAAATTTCTATAGATGGATAGCACCTCAACACTTCAAACTGCTTTTTCTTCAATAATTATGTACACTTTCTTTAAAAAAACTATGTATTTAAAAAATATATTTTACTACTCTGTCAAGAAAGTACCGGGAATTTTCAATTAAAACAACATTTTTACATTTAATCGTAAAAATTTATTGGGTCCCCTTCAAAATAGGCTCCATTTGCACCAATACATCTATGCCAACGGCACTTCCAATTATCGAAACATTTTTTATAGGCGCTTTCCGGGATGGACTTTAGCTCTCGCGCCGAATTTTGTTTTATGGCTTCAATTGACTCAAAACGGGTGCCACGAAGGGGCAATTTTAGTTTTGGGAAGAGGAAAAAGTCGCAGGGAGCCAAATCCGGCGAATACGGTGGTTGCTGAAGCACGTTTGTTGAGTTTTTGGCGAGAAAGTCAGTCACAATCGTAGCTCGGTGAGAAGGCGCGTTATCGTCATGCAAAATCCATGAGTTGTTCGCCCGCAAATTTGGCCGCTTCTTACGGATACGCTCACGCAAACGTTTCATAACGCCTAGGTAATACTCCTTGTTTACCGTCTGACCCTTTGGAACGAATTCGTAGTGCACCACGCCACGGATATCGAAGAAAACAATGAGCATCACCTTCATTTTCGAGCGGCTTTGGCGTGGTTTTTTCGGTTTCGGCTCATTTTTTGCCACCCATTCCGATGATTGCTGGCTTGTTTGCATATCGTACTCGTAGACCCAGGTCTCATCACCAGTTATAATGCGTTCCATGAATGTAGAATCGGAATTACAGCGATCCAGCATGTCTGAAGCAACCTGTTCGCGATGACGTTTTTGAAGAAAATTCAGGTCTTTCGGTACGAGTCGTGCGGCCACCCTTCTCATGCCCAAAATATCAATCAAAATCGTACGTGCGGACTCGTGGGATATCTTAAGATCATGTACTATCTCTCTCAAGCTGGTACGACGGTTTTCCAGCACCCTTTCCTTAATTTTATCGACGTTATCTTCGATCGAAGCCGTCGATGGGTGACCACTTCACGACCGTCCTTAAAGGCTCTGTACCACTGATATGCACGAGTTTTCGATAGAGCATTATCACCAGAGGCCTTTTGCAACATTTTCAATGCATCGGCATACGAAAATTCATTTGCAACACAAAACTTTAAACCAATTCTTTGCTCAACGTAATCACCCATAGTAAAAATCGGCACGCACTCTGACATCGACTGACTTAATCAGCTGTTGCAAACACACTAGTTGACAGATCCCGCTCCAGCTTGGCATAGTAATTAAGGACAGTGGTACCAACCTAGGAAAAAAAATTTTTACCTGCCTCATTGCCCCGCCAGATTTAAATCGATAATTCCCGGCACTTTCTTGACAGAATGTATACTAGCAGGAAGATGCAAGTCGTTAGCAATTTGCTAGAGCAATAAATAATATTTTTCTACCTCTTCTAAACTCAATAAACGAAATCATGATATCATTCGGATAACTTGTGAATACTTTCATGTTCGGTTGCACATGACAAGCATGTATTAATAGGGAGTCGCGCATTAATAGGAGTCATTAATCGACGATTTCCTGTACACTGAGTTTGGACTTGTTTTTCGACGGAGAAACTTTTTAACATTGGATATCCTAGACAAAAATTTTTCTCTTTAAAAGTGTCATGTTACTCGTGCCCTTAGTTCCACTCGAATCTTTCTTTCAGTTCACGGTTTACGATTTCGCTGGAAATTGTATCTGTTGAGGCTCCAACGCGTGTTTGTCCCAGGGCCAGAACTGAAACCTGCGACCTCGTCCTTGCCGAGGATAATGAAATAAACGGAAGAGAGGTTCTTCGATGGCCGCTGGAACAAATGACTCAGATATATGTTCTCACGTCCGACATATTGAATTTCCCCCTGTTTTTTCCAGAGGACGAAACGTGAGTTGTTTCGGCAGGCAAAACGCGATTGAAATTGAGTATCTGGTTGTTTTGACCATCAATCCGGATGTGCGGTGAGATTTATGGGGCCAGGTGTGTAAGACGAGACTTTTGATCAGGTCAGAACGTGTGATGAAGATAAAAACTCTTGTATTACTGGGGCAGATGAGGACTGTTTTTAGTTGGTTAGTATCGATAAAATTATCATGACAATTTTCGAATTGTATTGGCAGATACATGATTAAACTCCATTATTTATTTATTCAATGGAATTAACCCATTAATAGTATTTACAAATTAACTAAAAAGCGAGCAGTTAGAGAAATAAACAGTGGAAAGATGATTAAACAGATGATGAATACAAAAGAGAAGAAAACAAAAGAAGAAATAACATTAAAAGAAAATGTCTATTGGGGGCAATTTCAGTATTATGACCGTGAAAGATATCTACAACTGCTCGTAGCTCATTGCAGGCGCAAAACATTCGTATTAAGGGTTGAATTTTCGAAGCAATGATTTTCTTCAAAGGAATTAAGAAAGTCTCGTAAGTTCTGAGATTGAATGTTGGAATATTCAGACCGGCCATTTGCAGCAAACTTGGCGTCTGCAGTCCATACAATTTTTGTCAACATCAGAAACAGAATAAGAAAACAATTAAACGGAACATTAATTAAATGAAAGACAGATTGACCAAACGTACAAACCATTTTATTTCTGTAAATTTTGACTTAGATTTATTTAATGTTTACTGGAATTTCGGGTAGATTTAAAGTTAGATCATGGAGCATAGAAATAGGTGAGTATAATTAACCGATTTCTTATTTCGAATTGCTTTGGTTTAATGGAATTTAAAAAATCAAATTAAAAACTCAAATTTGAACCCTCCCAATAATTAACTATATAAAATTGAAAATTTTCCCATTTATAATTACAAAATTTAAAATACACTAGAAATTAGCCGACAACTCAAAATAGATCCTGACTATATACAAGGGTAAGCAGAAAAAGTTTCAAACTAAAATCATTAATAGAATTCATATCGATATAAGTCCAACGTGATATAAATATAGTCTAGAAAGTATCCGGAAAAAACAAAGCTCAATTGTAATTATTTAGTATATGTTTTTAATTCTTGAATTAGAAAGTTATAACAAAATATTAATATTATTTACTCATTCAACCTCCATATTTAACTGCAAACACTTGACTAAACATCGAGGTACACCCGAAACTAGATCATTTTCATAATTTTCGGTAATGATAGTCCAGGACTGTAAAAATGACTGAATTTATTTCGAGGCGCTGATCGTTAAACTTCAATATTCATTAGTCAGCATATGTTTTCAATGGAAATAAGATCTGGTGAAGCTTCTGGCCACCGAAAGGTTGTCACTTGGTGTTCTTGCATCCAAGCTTGAGTGTAGGCCGAAATATGCCATCTTGCATTGTCCTGCTGAAAACGCCACCCCTCTCGATATAAAGCATGCGCCGTTTCAAGGAGAAAATCATTAAGAATGCAGCAATACTTTTCACTATTAATGGTACCATTAACTATACCACGTAGAACCACACTCAGATATTGCTCCCAAAACCATTATTGTGGTGGGAAATTTGGAAATTTCAACGGTACAATGATAGGATTTTCAAGAGATTTCCACCAAGTTGGAAAAAACTTTCATAAGATATAAAAACATTATTAAAATTATCTTCTTTAAAACGTTGACAAAATTCTATCCTTCATTCTTTCTGTGAAGGGGTCATTATAGGAATTTTTTGGTTTACTTGATATTTAGCCCTGGCTTTTCAGCGACATACGGACGGCTTCTGGACATAATTTTATACTTCGTTGATTTCCAAATCTTTAAGCGAATTTGCGAAACCCCAGGCGCGGATTGTATCTGCCTAAGCGCCCCCCAGGCATTAGATCTTGACGTGATGGGGGCGCTCTCTTGACTAGGACCCTAGATTCGTCCCGGCGAATTGGAGGGTTAAGTCTTGGTGTCTAACGTAATGCCACTTCGCGCCAGTCACTGGACCTGTATGGTGGAAGATCTCCGAATGGGGCCCTAGTTTTACTCAGGTAAAATGGAGGGCTGAGCCGGTTGATTAACTCAGTGACAAGGGAGTCTGTCGCAGCACAGGGCTTCTCCCTTAAAACTGGCGTACTCTACCCTATCGCAGTATAAATCTCCGGATTCTGTGTAATGGCCGAGTGCGTTATGTAGCATACTGCGTTACCTCGGGGGGGTGGACTTGCCCTCAGGTGTTACTTGTACCACCTGGCCACCCCACTTGGTGTTGGACTCGAGGGGGCAGTGGTTGAAAGTCCGCATGCTGGACTAGGGGGGTATTTCATTTATCTGTTCGCAGACCCCCATTTTCGGGATATTCTCATGAAACGACTCGGGGTTTAACGGGACTTGACGGTTCGACCGGCCTGTCCTGGCCCCTGGATCTGTGCGTAACTATTTAGGGTTTGTGGATCTCGAAGAAATGGCTCCGCCATTAGTGCTTGACGCCAGGATCAATCAAATGACTTCACATGGGTTCGGTGGGTCAGGACGTATAGTCCGCTAGACGGTGCTCGTACCAGGATCAATTGTAGTCGTCAATCTTGAGTTTATCGTAGTTCTTGGGACTGCGTTCGGGTGGATGGATAAGAATTCCCTCCGGCGGGTGAGTTGCGTCTCAAACCAACTCGGGTACTGACCTGCTGAGCCAGTAGAGGTTGGATAGTGCTTCGCTGCTACCAGTCAGACGGTTTTGGCTTTCGAGTCGGGGCCCAAACTGGAAGCTGGTGGGTTCATCTCTTCGGAGGGGTTCTCGCCGAGCGCGATGATATGGCGTAATCCTTATCACACTTTCTACCTCTGGGTGGACTGTGGAGACTGCTTGGTAGTCACTTGGAAAAGAGACCTTCCTCAAATAGCCAATAACTATTCTGGTAGAATTCACCTGTATCTGCCTAAGCGCCCCCCAGGAATTAGATCTTGACGTGATGGGGGCGCTCTCTTGACTAGGACCCTAGATTCGTCCCGGCGAATTGGAGGGTTAAGTCTTGGTGTCTAACGTAATGCCACTTCGCGCCAGTCACTGGACCTGTATGGTGAAAGATCTCCGAATGGGGCCCTAGTTTTACTCAGGTGAAATGGAGGGCTGAGCCGGTTGATTAACTCAGTGACAAGGGTGTCTGTCGCAGCACAGGGCTTCTCCCTTAAAACTGGCGTACTCTACCCTATCGCAGTATAAATCTCCGGATTCTGTGTAATGGCCGAGTGCCTTATGTAGCATACTGCGTTACCTCGGGGGGGGTGGTCTTGCCCACAGGTGTTACTTGTACCACCTGGCCACCCCATTTGGTGTTGGACTCGAGGGGGCAGTGGTTGAAAGTCCGCATGCTGGACTAGGGGCATATTTCATTTATCTGTTCGCAGACCCCCATTTTCGGGATATTCTCATGAAACGACTCGGGGTTTAACGGGACTTGACGGTTCGACTGGCCTGTCCTGGCCCCTGGATCTGTGCGTAACAATTTAGGACGAAATGGCTCCGCCATTAGTGCTTGACGCCAGGATCAATCAAATGACTTCACATGGGTTCGGTGGGTCAGGACGTATAGTCCGCTAGACGGTGCTCGCACCAGGATCAATTGGAGTCGTCAATCTTGAGTTTATCTTAGTTTATGGGACTGCGTTCGGGTGGATGGATAAGAATTCCCTCCGGCGGGCGAGTTGCGTCTCAAACAACTCGGGTACTGACCTGCTGAGCCAGTAGAGGTTGGATAGTGCTTCGCTGCTACCAGTCAGACGGTTCTGGCTTTCGAGTCGGGGCCCAAACTGGAAGCTGGTGGGTTCATCTCTTCGGAGGGGTTCTTGCCGAGCGCGATGATATGGCGTAATCCTTATCACACTTTCTACCTCTAGGGGTGGACTGTGGAGACTGCTTGGTAGTCACTTGGAAAAGAGGCCTTCCTCAAATAGCCAATAACTATTCTGGTAGAACATCTGTATCTGCCTAAGCGCCCCCCAGGCATTAGATCTTGACATGATGGGGGCGCTCTCTTGACTAGGACCCTAGTTTCGTCCCGGCGAAATGGAGGGTTAAGTCTTGGTGTCTAACGTAATGCCATTTCGCGCCAGTCACTGGACCTGTATGGTGGAAGATCTCCGAATGGGGCCCTAGTTTTATTCAGGTGAAATGGAGGGCTGAGCCGGTTGATTAACTCAGTGACAAGGGAGTCTGTCGCAGCACAGGGCTTCTCCCTTAAAACTGGCGTACTCTACCCTATCGCAGTATGAATATCCGGATTCTGTGTAATGGCCGAGTGCGTTATGTAGCACACTGGGTTACCTCGGGGGTGGTTTGCCACAGGTGTTACTTGTACCACCTGGCCACCCCATTGGTGTTGGACTCGAGGGGCAGTGGTTGAAAGTCCGCATGCTGGACTAGGGGCATATTTCATTTATCTGTTCGCAGACCCCCATTTTCGGGATATTCTCATGAAACGACTCGGGGTTTAGCGGGACTTGACGGTTCGACCGGCCTGTCCTGGCCCCGAATCAATGCGTAACTTTTTAGTGTTCGTGGATCTCGACGAAATGGCTTAGCCGTTAGTGCTTGATGCCAGGATCAATCAAATGACTTCACATGGGTTTGGTGAGTCAGGTAACAGGCCGTTAGACGGTGCTCGTACCAGGATCAGTTGTAGTCGTCAATATTGAGTTTATCGTAGTTCCTGGGACTGCTTCTGGGTGGATGGATAAGAATTCCCTCCGGCGGGTGAGTTGCGTCTCAAACCAACTCGGGTACTGACCTGCTGAGCCAATAGGGGTTGGAAAGTGCTTCGCTGCTACCAGTCAGACGGTTCTGGCTTTCGAGTCGGGGCCCAAACTGGAAGCTGGTGGGTTAATCTCTTCGAAGGGGTTCTCGCCACGCGCGATGAAATGGCGTAATCCTTATCACACTTTGTACCTCTAGGGTTGGACTGTGGAGACTGCTTGGTAGTCACTTGGAAAAGAGGTATCCCTCAAATAGCCAATAACTATTCTGGTAGAATTCACGTGTGTCTGCTTAAGCTCTCCCCCCCCGTCTCTGTACCTTGTCGTGGTGGGGGAGCTTGTCATTACGAGTGTCCTAGTTTCATTTATGAAATGGAGGATATGGTTATGATGCTTAAAGCAGATGACTCGCAATCCAAACTCCTTTACTTTCTTTCTTTCTTGCATAATACCATTCCATTATGTTGTCCCATTCCATCCTTTTCCTACCGCAAGGCTTGAAATCATACGTGGAAGTTTCAGATCCTGAAGCTCCCGCTGTGGGGTCCTGATTGGTACGTTGGAGAACAAAGGGAGACTACGGCATTTTGAACAAGTTGGTGGCCTTGGGAAATTGGCTCTGCTCGCCCCTTATTTCGGCCCCATTCGTGGATCCTTAAGCTTAACTTATCCGCTGCGGGGTCGGAAGTGGTCCGTTGAAGGGAAAGGGAGACTACGACGTTTCGACGAGGTTTAAGGGTCCTGGAAGATACCTGCTCACCCCCAACTCTGGCGCCCTTTCGATCCTAAAGCCCAATCTTTTGATGCTTCGGAGCCTCGCTTTTGGCAGCAAACAGCAACAGCGATCCTGTGGTGCGGAAGGTCCACGCTAAGAAGCTGTTATTTGTGTTGATTCGTTGGTTCAATCTTTCATAACCATAGAGACACTCTGCTTAAATGACTGAGTGTTGGGATCGGCACGGCGATCTTCTTTCTTGGAGCGGGGAGGTGACTTGTGGAGGTCCCTCACCTAGTTATGCTGGCGCAAAGTTCTGTATAAAACTTCCTTCAAAACTTCCTATCTTTCTCTTTCAGCTTATCGTGGGTCTGCTAGAGTGTCAAAACTTGTACAGAAACCCGGGACAACGGTGATGACAATGGAACTTTAATGTTATTAGAGAACTCTGCTCACATTTTAACTTGTACAATTCTGAGTATGTGTCGGCTTAAGTCCAATCTCTGTACCTTGTCGTGGTGGGGGAGCTTGTCATAACGAGTGTCCTAGTTTCATTTATGGAATAAAGGATATGGTTATGATGCTCAAAGCAGATGACTCGCAATCCAAACTTCTTTACTTTCTTTCTTTCTTGCATAATACCATTCCATTATGTTGTTCCATTCCATCCTTTTCCTACCGCAAGGCTTGGAATCATACGGGGAAGCTGGCTCTGATTGACGACCAGAATCTGCGACCCTGCGATCGATTAGAGTCCTGTAATCCTTTCAATTGCGAAGGTGATACTCTGCTGGTTCTCAGCGTGGGTTTTCCAACCTTCGTCTTCTTATCCGATGAAGGATCTTAAATGGTTGCTGAAGGAAAAAGGGAGACTACTACGTTTCGAACATGTTGGGGGACTTGGGAGATTCGCTCTGCTCGCCCCCAAATTTGGCTCCATTTTCAGATCCTGAAGCTCCCGCTGTGGGGTTCTGATTGGTCCGTTGGAAGACAAAGGGAGACTACGACGTTTTGAACAAGTTGGTGGACTTTGGATATTGGCTCTGCTCGCCCCTTACTTCGGCCCTATTCGTGGATACTTAAGCTCATCTTTTCCGCTTCGGGGTCAGAAGTGGTCAGTTAGAGGGAAAGGGAGACTACGACATTTCGACGAGGTTTGAGGGTCCTGGAAGATACGCTCTGCTTTCTCCCAACTCTGGCGCCCTTTTGATCCTAAAGCCCAATCCTTAGATGCTTCGGAGCCTCACTTTTAGCAGTAAACAGCAACAGCTGGCATGGGATCGGCACGGCGATCCTTCTCTTGGGAGGGCGGAGGTGACTTGTGGCGGTCCCCCACCTAGTTATGCTGGCTCAAAGTTCTTTATGAAACTTCCTTCAAAATTTCTATCTTTCTCTTTCAGCTTATCGGGGTCTGCTGGAGTGTCAAAACTTGAGCAGAAACCTGGGACAACGGTGATAACAATGGTAGTTTAATGTAATTAGAGAGCTCTGCTCACATTTTAACTTGTACAATTCTGAGTATGTGTCGGCCGAAGGTCAATAAAGCGTTTGAATTGTTTCCGTTAATATTACGTGGTCTTTCATTTTTATTCTCTTTATTTTCTCATATACAGCACTTTTCCCCAGTTCAGTCAGTTGCATTAATTTTTTGACGTTTCGGAAATCTTTTTTATATAAATATTCTACGCGTTTTCTTTCTTCTGTATGCGACATTATTTCATAAATTGTATACCTGTTGACAATCAACAATATTTGAAAAATAGAGTTGCCATGAAACTTTGGCCATAGTAGATTATCTTTACAACCTATTTTATACATTACGTTTGTATTAGAATGCTAGAAAAGAGAAGTATATTAAAATTATGAAAAATAATAAATTTCGGATACTTTCTAGACGGACTATATTAAAATCGTAATTAGAAGAATCAATTAAAATTGGATTCCAAAGCAAAACAAACAAAATCCGTGACAAATATAAAAATTCATAGGTATAATTCATATCAGTATGTGCCTACACTTTACATCGTTTCATTCCTTAACCATCTACCTAAATATTATTCAATTATTCTTTATCTACCCTAACCTTCCAGAAAAGTATCTGCGTATGCAACACGACACTTATTTTTATTCAACCGAAGTTCTCCTCTTGTTACTTATTCAAAACATGCGTCGACTGGCACTTAAATGAACTCCTTTTAATTGACAATTTCGCAGAAAAATATGGCGGATATGATGAAAAGAAATGGACTGAACGTGCTGAACATTTTTCATTTCAGCATTTACGGACAGGGGGTGCTGAAAATCGGATAGTAGGAAAGGCAGGTTTATTTCGTGAGTGTGGTTGGAGCGGATCGTGCCCCGTAGAAGTGATTCTTTGAATACCAACCGTATAATTTCGTGTGGGGGAAAGTTTTGAGTATGGAAAAAGTTGGTATATACGGCGAAATTGTCCGTTTGAGTTTGGCGAATTCGAGTCTGATGTGGAAACTTGGCGACAAACGTAAGAAGTATTGTTGCAATATTTACGTGATATTGGTGGTTAGATTAATATATACTGAATGAAGAAAAATGTGAACACCCATATATGTTTTATCTGATTCTAATAATTTTTAACATTTCTAGATAGATTTTTTTTTATCCTGTTGGACTTTATTTGATAGAAATCCATTATGCACTTTAGTTAGTTTCCTTGAATAGAAAACATAGCCCATCAGTACTAAGATATTGGTCTATGAAGAATAAGCATCAGAGTATCCCCAAAATCTCAATGTTTGGACAGGAATACTGGGGAATTACATTAACGCTGCCAAATATCTGGAGTCTTTAGAGAACTAAATTATTTCGACGGCTACCAATTTATTTCGATGATATCTGATATATTTTCAATCCAGTTATAGAGATAAGGAACCTAAGTACTCATTTTCACAAAGGAAATTATTTGAGTCTTTAATCGTGACAAATGACTTCATCGCATACAGTGGAATAACATTGTCGCATTTATTTTCAACCGTTATGGACGAACGAATCCCACGTTTGAAGTGCGAATGATTCTTATTACTTAACTGAAAGCAGTGCAGAGCCTCGTTTCTATTGAAACATCCCCTCCACTAGTCACTGCTATTGAGAGAGAACATTCGTTTATTCGTCATCGCATGGCGCGGGGGTTTTGACTTTTCCACTTCTCCACCGGACATTTGCGCTCCTCTAGATTAACATTGAATTTCCTATATTTCCAATTATCTTTTCCATACCTGTATATGTTGATTCATATTTCTTATCATGAGTTATTTACAGGGCGCTTTTCGATAACATGGTTAACTTCTTCAGATGCTCATAAACAAAAAGTCTAAAATTGCCAATGTGCCCTAAGAATTTGCCTGCTGTCCGTTATTCTCAAAAATTAAGTCAGATTTCATATATTTCTTTTCCCAGTCTGTCACTGAAACTACCTGTAGTAACAAATTCATTGTTATATAATATTCAAGTAAAAATTGCCATACGAGGCACACCTCTCTGTTTCATTTTCAAGCCCACCTTCAGGGAAAATAGTTCTTTAACTGTAAATGATAAAATTTGGTCTTGCAAACAGTATTCCATCATTTCAATAAAACAGAGAAAAGTTTATTCACATTCATTCATAATTACAGTATATGAATATAATACTGTTTTGGGATAAGGATTCAATAATTTTTTTTTACTACTTTTGTATAACCACCGGATCCCCAGTTGAATATATCCAATAAAGGTCAATTTGATAATTCAGTGTGTTCATTCAATAAGTTCCTCGAATATTTAAATAGGTTTATTTCCATACTTCCCAACTGGATCAGTTTTAAACTCTTTTTATTATGTGAAATCCTAAAACGTTCATCAAAATTATGTTTCTCCGTTGTTGGATGTTCCGCATAGAATCCAACTTTTTATTGAGGAAGGAACGTTTGTGTTCCTTCATTCTAGTTTCGAAATATTGGTTGGTTATATAAGATATGTTCATATCTATATCATTGGGGAATTTTTTTTCTTGTAATGATGATTTTCGATAGTAAGTGAAGGAATTATATATTTTTTCTTCGGTTTTCAGCATAGGTTGTATTTCATTAATGGAATTTTTATATTCTTGTTGGGCTATCATAATATCTATTACAAATGGCAAATAACCATTATTAGTTGCTATTTGTTCAATTAAATTCAATTCTTGATTAAAATTGTTCGGAGATAAAGGAATTGTTAATAACTTTTTTTTCGTGCTGTGATATGCTGATAATTTTTGTTGTATTGGATGACAATAAAAACAGAAAAATCATGTTTATTACCGATTCTTATAATTGTGAAATCTAAATATTTCGAAGAGTTTTCAGTTTATACTGAATATACTGAATTGTGCCGTTTCAATCAATAACTGAATATAATGAAACAAATAGAAATTTAAAATGGTTATTTGTCATTAATAAAAGATAGTGGGATAGCCAAAAAGTAATATGAAAATGCTAATAATGAAATATATCCATACGGAAAACATGAAGAAAAGTACAATTCCCTCACTTACTATGGAAAACCATCATTTGAAATTTCCTCAATAATATAGATATGAACATATATTATAGAACCAACTATTTATTAGGATTTTTTTTTAAGAAACGCAAAACCTAAAAAGAAACAAATTATATTTGTTGGGCGTCTATAGATTATCATACTGTTCCTGTTCATAAATTTATATTGGACAAAGCGGAAGCTATTTCAAAACTAAATTAAAGGAACACAGACGTTTTCTTCTCGATAATAAGTTGAATTATACATATACTGCACATCTAATGAAAGAGAAATATGATTTTGACGAATATTTTAGGATTTTGCATAAAAAAATAAGGGTCTAAAACGAGTTGCTTGTGAGCATCTGAAGAAGTAAACTATGTCAACGAAACGCGTTCTGCAAACAACTGTAGATAATAAATAGAAATCAACATATATATATATATATATATATATATATATATATATATTGTCATGGTATTTACAGTTAAAATAAATAATTACATAAATATATTAAGGAAAAGACTCACCTTTGTATATAAGTTGACTCGTTAGAGTATAACTAGAGCAAAATTCATTAAATAATATCCATTCTGACAGAAATATTAATAATTCAATTCGTAAAAACACTCACAAGCTAAAATTATGAAGAAAAAACATATTTAGGATACATAACGACTAGTCAAATTAAAATTCTTTGAACGGTAATCAAAAAACAGTACTCTTGTTGACAGTTAATAAATAGAATTCACAGGGAGATTTCAATTCACAATTATTCAATGTAAAACCAGCCAAAGTTGCAAAAAAATAGAAGTAATTTGAATTTAGATATCAAATTTGAAATTGATGAAGAATTTGTTGAAAAGATTTGTTATTATAAAGAATCACATATAAACTTTAATGAAATTGTTCACAAAGAACAAGCTAAATTATATATAATTCACCAGAATGATGTAAATAGGACACATTTGATCAAAATTCACTTAATTCAATGAAAGATAGCATCTACGTCAGATATTTTCAAATGATTAATGTAAGAGAGATCCTTGAAAAGGTTTAGGCATCAATAGTATTGTAATAGCATCTAAGCTAAAGAAATTTAATCAATTTCATAAGTAATATTAAGTATTTTATAAGTTATAAGCATTAGAAGTTAAAATTTGTTAAATTTTGACACTTGAAATACTTTACGAAGGAAAAGCAAGACTTTTACTGTTCTGTTTAACATGAAACATACATCAAAATGTAGTTAAAAAAATAAGCTAATTTTCAAAAGTAATTTCAAACCAGAAGATATTGTAAATTTTGTAAAATCATCAAAAGCATCATTTTTATATAATTTTGACAGAAGCTAGTAAGCTTAGAAATTCAACTTTTCTTGAAAACTATAAATAGGGCAGACACAGAAAAAGTCGGCAGTCTCCAATTATATGCAGAGCAGAATCCTTGTCGGTCCATAATCAATTAAAGTTCAAAAAAGTATCATCATCTGAAAAAAAAGAAGATTATTTGATTATTGTGAATGGAAAGTGAATCCAGAAAATACAATATCTGAATGTGAATGGAAAAATATCACATAGAAATCAAGTTTCAAACGAATTGGATATATCGAAGAAAATCAACAAAGTAGCCTGTGAATTTCAGAACGTTCTAGAAGTGTTGTTTCCAACGAAACCAATGTATTCCTGAAACTTAGAAGGGACAGTAAAAAGAACAATCCTAAAATGAAGAACAAACTTACCAAAGTTATTAAAATTCAATCCTGTTAATATTTCCAGAAAGAAATTTAGAAATAGCAATCATTGTTTACATTAGAATTACGTTAGGTTATTTAGATAAGGTTAGGTTAACATAGAATTAGATTTAGGTTATTGTTCACTGATTATAATATTTCAAATTACTTTCATAAAATATAATTTAAAAATTCAATCTTTTAGAAAATTCAAATTGAACCCTCCCTCAAATATCGAATCAGATTTAATGATATTTTAATTTCAATTATTCAAAATTATAATATTAAGAGCTAACCAGAATCATAGAATACATCACTTACATACAAGGGTGATCTAATAAGTATTAATAATAATAATAATAATAATCGTCTTTATTTCAAAAAAAAAGTATGTGCATACATAGATTTGAAAACAAATTTGTAGATCTTACAAGGACCAATCTGGAGCGAAGTTTAGTCGAGGACTATTCTTACACTTAACTCACAGAATGTACCCATTCATGTCCCATGTGGACTTACAAAAAAAAAAACGAATATCCGCTCCCTAAAAATATAATACTTAACCTAAACAAAATAAAAATCAAAAATTGAGAATAACTAAGTACTTGAATGAATTAAAAAAAAAAAAAAATATAATAGGTATACAAAGGTTTCGATCGATTCATTGAAACTTAATAAAAAAAAAAAATATATATATAGTACGAACTATCAGATAAGAAAAGCGAAAAAATAAAAGTAAAACAAGTTTGAATAAAGCAACACTTAAAGAATTTGACTACAAAAAAGGAGACCTCTCACATATGACCTATACTGATAAAAGTTGACCAGATGGAGACCGGACTGAAATTGGTTGGACACCTTGACAGCAATGTAGGAAAAACATTTTTGAAATCTGGCAGTTCTATGCAAAGGAACAGTGAGTTCACCCCTATTACGAACCACTCTATCGTGTGCGACCGATCTAGGCACGAGTTTGTCTTTCAGCACTGTAGAAGACGGCGTATTCTGAATTTTGAAAACGAAACAAGCAAGATGTAGTTTCACTCTGTTCTCCATACGTAGCCATCCCAACTCGTTAATTTTATGAGAAATATGATCGAACTTACGTAAACCGAAGACAAACCTACAGCAGTAATTTTGAACAAGCTGAATACGACGCCGGAAGAACGAGTTCAAACATGGGCCAAACACTACATCGCAATAATTAAACCTCGAAAGAACTAAGGACTCAACAAGATTTCTACGCATATTGAATGTGAGCAAACGTCTAGCAGAATAAAGAGCCTTCAACCTATAATGCGCACTCCTCACCAATTCCATTACATGTTGAGAAAAGCAAAGCTCGTCATCCAACATGAGACCAAGATTTCTAGCCGAATTCACCACATTTATGCGAACACCATCGACTTGAATTTCCAGCATGGATGAAATCGAAGCCCTACATCGTCTTTTCGAATAAACCAGAAGCCTGGATTTAGATGCATTTATCGAAAGATTATGCGCAGTAGCACACGATAATAAAACCTTCAGATCGTCATTTACTCTTGAAGATGCTAGATGGATATCTTCGACAGGGCAACAATAAATAAGTTCGGTATCATCCGCATAAGTCACAGGTTTACAATATTTAAGACCAGATAACAAGTCGGAGGTGTAAATAATAAATAACAAAGGGCCGAGAACAGACCCCTGGGGTACTCCCGCAGAAACCCGAGCTGAATCTGAGAGTCTTCCACCCGCCCTTATCCTCTGGGTACGCAATGAAAGAAATGACCTGATCATAGTTACAGCAGCACAAGAAAAGCCGAAGTAAGACGCCTTGGCGCACATCAAATTATGGTTGATGGTGTCAAAGGCTTTTGAAAAGTCCAACAACAACAGCAGGACAACCGATCCCTTATCTAGGCCGGAAAAAACATCATCAGTAACCGATGCCAAAGCAGTAGCGGTACTGAAATACTTCCTGAAACCATTCTGATAAGCAGGCAATAAATCACAATTCACAACATATTCATATATCTGATCATACAAAATCCTCTCCAAAATCCTTGACACCACCGGAAGTATACTGATAATACGCAACTCGGAATGAGCAGTCGGATTGATGACTTTGGGCAGAGGAACACCAATTGCTTCCTTCCATTGCATGGGAAAACTATTACAAAGTATACAACTATTAATTAGATGTAAAATCATAGAATCGATAAAGGGTCTGGCGTGACCCAACATCGCCAGGGAAATACCGTCGCAACCAAAGGATCTACTCTCAATACCACCCAAAACAACCAAAAGAGCATTCATATCAACAATCCTGAACTCAAAAATCGACGAATTGGGGAATTGATTCTTCTGATAAAATTCTATCCTCTCCGAGCATACAGCATCATTAACCGAACCATTAAGTTTAGCAAAGAAGTTATTAATTTCATCCGGATCAGAAAGTGTATCCGGAAGGAGACGGTGAGGTCTTCTGTGGACGTAAAGAGACCTAAGAGCATCCCAAGATTTTTTACAGCCACCATGACTAGCCTCGAACAGAAAGGATTTTTTACTCTTACGAATTTCGGATAACACTCGATTGCGAAGTGACCTGTAAGTAAGTTGGTCGTGATTAGAGCCCGATCTCTTAAACTTATTCAATGCTATATCACGTGTCTTCATTAAGGCCCCAATTGTTTCGGTAAGCCATTCAGCTTTAGGTTTCGTTACTCTCTTTCTCCTCAAGGGAGCATGGCGACCGTAAGTATCGATCAAAAATCCATTGAACATATCCACCTTTTTATTCACATTCAACTCGGAGAGGAATCTGTGCCATGGGTTAGCCTGTAAGTCTGCCAAAAAGGACGCGGGATCGAAACCACTAAAATCCCTTACTTCAATTATTTTCGACTGCCTCTTGAACGGTTTCAGGACTAGCTCACAAAAGGGCATTGCGTGATCACTAATATGATCTGTGCAGATAACTCCGCATTTTCCAATCAGATTGGAGGCACAGTTGACGAAAATAGGGTCAATTAGAGTGCTCGATTTATAAGTGACGCGTGTAGGCTCCGAAATAACCTGTGTAAATCCATAAGACGATAAGCATTCACTGACCGGATTACTAACATTCATCATATTCACATTGACGTCTCCCAAACACACAACATAATCAGCCATAGGGCATATATAATTCAACATATTGTCAATATCGTGTATGAATGATTCCAACCTGGAATTCCTACTCTTTCGATTGGGAGGCCTATACATCACACCCACTACAATAACAAAACCTCTTACCACAAGCTTCACCCAAATACACTCAGTGAGACTTTCCAATGCGAAATCAAGAGTCACCAACTCGGCGCGAAAGCAATCTCTTACATACAAGCCTACACTAAATTCATTCACTAAATTTCATATAATATAATACCATAACAATATATATATATATATATATATATATATATATATATATATATATATATATATATATATATATATATATATATGTGTTTCATTTAACTATAATAAAATTTCGAGGTATCTTATAACGAAAAAAATTATTATATAAAATTTGTAGATTTATCTGATAAGTTTTTTAATTGGCTTCAAGATCGTTTAATGATAAAAGCGCATCTAGTTGTCGAGTGTGTACGTTCGTATTTGAACTGCAATTTTTTTATAATCACATAACTTGCCGTCTGTCTATTCAACCTATATCACCGATTAGCTCGAAGATTTTTTATGAGCACCACTCTTCCTGAAATAAAAGAGAGAAATTCGTGAAGGTCTCAGGGATTGGGGTATTATTTGTAGAAAAAGGGAAACCAGCGATGTTCTTGGACATCAAAGGTGTGTGAAGATCGCTTAATATTCGAAGAGCAAAAATAATTATACAACAAGAAACCTAACATACAAGAATCTCGTTCAATAATAACACTAACATTGGAATATCAGTAGTGAAGGCAGATATACAGGTAAACGTGAATAAACTGTATGAAAATGAATGCCTCTGGTGACCTATGAATATACGACGAGTATGGCACTACCTTGCTGTAATCAAGTTCACTAAGGATTTTTATCACGTGGTTACAAGCAGCCCTGATGACCTTCCAAGGAAATGTCACTATCTTATAACTCTTACACTACACGAAATCCTCATCAATACATATTACGATATAGCCTAACTTCCAAAACCTGAAAGCAAGTATTCCTAGCCTAGGTCTTATTTATTACTGTTCTTCAAACCTCCTCTATAATTGGGTAACCAATACTTTGACAGATTCTAGCCTAAAACTTCCACAGAGGTAAACAACCTAAGTTCGGCTTGATGACGGTATGCTCACCTACCAAATTCCAGGTGAGATGATATACATTGGGGAGTGACTTTCCTATCCGTATTAACGTGTTAAAAATTCTCGAGGTTAAAATAAAAAATCGACATCTCTTATATGAGGAATAAAATTTACAAACGATGTTACGTATCAAAAAAGTCGCTCAATAATCTGCAAATTGTATATGAATGAGAGCACCAGATTTCCAATACTTTCAACTTGACATATTTTCCAAATATTTGTTTCAATACATTTCTGACTGGAAAGCTCATCTATTCTGCTCACACCCTGAAACTCCAATAAATATAAATTTTCCAACCGACGTAATCAGAATCACAAAATGTCTATTCTGAGACCTCGTGATCACGGTCAACTTATCCCAATAATTCACAGCGATCAAGTGCAGGAGGCCTTAAGCCTGCACAAGTCACTAGCAGATCCAATTCCATATGCACCGAAGAGATTGCAAATTGCGAAGATATAAGGTTGTTCGGAAAGTAATTTCGTTTCTTCCCGACAAAGGATTTAATTGTATTTGTTCGAATCCAACTTCACACTGAAGCCGTATAATCATTATATGTTTTGAGAACTGATAAAGCAAGACTTGTGTGTGAAAAACTTCAATTAATTCTACGCCGCAGTTTTTGGTAGATGCCCTTTTAAATATGGAGAGCAATACGTAGCATTTTCGTCATAATTTACTTTTTTACTATAAAAAAGGTAGAAATGCTGTTTAAGCCAGAAATAAATTAAACGATGTGTATGGAGAAGATGTGTTGACCGCACGCCAGTGCCAGAACTGGTTTGCAAATTTTCGATCCGGCAATTTTGATGTCGAAGATGCACCACGTTCCTGATAGCCGGATAAAGACACGATAAAGGTATTAGTTGAAGCAAATCGGTGACTAACAACACGTGAGATCGGTGAGAGGTTGAATTTATCGAATTCAACTGTTTATGACCATTTGAAAGGCTTGACGTCGAGGCTCGATAAACGGGTTCCCCATGTTCCCACGGAGAGAAATTCGTGTCGTCGCGTTGACGTCTGCGATTCTCTTCTCAAACGTCACGAGAATGATCCATTTTTGAAGCGCATCATTGCTGAGGACGAAAAATTTAAATAGATAATGCGAGACCTCACACAAGTTTGGTCACTCGCTAAAAGCTTTTACAGCTAAAATGGGATACACTGCCATACCCAGCATATTCTCCAGATCTAGTGCCTTCGGATTATTATTTGTTTGGTTCATTGCATTTCAAATGAACAGGTCAAAAATAACCTGAATCAGTTTTTGTTAGTAAGCACTAAAAATTTTATAAGCGTTGAATCATGGCAAATGGCAAAAGGTGATGGACCAGAATGGCTAATATATAATTTAATAAAATATTTATTCATTATATAAAAAAAAATCTTTCATTTTCACAAAAAAAACGAACTTACTTTACGAACAACCCAATAAATGTACTAGGTGCATCAAGAACTTGGGAAACTTCCACATTTCGAAACCGTGAAAATAGGCATGTTTCCAAGTTTTTCCGGATCCGATGGAGTTCAAATTCAGTATTTAGATATGAAATAATGACACGTAGGCTTATGCATGATTTAGTGAAGATGAGTTACGGGAATTTTCTGGAAAATTTAGAGCGTTCTAACAAAAATATATTTTCTATATTCATGTTGTCTTTCCAGTAGCAGTATAGAAACTAATCAGCCCATTTTATACGAATTAGTTGATAACACATTTGGGGGATCCAAAATGGTGTTGCATTTTTCTTGATCATTAATGAAACCTGCCCAATTTTTTATCTACTATGTGGAACTATTTGAATATTGAAACAAATTAATTGAAACAAATTAATATATGTTTATCTTCTACAATTTTAATTTAAAAAATTTTTATTCAAAAAAACTTTTAGAATTAAATTAATGTCTAAAACAAGCACCGCTTATATTTAATAGACGTATATAATCTAAACTCAATATACAATGTCAAATGGAATAAATAAACCAAAAGATACACGAAAGTCCCTAAAATTAATAAATAAATATTTAAAGGAGACAAATTTTGTTTCTGGTCTTGCCCTCAAAACGCCATTTGTACCTTGAAAACATGAACACACTTAAAGGACCTCTCAAAGAATATAATTTATTTGAAATATTTAATATATTTAAATATTCGAATAAGTAAATTCAGAAATCTCTCAAAGCATGCACTATATCTTCAAAAAACAAATATAGTTCAAAACAATTCCGTCTTCAGTCCTGAAATATATTCAAAATATCAAAATCAAAAACTAACCTGTACCAAACCACTCAACACGTGTAAATGAATAATGTTTCGAGACATAGATCATCTTTATAATTCAAGATTTATCTATGCTCTAACAGAATCAAAGAACAGTGTGAGCTATTTTTAAGGTTTACCTAAATTCATTGACACTGTATAATGAAATTTATTGAAGCCAAGATATAATTATATATTATATATAAAATAAAATAGAAAGGCCTTTTACTTGATAGAAGAAATATAACGAAATTTGAATATTGAAACAAATTAATATATGCTTATCTTCTACAATTTTAATTTAAAAAATTTTTATTCAAAAAAACTTTTAGAATTCAATTAATGTCTAAAACAAGCACCGCTTATATTTAATAGACGTATATAATCTAAACTCAATATACAATGTCAAATGGAATAAATAAACCAAAAGATACACGAAAGTCCCTAAAATTAATAAATAAATATTTAAAGGAGACAAATTTTGTTTCTGGTCTTGCCCTCAAAACGCCATTTGTACCTTGAAAACATGAACACACTTAAAGGACCTCTCAAAGAATATAATTTATTTGAAATATTTAATATATTTAAATATTCGAATAAGTAAATTCAGAAATCTCTCAAAGCATGCACTATATCTTCAAAAAACAAATATAGTTCAAAACAATTCCGTCTTCAGTCCTGAAATATATTCAAAATATCAAAATCAAAAACTAACCTGTACCAAACCACTCAACACGTGTAAATGAATAATGTTTCGAGACATAGATCATCTTTATAATTCAAGATTTATCTATGCTCTAACAGAATCAAAGAACAGTGTGAGCTATTTTTAAGGTTTACCTAAATTCATTGACACTGTATAATGAAATTTATTGAAGCCAAGATATAATTATATATTATATATAAAATAAAATAGAAAGGCCTTTTACTTGATAGAAGAAATATAACGAAATTTGAATATTGAAACAAATTAATATATGCTTATCTTCTACAATTTTAATTTAAAAAATTTTTATTGAAAAAAACTTTTAGAATTAAATTAATGTCTAAAACAAGCACCGCTTATATTTAATAGACGTATATAATCTAAACTCAATATACAATGTCAAATGGAATAAATAAACCAAAAGATACACGAAAGTCCCTAAAATTAATAAATAAATATTTAAAGGAGACAAATTTTGTTTCTGGTCTTGCCCTCAAAACGCCATTTGTACCTTGAAAACATGAACACACTTAAAGGACCTCTCAAAGAATATAATTTATTTGAAATATTTAATATATTTAAATATTCGAATAAGTAAATTCAGAAATCTCTCAAAGCATGCACTATATCTTCAAAAAACAAATATAGTTCAAAACAATTCCGTCTTCAGTCCTGAAATATATTCAAAATATCAAAATCAAAAACTAACCTGTATCAAACCACTCAACACGTGTAAATGAATAATGTTTCGAGACATAGATCATCTTTATAATTCAAGATTTATCTATGCTCTAACAGAATCAAAGAACAGTGTGAGCTATTTTTAAGGTTTACCTAAATTCATTGACACTGTATAATGAAATTTATTGAAGCCAAGATATAATTATATATTATATATAAAATAAAATAGAAAGGCCTTTTACTTGATAGAAGAAATATAACGAAATTTGAATATTGAAACAAATTAATATATGCTTATCTTCTACAATTTTAATTTAAAAAATTTTTATTGAAAAAAACTTTTAGAATTAAATTAATGTCTAAAACAAGCACCGCTTATATTTAATAGACGTATATAATCTAAACTCAATATACAATGTCAAATGGAATAAATAAACCAAAAGATACACGAAAGTCCCTAAAATTAATAAATAAATATTTAAAGGAGACAAATTTTGTTTCTGGTCTTGCCCTCAAAACGCCATTTGTACCTTGAAAACATGAACACACTTAAAGGACCTCTCAAAGAATATAATTTATTTGAAATATTTAATATATTTAAATATTCGAATAAGTAAATTCAGAAATCTCTCAAAGCATGCACTATATCTTCAAAAAACAAATATAGTTCAAAACAATTCCGTCTTCAGTCCTGAAATATATTCAAAATATCAAAATCAAAAACTAACCTGTACCAAACCACTCAACACGTGTAAATGAATAATGTTTCGAGACATAGATCATCTTTATAATTCAAGATTTATCTATGCTCTAACAGAATCAAAGAACAGTGTGAGCTATTTTTAAGGTTTACCTAAATTCATTGACACTGTATAATGAAATTTATTGAAGCCAAGATATAATTATATATTATATATAAAATAAAATAGAAAGGCCTTTTACTTGATAGAAGAAATATAACGAAATTTGAATATTGAAACAAATTAATATATGTTTATCTTCTACAATTTTAATTTAAAAAGTTTTTATTCAAAAAAACTTTTAGAATTAAATTAATGTCTAAAACAAGCACCGCTTATATTTAATAGACGTATATAATCTAAACTCAATATACAATGTCAAATGGAATAAATAAACCAAAAGATACACGAAAGTCCCTAAAATTAATAAATAAATATTTAAAGGAGACAAATTTTGTTTCTGGTCTTGCCCTCAAAACGCCATTTGTACCTTGAAAACATGAACACACTTAAAGGACCTCTCAAAGAATATAATTTATTTGAAATATTTAATATATTTAAATATTCGAATAAGTAAATTCAGAAATCTCTCAATGCATGCACTATATCTTCAAAAAACAAATATAGTTCAAAACAATTCCGTCTTCAGTCCTGAAATATATTCAAAATATCAAAATCAAAAACTAACCTGTACCAAACCACTCAACACGTGTAAATGAATAATGTTTCGAGACATAGATCATCTTTATAATTCAAGATTTATCTATGCTCTAACAGAATCAAAGAACAGTGTGAGCTATTTTTAAGGTTTACCTAAATTCATTGACACTGTATAATGAAATTTATTGAAGCCAAGATATAATTATATATTATATATAAAATAAAATAGAAAGGCCTTTTACTTGATAGAAGAAATATAACGAAATTTGAATATTGAAACAAATTAATATATGTTTATCTTCTACAATTTTAATTTAAAAAGTTTTTATTCAAAAAAACTTTTAGAATTAAATTAATGTCTAAAACAAGCACCGCTTATATTTAATAGACGTATATAATCTAAACTCAATATACAATGTCAAATGGAATAAATAAACCAAAAGATACACGAAAGTCCCTAAAATTAATAAATAAATATTTAAAGGAGACAAATTTTGTTTCTGGTCTTGCCCTCAAAACGCCATTTGTACCTTGAAAACATGAACACACTTAAAGGACCTCTCAAAGAATATAATTTATTTAAAATATTTAATATATTTAAATATTCGAATAAGTAAATTCAGAAATCTCTCAAAGCATGCACTATATCTTCAAAAAACAAATATAGTTCAAAACAATTCCATCTTCAGTCCTGAAATATATTCAAAATATCAAAATCAAAAACTAACCTGTACCAAACCACTCAACACGTGTAAATGAATAATGTTTCGAGACATAGATCATCTTTATAATTCAAGATTTATCTATGCTCTAACAGAATCAAAGAACAGTGTGAGCTATTTTTAAGGTTTACCTAAATTCATTGACACTGTATAATGAAATTTATTGAAGCCAAGATATAATTATATATTATATATAAAATAAAATAGAAAGGCCTTTTACTTGATAGAAGAAATATAACGAAATTTGAATATTGAAACAAATTAATATATGTTTATCTTCTACAATTTTAATTTAAAAAATTTTTATTCAAAAAAACTTTTAGAATTAAATTAATGTCTAAAACAAGCACCGCTTATATTTAATAGACGTATATAATCTAAACTCAATATACAATGTCAAATGGAATAAATAAACCAAAAGATACAGGAAAGTCCCTAAAATTAATAAATAAATATTTAAAGGAGACAAATTTTGTTTCTGGTCTTGCCCTCAAAACGCCATTTGTACCTTGAAAACATACAAATGGCGTTTTGAGGGCAAGACCAGAAACAAAATTTGTCTCCTTTAAATATTTATTTATTAATTTTAGGGACTTTCGTGTATCTTTTGGTTTATTTATTCCATTTGACATTGTATATTGAGTTTAGATTATATACGTCTATTAAATATAAGCGGTGCTTGTTTTAGACATTAATTTAATTCTAAAAGTTTTTTTGAATAAAAATTTTTTAAATTAAAATTGTAGAAGATAAACATATATTAATTTTAGAAATAAATTCTTCCATAGTATGTCCTATGATTAAATAGAGGGATGTAATTAAAACACACTATTTTTGTAAATAAATTTTTATAATCTTTGGCGATCGATTTCGGTAATTACCATCCTCAGGCCAGCTGAAAATATACAATGATATATACGTATTCTGTTCTGGTTTTGTTTTGATAAAATAAATTGATGTTTACAAACTTTTGAGGTTAACTAAGAGTGTGCAACTTACTGTCTACTGAATTAAAATGGATATGAATGCATTATATATTTGTGTACTTCTCAACTTTATTAATGTTCTATTTTTTATTATTTAGTCGATATATTATATTGTAATTAAGTGGAGAGTCTTGGTGTGTTTACTTGTTGGAATGTCATCCAATTGTGGGAGAGGTGAAAAGCGAATGTGAGTACTGTCAAATTTTGATATTATTTCGGTGGCAGGAAAGATTGTGAATTTCTGTTCTTTTTATGTATCAATGAGCTTGAAAATGTTCCTTCCATTAAATTCTATGTTATCATTTAATAGAAATGGATCATCTCTATTTTTCACCTTCACGCTTTTCACCTCTCCCACAATTGGATGACATTCCAACAAGTAAACACACCAAGACTCTCCACTTAATTACAATATAATATATCGACTAAATAATAAAAAATAGAACATTAATAAAGTTGAGAAGTACACAAATATATAATGCATTCATATCCATTTTAATTCAGTAGACAGTAAGTTGCACACTCTTAGTTAACCTCAAAAGTTTGTAAACATCAATTTATTTTATCAAAACAAAACCAGAACAGAATACGTATATATCATTGTATATTTTCAGCTGGCCTGAGGATGGTAATTACCGAAATCGATCGCCAAAGATTATAAAAAAAAAAAATTTATTTACAAAAATAGTGTGTTTTAATTACATCCCTCTATTTAATTAAATATATTAATTTGTTTCAATATTCAAATTTCGTTATATTTCTTCTATCAAGTAAAAGGCCTTTCTATTTTATTTTATATATAATATATAATTATATCTTGGCTTCAATAAATTTCATTATACAGTGTCAATGAATTTAGGTAAACCTTAAAAATAGCTCACACTGTTCTTTGATTCTGTTAGAGCATAGATAAATCTTGAATTATAAAGATGATCTATGTCTCGAAACATTATTCATTTACACGTGTTGAGTGGTTTGGTACAGGTTAGTTTTTGATTTTGATATTCTGAATATATTTCAGGACTGAAGACGGAATTGTTTTGAACTATATTTGTTTTTTGAAGATATAGTGCATGCTTTGAGAGATTTCTGAATTTACTTATTCGAATATTTAAATATATTAAATATTTCAAATAAATTATATTCTTTGAGAGGTCCTTTAAGTGTGTTCATGTTTTCAAGGTACAAATGGCGTTTTGAGGGCAAGACCAGAAACAAAATTTGTCTCCTTTAAATATTTATTTATTAATTTTAGGGACTTTCGTGTATCTTTTAGTTTATTTATTCCATTTGACATTGTATATTGAGTTTAGATTATATACGTCTATTAAATATAAGCGGTGCTTGTTTTAGACATTAATTTAATTCTAAAAGTTTTTTTGAATAAAAATTTTTTAAATTAAAATTGTAGAAGATAAACATATATTAATTTGTTTCAATATTCAAATTGCGTTATATTTCTTCTATCAAGTAAAAGGCCTTTCTATTTTATTTTATATATAATATATAATTATATCTTGGCTTCAATAAATTTCATTATACAGTGTCAATGAATTTAGGTAAACCTTAAAAATAGCTCACACTGTTCTTTGATTCTGTTAGAGCATAGATAAATCTTGAATTATAAAGATGATCTATGTCTCGAAACATTATTCATTTACACGTGTTGAGTGGTTTGGTACAGGTTAGTTTTTGATTTTGATATTTTGAATATATTTCAGGACTGAAGACGGAATTGTTTTGAACTATATTTGTTTTTTGAAGATATAGTGCATGCTTTGAGAGATTTCTGAATTTACTTATTCGAATATTTAAATATATTAAATATTTCAAATAAATTATATTCTTTGAGAGGTCCTTTAAGTGTGTTCATGTTTTCAAGGTACAAATGGCGTTTTGAGGGCAAGACCAGAAACAAAATTTGTCTCCTTTAAATATTTATTTATTAATTTTAGGGACTTTCGTGTATCTTTTGGTTTATTTATTCCATTTGACATTGTATATTGAGTTTAGATTATATACGTCTATTAAATATAAGCGGTGCTTGTTTTAGACATTAATTTAATTCTAAAAGTTTTTTTGAATAAAAATTTTTTAAATTAAAATTGTAGAAGATAAACATATATTAATTTGTTTCAATATTCAAATTTCGTTATATTTCTTCTATCAAGTAAAAGGCCTTTCTATTTTATGTGGAACTATGCTTACAAATTCTCTTTTTTTGTGAAGTGCCAAAATACTACTTTTCCGTTTGAATTCCTTCATTCTGTTAAATTTGAGCTGATTAATCTCAACCAATTACATTGGATAAAAAGGAAGTTTTTTGTCTTTAGTAGAAAGTCTTTTAAATTTTTTAAATATCAAACAGAGAAATACTGTAAGACCTTAGTAAAAATTGTATTTATATATGATTTCCTTGAAATTTTTAAAATCAAATAAAATGAATGCCTTAAAAAACACTGTTCACTTTTTAAGAGACGTATAGAATTAACAGAAATAATTCAGTATCAAATGCAGATAACAGAATCCAAAGAAAATATAAAAATAGCGATGTAACTCACTCAACAAACATTTAGTGGAGACAGGGCTGTTTCATATCGGTATTTTGAGAAAACAAATTCCACTCTCAAAATGTCCAACATAAAATAATGAAAGTCTTCGAAATAATCCCTATTTGAAAAAACTTTTCAAAACTATGTAACACATCTTCATAAACCAATTATATTGGACTGAATGCTGAAGATTCTGCAATCCAATGTAATTGTTTGTCGGAACATAGGTTATGCATCGTAACAAATTCGGTGAAAATGACAAAGCTTCGCTTCTCGAGAGGCTCGACCAACTTTATGCTCAACCAACTATATACAAAAAGCGATCAATAAATAAAATAAATAAGAAATCAAAGATGAAAAAGCAAGAACTTTCTTCAGCGTGCTTGGACATCAATTCAATAAAGTAAATAAAAACAACTTGGCTTAAGTTTCACTATTTATTTCATGTGTGTTGACATATATGTTTCAGATTTTCAGCCCATTTTCAAAACTGAAAAATCCTATTTATGATAGTAGGGTAGAAAACAGGTAGAATTTTGAAGAGTATAAAAATAAGATGTTGGTTTGGTCTTAATCTTTTACATAAATGATTATAAATTAAATTCAAGTTGTCCATTTGTGATTGGTAGCTTCCTTCCATATGCTAATAAAATTTCAAAACTTTCTTAAAGGTCCATTCTTCTGTTTTTATTAGCTATGTGTAAGATTTCAGTTCACTGAAATCTATAAAATGGTTGCTATTTATTCAAAGTTCCGAAAAATCAGATGTTATTTTTTTGTATTCTATCCTTATATTTATGAATCGTCCTGTGTAGCCCATGTAAAGTGCAGGGCATTCATTAAATTATAGTTTGTATATACCACTTTTTTCAAACGTTTCACGATAGTCTTTGCTATTGATTAAAAGTGAACCAAAGTTTTTTGTATTTGCACAAATAGTATTAATAATATTTTGTTTTAGTCTATTACAATTTTTGTTACTTATTTGTGGTATGAATTTGATGCTATGGAATTTTTCTTTTTCTTTGTCCTGAAGAATAGGGGTGAAGAGAAGCTATAGCTTTTTTATGTTTTTTAAAAGTTTTTAAAAATTAATTTATCTATTACGCCTATTACGTATTGTAACCATTGTTCGCCGCTTATGATTTCAAAACTTTAATTTCTTTGTTAGAATTTTCTATTGAGAGAGGTTTGTTTAGCACATGGAAGGAAGCTACCAATCACAAATGAACAACATGAATTTAATTTATCACCATCACTATCTGTAAAAGATTAAGACCGAACCAACATCTTTTTTTTACACTCTTCATAATTCTATCTATTATGTATCCTACTATTATAAATAGGACTTCAAGTTCTGTTCTATTCAGTTTTGAAAATGGGCTGAAAACCCGAAACATATATGGTAACAGACAAGTTGTTTTCATTTAGTTTATCAGTTTAAAAATGTTTCACCAAGTGATATGCGAGAAATCAATATCATTTATCAAGAATGGACATTAATTGTTGAATATTTGGAATTGATTTTCAATATCCATCCAAATAAAGTTCATCCACCTTTTTCCCTTCGTACATTAATAAATATTAGAAGAATAAAAGCAAACAAGCGTACTATTGAGATTACCTCAAATGATTGAATAGATTTTTCATTTCGTAGTTGCACTATATGAATTTAATATTAAGTTGCATTTCAATCATACAATATTTCGAATCTTTAGGCAGAGCTATTTGATGAACTACCCTTGCAATATTTCCTTATTGTGTTTCATTATTTTCAGTTCCTTTCACACACACGAACTTATAACGATTCGCAAAATCAATCCTACACACAAAAAACCAGAGAAACTTCACCTTATTGAAGGAGCTTTCAATAAAAAGTCATATTTCACCACGGCAAAAACTCTTTGTTCATTCAGCTGTGAATTGGAGAAAACAACAGGGGTTCAAGTCTAGCTTATTCCTGCTTATTTATGGCTTTAGGTCTATAAGGATTTTAGAATAGCGCGATTGGTATACATATGCTGCATTCAATCGAGGGAAATGCCCTTTTCCACTTTTACGAAAACAATATATTTTCCGGAGGAATATATTTTACTGCAGGGATGTTTTTCCATTCTTTCATAACATACATATTTCTCTTGTTATTCGACTGTAATTTTTCGTAATCTTTCAATTATTCAAAAGTTCGAAACGATTGCAACCTTGTGGAACTATAACACATAAGATATTCCAAGGAGATTATTCGTTTCAAGACAGAACAATTACATGTATATTTTTCGATAGTGAAACATAGTAATTTCTGTGAACTTATTTCAACATGTATGTTCACTAGGAGTCCATATTTTTTGTATAAAAATCTGAAAAATACTTTTTCCAATTTGATAATAAATAATTGATCGGTTTGGGTAACGACTCGCCGCTGAATCCACTTCTTGTAAACATAACGAGTAGTAAATTAAATTCAATTTCTATAAAATATTTACTGATGAACCACTATTGTTTCGCGACGCTAACGATTAATCATGTTCTACATTTGAACTGATGTTGATCAGTTTTTCAGTACACTTTCGATTGTTTGGGGCTCAAAAAAAACAGAAACAATTAATACTTCAAGAACTCTTATTATCAAAAATCAGAAATTGAAAATCATTTTAAACATTAGTGAAAAAGATGTTGAATTTGAGTAGAGACTGTGTAGAAGAAAAGGTAAGACGCTTCTGTTACTTGTGATACATCTATTGTTAACGTTGAAATAAAATTGTTTTCATTTCGAATTTGTTGCCAGATGGGATATGTGTTCAAAGCTGATTGTGTTTCGGTTTCTATTTTGAACTTCTTTGAATTGATAAACTGTTAATCTTGTTAGATGTTTAATTATTGTTTTAGGGAAAATTCGATGCGTTTTAAAGTTTTTTTTTTGATAAAGGCAAAAATGCAATTCAGGTGGATGCAATTGTGAACGGTATTTATGGTCCCGTTGTTATTAGAGCTAATTATGTGCAATTTTGGTTTATTCGATTCCGTTTTTGATGTTAAAAATGCACCTCGCACAGGCAGGCCCGTCGTTGAAAATGTCGAGTTGCGAGGCGTACCCTAATATGCCAGTCGACTGCAACTACTAAGACGCAGTATCAACCAGGAGCTAAGATCGACCATAAAACAGATTAAAACTATTTGTGCAAAGGCAGATTCAAAAAGAAGCTCGATGTTTGTGTGCCACAACAATTAACACTAAAAAACCTGATAGATCGAATTTGCATCTGCGAAACCTTAGAATGAAATGGATCCATTTCTTAAACAGATGGTGACTGGGGATTGAAATTTGGTCACAAAGTGCGGTTAAGCACCTCAAACATTGGCCAAACCAGGTCTCAAGGCCCGGAAGATTCTACTGTACATTTGGTGGAACTAAATCATTTATAATGAGTTATTTTTATAAGGCCAGGCACTTAATTCGTATCTTGACTGATAACAACCATTTGAAGCTAGATATTAACAAAAAACGGCCAGAATACACCAATATAAGAGGTATTGTGTTCCATCAGGACCACGCTAATTACAATTATACACAAATATCAAGGAAAACACTTCCTGAAGCATATAAATTGACTCGTTAGAGTGTGATTAGATGAAAATCAATTCTAACAAAAATATTTATAATTCAATTTATAAAAAATACCCACAAACCAACATGTTTGAGAAAAACTATTTTCGGAGTACATAACGACTAGTTGAGTTTGAATCCTTTAAACGTTGGTCAAAAATCAGGAATCTGACTGATAACAACCATTTGAAGCTAGATATTAACAAAAAACGGCCAGAATACACCAATATAAGAGGTATTGTGTTCCATCAGGACCACGCTAATTACAATTATACACAAATATCAAGGAAAACACTTCCTGAAGCATATAAATTGACTCGTTAGAGTGTGATTAGATGAAAATCAATTCTAACAAAAATATTTATAATTCAATTTATAAAAAATACCCACAAACCAACAGGTTTGAGAAAAACTATTTTCGGAGTACATAACGACTAGTTGAGTTTGAATCCTTTAAACGTTGGTCAAAAATCAGGAATCTTGGTGAAAGAAATAGAACTAATTTCAATTTGGAGTTCTAGTTTGAAATGCGAAAGAAAACGATGAAGAGATTTGTTATTATAATTAATCCCATTTTAATTTTACTGAAATTATTGACGACGAACAAGCCAAATCAAAACTTACTCTCCAAAATAGCGTTAATAAGGAAAAAGTAATCAAAAATCAATTAGTTCAAGAAAATATAGTTTCTACGTCAGAAATGTTGGAAATATGTGAGTGAAAAATATCCTTAAAGATGCTTCAGCATGAATAAAGTTGTAATAGCGTATAAGCGTATGAAACGTAATCAATTTCATACATAATATTAAGTAATTTTTAAGTTATAAGCATTAGCAGTTAAAATTTGTGAACTTTCGACACTTGAAATACTTTACGGATGAAAAGCAAAAATTCCACTGTTCTATTTAACATGAAATTAGTATCAAAATGTTGATAAAAAATTTGGCTAATTTTCTAGAATATTTTCAAACCAGAAAATACTGTAAATTTTGTATAATCATTAAAAACATTATTTTTCAAGAATTTCGACAAATGGTAGTAAGCTTTGGAATTAAATTTTTCAAGAAAACTATAATATAAACGAAGGAGACAAAATGACATTTAGTATCCGATACTCCAGAGTGGGAACCGTATCGCTCTGATTTAATATTTTTCACTCTTCCAAAATATACAGGTCAATAACCTGAAAAGAAGATAACATTATTATTGCGAATTGAAGTTGAATCCAGAAATACGTTACCTGAATATTTAAGTGAAAATATTCCACATAAAAATCAGGTATAAAACAATTTGGATGCTAAAAAGAAATTCAACGAAGTTAGCTGTGAATTCAGAATTTTCCAGAAATATCATTCACCAAGAATCCAATACAAATTCCTGAAAAAGAGAAGGATACTATTAAAGAAAAAATTGAAAGTGATGAATAAAGTTACCAAAGGTAGAAATAATCTTAATTCTGTAAAAATTTTCATGAAAAATACGTTTCTTGTTCCTACTAGTACTACGGAAATGAGATAAGATTGAGTTAGTATATGAACATAGACTTTAGCAATAAGTTAAGTTTAAAGTTCTCAACTTTACTTCAGATCACTTTGCTCCAAAATATATTTAAAAATTAAATTTTTAGAATATCCAATTGAACCCTTCCTACTTCAGTAAACCAAAATTAATAAAATAATAATAATAATAACCAACAACTTTAAGAGGTAAATTCCACAATAAATAATAATTATAATTAATTATAATTATAATAAAAAATACATTTATTGATTTCATAATAAATTGGCACCCAAAACATTGCACTTCTAATTGATGAAAATAATTTTAAAAATTTTATTTGAGAAATTCATACTGAAATGCGTGCGACCAAACACTTTTTGGGAACACCCCTATAATGGATGCTGTTATTTTCATGCGCCATAAAAATATACAGATGTCCTAAGTGTTATCAAAGAATCTTTTTTTCAATTTTAGGTTCAGTTACTTTTTGTACTCCTTTGAAGATGGTCCAAAGAACGAAACACGGATTTCGAATAAACTGTAAAGAATGAAAACTATGTAATTTTTTTTTAAATAAGAACGTTATTTCTGAATTTTTTATGAATTTCGTAAAAATTCATTTTAGTTGTCATCTTACTTATCCCTGCTTGTTTAAAAGAAAGTAATGAATTCGGAGTTTTTATCCTACCAATTTCAACGTCATATTCATACTTTTATCATTCCTCACATCCTTGTTTATAACACGGATAAATGCGTATTTAATGTCCTCGTTGTAGGACTCATTTTATCTCCCAGCTAGTTAAAGCCCACATAAAATACAATGAGAAGAACAGGACTCAACAATCAGACGGCATTTGCATAATGAATGTTGACAAACGAAGCAGGGAACTTATGCCGAGGAGTAAAAAGAGTTTTACGTCTAGAAAAAGGGGTCATTTTCGTTGAAAAAACCGAATGTGCGGTTCTTCTTGAGGTTGAATGAAGCAATTTGTACCCTAGTAATATGTTTATGGGCATCCTCATATTTTTTTTTATCCCCCTAGGATTATGACGATAAAGAAACGGGAGAATATTTTGAGTTTTTCCTAATGGAATATGTATGGCGTGTACGGAAATTTTGCTTTTATTTCGAAGGGTAATCTCGTCATTGTATCCTTTACTATGGAGTATGTATTTGAAAAGAAGGAATTCAATCTTTTTTCAATATGAATAAGGCAAAACTAATGGATACTCAACGGAAAATGCCTTTTAGGATATTTTTGATCATTATTATGATGAAATCTCGATGGTTTCTCATGACTGCTATCTACTCTAGTGCGCATAGTAGCTGTTTAATGGTTACTAGTTATATAGTAAGAGTAACTTTGCAATTTTTTGCAAAAAAGTTTTCGAGATACGATTTTTGTCGCATTGTCATCTCTAATCTTGACTTAGACATTATTGCTCACAGAGATATGTATTAATGAAATTAATGTGAATTTATGCCTGAAGAGAAAAAAAGAATGCTTCGGCAGTACAAAAACAAGATTTGTACGATCGGATACCATAAAAGAAGTTCTATTAAATATTTACGTTGTTGCAAAATGGCGAAGGCGCTATACTATTCCAGTCTGGATTTAACGAACATTGAGATAAACTTTTTTTAATGGTGCAATGGTATCAGATCATCCCTGAGTGATTCTTGTATCTGCTGGAAATTCTGTCGATCGATTTCAAAGAAGAAATAAAAAATTTGTGTAAATAATTAATCTCCCTGTGATCAATATTGTCAGGGTCATGAAGCTATGAAAAAATCATCATCTTGAAAACTAAGCAGAATCACACAACATCTATTGAGATGATTCTGAGAGTTCTAAGAGTAGGGTTATTGATTTATACATTGATCTTAACTGTAGATTACTCTCATGGAATAAAATAATTTTCTCATTTATCATTTTTCCAGATTCGTCTCAGATTGAAAGACACAGATGTTCAAATTCCAAAAGAATCAATTTTTCTTTTATGGCTTGGACATAGTCATTTCGACTGAATGAGAAATATTTCCCAATTATATTTTGTTTTTTCCTCAACTAATTTGTAACTATAAACTCGCCGACTAAATAAAATATATAATCAATTCAAATGTGAGTCAATACTTTATAGAAGTGAAATTTGAATGACTTTAAATTCAGAATTATATATTCTAACTTCAACAATATATACTGAAACTACATACAAAAATTATATAATTGATATCCTTATATATAATCAATATAATATATTTTTCAATGTCTCGGAAAAAATCTTTTTACATCCCGACATGAAACGTTTCAATACAAATGTATTAACAAAAACTATATAAGTATGTATTTTTGATCTTATTACATATTCGAATTTGAATTCAATACATTTCTGAAGAGGTCTAGAGACCGAAATAGCTATCAAATGTGCTATTCTTGTTCAGTTATTTTTATTTAATCCTTTTTTTTTGAGGATTTTAGATAATTAGGAATAGTGGATTTTCTTGTTTTTATATGTTAATATACATACTTATATAGCTTTTGTTGATACATTTGTTTCGAGATATTGGAAAATATTTTATATTGATTATATATAAGGATATCAATAAGATAGGTTTTGTATATATTTCCAATATATATTGTAGTTAGAATATGTAATTCTGAATTTAAAGTCATTTAAATTTTACTGCTATCAAATAATGAGTCACGTCCAAATTGATTTTTAAACTATGAAATATATTCATAGAGTCTGAATATCCACAATTTATCACTTAAGTATTTATCATTTTCGAAATTCTTGTTAGTTTTCTCATCATGGGAAATTATTTGAGGTGAATAAGTTTTGATATATTTTTCTGTGTTCCGAGTACAAATAGTTATAGGTTAAACGTAGCAACACCTTGATCATTTCTGTTTCATTTGGTTATTCTAACGCTTACTTCGAGTTCATTCGTTCCAAGTTTCATCTTATTTGTTGCGTTAAATTTTGATCTTGTCATATATTTGAATCTCAATTTAATACATTTCTGAAGAGGTCTAGAGACCGCAATAGCTATCAAATGTTGGAAATCTTGCTGAATTATTTTTATTTGATTCCTTGTTTTGGGGATTTTAGTAATTTTTGAATATTGGATTTTGTTGAATTTGTATGATTATATATCGGGTGTTTTTTTAGAGTGATAGAACTCTAAATTGAAATAAAATACATTTAAATTAAGACTGAAGCCAAATCTTTTTTTTTCGAAAGATAATTCAATGACATTTATGTTTTAAAAATAACTTCCGGCATATGTCCACCACGACTAGCTCTAGGGAACCGCATTCGACCAGACCATTTTGAACCATTTTTTCGAGTAATTCGAGCGTTATTTCATCAATAACACGAGTTATGTTTGCTTCCAAAGCGTCTATTGCTTGTGGTTTATCAGCATAAACCAATGACTTGACATAACCCCAAAGAAAATAATGCAGTGTCGCATGATTTTGGAGTCCAATTGATTGGACCATTTCTCGAAATAATGTTATCGCCTAATCTTTCTTTCAATAAGTCATTTATTACGGTAACAGCATGAGGTGAAGCACCATCTTGTTGAAACCGAAGCACTTCTGGATGGATACCATTCAAATTTTGAAACAAATAATCATTGATCATCGATCTGTAACGACAACCATTCGCTGTAACATTAGCTACAGTATCGTTTTCAAAGAAATATGGGCCGATGATGCCTCCAGCGTGTAAAGCACACCATACAGTGCGTTTTTCAGGATGCAATGGAACCTGCAAAACTTCTTGAGGATTGTTTTCACTCCATATATGGCAATTTTGCTTGTTTAGATAGCCGTTCAACCAGAAATGAGTTTAATCACTAAACACAATTTTACGATAAAATAGTCGATCAACTTCAAGCTGTTCTAGGGCCCAATCAGCAAACAAACGACGCTTATTATAGTCAAGTGGCTTCAGTTCTTGACCCAGTTGGATCTTGTATGCGTGAAGACCAAGTTCTTTACGCAAAATTTTCCATGTGGTGGATGCACAGAGTCCAACTTGTTGTGAACTTCGACGAATAGACAAATCTGGTTCATCCTTAACACTATGACTTACAGCAGCGATATTTTCTTCTGTTCATACAGTTCTTTGTCTTGTTATTGTTGTTGCATAGAGAAGAGAAAATGTTGTCCGAAATCTATTGATAGTTCGACGAATAAGCTGCTCTGATGGACGATTATGTAGAGCACAAATTTCATGAAGTGCTCTATAAGCTTATAGAACACTGATTTCGAAAATAAATTTCAACAATTTGTAAACGCTGTTGCAGCGTGAGTCTTTCCATGATAATTTGTCAAAGCTTACTGAACCGAAATGTCAAAACAACATGGATTCTACCTTCTGTCAAATCACAGTTGACCTTAAGGAAAAGTCATCACTCTAAAAGAACACCCACTCATACGTATATAGTTTTTTTAATACATTTGTATTAATAGGTTTCAGGTCGGGATGTAAAAAGTGTTTTTCCAAGACATTGAAAACTATTTTATATTGATTATATATAAGAATGTCAATTGGATAGTTTTTGTATAATATATAGACTCAATATATATTGAAGGAGTTAAAATACATAATTCTGAGTTTTAAGTTATTTAAAATAAATAAATTTATTACAAATCAGCGTAAAGCAAAAAAATTCATCTATCATGAATCATTATAAGAGTTTTTTATTATTTAAGATAATTGAATTAGTTCTCATCATTTTTTTTTAAATGCATTGTTTCTGGAATATTCATCGTTGAATGTATAAAAAAATCGGATAAAAATTCAAGTAATTTCACTAGATTTGTGGATCCGCTCCTGAGCTAGAAATATCCTTACAACAAGCTATTTTTACATTACTGCACAATTCTTTTTGACAAAAAATTTCATAGATTATTGATTTTCCTCGAGTGAGATATGCCAAAATACGAAACACAGGTTAACAATGCCAAATGAAACATTGTATAGAGGAAAATCCAGAGAATCAATAGAGTTTGATTATTATGCGCATATTATTTGACTGATTTTATATTAATAATTTTTTCATAAATTCGGAGAAAATAAGGGTATTCATGAAATTTTCGATATAAGAATGAAGAAATTCTGTATAATATTGTAGAGAAAACAATTGAATATTGACAGAAGATCCCTGTGGAAGCTCTGTTTTTCAGTATTAATAAAAAGTGAACTATTTTATTACACCTAGTACATCAACACCAAAATCATAAGAATTGAGTGATTGAATAAGTTTTTTCAAATAACATAAATAGAGGTTAAGACTTTATAGAAGGTATAAAAAATTATTTAAATATTTTAATATTAGCCTTCTACATATTTAATTTCAAAAAATTATATTCAATAATTATAACTTCAGGAACTAAATTGAAATAATGTTATATAAGTACCACTCATATCAAACGACATATAAAATAAACATTCATTATAAGACATCCAAATGATATAACAAAATCCAATAAATAGAAATTGTTAACCAAAATTCTATAAATTAAAAGTTTTGAATAGACAAAATTTTGTTTCTGGTGATCAATCTTATGAAAACAAATATCTTTCAAAAATGTGCAATATAATCTTAAGAAGTCCATCATAAAAGTATCTCACTTGGAATATTCAATATTATTGGATATCTAACTAAGTTAATATCTATGAAATCTCAAGATATGTATAAACATTACTGAAAAATAAGTTTTAAGAGAGACTTTGCCTCGTCAGTATTCAAATAATTCATATTCAATAAAATAAAACATCAATCAACAACAAATATTTAGTCACCCTTCAACAATTTAGAAAACTTCTGGTAAATGAGTACTGAAAAATTTAAATGTAAGATAACCTTACACTACATTTAAATCTGAGATAACCTTACACTACATTTAAATATTTCAGTACTCATTTACCAGAAGTTTTCTAAATTGTTGAAGGGTGAGTAAATATTTGTTGTTGATTGATGTTATATTTTATTGAATATAAATTATTTGAATACTGACGAAGCAAAGTCTCTCTTAAAAATTGTGTTTCAGTAATGTTTTCACATATCTTGAGATTTATACAAAGTAACTCAGTTAGATATCCAATAATATTGAATATTCTAAGTAAGATAGTTTTTAATGAAATTATTAAGATTATGTTAAACATTTTTGGAAGATATTTGTTTTCATAAGATTGATCAGCAGAAAAAAAATTTTGTCTATTCAAAATATTTAATTTATAGAATTTTGGTTAACAATTTTTATTTATTGGATTTTGTTATATCATTTGGATGTCTTATAATGAATGTTTATTTTATATGTCGTTTGATATAAGTGATACTTATATGACATTATTTTAATTTAATTCCTGAAGTTATAATTATTAAATATAATTTTTTGAAATTAAATATGCAGAAGTCTAATATTAAAATATTGAAATAAGTTTTTTCAAACAATTTTCATTAAATTTCAAGGGCCAGTAGACAGAGCTTTTCATTATTGTACAATCTGATTTTCACCAAGCAGAAGGCTAATATTAAAATATTTAAATAAGTTTTTTCAAACAATTTTCATTATATTTCAAGAGCCAGTAGACACAGCTTTTCATTATTGTACAATCTGATTTCACCAAAGAAAATGTGCATACAAAATGCATAAGTGTATTAGCACATTAGGAAATATGTAAATGTTCGTAGCTTTTCACCTAAGACGAATCTAGAAGGATGGAAAATGAAAAAGTGTATTACTTGATCACAGAAATCTATAGTAGAAATAATTGTAAATTTTGAAGACTCTCCCTATATGATTACCTTCCTACAACTTGCATGTTTTTTAATGATGCAAGTGTACTCTTACTCAGAAACATATTGCAAAATATTGAATGTATCCAAAAATAATACCGAGTAACTGCCACTTAATCTTGAAATATACTATATTAATACACCATTGAACAAGAGCAATTCATATGAACTAAAACATCCAATTTTGGGCAGCGAATAGCTAGCTTTAAATGTTAAATAACATTATTCCTCAATAAAATGAACACGTAAATTGTTTTCAATGAAGAACAATTTATATGAAATGACACATCACAGTTGTGGACCAGCGATAAAACCAAGCTAGATTGAAAATGAATACAGAATTTTCATGAGAATACTGAATAACACAATGATGTCGAGTTGGGACAAATATGGATGTAAACCACATCATTCCTCAATAAAATTTAAATACCAGCACATATTTTTCATCAAAAATAGAGCAATTTCTATGAAATGGAACATCTGGGTTTTGGATCATCATAATACACGCTCATAATAAACGTTTCAGAACCATTTAAATAATACTAAGTGAATATTAATAGAGCAGAATTGACGTGGCAAATATTCTCAAGTTCAAATAAAATTAAGAATTCGAATTGAACTGTCGTTCATCAAAACGGTGTATCAATTTGTTTCTTAAATGAAAAAGTTCTTACTTTTCCGTTCATATAAAAACTCATTGAAGACTTACAAACATCAAACACGAGTACTCTAGAGAAAAGAGGAATGTTCAAAAGGAGAGATAATCTTCTAAATGATAATTTAATTCGAACTAAAATTCCATAATTTTCTTTCTTGACCAGAGGCAACTTCAACCCAAATTAGATTGTATATCCGTGAGATTATATTTTGTAAAATAGTAGAAAATCATCTAATGGAGAGGGAACATTTTTCAAGAAATGTGCGTGAGAAGTTGAATTTATTTGTGGTTGAAAGTATACGAGGTGTAGAAGTATAAGACCGAAACCTTTTTGTAAGATTTACACGACTGTCGTTTGGATTTTATAGGAAATATTTTACTCAAAATAATCTCTATTGTTAAGTATACATTTTCGATCTATTCGACCGTTCATGAATTCCACGGAAACAAATAGTTCTTCTTTTGAAGCGAATCAGTTTGTGAGCCACTTTCGTACGTTTTTATACGTATTGGAGCATTTGCCAGCTAGAGCGTATCCCAGTGATGTGAGTAAATAATAATCAGATCCAAGTCTGGAGAGTGCTATAATATTTTACAATGGAATGCCTAGATCGTTCCTCTTACCAATTTTTCTCTGTGTAATGGGATATCATCATGGAACAAAATGACTTTGTGTTGTCTTTTTCCACATTCCAATCGTTTTTCTAGTACTGCTGTATTAAAATCGATCATTTTCTCTTACTAACGACTGTTTTTAACCGTTTCACCAGGTTTCAGCAACTCATAGTAGAATCCTTCTGATCCGAAAAAACACATGGCCTTCTTTCCAGAGCGACTTGGTTTTACAGTGGATGTCAGAGGTTCGCCTGGATTCACCCACTTAGGATTCTAAATATATCCATTTCCATTACTGGTTACGATTATATGGCGAACGAACTTTCTTTAGTGTCTGTCGAACACCTCTTCACAAGTGATTGTTCGATTTTTACGCTGCCTTTCATTCAGCTTATGCAGGATATTTTGCCACAGTCTCAATCTTTCCCATAGCTTTCAAACGGATGCAGATTCACATTCACTTGATCGTTGTTGAATTTGATTATCATCTTCACCCACTAATGTTTACAATTCATTGTCTGCGGAATTTTCCGATAATTCCCCAGGATTATTACTTCTCACGCTAAAATGACCACTTTTAACATTTTTGAACCTCTCTAAACATTGTGTTTTACCACGTATAGCATATTAACCGTAAGCTTCTACGAGCATTGGATGCGTTTCTGCAGCAGTATTCTTTAAATAATAACAGAGGATCAATACTATCTGCAAGTCGAAGTTCTTAAGCACAAAACTTGACATAAGGTTATAAAAAAATATACCAGTGGATGGAACTTGGACTGTTGAGTATTGAAAATTTTCGTCAGCTGTTAGAGGGAGATTAACGGTGGTATAGAAGCGATCTTACGGGCCCTAAACTGATGGATAACATCATCTTCGGGGAAATTTCGGTTTCATACTTCTAGACTCGGTAGCTCGTTGTATTACCAATTTCTACGGTAAATTGAAGATTAATTGGGGCTTCCTTCAAATGCTGTTTAGTTATCTAAAAATCTGATATTTTCAACAGCGTAACAGAAAACGTTTTCTATGAAACTCAAAAGATTTCAAACTGAACGTTATTAGCAGATGACCAATTTATCAAAAAACTGCGGCAATCAGCTGTTACTATTTAAAAATTTAATGTTTTTGAAGCCATCTTTTGAATAAATTTTTAGTCCGAATAGTTTTTGGATACGTCGACTGAAGATTATTGATGGGATTCCCAAATGCTTTTCTGAATATGTGCTGCATTTTTTTTGAAGAGTTTTTTTGAAAGGGTTTTTCGAAGAAGTTTCTAACATTCTGGTGGGAATTTTTGGAATAGAATTTGATATTCTTAATGTCGTTATAAAATAGCTGAATCGGCTTAAGTCTGCTAGGTACATAAAATAAAGTGAATTTTATCCTATGAAAGAATCTTCCCTAAGTCCACAAACATCCGCAGTTTATGAGTTAACCGATTCAACGAACATAAAATGATTTTCCCCAAAAACAAAAAAACTTCCACATTAAAGAATCCTTGAATTTTACATATAGTATCAAGAGGAGTGTCTGGAAATTTTAAAATCAGTGCATAATAAAAATAATTTGAATATAATAAATTACCATGCGGATCTATCTGTATCCAAAATATCCAATATTTTTGAATAACTTCTGTTGGCCGAATATTTTACTATGTCAAAAATAAAATAATAATAAATAGATATTTATATTTACGCTTGAATAAATCTCATTATGGAATGTCAATGGTTTAAAGAAAACCTTATAATAACTTACAGTTTTCTGTGATTTTGTGACGAACATAGACTATCTGGATTTTTAAAGGTAGTCTGCTTTAAACAAGTTCCGGTTACACTCTAAAGTAAGATATACTGATTGGTAGTTAATTTTCATATTTTAAATATTATCGAGGGCCGATGGAGAGATTATCCGAATTATAATTCTTTTTTGAAGATATAGTGCATGTTTTGAGAGATGTTTGAATTAACTTATTTTAATATTTAAATATATTAAATACTTCAAATAAATTATATTTTTTGAGAAATCCTCAAGTTGTGTTTTATGTTTTTGAAAAGGAATTGGTTTCATTATGGTAAGATCAGAAACAAAATTTTGTCTCCGTCAAATATTTATTTATTGATTTCAAATTACTTTTTTATATTTGTTGGTTTATTTATTCTAATTGACATTGTATATTGAGTATTGATTATATACGTCTATTGAATGTAAGTGGTGCTTATTGTAGACATTAATTTAATTCCAAAAGTTTTTTGATTAAAAATTTTTTTGAAATTAAAATTGTAAAAGACTAATAGATCAAATCTGTTTTTTTTTTAATTAAAATTGTAGTAGACTAATAGATCAAATCTGTTTTGATATGCAAATTTTTTTACTATATCGACGTTTTGTAGCACTTTGTTGTCCTTTTTTGTACCTGAGCCTGCATACAAATCTTGTATCTTTTCAACTTTTCACTTACTTTCAGTTAGTTAATGGCAGATCCATGTGACCATCATCCAGGAATAGTTAGTCCATTGCTCTCTAGTATACTATAAATATATATATATATAAATTTGTATGATTTCGCTATGTAAAAAATGTAGCCTGGCCATCAAGTCTTGTCTACCTCTGTCTTATCCCTTTAAGTCTTTTGTGTTATCGGCTTTCGCAGTAATGTAAGTTTAAAGTTTCGTTAATATTATATTAGGCTTACCGTAACTTCTGTTAATGTGTGAATTAAGGTTCGAGTAATTTTGTTTATTCAATATTTGCGTATAGCAACAATTAGATACCGATAGATATAATAACTGTTTCAGCCGTTACTGTTTGGTGGTTGATCAAAATTAAAACATGTTGTAGGAATTACTATGTTTTACTACCAATAAATTGATATATTACACATATAATTGTGACTCGAGTTTCGGGAATTAACTATCCCATCTCTGGTCAACTGAAGAGTTAACAAGCAGCACAGGTTATTTATGCATATACAGGTAAAAGAGGTGATAAAAATAGGCTTGAAAAGAGAGGGTGACTAACAACTATCAGAATGTCGGCACGCCAAAGAAGATTGGTAAAAACATGTTACTTATTCAAAAATCTCGAATATTTTGGATTTAAATAGATCCGTACAGACATTCATTATTCTCACATTATTTTTATTGTGAATTCGAAAATTTCAACAGATTCTAAATAATCAAGTTCCTTTCCTTTTGATTCTACATGTAAAATTTTAAGATCATCTATTGTCGGAAAAAGGTGGCCATTTTCTAGACAATAAGTGGCAAAAGTAGAACTTTGTTTATTTTTCATGATATTCATTTTATGTTCGTTGAACCTCGTCTGTCCTATAAAATTATTGCTGCACGTCGAACAAGATAACTCAGAAACGATTTGTTCATGTTTGGAGTTGGGCCCTTCGCGGTAAATTATACGGATGATAATTAGCTTTGTATTTTGAAAGCAATTTTAACATCTAATTTTGAAAAACTATTGGCCATTTTTTGAGTTGAATTTGTTGGTATTGAAACATAGTCATTTCTACCAATTGTTTTAATAGATACCGAAAGGTATCTATTAAATATCTCATATGTATTTTGTGCACGGGGCAATTTCCTCAATCTGTAGAGATTGTTAAGAAGTGTTTAATTAAGAAACCTGGAGAAGATGATTCAGGTTCATCATTTCGAGGTGGACAACTACAATCTATTAGATCCCAACTACGTGGCAATCAAAACAATTACGTCATTCCAAAGCTGATTCAAGTAACGAAATGTATTACCGATCATTTCCTGCATTTCAAACGTGAATAAACTTCCTCCTGCTATAATATTATATAATTACGCCATGCCAGTAATTAGCATTTATATCCAAATGAGTTTAAATGACAGATATTCTCTCTCAAATATCATTCATGAGCAGTATGAGCAATGATAAATAAATAAACACAAATAGGTGGCGTTAGGGCTTCATATAACATGTTCTTATGCAGTGCGTTGCTGAGTTGCATCGTTGGACATTAGAGAGCACTGATGACTGAAGCCAATAAGCTTAGAAATATGGGCGAACTATTAAATAATAACGGCCGAAATAATTCAACAAACAGTGGATATTAATATTTGTAAAATATTACCTACCCTTGATTTAATGAAAGTTATACCTGTGACGGATACGGATGCTTATCTTTCCGTTGGACCATCAGAACACGGATACAGTATCCAGCAGAGTAAATCTGACCCAGGGCAGCGGTTTATTTTTATCCAGGACATCGATGGCGAACGCCATCGGACGCTGCGCTCCGAACAACGTGACATGTGTTATGTATTCAAACGGAAAGAGGTCATCACTTCGGGTTAACGCCTCTTATCGGCACGGAACGAGTGTCCAGGATGGAAACCTGGATGTAGAGATGACAGGCACTCCACCGCTTCACTGATATAGACACGAACGGCTAATTCATTAGCGGAATTCGCGGGGGGTGATAACATCGAAGCCGACACGTATTTTGATAGAGTAATTCGGGAAAAAATGCGTTATGTCGATATTAAATTCCGAAGTTGGCAAGATATCAAGCAAGTGAGAGAAAGGTGCTGCTATGAAAAAGAAGTATTTGTCAAAGTTTCCTAAGAAGCCTGCTTTCGCCGTCATCTCATCCTCAGGCTAATGTTAGAATATTCCTCGGGCCTACATAAAACGAAATTCTTCTTGTTTTCGTCTATGTTAAACTTGCCTTTTGCTAGGGTGGGCAATTTTATGAGCTCTAAGTATCACAGTTCAGTATAGCTCTAATATCAGAATTTTTGGGTCGGATATGGGCTTTTTCTCATGATATCTCTTTGCTTCGGATATAAGCTATCATTATTGGCAGTTTGTACCCTTGTGAAGCGGCCTGGAAAAGTTGTGTCATTGTTTGATTCTACTCAGATTCTTCATCAATGAGATCCGTCTGCTGACATATCCACTTTTCCCTATGCAATTTTTTCCAGTCAGAAATACCATCATTCATTTCCTGTAACGTGACTTAGATATAGGAAAATTTGAATATCAAAACAAATTGAAATATGTTTATCTTCTACAATTTTAATTTCCAAAAGAATTTTTTTATTCAAAAACTTTTAGAATTAAATTAATGTCTAAAACAAGCACCGCTTACATTTAATAGACGTATATAATAAAAACTCAATATACAATGTCAAATGAAATAAATAACCCAGCAGATATACGAAAGTAATTAAAATTAATAAATAAATATTCAAACGAGACAAAATTTTGTTTCTGGTTTTATCTTAAGAAATACTACTTGCCTTATAAAAACATGAACACACTTGAAGGACTTCCCAAGGCAAGTAGTATTTCTTAAGATAAAACCAGAAACAAAATTTTGTCTCGTTTGAATATTTATTTATTAATTTTAATTACTTTCGTATATCTGCTGGGTTATTTATTTCATTTGACATTGTATATTGAGTTTTTATTATATACGTCTATTAAATGTAAGCGGTGCTTGTTTTAGACATTAATTTAATTCTAAAAGTTTTTGAATAAAAAAATTCTTTTGGAAATTAAAATTGTAGAAGATAAACATATTTCAATTTGTTTTGATATTCAAATTTTGTTATATTTCTTCTATCAAGTAAAAAGCCTTTCCATTTTATTTTAGATATAGGAGTTAGAATTTTATCTTTGTTCAGTACTTCTCTCCTTTTCTGCATTCGCTTCAGTATCTTCGTGTTGTTAACTCTTTAAGACACCTCCAACATGCACCCTAACAGGATACTACACTGTAGATGATGAAAAAAATTTTGGTTTGCATTTCATCATCAAATTATAAATTTCCTCTATATTGCTCACTCACTTTCTGTGTTATAAAGGGTTTTACAATAAGAGGTTTCATTTTTAATAGCCTGCTATCTCGGCAGCTGTCAGTTTTGAAGCTGTCATCTCTCTACACCATTCAGATACTGAATTGTTTCAGCCGTTACTATTTCGTAGTTGATCATAATTAAAACAAATTGTAGAAATTACTATGTTTTACTACCAATATATACATATACACAAAAAATGTCAGCGTACCAATCGATGATCCACAGAGCCTTCGCATTACCCGTATCAAAAAATGACCGCGAAACTGAAGTCCAAACTATAAAATCAACAGCCGCGAACAACGGTTTCAACCCCAATATAATAGATAATTCAATTCGACAGAAAGTATCTAAAATAGCTATGAGCCAAATTTATCCCATCATAAAAACTGAAGGAAATAAAAAATTCATTTCTCTATCGTACTTTGGTAGCATAAGTCAAAAAGTGTTGAAATCAGATATCAATATTGCCTTCAAAACGTAAAACAAATTATCATCGGTATTATTTAACGCAAAGGACCCTACTCCAAACATACACAAATCAGGAGTTCATGAGTTTTCTTGTTCTTTCTGCAGTAATAAATATATGGACAAACAGGACGTTCTTCCAAGACGAGGTTCAAGGAACATTAAATGAGTTTCATGAAAAATGAACAAAATTCTACTTTTGCTACTCATTGTCTAGAAAACGGTCATTCCTTTCCCACAATAGATAATCTTGAAATTTTACATGTAGAATCAAAAGGGAAGAAACTTGATTATCTAGAATCTGTTGAAATTTTCAAATAAGTTCACAATAACAGTAATGAAAAATAATGAATGACTGTACGGAGCTATGTAGATCGAAAATATTTGAGATATTTAAAAAGTAACATCTGTTTGCAACCTTTTTTAACTAACATAAAATGAATTTAATGAAAAGTAAACAAAAATTCAACTTTTGCCACTCATTCTTTAGAAAACAGTAATTCTTTTCGACAAAAGAAAATCTTAAGAAAATTTTCCATGTAGATTCAAAAGAAAAGAAACTTGATTATTGAAATGTTCAAATTCGTTCACAATAAAAATAATATAAGAAATAATGAATGACTATACGGAGCTATGTTAATTCAAATATTTGAGATATACAACAAAATAATATAAAAATAATGCATGACTGTACGGAGGTATGTAACCCCAAAAATTATTTGAGATTTTTAAATTGGTACCATCTGTTTAACAACCTTCTTTGTCGATTGCCGACATTCCAATATCTGTTAGAAGGCCCCTCTTTTTTAAGCCGGTTTTTATCAAGTTTCGCTTGTAAACCTCTTTACCACTATTAGGTCTTACCTAGAATCTATTGAAATATTCAAAATTTGTTCACAGTAAAAATAATGTAAAAAATAATGAATGACTGTACGGAGCTATGTAAATCCAAAATACTAGAGATATACAATGAAAATAACGTGAAAATAATGGATGTCCGTACGGAGCTATGTAACCCTCAGAAATATTTGAGATATTTCAATAAGTACCATCTGTTTTAACAACCTTCTTTGTCGATTGCAGAAATTCCGATATCTGTTAGAAGGCCCCTCCCCCCTTTTTTACTCTAGGTTTTATCACTTTTGTTTAAATATCTCTGTACCACTGTTAGGTCTTCAGTTGTCTGATGATGAAATAGTTCATTTCCCGAAACTCAAGTCACAGGAAAATGTGTAATATATCTTTTTATTGGTAGTAAAAGATAGTAATTTCTACAATTTGTTTTAATCACTACACCATTACTAAAAATGAAACGATACGCGCTTCAACAATGCAACCGAGAAAGATGATATCTATGATAATATTCCAAAATCGATTCAGGGCCTTAAAGATGGAATTTGTAAATTTCATGAAAAGAACATGATGCTGCAACCGTAAGCATTCAACTGATATCATTTTCCATTGTTAATGGCCTTCCTTTCTCTTTACAATGAAATAAACATCCACTGATTCATCTTAAAATTTATTCGTTTTTTTCAATATCAAAATGAAACCTCTTTACATTCAAACAAGTTGTAGAAGTTACTATGTTTTACTACCAATAGATTGATATTTTACACATTTAATTGTGTTTCGGGAATTAACTATACCATCTTCAGATAACCTGAGACTTAACATGAATATACAGATGTAGAAGAGGTAATAAAAACAGGTTGAAAAGGTGTAAAATGAGAAGACGCCTAACAACTATTAGAATATCGGCATGTCAAAGAAGATTGGTAAACAGATGTTACTTATTCAAATAAATTGATTCGGTTGATTTGTACCAAAAATTAATAATAAGGAGTATGAGCGATGGTAATAGAAAGTTCTAGAAATCGATACAGTGGAAGTGGAACATACATCTGTATTAAAATTCGAAAACGCGACAGGGTATTGTAGATCACAGAGGCAAATTGCAGACATGCGCACGTCTCAAAGTGACTCTAAGATATTAATAATACACTACCGCCATCTAGAGTATGCAAAATATATAAGAGACATACCTTTGCGAGTTAATTCAAGTAAAGAAATGTATTCTCGACATCCCTAAAATGGTTTTTTTGAAATCTGTGTGAAGATTTTCCAAATACTGACAGTAAATGAGCAAATCCTAATAAATTAATTCGGCTAATCTATATGAAATGTCATTAGTAAGGAGTTTGAGCTATGGTAATAGAAAGTTATAGAAATCGAGACAGTGTAACATACATATGTATAACAATTCTAAACTCAGACAAACCCGATAAGGTTTTTGTTAATCATAGGGGCATAATTGCAGACATGCGCACTTTTCGAACTTGTTGGTTCTCTTCAGTGCAATGCAACACCAACTACAACAACTCTGTCAAGTACATATATTTGCTATACACAGATTTGAAGAACTTTCTATTACCATAGCTTTAGCTCCTCACTAATTGTATAGGCAGGTTGTCGTCTTTTAAAGATACTGCTGATGAGTTTGGAAGTTATCAGATTCTTGTCTGCCGATAATTCTTATGTGTTTTTCTAGAGTGATAGACTTTTAAATTCAAATAAACCAAATTTAAATTAATTGAAGCCAATTAAAACGAATTTAAATTAAGATTGAAGCCAACTTTTTTTATTTGAAAGATAAATTTATGACATTTATGTTTTAAAAATAATTTCCGGCATATGTCCACCACAACTAGCTGTGAGAAACCGCATTCGATCAGTCCATCATCTTGTTGGAACCAAAACACTTCTGGGTCGATACCATTCAAATTTTGAAACAAATAATCATTGATCATCGATCTGTAACGAGCACCATTCACTGTCACATTAGCTCCAGCATCATTTTTAAAGAAATATATACCGATTATGCCTCCAGCGTGTGGAGCACACCATACAGTGCATTTTTCAGAATGCTGAACTTCTTGAGGATTGTTTTCACTCCATATACGGCAATTTTGCTTGTTTACATAGCCATTCAACCAGAAATGAGCTTCATCACTAAACACAATTTTACGATAAAGAAGTGGATCAACTTCAAGCTGTTCTAGGGCCCAATCAGTAAACAAACGACGCTTATTATGGGTAAGTGGCTTCACTTCTTGAACCAGTTGGATCTTGGGTGTAGACCAAGATCTTTACGCAACATTTTCCATGTGGTGGATGCACAGAGTCCAACTTGTTGTGAACGTCGACGAATAGACAAATATTGATCATCATTAACACTGTGACTTAGAGCAGCGTTATTTTCTTCTGTTAGTACATTTCTTTGTCTTGTTGTTGTTGTTGCATCGAGTAGAGAAAATATTATCAGAAATCTATCGATAGTTCGACGAATTTGCTGCTCTTATTATGTGAACCATAAATTTCACGAAGTGCTCTATAAATTTGGCGAATAGAACACTGATTTTGAAAATATATGTCAACAATTTGTAGTTGTGGGTGCGGCGTGAGTATTTTCATGATAATTTGTCAATGCTTACTGAACAGAAATGTCAAAACAACATGGCTTCTACCGAAAGTTCTGTCACTCTACAAAAAACACCCGATATAAAAGGAGTTTGGATTCGAAAGCAACAATATTATTTTTTGTTTTAATCAAGTTTAACTCATCACTTTGAAGTTGGAGGTTGACAACATTGAACAATTTATACAGTAGGCTCAAATTCTTTGATGAGATCAAATTATCAGGCAAGTTTGTCGGGTATAGAATAAAGAAGGATGTTTGAGTTTTATCGTCGAATAGACGCAACCATAGAAATCTAGATACTTTTTTTTGAAATATTTTTGAATGATGAAATGACTTTAGTTTTTTGACTATATGATTAGGTCTGCATGGTGTCCTTCATATATAATCCAGAATTAAGTTGGTTTATGTAGTTGAGATATTTGTTGGAAAATATTATCATTCTTATAATTTCGTACAGCCCAACTCCCTGCTGCAACATTTTACTCTTCTCTCTGTATGAGGAATTATTATGGTTGAATAGAGAAAGTTAGGTCGAGACTCGCACAACCGGTACAGAGCGTACCAAGTTACCAACAAATGAGCCATTAGGGGATTATGGAAAGTGTTCTAACTCACTGCACTAGCTAAAGAAAAGGGTTAAGCAGATGGATATCCTTCAATGTTCTCCGAGGTCCTCAAGAGCGTCATGTGGCACAGAAAATCCTCCCCGAACGTCAACAGAGATAGAATTAATGCTTTTCTTAATTAATCAGACAAGTTAGAAGGGAGCCGAAGAGTAAGCAAAAAGTTTGGTGACAATTTGAAATAACGACCTAGTTCTCCAGCGCTCTGTTGAAACTTTTGCAGTTCGTTAGCTGGGAGGCCGAAGCTCATCAAGAATCGTGAAATATCCATGCTGTGGACTTGTTGCAATAATGATAAAATCTCGGTTTTTCTTAGTTACTTCCTTGACACTTTGTAATTTAACTTTTTCATGGCTGGGCGACAAGTTGCGCAGCGGGGTTTTGTTATGATTCATGATTATATCTTATCAGTGTTCGAAGAGGCAGTAAACTTTGTCATATTTCGAAAGTTAGATAGTTGAGTTCCGCACGAATAATTATTGGAACGAGTCCGTACAAGTTTTGGTCTAAAGAGTTCTACTTCGGATTAATTCAGAATTCTGCATGTCATATTGAAAGTAATACCACTGTGTACATTCACAATAGTATCGGGTGTTTTTTTACAGTGATAGAACTTTAAATTGAAATAGAACACATTTAAATTAAGATTGAAGCCAAATGTTTTTTTTATTTGAGGGATAATTTTATGGCATTTATGTTTTAAAGATTATTTGCCGCCATAAGCTACGATTGTGATTGACTTTCTCGCCAAAAACTCAACAAACGTGCTTCAGCAACCACCGTATTCGCCGGATTTGGCTCCCTGCGACTTTTTCCTCTTCCCAAAACTAAAATTGCTCCTTCGTGGCACCCGTTTTGAGTCGATTGAAGCCATAAAACAAAATTCGGCGCGAGAGCTAAAGTCCATCCCGGAAAGCGCCTATAAAAAATGTTTCGATAATTGGAAGTGCCGTTGGCATAGATGTATTGGAGCAAATGGAGCCTATTTTGAAGGCGACCCAATAAATTTTGACGATTAAATGTAAAAATGTTGTCTTAATTGAAAATTATCGATACTTTCTTGACAGAATTTGAAAGATAATTTCATGACAATATTGTTTTAAAAATAATTTCCGGCATATGTCCATCCCGACTAGCTCTGAGGAACCGCATTCGACCAGACCAATTTTGGACCACTTTTTTGAGTAATTCATGCCTTATTTCAACAATAACACGAGTTATATTGGCTTCCACAGCGTCTATTGTTTCTGGTTTATCGACATAACCCCAAAAAAAATAATCCAGTGAAGTTAGGTCGCATGATCTTGGAGGCCAATTAATTGGACCATTTCTCGAAATAATGTTATCGCCAAATCTTTCCTTCAATAAATCAATTGTTACGGGAGCAGTATGAGGTGTAACACCATCCTGTTGGAACCAAACCACTTCTTGGTCGATACCATTCAAATTTTGAAATAATACTCATTGATCATCGATCTGCCACGAGCACCGTTAACTGTAACATGAGCTCCAGCATCGTTTTTAAAGAAATATGGACTGATGATGCCTCCAGCGTGTAAAGCACTCCATACAGAGCACTTTTCAGAATGCACTGGAACCTGCAGAACTTCTTGAGGATTGTTTTTACTCCATATATGGCAATTCTGCTTGTTAACATAGCCGTTCAACCAGAAATCTGCTTCATAACTAAACACAATTTCACGATAAAAAAATGGATCAACTTAAAGCTGTTCTAGGGCCCAATCAGCGAATAAACGACGCTTATTATGGTCAAGTGCCTTTAGTTCTTGAACCAGTTGGATCTTGTATGGGTCATTACGCAAAATTTTCCATGGAATCGATGCACATCGAGTTCAACTTGTTGTGAACGTCGACGACTAGACAAATCTGGATCAGAGGAAAATCAGAGAAAATCTATCGATAGTTCGACGAATAAGCTGCTCTGATGAAGGATTATGTAAACCATAAATTTCACGACGTGCTCTATAAATTTGGCGAATAGAACACTAATTTTGAAAATATATTTCTACAAATTGTAATCTTTCTTGCGGCGTGAGTCTCTCCATGATAATTTGTCAATGCTTATTGAGCATAAATGTCAAACTAACATGGTTTCTACCTTCCGTCAAATCACAGTTATCCCTATCGAAAGTTCTATCACTCTAAAAAAACACCCCAGACATTACATCAATGTCCCATACTGATGGAATCATCAGTTAGAAAAGTACATTCTTCAATAGTGTTCTGCCAAATTTTTATATCAAGCAGACTCGAAGATGTTACTTTTTAACTGACAGTGCATCAGTGTAAAAATGAAAATTGAACAAAAGGCGACTAATAAGTTCTGGAAAAACTTTAAGCCGTTGGAATAAATCCTTGGTGATGTATTCTAGATCCGTCTAGGAGTGTCATACGGTATAAATGTAGCTATTTCTAGTGGATTTTAGTTCATGACATTGAAAAACCTTGGATCGTCTTGTGGTTTTGTATGTGTAGAATCTCTGAGGACTTCCATAGTATTTGTTGATTGCACTTTATACAAATTGTTGACTGTTTGAGCACCTTGTTCCTCAAATCCAAAATAAAGAAACTAAAAACCCATCTAAAATTTTGTGTAATTCCATCAACTCATTGAGGTAAAAGTCTTATTTGTGAATGTTTTATCCAGCAGAATATTAATGGTGAATATGGCGTATATATCTTGTTATCTAGCGAAAGTTGAGAATATTATATTTCTATTAATTTGCGTGTTGTGTATGTTTTAACAAATTTCTTTGTCGATTGCGGACATTCCGATATCTGTTAGAAGGCCCCTCTTTTTTAACCCGGTTTTTATCACGTTCCGCTTATAAACCTCTGTACCACTATTAGGTGTTACCTAGAATCTATTGAAATGTTCAAAATTTGTTCACAATAAAAATAATGTGAAAAATAATGAATGGCTGTACGGAGCTATGTAAATCCCAAATATTTGAGATATACAATGAAAATAACGTGAAAATAATGGATGTACGGAGCTATGTAACACCCAGAAATATTTGAGATATTTTAATAAGTACCATCTGTTTTAACAACCTTCTTTGTCGATTGCAGACATTCTGATATCTGTTAGAAGGCCTTTTTTACTCTAGGTTTTATCACTTTTGTTTAAATACCTCTCTACCACTGTTAGGTCTTCAGTTGTCTGATAATGGGATAGTTCATTTCCCGAAACTTGAGTCACAAGAAAATGTGTAACATATCTTTTTATTGGTAGTAAAACATAGTAATTTCTACAATTTGTTTTAATTATGATCAACTACCAAATAGTAACGGCTGAAACAATTCAGTAACCAAAATAAGAAACACGAAGTTGATCGTCCAGTCTGAAATGAAGCTATTGAAAATTTGTAATCAAAAGCGAAACAACTCAGCAGTATTGGGACATTTACAGATGGATATTCGACAATCTATAAGAAATTTAGCACGAGATATTAGCGTTCATCGAATTATTAAAGCTCATAATTTTCACTCTTACAAGATAAGGCTGGTGCAACAGTTGTATGAAAATGATCTTAAAATAAATAAATTCAGCTGATCTGTACCAAAAATCATTAATGAGGAGTATGACCGATGGTAATAGAAATTTTTAGAAATCAAGAGAGTGTAACATTAATCTGTATAACAATTCTATACTCAAACAAACTTGACAAGGTTTTGTAGATCACAGAGTCAAATTACAGACATGCGAACGTTTAAAATTGATTGGTTTTACACCAATGTGTTATATACGTTGCACTTACGAAGACCAATCAGTTTGAAACGTGTGCATGTTTGCAATTTGCCTCTGTGATCTACAAAACCTTGTCGAGTTTGTTTGAGTATAACATTGTTCTACAGATGAATGTGATAGTAGTCTTCATGTATTCATGGAGACACATACACAAAGTCCCCAAAAATTAAATGTTTGGATAGAAATATTAGGAAACCATATTGTTGGACCAATTTTTATCGATGAAAATCTTGACGAAACAACTTATTTGAATTTATTAGACGACAATATTGATCTAATGAGTACTGACATTCTTCCAAACGAAGACAATCTATTAGGAAATGAAATCACATTTCAGCAGGATGGTGCTCTGGACATTTCGATATCCATGATCAACAATTTTTGAACGAACGTTATCTAGGACGTTGGATTGGCAGGAGGGGTCTTATAGAGTGGCCAGCAAGATCACGCGATCTATCGCCATTAGTTTTTTTTTGTGGGGACGTTTGAAGTCCAAAGTCTATGATGCAACTCCACCTGAAAATCTTGCAGAACTGCGACAATGAATCATAACGGAATGCCAATTATTGACACCAGACACTTTCAAAAATGTGAGAGAAGGATTTGAAAGTAGACTATATCAGTGTATGGAGGTTGGTGGTGGTCATTCTGAACAATAAATACGTTAGTTCTTCAAATAGTTAGAATTTTCTCTGGATGTTCCCTATAATTACTTACAGATCTAGTGTATTTGAATGTATTGGGTTTCCGTTTGAGTTACCCTTCGGATAATGTTCAATATCAAACTGCTCAAAAATCTCTCCGAATTTAAAGATTTCAATCAGGATGTTCAGAAAACGAAAACAGCTTTTTTACTAAAACATATCCGCCATCTCTTTCCTATTTAAAAAAATGGGGGTTATTGAAACCCTCAGGTGGTTTCAATTTCACTGTCATCATAAAAATTACTCCTGCCTAATAATATAGAACTTGAAAATCATTTTTGGATTCTTCAACATTCTTAGGTTCAACATCATCTTTTTGCGGTAAGTTCAATATTGCATTATTTCGTGAATAGTGAACGAATTTGAAAATTTCAACTGCGTTGTGCACAGAATATAAATAACTTTCAAACCAATTAACACTCGACATCTCTTCCCTATTTAAATTATGTTGGAGGTTGATGCCACCTTCATGGGGGTGGTTTTCTCAGATCAAACTCATGATGGAAATTCGTCCCCCTCAAAACAGAAGATGACCTGTTTCTTTTAATCTTCGAACATTGTTAATTTCTGAGTTCTGGTCAAATTTTCGTTGGGACACCCTGTATAGTATATTGGCCGTGATCATTCAGCAAACATCATTCAAGACAGCCTATTTTGATTGGCTATTGTGAACTAAATTTTCCTGTCAAAAAATGATCCACGTAGAATTCAAAATGGTTTCTTTTTCAAAAATATACAGCAAATTCTCCAAAAAAAAGCATTTGAAATACCAAACCATATTCTCACCAGTTGGAAGTTATTTGGAGGCTAAATAAAAAAACACATAACATGTGACAATTTTTCTGCTTTTCTGTCATTTACGAACTATCGGGTTCTTTTTTTAGTGACAGAACTTTCGATAAGGATAACTATGATTTGGCAGAAGGTAGAAGCTATGTTGTTTTGACATTTCTGTAAGTAAGCATTGACAAATTATAATGAAAATACTCACGCTGTACCACAACTTCAAATTGTTGAAATTTATTTTCAGAGTCAGTGTTCTATTCGCCAAACTTATAGAGTACTTCGTGAAATTTATGGTTTACATAATCAGAGCAGCTTATTCGTCGAACTATCGATAGATTTCGGACAAAATTTTCTCTACTCGATGCAACAACAAGACAAAGAAATGTACGAACAGAAGAAAATATCATTGCTCTAAGTCATAGTGTTATTGATAATCAATATTTGTCTATTCGTCGACGTTCACAACAAGTTGGACTCCACCACATGAAAAATGTTGCGTCAAAATCTTAGTCTACACCCAAGATCCAACTGGTTCAAGAACTAAAGCCACTTGACCATAATAAGCGTCGTTTGTTTCCTGATTGTGCCCTAGAACAGCTTTTTTATCGTTAAATTGTGTTTAGTAATGAAGCTCATTTTTGGTTGAATGTAAACAAGCAAAATTGCCGTAAACGCAGTGAAAACAATCCTCAGAAGTTCTGGAGGATCCATCGCATCCTGAAAAATGCACTGTATGGTGTGTTTTACAGGCTGGAGGCATCATCTGTCCATATTTCTTTGAAAACGATGCTGGAGCTAATGTTACTGTGAATGGTGCTCATTACAGATCGATGATCAATGATTATTTGTTTCAAAATTTGAATGCTAACGATCCAGAAGTGTTTTGGTCCCAACAAAATAATGCTACACCTCATGCTGCTACCGCAACAATTGATTTATTGAAAGAAAGATTTGGCGATAACATTATTTCGAGAAATGGTCCAATTAATTGGCCTCCAAGATCATGCGATATAACTCCACTGGATTATTTTCTTTGTGGTTTTGTCAAGTTATTGGTTTATGCTGATAAACCAGAAACAATAGACGCTTTGAAAGCCAACCATCGTTTTATTGTTGAAATAAGGCCTGACTTACTCGAAAAAGTGATCCAAAATTGGTCTGGTCGAATGCGGTTCCTCAGAGCTAATCTTAGTGGACATATGCCGTAAATTATTTTTAAAACAATCCCTACTTCCCTACTTATACTATACTATACTATTATACTATTTACTATTATCCCTACTATAATATTATAAATGCGAATGTAAGTTTGTTTGTTACGCTTTCACGCAAAAACTACTGAACCGATCATCATGAAACTTTGTACATATACTCTTGAAGGTATTAGAAGTAACATAGGGTACTTTATATTTAAAAAAAAAAATTTTTTACGAAAGATAAAACAATTGTTTGTCAAAAAATCGTCAAATTTAGCTACTTCAGTAATGAAGTTTTACCATTATTATACCCTTACCCTTTATCTTTCATACTTATTTAATGACTCCACTGCGGGCGAAGCCGCGGGTAAGAAGCTAGTCCCTACTAATATTATAAATGCGAATGTAAGTTTGTTTGTTACGCTTTCACGCAAAAACTACTGAACCGATCATCATGAAACTTTGTACATATACTCTTGAAGGTATTAGAAGTAACATAGGGTACTTTATATTTAAAAAAAAAAATTTTTTTACGAAAGATAAAACAATTGTTTGTCAAAAAATCGTCAAATTTAGCTACTTCAGTAATGAAGTTTTACTATTATTATACCCTTACCCTTTATCTTTCATACTTATTTAATGACTCCACTGCGGGCGAAGCCGCGGGTAAAAAGCTAGTATTGTCATAAAATTATCTTTCAAATATAAAAAAAATTGGCTTCAATCTTAATTTAAATGTAATTGATTTCAATTTAGAGTTCTATCACTCTGAAAAAAACACCCGATGTTTGGAGAAGTTTCAAGCCAAAATAATTTGCATAGATTAAAATCACATGTGTTAGATTTTAAATTCATTGTTAACCTTCATTAAGTATGAATACAATAAATCTATTTTGGGTTCTTGGTCTAGGGAATATTGTGTCTAGTATCATTTTCTCTGTTATGTCTGTTATTTTCGAATTCTGAGTATCGTCCGTAATACTTTAATTTTCGAACGGAAAGAGCTAGGGACCTAAAACTTTCGAAGTTGGTTTTAGATCTAAATATTTTGGTTGAGCTCATTAATGGGCAAAATCGGTGGAATGGTTCTACAGCAATCAACATTTCAATGTCTTTCTTTGTTTCGCAATTATTCAAAACCTTCTCATTCAATAAAAACAAATTTAGTATTTCATTTATGCCAAATTTCGGGAGGATCATTCGTCCGGGATGCCTGGGTCGTGAAAAAATTACTATTTCTGAACTAAGGGACCTGGGGACTCGAAAATTTCAAGGCATATTTCTAGTCAAATTATATCAGTTGTCTTAAAAAGATGTATAGAATCGGCTCCATGGTTTCCAAGTTATTATATTCATTTGAAATTTTATTTTCGATTATGGTCGCAAATAAAATTCCGACTGGGTTCAAACTTAGTATTGTGAAATAAGAACACAAAGGCTTATTCATAATTTCATGAAGATAAATCACGTTCTAAGAGCATTTTCCGTTTGTTGAGGAGTACATCCAAAATTCCAAAAATTTACGTTCGTCTGATAACTTTCGAATGACAGAATACAGAATTATATTATTCAACCTATGTAGCTTCTTCAAGAAACTTTTCGTAGATTTTAAATTTACTGGTGAAATGGACTGTTTAACCAGCGTGCAAAAGCTTTCGAATTCACGTCGGCGCTTTCATCATTATTATTAATTGTCAAATTTTGAAATACTAATTGTATGTTCAAGACAACAACAGGAAATAACGTTTTGCTGAGTAGCAGTTTCCGGTTACGAAATTCCACAACCGGTAACGTACTTATAACACGTATTCCTGATCGATAGTGCCGTTGTTCCAGCAGGTCCAGATATTTTCATAAATCCCGCCAACAATTAGATTAATGAGCTTCCAAGAATGTTCGTCGATGTAATAGGATTACGCAGTAAATCAGCGTTAAATTCCTCAAATTTACAAACAATATCCGAAATCAGGCCAGAAGTTAGGGATTCATGAGGTAACCGTTGGCAAGCTTTCTGGTTAATAGTCGAGTGAACATTAATCAAGTATGATACACAATCTGCGGATAATAAGATTGCAGCCAAGTTTGCTGTCGTCAAATTTAGGGTTTTCGCTACAGGATGCAGCCCCTCCGTCAGAAAGGACGACAGACCGTCCGTATACGGTTCAAAACGGGTTTTGATTAGTAAAAGTTGGGCCGAAAGTCACATTCCGTCATCCATGCTCAGTTTATTAGTCTCTAAAGAAAAATGATTTTCAATTAAAAGGTGTTGATCCATCAAAGTATGCAATCACCATGCAGTATGGAACCACTTTAAGAATATGTACAATGAAAATGGGAAAAAATTTACTGTGCCTTTAATAGATTTTTTGTCAGTTAGAAAGAACGCTGATAGGATAACGCAACCCAAAAGTTTGAATAAGGATTGTATTTTCGATCAAAAATAATAATACAATTTATTACTTTAACGGCAATTATTTCGCCATCACTGTGGGTTCTATAAGTTTATATTTTAAACTAACTCTTAAAATTACAGCTTCACTTCTTATATAACTGAAAGTTTGAAGAAAGAGGCGATAGAACTAACTAACAATTTTTGGAAATAAAGATAAGAAAAATATATGCAAAAAGCGATTCAAATAACCATCGATTTACGGCATGGGTTCCCAACCAGTGGTCCGCGGACCATCAGTGGTCCGCAGAAGCCAAAATATGGTCCGCGAAAGCCAAAATATGGTCCGCGAATGATTTTCAGTTTTTCATTTAACCGCCATCTACTTCCCTTGTTGAGTAGTACGTACAGTAACTAAAACCGCTTGCTTATGGACCAAACTGTTTAATAGATGGCGTTAGTGAACAAAGTAGTACACTCCGTACAGTTTTGCCTGATTCAAAACACAGAACAAACCTATTCTGTCAAAAGTCATTATATTCTGTAAACGTATAAACAAACACGGGATTCCCCTGCTTTGATTGATTCGACTGTAACAGATAAACCCTTATGTTAGTAACCAACTTTACCGAGGTCTTTTAGCAACCGGGTACCCGGGTACCCACAGATATAAATATTAAAAATTTTGTTTATTTTGTTTAAAAAAAAATTCTAAACATTTTTTTCTTTAACTATAAAGAGTTAGTGACAATTAAACAAAAAATAAAAATAATAATAATAATTTAGAATTGTGAATGAAATCAAAAACCAGTTTGGGGCACTCCAGGTAGTCGGCCCATTTTTGTTTCCGGAGCTGAACAGATGCTGTTAGAGAGAGAAAAAAATCTAGGTTATTTCTTTTTTTTTCTATCTAGAGCAAGCGCCGAGTATTTATTAGAAGTATTAGATTTTTGGTGGGATCAGACGTGTTTTATTTATGGTGTTCTCTTCGCAGTGAAAAATAAAGCTATGGAACAACTATCGAGAGCTGAATTTTCTAGGTAAGTAAATGCATATTTAAAAAAATTACTTGGAGAAAATGACAGTGATTCGAGCGGGCCGTCTGACAGTGATGACGAAGACTGGATTCCAGCGAATACAGCTAAACGTCATCAAATTGCAAATCACGAAGATAATTCAAAGCATGATGAACCTGAAGATTCTGAAGATACAGGAGAAATTGCTGAAGGGAATTCAGAAGTAGAAGAAGAGGTTGAGAATAGCGAAAGTGAGGAAGACGACGAAGAAGTAGAAACTACTGAGCCTGCAGGTAGCAAAATATTTGTTCCCAACATTGCGAAAGATAAAACAGTGTGGAGCAAAACTCCGCTGACTCAGCATCAGACCGCAGCTCTTAATATTATACGTCAGCGAAGTGGGCCTCATCGCAGTACGGAAATGTTGTCAATAAGCGAGACTTTCAAGAAAATTTTCACCTACGAAATGGTTGATATAATCGTCCGTCACACTAACAAGAAAGCCGAAGCTACTTATCAACATTATAATGCTGACCATCCAGACTCTCAGCGTCAATGGAAGCCCATTACGGTACCCGAAATTTACTCATTCTTCGGTATCTTGATTTGTGCTGGCGCAAATAATTCAAATACGGACCATACTTTTGATATGTGGCACTCCAATTCTTATCCGCTGTATCGCGCGACGATGGGATTGAAGAGATTCCATAATATTCTGCGTTTTTTGAGATTCGACGATAATAATACTCGAAGTCAACGGAAAAAAAGACAAGGCAGCTCCAATTCGTGATGTGTTGAATTCAAATTTAGCTTAGATGTACAAACCAACCGCAAACTTGACAATTGATGAACAGCTTTACCCATACCGTGGCCGTACTGGATTCACTCAATATATACCATCGAAACCAGCTAAGTATGGTATAAAGATCTGGTGGATTTGTGATGCGGAAAACGCTTCTTTGCAAGGGATTATTTACACTGGTGAAACAGATGGCACTCGGGAAAAAAATCAGGATGAAAGAGTAGTGAAAGAATTGGCGGCTCCGTACCGAGGTATTGGTAGAAAAATCTGCATGGATAACTTCTTTACTACTCTACCCGTTGCTAAACATTTGTTATCATGGAATATTACCATTGTTGGCACGTTAAAAAAAATAAACCTTACATTCCTAGTGTTATGGGAGCAAATAAGACACGAGAGCAGTATTCGACAGTTTTTGGATTTCACGAAAAGGTTATCATGTGTTCTTATGTTCCTAAAAAAAATAAAGCTGTCATTCTGTTATCTACAATGCATTCAGATGCATCAGTTGGTGATGACGCTAAGCAAAAACCAGAAATTATAAATTTTTATAATAGATATAAAGCTGGTGTTGACACAATGGACCAAATGGTCCGGAGGTACATAAGTCAACGACGAACTTCGAGATGGCCAATGGCATTGTTCTTCAACATGCTAGACATTTCTTCACTTGCATCATATATAATTTATTACAAAAATAATAAAATGATTGCCAAAAAAACGACAGAACGTCGTCAATTTATGCGGAAGCTAAGTGAAGAACTAGCATTGCCGATGATTGAACATCGTACGGCGAATCCGCAAATAATGCGTCACTTCTCAACAAAGATTGCTGTTGAAAGTATTTTAGGTCATGCATTAGCAGAAACAATGTAGATAAATCCTGGTCCGGTGGTTGAATAAGATAAAACCGGAAGAAAAAAAGTGATAGGATCTTGTCATGTGTGCAATGCCTTGCCAATAAAAAGACGGCGAAAGACTCGTAAGAGCTGTGCCAATTGTCACCAGCCAGTATGTGATGAGCACTCAATTAATCTCATACAATGTGTTAAATGTCAGGTTTAATTTCATTAATTGAAAAAATGAAAAAATGTAATATTTCTTTATTTTTTCAATAAAATTTAGTTGCAACCATTTATAGAAACCATTTTCAATTTATTTTCTATTCTTTCCATTGTGGGTACCCGGATATCCGGTTGCCAATGGGGCGATAGCTGAAGTTTAAGCTTATTTAAAAAAAAGAATAAAAAATAGATAAATTAAATGCACTCAAGACTAGCTTTCTTTTGAGTTAAAGAACGACGATTCGAGAGCTTAAAATAAAATATTAAATATTCTTTAAGCTATTCATACAAATACACCGCGGTGGGTACCCGGGTACCTGGTTACTGACACAAGGGTAAATTATAGACGTAAATGAATATATTAATCTCCTGTGAGTGAATCATTCATTACTGATCGTTGTTCTCAACTTTATTTCTTGAATTTATTCGTAAATAATAGTTATAGGTGAGGTGTAAAAAATGATTTTTTTCAGGCGGTCATTAATTGATCATTTTCAATGCATCTAAATGTTAATATCTTTTGGCCGGATTGTACCTACGGTGACGTAGTTATTGTTTGGGAACTGAAACTACTCTACCTTGGATATTATTTCAGAAATAAATATTTTTGTTCAAGCTAACTTACACGATTATATTGAAATACCTAAACTTACGCATTTATTTTGTTGGTTTGTATTGGGATTCATTTTTTGTATCTTATTTTCAGAACATGGCGCCTAAGAGAAAATACGACGATAGTTATATAAAATTTGGATATACCTCTATTGAAAATAATGGAGAAATAAAACCACAGTGCGTCATATGCGCTACCGTTGTCGCAAATGACGCCTTGAAACCAGCGAAATATAAACGCCACGTAGAAACGGTGCATCCAAATTTGTCTGACCGTCCGCTGGAATTCTTTGAAGGAAAATTGGAGAATCTGAAGAAAATGAAACTCGGGTCTAGTGGTACAAGATTTACAACATCGGAAAAATCAATAGTGGCGTCGTTTGAGATTTCTAAATTAATAGATCAATCGACGAAACCTCACACAGTTAGAGAAACACTCGTGAAACCGTGTTTGATCAAAGCCGTCAAAGAAATTTTGGGATTAGAGGCCAAGAAAAAATTCAAGATAAACCTCTGTCCAATAACACGGTCAAAGCTAGAATTGAAGTTAGGTCAAATGATATAGAGGAGCAACTTATTTCAAGAATCAAAAAATTGCCATTTTTCGCTTTGCAGTGACCGACATTTCGAATTGTTGTCAACTACTTGTATTTGTTCGCTTTTTAGGCAACGACGACATAATTAAAAAAGAATTATTGATTTCACGTGAACTGGAAACAACATCAAAAGGTGTCGACATCATGAACTCAATATCGGAATATTTGGAGAAACATAATCTTATGTGGGATAAACTCGGTGCCCTCTGTGCAAATGGTACTCCGGCTATGATGGGATCACGTTTCGGGCAGGCGACGTTAGTGAAACAGAAAAATCCGAAGGTAATAACAACGCTCTGTATCATACATCGCCAGGCGTTAGCTTCTAAGACTCTACCTGGATGCCCTAATGATACACTGCAAATGGCCAAAAAAGTTGTAAATGTTATCAAAAGTAGCGCCTTAAATACACGTCTCTTTAAAAAATTATGCACTGAAATAGAGTCTGACCATGAGGCACTTCTCTTCCACACAGAAGTTCAAGATCCATGAATAGATTATATGAACGGAGAGCAGAGATTGAGATTTTTCTGCTCGACAAAAATATTAATGATTTGTTGAAACCGTTTACTAATTCGACATGTCAGATGAATTTGGTTTATCTAGTGGATATTTTCACACATTTAAATAAATTGAATATGCAACTGCAAGGTTGTGGAAATGAAAAATTAGAAAACGTCTCAAAATTATTAATTATTCAAGATAAACTCCAAACTTTTATTTGGAAAGTTCAGTTGTGGTTACGTAACATGCGACATTGAAAACACTTGCGGAAGACCCAAATTATGGCGCTAGTGAAACAAATTTACAAAAAAACATCAAGACTCATTAACAGATGTTGATTGATGAATTCATTCGTTACTTTCCAGAATATAGCGAAGAAGCTAAAGTTGATCAAAAACTGATTCTCAATCCTTTTAGCACGGACGCTAGAGAAGTTACTGAGGGAATCCAGGAAGAACTCATTGAGTTACAATGACAGAAACTGCAAGGATGCTTTTGAATCGAATTCAGTTGAGTCGTTTTGGTGTAAGAAAGCAATTTTTTATAGTAAACTCCGAGAAATCACCTTGCGCTATTTTATGGTTTTCTCAACGACTTATTTATGTGAACAAGGATTTTCTGCTTTGTTGGTTATTAAAAACAAGGCGAGGAATCGTTTGAATGTAGGCGATGATTTGCGTGTAGCCTTGAGTAGCAATATTAGTCCTAGGATAGCCGAACTCGTGAAGAAGATGCAATCTCAGAAATCACAGTAATACAAAATTACAGAAATTTATCCTCAAAGTATTTTAATTTTTTTATGTAATTTCCTATTGGTTTTTTAATAAAAAGTTCAGTTTGATTGTTACAGTTTATTCTTATTATACCTACATAGTGGTCCCCGCTAACACAAATTATTTAAAAGTGGTCCCTGACCGAAAAAAGGTTGGGAACCCCGGATTTACACAAACATCGATAATGAAAAATATGCGAAAAAGGGATACAAATAAACATAAAATATATTGAGGGCCAATTATCGGACATACCTAACAAAAATATTCAACGATGGAAATTTTGCAACATCTGTTTGGTAGTTGAGAATAATTTTAATATTCTTGACATCCTCATTTTCGAAAATTGTTAGTTAGTTGTTCAGCCTCTTTCTGCAAGTTTTCAGCTGTGATCGAGAAGTCATAAAGATCCGACCAATAAATTTCAAAAGGCTCAAACAGGACTTGACAGAACTCGACTACGACTGGACAATTCTGCATAGCATGACTAATCCCGTTGCTGCGATTTCATTCTTCTCCCAGAAAATAGTGGAATCCGTTGGGGAGAATACTTCACATAACAGAAGAGGCAAGTATCGAAGGAAGAAAAAATGAATAACACAGGATATCATTCATTCCATTAAGGGGAAATTTCTTCCGCTGTACTCCAACTTTGAAAAAATTATCATAAGGATAGAATAAACTTAAAATTATTGAATAATTAATTCAATTCAAAAACATGTGTATCGATGAAAAATGTCCAGTTATTTACCATTAGTGAAAAAATATGAACAGGAGGATGCAGATTAATTACTGAAAATATATTTCTCTTCGAATATTTAAAAAGGTGTGTGTATATTTAATGAATATATTCTGTTAATATTTTTCTCAGAATGAATGATTGTATCGATCTTTCAAAAAATTCAACCAACTATACTTAACTAAGCACAATTTAATATATAAATTTATTTTTCAGGTGAGTTGGAAATGATTAAGGATTTTCAAAAATATAATGAAGGCCTGATGGTAAGTATTAAAAATAATTCATGAAATCTGAAACGAATGTATTTCAATTGTGCATAGATAGTATAAAATTTCAAGAAATTTGAATTTCAACATGATACTTCTTATTAACGAAAACATTTCTAATTATGAACAAAACATTGCTTAAAAATTTGTATGAATCTTGAATAACTGAATTTCAAATTTAAAATCCGAAGGGATTCTTAAAATTATTTCCAAGGAAAAGTTTAATTTAATTGAGATATTTTAGTTAAATATCTAATTGATGATGATCGGCATCAAATTTACTTGAAATGAAATAATTTTACTATCTATAATGAAAAATTTGTTGAAATATACATTCTGTCAAGAAAGTACCGGGAATTATCGATTTAAATCTGGCGGGGCAATGAGGCAGGTAAAATTTTTTTTTCCTAGGTTGGTACCACTGTCCTTAATTACTATGCCAAGCTTGAGCGGGATCTGTCAACTAGTGTGTTTGCAACAGCTGATTAAGTCAGTCGATGTCAGAGTGCGTGCCGATTTTTACTATGGGTGATTACGTTGAGCAAAGAATTTGTTTAAAGTTTTGTGTTGCAAATGAATTTTCGTGTGCCGATGCATTGAAAATGTTGCAAAAGGCCTTTGGTGATAATGCTCTATCGAAAACTGTTGCATATCAGTGGTACAGAGCCTTCAAGGACGGTCGTGCAATGGTCGCCCATCGACGGCTTCGATCGAAGATAACGTCGATAAAATTAAGGAAAGGGTGCTGGAAAACCGTCGTACCAGCTTGAGAGAGATAGCACATGATCTTAAGATATCCCACGAGTCCGCACGTACGATTTTGATTGATATTTTGGGCATGAGAAAAGTGGCCGCACGACTCGTACCGAAAGACCTGAATTTTCTTCAAAAACGTCATCGCGAACAGGTTGCTTCAGACATGCTGGATCGCTGTAATTCCGATTCTACATTCATGGAACGCATTATAACTGGTGATGAGACCTGGGTCTACGAGTACGATATGCAAACAAGCCAGCAATCATCGGAATGGGTGGCAAAAAATGAGCCGAAACCGAAAAAACCACGCCAAAGCCGCTTGAAAATGAAGATGATGCTCATTGTTTTCTTCGATATCCGTTGCGTGGTGCACTACGAATTCGTTCCAGAGGGTCAGACGGTAAACAAGGAGTATTAACTAGGCGTTATGAAACGTTTGCGTGAGCGTATCCGTAAGAAGCGGCCAAATTTGTGGACGAACAACTCATGGATTTTGCATGACGATAACGCGCCTTCTCACCGAGCTACGATTGTGACTGACTTTCTCGCCAAAAACTCGACAAACGTGCTTCAGCAACCACCGTATTCGCCGGATTTGGCTCCCTGCGACTTTTTCCTCTTCCCAAAACTAAAATTGTCCCTTCGTGGCACCCGTTTTGAGTCGATTGAAGCCATAAAACAAAATTCGGCGCGAGAGCTAAAGTCCATCCCGGAAAGCGCCTATAAAAAATGTTTCGATAATTGGAAGTGCCGTTGGCATAGATGTATTAGAGCAAATGGAGCCTATTTTGAAGTCGACCCAATAAATTTTGACGATGAAATGTAAAAATGTTGTTTTAATTGAACATTCCCGGTACTTTCTTGACAGAGTAGTATACACGAAGCAGAAAGGACTTGAACTTCAGGACAAAATTTATTACATACAGGAATAAGCTGAACACATTGATGATGATAGCACGGCGGATCTTTCACAGGGCGGAGATAGAATATAGTCAACACGAGAAACTTATGAATTGTCATAAATGAAATATCTGGCAAGGAAAATGAGAGTGAAGCAATTCAATGTGTTCTTGAGCGAAACAATACCATAACGGAAGATGAACATGATGTTTGAATTTGCAGATTTTTTCACGCGTATTGGCCCAGAAATGGGGTGTACCCCAGGGAACAGTTCTTGGCCCCTCCCTTTTTATATTGTACATCAATGACATTGTAAAGACAGTTCAAAATTGTAGCATTCAACTTTTCGCGGATGATACTGTTCTATATATATCAGGGGAAAATATTGATGATATTGTTAGCATAATAAATAATGAACTTGATAATATATTCCAATGGTTGAACAATAACTATCTTCATCTAAATGTGAATAAAACCAAAGCTATGTTTATTAGAAATAAAAATAAGACTATTAATAGACCAAATTTAAATGTACAAGTCAATAATGAAAACATAGAGATTGTGGAGTGTTTTAGGTATCTTGGCTGTGTAATTGATGAGAATTTGACTTTTTCTGAACATTACGGGTACATTACAAACAAAATGTCGAAGAAAATTAATATGCTGGGGCGTTCATCAAGGGACCTGAGTTCATGGGCCAAACTGACATTGTATAAGACAATTGTTGCACCACATCTTTATTACTGTCCTACTCTGCTTTTCCTGTTGAATAAGACTGAAATAGATAGTTTACAAAAGCTACAAAATAAAGCATTGCGAATTATATTGAGATGTAATAAATATACTAGAAGGACTGATATGTTGGATGTTACAAATCTATTAAGTGTGAAGCAAACAGTAATCCTTAGCACTATTTTGTTTGTATATAAGATGATAAATCGATTAACTCCTCAACACCTTTTGAGTAATTGCAAGTTTGTCAAAGATGTACATGGGTATGATACTCGAACAAGAGAAAATTTTTATTTGGGGAGATTGGGTACTACTTTTGGTGGGAAGAGTGTTTTTTATGAGGGATTGAAATTATATAATGGGTTACCCGATATTGTGAAGAGTAGTGTTAGTCTTAGGAGTTTTAAAAGGGCATGTATTAGCTACATTAGGCAGACCGTTACAATATAGAGGATTTTATTGTTTCTTCGTAAGGTGAAGATTTGTAAATGTGAAGTGAATTATTTTTTTTGTAATATTTTTGCTAGCCAGGTGCTAAATAAAGTTGATATTACATATTACTTACTAGAACTGGCTGGAAAATTTGTTGACACGGGATCTCCCCACGGCCTCAGACCATAATCTCCAACTTCATCCTTTTGGCCACCAGACCAGGGTTGGAAAGAGTTAATACCATCTGGAGTCTGAAAAACAATAAGGCACCTGGTGTTGATGGTCTCACATTTGAAACTCTGAAGCAGATTTCTGAGAAGATTGCGAGTCCATTGTCTTATATTATTTACCTCATTTATGAAAAGAGCGTGTGTCCTCCTGAGATTTCCGTTGTCATACCCGTCCATAAAGATGGTGGTAAGAAAAAAATTTCAAATTATCGACCGATTTCCTTGACTAATAATTTCGCGAAGATCTTGCAGGGGAGAACCCCTGAAACTTCTGGAAAGATATATCTCGAACAGAAAACAATGTGAGAGTGAACGATGAATACAGTAGCATCAGAGCAAAAACATGTGGAGTGTCCCAGGGAACTGTTTTGGGTCCACTGCTTTTTAAGGATTATTTGGTCTTACCTTTGCTGGAGCTATTCTTGGTTTTGCAGATGAAATTTCGGTGTTCTATTCTGCCAACTCATATTTGAACTCTTTACCGGATGACCAATAAATTAGGGAATTGAGGCTAGCGGATAAGATGAAATATTTAGGCGTAACAATAGATTACCATTTTAGATGGAACCTTCATTTTGATCAAGTCTGTGATACTCTTAGATCGATGTTGTACAGGTTCAGATATCTTTCAAAAATTAAGAACCTGCCTCACCTAAGGATGGTCTATCTTGCTGTTAAGGACTCCAGACTGGGATGGTGGGACAGTCTCGTCTTCTTATCTGAGGAAACTGAACATATTCCAGTAGTATTTCCTCTAGATCATCCTCATAAGGGGCCTTCAGTTTCCTTCGGTTGCACTTTTCGCTGAGGCTCGAACGTTCGATCTGCGCAAGATGTAATTTTTCAAGATTGCCTTATTTTGTCACAGGAATAGACGTATAATGGAGCAAACCTCACACATAAATACAGAGTGAAGATCAGTGAATCGTTGACTCTTCCTACGTCCTACTTAAACTTGGCGGAGCCACATGTTAATGAGTAAATTGTAGTTTAATATATAAATTGAGTTAAAACATGGAAGTCAACAAAGAAAAAAATTATTTGAGAGTTTTTCTTGGATAAAGGTGAAAATGCAAGCCAGGCACCTGAAATTGTGAATGGTGTTCATGGTCTCGATAGTGTAACAGATAATTACAAGCAATTTTGGTTTCATCATTTCCGTTCAGGTATTTTTATGTTAGAGATCCACCCTGCACAGGCGGGCTCGTCGTCGAAAATGTCCATAAAATAATTGAAGTAACAAATTTCACTTCACCTCGAGATAAATAAATCTGCTATATTATTGTAAAATTTGATTACCCAAATTTTTCTTATAGTGTAACATTCTTTAAGGAATTGCCATGAATTCGCCTAGAAATCTATATAAAACTAGAAACCAGATCGCTCCAATTTAACAATGGTTGAGGAAGAAGTAAAATATGAAGTTCGCAAAGACACAGTTTTAGAACTTTTGCTATTTATAATACGAGGGGCGTGCAATGTATTCTCGGTATAGGCATGTAAGAAAATTCAGTAAATGTTGCAGAAATTTCATTTTTCAATGTAGTCCCCTAGAAATTCAATACATTTCGAGACTCCCCAAACCATTATTTTGGTGGGAAATTTGAACGGTAACAAGTTGTTTCAATAAGATTTTCAACCTATTGTCACCAAATTATTATCACCAAATTATTATCAACAACTTTCATCAGATATAAAGACATTATTAAAACCTTTTCGAAAACGTTGACAAAATTATACCCTTCGTCCTTTTTGTAAAAGTGTTATTATAGGGATTTATTTTGGTTTCCTTAATATTTAGCCTTGTCTTTTCAGTGATATACGGACGGTTTCGGGACATGCTTTTATATTTCATTGATTTACAAATCTGTTGGGGGTCTTCCATGCCATTTTTCATCCTCTTTATTGTCTCATATACAGCACTTTTTCCCAGTTCAGTCAATTGCTCAAAATTTTTAACGTTTCGAAAACCTTTTCTATCGGGTGCTTTTTTTAGAGTAACAGAACTTTCGATAGTGATAACTGTGATTTGACAGAATGTTGTTTTGGCATTTCTATTGAGTAAGCATTGAAAAATTATCATGAAAAGACTCACACCTCAACAACGTTTACAAATTGTTGAAATTTATTTTCGAAATCAGTGTTCTATTCGCCAAACTTATAGAGCACTTCGTGAAATTTAGGGTTTACATAATCGTCCACTAGCTTCTTCGTCGAACTATCGATAGACTTCGGACACTATTTCCTCTACTCGATGCAACAACAATAACAAGACAAAGAACTGTACGTACACAAAAGAATTAAATTAAAAAAATAATGACTTACAGCAGCGTAAGTCATAGTGTTAATGATGATCCAGATTTGTCTGTTCGTCGACGTTCACAACAAGTGGGACTCTGTGCATCCACAACATGGAAAATTTTGCGTGAACATCTTGGTCTACACCCATACAAGATCTAACTGCTACAAGAACTAGAGCCACTTAACCATAATAAGCATCGTTTGTTTGCTGATTGGGCCCTAGAACAGCTTGAAGTTGATCCACTATTTTATCGTGAAATTGTGTTTAGTGATGAAGCTCATTTCTGGTTTAACGGCTATGTAAACAGGCAAAATTGCCGTATATGGAGTGAAAACAATCCTCAAGAAGTTCTGCAGGTTCCCTTGCATCCTGAAAAATGCACTGTATGGTATGCTTTACATGCTCGAGTCATCATAGGTCCATTTTTCTTTAAATACAATGCTGGTATCAATGTTACAGTAATGGTGCTCGTTACAGATCGATCATCAATGATTATTTGTTTCAAAATTTGAATATTATCGACCCAGAAATGTTATGTCAAGTGCTTATGCTGATAAACCAGAAACAATAAACGCTTTGGAAGCCAACAAAACTCGTGTTATTGATTAAATAAGGCCTGAATTACTCGTAAAAGTGGTCCAAAATTGGTCGAGTGGAATGCGGTTCCTCAGAGGTACTCGTGGTGAACATATGTAAGAAAAAATTTTTTAAAACATAAATGTCATAAAATTATCTTTCGAATAAAAAAAATGGGCTTCAATCTTAATTTAAATGTGTTTTATTTCAATTCAAAGTTCTATCACTATAAAAGAACACCCGATATGAAAATATTATACCTTTCTTCTGTTTTTATCTGCACAACCCAATTTGTACATAAATTTTGCCTTAGAATGTTACAAAAAAGAAGTATATTAAAATCATGAAAAATAATAACGTCCGAATAATTTCAATATCAATGTTTTATACCACTCAAATCACAGTTAGAATGAACTTTTATAAAATTTTTTAATTCCACCCAATTTTAATGAAAGATTAATTCAACTATGCTTGCTACTGATTTTAAATTACCTCCACAAATTTTAAATCAATCATTTAAAAACTGCGTTCATGTCATGAAATGCAAATAAGCTGAAAAACTGGAAGAATAGTGAAAAATTTCGAATTCATTTTAAGATTTCCATACCTTTTACAACAAAGGTTATGGCTTACAGCAACAAAATTTGAAAGGGGTGTAAAACAAGCGTTAAATTGCATTCTCTTAAGACTGGTTAATGATTTATATGTTAATCAAAATATCCAGTTCATGAAGAAATATTCTGAGAAATTTCAAGACCCAATAAGAAGATGCATATTCATTTCATCTCAAAAAACCAACAATTCCTCTATCGGAATATTCAGTCTTTCGAACTTTTTAATGAATAATTTCATGACTGAAAACTCACTGTAAAGAGATTTTAATTTGGCTAGCGAGGAGATATTCTTTAATTACAGAAAAGACGTTTTCTTAATTGGGAATTTGCTCATTTCTTAGGTCAATACTGAAGGAAAGAATTTATGGAAACCCTTGATTGATTTCTTTCGTTTTACTTCTTCCAGTTTCCTCTGGGATTTGTCTAGAGAAAAGATTTCAATGTAATTAGAGTTATTAATTAATAAACAGAATTTAATTAATTTTTAATTTTATTTTCGAATTTCATTGAATTACAGGTAGAAGTGAGGCAGAAAAATATATAGCATAGAATGTAAGATAATAGAAAAGAATACTCATTTTTGCGAAAATGTATTTAAACCTCTAGTATAGAATCAAATCAAGATCAAAACGCTAATTATTCAACATACCCTCTAGTTAAATGATACACATTTATTTATAGGTTTTCTATTTATTATCTTGAGTTGCTCACATGACGCGTTTCGTTAACATAGTAACTTCATCCAATGCTTTATAAACAAATAGTCTGAAATTAGGTAAAATCCTGTATTTACACATTTTCTATATAACAAAAACAAATATCAACTTCCGCAAGCGGAAGTTTTATTTCTCTTATATTGGAGATGAATTTCCGTTACGTAAAGACCGATACAATTAAAAATTTAAACATTTTCTGTTTTGAGATAAGGGTATTACAATTCAATTTTTTCATTTATTTCGGAGGTCCTACTTGAATAGATCCAATAAAGATCAATTAGATAACTCAATTTGTCCATTCCATAAATTCCCCGAATTTTTTAATCTGTCTATTTGCATCATTATTTGCTTCATGCAAAATCTTGAAAAATTGATCAAAATCATGTTTCTCTTTTATTAGACGTTAGGCATACGTAAAATCCAACTTTTTGTGGAAGGTACGTCCGTGCTCCTTTATTCTAGTATCGAAAGATCTTTTGGTTTGTCCAATATCAGTTTTTGAACAGCTACCGCATGGTAGTTAGTGAACATCTGACTTGTGTGTGGTTTGTTCGTTTCAGGTTTTGCGTTTTTTCGAAAAATTCCTAATGAATTGTTGGTTCTATAAGATATGTTTATATCTATATTATTGAGGAAGTTTTTTATTTGTAATGAGGGTTTTCCATAGTAAGAGGAAATTGTATTTTTTTTCAGATTTTCGTTACAGGATATATTTTTTGATATTGTTTTTTGGCTATCCTACTGTCTACAATTGATGACGAATAACCGTTATTAGAACATACTTTTCTCTTAATGTGATTCATTCATCAAAATCAAATTGGAACTTCATAAGATATATCAATTTTTATCTTGTTCTGCAAACCAATCTTAATAGCTTCTATCACACTTTCGTTGCTAAATATTTCAAGATCCTTCAAATTTTTTTTGAGTTCAGGAAACAGACAGATAGTCGGATGAAGCCAGATCAGTTGAATAAGAGGATGCTTCAGTATTTCGAACTCTAAGTCATGAATTGCTTGCATGAAAGCCAGCAATTTGTGTAGGAAAAACATCTTTGGAAGACGTTTCGTGTCTTTTTCCATAATTATTTATCATAGAGTGGTCAGTTACATAGATAAGTAATTAACTACTAATGTTCCACCCTTATCGGAATAATCAATCAGTATCACTGATCCCAACATACTGAAGCGGCAAGTTCTCCAGCTGATATTCGAACTTGAAGAATCAGGGTGTACTCCATTGATTGCTGCTTTGTTTCCGAGTTGAAGATATGTATCTTCACCATCTATCTCCATGTTTAATTGAAAATTACTAATTTGAAGCTTACAATTCCATTAAATGAAATAATATAGATTATTTCCACAATTTATTATTAACGGCATACATCTTGTCAACTTTATTGAGTATGTGGTCTGCCATGAAGTAGTGGCCAAATAATGGCTGCCATTTCCTGGTGAAAGATATTTGGAAATTATGTTTTAAATCAAGCATTGGCGCATTTCATAAATACCAATCCCAGACAAATTGGAACGAAACAACTTCAAATCACCTACACTACATATTCTTAAGAACAGCTTCAAGTCATGAGCGGACTCAAAGGCCATGAGTTCCAGGAAATTCAACAGATCATTTAAGAATACCAGGGGACCAAGAATGGACCCCTGCTCAACTCCAGCGTTTGCTTCACATTTAAACGAATTGAAAGTATCATGAAATACATAATGGAATTTGCCATTTAAGTAGGAACCAATCAATTCCAAGTGAGCAGGGCAAAATTGAAATGAAGATAGTTTTCTGAAGACAACTTCATGATCCACAGAATCAAAAACACTTGATAAATCAGTATATGTTATATTGACCTGATCAACGTGATCCAGGGGCTCGTAATGAATTGTGATAAAGTAGACAAATTGGTGATAGTTGATCTACCCCGTATAAAGCCATGCTGAACCATGCACATGTTGTGTTGAACACCGAGCAACATACTTCTTTTTATACAATAATTCCTTCAATATTTTCGCGAAATTGGAGAGTCCATAAATCGGTTTATTGTTTGCAATTTCGGATTTGTTCCCTTTTTTAAGACAGGGACAATAAGAGCTCTATTCCACAATTTTGAAAAGTTGATATTTGCAGACTATCTAATGAAGTAAAACAAATAGGATAATCAGAAGTGGAGCTGCATTTTTTAACGAAAAAGATGAGAATTTGATCATCAACAATTGTGATTTTGAAAATTCATCTCATAAATCTAATCAATTCAGTATTGAGCCCTTTTGCATTTGAATAGCACACAGAAACATCTGCTGTGGAAGCCCAATGTTCACCAACTGAAAAATGAACTATACTACTTGAATAATTCAATTTTTCGAGACTGAATTCACTATAGTGGGAAATCCATTAATGTGCTTCATTCTCAGTTGTGTTTGACCAGCAGCTGAGCGATATTTAAACTCAGACTTGAAGGATATGAACAACGCCCTATTATGTGGTGTTCTGTCTGGAGAAATAGATGAATTTAGAAATTTGAACTTGACTTTCTTGAATTTGCGCAAGATCCGAGGAATGAGATTTGACAAAGGTCTTTCATGGGAAGATTATGCAATTCTTAGGAAATATCGAATTTACCAAGCTTCATAGGTACCACAGTCTGTTCAGAAATTTCACAGTACTTCAACAGTTTGTTAACGAGATCTGCGTCCTCTCGTACGTCATCCTTCCTCAGTGCCTCCATGTAAAATGAAGTTGTTGGAGCGCTTTGTTCTTTCAAGTATCTCGTTGATCACTCTCAGCTTGCAATGATTTTCCAGAATCTAACTCAAACACTCCCAGAACTCACCTACTTGAACTCACGAATTTTCTGCTTCAAATCATCGATAAGCTTCAATATCTCCGTGGTCTGGTGGAGACCCTGCTCACATTCAGCACATATGTATTTTATTCTTCTTCTGGTATTCGGTCGAGATTCGACACATTTCAATTCAACAAAAAAGAGACCAGAACAAAAAGTATGAACATAAAGTTGAAATTGAAAGTTAAAGTTTCCACTTTATACATTAGTCAACAATATACAATAGAATTCATTCTTGTTATCGATATTTCGACATCACTTCTTCAAACTGGAAACATTTGAAGAGTAATTATTTTTATCACTGGAATAAAATAAACAGAGATGGTGATTCATTTTGTGTCAACTACCACTGGCAGTTCGTCGGTAAAGACTCTTTACAATTCCTTTAAACATTATTTCCAATCTCGAAGGGATATATAAATAACAATGTAAGAGTCAAAACACCATTAAAGTAAATATTTTGTTCCTATATCGGTCGGCATTTGCGTTGCTTCATTAGGGAGTATTTTCCACGAACCCTCTCACTTTCGTTACAGCCAATGAATACTTGTTTATATTAAAAAAATATATATGAGACAGAAATTTATTTCCACAAAAATGTTTGTAGTACTACAACAATTGTTTCAGCACGATGTGGCTTCTTCAGGTATAACATTGTACTATGGAAATGAATTACTGTCTCATATATATTTTTTTAATTAAAATGAGTTTCCACCAAGTAAAGAACAAATCAATCAAATACTTGTTTATATTCCTGATTTTTTCTCATGCATGCTGCTTCAAATAACTAATTACGCATTCTGAATCTCAAGATATAATCAAAGTTTAATTTCGAAATGAAGAATTGTGGTATTTAAAAGTCAGTTTTCTTCAGGAGATATTCAACGACAGATTTTAACTGTCTTGCATAAGTCGAACAACTTTTTTTTTTTTTATATTAAAACACTCAAAATTTGCTTCGAGAGCTTGAAAAAGCACTAAAGAAATACATGCTCTTCTCAAAAAGAGGCACTATTACAGATTCTACCTAGAAGGCCACTCGTATTGACTAATATCAATGGGTATATAAAAGATTCTTAACAATAATGTAATAATAGTAAACAATAATTATTAAAAATAACCGACCATAAAATATTTTATAACTTGTTGAAAATTACGGTTATCGAGGATGACCAGGAGATGTGACTGTTTTAGTGGGATAGGCCAAAGATATACGGACGAAATAACTGAACCATCGAATTTCACGGAAAAAATAGTTTAAAACAACAAGTCATTTTTCTGTTCCTTACAAAGTCTCATGAAATTGAAAAGGTGATTGATAGTCTCGAATCAAAGAAATCTACGGGATACGATGGAACAACAACTATAGACCAGTTACCCTTGATGTCCAATATAGCTACTACCTTCGAAAAACTAATTAATGTAGCTTTCATGGAAAAATACAATATTATTTCGGACATTTAATTAGGATTTCGCCAGGATGTCGAAAGAAGATGCTATAAGAAGCGTAACTGAAATTATTTATCAGAAAATTTAAAAAAAATTCCATCTCTGGCAGTTGTTATAAATTTAGCTGAAGCGTATGACTCTGTTAACCATAAAATATTATTGGAGAAACTTTCAACATACGGCTTCAGAGGAAATATAATTACGCTACTTCGCAGATTTCTTTCAGGAAGAAAACAAACAATTACAATAAATGGGAAATTCAGTAGAACAAGTATACTTAATTATGAAGTTCCACAAGCTACGTTGCTCGAGCCTGTTCGTTTTTGATATAATCAAATAGTGTATATAATCTGGAAAATAGTGGATAAATTATAAGATTTTCCGATGATATGATGGTCATGTACGAGGATACTTCTTGGAGAAAACTGAAACAAAAAACAAGCGGACCTAATGATTCTCAAGGGGGGTTTGAAATGAATAAACTTACCTTGATTAAATAAAAGACGAAATGATGATGAACATATGCATTACTTGATGAAGTAGTTAAGAGGTATCGCGTACAGGATTAGATAAGAAAGGATATCCAATCCATAAGACATCTACAAATACTTCATTGGTGCAGTCACAACTGTTTTATGAGATGATTTGATGGGAAGGTGTTTTGGACTACCATTAGAAAGGTTTAGATATAATGCAGAATTTTATCGTTAAAACCATGTATGGAAAGCGGTACTCAATCCTCAGTTGAAAGATATACGAGATATCGAAAGCATTAGACATAAGAGATATATGCTAGTAAGATTTCAATGAACATCCAGCAGTAGAAGATACCATTGCTATTGGAGCAATACAATTACTCGATCAGAAGAAAGGAGACCCAACAATGAAATACAGAAGGCGGAAAAGAGACTCTACCAGAGAAGCTGCTCATATCTTGGTTTCACGACTACACCCGAGAATTGAAAAGTATAAAAACATTCGAAGTGGACATGAGAAACTGATTGATCACTGATGATGATCGCTTCTCTATTCATAGAGTGATCAACTCATCATAAAGGGACAATGATTCCAGAACGTTACGCAAAGAATGATGAAGACAAATGACGGAAAATAATATAACTGGACTGTTTTTTGATTATTACTATTCAAATTTTGTTGTCATTAGAATCAAATATTTTTTCCACAACTATCAAAAGTTGTAAACAATAACTCACAGTTTTTTTCAGAGTTTACCTCGATTATAATACATAACTCATATATATCTATAAAATGAAATTGATTTTGATATAACCATTCAGAATTCAACTCAAGAAAGTAATTACAAATCAAAATAAAAGCTAAATATTTTTTTATAAATTTCATAACAATTTTTTGCCAACAAGTGGCTGGAATAATTCTGAATATAATATCTTTTCATCAGTTTCGAAACGTATAATCAATGTTAACAGTATCATCAGAATGTGTAAACTAGGCGTAAAAACATTGATGGAATGTGAAAAAATATTATAGAAAATGCAAGTGAATTAGGACACAATGAAATTAGTATGATATCCTCAATTGAACGATATGTGAAAACTTCTTAACAATTTCTACGTATTCAGAAAAATGCTCAATTGACTGAATAATAGGTTGGGGGAAAAATCCATTATTTTTGCATGAACCTCAAGACTTCAAGAAAATATGGTAATTGCTTGGTGTCAGGCCTGAACTATATGGTGGATGCATTAAAACTTCCCAGAGTTTGTGGTAAGTCATCAAAGAAGTGTGTCACCTGGCGTTATCCTGATGGGAAACAACATCTCTTCTGTTGGTCAATGCTGGCCGTTTCTGATGAATCGCTAGTTTAAAACCGTGCAGTTGTTGACAGTGTAGATACGAATGTAGTGTTTGGCAATATGAAAGCAACTCATAATAAATGATTCTTCTCCAGTCCCATCAAATATGCAGTACAGCCTCCCTGGACGTTAATCTTGGTTTGGCCACCGTTTGAGCTACTTCACCGCACTTTGACCATGAACGATTTCACACAATATGTGACCCATTTCTCATCTCAAGTCGCCATTGGTTTAGAATTTAGCCAAGGCTTCGGATATGGAAATTCGATCCACCATATTTCTTAGTGTTGATTGGTGTGGTAACCAAACATCAGCTTTCATTTTGGATCCAGCGGTGTGCAAATGGTAAAACTGTTTTATGGTCGATCATTAGCTCCTGGGAGATGCTACGACTATTAACGTGCAGATCAACTTCGATTATTTCTGTGTTTTTATCGACATTTTGACGAGAGGCCCACGCGAATTTGATCTTAACATCGAAAATACCTGTTCGGATTCGACTAAACCAAAATTGCACGTAATTAACTGTTACAGTTGACCATTCATAATTTCAGCCACCTTTAATGGAGAAAAACTGTGAAATGAACCGGATTTTTTCTTTGTTCACAATTTTTAACACCCTGTAATGAAAGGAGTTTTTCAGTGTAAAATGTCATCTTGACAACGAGCATTTACTTCAAAAAGTATTTATTTATGATCTTGAAAATTAACTGAACTTACTTAACAAGTTGCAAGACCAAAAGTCGTTGGTGAGAATTCATGTATTATTAAGTGCTTTGCTTATGCTATGTTCCTAAGTAGTGAAGGTAGAAAACAAGACTTGAAACAATTTGAAGATTGATTATTATATTATTTCTGGGGGGACGTCAAACGAGGCGATATTGGGCAAGAATTATGTTGGGAACATTTCAGTTTCGAGTGTATCAGTTAAAATAAAAATCGGATAAAACTATACAATTCAGCCAATTATTCAGAACCAAAGATGCACAAAGAAGTGGTAATAAAGTATTCGAGCAAACATAAAAAGAAATATGGTCCTATTCAATCGAATAAATCGTTTGGATGAATGCTTTTTATATGAATTGAAAAAAATATGGCTTGAAACGAAATGATAGAACCACAGATGTTCCAAGAAGAGATTATGAAGTGTTCGAGCAAACATTATGAACCATAAACATGAAGATGGTTCTATTCAGTCGAATAAATCAATAAGATGAATTTTCCAATTCAGAGTGGAGAAAACAGCATTGAAGAGAAAGCTAATAATAAACTCAATTTCATACTAAAATTCTCGAGAAGTAGTACAACCTTCAATAAATTTTGAATTCCAATTTATGAAAAAAACTTTTTGTTACTCAGGTTAACATAGAATCATAGAAGTTAGATTAGTTTTTATTCCATAGATTTAGACTCTCATTGTTTGTTATATGTCAAATAAATGATATTGAAAAGTGTCACTATGAATCAATTTCCTTTATGCAATCAAAACTCATATCAATTCTTTTTCTGAATTGGACTATACTAACCAATTCAATATTATGAATCAAAATTAAAAGCAAAACTAGATTTTCGAAAACAAATTTGTAATTTTTCATGAATAACATAACATTACTTACAGTTAAGTTAAAAACAAATTGAAATGTGAGTGAATCCTTGATAGAAGTAATTTAAATGAGAAGATCTAATTCTGAATTTAAAGTAATTCAAATTACTTCTATAAAGTTTTGACTCACAGTTTAATTTGTTTTTTGAATTATGAATTAAATTCATAAAGAGTCTAAATATCCACAGTATATTCCTTTATTATTTATTATTTTTAAAATTCTGGTTATTTTTTCTTATCATGGGACATTATTTGGGGTGAATAATTCTTGTTGTGTTTTTTGTGTTCCGAGTACAAACTGTTACCGGTTGATGACTGACAATAAGTTGGTCATTTTCGTTTTACTTTGGATACTTTAAAATTTTATTTTGAGTTTATTCGTTTTTGTGAGTTAAATTTTGATCTTTTTGATATATTAGAATATGAATTCAATAGATTTCTGAAGAGGTCTAGATACCGAAATAGCTATAAAGTGTTGTGAGTTCTTTTCCAATTATTTTTATTTGATCCTTTATTTAATGAATTTTGGATAATTTTGGAAAAGTGGACCTTCTTGTATTTGTATGTTGATATACATACTTATATAGTTTTGTCAATATATTTATATTAGTATCTCTCATGTCGGGAGGTAAACAGTTCTTTTCCAAGACATTGAAAAATATTTTAATTATATGGATTCTATATAAGGATCACATTTTGATAGTTTTTGTATATAGGTTCAATAAATATTGTAGAAATTAGACGATCTAATTCTGAATTTAAAACAGTTAAGTTATTGCAAGAACAAATGAATAGTTTCGTGTTATTTATCAGGATCCTTTTAATATATTTTTCTTATCATATCAATTTATGTCTGATGAAAATTCTTGTGCGTTAACTTTGAAATAATTTTATTTTGAAACTGGCTATTTACAAAGTATTTTACAACAGTACTATATTTTGCTGATTGCCAGAATGTCATTGAGAAATTGGGAAAATCGGTTTATGGGGAATATAATGAATGTGTACTTCATGAGGAAAAAAATATTCACGTAAAATTTCCATTGTTTAATACTGATTTTTCTTTTACGATCTATATTATATTCACAGTTAGCAAAATATTCCGAATATAAATAATTGTCAACTAAACTGAATTAAATTATTTTCAGTAAATACCTAATAAATTGAAATTAATATGCACCAAAAACAATTGTAAAATGTCATTAGCAATCATTGAACATGTAGATGAAACCAAACCATATTTTTCCGGATTTTAGACCACCATTGTGAATATAATCGAAAATACGTTGTACTCATCTCTACCAATCATTTCCGAATTCTCCAGTATTGCACAAGTCTCTTTTACATACGCTACAATCAACTAGAGCGTTTCCCCATTTGTTTCTTTCAGTAGAGCAAAAGTCATCTTTTCCACAACCCCTTTTCCAAAACGATTTATATCTTGGTGAATATGCATGAGGTCCTGTTACAACATATTCCTCGACACATTTCGTGGATCCTGGTGGACAAGTGATACTGAAGTCACATGTAAATCCATATCTACAAGGGCCATCTCCTCTGGCAGAATAACAAGCATGGCATTCCAATATTGAAGCTGTAAAAGAGATTATTGAATCATAAGTACAAAAATATGATGGGATACCGTGTGGAAAAATTATTCTGATAGATGATCAGTCTGATCTAAAGTAACTTGAGCTGTCCATTCGAAACTGATCTGAATATGCCTTCAATATATCTCAATTGCAGTTTATAAAGGAAGTACAAAACTAAGCATTTAAGAGCCCAGTTATCACGTTAATGAAAGACTGTAGTTTGCTGACGACTTTAAGATCACATTTTTCTTGAGCACACTTTTATTTGAATGGTTACGTTCATAGACAAAATTGCTGATAGTGATGTACATTAATTCGAAACTGAAGCACAAAAAACAATGACCGCAATAATGACATTATCAGTGGAAATAATTTATGGTTCATACTTCTAGAATAATGAAAAAATGGCGTTCCATTAATGTCAGTATAAAGCGATATTTTTCAACACTTAAACTTTCTTGTTTCAGCGTTAGAAATTGTCTAATTCCAAACCAAGATCCGGTTCCAACAAGAAGGGAAAAGATTTAATTTCTCAAACAAGTCTGAAACACTAGTTGGGGAAATGTCTAACAACTGATACTCAAAAGAGATGTTACTAATTGGCCTTCCATGAATTTGTACCCAGAAAACATATTTTTGAGAGATATTGTCCAGTCTTTAGAGGAGATTATTTCAAACAACTTAAATCTACTCAAATTTATTGCTTTCAATTCGGATTAATATTAATTTTGGACATTTTATCGTAAAACTAAATATTTTTTCTGGAAAATGGTCAATGCAGTCTACGAAATAATACTTTAAATTTCCTTGCTTTGTATGAATGTGTTCTTTGTGTTGGGGTAGCCGTGCAGAGATTTTTCAATGGAGTCTTACATCTTTCAGAAAACATATTTTTGAGAGATATTGTCCGGTCTTTAGAGGAGATTATTTCAAACAACTTAAATCTACTCAAATTTATTGCTTTCAATTCGGATTAATATTAATTTTGGACATTTTATCGTAAAACTAAATATTTTTTCTGGAAAATGGTCAATGCAGTCTACGAAATAATACTTTAAATTTCGTTGCTTTGTATGAATGTGTCCTTTGTGTTGGGGTAGCCGTACAGAGATTTTTCAATGGAGTCTTACATCTTTCAGAAAGTTTTCTTCGTTTCATCTTGGTAAAATCTATCACCTGAATATTAACGTATTTAAAAACTTATGTTGTTTTCAGGACGATGTACTGAGCTATCCCGTACATTACGGAGTACTCTAAAAGATCTGGAATTATACGAAGTTATCTAAAGATCGCTAACCTTTTTATCGTGATCGTCTAGTGGCGGGCGAATAGGAAGTTACGTTGTGTAGGCAACCCAAATAACACCGAACGAGAGCAAGGAAACAGTAAAGGGAGGTTCAAATATTCGAAACACAGTAATACCAGAATAATACATTTCTATTAATAATGTTCAAAAGCAACAACCCTCAATAAATGGAAACACATTCATCAGCCTGTGGTTATCATTCTTATACAGCGGAAAGGGTTAAAGTTATGCAGGAAAAGGGGATACAGCCAGCATTCGCACCTTCAACTGTACTTCCGGTAATCAGTGCTGAACCTTCCATTACAAGGGGTAAGTTTAAATGGAAAGTAAGTTAGGGGTAATTGTGGCATGCCCAGGAGATCTCCTTGAAGAGGGGATCTAACATAATTCGAGTCGACCGGAGAAGTAACTATCAAATGGACTATATCTGGCCTTCTCGGGGTGACAAGGCCCAGGAAGGCTCAGATATTACTGAAGAACGAACCGAACACTACCTAAAGGGTCACGTAAACTAATCCCTGGGGATATCACAATACTTCGGAACAATTATCTAGCAATCACTTACACACTCTCACAGTAGCGTTGGATATCCGGAGGTATTTACTTTCTCTATACGATATGTTGTCCTCTACCAGGACTACCCAGCAATTTACCCAAAAGAACGCCACTGGTTCACATGGAATACAATCTCTCAAAGTAAGCAGGCACAAGCATATGACAAATATGACAAACTGACTAGGACATAATAAAATAGATACAGTACCCCATCACCTAGGCGTGTTAATGGACGTTACAATAAGAACAAACAAAGAAATGGGTATCCAGGGGATCACACAAGAGTACATACAAATCAGTTACATATCAAGCACCGCAATTAGTAAGAAAAGATAATACAAATCCCTATTGGCAAGTATTACGCAGATAAAGAACCACTATTTACAAATACAGCAAAAAGCAATCAGGCACCGAGAGAAAGTATACAATACAAACAGAAAACTTTTGAGGGTCGCTTTAGTTATGTACAAAGGCAATGCAATTTAGTTAAAACATTCCGGTTGGATTAAATAACAGCGAAGCAAAAATACAAGAATGGAAAGCGAAGTACAATGAACGAGCGTGCAGTCATTAATTTCACATTAACACAAAGGTGGTATTTAAAAATGTAAAGCATGCAATTAATCGGAAGCATTTAAAAGAAGTTTACTTACTAAGAGTTACCAAGAGGGACCATTATCTGGAGTATGTTACTAAGTTGCTTAGGAAGTTTATTTCCAAGAACCTTCCTCTTGAATGCTTTAAAATATAATGGGGACGCTCTAAGGACATTGTTATTGTCGTTAATCACATACGTGTCAAGTTACAGCGCCACAGATAATTTTGTCACAGAAATAACGCGGGTAAATACAGTGACATAATGGTGGAATTTATATAATCTATGAGGGACTCTCTGACTAGTATAATCCTTAGAGTATCTGGATCTTTTTAGTACCTACCTCAATAGGATTCAATCTCTCTTATTTTTGTATATGCAGTAACCTCTTAATTGCGTTTTGATGAGCCATAACCTTGCTTCCTTCCAAAGTAAAAGAAAAATCTAGTACTTATTTCAAAACACTGGGCAAATTACAGACATGCGTACGTTTCAAACTTGTAACATTTCATCAGTGCAATGAATGCCAGTGACCATAAATCTGTCAAGCATCTACATCCGCTATACACAGATACACTAAGGTATTAATCTTACACTTGCGCCATCTAGAGTATGCAAATACACATACGAGACATACCATTGCGAACTAATTCAAGAAAAGAAATGTATTCTCGATATTTTCACATTACGAACGCAGAAAAACTTTCCTTATGCTCAAGTCAGACCATATTATGCCGTAATGTTCATAATGAGCACATTCATATTCAAATAAATTAATTGGAACTTTCTATTACCATAGTTCACACTCCTTATTAATGATATTTGATACAGATCACAGATTTATTCTATTTGAATATGAATATGCTTTTTATGAGCATTATGGCAAATTATTGCATTACATGAGCATGAGGAAAGTTTTCTCTGCGTTTGTAACGTGAAAATATCGGGAATACATTTTTTTACTTGCATTGGCTTGCAATGTTAAGTCTTGTATGTGTGTTTGCATGCCCTAGATGGTGAAAGTGTATGATTAATACCTTAGTGTATATGTGTATAGTGGATGTAGATGCTTGACAGATTTATGGTAACTGGCATTCATTGCATCGATAAAAACCAATAAGTTTGAATTTTTCCCTTGTGATCAGCAAAACCTTGTCCAGTTTGTTTGAATGTAGAATTGTTATACAGATGTTTGTTACACTAACTAGATTTGTAGAACTTTCTATTACCATAGCTCACACTCTTTCCTTGTTTATGAATTCTTTTCTTAAAGAATAACCAATTGGCCAATATATACCATGAAGCAATAATTACAAATCAGCTGATAAACACAAGATTTACTCCCTTTATTTAATCTTTGTTATAGCGTTGTGAAAGCATCATAAGAGTAAAATTTTACTTTCCAAACATGGTTGAAAGGATGACTAGTGATATCGGTATAAATGGGTTTGCGAAAAATACTGAAGTCATTCAAATACGAGGGGTGCTCAATATATTTCCGGTATAGGCATGAAATAGAACTCAAAACATTTTGGCAAAAATTCTATTTTTCAATGTAGTCACCTAAAACTGTAATATATATGATAGATTGAGAAAAAAGCTTCTCTTAACCTTGTAGAAAATATTCTTTCTGCTTCTCTAGTTATTAATTACTACTTTCAGTTCTTCATCGTCGGAAAATCACTTTCCACGAAGATAATTTCTTTACATTTGAGAATAGGTAGTAGTCACTGGTGGCCAAGTCTGGACTGTTCGGAGGATGAGTAATTTCTTCGAAGCCACATTCCCGCACAGCAGCTTTGGCCACGCGGGCTTTGTGAACCGGTTCGTTGTCGTTAAACAGCAACACCCCCACTGTGAGTTTTCTCAGCCTTTTTTCTTTAATTGCTTTTCTTAAATTACGCAAAGTAGTTGCGTATGAGGCTACTGTGATGCTTTCACCCTTTTAAGCGTATTCTACCTTTAGAACCCCAAAAGACCGTAGCCATTATTTTTCCAGCGAATGGGGAGGCTTTAAACTTGTTTGCGTGCTGTGCACCCTTTCCAATCCATTGCATGGATTCTTGTTTACTGTCAGGGTCATAGTGATGAATCAACGTCTCATCCCTACTAATCAACGGGTTTGAAATAGTCGATTGGTTTTCTCTACAGAGCTCTATATACTTCTTACAGCACTCGACTCGCACTTGCTTCTAAGGTGCGGCGTGCATTCTCGGTACCCATCTCGCACTGACCTTTGAGAGAAGATGGTCATGAAAAATAGCATGTATGATACCCACGGATAGGTTTGTCATCTCTGGTAACATTTTGATTTTTATTCTGGCATCTTCAAATATCATTTCCACCATTTTAACATTCTCTTCAGTGGTGCCGCTAACGGGCCCGCCCTAGCGAGAATCGTCTTCAATCTTCAAATCTGGGACTTGAGATCAGATGAATATCTATCGTCTCATTTCCTTGACTTCAGGTATCTCCAAGAATTTGGAAAAAACTATACACAAAAGAACTTATAAATTCCTGGAATATTGTAATATCTTGAATGAGAGGTAATTGAGATTTTGAAGTGGTAAGTCAACGAAGGACGCAGATTTGACAGCCAAAATTTACCGATCACTCGAATCGTCCATACCATGTCTTTGTATATTTGTCTATTGAGCGAAAGCCATGATACGTTGGATCATGGAGAACTATTGAGAACATTGGAGGATTGTAGACTCAGGGGTTGCTCATTGGATTGGTATAGGAGCTACTTGACTGGGAGAAGATAGTATGTACAGATTAGAAGTACCCTGTTCTTCTGGTATTCATGTGGTGTACCACAAGGTACAATATTGGGTCCTCTTCTGTTCATTACCCATCTGAATTCCATAATTTTTCTGCATGATAGGGGTGAATTGGTTGCTTTCACAGATGATAACGCTATATTTTACCATTCTGATAATGAAAGATTTTGTGGAACATGATTTCAGAAAGATCAAAGATTTTTTTGATTCTCGGCTATTGACACTCAATTTTGAAAAAACGTGCTTCATGACCTTCTTTGGCACCTCAGGTGGTTGCCTAATTTCCAAGCTTCATCATTCAATGAATGCGGTCATACACGTGATATCAGTGCAGTGAATAAGGTCAAATACTTGGGAGGTTTTTTGGATAGTCATCCTAGGTGGAATATTCAAGTTGAACATCTAGTAAAAGAGTTTGCGCATGCTTATTCTAAGATTCAAGCACCTTCCAGAATTTTGTAATTTGCAACTGCTTAGGAGGTTCTATGTTGTTGGTTCAACCTCATTCAATTTATGGAATATTGCGATACCGCGTTGTTGCGAAAACTTACTTGAAGAAGTCAGAAGTAACACAAAAAGATTAAGATAATCTTTCGAGGGCCTTACTTGTTTTCTACAGGACGCTTATTTGCTGAGAGTAGAATAATGGACCTATAAAAACTGTGTTTCATGGTTCTATCAATTTACCGACGAAAGAACTTAATGTAATAGTATGCTTCAACGAACATCAGTATAGTACCAGAAATAGGATGTTGGATATCTTTTCCAAGAACAAAAAAAATATAGGTCAAATTTCACATACCTACCTTGCGCCCTTTGTTTACAATAAGATTCCCACAACAATATTCAACATTCAACATTTGATGAATTCAAGAGGAGAATGAGGGATTGGCAGAGAGTGATGTCTCAAATAAATGTTGATGAAATGCTCAACATAAAATAATTTACTTGTTCATGTTTAAATTAGTGTTTCTGTTAGTTTAAATGTTTTTCCGTCAAAGTCAAAGAAAAATAAAAAATATATATGAAAAAGAACAAATTGAATTTAATATATCAATTTTTTATATCTTTTGGAGATGTTTCTCTTTATGTTTTTATGTTCCATATTTAGTTTTATGAACCATAAATTTCCCACACAAGGCAGTTTCAGTGGCTCGCCAATTGATATGCCTTCGAGAAAGATTTTTTTCTGATGTTTTTTTTATGTTAAAGGGATGTACTAACGTATGACTATTTACAACAGAATATTTTGGCGTTATGTGAGAAGGTCATTTATTTATGAGTCAAATTTATATTATTATTATCAATTAAATGCCCTTATTGTAATTTGTGAAGCGATTTCGTAAAACTGTATCGTTATTTGATAAAAAAAAAACTCGTTCACGTTCTCGTTAAGTGAGCACACCTGAAAGCATTGCTGCTATAGCTCAGGATCTGACTGAACATCTATCAACATCAATTCATCATCGCGCTCAAGAATTGAAATTTCTCTCACTTCTCTGAGAAGAATTTTGCATGCAAACCTCTGTATGAGGGCTCACAAACTAGTGCAGGAAGTGAAGACTCGTGACCCTCCGATACATTTCCATTTCGCTCAATGGCTTAATGATCGCAAGGCCGAAGATGGTCATTCTTCCACAAAAATAATTTTTAGCGGTAAAGTTCATTTTCATCTCGAAGGACTACTGAAACACGATCCTAGATCTTCTGTGAAGATCCCTCAGAAGCCTTTTCAGATTGTGCGAGTTAGGAGTTCATTTGTGTTCTGGGTAGGCTTTGTTACTGCGATCTTGCGCCACAGCACTGTCAATTTTTGACCTTTTTCTGCATATTGTCATTCACTTGTAGTTGCTTACCTCTTCCAAAACTATGTGATATGTGAAGTTGTTACTTTTAGAGTTGGATCAAAATATAATCCTGACGTAGTCACTGTGTTGGCGGATCATTTGTAGTTAATTTTAAAAATTGTAGAAATATTCGTTATTATTCTATTTAATCTCGAAAGTTGAATGTGAAACGTAAATTTCGTAAGGAATTAACAGAAATTATAAATTTGAACTGGATACTTACAATTAGCTGCTCCGAACCTATCATTATTGCATTTATCACCTCGGCACACCTTGCAGAATTTCAGAGATCCTCCGTGCAAGTTTTGTTGAGATTTGCACCAGTCTGATGGGGCACAACCCCTTCTATATAAGGGTACATAATCATCGTCTCTTTTTGCGCCGCCTATCAGATATTCTTCATAACAGTGATCTTCCCCCTCGATTGTACAAGTCCTGAGGTTTTCTTCAGTACCAAGACGACAATCTGAATTGTAATCTTCGCTACTGCAGTAGCGACATTGAAGAGAATACGTTGCACTCAAGTGGATGCAGAAAATAAGAGATAAAAACCAATAATGTGCGGCTGATTTCATTTTCAGTAGGTTTATAGTTATGTATTATATTTCTATATGAATTTACTAGGTGAAATAATGACAAGAATAATAGGTTATTTTCCAAGGTAGATAACCATTTTCCGACTCAATTTAAAAAACGCATTAGATAAGGTAATGTAAACTTAATTCATTTTTTGCGCAGCAGGAAATTGCTTGCTATCTCTATCTTGGGGTGAATTTTAGGCGTTTTAGGTTTATAATTCTCAAGTATGGGCCATTGAAATGGAATGACGATGAGGAACTGTATTGGAATTTCAACAAATTAGATTTCTGAAATGCAAGACACAAAAATTATCTCCAGATATTCTTAAAACGGCTGTTGTTCTACACTCCTTCATAAGAAAGTAAACTCTGGTTCAATTAAAGACATATTTCGTTAATAATGATAATAATGGCCTTTATTGAAGAAGAAATAATCACATTATATGGTTGTTAAGGACCCCACTGAAGCGAAGTTTAGTCAAGGACTACTCTTACACTTAACTTCTTTGGTTTTTCGTATTTCCATAGAGTATTGGATTATTTTGGTAAATACTGGTAAATAATGTAGAGATTTTTGAAGGGACTTTCAGACTGTTGCAGTTAATTCTGTATACTGTACTCACCATAGGGATTCACCTTTGTGAGTCTTCATCTTCTTCTTGTATGTTCCTCATAAAACAAAATATTTATAACGATTGCCACTTTATGTATTTCATATGTTTCTGTAGCCTAAGGAGGCTGCGAATTCATGAGAAATATATTATCATTATTATTATTAATCTTATTGACAAGCTATTTCTCAACAGATGTTATCTGTGCATATTCCAGGCGCACGCGTCAAAAGCAGTGGGCTGATGTTTGCCGGTGTTATGTAATGTCTTGTAGGAATTTTCTCATTATGTGCCAGGTACTTAGAAGGACTGCCTTCTGAACATCAATGAAGGTGTTGCAGGTAGGCAGTCCAATTATTTTCAGGTTCTGTTCCAATGTTTTTGGTAGAAGTCCTGTAGATGATACGATGATCGGTATCACATGAACCTCATCTAATAACCACATCTGTTGTATCTCAATAGCCAACTCGGTATATTTGGCTTTCTTCTATTGATATCCAGCAGGTTGTTATTGTTGGCTACAGTGACATGTATAAATAAGCTGTCTTGGTTTCCTTGTTAACCAGCAACACATCACGCCTACTATGCGTCACCCGTCTGCAGTGATAATTGCCCTATCGTAATACAGTTTGAAGGAGTTACTTTCCAGCACTGAGCTTACATTATTTATAATAGGTGTTGAGTAGCCCGTATTTGTTGGCGAGCTTCTGTTATATGATATTGAAAACCTAATTATGTCTGGAAGTACTCAGTATTGGCTAAATAAATGCAGCCTGATGTTATATGCTGAATAGCATATTATAGTATATTATAGTGGTTGAGAGTCCGCATGCTGGACTAGGGAGGTATTTCATTTATCTGTTCGCAGATCCCCATGTTCGGGATATTCTCATGAAATGGCTTTAACGGGACTTGACGGTTCGACCGACCGTGTCCTAGCCCCGTATCAATGCGAAACTTTTTAGGGTTTGTGAATCTCGAGGAAATGGCTTAGCCGTTAGTGCTTGATGCCAGGATCAATCAAATGACTTCACATGGGTTCGGTGGGTCAAGACGTACAGGCCGGTTGACGGTGGTCGTACCAGGATCAAAATAAGTAATCAATCTTGATATTATCTTAGTTTATGGGACTGCGTCGTGGTGCTTGGATAAGCATTCCTTTCGGCGGGTGAGTTGCGTCACAAACCAACTCGAGTACTGACCTGTAGAGCCAGTAGAGGTTGAATAGTGCTTCGCTGCTACCAGTCAGACGGTTCTGGCTCTCGAGTCGGGGCCCAAACTGGAAGCTGGTGGGTTCATCTCTTCGGAGGGGTTCTCGCTTCGCGCGATGATATGGCGTCATCCTCATCACACTTTCTACCTCTAGGGGTGAACTGTGCAGACTGCTGAGTAGTCACTTGGTGAAGAGCCATGCTCGTTATGCTAATACGAAAACCTGGTAGAATTCACGCGCTGAATAGTTTCTGATTTCTCGCTACATTTTCAGCACTTATCGGTTCTTTTTAATGAATTAGGTGTAATTTCGTGTGTTAATGACTTGGTACTGATGATGGCCATCATAAATTCATCTATTTCAGAAAAAAGTTGTCCACTCTTCAGCCACCTGTTTGGTGCTTTCTTGTCTATGCAGAGCTGATTGTGGTCGTTCTGATGTCGTCCGTGTAGTACCATGCGAGTTCACTGTTCCAGTTTATTCGCATCAGAAATGGATGAATTTTTCCGACATCCAGTGGAGTATATGAATGGTGACTCAGTCTCACAACCCGGTGAAGACTAGATGTTTCTGTCTTATTTGCAACCCCTGAACTTGTCGTGAATGCTAATGAACCAGATGAATCAGTGACCGTCCGTTTTCATTTCGTAGTAGGGACATTCGGAGATTTGAAGATCTTAGGTGATGCGCTCTATACTTTGTCATTATAGTGCGAGTAGTTCGTTGTATTTCTTCCAACTCGGTATTTTTCTAATTCAAGATTCCATAAAAATTTCGAATGGTAACGGATTCAAAGGATTTCTCATAGTGAGTCCAAAATTTTCACGGATTCTCTGGAAACCAGAATATTAAAGAGCCTTTACTGTAAATGCTTCATTTATTGGTATAGATACGTAGATGACTAACAAATGTTTAGAATATGTGAAATTACGTTTATTATTGAGGAAACTCTCCGAATGTTCACAAATTCTAAGTCGAAAAGTTCTTCCAGTCTGTCCTATGTAAACTTTAGGGCAATCACTGGAGGTTAACTTATAAAACCCCGATTTATCATTCTCATGTGTACAGTCTTTATTATTTTTAATGAATTCACTCAAGTTTGAATAAGTTTTAAATGAAGTTCTTGAATTATATTCAATTTTGAAGTATGTAGAATGTTTTTCAGAAATAGCTTTAGTGTATTTCAAGGAAATGTATTTAAAATTTTCTCTCATATTAGAGTATGCTCTATTTAAAACTATTTAATTTTTTTTATTCCTCTACAATATGTCTATCAACGTATTGATGAATAAAAATAATAAAATAGCTTTAAATATGGTATATCGTAATATAAAAGAAAATTTTAAATTCATTTCTTTGAAATACACTAAAGTGATGTCTGATAAAATTGCTACATACCTCAAAAATAAATATGATTCAAGAACTTGATTTAAAACCTATTCCAACTTGAGTAAATTCATAAAAAATTATAAATATTGTACACATAAAGATGATAAATCGGGGATTTATAAGTTAACCTGCGGTGATTGTCCTAAAGTTTACATAGGACAGACTGGAAGAACTTTTCGACTTCGCATTTGTGAAAATTTAAAGAGTTTCCTCAATAATAAAAGTAATTCCACATTTTCTTACCATTTGTTAGAAACAGCACGTACTTTCAACCAAAATTTTGAAATTCTACATATAGAAAGTAAAAGTTATGCCTTGAACCTGTTAGAATTCCTAGAGATAAATAAACACAATAAATTGGAATATTACTTAACCAACAATTAGATTTAAATGACTCACTTATGTTAAATATATTCAGATAAGTTAGAATGTACAAAGACCTTTTTTGGGTTTTAATGCTCAATACAAATTTTTTATACTTACTGTAATATAAATAACAACGGATTTCGGAAACAAGCTTAGTTATTCAAAATGTAAACCTCCCTGATGATGCTACTGTGATAGCGAAACAATTGTTGTAAACATAACAATAAAAATTGTGAAAATCAGAATAACCTTATTTAAATATTATTTCATATGGATTTTCACTAAGTGAGGACTGATTCAATTCGATACGTAGATGCCATTTTATGTTTATTCAATGGCACTGATAGACAATTTTGTGGACTTAACCATCACAAAAATTGATAACAAACCTGATTTTTCGATTTACCAGAAATCAACTTATACTGACAGCACAATTTTATTTCATTTCAAATCAACCACAATTTCATTTCACTTCAAATCACCCATTTTCCCAAAAAATTTGCAGCATATAATAATATGTTATATAGATTAGCCAACATACCATTGACACATGGGAATTTTGACAATGAGTAGTACAATACTATTTAACAGATTGCGTTGAACAACGCAATGTTCCAATTATAGAGAATTTTTTTGTGAAAAAACAATACTAACATCTTATTTTGAAAAACAATCGGCCACTTTTTGACTTATGCTACCGAAGTACGAAAGAGAATTGAATTTTTTTCATTAGTTTTTATCATCATAAAAGGTTGGTTTATAGCTATTTAAGATTGTTTCTGCCGTATGATATTATCTATTATATTGGGGTTAAAACCGTTGGTCGCAGCTATTTATTTTATAGATTGGAATTTTTGATGAGAGTAATGCGAAAGCCCTATGGATCATCGATTGATACGCTTACATTTTTCGGGAATTTGAGTGATTGGAGTCAATAGGAATACATATAACAGAGGATATGAGTTTCATGAACAACTCAAATTCTTTTATACGTGTCACCTCTTCTGCCTGTATATGCATATATACCTTGTACTGCTTCTTCAGTTGTTTGAAGATGAGATAGTTAATTCCCGAAACTTACGTTACGATTTAATGTGTAAAATATAAATTTACTGGTAGTAAAACAAAGTTATTTCTACAATTTTTTTTTAAATTTGATCAATCACCGAATAGTAAAAGCTTAAACAGGTCACTATCGGAAAAATAATAGGTTTCTTACAATCTCTGAATTCTACTTCATTCACAAATTCAACGTTTCAGTAATTCTTAGTTACTGTCGGCATGACTACTACATTGAAAAATAAGACGCGTATGATTCAGAGTGAGTTAAATTCATTAATTCTCATACTTTCATAATATTTGGGTCATCCTGAGATGAAAATATTTAATATTGATTGCACCCACTCAACAGAGACCTGACCTCACTGGAACTTAACATAATATAACCCTTGTTTCAAACGAATCCGCACGCAATACCCTTGTTAGTCATTACCAGAAAATGGAAAACTATTTTTCTTTTGGTCGTGAAATGGGCAATAATGCAAGATAACATCCATGCAAAATTTCCATCCTGTTGCCTTGAGAAGTTTTATTTTTACGTTTGAAGGATTACCTTTATATTCTGGCATATAATTCAAAGGAAATATTCTTTACAGTAAAAAGTAAGATGAAACCTTTATTATTTAAAATTTTGGGAAGATAATAGATGTCATAATATTATTTATACTCATTAGTTGCTAGATTGCTCAAACATATTTTTTTTAATGAAATTGTATTTCAAAATTAAGAAATTTCATTATGTATTTAGAGAGTATGCGCTTTGGTTCTTCAATCAATTCAAAGATTTTTGTGATGAAATTGAGAAAATACAAATTTTTTTAAAGGTCCATACCAAATAATAAATTGTAAAACTAATATGCATGTCTCTCGACAAATATAGAAATATACACCATTATGTATTATAAGGAAATCATAAACTGAAAGAAACTGAAAAGTATTCTTATGGTAAGCCATTCGAAATTTTCATTTTTGATCGGCAATAAATATGAAACTAATGGAAATTTTTTCAAAGTTATGAGGTTATTAGAAAGGCTGAACCTGAACATATACGAATGAAAAACAATTTTATTCAAATGACCGCCATGACTGGCCATACGATCAACACAATTTTTCAGTAAATTGGCGATTGTTTGGGGCTCAATCTCATGAATGGCAACATCGATTTTATATTTCAAGGCACCAATCATTTCTGGAAGTTTAGCGTAATACTTATCCTTAACGATAACCCACGAAAAATAGTACAACGGAGTCAAATCATCGCTAAATATGTTTTTTTTTCGAAAAATTTTTATCTTCAGCTATGCGATCATTATTTCATCAAGCGAAATGCATCAGATGATCATGAGGTTTCATTTCTTGCACTAGTTGAACTTTGTAAGCCCTTTTACCGAGATCCTTATGTAAAATTCTCCTCAGAGAAGTACGAGAAATGTTCAGTTCTTGAGCACGATGATGATTTTTAGATGTGCTCACTGGACAAGAACGTGATCCAATTTCTTCATCAAATAACGATTCATTTCCAACTCGCTCCACAAATTGCCAAGAGGGCATTTCAATTCTATTGAATTTTCCACGTAAATTTCCAAGAATTTGGATAGAAGATTCACCACTTTGGAAATAAGTTTTTGATATTTCTCAGTTCCATAATTCGGCCCATTTCCTTTATCTCAAATATTAAACTAATTTTCTGCCAAAACACGAATAAATTAAGTGTTGTCACACTCGAAATAACCACTATTTCAAAATGCAAACGCTAGATGGTCCACCCTCCTATCTGTCCAGGTAGAATTCTAGAGTAAAACTGCATTTATTTCGCTTAAGAGATTATCTACCTTTCAATTAAATTTATCACTCATATATCAAGTGTGATAGAACTTGAAATTGAAATCAAATACATTTAAATTATGATTGAAGCCAATTTTTTTTTATTTCAAAGATAATTTTATGACATTTAAGTTTTAAAATTAATTTCCGGCATATGTCCACCACGACTAGCTCTGAGGAACCGCATCCGACCAGACCAATTTTGGACCATTTTTTCTAGTAATTCAGGCCTTATTTAATCAATAACACGAGTTATGTTAGCTTCCAAAGCGTCTATTGGTTTTGGTTTATCAGCATAAACCAATGACTTGACATAACCCCAAAGAAAATAATCCAGTGGAGTTATGTCCCATGATATTTGGAGGCCAATTAATTGGACCATTTCTCGAAATAATGTTATCGCCAAATTTTTCTTTCAATAAATCAATTGTTACGGTAGCAGCATGATGGTGGTACCATCTTGTTGGAACCAAACACTTCTGGGTCGATACCATTCAAATTGGTATACCATTCAAATTTTGAAATAATCATTGATCATTGATCTGTAACGAGCACCATTCACTGTAACATTAGCCTCAGCATGGTTTTAAAAGAAATATGGACAAATGATGCCTTCAGCGTGTAAAGCACACCATACAGTGCATTTTTCAGGATGCAATGGAACCTGCAGAACTTCTTGAGAATTGTTTTCACTCCATATACGGCAATTTTGCTTGTTTACCTACTCGTTCAACCAGAAATGAGCTGCATGACTAAACACAATTTTACGATAAAAAAGTGGATCAACTTCAAGATGTTCTAGGGCCCAATCAGCAAACAAACGACGCTTATTATGGTCAAATGGCTTCAGTTCTTGAACCAGTTGGAACTTCTATGGGTGTAGACCAAGATCTTCACGCAAAATTTTCCATGCGATGGATGCACAGATTCCAACTTTTTGTGAACGTCGACGAATAAACAAATCTGTATCATCATTAATACTAAGACTCACAGCAGCGATATTTTCTTCTGTACGTACAGTTCTTTGTCTTGGTGTTGTTGTTGCATCGAGTAGAGAAAATGTTGTACGAAATCTATCGATAGCTCGACGAATAAGCTGCTCTGATGGACGATTATGTAAACCATAAATTTCACGAAGTGCTCTATAAGTTTGGCGAATAGAACACTGCTTTTGAAAATAAATTTCAACACTTTGTAAGCGTTGTTGCGGCGTGAGTCTTTTCATTATAATTTGTCAATGCTTACTGAACAGAAATGTCAAAATAACATGGCTTCCACCTTCTGTCAAATCTCAGTTATCCCTATCGAAAGTTCTGTCACTTAAAAAAACACCCGATAGAAAAAAGAGAATCAAAGATTTACCTTACCCTCATATGTTATATTCAATTTAAAATCAGACGCCAGTTGAGACAATTGTTTTGTATGGATGACTCCTTGTCGAGAACTTCTAACTATGGAAAGTTTTCTTTCTAATTAATCATCAGAATTGTACCAAATTGTTCCATTTAAATGAATTTTATTCCAATGAAAGATGTAGAATTATTAAGAGTAGAAATAACGTGCGGATTTGATAAAAGATGTCCCAACTACTTTATTATTTCATTATTCCATCTGTCAATACCTTCATTATTAAGTGTCATCATTAGACTATCTTTTCAGTATCTCTCATTTCGTTGCAGTGTAAACAACATAGTTTGCTTTCGAAATATCAACTGTTGTATCGAATAATGTGAATTAACGTGAGTTTTACTTCAATATGGATAAAAAGGTTCCGAAAGTCATCGTATTTTAGTGGATCTTTTTAATGACCGTGCTATAGCTGAACGAAAGAACGTGTCGTTCGCCAGATTCAAAAGTGACAATTTAATTTGAAATACAAAGAACGACCCGAAGTGTAACCAAAGCTTGAGGTTGCAAAATAAGAGGCAGCGCTCGATGAAGAGCTGTCACAAACGCAAAAGGACCTCGCAAAACACTAGTGGTTATTCAACCAGCCCTTTGCCACCGTTGCTCTTTAAAATGTATTTAGAAACGCCCAAATGAGAAGTCCTACACCACTCGCCTACAGCCAATACATTGCTCCTTCCGATTACCATCGATGCCACTTGGCCTCGCTCAACAGCACTTCTCCAATTACGATGAATGTACAATAATGTGACCTCTATTCTAGGAAAAACCTTCTACTCGTATGATCAAACCATCCGTGATTATGATTACACAGGGTATCTACTTTTGAAATACCCATCCTTCAAGTGGAGATCATATAAGTTTTTTGTTACAAAAAATGTCTTATAACACATGGCCGGAATGTAGATGGTTATTCTTCAATTTAACATTTATTGATTTCACGAAATATTTCAAGTTTTTCCATAAAATCAATTGAGCTTGAGTTATCCTTGTAGCCTTATCAAATTTTACCACATCTGAAAATGGCATTAAAATTTGATAAGTAGTATGAGCCTATGGAGAATGTATTTCTTTACTTGAATCAACTCGCAGAGGTATGTCTTGTATGTATTTTGCATACTTTAGATGGCGCTAGTGTATTATTAATATCTTGGAGTCTTTGTATATAGCGAAGATAGATTCTTGACAGATTTGTAGTCACTGGTATACATTACACTGACAAAAACCAATCAGTTTGAAACGTGCGCATATCTACAATTTGCCTCTGTGATTTACAAAACCTTGTCGAGTTTGTTTGAGTAAAGAATTATGTATGTTACACTGTCTCGATTTATAGAACTTTATATTCCCATAGCTCATACTCCTTATTGATGATTTTATGTACAGATCAGCCGAATTAATTCATTGTTGGCATCAAATTTGCTACAAGATAAGAAGTTCTGTGTGCCAAAAAATTCTTATTGCGGATGTGGTAAGGAAATGAATATCACTATTCTGAAGTGAACAAAATCAGTAATATTCCGTCAATGGTTTTATCGATGGAAGATTATTAATTATGGAAATTTTTTGTTTTCAGCAAAAAATACCTCATTTAGTGTGCTTTCGAATGACATATTAATTTTTGTGCTAGCTGCTTGTCCTCTGACATAATATTATGGCTAGGAAGATAACAACAAAAAGTTGAAATATTCCAAACCTAAATATCTCTCTGCTCTATCTTGAAGCTCTTCATGATTGAATATTGTTATTCTCATGGAAATCATTAATTCATCTGTCGAGTTCAAACGAATAAATTAAAATTCAATAAAACAGATTTCATGAAAAATGTAAAGAAAACAACCTATCATGAGTGTCTGTTCTTCAGAAAGGTTCAAGGCTCAACTTGTTGTAGCTTTAGAGCGTGCCAAGTTCAAGTTCCCTGTACGCCAGAACATCTACATCTCAAAGAAGTGGGGATTCACCAAGTATGAGAAGGATCAGTACGATGATTTGAAAAGCCAGAGAAGGTTGCAACCTGATGGTAGTAACGTAAAATAAAGACCAGAACATGGACCTCTTAATGATTGGAGAGAAGTGCAAGTGCAATTGCGCTCTTAATAAAAAAACAAATTACTTCTACTTATAACAATTGTTCGAAATGTTCACCGCCTTGTTCAATAATTTCACAAATCGTCTTCGCACTAAATTGACAACACTGCGAAGTTCACAATGTTTATGACGCATATATGTCGTGAAATCAAGGAATGTAACATTGAAGAAAGACCATCAATATTTCGATCATTTGCTATATGATAGTTTTTGTTGTAAATAACTTGTTGGGTCTCCCCTTGAAGTTTGGCCCTCTTAAAAGTAGACACCCTCTATTTTGTCTCTGTTAAGCAATGAATAACAAAATATAATAACCTTTTTACATTTCATTTTAAAAATGAACTATCCGTTACTGCATTGTAACGGACTTCCCCATCCAATATTTGAAGGTAATGGGATAATAAAGATTATTTTCATAAGGTTCATGCTTTTCCATTCTCATGCATATCCGTATATACTAAAAAAAGCAGTTCGAATAACCATGTTCACAGTTCTCCAATTTTTCTCCTTAACCCCTTATCCTCTCCCATTCTGTGTCACTATTCGGAATACTGTGGATCTCAATGCGAACCGAAAAAAAGATAAAACAATCCGGATCAGTCAGATTATGCGTGAAGATCGACCATTCGCGTTCAAATGAGCCAGAATCGTAATTCTCCCTATGCCATCTGATAGCAAGTGTTCATTTCCACTGGACACCCCAAAAAATGCTTTTTTTCGGCATATCTCGTTGATTAATGAGCAGGGGGCAGAACGGATTCCGTTTTTTTGGTCGGTCACGGGGATACACATTATGAGTCGTATAACATTGATGCTGAATGATAAGGGTGGCTTAACGGCTCCGTGGGGTGTTGGATGTATAGGTTATTAGGTCAGGAGTTTAATGGATTTGGGAAATACGACTTTCATACGGAGGCCAGACACTTTTGATGTCTGGCTATTTAAGTGTTTCCGAATGAAAGAGCCGAGCCATAACTCTAATTATATTTCTCATTTGAATAATAAATTTCCCTGAAGATAAATAACGATTTTTGAACTAGCGTTGCAATTTTTGTCCGGAATATTATTGGGAGTTCACATTGATTCGGTCCGTTTTCAGAATATGTCTGCAAAACATTAGATGTTTAAATAAAGGGTCTCTTAATGGGAACGTCCCACTTCTCAATTGACATCACTCACGTATGGCAGTCATTGTTTATTTGTAACATTGACAGTTGTATTTGTCAATTCAAATAAATTAATTCGGCTGATCTGTACCAAAAATCATTATTAAGGAGTATGAGCTATAGTAATAGAAAGTTCTAGAAATCGAGACAGTGTAACATACATCTGTATATCAATTCTGTACTCAAACAAACTCGACAAGGTTTTGTTGATCACAGAGGCAAATTTCAGACATGCGCACGTTTCAAACTGATTGGTTTTCGTTAGTGCAATGTATGCTTGTGACTCCAAATATGTAAAGTATCTACATTCGCTATACCAGGAGTTTCCAATCCTTTTTCGGTGAGGGAACACTTTTATATTATTCGTGTTACCGGGGACCACTATGTAGGTATAATAAGAATAAACTGTAACAATCAAACTGAACCTTTCATTAAAAAATCAATAGAAAATTCCATAAAAAAAATTCAAATACTTTCAGGATAAACTTCTGTATTTTTGTATCAGTGTGATTTATGAGCTTGCATCTTCTTCACGAGTTCGGCTATCCTAGGACTAATATTGCTATTCAAGGCTACACTCAAATCATCATCTACATTCAAACAATTCTTCGCCTTGTTTTTAATAACCAACAAAGCAGAAAATTCATATTCACATAAATAAGTCGTTGAGAAAACCATAAAATAGCGCAAGGCCATTTCTCGGAGTTTACTATAAGAAATTGCTTTTTTTACACCAAACCCACTCAAGTGAATTCGATTCGAAAGCATCCTTGTAGTTTCTGTCATTTTGGAACTCAAATAGTTCTTCTTGGATTCCTTCAGTAACTTCTCTAGCGTCTATGCTAAAAAGGTTACGAACCAGTTTTCAATCAACTTTAGCTTCTTCGCTATATTGTGGAAAGTACCGATTGAGTTCATCAACACCTGTAAATAAGTATTGATGTTTTTTTGTAAATTTGCTTTACTAGCGTCATACTTTGGGTCTTCCGCAAGTGCTTTCAATGTCGCATGTTACGTAACCACAACTGAAGTTTCCAAATAAAAGTTTGGAGTTTATCTTAGAAAATGAATAATTTTGGGACGTTTTCTAATTTTTAATTTCCCGAACCTTGCAGTTGCATATTCAATTTATTTAAGTGTGTGAAAATATCCAGCAGATAAGCCAAATTCATCTGACATGCCGGACTAGTAAACTGTTTCAACAAATCATTAAGACCAGAAAAATCTCAACCTTTGCTCTCAGTTCATATTTTCTTCCCAGCATATTACCTTTCGATAGTCATCGAACTTCTGTGAGGAAGAGAAGTGCCTCATGGTCAGAATCTATTTCAGTGCAAAATTTTTTGAAAAGACGTGTGTTTAAGGCGCTATTTTTGATAACATTTACAACTTTTATGGCCATTTGCAGTGTATGAATAAGGCATCCAGGTAGAGTCTTAGAAGCTAACGCCTGGCGATGTATGATACAGGGTGTTGTCATTACCTTCGGATTTTTCTGTTTCACTAACGTCGCCAGCCCGAAACGTGATCCCAACATATCCGGAGTACCATAAGTACAGAGGGCAACGAGTTTATCCCACATAAGATTATGTTTCTCCCAATATTCCGATATTGTGTTCATGATGTCGAAACATTTTAATGTTGTTTCTAGTTCACGTGAAGTCAATAATTCTTCTTTAATTATGTTGTCGTTATCTAAAAAGCGAGCAAATACAAGTAGTTGACAACAATTCGAAATGTCGGTCACTGCAAAGCTAAAAATGGTAATTTGTTGATTCTTGAAATAAGTTGCTCCTCTATATCATTTTACGTAACTTCAATTCTAACTTTGACTGAGTTATTGGACAGAGGTTTATCTTGTATTTTGTTCTTGGCCTCTAATCCCTAAATTTCTTTGACGACTTTGATCAAACACGGTTTCACGTGTGTTTCTCCAACTGTGTGAAGGTTTTTCGATTGAGCTATTAGTTTAGAAATCTCAAACGATGCCACTGTTGATTTTTCCGATGTTGCAAATCTCGTAGTACTAGACCTCAGTTTCATTTTCTTCAGGTTCTCTAATTTTCCTTCAAAGAATTCCAGCGGATGGTCAGACAAATTTGTATGTACCATTTTTAAGTGGCGTTTTAAATTCGCTGGTTTCATTTGCGTGGACGGTATATAACTATTGTCTTATTTTCTCTTAGGCGCCATATACTGAAAATAAGATAAAAAACATGAATCCCAATACAAACCAACAAAATAAATGCGTAAGTTTAGATATTTCAATATGATCGTGTGAGCTAGCTTGAACAGAAATATTTATTTCTGAAATAATATCCAAGGTAGAGTAGTTTCAGTTCACAAAAAATAACCACTTCACCAAAGGTACAATCCGACCAAAAGATATAAACATTTATAGACGCATTGAAAAAGATCAATTACTGACCGCCTGAAAAAGATCATTTTTTATACCTACGGAAAGTATTCATCTCAACAAAATGCTCACTTACCTATAACTATTATTAACGAACAAATTCAAGAAATAAATTTGAGAACAACGATCAGTAATGAATGATTAACTCACAGGAGACTAATATATACATTCACTTCTATAATTTATCTGTCACAGTCGAATCACTCAAAGCAGGGGAATCCGATGTTAGTTTACACGTTCACAGAATATAATGACTTTTGGCAGATTAGGTTTGCTCTGTGTTCTGAATCAGGTAAAACCGTACGGACTGTATTACTTATTTTGTTCACTAACGCCATTCTATTAAACAGTTTGGTTCATAAGCAAGCGGTTTTAGTTATTGTACGTACTACTTAACAAGGGAGATAGATGGTGGTTCAATCTTAAATGAAAAAATGAAAATCTTTCGCGGATCATATTTTGGCTTATGCCGACCACTGACAGTTTGCGGATCACTGGTTGGGAACCCATGCACTATACTCAGAGACACTAAGGTATTAATAATACACAAGCGCCATCTGGAGTATGCATAATACATTCAAGACATACCTTTGCGAGTTAATGAAAGTAATGAAATGTATTCTCGATATTTTCTCGTTACTAACGCAGAAAAAAATTTCCCCATGCTGGAGTGTTTTCTGTGTTAGTAGCGAGTCTCGATTTCTAAAATTTTCTATTACTGTAGCTCGTACTCCTCATTATTGACGTTGCCCAATGTCTATCCTTTAATCATGGAAAGTTACACACTCCAACAGCTCTTACAAATAATCCAAATTTATCATGAAAAATCGCGATCTGTTGCTCTAACTCTACGTGCTTCAACTCCAATTTTGGATTGTTGTAATTGTCCGGATAAAAGAACAGTTGAACGTTAAATGAAGAAGTTTGAAACAAATTTTACTTCATGATGTTGCAGTGCCAGTGAGACAAAGAAATGCAAGAAGTGAAGAGAATATTGCTGCCGTACGTGAAAGAGTTCGTGAAGACCAAAATTTATCGTTTTCTTGATGTTTACAAGAACTAGGCGTCTGCCAGACGTCTTTATAGCGAATTTACGAAAAGCCCTTGGTTAACATCCACACAAAATTCTTTTAACTCAAGAACTCAAACCAACAGATCATTAAAAGCGTCGTGTATTCAGTAATTGGTGCTTAGAAAAAATCAGAAATGATGGATCCATAAACTATCCACCACGTTCCTGCGATTTAACTCCATAGGTTTTCTTTCTATGGGGTTACATTCAGTCATTGGTTTACAGCAATCATCCAGCAAATTTATACGATTTATAGCTCAATATTGAATGAGTAATTGCTAACATACGACCTGATTTGCGTGAGGAAGTCATGAAAAATCGGGTTCAAGGACATTCCTGTCAGCGTTTTCGCGATGGACATTTAAATGATGTTTTGTTTCATAACTAATAAAATAGTATCCATTGAACTTTATAATCGAATAAAAATTTCAATAATTTTCAAATAAATGATGTGTTTTATTTACAAAACAATATGAGACGCTGTTAATGAAAGGTCCTTTATAAGATTGTTGGGAAAATTATTTCGTTTTTCCTGATGGAGGATTAAATTGTATTTACCCAACTTCAGATTTAAGCCGTATTAATAATTATATTTTTTGAGAGCTGATGTAGCAAGGCTTGTGTGTGAAAAAGTTCAATTAAATCTACGCAGTACTTTTTGATTGGTGCTTTTTTAAATATGGAGAGCAATAAGCAGCATTTTCGTCATATTTTACGTTTTTACTATAGAAAAGGTAAAAATGTTGTTCAAGATAGAAAGAAATTAACAGATATGTATGGAGAAGATGCGTTGTCAGAACTGGTTTAGCACCATGTTCCGGAAGACCGAGTGAAGCTGACAAAGAACTGATAAAAGCAGTAGTTGATGCAAATCCCTGAATAACAGCACATGAAATCGGTGAGAGGTTGAATTTATCGAACGCAACTGTATATGACTACTTGAAAGGCCTGGGTTTAAACTCGAAGCTCGATATATGGGTTCCCCATGTTTACACGTAGATAAGTTTGTGTCGTCGCGTCGACGTCTTCAACTCGCTTCTCAAACGCCACGAAAACGATGCATTTTTGAAGCATCATTACTGGGGACAAAAAATAGGTGGTATATAACAATATCAAACGAAAGAGATCATGAAGCAAAAAACATGAACCGGCTAAAAGCATTTCGAAAGCCAATGTATATCAAAAAATAGTGATGCTGCCTGTTTGGTGGGATTTGGAAGCAATCTTTTTTTGGAGCTTTCATAGGATGACACAACAATTAATTCAGAAGTCTACTGTTATCAAGTGGACAAACTGAATGATGTACTTCAACAGAAAAGGCCAGGATTAATCAACATAAAAGGTGTAGTGTTCCACCAAGATAATTCGAGACCTGATACAAGTTTGGTCACTTACCAAAAGCTTTTACAGCTTGAATGGCTTACACTACCACACCCACCATATTCTCCAGCTCTGGCGTCTTCGAATTATTATTTGTTCCGGTCATTGCAAAAATTTTTGGATGGTAAAACCTTTGCTTTAAATGTAGAGGTCAAAAATCATCTGAATCGGTTTTTTGCCAGTAACGACCAATAATTTTATGAACGTGGAATCATGACATTACCAGAAAGATGGCAAAAATTGTAGGAGCAGAATGGCCAATATATAAATTTGATAAAATACTTATTCATTAAACGAAAATTGTTTTTCATTCTCCAAAAAAAAACGAAAAAACTTTCCGGACAGTAATAATAGTACCAGATGATAGGCGCGGTTTTAGACAGATTGAAATGTTTTCAGTTTCATATAAAACGTTTTTTGCCCTGTTGCTGAAAATGTTCGATTTTCTGAGAACTAAACAGACGAAGATTTAATTTTTTGTTTCAATTGAAAAAAGTACAACTGAAGCACATAGTATGCTTTTAGAAATTTACGGTGACAATCCTCCAATTACTGATAAGTCATGCAGAGAATGATTTAAAAAAACTGTGTTTTAGACCTGCTCTATGCTTACGCAAAAATTAGGTTATAACTATTTATAGATAGTCCATTGCTTAGTTGCTTTCAAGTTAGAACCATGTGGGTACAAAAATTTGATATAATTGTTATAGTTTAGAATCGGTTTTGCCGACGAGTTTCATGAAAATCGAAATAATGGACATAAAAATATTGTATTTGGGTAATAAAATGAAAAGAGGTTTATACCTGATAGAAGGTATAAACCTTTATTATATTTTATTGAATATGAATATAAATGAGTACTGACGAAGCAGAGTCTCTCTTAAAACTTGTTTTTCAGTAATTTTTTTTTACATATCTTGAGATTTTCTAAAGAGTAACTTAGATATCCAATAATATTCAATATTCTAAGTAAGATAGTTTCATGATGAAATTCTTAAGATTATGTTAAACATTTTTGAAACATATCTGTTTTCGTGAGAAGGATGAGCAGGAACCAAATTTTGTCACCTCAAAATATTTAATTAATAGGATTTTCGTTAACAATTAGTATTTATTGGATTTTGTTATCTCATTTGGACGTCTAATAATAAATGTTTATTTTATATGTCGTTTGATATGAGCAGCACTTATATGACATTAATTTAATTCCTGAAGTTATAATATAAAATATAATTTTTTGGAATTAAATATGTAGGAGGATAGCAGAATATATCTGTAAATATTAAAATATTTAAATAATATATGGATTATATTTGTTATATTGAATAACTACGCTGTTTCTTATCATATGCTGTTGATAAAATTTAAGTTTTGTCATTTATAGAACAGAGTTTTTGAGGCAATTATGTATATCTTAAATATCAGACAGGTCAATTCTGCTACCCTCACTACAAATTTCAATTTTATAAAAACATTCTCTCAGAACATTTTTGAAATTAAATTAAATGAATATCTTAGAAAACTCAGTTTCAATTTAATAGACATACAGAATTGTCTCTCATTACACAGTACCAGAAAGAAAAAAATAATTCAAGGAAAATATGGACTATCAATTAGAAATATTAAATAAATACTTGAAAGTTACAAACGTTTGTTTCGTATCAATGTAGTATGAAAACCAAATTCCTCTCCCAAAATGCACAACATAACCTTAGTAATTCCTTCGAAATTTTCTCTTCCAGAAAAGTTCCTCCAAAAAAACATGCAGTACATGCTCTAAAAAGGTCATTTAGAATTATTAGTCCAGCTTCATATCCAAATAATTGAAATAATCAATAAAAAGTGTAGCGATCTACACGTCGAATTTATTCGCTGGTATATCACCTTTATCGAGAAGACCGGTGAATGAAGAAATTGGGATATCTGTCCGTCAATGTGTCGTCACGTGCGCGTTGATATGAAGGAATTATTTCTTTTCCGGTTCACGATTGCAGAGTAAAGTTGAAATCGGAATGTCATAAAATTTATTTTCTCGTTAATTAATTTTTCTGGAAGATTAGAAGTAAAAACCCTCAAAGAAGGGTTTTTTTTTTTGGACTATCTTTTCCTGGAATTATTTTTGGATTATCTTTTTCTGGATTTTTTTTATGGAATATTTTTCCTGGATTTCTCTTGGATTATTTTCCTGTTATTTGGAAGTTTTCTTGGTGAGGAATAGTTACACGTACACTGGTTGCCCGAAGACGTTGAAGCTATTAAGTTCAAAGAACTACATAACAGCCTGCTTGAGACGACCTACAAAACCACCACCTGTTTTGATTGGCAAAACATTAGCCTGTATTCTAAACCAACCAGGGAAGTAATATTGAGAAATTTTGTATATATTCATATCACATTAAGGAACTTCAAATTTTTGTATATATTAATAATAACATTCCCATTTTTATATATATATATATATGTATATATTTTTCTACTTTTATCGGTAATAATATTATTGAAACTTACTCTAGTGTAAGATAGTAAATTGTATATTTCTTTTAAATGTATATATGTAATTTGTAAGAAAAATTACTTGTGGTAAATTAAACGAGTGACTTGTTTGTCAGGGAGTTTTGTCCTTTCATTTTGTGGAATTGTGAGATCAGGCTCACGACCCAGTTAAACCGACTGGGCTCGGGCATTTTAAAATATAGTTGTAGCTGAATTGTTACACAAATTTTGGCGCCCAACGTGGGGCGATTGAATTCCTTTTTCGGATTTCAAATAAACTTGATCTCACTCTTTCCGGGTGGAAGTGACTTTGGGTTCCTGGTCAACCAAGGTGCTCGTTTCGGGTAGTTGTAAGTTTCTTTGGGTCATTGTCTGCAAGATTTTTCAATCGGGTTTCATTTTTCATTTTTTCTTTTCGGTAATATATAGAGTCATTAAATTTTTTCTTCATTTTCGGCATAATGGCGATTAATCCACAGTTTCTAAAGCAAAATGAACTTGCTTATGAGATTGCGATGGGAGGAATTGAAGTTCCGTCATCAGTAGATGACAAACGTAAAATTTTGAGGGGTTTGCTATCCCAAGAATCCTCTGATCGTAGTTTCATCATCTTATCTGATCCTTTCTCTTTTGAAGAAAATGTCGGTGGCATTAAAGAAAGTTTGACAGATTTGAGGGAGATTTGTGCCAAGTTCAACTCGGGTTCCTCTCAAGTTGATCACAGGCGTATACTCACTCGCCTAACTCATGTGACTGGTAGAATCCAACGGTTATCTGCTGACATCGATGGTGATCACAAACTTTGGGACCAGCACATTCACCAAATAGTTCAGGCTATAAGACTAGCTAGGAGTGAGGGCTTGAAATATAGTCCTTCCTTTTTAGTTTTTCTTAGGAATGTCGCTACTGATGGATCATTCTATGGTCTTATTTCGGAAAATGCTAATAACGCCGTCACTATAGGGAATAGAGTTTTGGATTCCAATTTGGTTCAACAGCTGCCAGAGCTTTATGAAGACGTTCGAAAACGTTTGAAGCATTCCTATGAGATCAACGCTCGTAGATACAATCTTAGAAGACGTGATGTTCGTTTGAACATCGGTGATAGGGTTTGGAAAAAAAACTTTGTTCTGTCCGATGCTTCGAAAAATTTCACCTCAAAGCTTGCTCCAAAATTCGTCCCTTGCATAGTAAATAAGATAATATCTTCACTTGTCTACAATTTAGTCGACTTATCTGGTAGGAATTTGGGAAATTTTCATATCAAAGATATAAAACCTGATTTAACTGAAGATGACCCCGATGATGATTTAAATGTCGAATCTCAGTGACTCAAAGTACTGTTCTTTCATGTGTCCTTGTTAATAGTCTTATATCCCCACTATTTATTGCACCGTCCTCATTCCTCATATATATATTTTACGAATTCATTGACTTTTTTTTGACATAATTTTTATTTGAAGTATTTAGGGGTAATTATCTTCCTTTTCCTTTCCTTTTCTCTTTTTAGCTGAGAGCATTTACCTTCCCGTAGTGGAGAGACAGTCTCTATGTCTCTTGTCTTGCCATTACGGTTATCTTTATCTTCTGCTCTGGCTAAATTTTTCCCTTAACCCCTAATGTAGACTTCTACCTTTTTTCGGATCAACATACAGTTATACGGTATCTGTATGATGTGCTGACATGTCTCTTTCGTGTGGCTGTTTAGTTGGTCTAGAATTCATAAATCTTTTGTGTCTTTCAGATGCAGTTTTATGTCTATTTGAAGTCATTCACCTTTATTTACCTTGTGATTCATAAATCACTGGCGCCCAACTTTTCCTGTGTAACTTCAACTTTTTGCAAAGAAAAAAAAAATCTCTTTGTGACAAGATTTTTTTTTTGGGGGGAATGGAGGGTAGTGTAGCGATCTACACGTCGAATTTATTCGCTGGTATATCACCTTTATCGAGAAGACCGGTGAATGAAGAAATTGGGATATCTGTCCGTCAATGTGTCGTCACGTGCGCGTTGATATGAAGGAATTATTTCTTTTCCGGTTCACGATTGCAGAGTAAAGTTGAAATCGGAATGTCATAAAATTTATTTTCTCGTTAATTAATTTTTCTGGAAGATTAGAAGTAAAAACCCTCAAAGAAGGGTTTTTTTTTTTGGACTATCTTTTCCTGGAATTATTTTTGGATTATCTTTTTCTGGATTTTTTTTATGGAATATTTTTCCTGGATTTCTCTTGGATTATTTTCCTGTTATTTGGAAGTTTTCTTGGTGAGGAATAGTTACACGTACACTGGTTGCCCGAAGACGTTGAAGCTATTAAGTTCAAAGAACTACATAACAGCCTGCTTGAGACGACCTACAAAACCACCACCTGTTTTGATTGGCAAAACATTAGCCTGTATTCTAAACCAACCAGGGAAGTAATATTGAGAAATTTTGTATATATTCATATCACATTAAGGAACTTCAAATTTTTGTATATATTAATAATAACATTCCCATTTTTATATATATATATATATGTATATATTTTTCTACTTTTATCGGTAATAATATTATTGAAACTTACTCTAGTGTAAGATAGTAAATTGTATATTTCTTTTAAATGTATATATGTAATTTGTAAGAAAAATTACTTGTGGTAAATTAAACGAGTGACTTGTTTGTCAGGGAGTTTTGTCCTTTCATTTTGTGGAATTGTGAGATCAGGCTCACGACCCAGTTAAACCGACTGGGCTCGGGCATTTTAAAATATAGTTGTAGCTGAATTGTTACAAAATATATCTTACCCTATTAACCAAGTGTTATTCAGTGAAGAAATATAGAACTGTAGTGTTTTTTTCAATAATAAACCCTACGTATTCCCTATTCGTCCACAAAGTTTCTGAAGTATTTTTATGTAGTCAATTATATCCAAACAATAGCATGTATATGAGTGAAAAACCAAAATATAAATATTATATATAAAATAATAAAAAAGGGGCTTTCAGTTAATAGAAGGGTTTAAAATATCTTAAATATCAAATTGATTAATTCTGCTAACCCCACTACAAATTTAAATTATTCAAAAAAAAATTGTCACAAACTTTTTAATGTTGAATTCAAAAAATGTCTTAGAGAACACAGTTTTAATTCAGAAGAATTAATGCTCATTACGCAGCACCAGAAGGAATAAAAGTATAAAAAGAAAATATAGAATATTGATTAGAAATATTAATAAATACTTGAAGGATAAAAAAGTTTGTTTAGTATTAATGTATCATGAAATTCCTCTCCAAAAATATACAAGTAACTCTTCGAAAATAGCTCTCAAAAAATATTCCTGTAAAATAATTCCGAAAACATGCAGCACATCTTCAAAAAGGTCAATGTGTATCGTAAGATATAAGAATATGGTAGGATATTTCACTAAAGGTACCTATTACATGATAATTCATTTCATTTCAATGTTAATAAAGCCTTCAATAATAAGACCCATTCCACTTTAGAATTAATAATATTTCATGTAAAAGAAACTGGTGAATATCCACTGTCATGTAGTTTTCAAGATTATAAAAGTTTACGAAGAGGTTTGTAATTTTGCGACTTTACTTATTACAAGTAAGAAGATGAGCTGAATCTTTGGTTTGGACTGATATACTCTATTGTTATGTTTTTAAAATGAAAACATGTGAGTATAAAAATTTGATGTGATAATCATAGTTTAGATTGGATACTTCTGACGAGTTTCATGAAAACCGAAATATCAACATATAAAATATTATATTTGGATTGTTTGTTATATTGAATTACTTCGCTGATTTTTTTATGTCAGTTGATAAAATCTTCAATTTGTTATTTATGAAAAAGTTCTTCTAAGGCAATAATGTGTACCGTAAGATATACAAATATCGTACGATATATACTGAAGGTATCATGTAGTAATTCATTTTAATTCAATGTTGAAAAAGCTTTCAATAGTAAGACTCATTTCAGTTTAATATAAATTTTTTGATACTGTAGTACTGTACTTCATAAATTTTGGGAATAAATGAAACAATAATTCACACATCGCTCAATAACAATTTTCGATCAAAAGTTCTCATGAAATATATTGAGAAAATATTTGAAATGTTTTAAGGTTAGATACTCTGGAGAAAAAGTCATCTATTCCGCGGAAGAGGACAAAGAACACAAAACGAATTGAGTAACGTAAACCGCATAATGCATTTCCTGTGTCTTCCTAGTTTAACAGGAAAACAGGTCGTAAGTTCGAGTAAAAGCTGGGGGGAAAAAGGAAACCAAACCGCAATTCTTGAACGATCTTCCCCATACTTATCGGGATGAGCCGAAAGTTAAAGGAGTTCACGGGGAAAACTCTGCTTCGAACAAAAACCCAATAAAGTGTTTCTGGATAGGTTAAACTTTTGAGTTTTATCAAACGTCCGCGAACTCCGTAGACAAACAAATGGAATTCGATAATTCGGGAATATCGGGTTTCTTTTTCTTTAAACCGCGAAAAATATATCCTTCTTCTGGGTGGTCCTTGGGGATCGAAAGTTTATACATCTGCGTTTGAAATTTCCGCTTAAGCTGTCAGGAGAACATAATGACATCGGAGTTAAGTCTCCACCGAGACCTGAACTTCGTCAGATTTGCTGGGGTTTGCAGAAATGAATGAAATCTTTTCAAATGGAGTGACAATAAGTAAACTGTACAGGAAACTTTGTGAAATAAAATTACGGCTGCCAAACATTAAATTGAAAAATCTTATATAGAGTGTAAGACTGATGTGTAATTTAATGAAGTATCAGGAATAGTCTATTGTTTCGCCTCATATCATGGATCATGAATGAATACTTCAATTTAATAAGGTATCAGAGTTGTCTATTACATCAGCTCTATGATGAATGAGTGGATTCATTTGTATAGAATCGATATAATTTCGCGTAACTTAACTTAAATTAAACTCCATTATAATCCCAAAATAAAAACAATATCATTTTTGGTTCAAAGGATTATACATAGTGAGATATCCCTCACTATACAGAATACCATAAAATATCCGGGATTATACGGAGTACTCTAAAATTGTAACGTTATCATTTCGGCTAATTGGATTTTTATCCTTAGGAATTCTATTTGAAATTTATTTGTTATTGTTTACATCGGAATATTGTGAGGTTAATAGTAATTGTCATTTCGTGACGATTTTCGAATTTTGTATGGGACTTTACACAAGGAGTTTAAATTGGAGGTTATATTTAATATGCATTCCTTCGAACAACAACCAAGAGGTATGAAAACATTTTTATTGTTAGAATAGTAGCCTATATTCCTTTGTTCGGGTCCATGTGCTGACAGGGCCGGTATTCGTATCCAAGTGCTGAGCCAATATCCAAGTGCTGGGCAATGCCGGTATTTACATCCAAGTACTGCGATAAGCCGTATCCAAGTGCTGGTCAAAGTATTTACGTCCTGAGTGAGAATCTACATCTGGGGCCTTTCTGTTAAGTTGCGGGGTATTTGGTAACGTGGGTTAGCTTGAGGACCGCTAGTCAATTTTATTATGTAAACATTACATTGCACTGGCTTTGTGATCTTTATTCCATAATTATCCCTAATAATAGTTTATATATTTAACCATGGTGATATATATTCTGTCAAGAAAGTACCGGAAATTATCGATTTAAATCTGGCGGGGCAATAAGGCAGGTAAAATTTTTTTTTCCTAGGTTGGTACCACTGTCCTTAAATACTATGCCAAGCTTGAGCGGGATCTGTCAGCTAGTGTGTTTGCAACAGCTGATTAAGTCAGTCGATGTCAGAGTGCGTGCCGATTTTTACTATGGGTGATTACGTTGAGCAAAGAATTTGTTTAAAGTTTTGTGTTGCAAATGAATTTTCGTGTGCCGATGCATTGAAAATGTTGCAAAAGGCCTTTGGTGATAATGCTCTATCGAAAACTCGTGCATATCAGTGGTACAGAGCCTTCAAGGACGGTCGTGAAGTGGTCGCCCATCGACGGCTTCGATCGAAGATAACGTCGATAAAATTAAGGAAAGGGTGCTGGAAAACCGTCGTACCAGCTTGAGAGAGATAGCATATGATCTTAAGATATCCTACGAGTCCGCACGTACGATTTTGATTGATATTTTGGGCATGAGAAAGGTGGCCGCACGACTCGTACCGAAAGACCTGAATTTTCTTCAAAAACGTCATCGCGAACAGGTTGCTTCAGACATGCTGGATCGCTGTAATTCCGATTCTACATTCATGGAACGCATTATAACTGGTGATGAGACCTGGGTCTACGAGTACGATATGCAAACAAGCCACCAATCATCGGAATGGGTGGCAAAAAATGAGCCGAAACCGAAAAAACCACGCCAAAGCCGCTCGAAAATGAAGGTGATGCTCATTGTTTTCTTCGATATCCGTGGCGTGGTGCACTACGAATTCGTTCCAGAGGGTCAGACGGTAAACAAGGAGTATTACCTAGGCGTTATGAAACGTTTGCGTGAGCGTATCCGTAAGAAGCGGCCAAATTTGTGGGCGAACAACTTATGGATTTTGCATGACGATAACGCGCCTTCTCACCGAGCTACGATTGTGACTGACTTTCTCGCCAAAAACTCAACAAACGTGCTTCAGCAACCACCGTATTCGCCGGATTTGGCTTCCTGCGACTTTTTCCTCTTCCCAAAACTAAAATTGCCCCTTCGTGGCACCCGTTTTGAGTCGATTGAAGCCATAAAACAAAATTCGGCGCGAGAGCTAAAGTCCATCCCGGAAAGCGCCTATAAAAAATGTTTCGATAATTGGAAGTGCCGTTGGCATAGATGTGTTGGAGCAAATGGAGCCTTTTTTGAAGGCGACCCAATAAATTTTGACGATTAAATGTAAAAATGTTGTTTTAATTGAAAATTCCCGGTACTTTCTTGACAGAGTAGTAAAGTGTGAACAATTACCTGTGCTGCACCCCACGCATTTGCAATAATAATAATAATATCCCTTCAGGATTTGTGTAAGGTCACTTTGAAGTTCTTATTTTAATTGATTGATTTAATTCACTGTTTGTTTATTTATTAAATTTCTTCATCAAAACTTTGATACAGTTATAGCTTTTATAAGTTGAGAACCTATGCAAAGTGTCGGCTAATAAGCGATCAAAGTTTGGTGATTCATTTATTGTTGTGTAATTGATTTGATAAGAGATATCAAGTGGCCCCTCTGGCTCTCGATATTAGTTTATATATTTGTGAGAGTATTTAATTATTATTTTTTTTCAAATATGTGATTATTAGTTGCCTATTGGTGGTTAAGGACGTTTTGTATTTTTTTTTGTGTCGTATCGACCACTGCATTGCTTGTAATAAACAATTACAATACCTTACACCTAGAGCTGAGAAAAGAATAGGACAGAGGTGCTTCGCCTATCTAGCCCCGCGAATATATGCCTCAATTCCGATGGCTCTAAAAATGATAAAAAACCCCACTTCCAATAAAAGAACATTGAAAAATTGGGTGATTGAGAAAGGGAGACACTATTTCAATGCGATAATAAACCCCTAGTAAACATTTTTTTTTTTTTTTTTGAAACCAATATTGAATCACATAGTTACTTACCGGATGAGAGAACTTTCCTTTGTGAACTTTTGTATTGTTGTATGCCCTTTGTATTTTTAATTCTGAATGTAAATTGATGAGAATTTGTTAGTTAATTTGAATAGTGGCTACCGTATTATATTTTTGTTTTTACTTTAAAATCATGTACAGGCTCACGCCTCTGTGATTACTGTTTATATCTTGTAGCAGTTCTAGCTTACAGAATAAACCATATTATTATTATTATTATTATATTAAAATAGGATTTTTGGGTGATATTTTTTTTCTGCTACTCTGGTAGAGGAGTACGCAGCTAATTTCATTCAGGCCTATCTCTACCTGGCGTCCATTTCCCCTTTTGATGAACTCACGCCCACTTCACTGAGTTATAGCCGCGAGCTTATTTGCCTTGTGACCGGCTTCCTCAAAGTACACGTCACAAATATCTGGGATTATACGGAGTAATTTAAAATATCTGGGATTATACAGAGTACTATAAAGAACGCTAACATTTTTATCGTGATCACCTAGTGGCGGGAGAATAGGACGTTGTGTATACAACCGAAATTACACATAACGAGATCAAGGAAACAGTGACAGGAGGTCCCAAAACACTGTAACGTCAGAATAACATATCCGCCTGCTCTTAAATATACTCCATTTAGTGGTATGTAAAGCTACACAGTGAACCAACCCAATAGCGCCCCGGGTGTAAATTACTTATTTCTATATTGCATTAGGTCGGTAACTTGTTTGAATCGTATATCATTCTTATACTGCAGAAAGGGTTAAAGAGGACACGATACAGCCAGCATGCACCTACAACTGCACTTCCGGTAATCAGTGCAGAACCTGCAGATACAATTGATAAGAATTTGGGTGGACAGTAATATGGGTAACTTGGTATGCCCAGAAGATCTCCTTGAAGAGGGGATCTAACGTAATTCGAGTCGACCGGAAAAGTTACTATCAAATGGACTGTATCTGGCCTCCTCGGGGTGGGCAAGGCCCAGGAAGGCTCAGATATTACTAAAAAACAAACCGAATACTACCTGAAGGGTGACGCAAATTAATCCTGGTAATATCACAATATCTCGGTATAATGATAAAGCAATCATTCACACATTCTCACAGTAGCGTTGGGTATGCGGAGCTATTTACTGTTTACGATACGTCATCCTTTACCAGGACTACTCAGTGATTGACCCTAAAGAACGCCACCAGTTCACAAGGAATAAAATCTCTCAAAGTAAGCGAGCGAATGCATATGGTAAATGACTAGGACATTATAAAATATGTACAGTACTCCATCACCTGAGTGTGCTAACGAACGATACAATAAAATCAAAAACAGAAATAGGTAACCGGGCGATCACACAAGAGTACTTGCAAATCAGTTACATATCAGGCTCTGCGAATACCATGAAAGTACAAGTAAAGAACCACTATCAATAAATACAACAAATGGCAACCAGGCATCGAGAGAAAGTATACAATAGAGTCGAGAGTGGATTTCGATAACGTATGGGCCTTAAGACATCAATAACAGACCCAGCCGCTTCGAATTTTTCCACTGTGTTACCTATTGTACGCTCAGATGGACGATTGTATCGACCATAATCTGCCTGTAATGCACGGAACGTACTTAATACAGAATGTAATAAGTTTTCACACGTAAAGCAGTAGATGAAGGATCCATATTATTAAATGGCTAACCTTCAACTAAACACATGAGGCTTTGGATCACATTTCTATTTGACATATGTCGTTGAAACAGGGCTGTGAAATTCGGACCACGAAATAGATAACCCGTAATATGTAATGATATTCTGTTAGTGTTCTTTTGTTGTTTCTTTTTACTTGAATAAACATTTTTATTATAATTATTATTATCATAAAATTGCAACCAACTATTCCAATGCGAAATTAATATGTAATGTCAAATCAAAGTTCCTCTCTATTAAGCTTCATAAAACTTAGTTTTCACAATATATATATTTTATATATATCACAAAGAATTATATTTGATACTTCTGAAAATATCTGGATTTAATATTGTATTATTTACCACATAGTTTGGCTCTTATATCAGTTTGTTCAAATATATTGATTTCTCGCAAACCACTTGATGAAACATTTGGATATTAATAAGGTAAACAAATCACTTGCTTAAGTTTCATAAACATTTAATTCATGTTGTTGGCATATATGTTTTGGGTTTCAACCCATTTTCAAAATTGAAAAAGTTCTTAAATTTTTGTGAAACTTAAGCCACCTTATTAATATCAATTTGTTCATTGGACGAACATATTATGATTGAAGTTCGGCAGATGATGGATGAATTCTAGGAATAAGAAATTTCAGTTGAGGGAAAGTAGGAAAAAGGTCTTTATATCTGGGCTTAGATTATTATTGGGCAAAACCACTTTAACAGTTCTGCGGTTATTCACATTTGAAGCTTTTTCTCTTTTTCTGAAACTATCTGATCCCATCGATATAAAATTTACTATTTAAGTGTACAATAATGACAAAAAGATTTATGCCAAATTTGATAAGAATCGCCTTTCGGAATGGACGATTGGGGGTGAAAATAATAAATTTCGAATGAAATGACCTGAAGATTGGAAATTTTCAGGGTAGGTTCGAGTCTAAATAAGTTTTATTCTAAAATAGACAGAATCGGCTTTGAATCTTCAAAAATAGATGTTTGAAATCTGAAAATTTCGAAACAGTGTTCGACTCCAGGTGCAGCGTGAATAAAAAAAATTTTTTCCCATCAAATTTCGGGAAAAGTAAAAAAAAATTATTAATTTTTCCTCCTTTCCTGTCAGTATTTAAATCGGAGAGGGAAGATGGTGCTTGTTAAGCGTGTTTTATCAATTTTCAAGAGATTTTTCTCTGTTTTAGGAGAACAGTTCAAGAACTGTAATAATGTCGTTTATTTGACTTTCCGATGACACTAGTCAGAATTCTGTTATTTGTCATTGATAGCTTTCTTCAAGAAGCAATTAACAGATTGGAAATTGTCAAAAAAAATAACTGATGAATAGGGGCGAAAAAAATCTTCCGATCTCACGTCTATTTCACACTATTTTGGAAAAAGCAGATTCAAATTTAAAACAAACTTTTCGTTCAATATTTCCATCTAAATTGTAAATAACTGGATGACAAGTGATGTCCAATCACTGTGTGAGTATAGGGAACAATGGTAGCAACTTAGCGACAAAAAAAATTGACAATGCCTTCAAGCAGGCTTTTTGAATGACGGCTGGAATAACTGTATGTCGATTGAAAAAACATCATCCAGTAATGTCAAGTTTGCACAATCTGAATGTTACCCGAAAAACGCTTAGGAAGAATTTTGCGTAATTCATAATTGAAATTTCTACATAAAACGAGGCAGAAATTCGGGATAAATGTGATTTCAATTCGGCAAATTAAAATTTTCAAGAAAATTAGTCGATAGAGAAACATTCAATATTAATATATATATATATATATATTGAAAATTACTATGAAGAAGTGTACCGGGAATTTTCAATTAAAACAACATTTTTACATTTAATCGTCAAAATTTATTGGGTCGCCTTCAAAATAGGCTCCATTTGCTCAAAAACATCTATGCCAACGGCACTTCCAATTATCGAAACATTTTTTATAGGCGCTTTCCGGGATGGACTTTAGCTCTCGCGCCGAATTTTGTTTTATGGCTTCAATCGACTCAAAACGGGTGCCACGAAGGGGCAATTTTAGTTTTGGGAAGAGGAAAAAGTTGCAGGGAGCCAAATCCGGCGAATACGGTGGTTGCTGAAGCACGTTTGTTGAGTTTTTGGCGAGAAAGTCAGTCACAATCGTAGCTCGGTGAGAAGGCGCGTTATCGTCATGCAAAATTCATGAGTTGTTCGCCTACAAATTTGGCCGCTTCTTACGGATACGCTCACGCAAACGTTTCATAACGCCTAGGTAATACTCCTTGTTTACCGTCTGACCCTCTGGAACGAACTTGTAGTGCACCACGCCACGGATATCGAAGAAAACAATGAGCATCACCTTCATTTTCGAGCGGCTTTGGCGTGATTTTTTCGGTTTCGGCTCATTTTTTGCCACCCATTCCGATGATTGCTGGCTTGTTTGCATATCGTACTCGTAGACCCAGGTCTCATCACCAGTTATAATGCGTTCCATGAATGTAGAATCGGAATTACAGCGATCCAGCATGTCTGAAGCAACCTGTTCGCGATGACGTTTTTGAAGAAAATTCAGGTCTTTCGGTACGAGTCGTGCGGCCACCTTTCTCATGCCCAAAATATCAATCAAAATCGTACGTGCGGACTCGTGGGATATCTTAAGATCATGTGCTATCTCTCTCAAGCTGGTACGACGGTTTTCCAGCACCCTTTCCTTAATTTTATCGACGTTATCTTCGATCGAAGCCGTCGATGGGCGACCACTTCACGACCGTCCTTGAAGGCTCTATACCACTGATATGCACGAGTTTTCGATAGAGCATTATCACCAAAAGCCTTTGGCAACATTTTCAATGCATCGGCACACGAAAATTCATTTGCAACACAAAACTTTAAACAAATTCTTTGCTCAACGTAATCACCCATAGTAAAAATCGGCACGCACTCTGACATCGACTGACTCAATCAGCTGTTGCAAACACACTAGTTGACAGATCCCGCTCAAGCTTGGCACAGTAATTAAGGACAGTGGTACCAACCTAGAAAAAAAAGTTTTACCTGCCTCATTGCCCCGCCAGATTTAAATCGATGTTCCCAGTACTTTCTTGACAGAATGTATATTACAGAATAATATGTGGAATTAATTCTCCAGAACCTCTACAGATTTTAATTTAAATAAATCTCATGAAAACAGAATTAAATTTAAGACCATGTCCTTAATACACTGTATCACTTTATAGACACATATATTTTTATAACATGGTGGAAGTTAACAAATAAAGAATCAACAGAAAAATAAAATAATGACCAATTTAGACATCACCTTATACATAAATGTTTCGATTGGATATTAAAGAATCACAAGTTCCATCACCAAAAAATGTTCAACATATAATTCAAAAAGGCTTTTTTTTCAATTTTCCCTTTTTGAAGAATATATAGCACAATCTCAAGAGTAAGAACCTGATAAATTCGGACCCAAAATCTCTTCAGTAAGGAGTTATTTGAATGAACAAAATAATCTTTCAAAAATATATAAAAATACCTTCTTTATCACACATTTCTGCAACTACTAACCAATTTTGGGATAGGCATGGCCTATACGAAAATTAGGTTAATCACAGAAATTAGAATGAAAGAAGATACGACTTAGACTGCATTAAATAACCGCCATGTGCATGTGATGTAATACAAAGAAATTTCTCAATTATTAAAATATATAAATTGAATTTAATTCTGAATGTTTTCATGAGATTTATTCAGATTAAAATCTGTAGACGTTCTGGAGAATTAATTCCAGCTATTATTCTGAAACATTCAATGAAAATAAAGACTCAGTAGCTTCAAGATTAAGCCACATGTATAATAAGAAGATTGTTATTTTGCAAAAAACTGACTATCACTTCCGTATTTCGGGGAAGGATTCTGACTCATTATTGTGATGAAATACTGTTCTTAAAACGGCGATTGTTACAATATTCTAACCTATCTTGAAAGTAGCTGGAAGCGAAAAGATGATCCTGAGTCTGACTCTTATCCTCTTAAGATTTTACCAGTTTTCATCACACGTCAGTACACTTCTTTAAGATATCGATGATATGTCTCACACTTTATCAACATTGGATGGAGTAGTCCGTTACTTTGTGATAGTTCATTTTAATGGAATGAAATAAGGAATTACTTTGTTTTCTATCACTTTTTATTATAACTGATATACTTAACGAACAGACGGAACTTTGGAAACCCCTCTCTTCGAAGCTCTGCCGAAGCCTACAATCCCCATATATAATAGTTGAGATCTAATTTGTTCATTCAGTTTGAAAATGTAGTAAACACTTCGAAACTCGAGTCAATGTATATCAGTTATAATAAAAAGTGATAGAAAACAAAGTAATTCCTTATTTCATTCCTTTATCAACATGTTTTTGCAGCTAGTTGTTTTTATGACTGTAGATCCAACGCTCAGTGGACGTATAAACAGAAATAACAAATCTCGTTCACATTATACAAATATTTTAACACAACATCTCCACATTCGTGTATGCAAAGCCTTATCCATCACTATTATATAGCGGTAGGTACAAATTTAAAGTAGCGTAAATTATTTTGCATAATCTTCTTCAAGAAAACGGCAACATACTCGTAACAAAGCATGGTTCTCAACATTTCCCCCCATATTCGTTGCCACCCACTATTTAGGAAACTCAGTTAATTAGCAAACTGTGGTAAGACAAACAACTTGAGTACCTCTTAGACGAGGAAATATGGTTTATTCTGAATATTCTTGGATAAACAACTCCTCTAGGGGTTGAACTAACTATTCCTTCTATTTTATTAATCACTTAGAAGCGAACGATTTCGAGTAAATATTTGCAGGCAACAGAACGTGCTAAACTGAGACTGGTATAAACGTGTTCCAGATTATACTGATACTTTCTCAACATACAAATCTTACTCCGTCCCTTACATACGAGAAAGATTCAAGGAAAATTCTTGCTCCTTCATACAATGAGAGATTTGGAATGAAATGAGAAATCACTTTGTTTTCTATCACAATAAAAGTGATAGAAAATAAAGTATTTTCTCATTTCATTTCAATTAAAATGAACTATCACAAAGTAACAAACCGCTCCATCCAATGAGAGATTTGTTATCAACGAATCATTTTGTTTTGAAGTTCATCTACTTCAATTTGTGTTAACTTCAATTTTTGTCGATGATCAACATAGGAATTGCAAAATCATAATCCCTCTGGTGCTGATTTAGAAGGGTTTTTCAGGGAAAATTTTTATTGCTTTCTCCAACTGCACACTTTGAAAATGACATCATTATATAGATCCAACCCTTAAATTCTCTCATAACTATATATAGCTGCAACAAACTTTATAATTTCATCCAAATCCATGGATTTGACGTTTTAATTGTTCGTTGAAATGAAGAGTATTCTTCATTGTATATGTTACTCAAATTACAGGAATGTGACATTAATGAGGAATTCACAAATGAAGAAAACAACGATCATAGTGAATCTGAAGAGTTTCAGCTTCAGTGCTATTTAGTTGAGGGAGAAAAATGCCTGGCTAACGTGAAACAAGCCTATTACAAAAAAAAAATTTTGGGTGTGAAATGGAGACATAGTCCAGATTGTGTAATAAAACATCCTTAGATTTTTATTCTTTGGGGCTATTAAGGAATAATTCGTTAACAGCTTCTATTGCTTCATCTGATGTATGGCAAGTGGTTCCATCTTGTTGAAACCACGTTCTTGAGTTGAAACCTTAAATGAAATTCCTGTAACTCTGGACCCAAATGTTACTCAGCATATCGCAATAACGGTCAGAATTCATATTGAGTGGCCTAGTCGACTTTCATGAAAATAAGGACCGATTATGCATCTAGCAGACATAGCAGATCAAACAACGACCTTTGTGCTGTGCAACGACCGCTCATGCTTTCGTCTCGTACCGACAATTTTGCTTATTGACATGACCATTCAGATGAAAGTTTGCTTCATCACTGAAGAGTATGTTATCAAAATTGTTGAACCGCCGTTACATTTCGTTGGACAAATTCAATCGATTTGCATAGTCCGTATCCTTCAATTCTTGAACCATTTGAATTTTATAGGCTTTTAAATGCAAATCTTTCTTTAAAATCAAATGCAAGGACGAATTTTTGATGCTTAATGATTAGCCTCGCTTTCGGATGGATAAAGACGGATTTTGACGAACTGACGCCACCACTTTTCGAATCGTTTCTTTCTTTCGAACTGAACGAGGGCGGCCAGAGTGTTGACTTTTTACCGTCGTACTTGTATTCTCGGACATCCGGATCCATTTTCTAATGCGGTCGTCACTTGGTGCATGGCGCATACGATATTCCGTACGATACAAACGTTGAGAAGCCACTGTTGAATCACGTTGCGATAATACAGTCGTACGCAAGAAGCGCGATGCGTCCCCGCGAACTTTTCCATTGTGATTGAAACTCCACAAAATGGCAGACACCATGATCCTCTCCCCAGTCCCCTCCGTCGCTCAGTTTAAAATGCAGCGCCAAAACAAATGCACGATACACTTTTTGAACATGATGTATATAGTTATTCTGGTGTTCATCTAGTTCATCTTTCTGGTTATAATCAAGGTTTTTGTTTTTTCTCCTACTTGTTTGCAAAGGAAGCCTTTGAAGGTGAATGGTCGTCAGAAAGGGTTCTAGTCTTTGTCAAAAATCATGAACTCGAGGAATATAACTCGTTATCGTATTTCCCCCTTGAAGCTAGCACAGATCTTTCACTGACGTATTCGCCTTTATGAATAGAATATTTTCAATTTCCTTTTGTAGTTTGGAATACCACTATTGCAAATAGTGGTAGTGCGAGCGTAGATTTTTCCCCAGGTGCACACAAATCAGTCTCCACTCCCAAAAAAGATTAGGATACACTTTATCATCGCGCAAAGCGTGACTGGTAGCAGCAAAGCACTATCCATCTACTGGCTCTGCAAGTCAGTACCCGACTTGATCGGCACGTAACTCACACGCCGAAGGGATTTTTACTTCCACCCATTCAGTCGCGAACTCGAAAAACAATAAAAGCTCTCGAGAATCGATGCTTCAATCGATACTAGTATTGGCACTGACAACCGTCAAGAACCAGAAACCCTCGTGATGTTTTTCAATTGATTCTGGTTCGAGTAACAACGGTCTAATACTGTATAGTCAAGACCTAAAAACCCCTGAAATGTTTTGCAAATAATCCTGGTTCAGGGCAAATTCGGTCGTACCGTCACGTCATGGTCAACTCCAGAAACACTTCTTGAGCAATTCTTAGTCATGAATTACACAGGATCAGATGAATGAAATACCTTTCTAGTCTTGCATACAGATTTTCAACCTCGAGTCCAACCCATATTAGGTTACCAGAAAGTACGAATACTTCCTAGGGGCCTCCACTCTCCCGAGGTAACGGAGTAAATTACATAATGCACTGAGCCATTGAACAGGAAAATTTGAAAGATTAAACTGCAATAGGGCTGCAACAGATACCCGTGCCACCGTTTCAGGCCCTCACCCGTGCCCTTCAGTGAAGCTAGAGCCCTAGTCGTTTCTCCACCTCGACGAGGTTAGGTGACAAAAAGAGAGAGTCCTTTCTGGTTGAACAGAAGGAGGAAAAAAATTAATCCTTCTTGGAGCATTTCTCCCAAACTGTTGATAGTCATGGTACTTGATATATAAATCAGGTACCGCCTAGCAATGGTCCTTCAAAGTTTTCAGCAAAATCACATAATGAAGGGTGAAAATTAAGTTTATGATTCGGAAAAAAATATTTCTCAAACACTAATTATTGGATTTTTACACTGTGAAAAATATGTCCTCGTGTGAAATTTGGAACGTCTTCTGTTTGTATTATGAAATAGATGAGGCTGTATATTTGCTCCGTCCGAAGCAATCCAGCCTGCGTTCGACGGGAATTTAAGCAAACTTTGCATTTCTCAACACTGTCTCTGGAACTTTCGTCCGTTTTCTCCATAAATAAGATACCTGTCGCAAACTTTATTTCAAATTGATAAAGTTAGTGGAAAACTAAAGGATAAAAACTGATCCCTTCAGACTCAGGTAAACAGTCTGGCTATAAATTCGAATGTCGAATTCACCTGAAGCTGGAAGCTTCGAGTATTGACAGAAGAGGAAGAACTAACGACGGGACCATTTGAACTCGTTCGACGGGTGAAAAATTTCGTCTGAAATGGGCAACTTCCTGGATTCATTAGAGCTGTTTATTGGAAAAGATGGAAAGAAGATAATTTTCAATATAGAATCCAGGCGAATTTCCATGGCTTCATAGAAGGGCAAAATTAGGGCTCCTATCCACCAGGGAATCTAAACACAATCTAACGTTAGGTATTCTTACTTAATTATTCTTCTTACAAATGACTTCAGATGTCCTCACAGATGTTTATCTAATAGGTTCAACTACAGGAATCCATCAACGCAAGTTAACTCCATCTACATCATTTAAAAGTTCTTTATACGTACTACTCTGTCAAGAAAGTAAACTCACAACACCACAATTCCTTCGAGAGCTAGACATGGCAACTAATAACATCCGATCAGTGGTATGACAGTTGAGATGTTCAACTGGCTTCGTTTCCCCTCTGCAATACCCTTGGCCACGACACTACAACTGGGTAGGGGCGTAGCTTGTTCGCTGTTTCCGTCTAACGTTGCCCAGGCTGCATCACTTGAAGGTCAATCTACCACAAATATTTAAGTAATTTCAGGTTATTCATAAAGAAAGGTTTCTAATATATCAATATGTTCACATTGTATGAAAATTGTAGGGTTTTGACAAAGGGGAACAGGTGAATTCTACCAGAATAGTTATTGGCTATTTGAGGCATGGCCTCTTTTCCAAGTGACTACCAAGCAGTCTCCACAGTCCACCCAGAGGTAGAAAGTGTGATAAGGATTACGCCATATCATCGCGCGTGGCGAGAACCCCTCCGAAGAGATGAACCCACCAGCTTCCAGTTTGGGCCCCGACTCGAAAGCCAGAACCGTCTGACTGGTAGCAGCGAAAGCACTATCCAACCTCTACTGGCTCTGCAGGTCAGTACCCGAGTTGTTTGAGACGCAACTCACCCGCCGGAGGGAATTCTTATCCATCCACCCGAACGCAGTCCCAAGAACTAAGATAAACTCAAGATTGACGACTACAATTGATCCTGGTACGAGCACCGTCTAGCGGACTATACGTCCTGACCCACCGAACCCATGTGAAGTCATTTGATTGATCCTGGCGTCAAGCACTAATGGCGGAGCCATTTCGTCGAGATCCACAAACCCTAAATAGTTACGCACAGATCCAGGGGCCAGGACAGGCCGGTCGAACCGTCAAGTCCCGTTAAACCCCGAGTCGTTTCATGAGAATATCCCGAAAATGGGGGTCTGCGAACAGATAAATGAAATACCCCCCTAGTCCAGCATGCGGACTTTCAACCACTGCCCCCTCGAGTCCAACACCAAGTGGGGTGGCCAGGTGGTACAAGTAACACCTGAGGGCAAGTCCACCCCCCCGAGGTAACGCAGTATGCTACATAACGCACTCGGCCATTACACAGAATCCGGAGATTTATACTGCGATAGGGTAGAGTACGCCAGTTTTAAGGGAGAAGCCCTGTGCTGCGACAGACTCCCTTGTCACTGAGTTAATCAACCGGCTCAGCCCTCCATTTCACCTGAGTAAAACTAGGGCCCCATTCGGAGATCTTCCACCATGCAGGTCCAGTGACTGGCGCGAATTGGCATTACGTTAGACACCAAGACTTAACCCTCCAATTCGTCGGGACGAATTTAGGGTCCTAGTCAGGAGAGCGCCCCCATCACGTCAAGATCTAATGCCTGGGGGGCGACAAAGGGGAACAATGATATACTACTCTGTCATGAAAGTACCGGGAATTTTCAATTAAAACATTATTTTTATATTTAATCGTCAAAATTTATTGGGCCGCCTTCAAAATAGGCTCCATTTGCTCCAATACATCTATGCCAACGGCACTTCCAAATATCGAAACATTTTTTATAGGCGCTTTCCGGGATGGACTTTAGCTCTCGCGCCGAATTTTGTTTTATGGCTTCAATCGACTCAAAACGGGTGCCACGAAGGGGCAATTTTAGTTTTGGGAAGAGGAAAAAGTCGCAGGGAGCCAAATCCGGTGAATACGGTGGTTGCTGAAGCACGTTTGTTGAGTTTTTGGCGAGAAAGTCAGTCACAATCGTAGCTCGGTGAGAAGGCGCGTTAACGTCATGCAAAATCCATGAGTTGTTCGCCCACAAATTTGGCCGCTTCTTACGGATACGCTCACGCAAACGTTTCATAACGCCTAGGTAATACTCCTTGTTTACCGTCTGACCCTCTGGAACGAATTCGTAGTGCACCACGCCACGGATATCGAAGAAAACAATGAGAATCACCTTCATTTTAGAGCGGCTTTGGCGTGGTTTTTTCGGTTTCGGCTCATTTTTTGCCACCCATTCCGATGATTGCTGGCTTGTTTGCATATCGTACTCGTAGACCCAGGTCTCATCACCAGTTATAATGCGTTCCATGAATGTAGAATCGGAATTACAGCGATCCAGCATGTCTGAAGCAACCTGTTCGCGATGACGTTTTTGAAGAAAATTCAGGTCTTTCGGTACGAGTCGTGCGGCCACCTTTCTCATGCCCAAAATATCAATCAAAATCGTACGTGCGGACTCGTGGGATATCTTAAGATCATGTGCTATCTCTCTCCAGCTGGTACGAAGGTTTTCCAGCACCCTCTCCTTAATTTTATCGACGTTATCTTCGATCGAAGCCGTCGATGGGCGACCACTTCACGACCGTCCTTGAAGGCTCTGTACCACTGATATGCACGAGTTTTCGATAGAGCATTATCACCAAAGGCCTTTTGCAACATTTTCAATACATCGGCACACGAAAATTCATTTGCAACACAAAACTTTAAACAAATTCTTTGCTCAACGTAATCACCCATAGTAAAAATCGGCACGCACTCTGACATCGACTGACTTAATCAGCTGTTGCAAACACACTAGTTTACAGATCCCGCTCAAGCTTGGCATAGTAATTAAGGACAACCTAGGAAAAAAAAATTTACCTGCCTCATTGCCCCGCCAGATTTAAATCGATAATTCCCGGTACTTTCTTGACAGAATGTATTTGATGAAAACTCACAAGTACGTTTTAAATAATTTTTTTTCGAACTTGATGGCTATTTAAGGATAATATATTTTCTTAATAATTGCAACATTTTTGAATGATGAATACGTAATTCTAAGAATGCTTAACCGGTTAGCCCATTCTCTGAGATTGCAAGAGTTTATATTATAAGTGCTGATAAAAATAAATGTAACATTGATGTTAAAAAACATGTTGTAAGGGATTTCATCGTGAAGTCTCAGGTGAAGGTTGTATCGACTTTCGGTCCTCGAAATTCATAATTTCAGGGGGATAATTCAGGAGATTAAAAGTGAAATTTATACCATTAATAGATAACATAACAGAGAATACGAAGGTGATGTTAACTATCACAGATTCGGATATCCAGTCGGATTATTCTTGAAAGTAGTGTAAATAAATTCAAGCTTCAGTTGGAATGCGATAATAGTCGTCTGCTAAACATCTGGTGAGACTCAGACCCTCATTCCAAAGGAGAACACCCACTGTGAAGATTTGTCGTGCCCTTTCAAAAATGTAAACACTGGTTCTGTGGGTTTGTGGGATTTTTCATGTGATTGAACATAATCAAGTACTCTAAGATGCCACTAAATGATTCGGCTCTTGCATTTATTATGGCTGAATTGAATAAGGCAACAGAAGAACTGAAAGCTAGTATGGTTTAAAGTAAAACCACGTTAAAATAGTTAATGGAGAATTCAAACAATAAAATGAAGGAGTTGAAGAATGAAACCATTGCTCTTAAAGAGAAACTTGAGAAACTGAAGAGAAAGTGTGAAAGAAATATTCTGGTTGTGTTTGGTTTGAACACCCTTACAAATAACGGCAGAGTCGTAATTTCAAAATTAAAAAATTTTTCTCAAACCAACATGGAAACTCGGGACGTATATCGTCTGAGAAATTATAAAAATTGCCCTGTAAAAATTTAACTAACTTCTTAATCGAAGAAGACAGAATTTTTAAGGAAATACTAAAACACAAAGAAAGACAAAAATTTGGTCACACATGATCTGACCCAAAGCCAACAGACGGAACAAAAGTTTTTGAAGAAATAACTGAAACAGTCAAAAGAAAAGCAAACCGATAAGAAAATTAACATTCGAGGACTTTATATTGGTGATAATTATTCCATAGCAGAAGAACTTGAGACAGAAAAATTTATTGCAGTAAATACAGAAAACCAGAACACCAGAAAAAACATTACTCAGAAACAATCGCAGCACCAAGGAATAAAGACCTGTTCGTCGTCCCTCTTACAAGAGGATAACAGGGAGTTATCCATAAAAGAGTTGACACCGGTCGGAACACGTGAATACTTTCCTTTATAATTTTTTCTTAATTTTAATTGCATTATTATTGTTGTCATTTCAGTTTTTAGTTTGTTAGGTATTCCAATTTTGTGATAGATGAATAGGTATTTACTGGAATTTAATTCGTGTTAATGTGATTGGGGTTGAAACCTACGTTAGATAGTACAAATGAGTGCAATGAAGTAAGGAGTATTAATGGGCCTAACAGTATTACAATAATCCATTTGAATATAGGTAGCATACAAAAGGATATCGATTCATTTAAGAACTTTTAAAATAACTTTTAGAGCCTTAGCTGGTCGTTTTGGTGAAGACGTCAAGAACATGTATCAGTTAAATTCAAATAACCTTAGAGGACACCGTTTCAAACTATTGAAAGAAACGTTTAAAACGACACCGCGCCGGATGTTTCTTCTCAATTGGATATTCAGCCAATGGAACCAGCTACCATCGACAATTGTGCAAAAACCTTCTATCAATGCCTTCAAAAACAGGTTCGATACCCAATATCATTAGATTGGATTTGGCTTTTTCTCACTTACTTCTTTTATATCATCATCAGTTTTATTTGTATTTTGTTTTTGTTCACATTACAATTGTTTTTTGTTCCTAGGTTTATGGGTTCTACCTCAACTCTTCTTACTGTTTAAATAGATAAATAACTTTAGTGCGAGAATCGATTGCATCGTGCTCACAGAGACGCGGGAAGTCGAGGATACATCATTGTTTGTGCTGGATGGATATAACCTGATTTATGATCAACCTAACTTAACCTAACCTAACCTGATTTATGATAAAGGTACGCATAACCAAAATGATGGGGTTGTTATTTATTTGAACTCGGAATATTCGAATAATTATGTATAATATATATATATTTATATTTATATTATACATAATATATATATATATATATATATATATATATATTGTCATGGTATTTACAGTTAAAATAAATAATTACATAAATATATTAAGGAAAAGACTCACCTTTGTATATAAGTTGACTCGTTAGAGTATAACTAGAGCAAAATTCATTAAATAATATCCATTCTGACAGAAATATTAATAATTCAATTCGTAAAAACACTCACAAGCTAAAATTATGAAGAAAAAGCATATTCAGGATACATAACGACTAGTCAAATTAAAATTCTTTGAACGATAATCAAAACACAGTAATTTTGTTGACAGTTTATAAATAGAATTCACAGGGAGATTTCAATTCACAATTATTCAATATAAAACCAGCCAAAGTTGCAATAAATAGAAGTAATTTGAATTTAGATATCAAATTTGAAATTGATGAAGAATTTGTTGAAAAGATTTGTTATTATCATGAATCACATATAAACTTTAGTGAAATTGTTGACAAAGAACAAGCTAAATTAAATATAACTCACCAGAATGATGTAAATAGGACAAATTTGATAAAAAAATCAATTAATTCAATGAAAGATAGCATTTACGTCAGATATTTTCAAATAATTAATGTAAGAGATATCCTTCAAGATGTTTAGGCATCAATAGTATTGTAATAGCATCTAAGCTAAAGATATTTAATCAATTCCATAAGTAATATTAAGTATTTTTTAAGTTATAAGCATTAGAAGTTAAAATTTGTTAAATTTTGACACTTGAAATACTTTACGAACGAAAAGCAAGACTTACACTGTTCTGTTTAGCATGAAACATACATCAAAATGTAGTTTAAAAAATAAGCTAATTTTCAAAAGTAATTTCAAACCAAGAAATATTGTAAATTTTGAAAAATCATCAAAAGCATCATTTTTATATAATTTTGACAGAAGCTAGTAAGCTTAGAAATTCAACTTTTCTTGAAAACTATAAATAGAGCAGACAAAGAAAAAGTCGGCAGTCTCCAATTATATGCAGAGTAGAATCCTTGTCGGTCCATAATCAATTAAAGTTCAAAAAAGTATCATCATCTTAAAAGAGAAGATTATTTGATTATTGTGAATGGAAAGTGAATCCAGAAAATACATTACCTGAATGTGAATGGAAAAATATCACATAGAAATCAAGTTTCAAACGAATTGGATATATTGAAGAAAATCAACAAAGTAGCCTGTGAATTTCAGAACGTTCTAGAAGTGTTGTTTCCAACGAAACCAGTTTTATTCCTGAAACGAAGAAAAAGGGCCAATTAAAAAGAACAATCATAATTTGATGAACAAACTTACCAAAGGTATTCAAATTGTATCCTGTTAATATTTCCAGAAAGAAATTTAGAAATAGCAAACACTGTTTACATTAGAATTACGTTAGGTTATTTAGATGAGGTTAGGTTAACATAGAATTAGATTTAGGTTATTGTTCACTGATTATAATAGTTCAAATTACTTTCATCAAATATAATTTAAAAAAATTCAATCTTTTAGAAAATTAAAATTGAACCCTCCCTCAAATATCAAATCAGATTTAATAATAATTTAATTTCAATTATTCAAAATTATAATCTTAAGAGCTAGCCGGAAACATAGAATACATCACTTACATACAAGGGTGATCTAATTAGTATTCATTCACTAAAATCTCATTAATATAATTCCATAACAAATTGAAATAGAACTCACAGGGAGATTTCAATTTACAATTATTCAATATAAAACCAGCCAAAGTTGCAATAAATAGAAGTAATTTGAATTTAGATATCCAATTTGAAATTGATGAAGAATTTGTTGGAAAGATATAAACTTTAGTGAAATTATTAACAAAGAACAAGCCTAATTAAATATAACTTACCAGAATTATGTAAATAGGACAAATTTGATCAAAATTCACTTAATTCAATGAAAGATAGCATCTACATCAGATATTTTCAAATGATTAATGTAAGAGAGATCCTTGAAAATGTTTAGGCATCATTAGTATTGTAATAGCATCTAAGCTAAAGAAATTTAATCAATTTCATAAGTAATATTAAGTATTTTATAAGTTATAAGCATTAGAAGTTAAAATTTGTTAAATTTTGACACTTGAAATACTTTACGAACGAAAAGCAAGACTTTTACTGTTCTGTTTAACATGAAACACACATCAAAATGTAGTTAAAAAAATAAGCTAATTTTCAAAAGTAATTTCAAACCAGGAAATATTGTAAATTTTGTAAAATCATCAAAAGCATCATTTTTATATAATTTTGACAGAAGCTAGTAAACTTAGAAATTCAACTTTTCTTGAAAACTATAAATAGGGCAGACACAGAAAAAGTCGGCAGTCTCCAATTATATGCAGAGTAGAATCCTCGTCGGTCCATAATTAAAAAGTGCCAAAAAAAGTATCATCATCTGAAAAAATAAGATTATTTGGTTATTGTGAATGGAAAGTGAATCCAGAAAATACATTACCTGAATGTGAATGGAAAAATATCACATAGAAATCAAGTTTCAAACGATTTGGATATATCGAAGAAAATCAACAAAGTAGCCTGTGAATTTCAGAACGTTCTAGAAGTGTTGTTTCCAACGAAACCAATATTACTCCTGAAACGAAGGGACAATAAAAAAAGAACAATTCATAAATTGAAGAACAAACTTACCAAAGGTATTAAAATTCAATCCTGTTAATATTTCCAGAAAGAAATTTAGAAATAGCAATCATTGTTTACATTAGAATTACGTTAGGATATTTAGATAAGGTTAGGTTAACATAGAATTAGATTTAGCTTATTGATCACTGATTATAATATTTCAAATTACTTTCATATAATATAATTTAAAAAATTCAATCTTTTAGAAAATTCAAATTGAACCCTCCCTCAAATATCAAATCAGATTTAATAATATTTTAATTTCAATTATTCAAAATTATAATCTTAAGAGCTAGCCGGAAACATAGAATACATCACTTACATACAAGGGTGATCTAATTAGTATTCACAAAATATTATTTAATATAATTCCATAACAATATATATATATATATATATATATATATATATATATATATATATATATATATATATATATATTTATAATGGCGAGTAATTATCACAAGCTCTAATACTTGAGTGTTTTAAATCAGATGGGGTTTGTGTCCTCTATTAATAGTCCAATCCGAGTACGAGGCAATTGTAAATCATGTATTGGTCATATTTTCATCAGAAATAAACTTTATATCATCAATAACTAATATCTATAATTGTAAAATCCGCAATTACAGATCACTTCACTACAGCAATGCAGATCGTTACCAAATGGTAGTTCTCGTTATAAATGATCGAAATTCAAAACGAATATAGATCACTAAAAGTTGAGGTCTATTTTAATTGTTGATAAATTTTATGGTTGAATTTAAAATAACTTTGTTTGAGGCATATTTCAAGTAGAATCATTGTTTCTCGTATAATTTCAGAGGAGAGATTAGTTTTGCTGTAATGAATTTTGAACTATAATATATTTTTAAATCCTAAATCAAGTATGGAAGGAAATAAATTCACACCATCGAATGAAACAAGTTTAGCGTTAGGGGGAAATTTTAAAGTTTTTAGTTCATCTGTGAGCTGAATAGTATTTTTGATAGAGTATTTAGGACTATGTTGGACCAAATTTGGTAAAATGATGTTGAGATGTTTACAAATTTTTGACGCTGGTGCGTTTATATATAAGACAGATTATCCTATGATGCCCATTGTTTCTTATATAAATGCACCGGCGTCAAAAATTTGTAAACATCTCAATATCATTTTACTAAATTTGGTACAACATGGCCCAAAATATTCTATCAAAAATACTATTCAACTCACAGAAGAACTGAAAACTTTAAAGATTCCCCCTAACGCTAAACTTGTTTCATTCGATGTTGTGATTTTATTTCCTTCCATACCTAATTTATACATTAAAAAAATATAGTCCAAAATTTATTACAGCAAAACTAATCACTCACCTCTGAAATTATACGAGAAACAATGATTCTACTTGAAATATGCCTCAAACAAATTTCAAATTCAACCATAAAATTTATCAACACTCCTCCCTATGGCTTCTCCCTTATCACCAATTTTGAGCGAAATTTTCATGACCCAACTTGAAAATAAGAGCTCTTCTTTTAAAAAAAAATTGATAAATAAAGTTCTATTGGAAAAGATATGTTGGTGATATATTTTGCATTTGGTTAGGTTCTATTAGACAATTAGAAATTTTTCTGAATTTGTTACATTCATTTATCAATTCAATCAAATTTACTATTGAAATCGAAAATTTCCAAAAAATCAATAAAATTTTCAGATATTCAGATCACAAGAAATGTTAATTCCCTCGAATTTGACATATTTAGAAAATATAAGAAAAACGAATGTTAACTTCCGCAATTTTATTGATTTACACGACAATTGTTTCGTCATACCATGACTTCATCAGGTGAGTATTTGAACTGAGGTATACAATGCAAAACATGACCTTAAATACACAGCTCCGGTACAAAAAATAGAGGGGTGGAAAGAGATGGTTTACAATTAATGAAAAATAATAAGTAGGGGGGATCTCTTTAAATCTATTTGATCATTCAATAAAATTTGTCTTTTATTATATCAATTGATCTCTGAAGTTTCTAACAGATTTAGTTTCTGACTTTTGTTTTGGATATGTAATATTTCATAGTTCATATTAAAATTATGGCCAGTCTCTAACAAATGGTTGACAAAAGTTGAATTCGGTTTATTATTAATGTAACATTTTTCATGTTCTCGTATCCTTGTTGAATTATATTTTTACACTGTTCAAAATTGTACTTGTGATCTACCCTACCATTATAAATAGGATTTTTAGTTTTGCTTTCTTCAGTTTTGAAAATGGGAAACATATATGTTAAGACATTAAATAAAGAGTAAAACCAAGTTGTTTTTATTTACTTTATTAATTTAAAAATGTTTCACCAAGGGATATACGAGAAATCAATATCAATTTCAATAAATAGTTTAGAAAAACTACATGAAAATAAATATAAAATAGAATCACTAATAAAATTGTGTATTGATACAGATATATGGTTGTCATGATCGATACTTCATAAGTACTAATATATATCCTGGTGGTTTTCATCATTACTTTAATGCGTTACATGAAAGCGTTGAGTTCACAATGGAAGAAGAAACTGATGACTACTAAAATTATTTGAACCTCAATGAAGATGTTATGTTTTTTATTGACTATATTTATTCAACCAGAGTCTTTGAGGGATATGATTCCTCCATTTCTCGTGAACATTTTCACACAGATATAAAAATCCTTAAAAACTCATTTCTTCCATTTCAACAGAACTTATCAGCACATCATAGTATGACATAGATTTTCAACAACTCATTTATTCCTTGAGAATTTTAACCGTGAATCGAATTTAATAGAACGAATAGCCGTCATTTTAAAAAGTATGATTATCAGAATATATCATAAAATTCTATTCACGAAATATACCATAAGTTAAAAAGCAAAAAAAGATTTAATTCCTTCATTTTTTATGCCATACGTAAATAAAAGAATTATCATTAACATAAACACTAACATATCCTTCAGAAGCAATGATTCTCTGAAAACAAAATTAAAAAATTATAATCTTCAAATAAATAAATCAGGTAAAATAATAAGAAACAGTTTTTTACTTGATAGAAGAATTATTACAGAATTGGAATATCAAAACAGATTTGATCTGTTAGTCTTCTACAATTTTAATTAAAAAAAAATTATTCAGGAAACTTTAAGAATTAAATTAATGTCTTTATAAGCACTGCTCATATTTAATAGACGTATAAAATCGAAACTCATCATACAATATCAAATGGAATTAAGAAAACCCAACAAATAAATTGTCAATCAAAATTAATAAATAAATAAATAGCTGGATTATTACAAAATTTGAATATCAAAACAGATTTAATCGGTTAGTCTCCTACAATTTGAATTTCAAAAAGTTTATTCAAGAAACTTCAAGAATTAAATTAATGTCTTTATAAGCACTGCTCATATTCAATAGACATCTTCATAAATATAAGATCAGAAAATAATACATTTTGTGACAAACAGGGCTTCGTACGTTTGTCTGAAAAGTTCAGTACGCATGCCTGGAACGAAACAAAAAATATTTATGTATTTATTAATTTTAATTGACAATTTATATTCGTTGGGTTTTCTTAATTCCATTTGATATTGTATAATGAGTTTCGATTTTATACGTCTATTAAATATGAGCAGTGCTTATAAAGACATTAATTTAATACTTAAAGTTTCTTTAATAAATTTTTTTTTAAATTAAAATTGTAGAAGACTAACAGATTAAATCTGTTTTGATATTCAAATAAATCAGGTGTTCAGCAATTATAATATCTGCCGACAAATGTATATTGGACAATATTATAATAATTGAACATGGGCGAACTTTCCCCAATAATAATTTAAATTCTTATAGAATGTTTACTAACAGAAAACATTATTTCGATAAGAATTTTAAGATTTTGCATGAAGAAAATAGAGACTTGAAACCGAACTCCTTTGAAAGTTCAGAAATGAAATGATTAAGAAATTATTGGAATTTACTGTATGACCAGAAGGAGTTATCTGAACTTAGCGATTTTTCTAAAAAATAAAAAAACTTTTTTGTATTCTCATGTCAAAACGATAGTCATTAAAATATTTTTCATTATCTTATATTTGACTAATTTTTAAGAGTAGTTGAAGAATTCACCTTGTAATGGCAGGCGTCATGTATAAAACTCTGAAAATATAAAAGAAAAACAACATATATCTGCCTTATTTAATTGAGTATATTGGAATTCCATCAACTAAAAATTAACACAATTCGAAGAAGAAGGAATTTCCTCTAAAGGAGCAGCCCTGTTTTATCTAAATATTTCCATAAGTCCCATTAATCAAAATTTAATCAGTCTATTCTATCACCATTAACGCACACTAATCACTACAGTCCATTTGTTCTTCGAAATGTAAGTCTCTCCAGGCATTTACTAAACTGGACATTGAAGGGATTTATTAGGTCCCATAATTCGTTTTGAGGGAACCTTTATCCCGAAGGCCTTCAGATTAGCGATGTACGCTTTCCTGTTTGAGCACGGCCGCCTATTGCACATCGTTCGATAGCCAGACATGGTCTTTCGAGCTTATCTCGCGTCCTGAAGGAAACCCTGCAGCTTTCGGGTCTGTAGCGTCAGTCAAAAGGGATGGGAGCCGGTTAATGTTGTTAATATCTCGAGTGGCTTCAATTATAAGTGACCTTTCGTCTTCTACCGAAGAAGATGATTTCGAGAGTAAAGCGAATGAACGCACAAGAAGGTCAATCCTGAAACCGGATACGATGGTGCAGTTTATTTTTCAAATCAAAAGTAACATTCGAAATCCTGCAGCAGAAATATGTCTTTTTTTCTGTTTGTGAATTTCATTCGTCAATTATGAACTGTTGAAGACTAGTTGTATTTTTAATATTGGATAGTAACATTGTTATTTAAGGCACATTTGAAGTCAGAATAAAGCAATATATCTTTTTATGAACCGATATCGACCATTATTTAATGTACAAAAGTGAACTTGATATTCGCGAAAGGTGAAAAGCGCTGACATGAAAGCAGAAGCTTTTTTGTGCTTGTTCAACGGTTAATTTGCCCTGAAAGTTTCAGATCCGTGAAGTACCCCCTGAAAAAGCTGCATATGATTAATAAAAAAACATATTAAAAAAATGTATATAAGACAGTAATTTATTTCCACAAAAATGTATGTACTACAACAATTGTTTCACCACGATGTGGCTTCCTCAGGTATTACATTGTACTGTCTGATGGTATTCAGTGTAACCGAGTTTAAATACATTTTTAGTTACGTGACCAAATAATGGAAGCACAAGTCATAAAAACTCTAGGTGTTTATTGGAGTTTGCCGCTAAAAATGCCATTAAGGAAAAAAATTCAGTAATGGAGAATGATCGACATCTGTTTGTTCGTTCAAAAGGATTTTATGGGCATTTTACCTGTTGATTTCAAGAAATTCTAAAAGTGGTAATCTAGAACTTTTGCTTTCAACGTGGATAATTTCATAATTTTTGTTGAAATTATGCCTGAATTCCTTAAGATGATTAGCGTATGTCAAATGTACAGAATTGTATATATAACCCCTTTGGTGTTCTTAGACACGTTTCTTGAATGATCTACCAGTCTGGCCAATGTATACTAAAGGGCAATCTTTGCAAGTCAACTTGTAGACTCCGGATTTATTTTCTTTATTTGTACGATCTTTATTGTTTTTATGTAGGTACTAAGGTTATTAATTGTCTTAAAAGCCGCGTTATAATTGAAACAACTTTTGAAATATTTAGCAATATTTTCAGATAATCCATTGACATAAGATAACGAAAAATACTTCTGTGTATCGTCCTCTTTTATGATTGGGTACACAAGATTTAATGCCATTTTTTTTTTGTTTATTGGTTACCATTTTGTCGATAAGAAAGGGATTGTAACCGTTGTTTGACACTATTTGTTTAATAATATTTAATTCTTTCATAAAGTTTTCTGAATTTGAAGGGACATTCAATAATCTATGAATAAAACTCTTATATGCTGACATCTTTTGGTTGGTGGGGTGGTTTGAAGTTTTATGTATTGTGATGTCTGTATGTGTTGGTTTGTAAAAAATACTAAAATCATGTAAATTATTTAATCTTGTTATAGTGAGGTCAAGAAAATTAATACTTTGATTCTCCACCCAAAAATCAAATTCGCAATCGAAGAAGAAAAGAATCAAAGTATTAATTTTCTTGACCTCACTATAGCAAGATTGAATAATTTACATGATTTTAGTATTTTTCACAAACCAACACATACAGACATCACAATACATAAAACTTCAAACCACCCCACCAACCAAAAGATGTCAGCATATAATATAATAGTTTTATTCATAGATTATTGAATGTCCCTTTAAATTCAGAAAAGAAAACTTTATGAAAGAATTAAATATTATTAAACAAATAGCGTCAAACAACGGTTACAATCCCTTTCTTATAGACAAAATGGTATCCAATAAACCAAAGAAAATGGCATTAAATCTCGTGTACCCAATCATAAAAAGAGGACAATACACAGAAATATTTTTCGTTATCTTATGTTAATGGATGATTATCTGAAAATATTGCTAAATATTTCAAAAGTTGTTTCAATTATAACGCGGCTTTTAAGACAATTAATAACCTTAGTACCTACATAAAAAACAATAAAGATCGTACAAATAAATAAAATAAATCCGGAGTCTACAAGTTGACTTGCAAAGATTGCCCTTTAGATTGCCAGACTGGTAGATCATTCAAGAAACGTGTCCAAGAACACCAAAGGCGTTATATATCCAATTCTGTACATTGGACATATGCTAATCATCTTAAGGAATTCATGCATAATTTCAACAATTATTATGAAATTATCCACGTTGAAAGCAAAAGTTCTATATTAACACTTTTAGAATTTCTTGAAATCAACAGGTAAAATGCCCATAAAATCCTTTTGAACGAACAAACAGATGTCGATCATTCTCCATTACTGAATAATTTTCCTTAATGGCATTTTCAGCGGCAAACTCCAATGAACACCTAGAGTTTTTATGACTTGTGCTTCCATTATTTGGTCACGTACCTAAAATGTATTTAAACTCGGTTGCACTGAATACCATCAGACAGTACAATGTAATACCTGAAGAAGCCACATCGTGGAAAACAATTGTTGTAGTACAACATTTTTGTGGAAATAAATTACTGTCTCATATACATTTTTTTAATTAAAATGAGTTTCCACCAAGTAAAGACCGAATCTATCGAATAAAAAAACATATAATTTTGTTGTCGATCATTCGCAATTCAAATAAATGTTATTTCTTTCAGTTTTAGATCTGTACTCCTTAAAAACCTAAAACACAATGAAAATTAAAAAAACATCGATAAAACGTTGCATTATTTTACCTTCAATCTGGCAAGAAAGAGTGAAAAACGAATATATTGATATATTTGATATTTTTCGCCGAAATAAATTAAGGATAAATTTCAGATATTTTAGTAATCTGTGTTAAAAAAATTATGCATTAGCTTTCATGTCGGTACTTCATATCTAAATTATGGATTTGAAATCTGTCGAATTTATATTTTCAAAAATATTTGAAAAATAGATATTCGAATGAGAATAACTCATAAACCGTTTTGTAGATTCTGTCCCTTGTTGAACATTACCGATATACTTACTCCGAAAATATTAAGTCTATAGATCTTCTGATACTAGTTCTCGTATATACATAGTATAAAGATCGGGAACTGTTCCACACAATAAAAATTAGAAAGAACGCTTACCTTTGCCTATTCATTACAGTTTATAATTCGGGGAAAAATAGAAGTTAGACATGGAATTGGCCGGAAGAAACTATCATGGATGCCGAATATCAGAAACTGGACAGGCTTGAATTTTGAGGACTTTATTAGAGCTGCACTGATCGAGAGACCTTTAATGACGTGATAGCTAACCTCCAATGACAGAGAAGACACGAACAGAACGTCACGAAACTTCGTACAAATCATTGTGTTATTATTCTTCATTCGAATAGGAAATTTGATCTTGATCGGATCAGTAGTTTCAGAACTATCGCGAAAGAATGTTAAGTCCAGAGGTTGAAGTCTGTGGCTCATATGTAAACTTGCTTATGTGATTTTCACGTGCTTTCAGAACTGCATACAGTTCTCATATCTACTGTACCTGTCCGGAATAATCAGAACCGGTTTATATACACATAGTTTTTTTGCGAAATGAAGTGGTCCAAATGTACATCCTAAAAAAAATTTCGAATCCATCCATCCTGAAAAGCTTTGGCAAAGCTTACCGACGCAAGTAGTGCTCCTTTCATTGAAAGCGGTGCCATGCGTTTACGCGGAAAAAACTACTGGCGGGAAATAATAATAATTTTGCCTATTATTCACTTATTTTGAAAAAACATACAATCAACGAATTATAAAAGTATGTCCAAAAACCATCTAAATGTTACTGAAAAGACAAGGCTTCATATCAAGGAAACCAAAAAATCCCCATAATGACACATTTACAAAAGGAACAAAAGATAGAATGTTGTCAACATTTTCTGATGAAAGCTGTTTCCAACTTGTTGGAAATCACTTAAAAATCCTATCAAACAACCTGTCACCGTTCGAATTTCCATCACAAAAATAGTTTGGGAAGCAATATCTCAGCGTGGTGGTATGCCTCTGTGTAAAGTTGATGGTACCATTAATAGTGAAAAGTATTGTTGCATTCTAAACGATTTTCTTCTTCAAACGGCGCATCCTTTATATCCAGAGGGGTGGCGTTTTCAGCAGTATAATGCAAGCCATAGTTCGGCCTATACTCAAGCTTGGATGCAAGAACACCAAGTGACAACGGTTTCATGGCCAGCACCTTCACCAGATCTTAGTCCCATTGAAAACATATGGGGACTAATAAAGATTGAAGTTGAACGAGCTGCGTCAGGATATAAAGATGATTTAATACAATCAAATTCATAATCCTGGACTACCATCATCAAAAATTATTAAGGTGATCTAATTTCGAGTGTAACTTGACGTTTAGTCAAGTTTTTACCGCTAAATGGAGGTTGTGTAAGTAAATAAAATGAATATTTTGTTATAATTTTCTAATTCAAGAATTAAAAATATAAACTAAATAATTACAATTGAGCTTTTTTTTCCGGATAATTTCCAGATGGACTATATAATCTGAACTGAGCATTCTGACATTATATATCTTTGTTGATTATGTGCAGAGATATGCAGAGAATTACAATAATTCAATTGCGATTAACCAAATGCTTCGCATACTTATTTCTTTGTTTTAATATCTGAGGGATTCCTCTTATAATAGAGGAGATCTTAAGTTATAGAAAGCCTTAAAGAGTATTTTTTTGAGATATTGAGAAAAGCGCATATATGAATCTAAAAGCAAACCTTAATTCTTAGCATCATGAGCAATAACCATGTTGTTATTACTAATCCTTCTACTTGAATGATTAAAAAAAATTTGTATTACTAGTATTGTTAAAGTGCATTTTACTGGACATGTCAGGATTCAAATTATACTGTCGCGGTAAACCCTAAATGTTAATTTCCAACTCATGTTGACCAGTATGGCATCTTTATACATATCTGCTAGGAACCTATAACATAACTGCATATCATCTCAATATGCCAGAAAACTACCGAATCTAGGAGGGAATAATTTTATTTGAACTTACTGTCAAAATATGATGTTAAACAGTTTGAATCGCTAAAACTCAAGAACCTAAGAGTTTTGAAGAATCCAAAAATAATTTTCAAGTTTCGTATTTGGGAGGAAGAATTCCCATGACGACATTGTTATGAAGAGTTTATCTGAGGGTGGCAACAACCCCCAATTTTTTTTTAATAAGAAAGAGATGGAGGATCTGTTTTATTTAAAAAGCTGTAAGTAATGTAAGGTAATGTAAGTAACGAGAGCAAACATCCAGAAAAAATGTTCCCTATCATTACTTACAGATCTGGTGTGTTTGAATGTATTGGGTTTCTGTTTGAGTCAACCTTCTGATAATGATCGATATCAAATTGTTTAAAAATCATCGAATTCGAAAATTTCAACTAGGATGTTTAGAGAAAAAAAAGCTTTTCAACTAAAACACATCTGTCATCTATTTCCTATTCAAAAAAAATTGGGGGTTGTTGCCGCCCTAAGATGATTTTTCCCCCAATACAGAACTTTAAAACTATTTCTGGATTTTTCAAAACTCTTAGGTTCTTGAGTTGGGTCTGTTAAACATCACCTTCTGACGGTAAGTTCAAATTACATTATTTTGTGAATAGTGAACCGATTTTGAAAATTGTAATTGGGTTGTGCACAGAACATAAATTACTTTCGAACTAACCAACACTCGACATCTCTTCCCTATTAATAAATATTGGGGGTTGATGCCATCTTCATGAGTGTGGTTTTTTCGGAACAAACTCATGATGGAAATTCGTACTCTTCAAAACAGTAGCTGACCTTTTTTTAAATCTTGTAAAATTCTTCATTTCTGTGTTCTAAGGGGTAAAATTTTTGTTGAGACACCCTTTATACATTTATAATATGAGAAATATATTGTTAAATAAAATAACAAGAAAGCGGTTTCTTACTTGATAAAAGCAATATTACAAAATTTCAATATCAAAACAGATTTAATCTGTTAGTCTTCTACAATTTTAATTTCGAAAAATTTATTAAAGAAATTTAAAGAATTAAATTAATGTCTAATAAGTAATGCTTATATTTAATAGACGTATAAAATCGAACCTCATTATACAATATCAAATGGAATCAAGAAAAAAAACAATGAATATAAATAGTCAATTAAAATTAATAAATAAATAAATGTTTTTTGTTTCGTTCCAAGCATGCGCAAGGAAAGCTTCAGACAAGCGGTAAAGCAGCTTTGCTTGTTACAAAATGTTTAGTTTTCTGATCTTATATTTATGAAAAATAAATCTGATTTTATCTTTTGAATGTGAAGTTGAAATGGTCTTTTCTGAATTCTAATTATTTTTTGAGGAATTGCTACATGTTTTGAGAGTTTTTGAAGTAATTTATTCAAATATACTAAATATTTCGAATAAGTTAGTTTTTGAGAAGTTATTAAAATTATGTTGTATATTTTTGAGAAAGATTTAGTTTTCATAAATATGAGATCAGATAACTAAACATTTTGTAACAAGCAAAGCTGCTTTACCGCTTGTCTGAAGAGTTCCTTGCGCATGCTTGGAACGAAACAAAAAACATTTATTTATTAATTTTAATTGACTATTTATATTCGTTGGTTTTTTTTTTGATTCCATTTGATATGGTATAATGAGTTTCGATTTTATACGTCTATTAAATATAAGCATTGCTTATTAGACATCAATTTAATTCTTTAAATTTCTTGAATAAATTTTTCGAAATTAAAATTGTAGAAGACTAACAGATCAAATCTGTTTTGATATTCAAATTTTTTAATATATTGTAAAATTAGTAGTTGATCATTCTCAAAGAGATGATATCAATACGCACAATATTACTACATTCAGAATATTTTCCGCCTCCTCGATTGTGATCGAAGAAAAAGAATTTCTAGAAGAGTATTTGTGCATTTTAACTGTAGTATCAACTAGGAGGACCGTAAACTCATGTCGATTTCTTAATTTAAATTCAAACGAATAAATTAATGACAAGTTTTTATTTTTAATGTAATCATCTTAGTTATCAACAACCTTTTGCCATCGGGTGTGCAAATTTTCAATGCCGGTCCCATAAAAATTAACTGGTTTTTGAGTAAAACATCTCGAGATGGCGTTTTGGACGTCATCCAAATTTTTCAAATTTTTTACCGCTAAGAAAATGTTGTAGCGATCGGAATGGATGGGGTATTTGTGGCTGATTTGAAGTCTTTTAATCTATATATAGAGAAGTACAAAACCAATCTGTTTTCACAATACGGAGCAATTCAGACCAGCATTTCAACATAATTACATTACATAAGATTCCATTCAATTCAGAATATACGAAAACATCAGACTCTCTAACGCCAAGTCTGTGTTTTCGTTCTATATGTCAGTATGAATGTAGAGCAAGTTTCACTTTTCGGTGAAAGCGATTATTATTTCTGAAACCTGGCAAGAAATTTTTTATTGCTGCAAACAAACGGAAAAACAACCTCATAATAAATTATCAAGAATCCTTTCAAACCCCAGCATGAAAATCGTAGCGAATGCTTGGAAAAAAGAATCAACAGAACATGATATTAAACGGCAGAATCCCAGAGCGTTGCCAATTTGGGAATCGTCGGCTGTAATTCCCCCAAAAATGGTCATAAACATTCTTGATAATTCCAATCCGTTTTATTTCGCAGGATTAACTGCGGAAATAACAAAAACGAAAAAACTGTCGGCTCGAAGAATAATTAAGTAGAAGCTTCCAACAGAATTTCTTTCTTTTCCGACTGCAATATTTCTTTCAATATGATTTGAGATGGCCAGGGATGGACAAAGGCATCTCCATCTGCTCATTCTTGATGAGCTGTTGTCTAGTTAAGGAGCTACATAATTTTCACATATAGATATTTCATTAGGTTCTATTCCAAATGAGAAACTGCGCCACAAAATTTGAGGAAGTTCATACTTGTACATTTTTATATTCTTTTGAAATCTACCACTATTTGATCAAGGTGTCTTTATATATGATGAAATAATGCTCAGCATTTCACGTGAGAGCTTCATTTACCGTCCGTTTTTGCGTATTCAGTGAAATTTAATGTTAGCTACATACCTTGGGAAAAGCAGAACTAATAAGATATTGCCTTGAGAGTAAATTACAACCATACAATGCCTCTGAATACTTTCGGTCAGGTTGTTGATAGATTTGTCTCCAAAGCTGCGGTAAAGTTTTCGGAATTCTTATAGTGTCTGTGGTAGTGATGATGCAAATCAAACACTCATTGGTGTTTGTTCCAACTTTGCTGGAAAGGATTGAGGTCGAGTGATAGAGGAGGAAGTGTCAAGTGTGGGATTCGATTATATCCTATGACATGATCGACAATTCTGGTAAAATGGAGGCAGAAATTATCTTCTAAAGAATGAAAATTTTGTCTACTAGAAGCACGAAACAATGTGAGAATCACTGATGACATAGAAGAAGCAAATCTGCGCAATTATCTTTTCATCAAGCATCAAAAGTTCTAAAGGGACGTACTTCTTGAACCCATATACGGTTTCTGGGTACTAGAAGAAGATTTCAGACCTGAATACCACGTATAACTGTCCATATTTTGATTCAACTGTATATAAGAGGAACCTTCATTTTCATTCCAATTCATGTGTTTTGTTGCAATGCCAATCGAGCATAGCTTTGAGCTTGCTTCAGTGGAACTTCATCTGTAAACAAGAAAATCCTTTATTCCCCATTCATATCACAGTATATTGCGAAGTGCTTGGATGCCGATTTATCTCAGGTATTCGACACAATAATCTTCTGGTGACGCTCTCGTCCTTCGGCTTTAGTCTGGTGTATGGAGGCTCATAAAAATCATATTCACATCATGGACTGAATTATGCCTTATGGCTTCAGATCATTTGAGTATGAAGTCTTTTATAGAGTAGAGCAAGGATCGAATTTAGGACCATATTATGAATTATTCACGTTAATGATCTCTTAGTTTCTGTTGTCCCGATTTAGCTGATGAATTAAAGATCTACCTACGCAATGCTTCTAATTTGATGTTGCTTCAGTTAAACTTATAGTGCATATGTGACTGGTATTTATCCAACAAAATAAGGTTGAATGTGAAAAGTGTTTCAAGGGTGCATACACTAAAAAGTCACTACACTTGGATTTTATTTATTATATAGCTGACAATTATATTGGAAATAACGATTAAATTAGGAACTTGAAATATTATTGGACTCTACCTTTATCCTCTTTTCAGATATAGAGAAGTTATGAGGCTGGAAATTTCTGCTTTGTAATCAGGAGTACAGGAGAATTCCATGACTTGTAGGTGCTGAAAAGTTTGTACTTCACCAGTGTTTTTTATAAGATGGAATATGCAAGTTTGATTTGGTTCTCTATTTATCACTGTCACCTAGTCTCTCTGGAATTCCTTCTTAAAAAATTTTTTCAAGTACTTAATGTCTAAGCGGACAGATAGGAATCCAGAAGGCGGAGCTGATCTATGACATCATGGATGATATGGAGATATTATTGTTACTTGAAAGACGCCAGGTTCAGTGCAGCAGATTTGCTCAGAGATAACTTCATGGCTAATTGAACTCACCATATTTATTATCGAGATGGCCTTCTTTTCATCAACACTTCGTACTGCATGCGTAAAATGTTGATAGACTGAGCGTGGATATGTTTGATTAGGTTTGGGATTTTATTTTTGTTTATATTATTAATTTCTACTGATTACTGAAACGATCTACTTGTATCGTTGATTTTGTTTGATTTTTGGTTAAAAATTATTTGGCAGATGTTGACAATATGCAATAAATTTCAGTAATGTGTGATCCATTAATTGAGGTATTTCTGTTATTATTATTCTGATCCTCCTAGATCTTCTGTGAAGATTCCTCAGAAGCTTTTTCAGCTTGTGCGAGTTAGGAGTTTAGTTGTGTTCTGGGCAGGCTTTGTTAATGCGATCTTGCGCCACAGCACTGTTAATTTTCGACCCAACAGTAAAATGGTGGCCGACACCCGTCCAACTAGAAAATTTCTTCGAAAAGTTCACAGTAACGACATGGAGATGCATAAAATCCCTGGTTTTTTCATCATCGAGTCAGAAAAACTTGTTTTTTATTTCTTCGAGGCACTGAATTGAACCAGGATGCGTTGACCCCATTCGTTCGTCTTTTAAAGATCTTCCATCATGTAATGGATTTGCTGGCATCTATGCGGTGAGATGCATCTATGAGGTGAGATTGAACGGTGCTCAAATATTAGTCACTGGTGAAGGAAGACACCGGCGCGCTATTATCCGCGGAGCTCACAATTTGGTTCTCAGTATTAAATGAAATATCGTTCATGTGGATCAAGAAGAGGGTTGGCAATAAAACTGAGCCTTGGGGCATTTTAGCATCATTATTGGGGGACCGCACCACTCACGACCACATGGAAAAACTATATGAAGATTGCTTACTCGGCTGAATTTTATGTCAGACACGATAGAAAGTCTTGAATATGTTAAGAGCAACTGGACTAGATTCTCCATAGTGCTCAATAGCCCTTGTCCACTCTTGCGTCACATAGCTGAGGAGGTCGGTGTTTGCAAAAACTATATTGTCTGCTACTTTGCTCTCTATGTATCTAACCATTTCGAGAGTGATATCTACTTCCATGACTTTTGACAAAATGGATATAATCGCTATTGAGCAGTTGCATGGTGGAAAACACTTTCTCCCATTTTTTGCAAATTATTGCACTCCTCCATGAATCAGGGAAAATTCCTTCAGTATATGACATGGTGAACATCTTATAGAGAACAGGTGTAAGTTCTGGTGAAGACTTTTTGAATACAACGGCAGAAATTCTGTCTGGCCAAGTTGCTTTCTTGGAATTGAGTCCATCCTGCACTCGACGAATGATCCGTGGTATATATCCATCTCCTGTATGAAACGGTGGGATTTATTGGAGGTACCCGAATAAATGTTTCGATAGTCGAGTTAGCAGCGTGTATACGAATTGACGGCAGAAACGTAAAACAATAACTGATTCAACTTATCAAAACTATAAAAGACAAAACTTCTACTTAACTTGAAAATGTATTCCAACTTAAAGAAAAAACCTTCAGATGAAAAATAAAACATTCAATGCATCATATATCAACATTTCGGAAACAACACCAGACATCGTTTTTATAAACTAAGATTTTGTGAACTCCCATAAATTGTGGGTAGCAGATTACGAGTATATATATCGAAAGTAAATTGAAAATTTTGTTTCAACTGATATATATCATTCGAACCAGAACATACTCAAGAAACAAATCATTAATAGAAATAATTACTGTATATCCTCATCATTCAGGTACGATGGTTAAGCTTGTATACAATATTACGATAGAAATTGAAACACAGAGATGAATGAATTTTCTGGCTGAAAATTGAACCAGATCATCAAGTCAGGGATTAGCAGTAGTTTCATGAAAATAATCCCAACTATCTCTACCGTTCGTTGGAAATAGTATTTCTTGTTATAACCTAATAGCTAAGATTAGCTCTTGATATAAAATTTCATCTGCTTAAGTTGATGAAATAATCGCAAAAATACGACTTTTTGGGGGTCATGATGAAGTTCTTTTCATATGTCGAACTGTGGAATCACGTCTCAGAATATATAAGCATTGAATTTGCAAAAATTGCAGAAAAACTGCAAATCAATTGATGCATCAGAAATCAACATAATCTATGTGACCGTATTCTGATAGTTCCATTTCTACGCAAATTTCAGGTGATATTGTTATACTCAGATATACGAGCATACAAACCAAGCATATGCAAGGATTATGGACAAATTTAAGAGCAAAATATCACATAAAAAAGTTATGGAAAGACCTCTCGTCTAGGTATTTCTAAACTCGAAGACCTTGTTGAGTTGAACCCTCAATAAAGTCCATTCTTGTGAGAACAACTTTCCCCATCCTACAGATAAACTTCTAGGTAAAAACTTTGAATACCTAATTCATTGAACCTTCTTTCTGTACCTAGGCTCCGATCCTAACCATAGTTCACCAACTTTCGTACCAGTTGAACTCCGCCTCAATTTATCGACGAAGTCGAAGGGTCAATAAGTGCTGAATGGGGCCAATTACGGTTTATATGCTAATTGGGATTTTATGATTCATTATTATTCACGTTCCGTCAACTTCGAATTATCCATTATCATAATATTATCTTTAATCATAGGCGCATTTCCCGAGCCCCTGGTTCAATTTTTTATTCATAAGAACCGTTATGAATAAATGACGAGAATTTCAGGCAGTTTATACCGGATACAGAAGACAAACCTTGGGGTTTTTGATGGAGGAAGGGGATGACAGTGGTGGAGTTACCATTATTTTTTCTTCTGAATGTGTAAGTTTAGTTGTGATAGTAACAAGATATTTCATATTGAACTTCGCGCTATTTTTGAGGTGCCAGAAGAAAATTGACAGATATTTTGCAAAGAAAAATTGGAAATACAACATAAAAATTGTGAAAATTTGACGAAGGCAGTTTGTAAGTTTCGTACTGCTTTCGGCCATCATTGCAAAATAATAATTGTTCAAATCCAGCTGATGCAGGAAAAACAGCTATAAAATCACAAAAAAGCCGTTCATGTCCTGATTGGTTGCTCCAAATGCATTTATTTATTCAGAATTTGGGACATAAGCAGGAAAAATTCTGAAACTAGCGTTCCTTAATACAGTCAACTACGAAACGCAAAATCACAAAATTTACTAACTGAAACTATTCTTAGAATATAACTAAAATTAAATCAACGTTGAGTACAAATCACAAGTGGAAAATAATTCTGATCGATCTTATAAATGACAACAATTTCCGATTTGAGAATTTCTACCTAGACAAGTGTCATAACTAGGGCCAGGTAGCAAATATCTGTTCCTAGTGTCTCTGGAAGCCCTTGTCCACACTTGCTTCACATAGCTAAGAAGGTCACGGTGTTTGCGAAAACCATTTTTTCTGTTACTGATGAAGCTTTTGTCTCAAGATATCTTACCATTTTGAAATTGAAGGCTGCCTCCATGACTTTTGACAAAACAAATATTGTCGCTATTGGGCCGAAGTTTGATGGAAAACACTTTCTGTCGTTTTATGGTAAAGGCGTGCACTCTTCTATCCTTTTCAAATGAAATTTCACATTGTAGGTATTCAATTTCCTGAGCCTAGAAATTGAGTTTCTACTTTGTAAATAATGTGTACATGATTTATAGATGGAACTTTACGTTTATAGGTTACTTCAGCCAAGAGTTATGGAAATACCTGAGTTGGTCAAATTGTTGGGATACTGGACCTCTCGCAGTGGCTGGATGGAAAGCACTTCCTGTCCTTTAGCAATGCCGCTTCAAGATCTTTCGAAATGGGACGTGCTATCATGGAAAGTTGATTAGCCAAAATTAGAGGAGATTTATTGCTAAACCAAAAACCGTCAACAGTTTCCTGGAAGAAGATATCGGGATATGGGGTGTCTTCAGATTCGTTCCCATTGTTATATTTCTTACCCCAATTGATATATAATAGTATAAAAGAGTTATCCAAATTTAATTCAAACTTCTTTCGTAGTTTTACATTGATAATTAGCGACGCCCAATTATATGTAAATTCCCACAATGTTTTCAATGTTTCATAACACTGTCGCTTAGATTCCTTTTCGAGTTAGCGTTTTCCTTATAAATTGGTTCTATATTAAATATTGGACATCATAGAACAATGTACCTGAAGTCAAAAATTATTATAGCTACCACAAATCAAGTTCATGCAATTCAGCAATTCGCTGTTGAGGATTCTGAAGATTTTATCACTTCAAAAGCATTACTTCATTGTTATGTATTGATGCCAATTTGTTGAATCTTCTTTAAATTTTGTTTCGTCAGTAATTTAGTATTTAAAAATTCATTTTTATTTTGCGCTTGATTTCCTAATTTTTCTTTGAAAAACTTTAACCTCTTTGAAGATGCTGAAGCGACTTCATCTATTGATTCTTCATTGATTAGCTGCAGCATATATGTGTTGATAATTTCAAATATCTTCAAGATGAAACAGTAATTTTAGGATATTTCATTGAATTTAATTTTAAAATTTCTTCAAGATATTTCATAGATTTATTTGTGAATTTCCGGAGAATGGATATCGTTATTGTCTGTAATGAATGCATGTGGATAAGAACCTGTAAATTAATTCCTAACAAGAAAATACTGTTCTTCGCATTTCAACTCGCATCTTCGCTTTGTAACTCAATTTATCTAGAATATCATTTTATTTGTTATTAACTCATTCTACGTTGTTGGGTCAAACTTTGAGGATATCGTGATCAGATCTGGAAACTTCATGAAATTTGTCAATTTTCCTTTTGTAATAACGCGTTTTTATCAAATTACTGAGTTCTTCCCTTGTAAAGGAAAGAAATTCGAATAAAATATATCTGAAGAAACTCTGAACCTAATTTGTACTTTCAACCCCGAAAAAAGCTGGTTCAAAAACCATATGATTGAAATTGTTCAGTATTCTATGTTCGTCACAGAAATTTCACCAAGTTTGCAAGGTATTTTATGGACTCCTTTAAAACCAAATGATAATATGTTATAAGTGTAAATAATAATAAAATATAAAGTGTGTATGTATATATATATATATATATATAATTACATATACAATAAAACAAGAAAAAGGGGTTTTTTCTTGATAGAAGGATTATTACAAAACTTAAAATATCATACAGCTTTATACTTTTAATTTTGGAAAGGAATTTGGTTTTCATGAAACAAGGTACGAAACAAAAGTTTATACCCTTCAAGTATTTATTTATTTATTAATTTTAATCGACAATTTATATTATTTTGAATTCTTTTATTTACTCTGGTGCTGTGTAATAATTGTTAATTCTATATGTCTACTAAATTGGCACAGTATGTTCAAATAAATTCTAAACTTTTTCGTATAAAGGATGTGTAGGAAGTTGACTAAATTAATTTTTGATGATATTGGAAATTTAATAATTAGTGTTGACCACAAAATCCTCTTTCTACACTAACAAATGAGTTCCGTGCTCTGAGTTCATGCCTGATAAACTTCTCCACAACGTCGTCCAGCAGTTTTCTGATTTGTGGTCAACTAAAAACGCACACAACGACTTTTGTGTACTGTAGAATGTCTAAAACGAAGCATTTATTTTTGTGAAATCGAAACTTTTGTTTCTTTGTCTATTAAGTTCCATTCCTTAAGACGGGAACCAAGAAGTTCTGACTGCTGCTTTGATAACTCCAAATCACGTACTAAATCATTCAATTCAATTTGAACAATTAAATGTGGCTCGCCGGAACCGGGACCTGGAGTAAAAGTAGGGTTGAAGTTGCCTGATGAAAACAACATTAAGCGGATCTAAAGGTGCAATGGGCACTGGTAAATCTGCATTATGAGGAACAGATCGTATTGCTGAGTGTAAATTTGAATAAGGAAGGAAGTAAGGTTATTCAATGTGACCTACCTGCTCTCAGGCCTACGGTTACAGCCTCCATGAACGCGGGATTAGGATACGCCGAATCAGCGCGCCACGATAAGTTCGCAACTTCCAGTTTGACTTCAGCTTCCAAGATTTAGGCCCCCACTGGCATAGGACGAAGCACTAACCAAACCTCTCCTAACAATGCACGTTAGCTCCCGAGTTGGAAAACGCAACTCACACGCCGAAGGGATAGAACCCCTCTAGCTTAGATTGCAGGGTTTCAACTACTGCCCCCACGAAACCTATCCTCTAGTAGAACGGCCAGGATTACTCCTGGGGGCATCCGCCCTCCCGTGGTACCAATCATCGCGTCATTGCTAAGACTTGCTGTGGGAACGCATTCCCTTGCAAATTTAGGGCCTTGGAAACCCAGGCCTTACTGAAGCCATCTAGGGTAATGCGGGATTGCCACACCCGTCAGTACTGTAAGATTCAGGCCGCGCCAGGAAACCAGGGTAGCAACCGATAATACTACCACTAGAGCCCCAAACATCAACCTTTCAACCCACAGTAAACGCCCTGCATGCGACCACTACCATCCATCAACACCAAATCCAATCTCGTTCCAAAGTAACGATAAACTAAGCCTTCTTCCTCAGATCGCCCCGAAAGAGACACCTCAATGAGTCTATATCTTCTTTTTGTAGAAGACTGCTCTAGAGAAGCTTTCCATTTTTTCAAATCCATCATGCGTCTCTGTCATCCAACTTGTGTCATACACACTTTCATTTGCTTCTCTCAACATTCCCTTCAATATCACCATTCGTTCTTCCAAGTACTCTATACATTCATAAAGGACATGGCTCCAGTTCTCGATCTCTTCAAATTTACATCTGTCATACTCAGAGAGGCCCCTTCTTTACAAAAATTCATTCAGGCTTCCATGGCCCGCAATCAAATATCCTAGATATAGGCCAAGGAAAAACCATTTATTCTCGCTGGAAAAATCTACTCTCGGGATGAACCTACGAGTGACTGGCCCAGCTTCACTCTCGTCCCATCTATTCTACCACTCCGCTTTCATTCTTTCCTTTAACTCAATCACGCCCCTCGCAGGTTCTTGAATCCTTTCATCGACTATCGTTCTATCGAAATCATTCATCAAATGACCTTTTTTCAGTTCGTACTGCACTCCCATTTATTTCGCTACAAGATCCCACGGAGGGACAACTATCAAGACATTCATGCTATCCGTGGATACCGTCCGACATAATCTTAGGAATTCATACATGACCACCCTCTGACACCTTTGTAAAGCTTTTCTTGCCTGTCCATACTTCATGGATTCGTACCATATATTTGCTCCATACATGGCGCACGCTTTAAACATGCTACCATATGCAAATCTGGATTATCGATCTTGTGCTTTCCCTATTTGGACAAACCTTGAGTCTTTATCAGGCAAAATAGTAATCGTCTAAATAATGAGTGAATTCTCGCCATACCATAGGGAATTAAAAAGGCATGCTTTTTTTGTTTCCATTCCATCCACTGCACGAATGATATGCTACAACTGACATAGCACACCTCACTGCTTGTGGAAGTAGGCTTTTTTTAGTATTTTCAGAAAACGGCCTGGCTTGTCATTCCACCATAAATTCTCCACAATTATGACAAAATTTATCAAGAAAGATTTCCCAACTGCGGCGTGTCTGTCTCGACATTTTCGTCCTTAAAACACTTTATTATCTACTCAAAGGGAACCACTCACTTCGAAACTCAACAGAAGGCTGATTTTTAATCTTAATGTCATGTCTAATATTGTAAACAACACAGTTTAGGTTCTTTTCCTGTTATAAAGTGCGTCCATTTTAGCCGTTCCCTCATAAAAAATGAAGATCTGCTTTGTTAAAAAAATCTTGTCGCCCAGTGTAATCGTTCTCCATGTTGTTTGAGTACATAATTATGTATTTCTTGGGTTGGAAATTTCTTTTCGTTGGAAATTTCTTTTCGTTGTTGAGCATTAACATTATATAAAATCTATCCAGTAGAAACAACCGATATTTCTGATAATACCACTTAGTGAATAACTAGAGTACGAAATCAATTACCATTCCATAGTTAAGGAAGATTTCCTGTGCTTCCATTATCTTCTCTCGTATCCAATATCCTCTATTTACTGTTCGGTAAGTCTTCCCTCGGACAAACTGGAAGTGATTAAACTCAAGCCATCCAGTTCTAAATCCCAACCCACCTGAAGACGTAATGGCGAGATAGGAATCGCCATAAACCGATAGTCCGCATCAACAATACCTCATCAAATTCCTCTAAATCCTATATCGAGCTCATTTCCATGAGACAATCGAAATTCACATAATTTCCAGCCATTGTCTCATACCGAGGTAGTTGTGCATCCCGACCAGGGATAATTCGCTCTGGGATTGATGTCGCAGCAGTTCTGGAGACGTCCCACGGGCTCCTAGCGCTCGGCTTCCAGGAATCGGCCATATACGTTCTCTCTACATCCAGAGTCTCGTCGCGGACGTTGCCTCGGCAACCAACACACTGAAATGATGGATGTTTTAATCAGATTCAAACGATGAATTGATCACACTTCACTCCTGAAATAATTGGGGGAAATTGGGGCTAATTGGAAGGATGGAGGATGTGGAGTATTGTAGGTTTCGAAGAGAAATAAGGTTGGAGGATTTTCTGTGCTACTTGTTCGGTTTGGTTCTTCCATTTATCATTCACATTCTGCTCTTAACAAATTGTGAATTAGGTACCTACAATTCCTCTCAAATAAGGGGTCTAATTGAATAAATGGATTAAAAATAAATTCATTGGATAGAATTCTCATTTTATATTTAAATTAATGATAGTAATAATTTGTTGATTTACACATGAACTAAACAACTCTCCTAATTCGAAATCACTTAAATTTTCCAAATAACGCTCTCTCTTAATAATACATACGGCACTAAAGGCCTAGAAGTGAATATATCATCAACATTTATCGTAATTAGATACTAAGTGAACCCAACAGTGAAACCAGTAAAAGCGAGTCCAGTAAGCGCAGTGCAAGTGAACAACGGCGAAAAAGCTCGAAGAACTATTATTCCACGAACAAGATAGTGTTTTCATCGGTATTATAGTTAGAACTACACCGAAAAAATTTGTGTAAACAATCCCAAATTTGTACATTTTAATATATGTATTTAGGCTGCAAATAAACCAATAAAGGCAATTATACATTCCTCCATCAACTCCATTTGAATTATGCTTAACCTAGAATTTGCATACTAATTGGTCAATTATTTACAAAGAATTCAAAATGGTATCTCTACATACCAAACAATTATTTACAGTCATATTCAATTCCTTCCCTACAACAGATATTCTCCGAAGAAGTTTTCTCTTGAAAACCTTCAAATTACCTACAAACATTATATCATTCTGTAGATGGTTAAATTTTTCGTGGATGTATGATGTACTCTTCTCCGTGCTAGAAAATCTGTGTCTGGAATAATTGTAATTGACATTTCTTGCATCATGTTATTTTCTTGTTCTATTTTTTCGAATGAATATTTGTTAACTATTAATGAATAAAATTCAGTTTCCACAAACTTTTAATTGTTGAATGACTATTCTTTCGCCACACTGTGGGTTAATCGTATCCTACATTTGAACTGATAAATGTGATTTAGCCATAGTGTGGCGAAACAATTGTCATTCAACAATAAGAATTTTGTGGAAATTGAATTTTTTTCATTACTGGTTGAAAATGAATTTCCATCAAGTGAAGACCGAATTCATCAAATATTTGAATGTTTGTTGTTGAATAAAATCATTATCCTTGAATACAAACACATACCGTTAGTGTTCTGTTTGTTTTCAAAACACAGCTTTCCATATGAGATAATGAAAAAATATTTCGTATCATTCTTTTCTGTATGAATAATACTCTTTCAAACTTTATTGTATTCCCAAATAAAATATCACAATATCTGACCCTAGATTTCAAATAAGCATCCAAATTTTTTACAATTTTATCTTGTATTAAAAATGATAAAAAAGTTTCATACTTTCAAAACAATAATTCTTCGATCAAATACAGGATGTCCCAATATACAGGATGTCCCAAAGAAAATTTAACCCTACCCAGAACTCAGAAACAAAAAATTCTCAAAGATTTCAAAAAAACAGGTCAACTTCTTTTTGAGGGGGGTGAATTTCCATCATGAGTTTGTTCCGAAAAAAACATCCCCATAAACGTGGCATTAACACCCAACATATTTTGAATAGGGAAGAGATGTTGAGTGTTGGTTAGGTTGAAAGTTATTGATGTTCTCTACACAACCCAGTTAAAATTTTCAAAATCCGTTAAGTATTCACGAAATAATTTAATATTGAACTTACCGTCAAAATGTAATATTTAACAGACAGTTGAACCGCCCAAACTCAAGCACCTAAGAGTTTCGAAGAATCCAAAACTGAATTTGAAGTTCTGTATTAGGGAGAAAGAATAACTGTGACGATATTGTTCCGAAAAAACAACCTGAGAGAAGCAACAACCTCCAATTTTTTTAATAGGAAAGAGATGGCGGATGTGTTTCAATTAAAAAGCTTTTTGTGGATCTCTAAACATCCTAGTTGAAATAGTCAAATTAATAAGTCAACTTAATTTCCGCTAATTTATTTAATTTCACAAAAATAGAAATTAGAGGAAATCAAGTTGTTTTACTTTAATCATCGAGATGTATTTCCGAAAAGTAGAGACCGATACAATCAAACACTTTTTTAAGCAATTTGATATTGAACATTATCAGTATGGTCACTCAAACAGAAATCCAATACATTCAAATACACCAGATCTGTAATAATGACAGGGAACATCCAGAAAAAAATGTAAAGTGTTTAAAGAACTAACGTATGCATTTTTCGAAATGATACCCTGAGGATGGCAACAACCTCTAACATTGCAGGACTGCGACAAAGAATCATCACGGAATGCCAATTACTGACACCAGATATTTTCGAAAATGTTAGAGAAGGATTTGAAAGTAGACTATATCATTCTATGGAGGTTGATGGTGGTCATTTTGAACAATGCATACGTTAGTTCTTTGAATAGTTCACATTTTTTTTTGGGTGTTCCCTATCAATACTTACAAATCTGGTGTCTTTGAATGTATTGGGTTTCTGTTTGACTTACCTTTCTGATAATGTTCAATATCAAATTGCTTGAAAAAATCAATGAATTTGGAAATATTAACTAGGATGTTTAGAGAACAAAAAAAGCTTTTTAACTAAAATACATCCGCCATCTCTTTCCTATTCAAAAAAGAATGGGGGTTGTTGCTACCCTCAGGTGGTCTTTTCGGAACAGTGTCGTCATAGACATTTTTTCTCCCTAATACAAAACTTGAAAATTATTTTTGGATTCTTCAAAACTCTTAGGTTCTTGAGTTTGGGCGGTTCAACTGCCTGTTCAATATCACATTTTGACGGTTAGTTCAATATTACAATATTTCGTCAATAGTGAACGGATTTCAAAATTTTTAACTGGGTTGTACACAGAACATAAATAACCTTCAAACGAACCAACATCTGACATATCTTCCCTATTCCAAAAATCTTGGGGGTTGTTTCCACCTTCATGGGATAGTTTTTTAGAAACAAACTCATGATGGAAATCATGAGTTTTTTTTCTTTTGAAATCTTCAAAAACTCTTTATTTCTGAGTTCTGGGGGCGGAGTCAAATTTTCGAATCGGAATAGTGCAACAGACATCTTTAAAACAGAAAAATCCAGTATGCTAGGTAAAAAATATGTCCAAAAAGACTACTCAACATTTCGTAGTTTAATGTAATGGAAAAACTGATTCGATTGGTCTCAAATCCTTAATTTAAAATTGAAATGATAACGTGCATATCGGTGTGAAATTTTGTGAGGATTTTTTGAAAAAAAATGGTAGCGGCTCAGCGTTGGTAATCGGATCTGGACTATGCTTTGGTTTTATATGCTCCTATGGATGGACATAGGAAAGACTACCTAGCGTTTGTATTTTGAAGTGATGGTTATTTCGAGTCTGTCAACGTTTCTGCCATTCATGTTTTGACAGAAACTTAGTTTAATATTTGACATGAACTAAAAACCTATTTCCAAGTGATGATTCTTCTATCCAAACTGTTAGAAATTAAGGTAGGAAATGCAATTCAAATGAAATGTCTTCACGGCAATTTGCGAGTTCGTGATGATTTTGGACAAGAATTTTATACGCTGTTCTGAAGGATGTGCAATACATTTGAATTTACATAGAGCATTTTTGGAACAAAATTTGTTATTAATTTCATTCGTACCTCAAGTACATCTGTTTTTACTCCTTTAACTATAATATTCAATAAATCACTGCCAACTGGAATTTTGCCGAACCGATGGAAAGAGGCGTGAGTTGTTCCTATTGTTATGGCTGGTTAAAAAATTATTATTGAAAATTACTGACCCATTAGTAAGTTTTGCGTTTTTGGTAAATTATTTGAATCATTGGTATATCCTCACTTGTTCTAGCTTGTTAAATCGCGAATAATTCCGGAAAAGCATGAATTTTCCAACGGAAGTTAAATTGAAACGAATTTAGTAACCTTCACAAGAGATCCTCATGAAGGTCTTCATAATGACACTCAAATCGACGCTGTATACACAGACTTCATCAAGGCCTTCAATAAGGTGATTGACCACTAGATTGCGTGAGGTTGGGGTATGCGGCTCCCTTCTACGTTTGTTTGAATCGTACTAGAAAGAGAGGTCACAATGTGTTTCAGTGAAGGGATTTAAATCACGACACTTTTAAGCAACTTCTGGAGTGCCTCAAGGCTGCCATTTTTGTCCCTTATTATTTCTTATTTATATAAATAAAATCATCGAATACTTGAACATTTGTGAATTTCTCCCTTTTGCTGATGACTTTAAAATCATTATGAAAATTGAAAACGTTAACGAATGTCATATTTTTCAGGAATAATTCAATAGTTCCATAAAATTTCGTGAAACAAAACCTTAAATTCAAATAAATGTCCTATAACATCCTTCACAAGAAACAAGAATATTTGCCATACTAGCTACAAAATAAGTTCCTAAGTCGTAACATATGTTAGAGATCCTGAAATAATAATGGACTCCATACATCGAGATGGTTCAGCAAAGATTCCTTCGTTCCTTGAGCATTAGGTTCAATTTACAACTGAATCGAGTAGATCCCAATAATTATTATAACGGACTGAAATATTTCAACATGTTTAGTCTACAGAATCGCAGAGTAATGGGTGATTTTCTTTCTAATCAGAAATTTTTCAACAACCATATGGAGTTTCTGAACATCATGCCTCTAATAAAATTTTATGCTCCAGTAAAGAGATTTATACAGTCAAGTACTCTTCATTAACCCCTCAAGTACACTAACAGTGCTTAAAACTCTGCGAAGAATGATCTATCAGTGTAATCAGTTCAACCATCAAATTGATGTATTCTTTCAAAGTGAAAGTACCGGGAAGAATATCTTGTGAAATATCTCTGTGAATTGCCATGGATAGTTGTTTCGTTCCTATTGATTTATATTTCTTTCTTTGGTAGACGTATTTTTGAATTAGTATTTTATTGTTTGAATGTTGTGATATTTTTCTTTAAGTGTATATTTTAACCTTCGATTAAGATACTTTTGTCAAAATTGTTATAATTATAATGAACACTCATTTAAGGACTGGATTACCTGTATGTGTTCCTCTGCAAATAAATAAATAAATAAATAAAATAAATAAATAAGGTTCATATGAAGAAGCAGTATCGGCTTAGTTTATCGATTTGGTCAGTATTTTCTATAGATTCCCTCATATTTTTAAGTGTTGTAGGATACTCAAGAATTCTATACGTCTCCTCAAATAGAAACAGTGTTTCTGAGACAATTTACATTGATATTTTTCAAATTGAATTCTTAAATTTTTCACAGAATTATTCCGTTTTCATATTCGAATTTTGAACTATTAATATAAAATAGAAAGGCCTTTTACTTGATAGAAGAAATATAACAAAATTTGAATATTAAAACAAATTGAAATATGTTTATCTTCTACAATTTTAATGAAATTAAAATTTTTTATTCAAAAAACTTTTAGAAATAAATTTATGTCTAACAAGCACCGCTTACATTTAATAGACGTATATAATCAAAACTCAATATATATTCAAATTTTGTTATATTTCTTCTATCAAGTAAAAGGCCTTTCTATTTTATTTTATATATAATATATAACTATATTTTGGCTTCAATAAATCTCATTATAGAATGTCAATGAATTTAAATAAACCTTAAAATAACTCACACTGTTCTTTGATTTTGTTAAAACATAGATCAATCTTGAATTATATAGTTGATCTGTAGTTCGAAGCTTAAGTCTTTTAACACGTGAGTGATGTAGGTTATGTTTTTGATTTTGATATTTGGAATGTTGAAAAAAGGCTGAAGACGGGATTATCTAGAATTATATTTGTTTTTTGAAGATATAGTGCACATTTTTTAGAGATTTTTGAAATAATTTGTTCGAATATTTAAATATATTAAATATTTCAAATAAATTATATTCTTTGAGAAGTCCTTTAAGTGTGTTCATGTTTTTATAAGGCAAGTAGTATTTCTTAAAGGTAAAACCAGAAACAAAATTTTGTCTCCTTTGAATATTTATTTATTAATTTTAATTACTTTCGCATATCTGTTGGGTTATTTATTTCATTTGACATTATTTATTGAGTTTTGATTATATACGTCTATTAAATGTAAGCGGTGCTTGTTAGACATAAATTTATTTCTAAAAGTTTTTTGAATAAAAAATTTTTTTGAAATTAAAATTGTAGAAGATAAACATATTTTAATTTGTTTTAATATTCAAATTTTGAACTATTAATTTTTCCCAAAGAATTTACCCTTTAAATTTACCAAATTCTTATTTATTAACAATTTTTTTCACGGTAAAATAGATTAATTTCTGAAAATAAATGATCAATCATGAAATAGAGACGGCCGGAACGGTTAAATATTCGAAATAACTAATATTCAAGATGAATGGATGAAGTTCCTCGGCAATATAACGTTGCCAGATAGAAATAAATCTTACCACTTTTTATGAATATTCAATTATCTCCCAAAAAAACTTTTTCATGCCATATTCAACATTCCCATAGCGATGCCTCACTTCATTTCGTGAACCTTCGCATATACTGGTATATCTCATGATCCACGTTTCCGTCGTTTGTAGTATTTATTCTTCGCATTTTCTCAGAACCGTGGTTTCATATATTCCATTCTACACAATTTCACCGTAGATTGCAGCGATAGTTTAAACGAGGATAGTTCGTTGTTGAATAAATATACAATGAAGTTGGAAACGGCCGACTCAGTATGGTAACATTGTAATAATAAAGGCGGTCTTGAAGCTTTCTGATGAAGCTTGGAGTATGATGTGAAGTATTTGAGGTGAGCGTAATAAAGATGAAAAATATAGGAAAAACATTGGGATTGCAACGGAGTGACTGCCAAATTTTTAGTAGGAATTAAATTTGGTTTTTTATCAAAGGGTTTTCCAATAAGAAGTTTTATTTTGAATAGCTCGGTATCTGGATAGCTCTTACTTTTGAAGATGTCATCTTTTGAAATTTTACAAGTAAAAGCTACGCTATTACTAAAAATGGAACGGTACTTCCGCAACGCATTGAAATTGTTAAAATTCTACAAAAAATTGAAAATATTGCAGTCACAGATCGCAAAACCAAGCGCGGATCCAAGAGGGGTCATGGGGGTTATGCCCCCCACCTGGGCTGAGTCTAAGTTGACTTGTGATAATTTGTCTATTCTTATCGATTAAACTGCTAAATCTAACGCAACATACATCAGCAACACTATGCAAAATGACTTTATTGATGTTTGAAAGAAAATCATTCAGGAAAAAATATTACTGAAAGTGAAGTAAAAATACCTTTCAATTTTATTCGATGAAACAACAGATATATCACATATCTCACAGCTGAGCCTATCATTTAGATTTCTTCACAATGGTATCAAAAAGGAAGATTTTGTGACTTTCTATGATACATGCGATACTAGTAGATGGGATGAAGTGGGTAAAAATAAAGACGTTATAGAGCCTTGGTTGATAGGTGTAGCACTAGCGAAAATCGTTGAAAATTTCTGTCTCAAATATAATATTTATTTGACATAGTGTGTGGGTATTGGGACTGGCAGCTGCTCGGTTATGGCCTCAGATACAAGAGGTACTGTACAGGAGTTGTCAAAAGAAGCTGTATATGCCAAACGTTGCCGGCGCAACAATCACGTTTTTAATAATACATTAGTTACGTCATTCAAAGTTAACGCAACATCTCGGGCACGATGAGAAAAGTTGTGGAATTTGCCAACTCATCTACTAAGAGACTTCAAATTTTCAAAAAAGACTTGGAGTTACAATGCAAAGAATCTGTGAGAGGCACTAGGTCGAGGGGAATGGGGCATCTACAATTTAAAGGAGACAACTTAGTGAAAATTTGTAGCGCTCTGGAGAAGATTTCTACTTGCCCACAAGACCACAAAACTACCAAAGGCGCGCATTGCTCACTGCAAACTTTGCGCAGTTCGGACTTCATCATATCTATCTGCTTGAGTGATGTTTTAGGTACCTGAATATTTTGTTTCTTATTCTTAGATACTAATGCATGAAAGTGGGATCTGACTAATTCATTTTATTAGTAACTTTCGAGCATTTCAGCAAAGGCAGTTCAAATTACCGTTTTTATTACGTAAATAACTCTAGTTTAAATATAACTTAATATTTTTCAGCTACAACAGTAGTCTTAAGCATAGTATTGCAAACGCGCTCAGTTGATTTAAAAAGGGCTACGGACGCCATAAATGATACAGTGACTGCCCTACAAAATAAAGAGAAAAGGGCTGACACAATTTTTCGACAGATTTTTGAAGAGGCAAAAGAAATAGCCGAGCAACTAGATGCAGAAGCAATAGCCAATAACCATCTTGCTAAATCTGCTGAAGGATATTTCCGTATACTTTCCTCTTCTAGATTCTGTACTAAATGACTTAGAGTCTCCAGAAGTACTAAAATTATTCCAACTAGGCGTTTTTATTCCAAAAATCGATTATACTGATGAAAATGAAAACAATGAAAGTGTTAAACAGCTTGCAAACTGTTAATAGACAATACTCCAGTTTCAATAATTATAAAGGAATATCGGCTGTGGAAGGTAAAATGGCAGCGGAATCAGTATATTCCGCAGTCAATTTCTCATTTTATAGAAAATTAGGATACTGAAATGTGTCCTAGTGTAAGAGAATTTTTATGTATTCTTGCTACACTACCAGTTAGTGAAGCCACAGCAAAAAGGTCGTTTTCCATTCTTAGGAGGCTCAAAACTTGGCTCAGATCTTCAATGGTTGAAGACTGCCTAGCTGGATTGGCACTTCTCCACGTTCACAAATGCACACCTATTCAAGTGGATGAAGTCATAACTCGTTTTTCGAGATGAAAAAAGAGAAAAATTTATTTTGTTATTGGATTACGTACGAAAAGTGAACCAAGGATACAGAATGGGGAACGAACTGTTGAAGATCTTGTGTTATGCAGATGACGCAACATTATTTGCGAATAGCGAAGACGGCCTGCAATGGTTGATGCGGGCATTTCACAGGAAGGCTCTGAAACTCAACATGGTAATATCTATCCCCAAAACTAAGAGCATGGTAATTGCCAGAGAACCCTGCCGATGTAAGCTGGAGATAAATAACAACATCATCGAACAAGTATTCTCCTTTAACTATCTAGGCGTAACGATATCGCCATATGGGAGCTTAAAAGATAGTGTAAGACATCAGATGAATAAGGCAGCCAGAATAGCGGGAGCCCTAAGGGATATCATCTGGAAGAACAACTGCATGACAACAACCAGTAAAGTGAGAATTTACAAAGCGTCCGTCAGACCCGTGATGACATACGCGGCGGAAACAAGAGCAGATACAGCTGAAACTAAAAGAATGGCACGGACAAACGAGATGCGAGTTTTGAGGGCAATAACGGGGAACACATTGAGAGACCAGAGAAGGAGCGACGAGATCAGAAGGGAATGCCAGACGGAGGACGTAGTTAGATGGACCCGCGCGAGGAGAAGGTTCTGGAATGAACATGTCTCACGTATGACAGGCGACAAAATAGCAAAAATCGCTAGAAAAGGAAGATCAGCATCCAAACGACCCGTAGGAAGCCCGCCAAAGAGGTGGAAGGACAGCTGGACCTCAACATCTCAAGAACGACAGGAGGAAAATGGGTGAAACAAGCTAGCAAGCTTTCGTAAAGAAGAAGAAGAAGAAGTTATTGGATTAAAATTATTTTGACGTATAAGTATATATACACAACAAATTGTATATGTTGTGAATTGAACACTGGATCCGCCCTTGCGCAAAACTATAGTATTTTGGATGAAGGTTCTCTCTTAAGGCTTTTAAAGTTCAGTTAACACAAGACTTCCTCAAGCCGTTTCATAACCATTAACGCTTGACCCTTGAAATGCATCAAAATGATTCGGATTTTCTTCGAAAAATAATCTTCAGTGATGAAACCCATTTTCACCTCGGAAGCTACGATAATAAGCAGCATTGTCGCATTTGGGGCTCATAAAATCCAAGAATTATTTTTGAGAAGCCTCTCCTTCCTCAGTGTTTGGTGCGGTTTTTGAGCTGACGGCTGACAGTGTGATTAGACCTTACCTATCTGAAAATGAGGCTGGTGCAACTGTTACGGTGAATGGATGGCGCTGCCGGGATATGATTAATGATTCTTTATGTCTGGAATTCGGAATTCATGTGTACGAAGTTCATTTTCAATAAGACGGCGCTATATGCTACACAAGCACGAAACTATTGTAAATTTGCACTAACGTTGCTTGATCGTGTTATTTCTCGAAGAGATGATCACAATTGGTCACTGAAATCTTGTGATTTAAAACTTTGGAGTCACGTGAAAGATAAGCCAATGCTCCACAATCGATTCAAGACCTTAAATACGGAATTCTTGAAATTATCGAGGACATGCAGCCACAAATGTGTGAATTGGTCTTTGAAAATTTCATGAAAGGGATATGGTGTTGCAACTGTAGCTGTGGCGGCCATTTGGCTAATATCGTTTTCCATTGTTAATGGCAAACCTTCCTATTTATAATGAAATATACATCGATTAATTTAAAACAAAAATACTCGTTTTTTTCAATATCAAAATGAAAAGTCTTATTGCAAAACCCTGTATAATTATGAAGCTTCATTCAATAATGTGATTTCCGTTAGTTTAAATTACCTTTTGCCATCTTTCTGTCAACGTCATTATTCCATGTTCATAGAATTTCAGATCTTTATCAGTAAAAACCGATACCATTTGAAGAATTTTGTTGGGCTCTAGATGAATCCGATGGAGGTAACTCAGGGTTATACGGTGGATGTGCAATGGCTTCCTAACCTAGCGGCAAGAATGTTTGGAGAGTGATCGATAGTGTGTTATGTAATAAAATACAATACTATTTACGAATCATCATATCTGGTAGTTATTGTTGAGTTTCACCAAAAGAAGTTTTTTGAGTAGATTTTCCGGTTTTGAAGTTTTTGAGATTGTTCAATTCCTTTGAATCATGATCATCGCATTATAAATCGTCCATTTTCAGTTGCTAATGATAAACGTTTCAGAATGTTCCATTTCATTTCGTTCAAGATGCAAATTTTAAATTTCAATTGAATAATATATATAAAGGGTCTTTATTATTTTCATTAACAACGCTCCATTTTGTTTTGTATGTTAAACACATTATTCATCTGAAAATTATTATTCATCTGAAAATTATTTCAATATAAACTACAGTGGAAACCATTAGCTATGAAACAAAACATCATTTAAATGTCGACGACGGAATCGCTGGCAGGAATGATGTCCTTAAACCCAATTTTCCATGACTCTTACACAAATGTATGTTAGCCACTACTCGTTCAATATTGATCTGTAAATCGTCTCAATTTGCCGGATGGTCGCTGTAAACCAATGACTTTATGTAACCCCAAAGAAAGAAGTCCAATGAAGATAAATCGAACTACATGTTCTGAAAATGAAGACAAACCAATTCAGGCCATAAAAACTCAGTCAACATTGAACGATAACGATTTCTATTGACATTTACCGCTTCATGAGCTTCGTCGAAAAAAAATAATAGGGTCCAATGACTAATCCAGCATAAAATCCGCAGCAAAGAGTGAGTTTGTTAGAATTTGATGGCAATTCTTGATATTCTTCAGGTTTATCGCCACTCCATACACGGCAATTCTTGCTTGTCAACATCTGCATCACCTCCGATTTTTTCTGAGCACGAATAACTGAATACACTACGCTTTAAATGATTTGTTGGTTGAGGTCTTGGGTTAAGACAATTTCGTATGGATGTAAATCAAGGTCTTTTCGTCAACTTCGCCACAAAGACATCTGGGAGATGCCTAGTTCTTGTGAACGTCCAGAAATCGATAAATTTTGGTCTTCACGAACACTTTCACGTACGGCAGCAAAATTCTCTTCACTTATTGCATTTTTTTATCTCGCTGGCACTGTAACATCATGAAGTGTAAAATTTGTTTCAAACTTTTTCACTAAACGTTGAACTTTTCTTTTATTTGGACGATTATAACGACCAAAAATTGTCGAGTTAAAGCACACAAAGTTAGAGTAACAGATCGTGATTTTTCATAATAAATTTGGATTATTTGTAAACGTTGTTGGAGTGTGTATTTTTCCATGATTAAATGGTAGACATTAACAAATACAACTGTTAATGCCACAAATAAATATTGGCTGTCATGCATGAGTAATGTCAATTTAAAAATGGAGCATTCCCATTGGAAGACCTTTTACATGTTGATTAATTCAATTATTACCAATGAATTATTGGTTCTGAAAGATATGTATGTGTCTATGTTATTGAGGAATATTTTTTATTCATAGCTATGGTTTACTATAGTACGTGAGGGAATTATATATTTTGTCGATTTTTAACATAAAGTAAATAGCATTCTTATATTGTTTTCTGGCTTTCATACTCTCTATTTTGATGAAAATTATAATACTGGTATTAGTTGCTATTTGTTCAATTAAATCAAGTTCTGGATTAAAATTGTGCGGATAATTCAATTGAACAAATAGCAACTAATAACGGTTATTCGTCATCAGTAATAGACAGCAAAGGATATATTCTCTGAATAGCTTTTATATATTCTTTTCTAGTTTTCATATCGTCTGTTTGTTTGATTAAATTAGATTTTGGTTAAAATTATTTGAAAAGTTGAATTTAATTAAACACAAAGCTACTTATAACGGTTATTTGACATCAACAATAGACACTAGGATAACCAGAAAACAATATAAGAATGCTATTTACGAAATATACCCTATGCTAAAAACCGAAAGAATATACAATTTCCTCAGATAAAAAAAAATCCTCAATAACATAACGTATGCTTCAGAACCAATAATTCATTAGGAATAATTCTGAAAAACTCAAAACCTGCAACAAGCAAATCAAATTTGTCAGGTGTTCACCAGTAATCATGCATAACCTGCCTAAAAACTCATATTGGACAAACCGGAATGTGCACTGGAACTAGAATGAAGAGACACCGAAGCTCTTTGCCTTATAATATTTGGATGAGCGTTTTTAGATTTTACATGAACAAAATGAGGGTTTGAAGCTGAACCAGTTAGAAAGTTTTGAAATAAGCCGATTAAAAATTCGGGGAATTTTTTGGATGAACAAACTCAGTTATCGAATTCACCTCGCCTTGGAGAAGGCATATCTATAGGTTTCAATGAATCAGAAAACTAATAATGATAAAATCTTATGGAAAAAACTTGCTAGACATACACAGTAAGCCTTACAATGGAGGAATCCCGCACTATCTTGATATTCCACAGGGTTAGAACGATTTATTTTTCGAGCTTTTCACTTCTTTTGGAAGATGATTTAACTTTGGTTTGACGGAAGAAAGCATGGAGCTTATGAGCAGTACCGGAGGGTTCAATATTGAGATTCTAATGCAGTATAGCCCACCAATACTTAAATATTATGTGAATATTTTCGAAAGCAGCATTCTGGATTCAAAATTTGCCAAACTTTTGAAAGTGTCATTGGTTTTTTGTGCTGCGCAACGTGAGTGATCCCGTAAGCTTCATCTATTCTATCTCATTGTCCAAAGATATTCGCAAAAAATTTATCAGTTAGAATCAGATCTCATTTGGAGGAGTACAACATTTTTCCTTGTAGACAATCTTCCAAACGGGATACAGTTGTTTTACGGTTCTTCTCGATGTAGTGGACTCTATCATTGCGGATATAGACTCCATCAAGAATTGTGTTTTGATGCTTTTAGATAACTCCAAGGCTTAATCATAAAACATTAGGAGTGCTTTTACAGTACAAAGGATTGTCTGGCAGATTGGAGGTGGGTATTATTGAAAGGGGCGTACCGCAGGGCTCAGTGCTTGCTGCAATTTTCTTCTGCCTTTACACACTTTTCATCACCGATGGAATGAAATTCTATACAGAGGTCAGATACGCAGAAAACAATCAGCTGCTCTATACATTCATAGCGGCGAAAATTGAATGAACAAATAATGAGGTTAATGCTGATCTTGACAGACTTCTCGATATGTCATCCAACACTAACTTTGCTAAATTCGGATAAGATTAAGGTACTTATCTTCGTTATAGAATGCAAGAAAATAAAAAAACTAGACATAAGGGTAAGGAGAGTCAAAGTTCCTGCCGTTACATCGTCGTGGCATTTGGGAGTGGTTTTGGACATAGAGCTCCGTTTTACCAAGCATGTATCTTTATGTAATCCACGAGCTCTCTAAGAGCTGAGAAAACTATACGCCAGTAGATATTTATTTCCTTATACAAGCAAAATATCTTTAAACGATTCACTCTTGAGGCACTTCAACTGTGATGCGGTTTGCGTACCGTGCTTGCGTGTGGTTGAGACACGAGTTCAGAGAGATCATGCTTGAGGTTTATTTATGTTATCAAGAAATATCAAGCAGTAATTCATAAGTTGAAATTCTCTCAATGTTTGAGCATGGAACAGAGAAGGGAGTGGTTTGGATTTCCTTATTTACATATTTGTACACTGTTTCTCTTATCACAATTCTTGTGAAATAATAACACTAGGTGGAACAAGGATCTTGTCTGCAAACGACAGATGATCTTTCTTCAAAATACGCCAAGTTATATTTCCCAAAAGGCCAAAACTTAAACACATCTTTTCACATATTCTGTAATACAGATACAAACACCGTGAAAGTTCTCTTGGTTTCTTCCGTTTTCTTATTTTCTTAGTATTCTGCTATCTTGTAAGGTGAAATTCTTTTCGTTATTTTAAAGGTTTGTCGAATATTAAACAGAAATGGATAATTTTGTTGATCATAATATTCAGAAATATTATGTTAATAAAAAACACGATGAGAATTTTCGAAGATTACCAAACGATATTACCATTTACTGAATACAAATGACCACTAGAAAAGTTTGTCGTTTTTCGAATAAACATATCGATTTTATTAGAAAACCCAATATTAAAAGGAATTCTGAGATCTATTGGACTATAAAACTATCAATACCTGAAAACTAAGCCTCAATAAAATTCCAGCATATTGATAATATCTGAGAGCTATGAAAGATATACTTGATGACCATGAATCATTACTAATCCAGATAGAAACATTTCATCAAGTTCCTTCAAAATAAAACATCGTGTCGAACTTCCTAAAAAATGGAACCTGTACGAATAAGATCTTGTTTTTCCTACACCTCGTATCCTCGAACAAATCCAACCTACCATCAATCATTCATTGAGTAACTTTTCTTTCATGGCAGTTTTTTCCGTCAGTACGTCTTCATTGATCATGTCTTCAATATGTTTCCTATTAGAGCTTTCGCTTTCTCTTCAGTTCCCTCAGCGTTCGATGCCACAGGAAACAATTTTTTATTCAAATTCAACTGGAATTGATGAAATAAATGTATAGATTAAATAAATGTATATATGACAGTAATTTATTTCCACAAAAATGTTTGTACTAATACAACAATTGTTTCACCACGATGTGGCTTCTTCAGGTATTACATTGTACTGTCTGAAACAATTGTTGTATTAGTACAAACATTTTTGTGGAAATAAATTACTGTCATATATACATTTTTTTTAATTAAAATGAGTTTCCACCAAGTGAAGACCGAATCTATCAAAAATGTATAGACGTTTTGAGCATGAGCAAAATGTATCATTTATCTGAAAAAACGAGTGTGTCTCAGAAATTGATATATTTCATAAAGATAAAATATTTGGATTGGAATGAAAAAAAAGTGATAGAAAACAAAGTATTTTCTTATTTCACCCAAATTCAAAATGAACTATCACGAAGTAACGACCTTCTTCATCCAATATTTATAATATTTTAATTTTTGTTATTGAACTCTCCCAGCCTTTGTCACTATTTGATTGTTGACAACTGAAAACTGGAAAAAAAGTTTTAAATACAGCAAAAAAAATTTACAAACTTTGAATCGTTGGTAGTAAAACAGAGTCATTCCTGAAACCTTTTGAAACCAAATTCAATTTTAATTTTGGACAGAAAATAGAAACCAAATGAAAAAATCATTCGAGAATAATACGGTAACATAATAAGGTAGTTATTTTTGTGTTGACAATGTAACCACAGATATTGTCATGAAACTGGTCATTTCAAATACGTATGGGGTTATTGTACGGAGTCATCAATTCGCGATCTAGATTTGACATCACTGCTCGATCACACATATATCGAATCAAATTATCATCCGAGGATGTATATTTTCAGTGCAAAGTTTTCCATTTTGCAACAAACATCGACCATACAATCACTGAACATATTGTACACATAACAACTTACTAACAAAATTTTATTGTCTAGTTCCATGTTCAACATGAGGTGTCCCAAATGTCAAACAGATCAATCCTGCTAAACTCAGTACAAATTTTAATTTTATAAAAAAAATTTTCCCCAAAATTTTTTTAAAATGAAATGAAATAAATGTCTTAGAGAACACAGTTTCAATTTAGTAGACATATAGAATTAACACTCATAACACAGCATCAAAAGGAATGAAAGGGAATACAGAATATCAATTGAAAATATTGAATAGATTTTTGAAAGATACAAAACTCCAAGAACATGCAGCATGTCATCAAAAAGGCCATTTGGAATTACCACATTAATTTCTCTTCAGTCCAACTTATCAAAAAATAAAAATAATATCAACACAAATATTTGTCAAATTAAGGCTGAGTTATTGCATGCTAAAACCAAAAAAAATCATCATAGTCGTATTCAAGTACCTCAGTAACTTCAATGAAGGATATTGTGAATATTTCCTTTATAATTGCAAAGTTCGAATAATACTTAAATTTAATACGGAAAACATAGTGAGGATTAATCTTATATGACAGAAATCGATTACTAAATTTTAGTTAAATCAATATAATTGTTGGTTATTTCTTATCAGAAAAAGTCGATTTTTTCGAATTGATGCAAATTGATGTTATATTATATAAGAAATATTGTTATTTGAATCTCCACATCCTCATTTTGTAAATAGTAACTAGATACATCGGAATATTGTACATATATAGAACAAATCGTCTGTATCAAGAATGACCACTAAGAAATGACGAGTATTACTGCAGCTCGTGAAGGACAACGCTCCCGGCGAATATCGCTGCAGTTAGTGAAGGACCACGCTCCTGACGAATATCGTTGCAGTTCGTGAAGGACCACGCTCCCGACGAATATCGCTGCAGTTAGCGAAGGACCACGCTCCCGACGAATATCGTTGCAGTTAATGAAGGACCACGCTCACAATGAATATTCGTGAAACACGATTTTTCGTCAAAAAGCCTGCTTTTCACGGATTGCAGCGATTTTTCGACTATTTGCGCGCGCTTCCTAACGTGATCACCGATCTACATTTCACGGATTGCAGCAATTTTTCCAGCTGAATGCGCAAAAATTCTATAAATTGTCGTGATCATTTTCCCGTCGACCCACGTCACGAGTAGATGTACGAAGTGCGTCGTTTCACTCCGTCGACCTGTATCTTCGGCTTCGGTTCTATTATATCTATCTACCTCGTCATATCGGATCGCATTATCGTAATCATTTCAGACCTACGGCATGCATTCGACGCTGACGGCGACATATATCACCCTTGTATCTATTTGCTTGTATTGAGTGTTGCCAGCTAGCTCTTAATATTATAATTTTGTTGTTGAATAATTGAAATTTGAATATTATTAATTTTGAATATTGAATTGAATCAGCCTTTCTTGGTGAAAATCCATATTAAATAATATTTAAATAGGGTTATTCTGATTTTCACAAATTTTTATTGTTATGTTTACTAAACATAACAATAAGAATTTGTGAAAATCAGAATACCCTTATTTAAATATTATTTATTTTGATTTGATCTATTAGGGAGGTTTCAATTTGAATTTTTAATGAGTTAATTTATAAATATATATTACATCAAAGTCATTTGAAATATAATAATCAGTTGTAATACTAACGTAAACAATCAATAATATGAATTGATATTTAAATTACTCAAAATAATCAATCTATTTTTCTGTGAATAATTTGGTACTAGTTTCATGAAAATTGGTTGAGTTTAAAAACTTATTTTCATACGAAGAGTTTTCCAAATGTCAAAAAGTTTACATAATTTAACTTCTAATGCTTTTTATTGAATAATTACTGAATAGTACTTATGAAATTGATTGAATTCCTTTAGCTCAGATGCTATTACAATTCTATTGATACCTAAACATCTTGAAGGATATCTCTTACATTAATAATTTCAGAATATCTGATGAAGACACTACGTTTTCTTTAATTAATTGAAATTTGTTCAAATTTGTCCTATTTACATAATTATGGTAAATTAGATTCGATTTAGCTTATTCTTTGCCAATAATTTCGCTAAGGTTTATATATAATTCATGATAGTAATAAATATTTTCAACAATTTTCTTCATAAGTTTAAACTAGATATATAAATTCAAATTACTTCTATTTATTGCAACTTTGGCAATCTTAAACATTTTATATTTATCAATTGAATGCTCCCTGTGAGTTCTATTTGAGATTATCAAAAGGATATTTTCATTTTTGACTATCGTTCAAAGAATTTTCCATCGACTAGTGGTGATGTATTCTAAATGTGCTTTTCTTCAAAATTTTGGCTTGTGAGTATGTTTATGAGTTGAATTATTGATATTTCTACCTGATTTTGATCTGATTATACTTTAACGAGTCAACATATATACAATGGTGAGTCTTTTCCCTGAATTTCATTGATTTCCATTCTCTGAGTTCAAATAATAGTTATTTATAACATGTTTTTTATTTATAAAATCCATGACAATATATTCTCAAATTCTCGCCACAACTTAGAACATTTTGTTATGATCGAAAAAGATCACTGGTCAATATTTCAGGTACCCTTTAATATAGTGTACAGTTTAAGGATGCATGGCTTGATTCTTCACGTTCGGTTGGAAGCAATTAAAAAAAAATTACCAAAATGGTAGATCAGTTGTGGGTACTCAACGTTTATTCACTCATCAATGAGGTCGCCGTCATTGGTACTCTGCGCAGGTTATACCACGCAATTTGACAAAGTTTGGACGTTAATTAACTTTAGTAACAATAATCCACCAAAAAGACGACGAAGCGGGCGAAGCTAGAACATAAGAGCTGCGACGGCCAGTGTCAATAAGCTAAATTAGTTGATTTAACGACGATCGCAACAACTGGGGCATTTTCGAAGGTCGACATGAAAAATTTTGCGTAAGTATCTGGGGTTGCATCCTTATAAAGTCGTATTGACTAAAGACATGATCACATATTACGTAATGAGTTTGCTAACTGAGCCCTTGACCACTTGAAAAATGATTTGGCCAAAAATTATCTTCTCACACGAAGCACATCGATATTGAAGATTTCAACAAGATGGCGCTACATACCTTACATATGATGCTACGTTCCCTTTGCTGAGAGAAGAGTATGACGACAGGTCCATCTCACGGCGAGGAATTGTAACTTGGCCGCCTAAGTCATGTTATTTGACACCTCTAGATGATTTTATTTTGGATTATGCAGAAGCACAAGTGTATCCCGACAAATTACTTGAAAAAAAATTTTGGTCAAGTTATTGGTGAAATAGAGCTAAAATTATTGCACAGAGCGACCAAAACTTGAAGCGATCTGGTGCGTCAGTATTAATGAATAAGTGCAGTAAATTAATGGTCTATTATTTCCTTAACATCAATGAAATTCATAAGGTGAACCGCATCCCAAGGTTGAAATCGCTGGACCAGCCTTATTTGATATGCATGATATTTATTTAACTTCAGCTCCTAATATACATTATATCCTGGAATATTCAATGGTACACTTAGTCTCGTACTGATTTCAGATTACGATGTCAAAGTATTTGAAACGTTCCCTTCATAGTAGTTAGCAACCAGTCTTTCTGATTTTCCTTTAGTAAATGCACCATCTAGCTTCAAATAATTACACACAGATTGTCGGACATCTTGAAGAAAATCTACCTTGACTGCATATGACTTCAGCTACCTGCTTACTGAATCTGTAGATAGAAATCATGTCGGCATATTTAGAATTTGCAAATTGCCTAGGCGTTTATGAATCAACAACAAATAAAGAATAAAAATTGAAACAATTGCTGATGTCAAACTGACTGCTGATGTCAAACTATCTATGCGCGGGTCATGATGGTATATTTTGATCAACTCATTTATCTTTCTTTTTTCGCTAAATTACAATAAACTGCGACTATAATTCATTGACTGAAGATTTTCTAAATGTATTGGGGTTTCTTATTATTACGCACAGTCTTGTATTTGCAGAAAAAAAAATCAGATTTTTCTCATCCCGTTCAGACTGAAATTTCAAAATTGAAAAATGTAATGAGGAAAAATTATATTCGAATTGTTTTAAGAAGACAAATTCAATGGATAATATCGCAATGATTTCATGATGGAATTCCCCAAATACGAGCTTTCATATCGAAATGGAAATAATGAATTTACCAACTTTTTCAGAATTCCTTTGTTCATTAAAAGACGTCCTGAAGTGCGACAAAAATTTGGCTAAATAGATTTACTTTGCCTGGTCATGCACTTCTGATAACCCTTATGATTATCTCAGAAAATGGCCTAGATTTTAGTAATTCGCAGGTGAAATTGAAGAACCAGGTTACGGTTCTGAAGATCAGGCCCCTCTTCCCCACTGGGCACTATGGGCACGTGCCCAGGGCCCCGCGATCGAATGGGGCCCCCTAGTTTCTGCCAGATTACCAAATGATAACCGATATTTAGGTATTACCGAAAAACATTAATTTTGAAAAATCTGATGATAATGACTTACTACAATACCTGCGCTTATTATATTACCTTTAGTTTGCCGCATGCGGATAGCTATACCTTGTACAACATAGCTTGAACTTTTTGACAGATGGGTCAGTGATGGGAAACAGAAAATATCTATTGATGTAAAAAATGTGTTGGCTAAATATGTGGCTGTATGTATGTTTTAAACTATTCAAAATAAATAAATTCATTCGTCAATCAATTTTATTGCACTTGACATAAAAACATTGGGTAGGTAAGAGACCATTGGTTTCAGTTTTTCTATTTAAATTTTACTTCGAAGCAATGAAAACCACTTAAGACTTTCGGAAAATGCTTGAGTCCTTAACAGGTACTTTTATGTTGTGTGTATATTCTTATGATTATTATCAATTTTTAATATTATTAAAATAAGAAAATATTGTTCGTCGTTGCAAAGTTATATCGATTTCAGATTTGACATCCGTCAAAAAGAAAGATCAAACTAATAAATAAACAGGGTATCCGTATAAGTACTCCACTCTCTCTTAAAAATGAGTTTTTCCGATATTAGTATGTTTAGGTTAATTTAAATACCTATATGTTAGTATAAGAATACAATTAAAAGAAAAATTATTAAATTAAAAGAAGAAGAATTATTTGATGCGGTGTGGTTTATGTCTTAAAGAAACCTATTCGAACGTCATTCGTAATACCAAAGACAAAAAAGGGGAATTCCCGACTCCCGATCGTCGTTTGACTTGACGAACGGGGGAATTCCCTTCAATTATTTGTCTGCGATGTTGTGGCGTTTGTTTTGTTTGTAGTTGTTAGTTTGTTACTGACTGCTCGAGCTCTGATAAAAAAAATAGTATTGTTTGATTAAATCGTCGTTTGTCTGTTTTGTGTTAGCGAATATTTTCGTTATAAAATTAATTAAATACTGAATTATAATATAAAATGTCGAACTGGTCATATCCTAGTGGATCTGAAAAAAGGAAAAAAGCTCTACATCAGAAATAAGTAATTGAAAAGTTACCAAAATTAACATCATATTTTACTACTACTACTGGAGAAACTTCTGTAAGTAGCATTCAACTCATAAATGTTCCACATGATGACTCAGCTCAATTACAAATTGCGGGAATTTCTAAACCTTCATGTTCCAATTTTGAAAAAGAGATTGAATCAGAAAGCGACTATTCCTACAACGAAAGTGCAACGACTTCAGTGACTTCACTAAAACCGATAACTCCAACTGTGTCAATTGAACAGCAGTTTTCCAACACAGAAGAATTAATATCGTACGATCCCGCCGATTATTTTCACGAAAAGTTTGTTGAAATAAATCGCGAAATTTTAATTCGTAAGGGACCACTATATTTTCAAAATAAAGATTCTGACTTTTCCGAGGCATCCAGAACCTACAAAGATGGTAATAAATTAGTAACGAGATATTTCAACAAAGCATTATTTATTCGCAAATTAAAGAACAATGAAAAGGTCGAAAGAAAATGGTTGCTGTATTTGCCTTCCAAATGCTCTGTATTTTGTTTTTCATGCTGCTTATTTAACCCAACTGATGTTAATCTTTGCTCTCGGAATGGATGTAATGATTGGAAGCATATTAATCACATAATTTTAACACATGAAAATAGCCCAGCGCATAAGCAATCTATGATGACTTATCTGGCACGAAGTAAAGCGGTTGGTAGAGTAGATATAGACTTATTATCTCAACATCAAAAGGAAGTGGATTACTGGAGAAACGTACTTAAACGGATTGTAGCTGTTGTAAAATTTTTGGCATCGAGAGGGCTTCCATTTCGCGGCGACAATCAAATCCTAGGATCTCCAAACAATGGAAATTATTTGGGTTGTGTGGAATTATTGAGTGAATTTGATCCATTTCTTGCAGATCACTTAAAAAAATTTGGGAATCCTGGAAAGGGTAACATTTCTTATTTATCAGCAAATATCTGTAATGAGTTTATTGAAGTAATGGGAAAACAGGTTCTAAAAAAAATTATAAATGAACTTAAATCAGCAAAATATTTTTCCATAAGCGTTGACAGTACGCCCGATCTGTCTCATATTGACCAGCTAACTTTCACCATTCGATACGTAAAAGACTGTGTTCCTGTTGAAAGGTTTTTGAAATTTATATCTATTAAAGAGCATAAATCTAAGTATTTAGCGGAGACCATCTTAAATTTTTTAGAGATACATGATATTCCCATAAAAGATTGCAGAGGCCAAAGCTACGACAATGCTTCAAATATGTCGGGAAAGTATAGTGGTCTACAAACAAGAATCAAGGAAAAATGTGAATTTGCCACCTTTATACCATGTGCAGGACATTCACTAAACTTGGTAGGTGTCCATGCTGCTGGGTGTGTACCGGAGGCATCACAGTTTTTTGAAATAGTTCAGAAAGTGTACAACTTTTTTTCGGGCTCTACCCACAGATGGAATATGTTAACAGAACATTTAGGTTCAAAAAAAAATGTTAAGAGTCTTTCACAAACCAGATGGTCAGCCCGAGCTGATGCAGTAAGTGCTTTGCATGGGGGTTATAAAAGAATATTAGAAGCTTTAATCACCATCGCAAACGATACTGAACAGGCACGAGAAACAAGAGACGCAGCCCTTAGTCTGTCTAGAAAAATGGGAAATCTAGAATTTATTATACTGACGGAAATCTGGAGCACCATATTGGAAAGAATAGACAAAACAAGTAATTATCTTCAGAAAGAAACAATAACACTGGACGTTGCAACCAATTTGTTGACTTCACTTTATGATTTTATTACTAACCTCAGGGATGAATTTGATAATTTCGAATCATCTGCCAAAGAAAATAACCCAGAATCTGACTACAAGGATCTATCTCAAAGAACAAGACATAGAAGCTCACGGCAGAGTTTTTTTGATGGCTCTGCGCCATCAGTCCAATTGAATGGAAAAGAGCGATTCAACGTAGAAACCTTTCTGCCAATAATCGATACCTTGAGTGTTCATCTAAAACAGCGACAAAGTTCATATGAGACCGTCAGTCAACGTTTTAGTTTATTTTTTCACTTAAAAACTCTGAATTCCGAAGAGATACGACAAGGATGCAAAGAATTTTCTCAAATCTATCACGAAGATGTGAATGAAAAAGAGTTAGAAATAGAATGTCAACATTTAAAAGAATACTTAAAAAATGTTCGGAGTGAAAATGAAGCATCTAACAGTGTACAGGAAGTATATAATCTATTAAAGCAAAACAAAATTGAAGACACATTTCCTAATGTAGAAATTGCATTGAGAATATTTTTAAGCATGATGGTAACTAACTGCAGCGGAGAACGCTCCTTCTCCAAATTGAAACGAATAAAAAATGAATTAAGAAGTACAATGCTTCAAGAGAGATTAACTAGTTTGTCGCTGATGTCCATAGAATGTGATATTCTCAATACCATAGATTTTGAAGAAGTGATTAACGATTTTGCTCATCTTAAATCTAGAAGGGTACCTTTGCAATCAACATAGAATTAATCTAAGGATTTTAAGTTAAGCGAGACAGCGAGTTACTTTAGTAGATTATTTGTTATATTTCCTATTTTTTTATAGTTAGTAATTAAATAAAAATAAATTTAGAACCTTGTTTGTCTTTCTTTATCTATTGTAACTAAATAGTGTTTTCTCAAGGTCACAGGGGCCCCATGATCCTAATGTGCCCAGGGCCTCAAATAGTTTAAAGACGGCCCTGCTGAAGATGCAGAATTAAGAATTCACCATTTAATTCCTTCGACATAGTGTAACATCTTCTGAAGAAGTTTCTCATTTTGAACTGCCATGCTAGAAATATAAACGATGGAAATTTTGGTCAGAGTTAATAAATAATACTGCATTATAAAATAAGAAGGAACGGTTTTTTACTTGATAGAAGGATTATTACAAAATTTGAATATCAAAACAGATTTAATCTGTTGTCTTCTACAATTTTAATTTCATAAAATTCTTTGAAGAAACTTTAAGAATTAAATTAATGTCTTTATAAGCACTGCTCATATTTAATAGACGTATAAAGACAAAATTCATCATACAATATCAAACGGAATTAGGAAAAACCAACGAATATAAATTGTCAATTGAAATTAAAATATAAATAAGCAAACATTTTTTGTTTCGTTCCAGGCATGCGTAATGAACTCTTCAGACAAACTTACGCAGCCCTGTTTGTTACAAAATGTATTGTTTTCTGATCCTATATTAATGAAAAATAACTCTTTCTCAAAAATATAAAACATAATTTCAAGAACTTCTCAAAAACTAATTTATTTGAAATATTCAATATATTTAAATACATTACTTCAAAAAATCTCAAAACATGTAGCACATCCTCAAGAAATAATTAAAGTTACGATAAGATCAGTTCAACTTTACATATAAAAAAATAATAAAATCAATTAAACAATGTATAGACTTACCCGGTGCCATCTTAGAAATGCATGATCCTCAACAAACATATAAGTAGGTACCTTTATATCCAAGGTACTCTATGTTCCATGTTCACAGAAAATCATACAAAGCTTATAAGGCACTTGGCCCTAGTTAAAACCATTCAACACTGTATAATGAATTTCTTTATTTAAAAAACCTAATATAATTATATATTATATATAAAATAAAATAAGAAGGAACGGTTTTTTATTATCCTAACTTTAATTATTTCTTGAGGATGTGCTACATGTTTTGAGATTTTTTGAAGTAATGTATTTAAATATATTGAATATTTCAAATAAATTAGTTTTTGAGAAGTTCTTGAAATTATGTTTTATATTTTTGAGAAAGAGTTATTTTTCATTAATATAGGATCAGAAAACAATACATTTTGTAACAAACAGGGCTGCGTAAGTTTGTCTGAAGAGTTCATTACGCATGCCTGGAACGAAACAAAAAATGTTTAATTTCAATTGACAATTTATATTCGTTGGTTTTTCTTAATTCCGTTTGATATTGTATGATAAATTTTGACTTTATACGTCTATTAAATATGAGCAGTGCTTATAAAGATATTAATTTAATTCTTAAAGTTTCTTCAAAGAATACTGCATTATGGTAAACAAAAAGAGAATATATTTATGAGTAGTCATTTCGTGATATATATGTGACATATGTGATACATGGAAAAAATTTACATGGGACAAACAGTCAGAAGAAGAATTCCAAAAGATAATAAATGAACATCTGAAAAAGATCATTGATAATTATATACAGCACTGTCACGATCTGAAGAACTTTCTGTTACCATAAGTCATACTCCTTATTGATCATATTGGGAATTAATTCATTTGGGTCTGCAAACTAACCTCATTCATGAAAATAATTGCGTTTATACAAATACATCAATAAAAACAAAAACAATCATGATTTCTCAACTTGGCATTCTTCAACTGAAATTTTATTCTTAGATTCCCCTAATAAACAAAAATATATTGAATTGTATCAGTCCTTACTTGGTGAAAATCCATATTAAATAATTTGAAATAAGGTTATTCTGATTTTCACAAATTTTTATTGTTAAACTCACAACAATTGTTTCGCTATCACAGTAGCATCATCAGGTAAGATCACATTTTGAATAACTAAGCTTGTTTCCGAAATCCGTGGCTATTTATATTACAGTAACTACAATAAATTTTTATTGGGCACTAAAACCCAAAAAAGGGGTCCCTGCAAATTCCAGCTTATCTGAATATATTTAACAGAGGTGAGCTATTTAAATCTAATAAAATTGGAATATTACTTAACGAACAAATAGATTTAAATAGCTCACCTCTGTTAAATATATTCAGATAAGCTGGAATTTGCAGGGCCCCCTTTTTTGGGTTTTAGTGCCCAATAAAAATTTATTGTAGTTACTGTAATATAAATAGCCACGGATTTCGGAAACAAGCTTAGTTATTCAAAATGTGATCTTACCTGATGATAGCGAAACAATTGTTGTGAGTTTAACAATAAAAATTTGTGAAAATCAGAATAACCTTATTTCAAAAAAAAAAAAAATTAATTAAACAAAAATATGTGACAAAATCAACCCTCTTGAACTTTATTTGATACATTTTTTCAATCTTACTGACTTTTAGTGAACAGTAATGTGTTATCTGGAAGAACGGCATAATTTAAATATCGAGATTTCATATGAAAAAAAAGGATGGAGTCTTCAAAAATTCATAGGATGATCCTTAAAATATAAATGAAAATTTTGAAGGAATTAAAAAATTTCTTTCGCTGTACTTCAACTTTGAAAAAATTATCATAAGGATAGAATAAACTTGAAATTATTGAATAATTAATTCAATTCAAAAACATGTGTATTTATGAAAAATGTTCAGTTATTTACCATTAGTAAAAAAATATGAACAGGAGGATGCAGATTAATTACTGAAAATATATTTCTCTTCGAATATTTAAAAAGGTGTGTGTATATTTAATGAACATATTCTGTTAATATTTTTCTCAGAATGAATGATTGTATCGATCTTTTAAAAAATTCAACCAACTATACTTAACTAAGCACAATTTAATATATAAATTTATTTTTCAGGTGAGTTGGAAATGAAACATTAAGGATTTTCAAAAATATAATGAAGGCCTGATGGGTAAGTATTAAAAATAATTCATGAAATCTGAAACGAATGTATTTCAATTGTGCATAGATAGTATAAAATTTCAAGAAATTAGAATTTCAACATGATAGTTCTTATTAACGAAAACATTTCTAATTATGAACAAAACATTCGTTATATTGCTTAAAAATTTGTATGAATCTTGAATAACTGAATTTCAAATTTAAAATCCGAAGGGATTCTTAAAATTATTTCCAAGGAAAAGTTGAATATAATTGAGATATTTTAGTTAAATATCTAATTGATGATGATCGGCATCAAATATACTTGAAATGAAATAATTTTACTATCTATAATGAAAAATTTGTTGAAATATATATAGCGAAAATTTGAATATCGAATCTGAATTGATTACAGGTATAGAATTCAACACTGAATAAATGCAACAGTTCTGTAAATATATCAATCGAACTTACTTTGTATCTTCAGGTAGAAAGTTTTCTCAAAGGAAGATTTAACTTATTCAAAATTCATTTAAGGAAATGGGAATTAAACTTTGAATTATGTGATATTTTTATGAAATAAATAGAATATCTCTTTGAATATGAAATGTTTCCTCAATATAGGTGAATCTGTAAGCATAAAACAATTAAACAATTCAATTAACAATTGAAAACCTGATGTCCTAATATCAATTTGCTCATCTTAAATATTATTGTGATTCAGAAACGAAATCTTACATGCAAAATGAAATAATTTTTTTATGAAGAATACAAATTGAATTGAAATTGAAAATTTAAGACAAGAAGAAGTTTCTTCAAAGAACTACATAAAAGCCAGTACTTTTCTGGACGTAATGGGTTTTAAATGATGGTAATAATACAAGCGAATTTTCTGAGGCGATGTCTGGTTCGAAAGGGGCATTATTTTATAGAAAAAGGAGAGAATCCAATTTCCTCTTGAAATTTTTGAGCAGATTCTCTGATATAATAGTAATCTATATGAGCCTATGCTGAAAATAAACAATTTGGTCAATTTTAACCAAGATATAAAATGTCGTCTTTCTTCCAATTTTCAAGCAAGTCGCCTTTGACGAAAATTCCGTGAATAGTTTGAATTCAACAATAAGAATGAATCGATACCAGCAATTAAACAAGAAATCTAAGAATTTATGTAGTTCGGTTAGAGTAAGGATATCAGAATTTATTTATTTATTCATTTAATTAGTGGTTTTTTACTTGACAGAAGGATTATTACAATTTTTAAATATCAAATATTCAAACCGCTCCTTATTATTTCATTTAATATATGCTATATAATTATATTAGGTTTTCAAATAAAAAATTCATTATACAAATGTCAAGTGGTTTAACCAAGACCATAAATTGCCTTACAAACTTTGGGTGATTTTTGTGTTGAGCATAGAACATAGAGTACCTCGTATTTTAAATGTACCTAGTTTGAATGTTCATCAAACACAGGTTCCATCAGATCGTATGGGTAAGTATATACTTACTTCATATATAATAGATAGAATCAATTAACAATGAATATTCATTGTTGATTGATTTCATCTATCAAATGTGAAGTTAGACCGACCTGATCTGAATTCTAGTTATTTTTTGAGAATGTGCTTAATGTTTTGAGAGTTTCTGAAGTAACTTATTCAAATATTTGAGTAACTTATATTAAATATTTCAAATAAATTAGTTTTGCAGAATTTCTTGATATTATGTTGTTCATTTTTGAAAAGATTTTCATAAATATAAAATCAGAAAACTAAATATTTTGTCACAAGCAATTCTCCGTTACCGCTTGTCTGAAGAAACATTCGAACATTTATTTATTCATTAATATTAATTGACAATTTATATTTGTTGATTTTGTTATTCTATTTGATATTGTATAACGATTTTTGATTTGATGCGTCTATTGAATATAAGCAGTGCTTATAAGACATTAATTTAATTCTAAAAGTTTTCGCATAAAATTTTTTGAAATTAAAATCTGTGGGAGATTAACAGATTGAATTTGTTTTGATATTCGAAGATTTTAAAATCGCATTCATTGAATCAGACAATGTAAACACATTTTATCTATAAAATAGAAAGGCCTTTTACTTGATAGAAGAAATATAACAAAATTTGAATATTAAAACAAATTAATATATGTTTATCTTCTACAATTTTAATTTAAAAAATTTTTATTCAAAAAACTTTTAGAATTAAATTAATGTCTAAAACAAGCACCGCTTATATTTAATAGACGTATATAATCTAAACTCAATATACAATGTCAAATGGAATAAATAAACCAAAAGATATACGAAAGTCCCTAAAATTAATAAATAAATATTTAAAGGAGACAAAATTTGTTTCTGGTCTTGCCTTCCAAAACGCCATTTGCATCTTAAAAACATGACATTGTATATTGAGTTTAGATTATATACGTCTATTAAATATAAGCGGTGCTTGTTTTAGACATTAATTTAATTCTAAAAGTTTTTTGAATAAAAAATTTTTAAATTAAAATTGTAGAAGATAAACATATATTAATTTGTTTTAATATTCAAATTTTGTTATATTTCTTCTATCAAGTAAAAGGCCTTTCTATTTTATTTTATGTATAATATATAATTATATTTTGGCTTCAATAAATCTCATTATGCAATGTCAATGAATTTAAGTAAGCCTTAAAAATAACTCACACTGTTCTTTGATTCTGTTAGAGCATAGATAAATCTTGAATTATAAAGATGATCTATGTCTCGAAACATTATTCATTTACACGTGGTGAGTGGTTTGGTATAGGTTAGTTTTTTGATTTTGATATTTTGAATATATTTCAGGACTGAAGACGGAATTGTTTAAAACTATATTTGTTTTTTGAAGATATAGTGCATGCTTTGAGAGATTTCTGAATTTACTTATTCGAATATTTAAATATATTGAATATTTCAAATAAATTATATTCTTTGAGAGGTCCTTTAAGTGTGTTCATGTTTTTAAGATGCAAATGGCGTTTTGAAGGCAAGACCAGAAACAAATTTTGTCTCCTTTAAATATTTATTTATTAATTTTAGGGACTTTCGTATATCTTTTGGTTTATTTATTCCATTTGACATTGTATATTGAGTTTAGATTATATACGTCTATTAAATATAAGCGGTGCTTGTTTTAGACATTAATTTAATTCTAAAAGTTTTTTGAATAAAAATTTTTTAAATTAAAATTGTAGAAGATAAACATATATTAATTTGTTTTAATATTCAAACATTTTATCTATATTCAAGACACCTTATACACTGAAAATTGTATATCAAAAATAAAATTTATATTCAGAGATAATGATATTTGCTCCTTCATTCACTTCATTGATTAGATGAAACTATGATATATTCAATTGTCGGTTCTAAGCGAATCTACTGAAATATGTTCTTGAAGAAGAAAAAAGAAACAACGTGTACTGCATATTTTGAATTCAACGAGGAGTGTATGCATTTGACGTGGAATCCTACTTCAAATTTGCTACGAAATAAAGATGTATTCTCTAGAGTTTAGCATTAAGAGCACGTTTCTTGAACGTGTCATGGTAAAGAGTTCGTAGGAGAAGGCAGTTGTTTACGTAGTGAGTTGTAAAGTTCACAGTGTATTGAATGAAAAACTGTTCTTCCGAAGAAGCTAACAATTTCTTCCTAACATATGGTAGTTGTCTGCAGTTACATTAAAATATTCTTTTTACGAAACGTCGAATTCCCTTTTGTGAAAATACGCGTCTGTGATCTCAGATAACGCTTTCTGTTTCAAGAAGACTTCGATAAAATAATAGAAAGAGGTTTTTCTATAGAAGGACTATTACAAAATTTTGACTATCATACAGATTTATTCTGTTAACCCCCTACAAATTTCAATTTCAAAAAATTTTTCATTCGAAAACTTTTAGAATTAAATTGAATAAAAGTCTTTAGAAAATACTGTTTTATTATAGTTGACATATATAATTAAGACTAATAGCACAGTATCAAAAGGGAAATCAGGAATTCAAACAAATATGAATTATCGATTAAAATAACTAAATAATTACTTGAAGGTACAACAACTTGCTTTGTACCTTGTTTCATGAAAACCAAATTCCTTTCCACAATTGCAAAACATAACCTCAGGAACAACTTGCTCAAATTGAGTTCCTCCAAAACAATTTCTAAAACATGCAGAACATCTTCAAAAGCAATTTAGAATTCTCACAACGGAAACTCATCAGTCCTACTAAAAATGAAAATAATTGACAGAAAATATCTTACCAGACAAACTGAATATACTTATCTGAACAAACACTAGAATGAAGTGAACTTTTAAAAATCCTATGTATTCTATGTTCGTCACAGACACCACACAAAGTTTGAAATATATTTATGGACTCCTTTAAAACCAACTGATAATATATTTTGAATGTGAACCAAAATATATAATAATTATATATACAATAAAATAATAAAAAAATATAATATATATAATAATAAAAATATTGTGGTTTACACATATTATCAGTTTGTTTTAAAGGAGTCCATAAAATACCTTGCAAACTGTTTGGTTTCTGTGACGAACTTAGAATAGGTAGGATCTTTAAATGTTTACTTCATTCTAGTGTTTGGTCAGATGAGTATATTCAGTTTGTCCGGTAAGATATTTTTGGTTAATTATTTTTATTTTTCAAATTTGAAGTGTGATGATTCCGTTGTGAGAAATTCCATATTGCTCTCCGAAGATGTTCTGCATGTTTAAGAAATTTTTTGAAGGAACTTATTTTGAGCAAGTGGTTTTGAAGAAGTTTTTGAGGTTAGGTTTTGCATTTTTGGAAAGAAATTTGGTTTTCATAAAACAAGGTACGACACAAAATTGTGTATCCTTCAAGTATTTATTCAGTAATTTTAATTGATAATTTATACTACTCTGTCAAGAAAGTACCGGGAATTTTCAATTCAAACAACGTTTTTATATTTAATCGTCAAAATTTATTGTGTCGCCTTCAAAATAGGCTCCATTTGCTCCAATACATCTATGCCAACGGCACTTCCAATTATCGAAATATTTTTTATAGGCGCTTTCCTGGATGGACTTTAGCTCTCGCGCCGAATTTTGTTTTATGGCTTCAATCGACTCAAAACGGGTGCCACAAAGGGGCAATTTTAGTTTTGGGAAGAGGAAAAAGTCGCGGGCAGCCAAATCCGGCGAATACGGTGAATGCTGAAGCACGTTTGTTGAGTTTTTGGCGAGAAAGTCAGTCACAATCGTAGCTCGGTGAGAAGGCGCGTTATCGTCATGCAAATTCATGAGTTGTTCTCCCACAAATTTGGCCGCTTCTTACGGATACGCTCACGCAAACGTTTCATAACGCCTAGGTAATACTCCTTGTTTACCGTCTGATTCTCTGGAACGAATTCGTAGTGCACCACGCCACGGATATCGAAGAAAACAATGAGCATCACCTTCATTTTCGAGCGGCTTTGGCGTGGTTTTTTCGGTTTCGGCTCATTTTTTGCCACCCATTCCGATGATTGCTGGCTTGTTTGCATATCGTACTCGTAGACCTAGGTCTCATCACCAGTTATAATGCGTTCCATGAATGTAGAATCGGAATTACAGCGATCCAGCATGTCTGAAGCAACCTGTTCGCGATGACGTTTTTGAAGAAAATTCAGGTCTTTCGGTACGAGTCGTGCGGTCACCTTTCTCATGCCCAAAATATCAATCAAAATCGTACGTGCGGACTCGTGGGATATCTTAAGATCATGTGCTATCTCTCTCAAGCTGGTACGACGGTTTTCCAGCACCCTTTCCTTAATTTTATCGACGTTAACTTCGATCGAAGCCGTCGATGGGGGACCACTTCACGACCGTCCTTGAAGGCTCTGTAACACTGATATGCACGAGTTTTCCATAGAGCATTATCACCAAAGGCCTTTTGCAACATTTTCAAAAGGTAAAAATTTTTTTTCCTGCCTCATTGCCTCGCCAGATTTAAATCGATAATTCCCGGTACTTTCTTGACAGAATGTATTTGTTTGAATTCTTTTTTTACAATTGGTACATTTTTATGAGTGTTATTTAATACCTACGAAATTGAAAGAGTGTTTTCTGAAGACATTCATTTAATTCAACTTTAAAAATTTTTGAATGAACTATTTTCTGGAATTAAAATATTGTAGGAGGTTAACAAAATAAATCTGTATGATGTGTAAATACTTCCTTATTCGATCGCAGAATATCAGTACCGTGAAGTCGGACAATTTTCGAATATTTCTGTAAATAACTTTTAAAAACTGAGCTGAAAAAAATTCCATGATGCACCTCAAATAATATCTGATTATTTTTTCCGGAAATTTTAGCTCTCTCACTATTTTTTTCTTCAAAAGAAGGTCTGCATTCACCGTTATGTGTGGGTTCAAGGCGTACAGACGTGTATTTTAATTCAGAAACGTGTTCGTGCCTCGTATTAGGCGAAAAAGTATATGAAAAAATCTTCAAAAACCATACTAATCTAATGGTTAAAGTAGATGAGTAGTAAGTGTGGTAATAGTACAAAATTTATATGGTAGTCTTTACAGCACTGAAGGACATGTAACGATATATGGGATGTAACGATTATGGGTCCTTAATGTCCCCAATGAGAAATCTTCTGTCCCATAATTTCTTGAAATCTGGCAAAAGAATCATCAAACCAATCATCAAATGTTGCTAAATGGAACTAGCCAGACTTGGTCCGATTATAAACTGTTCCAATCCTTGGAACCATGTTGAATATGATTTATATGAGACATATGGAGGAAAAATAGCAACTGATGCGGTTATATTTGTAATTTTTGAGACTATAGTTTTATTTGGGTTCATAATCCTGCCTACCCGTTTTGAAGGGCTTCACTTCTTCCTGGATCATCTGTTAAATTAGTTTCATCGTAATTTATTATGTCGCATGCAGGAACTTTCTAAACTACTTCTTTCATATTTTCTAAAGAGCTTGATCGAATTTTACATCAAACAAGGAATTCTCACTGTGCAGGTACATGACAATTGCGTTCCCAAAGTCAGGAACCTAGGTCTTTCAAAAATGTATAATTTTTTCTTAAATGGGACAGTAGAAACCCATTAAAACAGACGACGTTTGGAGACGACAATAGCCGGATGTCGTTTCGGAATTCCCCCAGACTATATTTCGACTCGTAACAGTTCCTTATTCTGGAAGTTACCCACAAAGCACCGTCGAAGACATATTTCCGCAAAATCGTGCGTGGATACTCGGCCTACAAACTCTTCCACCGTTTCTCAGACCAGACGGTTACCCAATACACATACACACACACAAGTAAGCTATTTGTCTCAACTCTCATGTTATAACACACATGTCTATCTGTTCTTCAATAAGCTTACATTCGCATTTACTTCAATCTTCCAAGTAACACCCTCACTTGATTACACATAACGCACTAAAGGGCCTGGAAGTGAATGTATTATCTCCATTATTTGTTGGTTATTAGTTAGTATATGTGTGAAGTGACCCCAGAAAAAGTGAACTCAGTGAAAGTGGACAACGTTAAAAAAGCTCAAAGAACTATTACTCCACTAACAAGATAGCAATCATAGTAACTACACAGAAACAATTACCTCAACCTTTGGGTAAAACAATCTCAAAATTTGTCAATTGTAACATATCTATTTAGGCTGCAAATAAACCATTAAAGCCTCAAATTACGGTTCATTTCAAATTGCGGAATGAATATTGTGGTCAACGAGCATACATAAATTTACATAAAATCGCAGCCAGTCTGTGAGAAGCTCATTTTGCTCACGTCGTCTAGCTGGCAGTAAGATTTGCTCTTTTCTTTCATTGGAAAGCCTTCAAGAAACAATTTGGTTTGAATTTTAGCCAATTTGGTCAGTTTGCTCGAAGAAAATGACAAAGGCGGATTAGAAAATAGTGGCATTTCGTATGTGAAAGGAGTGGATGTTCTGCATCTAAATCAGAAGATATTGGATTCAATGTAATAAAACAACACCCTTTACACCAAATATTAAATAATGACTCGTTATACTGCTTTATAGATCTCTGAAATGTAAAGGAATAGTCTTATCCTGATGATGAAAAATTCAGCATTTAAATCAAGTATAAACCAAGAAAATCAACAAAATAATTTGATATGGTGGTTGGATAGAATCCAAAACTGTCCAGAAGAAAACAGTTGAACTCCGTGACAAGTTCAACATCACATCTTATATAGGTATGGCTTAGGCAAAAACTTGAAAAGGGGGTGCAAGTAACAGTCAATTATCGAAAATACAAATAAGTTACAATATGCAATAAAAGGATACAAATAGCTTTAAAATGTATAGGGGCACATAATCGGAAATACCTAAAAACTTTACTAATTGAAAATATTAAACAAGAAAGATATAATGACATCTTTTTGATCATTAAGAAGAGTTTTAAAGGGCTTTTACCAATTGTTTTCGGCCGGCTCCAACAGTGCGAATCTTGGTTCAGATTATATCATTCGTTCTTCCAAGCGAATAGATGAACAACTATTCATTTTCAATGTAGTCATCAGTAAATTCTACCCAAATGTGGAATTTACCCTCAAAAAAGAAAAACATTATAGTTTGAATAGTTTCTTGCTCATAAAATTTTCAAATGGAAAAATTTCTATTTTTCCAATAAATTCAGATACTCTTCGACTTAGGTTATTCTTATTCTGAGAAATTACAAACTATCAAAATAAAACAAAAACATATATTATAAATAATGTGTTTTGGTGATTTCAAGATGACTTTTAGAGCAAAAATTATTAACGGTCTTTCATAAAATTTTTTGTTGTTTTTTTTTAATATCTCCTCTATGAAACGATCAAAAAGGAAATTTGGCAGATTGTTTTTGTTTTTAGATGTCCCCTCTTGACAGTTTTTGTAATTCTGAAACGTCATTACTAATAGTTGAGAAAATCAACTCCTGTAATATTATGTATCAAAAATTTAACATGTTACAAATTTGAAATTTGTTTTGAAAAAAAATAATTAATTACGTAACTTATTCATGCATCACTTATTCACCTGAAATTGTTCAAAAAATATATACATAAAATCAAATAGGCTATTCTCGAATGTAATGATATTAATTGTTATGAAGTGGCTTGGTGTCAAATGAAGTCTTAGGGATAAATATTTTGTTTGTTGTGAAGAATGCCATTCGAACAAGCCACTGGTAAGAAATTAATAGAGATAGAAAATCCTTAGGTGAGAATGCTTGGTCTTGTTGGAGGTGATAAGTAAACAATAGTTGTTATTTTAAAATTCTAAAATCAAGGAATGGCAACTATTTAGACTTGAGCAATATTTCTGGTACTATTTATTGATTTTCAAAAGATGAAAGAGATTACAGAATTTTTTGTAGACCTACCTTGAAGAATCTATGCAGTAGAATACGTTACAATTAATGGAAAAAAGCTGACATATTTGAATATTAAAACAAATTGAAATATTTTTATCTTCTACAATTTTAATTTCAAAAAAATTTTTTATTCAGAAATTTTTTATTAATAAATTTATGTCTAACAAGCACCGCTTACATTTAATAGACGTATATAATCAAAACTCAATATATAACGTCAAATGGAATAAATAGCCCAACAGATATACGAAAGAAATTAAAATTAATAAATAAATATTCGAAGGAGACAAAATTTTGTTTCTGGTCTTACCTTTAAGAACACCAGTTGCCTTTTAAAAAACATGAACACACTTAAAGGACTTCTCAAAGAATATAATTTATTTGAAATATTTAATATATTTAAATATTCGAATAAATTATTTCAAAAATCTCTAAAAAAAATGTGCACTATATCTTCAAAAAACAAATATAATTCTAGACAATCCCGTCTTCAGTCCTCTTTTAATATTCCAAATATCAAAATCAAAAACATAACCTATATCACTCACGTGTTAAAAGACTTAAGCTTCGAAATTTCAATTTGTTTTAATATACAAATTTTGTTATATTTCTTCTATCAAGTAAAAGGCCTTTCTATTTTATTTTATAAGCTGACATATGCTGAGAGTGTCCGAGAGGACAAACTGTGAGGATGATTAAATGAAAATTTTATTTGATTTGATGATGGCACTAAAATTTGTGTTTTGGTTAACAATGGCAGTTACTATATAAATTAAGAAATCCTTCTTCGTCGTTTCTGTCAACTCAGTTAATATTCTCCGAGTCAACATAAATTACTACAGCAGCGGTTTAACGCTGCTGTGGTAATTAATTGATGAAGAAAGCAGTCTACAATTGATATCATATACATATAGTATTAGGGCAAAACTCCATATTATTGCTTTGGAATTACCATTTAAGATAGTGTTACCCGTCTGTATTATAAAATTCATATTATCTCAGAATTATGTACAACAATAATTTTTTAATTCTTATGATATTTTCAGAATATAATTTACAGTGTTCTTTTAATAGCAACACCTTTATCCATTCAGAGATTAACAAAAGGAAATGAAATATTTTCGTATGCATCCTAAATTTTGCATATATATCGAAAAATTTATCTGATTCATCATTTATGCTATACGGTCTGATCCGAAGGCGAAAAACCAAGTAAACATTGGCTGTTTTGCCAAAACTCCTACATATTTAAATATGCTATAACGGACGCGTATTCAAAATTCGTTGCGCAGCAAGAGGTTTTCCAGATGTTTTATCCCAACCATACATAAGACATGAGATTGCTCCAGGTGTTTCGAATAAATGATTATTCAGGTGAATGAAAGGAAATATCGGAGCCTTTTTTGTGACTTCGTTGTTGTGGAACATTTGCTGAATATATTTAACAAATTTCGCAATTTTTAAGTGGAGCATTCAAAGAAATATACCAAGTAAAATTTTTGAGATGGGTCCGATGACTTTTTGTAGTTGGCACTGTAAGTTCATGCAAGTTATAAAAATTGTACCGCTTCATATGTTCAAAGAAATAACTAGAAGAGGACTGTTGTGGAAACAGAGCTTGAGCGCTCTCCTAAATACCATAATTATTTCCACCACTTTGTAATAATGCTGAAGATGAGAAAATCGACACTTAATCGATATAAGAACAAAATATAATTTAAATAACTATAGTTGATCATAATTAAAACAAGTTTTATTTTATAATTGCAATACTATGTGCTCCAAAGCATTCAAACTTTGCATTTTTGGAATGTAACTTTCAAAGGTTTGTTTTAATGTTTTGATTCTTTTATACAGTGAAACATGTATTCTGGATCCTCGTAAGATATTTTTCAGCAGGATTGGATTGTTTTGTTTCAGTAGAAAACGTCTATTCAGTACTATTTCACATGATTATTCAACGTGGCAAAAATGGGAGAGGAACCTAGTCGTGCCTACGTCGTCCAAGACCATAGGGCAGAGATACCATATGTTTTTGGCCTCCAGAGAGTTCAATTTCTTACCGGTCGATTTCCGGACAGGATATTCTCTACCAAATTGAATAAAAAAAGGCTTTTTACTTGATAGAAGGGATATAACAAAATTTGAATACCAAGTTTTTTGGAATAAAAATTTTTTTCGAAATTAAAATTGTAGAAGACTGACAGATTAAATCCGTTTTGGTTTCCAAATTTTGTTATATCCCTTCTATCAAGTAAGATGTCTTTTTCTATTTTTTTTATTTAATATATAATTATATTTAGGCTTTGAGAAAATCTCATGATGCCACCTTCATGGGAGTGTCTTTTTCTGAAGAACCTCATGATGGTAATTCGTCCCTCTCAAAACAGAAGTTGACCTGTTTCTTTGAAAATCTTCGGAAATTCTTCGTTCCTGAATTCTTGGGGGGGTGAAATTTTGGGACACTATGTATAACATACTATTATATACTGCTAATTTTCGGGAAAATGGGTGATTCGAAGTGAAATTAATTGTGCTGTCAGTATGGGTTGTTTTCCGGTATATTAAAAAATCATGTTTATTATCAATTTTTGTGATGGTTAAGTCCAAAGAATTGATACTATTGTTTTGTTATAATTCATAAATGAATTGAATGGTTGGAGACAATTTATTTATGAAGTCCACAAGCAAAGAATTGTCTATCAGTGCCATGGAATAAACCTAAAGTGTTATCTACAGAACTATACCAATAAATAAAGCATTTAAAGTAAGGGCTTTCTATTATTCTGGTTTCCAGAGAATCCATAAAAATTTCAGATAGTAACGGGACTCAAATGTTTTTGCGAGACTATCGGTATCCATGTGAATCTTGCCGTTGAACGAGAAATAATTCTGTTGCAGGCAAACTGTCAAAACATCTATTATTTCTTGTTTCATTACCGAGTTGGTTCTTTTTCGAAGTAAGAGATCATCTACTAATTTTATAGTTTCTCTAACAGGTATACTAGGAAACAAATTCATCTCCTCTATTTACTGTTATGCAACCAGTACTTTATAAAGGCATTTTCGAGCATTGTATAATCAATATCTAGGCTCACTAGAGATAACCAATACGATATATTCCTATTATATAGTATTTAATTTATATAGTATTTAACTTATATAGTACTTAACGAACAATTGGACCTAAATAACTCACCCCTGTTCAACTTATTCAGATAAAGTGGAATTTACAGATCTTTTAGGTTTTAGTGCTCAATAAAAATTTTTGTACCTACTCTAATATAAAATAAAATAATAAGAAAAGGCTTTTCACTTGATAGAAGGATTATTACAAAATTTGAATATCAAAACAGATTTAATCTGTTAGTCTTCTACAATTTCAATTTCAAAAAATTTATTCAAGAAACTTCAAGAATTATATCAATGTCTTTATAAGCACTGCTAATATTCAATAGACGTATAAAATCGAAACTCATTATACAATATCAAATGGAATTCAGAAAAACCCAACGAATATAGTATAAATTGTCAATTAAATTTGATGAATAAATAAATGTTTTTCATTTCGTTCCAGGCATGCGTACTGAACTCATTACACAAGCGTACGAGCCCTGCTTGTAACAAAATGTTTTGTTTTCTGAACTTATCTTTATGAAAACTATTGGGAGTACAAATAAGTTTCCGCCGTTTTATTGTAGATGGCCGCGGCATGGAGTTTCGGTTAGCTTTCGCAGATGATAACCGACTTGAAAAATAGTTTGGACATTCAAGAACAACATAATCTATTAATATCATTGATTTTATATTGGTAAAATATAATTTTTATAAGTTGAAAATGTCAAAATTTTAACCCAGTAAAAGCGTCATTTGCGGGAAATATTAGTGTACTTCTTTAATTTGAATAAATCTGCTACTGAGGCGCATCAATTGCTCGTAGAAGCATATGGTGAGGGTGATTTGAGTGAGAGAACGTGTCGAGAGTGGTTTCAAAAGTTTAAAAACGGCGATTTCGACGTAGAAGACAAAGATCGCAGTGGAAGGCCAAAAATTTACGAGGATGCAGAATTGGAGGAATTATTAGAGGAAGATTCATCTCAAACACAAAAAAAACTTGCTCTAACATTAGAAGTCATTCAGCAAGCAGTCTCACATCGTTTAAAATCATTAAGAATGATTCATAAACAAGGAAATTGAATTCCGTACGGCGGAAACTTATTTGTACTCCTAATAAAACTTTCTCAAAAATCTACAAGATAATTTTAAGAACTTCTCAAAAACCAATTTATTTGAAATTTTTAATATATTTAAATAAATTACTTCAAAAACTCTCAAAATATGTAGCACATCCTCAAAAAATAATTAGAATTCAGATAGGACCAGTTCAACTTCACATTTAAAAGATAAAATACACTTACTTATGTTTTGAGAGTTTTTGAAGTAACTTATTCAAATATATTAAATATTTAAAATAATTTGGTTTTTGAGAAGTTCTTAAAATTACGTTGTATATTTTTGAGAAAGATTTAGTTTTCATAAATATAAGATCAGCCCTGCTGTTACAAGCAGGGCTCGTACGCTTGTCTGATGAGTTCAGTACGCATGCCTGGACCGAAACAAAAAAACCTTTATTCATTTATTAATTTTAATTGACAATTTACATTAGTTTGTTTTTGCTATACCATTTGTTATTGTATAATGATTTTCAATTTTATACGTCTATCAAATATAAGCAGTGCTTATAAATACATTGATTTAATTTTTAAAGTTTCTTGAATAAATATTTTGAAATTAAAAATGTAGAAGACTAACAGATCAAATTTGTTTTGATATTCAAATTTTACTCTAATGTAAATAGAAACTGATTTCAAAAACAGATTTAGTTATTCAAAAATGTCGGATACCACTTACCTGAAGATGCTATTATTGCGATAGCGAAAAAAATGTTGTATTATAATAACAATTCAAATTTCTACAACTCGAAATTATCTCATTCAATATTACATAATATGGATTTTCATCAAGTGAGGACTGACCCAATTAAACATTTTAAAATAATTAGGACCATGCAGTATTTATGATCTGTCACTATTATTGCACTCATTTTAAAATCCATTTCTTCTGAAAATCGTGAAACAAAAACATTTAACCTCTAGGCCAGTGTGGGTGGTGGTTATTGACTCACCGTATTTTAGATCGACAGTAGTAATCAGCTTGAATGTAACCAGGGATCGTCATATACTTTACATTATGACTGCGTCAGTGTTCAGCAATATTAACTATGTATGGTTTGATTTTCGTCAAAAGCAACTCAGAATAATAACAATAAACTTTCAACAGAGTTGACGGATTCTTTCACAGGCACCCAAGAATAAATTCTTCACATTGCACGAATGCATAATGCAAAGATGAAAATACTGCTATTCGGCTACCGATTCCTGAGATATTAAGTCAATATTCAGACGGATTTTTGCTATAAAAGGCGCCACAGAAAGCATCCCAATCCCTCTGAAGAATGGTCTAGGCAAGCAGGTTTCATCGAAAATTCACACCGCCCTTCCTCGCCCATAAATCATTTTAATCTCCTCAAAAAGAACCGAATAGATTAGAATGAGAATTCACTCATTTGAATCCGAAAACGGCAGTAAGTGCAAATTCCGTTTATAAATGGAATCCGGGAATCCAGCTCTATTCTTCGGTCTCGAACCGAGAGATGTAAACATTTGTCAGGAGGCATTAGCATCGCCAAAGTATGAATAACTTCTTACTTCTCAAAGGATCCGAGAGGTGTTAGACGGCGACGGACCAGAATATAGCCTCGATTTCTTTCCTTTACCGCCCTTTTAGGCTCCCGACGAGACGTATTTCGGAAATGGGCCTATCTCCATTAATTCTGACGGAGATTTTCCGCTCCTTTGAAATCCGAAAGTCTGATAACTTGGAGCCCGATTTTATTCTTTGTCCATACGTAATTTTAGCTTCTTTATTGTAACTTCTGTGTATCGAGGTAGAAATGCTGCTCGAATTTATAAATTTGAATTTCGAATGTCACGCTTAAATTTCGCCATTGAAATCCAAGCATTTTTAAATATTGACGTGCAGATTCATCTGTGGTACAGTTTCTCAAGTATTAATTGCAGGCCTTCTTCCTTACGCCAGAATCTGCGACGTGATTATGTTTTATTTTCGGGATGCCGTTCATTTCGAATATTTTCAGTTGAATATTATTGATGAATTTATGAGTTAGTGGAGTTGAATTGCCGTACATTCTTTCGAAAAACAAAGTATCGATTTATTTTGGATTATTCTGAAGATTGTTTATACCTGGTTCCTTAGATTTTGGTTTGAAGTTATATTGGGCCATTAAAGTCGATTATTTCGGATTAACCAGGCGGCCATCTTATTTTTATTCCCTATTTGAGGCCACTATTTCGTATCAGATAGATTATCATTGGATCTATCTATCATTTTGTCTGAAAGGGAGTACAATTCGTAACATTTCTATTAAAGAAATTGGAAACTCATTCTCGTTTTGCGACGTGCTTTGAACAGAGGGATTCAGAATTTCAAGAAATAGCTTGGACCCTCATCAGTGAGAAGCAAGGATCCGAACACCCGTTGATAAATATTCCATCAGCTTTTTGGATTCATATAATTCAGGCTATACTTGAGGTGTGATTACTATCTATTATCAAAATCAGTGTGTTTTCCACAATAAACCAAGTACAGTCAAGAATATATGGCAGCTATTGGATAATTTATTTAATTCTTAATTCTCGTGAAAATTTATTCGAACAGATATCATGGATCTTTTATTTTTTATTGATTGCATACCATACATTTTGAATAGATCATTTTATTTGCAAGAAATAAATATCATCTTATATTAAAGCCTAGCCAGCGATAATGAACCTACTTTAAAAAGCATGCGATCACGGCCTTCCCCTTTTAATGAGCATACCGTTTCTAATATTTCAATAAATCATTTGAGTGGTTATATTTCCTGCTTTAAATTATACATTTTCCACAACCTGAGTTCAGTAGATCACCTTGACATTCTGCTTAAAGAAGGTGGCGCCCATTTATAATGAGCTAGACGGTGAAACTGTTATTCTGAAACTGTATTGGTCAAACGAATTAATTCAATCGGCGAATATTAATTCCTGAAGGTGATGAGTATGAAATATGGTAAATAGGAATTTTCTCGAATCAGCATAGTGCAACTTGCATTTGTGTTTACCTTTTAAAACTCAAATACAGCCGACTGGGTTTTGGCTAATCCTCAGTGCAATGCATTAGAGCCATACAGCCACGCACTGATATTCGCTCTGCAAAGCGAAACTAATGTTTCGCCAAACTACAGCGCCATCTAATGCACGCGTAAACACGCACAGTTTTGCATTGAAGATAAGCCAAAAAGTTATAGAACATGCTTTTCTTCTGCTTATGGCTGATAATAAACAAAATCTATTCGGCTGTATTTGAGTTTTGCAAGTTGCAGTGTCCCGATTTTAGAAACTTCCACTTTACCATAGCCCATACTCCTTATCAGACTTCAGAATGAATATTCGCCGATTCAATTAATTAATGCTAATTATTGACACAGCGGCTTAATAGGATCACTTGAGTATGAGAAAGATTTATCCGTGTTTGTCGCTTGAAGTAATCAGGAATGCAGTTCAATTCTTGACTTGGCCAGATGTGGTATGCTGTGCACGTGTATTCGTGTGCATTATATGGCGCTGTTGTTTAAAAACACTATAGTGTTACCATGCAGGGTGAATACGAGTGCGTGGCTGTGTTGCATTTATCGGAATTACTATATAGCAGATTTGTCAAAAAGCTATGAAAGACGCATATCTTTTGCTTATGCCCGGCGATGAAAAAAAACTAGTCGGCTGTCTTTGAGTGTTGAACTGTTAACAAAAATGTAAGTTGCACTGTGTCGATTCGTAAAGCTCCCTATTTACCATAGCTCATACCTCATATCAAATATATTTTTCAAATTCGAAGACGAAAATGACTTCAAACAATTGAGACTATCTAATTGTACTCAATTTTATCTGTCTGTATTCTCTTTCATTTGTGAAAATTTTTGACATTTGTAGGCGAGAGTATAACCTCTATTGAAAAAACAACCATCAAATAATTGTAATCAGTGCTATTAGATGTGTGACATCCAAAAGAAATCATTTCTTCTTCTTGGCGTTACATGAAGGATGAAACGATAACATTTACAAGAAATTTTAATAAGTTGTAATCCGAACACAAATGTGTTTACAAAATGTATAGTTTTCTGTCCATCATATCCTGCACATGTTCGATGGGATTTAAATCCGGTGAAGAAGATGACCACAGTCTTCTTCTTGGGGAGTCTTTATATTTTGCCGATAAATATTATTGCATCCGTTGCCTTGCAGAAAAATGGCATCTTGACGGTCATCTAGATCATAGTTTATCAACCTTGTTTACCAAGCACCCACCTTGAGAATATGATTTTTTTCTAGCGCCATCTATTGGGTGTTTTTTTAGAGTGATAGAACTTTCGATAGGGATAACTGTGATTTGACAGAAGGTAGAAGCCATGTTGTTTTGACATTTCTGTTCAGTAAGCATAGACAAATTATCATGAAAAGACTCACGCCGCAACAAAGTTCAAAAATTGTTGAAATTTATTTTCAATTTACCTATTCGTTGACGTTCACAACAAGTTGCTCTGTGCATCCACCACATGGAAAATTTTGCGTGAAGATCTTGGCCTACACTCATACAAGATACAACGGGTTCAAGCACTAGAGCCACTTGACCATAATAAGCGTCATTTTTTTGCTGATTGGGCCCTAGAACAGCTTGAAGTTGATCCACTTTAGTATCGTAAAATTGTGTTCAGTGATGAAGCTCAATTCTGGTTGAACGGCTATGTTAACAAGCAAAATTGCCGTATATGGAGCGAAAACAATCTTCCAGTTGTGCAGATTCCATTGCATCCTGAAAAATGCACTGTATGGTGTGCTTCACACGCTGGAGTCATCATCGGTTCATATTTATCTGAAAACGATGCTGATTATCTGTTTCAAATTTGGAATGATATCGACCCAGAAGTGTTTTGGTTCCAACAAGATGGTGCTACACCTCATGCTGCTTCCGTAACAATATATTTATTGAAAGGAAGATTTGGCGATAACATTATTTCGAGAAATAGTCCAATTAATTGGCATCCAAGATCATGGGACATAACTCCAGCGGATTATTTTCTTTGGCGTTATGTCAAGTCATTGGTTTATGCTGATAAACTAGAAACAATAGACCCTTTGGAAGCCAACATAACTCGTGTTATTGATGAAATAAGGCCTGAATCATTCGAAAAAGTGGTCTAAAATTGGTCTGGTCAAATGGGGTTCCTCAGAGTTAGTCGTGGTGGATATATGCCGGAAATTATTTTCAAAACATAAATGTCATAAAATTATCTTCCGAATAAAAAAAAATGGCTGAAATCTTACTTTAAATGTGTTTTATTTCAATTTTTAAAGTTCTTTCATTCTAAAAAAACACCCGATACTTATGATGGAGTTCAATGCTTATTTTTCATATGAATTCATTCTGATCACAGCATTGCTGATTAAAATTCAGAAATAGAAAGTCGTTATTATTATATTATAAGCGAAAGATAGAATTTGACAACCATCCTATTTATGAGTTAAAAAATGAAAAATGTATCAATGGAATCATTCAAAACGCAAACTGAATTTTAGGTAATATTTTAATTAACATGCAGAACACATGAATGTATGACATATGATGAGAAGGTTGAATTTGATGCTGGTCAAGGAGTTCGTTAATATCAGACTCGATTTAATTTTAAAACAACCGTGCAGTAATATGACACTGATTTATCTTGTTAATTAGCAATGTTGCTGCAGATACTGAATCCATATTCAGCGAAGACGGAAATGTTATCAGAAATCGTAAAATAATCGTTGATACAGTTGATAAATCAGCTTCAGCAACCAAAATTCTTGATAGCCATATTTGAATTTAATCTTAATTCCTTATTTATCGTAAGTTCTATCAGTTTAACAATTCGTACATTTCAGTCAAGTACGTTTTTATGAGATGGAGTTATCAAGTAGTTCTGGGTCATTGTTTCCTAAGAATTCGATCAAAAATCCAAACAGATTATAAAATTGAGACAAGCAAATACCTATTGATAGCCAGAGTACCTCTGTGTCAAGCACCAGTTGGTTAAAATCTTCATCACTGGCAAAGCAGAGCAGACTAAATAACCTTTAAGCACCCGTTTGTGACGCCCTGTTATAGCCGGTGCGCCATCTGCTGCAACTGACAAAATATTCTCCAAAGAAACTTCCTGTTTAGCACTAAACTTTTCCAGGGTATTAATTATAGTTCCTCCTTTCTTATTTGTCTACGAATTTGTAGCAAACATTAGGTCCTAGTATAACTAACGAAACTCACGTGAAACACTAATAATGCTTCTTCGTTGGTAACTAAAGTCGACTGCACCAGCTGAATTGAAAATTGACAATTATGCAGATAATTACTTAGTGATAATTCATTGCTTTTATTCATCTAATAAGTTTGTCTTTGCCCAGAACTATTGTTCAAAGGAAATTTTCGGATAGAATCTGCAGCTGGGTTTTAAACCACAATGGTTATATATGTCATTTTACTGCCGGTAAAATTAAACCTTCCCTTCGTTTAGCTATCAACAATCATATATTAAAAAAAAATTGAAGTCCGTCAACTTCTTGCTATGAAGCTGATGAAAACAGTGAACAATGAAGCAGTAGAAAACAGTATATTGATGTCATTTGAATTTCATATTACTACTTCAAGCTTTCAAAATAGGTGATATATTTGTCTTTTTTTATCCGGGTGAACTGTATAGAATTATCTTGAAGCCTAGGCTTCATCGCTTCATTTGAAAACGTTTTTTCACCAATGAGGCACAATGGCGGTTTCGATAAATATTATGATTATCTATCAGTGACTGTGATTATATAATTTATGAAACGGTTTTTTCCTTGACTCTAGTAAAGGTTTGGAGTCGTTGGTCCATGATGGTGAAATCTTGCAACCACTCATGTTTTATGGTGTTTTGTATATTTTGTTGTTATTCATTCCATCAGTAGATTGATGTCATTCAAGTCATCACTTCTTTATTTGAGCCTAAAAATATAATATAGCTGGTATTGCAAAATGTGTTGGTGACGGTTGATGTTTTCCTTTCGTTCAAATGTGTGTAGGTATGTTCTCTATTCTTGTAATGCATTTCGTTTCAGTTTCGTTCTTTTAGCCTTCACAATTTTTATTGATTTATAATACAGACCGGAAAATGTGTGATTTTTCGTCTTCTGCTAGTTCGGTAATATTATCTTCAACTTCTGTTTCAAATACTACTATAATTTCTTGTACTTTACCTCAACTGAAGCACGTCTTGCAAATATCATGTTGACGTCTTCACTGAATGTTTTGGTTAGTTGCAATTTATATTCTAGGTCGACTTTAGTAATGGCAATTATAATTCAGATTATTATCGTTATTATAATTATGAATGAGGGGTATACTGAAACCTAGTGATCTATTATGGCCAACTTTCTTCAACAAATTGGGAAACATGAGTATCTATTGGTACTTATTATGTATTGACAGCGATTGAGGTTTCTTTATTCGTTCAAATGCATTTCAAGCATGCTCTCTATTCTTGTAATAAATTTTGTTTTGATAGTCTCCTTATGATTATTCTTGATTGAAATCTTATCGTCAATAAGAACAAGAGATCGGGAGTATATAGGTTAACCTGTGGTACATGTCCATATATATATAAGTAGCCAAACAAACAGAGCTTTCGAAAATAGGATCAAAGAACATAAAAATTCATTCATTAAAAATAAATCAAATTCTACCTATGTCAACCACCTTCAAGATGCAGGACCTAGTTTCGAAGTTCTCCATGCAGAAAACAATTCTCATAAACTGCCAAATTCTCATAAACTGCTGCCTAAAGATGAATGATACGAGCAGCATTTTTCAATCCTTCAAATAATAACGCGCTAAAAAGAAAACTGAATATAATCAAATAAATAGCAATAAAAAATTATTTTGAAAAAAATGATTAATTCTCTCATAAACAAACTAATATACTTCACTTCCAGAAAAAAATAACAATAAATTTGTGATACTTGGACTTTTCGGACGAACTTCATAAATAATTGCATGAATGATATCGACCACAAACATTAAAATAGTTTTCACACCCTCAAATAAAATTTTCAACCTTTTTTTTAATACTAAAGACAAAACAAACGGCCTAATATTTCAGAATATTATGAAAATTGTCGAGAATATGAATGCGTATATGTTAGAAAAATCAGGATAATTTTACAAAAATAATAGAGCATCATTTAAGCATCGAAAATATATCTCTTATCTTGAGAACCATTTGTTCGAATCAAGTCATGTTTTCTCAGAATGAGATAATCTTGAAACACTACAACTGGTACCGAAAGGCAAGAAACTAGACATGCTGGAATAAATATAGGGCCCATAGTATACGGAGTACGCTAAAATATCCGGTGTTGTACGGAGAATTCTAGGATATCTAGGATTATACGGAGTACTCTAACGAACACTAACCTTTTTATCATGATCATCTAGTGGCTGGGAGTAGGAAATTACGTTGTGTAGACAACCGAAGTTACACTTGAACAAGAACGAGGAAACAGTGACAGGAACAGTGACAAGGATAAGAAAAAATACAATATTTGGTTTTGAAAGGCAGGGTCTCGCACCTGACTCGATGTATGAAAGCGAGATTGTACTTAAGGACAAAAAGAGTCAGAGATAAAATCTTTGACCTCTTTTCAGCTCACATACATTCTTCAACCTTGTCCTTCCCTTTATTCATAAAAGAAAGGATACAGAGATAGATAACCTTTCTAATATCCTACCACACAATGTGCAAGCAAAGTTAAATACAGCAATAGTTGTCTGATGATGGGATAGTTCATTTCCCGAAACTCGAGTCACACGAGTCACAAGAAAATGTATGATATATATTTTAATTGGTACTAAAACATAGTAATTTCTACAATTTGTTTTAATTAAATACAGCAATCAATTGAGTGAACACAGATAAAATGGCCATAGGAACATGTAAGAAAGATCTTCGAGGTAGTTTAACAATGACTCTTTGGTCAGGAATTCCCCCTTAACACACCTACTATCTAATTAGATTATTATAATCTGGACGAATAATATAGTTGTTGAGGAATGTCTTGTTGCGGCATTCTGAAAACACAGAGGTTGTGGTGTCTGTTATTTGGCTACCTATTCATTTTAATATTTATACCTAATTATATAGTTGTTCAGGAATGCTTCGTTGCGGCATTCTGAAGACACAAGGTTGTTGTGTCAGTAATCAATTGTGGATCCACATTTAATTCACTCTAAATACTCTGAATTGTCAAACAATGTACCAATGTTAACCATCTCTAAATTCAAATGATGCTTCTGTTTCAGGGTTATGTTTACATTTACACGCGCAAGTCTACGAAGCGACTATGTACTTTTAGTCGTAGCATCGACAGTGACAGGTAGACTTAAAATTCCCTAGGTGGTCCTTCCCGCCTAATTTTACTTTATAAAAATATGTGGATCTTTTCAACGTGTTGTATTTCCAACTTTCCTTAGTTCTACATAAACCGAAGTCTTTCTTCAATCTATAAAAACATTTGAGATACCATTTCGGAAATGTAGTATATTTTATATTCTATTTTTACTAACTTCACTTTTGAGTATAAAAATGAGTATATTTCAGCTTCCCCAAGTAAGAGGAACATGGAAGACCAGTATATCGACATACAACTGATCTTAATTTAATGTTCAATCGCATGTGAGAAATAACTAACGGATTCAATTTTATACGTACCCGTTCACTTATAATTTCAATTTCATTTGTCTCTCACCGCCTTTATGCAACGAAACTCAAACGACCCCTTGGTACTCTTAAATCAACAACTTTCGAGATACAAAAGCGAGGCAGCGTTTCCTCTCTTTGGGATGAGTTTGAACAAATTATGCATTTTTTCCGCTCTACGAGACATAACGGCCCTGCCGGAAACTTTATCCTTCCCGCTCGCGGCACATGCACGTCTGAAACGGGCCTCAGAAATGGCACACGCTGCAACAGACCTTTCCGACGCCTTCTTCTCATTTTCTACGTTATTTCGGGTCCTCGTCGGCTCATTTCCTGTCCTCATTTGACTGCACAATTGTCTTCGGACTCACCGACTCGAGCGTAAGACGATATGGCGGAAGTTTTCTCCTGTTGAGTTGGAGTTATGAGTTTTAGTGCATCAAATTAGGTTAGAAATGCGACGAGCTGCCTTGAGTTATTTGAAAATTCATAAAAGCGCTTATTTCACGTAAGGAGCTTCAGCGTACTCGTTTATTATTATCTATGGTTGGTTTCATGTCATTAAAACCCGTCAAATTTTTCGCAGAATTTTGCCAACAGTCGTTAAATGCTAAAATATCATAAATTGCACTTAGTGCCTTTCAGTTACCTGGTAGACAACGTAATCATTGTAAACATAGACCTTTTTGGTCTTAGTCTGCAATGGAGTTTTGTAACTACTCTAATATTAATAGAAGCCGATTCCGAAAACAAATTCAGTTTTTTAAAAATGTAAGATATACCACCTACCTGAAGATGCTACTGTGTTAGCGAAATAATTGTATCATAAAAATAATAAGATTTGTGAAAATCAGAACAACCTTATTTAATATGAAGTTTCATCAAGTAAAGACTGATTCAGCTTTGTTCAGCGTACTATTATTTCATTGGTCGACAAGATTTTTGTAATACAAAGCAGATATTTATTTTTTTTATGGAAATACCCTCCTTATAATAGGAAAAATATTTCAAAAGCCCTAAAACGTCCCACTTTTCAAAAGCTCAATAAGACCATTTTACATTAGCAAGTAGTCAATTTTATGAGGGACGGTCACAGTGGATGCATTTTTAACTGTGTTGTTTACAATATTAGACTTAAACTTAAGATTAAAAATCAGTCTTCTGTTGAGTTTCGAAGTGAGTGGTTCCCTGTGTGTACATAAGAATGTGTTTAAAGGACGAAAATATCGCCGCACCGCAGTTTCAAAGTCTTTCCTAACAAATTTTGTTATACTTGTGTAGAATATGGTGAAATCACATGTCAGTCCATTTTATAAAAATCCTAAAAGAGCCTACTTCCAATATTTTGGGATTTTAATTGGGGATCAAGACAAGCAGTGGACTTCCATGTGTGCTATATTTGTGTCTCATTGGTGAATTGGATGAATGGGAAGAGAACAAGCATGCCTTTTTCAGTCCCTACGGTATGGCGAGAACCCATCTACCATTTAAACGATTGCTATTTTTGCCTGACAAAGACTGAAGGTTATTCCAAAAAGGGAGAGCACAAAATCGATTATTCAAATTTTCAGTCTGCAATACGACTTGTTCCTCATAATGCAGATTCACCAGTGCCGATCGCATCTTTGGATCTGCAAAATGTTATTTTGGAAGATAATGGAGATAATAGATACAACACATCATCAGGTAGCTCCGAAGAACAGTGCACCGACCCCAGTTTTACTCTAGCAAATCTGGCGAGTCACATTAAATTGTTTAAAGTGAGTTAAATGATTTAGTAGGTGACTTGGAGTTATGAAGACAACAGTCAGAACTTCTTGGTTCCCATCTAACGGAATGGAACTTATTAGGCAACAAAACGAAAATTACTAATTCCAGAAAAAAAAAATGCTCCGTTTTCTGCATGCTACAGTATGCAGTAATTTGTTGTGTACGTGTACTGATATTGATGGTTTAATGCAGGAACTTGAAATTAAGCATTCCCCCTCTGAGTGGCTTTTATTTTGAGATTCGTCTAAATACAGTTTAAAAGATTGCCTATTCAGTGACGATGAAAGTAAGTTATGAAAATATACGCACTGTAATGGATAAAATAAACTATATCTGCCGTATAAACGGCAGATATGCAGGGACTTAAAAGTTATAGGAATTTTAGTGGAACTTCAGGGAGAATTTACAAAATATTTCTGTTTTCTTTGTCCATGAGGCAGTCGTGCAGTATTTCAACATTATATAACAAAAATTTGGCCACAAAGTGTATCTCAACCGGGATCCCAAAACGTTAAGTTTGGACCTTTTGTAGACCCGAAAAATGTCCTTCTGCCACCTTTTCATATTAAACTTGGGCTGATGAAAAACTTTGTGAAGGCTTTGAATGAAGATGGTAATGGATTCAAATACTTAAAACAAGTCTTCCCCAAGTAAAGTGGTGCCAAATTGAAGCAAGGCATTTTTCTTGCACCACAAATCAGAAAATTGCTGGACAACTTTAATTTTACAAAGAAGCTTACCAGGCAGAAACTCAGAGCATGAAAAACTTTTGTTAGTATAGTAAGAGGATTTTTGGGCAACAATATGGATGCAAAGTACCAGCAGTTAGTTAATGAACTATTAGATGCCTACAAAATGCTTGGTGCCCGAATGTCATTAATAATTAATTTCCTCCTTTCACATCTGTCATCTTTTCCTGAAAATTTGGGGGCTGTCAGGGGGGAGCAGGGTAAAAGAATTCACCAAGATATTAGGACAATGGAAATTTGCTACCAAGGTCGCTGGAGAAGATTTGACCCCACATAAAAGAAAAAAAATGAATTTATTTAGAATTTGAAAACAATATATTTAACCTTGCGTTTTTCATAAATGTAGGGTACGTTTAGTAGGTGTAAAAATAAATAAAGTCTATATATACGGTTAAAAAATTTGGAAATAATTTTTTTCAATACACATCAGATATGGGATGAAATGGAAAATTACTTTGTTTTCTATTACTTTTATAAAAGCGAAAGAAAACAAAGTAGCGTCAATTAGTCCGACTTGATTTCTGGGCATCCTCATCTAATTCCGAGTGGATCGCCAACAAAGGTGATTCTTTGAATAACTATATCTAGGCTAATCAAAACCGTTCTCGCTTCAGCAGATTAAGAGAATGAAAATCCTTCCCTTATTCTCTCTGCCAGCCCTATCCACTGCTTTATGCCGTGAATATTGTCGGTGGCAATGCAAAGTGGAAGACAATAAATTCGAAGTTGCGAGAGAACTCGCTTCTGTGATGTTGCAGAAGCTTTGAACTGCAACTTAGGGCCGAGCTAGATTGGAATCCGTCCAGAATGTTTGGGGAGTTTCAGAAAATTGAGAGGAACGCCTTCGTTATTGTCTTATTAGGGAAGAACGACGGGTGATTAGTCCAGAGGGAGATTTCGTGATGGGCGGGATGGGAGATTCCGATAGAATTGAGCTCTTGGAAAGGGCTAGCCATTGTTCGGTTTTCTTAGGTTTTAATATCAAGGATTGAAAAGCATTTGAATATTACAGTGATTGTTATACGAAATGTAGAAATTAGCTAATCCATCTATCTGGTGCTTTAACAAATACTCAGTTTTCCCACCACGTTGATTATTTGTTGTTCCAGTAATCAAACATAATAGCTATTCATTAATCTTAATCATTAATAACGCTGAGGAATAAATCAACAGGAGAATTGGAGTGGTAAGGAAGTATCAAACTGAATTGATTTTGTTAAATTTACAAGTCTGTTGTTTGAAAATGATAACAATAATATGTTGGGAAAAACGAAAAAAACTTATTTTTCCAGTAGAGATCAATATCCTCTAAAATATCGATCAAACAATTTCAGATTTGTGCTCGTTGTCAAGATGGACATTTCTAACTAAAAAATTATTTTGCTGTTTTTGTTTGGTCCATTCAATTGTGAGTTACTGAGTGTTAAAAAACAGAGAGAAAATTCTGTACATTTCACAATTTTTCTTTGATAAAGACGAAAATGCGAGCCAGGCGGTTGAACTTGTGAATGGTGTTTGTGGTACCGATATAACAGCAAACTACGCGCAATTTTGGTTTCCCTGATTCCGTTCAGGTATATTTGATGTTGCACAGGCAGGCCTGTCGTCGAAAATGTCGATAATATCACAGAAATAAGATATAATAATAACGAGGAATGGGTCACATCCGACAATATTGTGCGAAAACGATCGTGGTCAATGCGCGGTGAAGTAGCTCAAACGGAGGCCAAACCAGGACTAAAGTCTAAGCAGGTGGGACTGGAAAGGAATAATTTATTATAAGTTGCTTCTCATTCTTACTTTGTTCTCTTCTCGTAGATGACCTGCTAGCGATCAATTCGATGTGTGGTGTCGACGTTCAAGCATTTGCTGATGACATGGCAATCATAATAGAAGGTAAATCGGAAGTGACGATATCAGCCGTCAGTCGAGAGATACTGGACACTATGGAAAGGTGAATTTTACCAGGTAATGTTTTTGGCAAATGAGCATAGCTCTTATCCAATTGACTATTCAGCAGTCTCCACAGTCCACCCCAAGAGGTAGAAAGTGTGATAAGGATTACGCCATATCGTTGCGCGAAGCGAGAACCCTCCGAATAGGTGCACCCACCAGCTTCCAATTTGAGCCCGACTCGAAAACCAGAACCGTCTGACTGGTAGCAGCGAAGCACTATTCAACCTCTGCTAGCTCTGCAGGTCAGTACCCGAGTTGGTTTGAGACGAAACTCACCCGTCGGAGGGAATTCTTATCCATCCATCCGAACGCAGTCCCATGAGCTAAGATAGTCCCAAGATTGACGACTACAATTGATCCTGGTACGAGCACCGTCTAGCGGCCTGTAGGGCCTGACTCACCGAACCCATGTGAAGTCATTTGATTGATCCTGGCGTCGAGCACTAAGGGCAGAGCCATTTAGTCGATATCCAAAAACCCTAAATTGTTACGCATTGACCCGGGACCAGGACAGGCCGGTCGAACCGTCAAGTTCCTCTAAACCCCGAGTCATTTCAAGAGAATATACCGAATATTGGGGTTTGCGAACAGATAAACGAAATACCCCTCTAGTCCAGCATGCAGACTTTCAACTTCTGCCTCGAGTCCAACACCAAAGGGGTGGCCAGGTGGTACAAGTAACACCTGTTGGCAAACCACCCCTCGAGGTAACGCAGTTGCTACATAACGCACTCGACCATTATACAGAAAAATCCGGGGATCAATAGTGGGATAGGGTAGAGTACACCAGTTTTAATGGAGAAGCCCTTTGCTGCGACAGACTCCGTGTCACTGAGTTAATCAATCGGCTCAGCCCTCCATTTCACCAGAACGGCAAAATTAGGGCCCCATTCGGAGATCTTCCACCATACGGGTCTAGTGACCATATTCCAGGCAGAACTATTTGCCATTGAGACCGCGGCAGATCTGCTGATAAAATGGCAAATCCACCACTGCAAAATCAAAATATTTACAGATAACCAGTCAGTACTAAAAGCTCTGGAATTCAGCTGTTGTACATCGAAAACAGTCTGGAGTTGCCGCACGGCTTTAAACAGGCGCGGTATGTATATCAGAGTCATTCTTGTTTGGATACCAAGCATCTCAAACTATTTGGATAACGAAGAGGCAGATCAGCTGACTCGGAAACATTCCTAGGAATAACGCATGATGTTGCTAAGCAGACGATAATAGGCAGAATGAACTCAAGACTAAAGTCTTTCTGGTTGAGCCATCCTGATCTGAAACATTCGAAGGTTTTCCTTGGAACAGTTTCGAACCAAAAGATGGCGGACCTAGTGGTAGGTCTGGATAGGGCCGAACTCAGAACAATTGTCGGAATTATGACCGGTCACTGGAGGCTGAAAGCGCATTTGCACAAAATCGGCTTGGCTGAAGACGTTGAATGCAGGCTATGTCTTGAGGACATAGCCATGCACATCGTCTTTTATAGCCCACTGCGAACTGAAAAAATTACCCCCGAACAAGATTATCGGATTTATCCAGAAACTGGATCTCGTCGGGAAAATATAAATTAGGGGCGGACCACAATAGTCCGTGCGGACGTAATGGTAGACAATAATAATAATATGGTTGCTTCCATCAGGTCAAATACTAAAGCCTTATCTCTAATGTCTACACCTGGACCGTTCGAAGTTAGCGACTGACCAGGAACGACTGAAATTGACCAACAGAAGAGGTGTTGTGTTTCGTCAGGATAACGTCAGGCCACACACATATGTAGTAGTAACCCACCAGAAACTCCGAGAGCTTGATTGAGAAGTTTTAATGCATTCATCATATCAACCGGACCTAACACCAAGCGATTATCATCTTTTTCGCGTATTGCGAACCTTCCAGAGTGATAGGAAATTGGCATCCAGAAATGTTTGTGAAAATCGATCATTAAAGTTTTTCACCGATAGGGACCAAGACTTCTGTGAAAGTGGTATTATGAAGCAACCTTCGAAATGGGATCAAATTATGGAAGACCCAAATCAGACAAATTAAATAAAGTCTTAAAGTCTTCACAAAAATAATGAATTATATATTATTATTCAAAATAATTTCCTTTGCTATTCATACCGACAGTTTATGAATGCCACACCAAAAAAACAGGTTTCTTATGGAGCGAATCAGTGATCGAGTAATTCTCGTACATTTCATATGAATTGTAATGTTGTTCATGTAGAGCGTGTGCGCATAAGTGGGCCATTTGAAAAATGCATATTTTATCGGCAATAAATGAAAAGCTGAATGATTTATCTTCAAAATGATGAGTTTATCAGAAAAGCTGAACCCTAATATTTACCAGTGGAAATCAATATATTTTAAACGATCGCCACGAATTGCTATAGTATCCCATCCGATCAAACCATTTATTTAGTATATAAAAGATTGTTTGGGGTTGAATCTCATGAATGCCAACTTCGATCTAGTGTTTCAAGATATCAATCGTTTCTGGATGTTTCAGTATAACACTCATCTTCAATGGACTCCCACAAAAAATAGCCCTCCGAGGTGAAAGTGAGCATCGTTGCTGAAGATTGTTTTTTAGGAAAATGCTCATCTTTGGCCATGCGATCATTAAACCACCGAGGGAAATGGAAACGCATCGTATGGTCACGAAGCTTCACTTTTTGCATTAGTTGTATTTTGTGAGCCGTCAAACCCAGGTCTTCATGCAAAATTTTCCTCAGAGAAGTCCGAGAAATGTTCAGTTCTTGAGCACGATGATGAGTTGATGTTAATGGACGTTCAGCCATATTTTGGGCTACAACAACAAGGTTTTCAGGTAGCCCAATAGACGAGAAAGCGAATGTGTTGTTTTGTCAAACAACAATGCAGTTTTCGCGAAAAACTTGATCCACATATTGCCGCGAGGGCATTTCATTTCAATCGAATTTTCCGCGTAAATTTTTGACAATTTGGATGAAAGATTCACTACTTTAGAAATAAATTTTCAATATTTCTGAGTTTTGTTCAAGCGCATATTGACTCATTTCGGTAATTTCAAATATTAAACTAGCTTTCTGTCAAAACACGAATGACAAGAGTGTTGCCAAACGCGAAATAACAACTATTTGAAAAGGCAAACTCTAGATGACCCAGCCTCTAAAATGGATTATCATAAAATGAAAAAGTCATCGTAAACAATGACACAGCCGCTGTTAAAAAGGAAAAGAAAAATTACTACACTAAATATATAAATGACTCTAATAATCTAAAGACTTCTTGGGCCCATCTGAAGAGAATCGGTTTCATCAAAAGTAAAAATATAGTATTGCCCTCTGAGTTTAATGATATCGATAGTATGAATCGTCATTTTTTGAATTCTGTACCTGATCTGTCTCCTGATGGTGACTTGTTAGCTTTTTATTCTAATCGAGATAATTGCATCGCAGCTAGTAACTTTAATTTTAAAACAGTTGGCGAGATTGAGGTATTGGAAATTATAAGGTCTATAGGTAATAAGGCTACTGGTCATGATGGCGTCAACATACACCCTGCATTTGTGTGTTCCTCACATACTGCCCCATATCACACATGTTTTGAATTTTTGCTTGCGGAATTCTATTTTTCCGAGTCAATGGAAGAAGGCCCTCGTTATTCCCGTGCCGAAGGTCATTAATCCTAAGGACCTGAATGGTTTACGACCGATAAGCATTTTGCCTACCTTGTCAAAAATTTTGGAAAAAAATCATTAGCAAACAAGTTTGGTCACACTTGGATCAGAACAAAATAATTCCACCTACACAGTCAGGATTTAGAGTGAATCACAGTTGTACAACTGCATTGTTACATATAACTGACGATATAATAAGGGCTACAGATCAGGGTAAGTTGACTTTGTTGACACTCCTAGATTACTCTAAAGCTTTTGACAGCCTCAATCACAAAATGTTTGACGCAATTTTAGTACATCTTGGTTTTTCTGAGGACTCGGTTAGGCTTCTTTCCTCTTATTTGGTGAATCGGTTTCAGGCGGTTTTTCATGGTGGTAGAGTGTCATCATTTTTAGAAATATGCAAAGGTGTACCGCAGGGTTCCATATTGGGACCACTGCTTTTTATCATGTATATTTCGCTATTCATAAAGTTCATGATATCTTGTTTGATGCATATTTACGCGGATGACAGTCAGTTATATATCTCTTACTACCCGGATGAAAGTGTCCAAGCTATTACAGCATTAAATCTGGATTTGAGTATCATTCATGAGGTAGGCACGAAGCACTGCTTGCAGCTCAATACCAACAAAACAGTTGCTATCTTGTTTGGAAGAAGAAATGACAGAAAGAGGTTTCTCCATTGTGATTACCCTATTGCTATTGGCCCTGAAAGCGTTGAGTTGTGCGATAAAGTTAGAGATTTGGGTGTTTGGTTAGATTACGGAATGCGATTTACAGAACATGTTTCTTTTTGTTTGCGGAAGGCTTATGGTATGCTGAAAATTATTTATGGACACAGGGAATTTTTGTCGAGAAAGGTGAAAGTAATGCTATGTGAGTCTCTTGTTCTTTCTCATATGAACTATGCTGACTCGGTTTATGGTCCCTGCCTTAATTTTACGGATAAGCGTCGCGTCCAAAAACTTCAGAACTCTTGTCTACGCTTAATTTTTGGTATAAGAAAATTCGATAGAATAAGCCATACTTTGCGGGATATAAATTGGCTCAGCATGGAAAATAGGAGATTTCTCCACTCGGCCATATTATTCATGAAAATTATGAACTCCAAGACCCCGCCTTATCTTTACAACAAGATCACTTACCGTTCTGATGTCCATAATTTGAATATCCGTTTTAGGGGTACACTAACTCCGCCTCTATATGTAACTCAGTTTTTTCGACGGTCATTTTCATATTTTATCACATCATGCATCAATAGCATTTCTGTGGATGTCAGGAGGGTGACTGATATGAGTCGTGTTAGAACCTTGTTGTATGGACAGCTTATGAATCAACAGGTGGAACTGTTGTCGAGGTGAATTAAGGAATACTTTTTTTTTTTTTTATTATTATGATTTGATTACCAGGGTAATGATAGCATATCAATGAACTTTGTATTTATTTTTGATACTTAATTCTGTTAATCGAGCTTGAATTTTTTGTTTGTTTTTTTTTTTCAATGAATTGTGGGTTAGATTGAACAGTGCACTTTCTTAATGCACTGGATCTCGCCCTTTCATTATGTATATAATAATGTAATTTACTGAAATAATATTGATTGAATAAAGGCCTTTATTATTATTATTATTATTATTATTAAATATAAGACATTATTTTGTTGTTTCATTGTATTCGTTCATACCTCGGAAATCACCAAGTCGTCAAGTACAACTTGACCCTCTGTGGTACGCTTTTGTTGACCAGTTCATCTACTTCGTCTTAATAGTAATATAGCTTTAAAATTGTAGATCCGAATACAAAAAACTCAAAAATATATCCTTAAAATGTACCGAAGGTTTTTCGGAGAAAATTGCTACATACCCCAAAAATAAATATTATTCAAGAACCACATTCGAAACTTATTCAGTTAATTCGTGACAATCAGAATAACCTTATTCAAGCTTCAAATACAGTCATTCTGTTACCGTAGAAGCAAATTGAAACAATTATTCCTTCTGAGTGTAACACTTCTAATATCAGAGAGTTCATCCAGTCCGGTGCAACAGTGCATCCAATAGTTAGAATCTGAAGCGCACATACGCACGCCAAATAAAACACCAACGTTTCCAATATCCGTCACAATCGAAGGGTTTCAGCCGTTTGCTGATCCATCCTTGACAATCCGAAAATCTATCACTCAAACGCGTCAGTCGGGATGAGCGGAAATTGAAAGAGATCGATCCCTAAACTCCTCCTGTGGGACTCGGACAGCCCGATCCGAACCTGATTTCCAGACGGTTTCGTTTTATTGGGATCTATTCGAGTTATTCTGCATATGTTACGAAGAATCCGTTTTACGGGATATGGTTACTCTGGATCGGATTGCTTCCTATTGTGGGACCGACCGTGGGGGGAAGGAGGTAAGAAAACGATTATCCCGGTCTGGAATACCTACGCGTAGGAGAATTTTTCTGGGATGTCGCCGGTTACTCAGATAAAAGGGAATTGATGAAGAATGGTTCATCTGATTCTGATCGTTTGACTCCAGAGTCATAGGGACTTGACGTTTTCGAATACCGATTGCCCTTGTTATTTTACGAAAATTTTCCGATACTCATATATCTTTGAAATTTTTATTTCAATAGTGTTATAATTCTACATCGAACAAGGACTTTTTACTTGGCATGTACATCTATCTCATTTTTTCCTAGAAACCTAAGTGGAATAGTAGAAACGAAAATAGCCAGATGTCGTTTCGGAATTCTACCTGCGCTACATTTCGACCCCTTAAGCAGTCTCATTTTTTGTCACTTACCCATAAAGCACCGTTAAAAATAGAACCCTCGAAGTCGTTTGTTAGCACTCGGCCTACAAACACACCGATTTTTTCTGACGCTGTCTTTTCGACCAGACGGTCATTTTCTCTTTGTCAAAACTCAAGAGTTATAATCACATATATCTTTCTTTTGTATAAGTTTATATTCGCGTTCACTTTAACCTTCCAAGGAACATCCACTCTTATTAACTCAATAAAAGGCCTGGAAGTGAATGCATTATCTTTATTATTTGTTTTTAATTAGATATTAATTGTGTAAAATTAATCGACAAGTGAACCGAATAGTGAACTCTGTGAAAGCGAACAACGGTGAAAAAGTTCAAAAAACTACCCCACGAACAAGATAGTATTTTCACCGCAATTATAGTTCAAACAACGCCGAAAAAAATCCTCTCAACATTTTAGCAAAACAATTCCAAAAGTGTACATCGTAATATATGTATTTAGGCTGCAAATAAACAATTAAAACTAATTATACATGTTGGAAGTATGCTCATCCTGGAATTTGCATACTAATTGATTGACGTTCAGTGGCGGCTCGTGGTACTTAAAACAGTTGAGGAGGAATATATTTCTACGCAACCTTGGTGCTCACACACCTGAGGTATTATTTCTTCAAGCGTTGACCTCTTATATGGAGGTCATCGCCAATAGCGCTACTGAAACCATGAAAAAATCTTTTAAACTCTATAATGTATTAACAAGAAATAATAATTAAAAAACATAAAATTAACAAATATCAAGTTTTCTGCTTCTCTGGAGTAGAATGGAAAATTAAAAAATACAAAATAATTTCCTTATTATAAATACCTATTATGTATATATATATATATATATACAAAAAATAATAAGTAACAAATAAGGAGGCCAAAATGATAAACACATTGCTGCTTATTTGTTATTTACTTGAATAAAATACAAAACGATATAAAAACATGTTTCATCATTTTTTACTCTTTATACATCAAGTCTATTCGACGGTTTTTTGAAATTGCAAATTTATGTAAAATATCATAAAAAATTGGGGATCCTCACTAACACTTTGTACTATTTCTTTTTCTATAGCCAAGATTGACAAACCTGTTAGGCGCTCTTGTGTCGTCGTATTTCTTAAATATGTTTTTATGCGCTTAAGACATAAAAAATTTCTTTCGACCGAAACACTTGTTGCTGGAAAAGTTAACACTAGGCAAAAGAGCTTGTATGTTCGATTTTTAATTCCTTGTATATAATCTCTAATACTTGCTGAACGTCTAGATTATAAAACTGTTCGTCCCTGTATAAAACACTAAGTTCGTTTTTCAGCCGATCTATTTTGAAGACATGAGGATACACTTTTAACAAAGATTCAAATGATTTATCGGGAAAATTCGTTGTATATTCAGTAAATTTGAAAGAGTCTACTAATGAAAGAAAATTTAAATCGTGTCAAACAGTGTTGCAATCTCGGCGATGTGCACGCAGTAAGCCCAATTTCATGGGCCTCAATCCGTTCGAAAATTCCCGTATTATGCCCGCCAAGTGGTAGTAAAGTGGTGGGGGTGCGTGGCAGCTACCAAGACGTTCGACTAGAGATTTGTGACGTATATGAAGCTCAAATTTCTGGGGTAACTATAATGTTATTATGCGGTCGGACAACGATTTCAGCGTTTAGAATTAAAGTTGGATAGTGAGAAGGGGTGCGCGCTTAATTTGAAAGTAATATTTTCAACTTTGATGATAATTAGATGTTTTGATAATTTATTTCAGTGACTGGAAATTAGTTGAAATCATTTTAAATTTAACTAAATAATGTGTCGACAATTTCACATTTCATTAATTTTTACATGTGAAGCCCGGCCTCGGTTGCTTCATACGACGAGCCGCCACTGTTGACGTTAATCAATTACTAGGAAGCATTCATAAACCAAGCGATTCTTTCATTGGTCCATACCAGCCGGATCTTTCCACAAGTGGTCCTTCGAAATCTCAAGAAAAATCAGAAGAAACAAGCCGTTGAGGATACAGCAATACAAATTGCAGACATTCATCTCCAGTGCAGCCCGTGACGACTCAACTGATAATAGATACGGAAGTATTTTTTGTTACGAAAATATCTCTGCATATTTTAGAACTTTGTATTATTCTCGATTATAATATTTTTATTATTTAGCTGTATTGACAATTAATTTTCATAATAATATTTCTATATCTCATGATAAAATCTCTTTATATTGATTTTCTCATTTTCCATTTCATGCTTCCGAAAGTAAACCTGAACAAATCACTTTTTCTTTAAGAATATCGAACATATTTTTATTTCAATATAATGCTTGGACTTTGCCATTATGTGTGGAATACAACATCATTTAAATATATTCTGCGTGATCTCTTACAGGACTCGATCCCAGTGAGGTAATTTTTGATGAGTCGCAGGCATACTTTGGCCAATATCTCACCAATAACTTGACCGATGTTGGTTTTCAGATCGTTAATAGTCTGAGGATTATCGTCATAAGCAAAGACCTTCGCATAACCCCACAAAAAAAATTCAAAGGACATAAATCACATTAATCACTGTGGTCAAGTCACATCGCCAAAGCAAGTAATTACTTGTTGGACGAGTCCTAAGAAATTTTCTGGCAATAAAGCCAAAACGGGTTGTGTTGTTTGGCTTTTTGCACTATCTTATTGGAAGCACATCTCTTCCAATTTCATATCATTAATTTCAGGCTACAATACAATGGTACTCATTCGGCTATAGCGATGAGAATTAACTGTTTGAGTGACACATTCTTCATTCTCAAAGTAGTACCACTAGACCTAATTGCATCATGCAGTGACTTTTTGTGGATTTAATGGTCTCTCAGCAGTTACATGAAGATTTTCACTGCTCCAGATGCGAAAATTCCGCTTGTTTACATAGCCACCGAATGAAAAATGTGCTTCGTCGCTGAAGAAAATTCGATGCGATAAATCGTCATCCAAACGTTTTTGCCCAAGTACCTAATCGGCATATGTTCTACGCATTCTGTGGTCAGCTGGAAATAGTTCTTCTGTCAACTGAACCTTATAAAAATGGAGATGCAAATCCAGATGCAAAATATGCCACAGCGTGCCGTAAGATAGTCCCAAATATTGTGCGCGCCGATGAATTGATAAATCTTTATTTCCTTCAACACTTTCACTTTCAGTAGCATTTACATGATGTATGGACCTTTAGACATCAGTAGGAGATTCAGCCACTTCGAATTTTTTCAGGGTATTACCAATTATATGTTTATATGTCGATCATAATTTGCACGAAACGTTTTCACAATTTTCACACGGTCAGCAGTGGATAAACGATCCAAATTGTTAAAAGGCATATGACATATGTCATTGAAACAGTGCTGTGAATTCCAGACTATGAAAAAAGAAAAACCCTTATTCACTCAAATTGACAAAATAATCTCAAAAATGTAGGTTTTTGAGGTTCATGATAAAGGTGCTCACTTCAGGCCGTAGGTTGATATTAAGTTTTTTCCATATTATAACCTCCCGAAACACATTGGGAAAAATGTTAATGTTATATCCGAGCATGCTGTATATTTTTATTTAATTACTTCGACGACACCACTTATGGCTCAAAGAGCTATTTGAAACCTTGAAGAATGTTTTCTTGAAAGGTTGAATTGTGTAGTCTCCTTGTGAACATTACAGATATACCAACTTAACTTCTATATTAATTTCAAGCTTGATGTTCCATATAAATATTGATTTGAACCATCAAGTTATCCAGGGCTATGTCACATATTCAACCCGCCTTACAAAACCTTCTGAGTGCTGAAGCCGCCAGAATAAACATTTTCCGGTGAGAAAAATGTATTGAAAAACCTCTCCCTGGAAAAGTAAATATTCCATGCGATTTCAATTCCGGCCCATCGAATGTAAATAAAGAAAGATTTCACCGTTCCTACCTTTCACAATTTTCCACGGCCATCTCACGGGTCAAAGTGAACACATCCAGCCCGATATAACGGGAGGAAGAACTCGAAATGTACAATAATGGGGATATTTTCGGTCCGGCGACTTCGAGAAAAAGACCCGGAGTTCACGGACTATTGGGAAACTTAGCGAGGACACCGGATCATTAAGGTCCTAATTCGTTCTACGACGCCGGATGCGTATGCTTCCATCAGTCAATCCTGTGACTTTCGGCAACGTAGCAATCGATTTATGGAATTCGCTAGTTTTATTGGAATAGATCCCAGGTACGGATTATTATAATTCTGACAAGAATATCAAGCATTTTCAGTCTAGCTCTAATGTACTTTCCTTTCTTTATACTTCGGTACATAAAGTCATTAAAAAATTTCAAATGTTAACAAAATTCTAACCGGTGCAGAAAAGTTTACTTATTTCATGAATGTGAAATTCAGTTTGAACGACAATGAAACTTCGAACAATATTTATAATAAAAGTTTTCAAACTTGATCCTATATACCTGGAAACTAACTGAAATTACTTTTATTATTCTTTCTACTAGCCCTTCGTCAGATTAACTTTTCGCCGTTTTCAATGTTCTGCTTCTCCGCAGTATACGAAAAAGTTCCCTGCTATTTTATTTCCCTATGCAAATGTGTGCACCAAATAAATAGCAGGTCAATATTCAGAATGATTTAAAACGACACTATGTTCTAATAGCGTTTAGAAGCTATCGCAAAATAATATTGGTGTTTCTTACTTTCTAGCAGAGGCTAGGACAGTGACTCAAAGCTGTGTGAATTACGTAGAAAAATTCATATCTAATGTTCGAATTTACATCAAACAAGGAATTTTTAATTTACTATGTAGGTGCATAACAATTATGATCCCAGAAAAAAGAAAAGAAACCTTTGAGCCTGGTAAGGACCGAAAACTTCACAGCTTTCTTAGAAACCCATTAGAAGAGAAGCCGTTTAAAAACGACAATAATCGAATGTCGTATCGGAATTTACCTGACCACATTTCAAGCCGAAGAAAGACTCTCATTCTGGCAGACAGCAAAAAGGTTCGGTTGAAGACATTCCCTCGACCAGATGGTCACACAATACTCACGCTGTACAAACAAGACGGCTCCGAATACATTATTCTTTTTGTCTCAACTCAAGTTAGAATCACACATGTCTCTCTAGTCTTGAATTGTTTTATATTCGCATTTCACTCCAACTTTCAAGGAACACCCTCTCTCAATAACACAGTAACAGACTAAAGGCTTGGAAGTGAATGTATTATCAACATCATTTATTTTTAATTATTATTATTATTATCATTATTATCTTGATACTCCTAGATATTCTAGATAGTAATTTGTTAAAAGTGAACCCAACAGTGAAACCAATAAAAGTGAACTTAGTGAAAATGATCAACGGTGAAGGAGCCCAAAGAAGAACTTTTTCAGAAACAAGATAGTGTTTTCACAGCAATAAGAGTTAAAACACATTGAACCACTCCCTCAATCTGGGTAAACAAATCATACATGTAAAATTGTAATATACGTATTTAGGCTATAAATAAACCATAAAAGTTCAATATATATCCCTCTGTCATCCCCATTTGAAGTCTGCTCAACCAAGAATCTGCACACTAATGGTTCGCGTTTAATCAATTATAAGGAAAAATTCAAAAAGGTATCTCTACATACCAAGCAATTCTTTACATCCATTATTCCGATGCTTTTTTATGGAGAAAAAATACAATGAATTATTCAGATGAAGAATTAACAGAATAGATCCATTTTTATAATGAGCTATATTCTATTAGGCAAGGCCTGAGAGCTCACATTGTTCTTACTCTGGGTGATATAAATTTTTCTGATTCGACATGGATGAGGAGTTTAAATATTAGGGTGGTCCTTATTTCGGGTTTGTTCGAATTTTTCTTCACGATATACCTAAATCGGATCGAAATATATAAAAAAAAATTCATGCCAATTTATAGCTCTTAATTTTAATATTAACTCGTGCCCCCCGACAGACAAAGTTTTAAATAGAAATAACATGGAAAAAGTTTTATTATTACTTCAGAATTTTTACGTCCTTAACTAACGAACAAATCGTATTGACAAATGATATTTTTCATGTAGAATTTAACGCTCTACAAAAAAGGTCTCTTATGATTTTTCAATAACTCTAACGGTTTCAAAGTTATTTGAGGTTAAATGTGTAATTATTGTCATTTTCATAGTTTTTTATATTTTTTTGGTTATTTAATGATCCTAAAATTATAGATGAGTTATTAGTTGTAATCTCAATGGTTCTCTTCTTCAGAAAATTCATAGGGTATCAGTAAATCTAAAATGGTAGTTACACCAATTTGTTTTACACCTGAGTTATAGTAAGTTTTAAGTTTTTTTATTTAGTTTTTGGGATACACAAGATATTTTGGCCATATTATAAGAAAATTTTTATTTTCATTGGTACAATTATTGAATAACTTTCTATCATCTAACAGTATAAAAGCTCCGTATCATGATCTACAATTCATTAAAGAGTTACACAACTTTAAGGCAATCAACAGTAACCTTGCTACTGTAGCAATTAATAGATTTATGAACCATCTATGGTATTTATCACCAGCGTTAGCAACCATGGCAATTTTTGATGAAGATTTTCCATTAGAAACAAAATTGAAAATTGTGGCTAAGCTGAGAACAGAGGAAGAAAAAATTTTAATCGATGCTATTCCGGAAGAAGATCTGGATTATACAAGTGAAAAATCTAGCGTAAAACGCTTTCAAACCAAGAACATAAGTGACTTATTGTATAACGATATCGATTTTTTTGTAACTGCAGAATCGATCAAATTTTTCGAAAGATTTGAGCTACAAACAGAATTTTTACAAATTCATCCTTCTGAATGGACTAATAATGAAAGCTATAAAACTGCAGTACGGTTCGTCGGAAAACTATCGGTTGTGAATGACTGTGCTGAGAGAGGAGTTAAATTAGTGCAAGATTTTTGTAAACACTATACCAAAGATGAAAAACAAATGCAGTATGTATTACAAGTGGTTAAAGATCATCGTCAAATGTTTCCTGACCGCTTAAAAAAACAAATGTAACAACTTCATAAAAGTATTTATCATTGAAAATAAAAATAATATTGGTATTTTTTTCAATTCGGAGAAATTTTAATGACAAATTTTTTCGATTGATTGATAATTTTTTCTTAGAGAATACGCCAATAACCAATCTATAATTTTAGGATCATTAAATAACCAAAAAAATATATAAAACTATGAAAATGACAATAGTTACACATTCAACCTCGAATAACTTTGAAACCGTTAGAGTTATCAAAAAATCATGGGAGACCTTTTTTGTAGAGCGTTAAATTCTACATAAAACATATCATTTGTCAATACGATTTGTTCGTTAATTAATGACGTAAAAATTCTGAAGTAATAATAAAACTTTTTCCATGTTATTTCTATTTAAAACTTTGTCTGTCGGGGGGCACGAGTCAATATTAAAATTAAGAGCTATAAATTGGCATGAATTTTTTTTTATATATTTCGAACCGATTTAGGACTATCGTGAAGAAAAATTCGAACAAACCCGAAATAAGGACCACCCTAATAAATATAGATAAACGAAGCTATAATATTGATAGTATGATTGAAGAATAATTAGTTGATATTTCATTTCTAGAGTTATCATAATTTAATTCTATAAAAACAGTAACAATAAAATTCTAGATTAAATTTCTTTGATAATTATAAGTGGTATTCAGAAATGTGATTCACCTGCTGTACCTAAGGACAAGCACCACCTTACAATTGAGTTTGTATTAGATGTTGAAAACTTGAGAAGATGTGATCATTACTTTTTAATTTAAATGCTGATTATAATTTAATAAACCACCCATTACCTATAGTAATGTTCAGATCTGTGCCGAGCACTGAGAAGAAGTGTTTCGAGCAAAACGCATTAAGCCCTATTGACAAATGCTCCGGAATCTCGAGCACTAAGCCCTTACTTTTTAAGAAACGCTCGCGATCACAAAGCACTTTCAGAAAGTAATTCGTTCACAAGAGCACCGAGCACTAAGCACTTTTTAAGATGACCCTTCGTCTTCTTCGGCTAAATGACTGTGATTTTGTAATTTTTGGTCGAAAATGATCTTGTAAGACTATATGGAGGAAAACATATAGAAATTGAGACGCCAGACGGAACCATTCAACCGATTTTATCCATTAACATCTCAATTCTCTCCTTCGAAAGTTATCGTGTTTAGGAAAAACCTATATCCCTGAAAAATTGCAGGGTGGGTTCAGAGCCTAAATATCTCGGCTAATTCTTCAATAGGCATAATCGGTCTGGTAGTTACGGAGTTATTGTTATTAAAATAATTATATGTTTTTGTTTCATAACTTCTGAAATGGACAGCTTCGTGTGAATTTTCGTTATGATGGTGTTATCAAGAAATTGAAAAAATAAGTTTATTTATATTATTCCCACAATTTAGAAACTAATAATACGATTCAATTGATATTTGTATTAGTATTTAAATGTAAGGAGATCGGTCATTTGCCCATGTATGCTTTAAATCTACGCATTTCTATGCGGACAATAGTCGCTCACAAAATATATATTTTTTTAAATCTTCTTATTTCAAGAAACTCATGAAATTTTGCACGAACCATTCCACATTAATGCGTTCTATCGAATTTTTTCAAACCCTTCACAAGGGAATCCTAACTTCCAGATAGAATATATCTATGCTCCCAGCTGTCAGCTGACGCTTTGAAACACTTTGAGAGCATTTTGTCTTTTTCATAACCTCGTTTTTGAGCTGAAAAAAAACAATCATTTGATCTCATAAAGTAAATACATATATACTCCATTCACTTATATAAAAGCACTCGGTTGGCCATGCTTTAACTTCATTAAGGTTGTTTAATTTATTTTTTCATTTAACTGAAAGCGATTGGTACTCGTGTAATGCTGTCAAAGTCCAAAGATGTTGCCAATTCTTACGTATTTATGTAAAATGCTTTATCGAAAGGTCGAAATTACTAAGACCTTCATATAGAACAGACAACATCACAGAATTATCTGACAAGAAAATGACCCTAACCTAAAATTATTTTAATAGAAATTTCACAGACATGGCTCTTTGTCTTCGACTTAACTTGTGTTCGGACAATTTTTTCCGTACTTACTTGGACTATCCCCGATCATTCTGCAAAATTTAAGCCTTGCACCGAGTGACTCCAACCCCTCCGTAGCCAGCTCTTGGTCTAATACCGTGATTTCTGTTTTATCAGACAATTTTTTTTTAAGACGGAGTGACGAAAAACTGAGAAATAGTTACCATTCAGATGCTTTCTGATACGTCTCTGTTTTAGCTCTTCCTCTTGACAATCTGCGTCGGTTATTTCTGCGTTTTCCCCACATTTTTCGGTAAATTTAGGGGAGGGCTTTAAGCTGTGACATGAAAATAAATAAATGGAATTGGATTCAGTTCATCAATAGAAAAATTTATTGGGATAAATTTATTATAGAAAGCATGATTTATGAATGATATACAAGATACAGGATGCTGTAAGCAAGCAAGGGCGGAACCAGCGTTCAATTCAGTGGGGTGTCATATATTATACATATTGCAATTATAGTCATATGTATATGTTGCAGAAACAAAGTCATTATTATTATTATTAGTTAATATATATTTATATATATATATATATATATATATAAATAAATCTAATAATAAGTAATAAAATAAAATAAAGAATAATAAATCTAATGACAAAAAATAGCTTTTAGGTCAAAATAATTTTAATCAAATAACAAAATCAATTTTTCTCCTTTGTCGTCTCGAGAAACGAGTTATGACCTGCTCCACTTGAATCGGTATGCATTTGTGAACATGGAGAAGTGCCAATCCAGTTAGGCGATCTTCTACCATTGAAGCTCTAAGTTTTGAGCGTGGAGAGGGACCGTTCTGCTCTGTCTACACTAACTGTGTAGTGTAGCAAGAATATATGAAAATTTTCTCACATTAGGATACATTTCAGTATCACAATTTTCTATAAGATGAGAAATCGACTGCGAAATATTATGATACCGCTGCAATTTTACCTTCGACAGCAGATATTCATTTATAATTACTGAAACTGAAGTATTGTCTATTATCAGTTTATAGTCGTTTGCAAGCTGTTGAACAGTTTCATTGTTTTCATCTTCATTAGTATAATCGACTTCTGGAATAAAAATACCTAGTTGAAATAATTTTAGTACTTCTGGAGACAGATGGTCCTCTAAGTCATTTATTATAGAATCTATAAGAGGGATGATACAGCCTTGCGGAAATACTCTTTAGCAGATTCTGCAAGATGGTTATTGGCTTTATGTGTTTGTCGTGATACTATTCTGGGGCATTTAATTTCTGCATCTAATTGCTCAGCTACTTCTTTTGCCCCTTCAAAAAGCTGTATGAAAATTGTGACATCCTTTTCCCTTTTATTTTGAAGGACAGTCATTGTATCATTTATGGCATCCGTAGCCCTTTTTAAATCAATTGACCTCGTTAACAATTTTCTACTTAAGACTATTGTTGTACCTGAAAAATATTAAGTTATCTTTAAGCTACTTTTTGGCTCCTTTTGTGATATAAACGGTAATTTGAACTATCTATGTTGAAATGCTCAGAAGTAACTAATAAAATAAATTAGTCAGATTTTAAGTTCATGCATTAGTGCCTAAGAATAATAAACAAAATATTTAGGTACATAGAACATCACTCTTGCAGATGGGTGATATGATGAAGTCCGAACTGCGCAACATTTGCAGTAAGCAATGCGCGTCATTGGCAGTTTTGTGGTCTCGCCAAGTAGAAATTTTTTCCAGAGCGCTAAAAACCTACATCCAGCCAAGGGGGGTCATAACCCTCATTGACACCATCCCCTCCTGGATCCGCTCTTGTAAACAAGTAGCCAAAGTTCAGAGGGATATTCCCAAAAGTCAAAATAAAAAAGTGCACATCAACAGTATGATCTATCCGGCTGAATTTTCGGTTTATGTGTCTACATGTGATTTTTTAATAAGCTTTAATACCTCAGAAGAGACTGAAGGAAAAATCCTGAAACTTAGTATGAGTCTTGATAGTTTACCCTTACCTACCCTTGAATGTCGTTTTTGCTTTTTCACAATGGCGGCTACCAAAAATTTTCAAAATCATGTTGAAAACAATTCAAAATAACCAACATTCAGAACTGGAATTTTATACATAAATAAAATTTTCGAGGAATATGAAAGGAATTACGGTTCATACCAAATTTAATGATTTCATATCTTAGATCACTTATGAGATATTAAGCTTTTTCAAAAAATCACATATAGATAGATGAACCCAAAACGGAGCGAGATAGACCATATGACATTATTTATTACTTGTCTTGTTCATTGGAATACCCTCTATAAATTTGGCTTCTCTCTGACGGGGGTTCTTTGGAAAAACTACAGGAAAGCTGTTTTTTACTACACCTTTCTTTCGTGATTTTTAATATTAACCAAATGTCCTAATTGTTTCATGTTCCGCTATAGAGATAGATTTTCAGGTGAAGATTTTTCAAGTTTGTTTCTCTGAGCAGAAAAGTTTCCGGTTTATTTTATTGCTGTCAATGAGATACGAAACGATTAGTGAGGACAACATCTAAGAGATATTCTATATTTCGAAAATGCGCCTACAACATGGAGGAATTACATTCTCTAGATGCTCAACTTCCTTACTAAGGATATGTTACAAGCAGAGATGCCTGTGTTTGAACTCCGAACTACTTGTAATATGGAGCGGAATTCAAATAGTATCCTAATGATATTTGACAGAATGCAGACTTCGCCTAAGAGTTCGAGCCATTTTAAATTGAGTTAATCGATAATAAACACTCAAGTTCTCAACTCGCTCAAACTCTCTCCAAGAGTGAGGGGGATTTTGGAGGAGAAAAAAATATAAATGAAATAATTCATTCACATTTGGCTTTATTACAATGAAATAAAAACAGGTCGAGTTATTTTTCTCGAAAAAATTTCTGAATCATCAATATTTTATACTATATAGAGTTTCTCTATTTTGTTTCTGAACTTATATGAATATTTTATTTAAATATGCAATAAATATCGATAACACTGGTGTAATGTATTAATGAGAATAATGTAAATTTTGACAGCACTTCTCGTCTCCTATGAAGTTATTATCAAACTGATAGAAAGATTTAATCTATATTTTTATCACTATTCAAGTAATAATAATAATAATCCTGTAAGACATTTGACATGTATAGGACCAGTCATATAATATGTGAACAATCACAATTTAACTGAAAAATATTCTAACCGAGTAAAAATATTTTTTTAAAAGTTTATCCTTAACTACATTTCTAAATTCTTTAAGACTAAGTGATTGTATACTTCTTGGAAGATGATTAAAAAGCTTCATACATTGATAGAAGGGGGAATTTTCAAACTTAGTAGTTCTGTGGTTCGGTATAGACATAATTCTATCATTTCTAATGTAATAGCTATGAAATACTGAGAGCTTCGCTATATTGTTTTCATTCTCTTTAGCATACAAGAGGCATCTGAATATAAATATTGATACAACTGTCAAAATATTATTGTTCTTGAAAAAAGATCTGCATCAAGTTGGAGGTGCAATATTTAACATTATTCGCAGAATCCGTTTTCGTGCTATAAATACTCTACCAACTTCGGATGAGTTTTCCCATAAGATAATATTATAAGAGATGTGGCTGAACACAAGACTGTAGTAAACATTCATAAGTGACTGTAGGAATCATATTTATATTTCTACTTATAGCATAGAAGGAGCTTTTTAGTTTTTTGCGTACAGAATGAACATGCGAACACCACTTTAAGTTCTGATCGAGGTATATTCCCAGAAATCTCGCACTTTGCTGAGATTCTATAATAAAATCCAAATACCGTAACGTTAATCTATTGGAATCGTCATTCCTATTTTTAAAGTGAATGGCATTCTTTTTTGCTGATATTGAAGATTAAGTTATTTTGACGATACCAGTCTACAAAACAGTGTAACAAGAGTTGACATAAAGTCTGCAATTCATCAAACGTCTTGGCGCTAATCACCACTGAGGTATCATCAGCAAACAAAACCAATCTCAATATGTGCATGACAAGATTAAAATCAGTGTAACCGGATGACAGAAAAAGCATGTTCTTCAAATTTACAGGAAAGCCGTTAATGAATAAAAGGAAAAGAAGTGGTCTCAGTACAGAACCCTGAAGTACGCCCAAATTAATATTCTCTTCTGGCGAGAAAGAGTTATTAACCTTTACAAGTATAGTTCTACTCTCTAGATAACTTTGAATCCATGTAAGAAATATACCCCTGAATCCCATGTTGTAACATTTATCGATAAGAAACCCATAGGAGATGGTATCAAAAGCCCGTGATAAATCAAAAAATAACCACGCGACGAACAAGTCTTTATCAAGGCAGTCATGCACAAACTCAACGAAAGATAAAGCTGCCGTGTGAGTTGAACGACGTGACCTGAAACCATGCTGTGAAGTGTCCAATATGTTCTACTTATCTATATAGTTCATCATTCGATTGTAAACACTTATTTCAAAATCTTTGGAGAAGACACTGAGAATAGAAATAGGTCTGTAATTAGCAACATCATGTACACCATTTTTTTATAAATGGATTTTTTCATAAAAATAGGCAATACGCCTGAGCTTATTGACAAATTAATCAAATGGCCGAAATAAGGTTCGATTGCAGCTCCAATATTTTCAGTATACGCACCGAAATATGATCAATGCCCGAACTCTTGTTTTTCAAATTATTTCTGATTAATGATCACCTCGTTGTCCAAAACTAGTTGAAAAAGAAGTTGAAATTCAAATTTGAAGAGGTCGTGCAGACATTGGACAAGTTAGCATTATAATTTTTTTTACTGAAGAAAAATATTTAGCAAATATAACCGCCAGATTTTTAGGGTGAACATATGATTTTCCATCAACAATCAACTCAATAGGCTTGCATTGTTTTAACGTTCGGTCAGTTTGGGGATTCACAATACTCCACACGGTTTTGTTTTCACTGTCAGAGGTTTCAATCAGGTTACTGAATTATCTAAATTTTGCTTCCTAAATTATCAAGTTGTATGAGGATTTGGCTCTCCTATAATTGTCATGAGTAGATTGGCATTTTATGTTTGTACACAGCCAATAAAAATTATTCAGAGTTTCCTTTGACAAGTGAATAGCGGGAGTTATTATCCATCGCTTGTCATATTTAGCATGATAAGAAGATTGAATTAACGGACAACACTTTTCGAAACCATCTTTATATAAGACATGAATGCTTCAAAGCATTCATCAACATCATGAAAACAATAAACAAAGCAGAAATCACAATTATTGATGAAATTGCTAAAATTGTCAAGATTTTGAGGACTCAAATCCCTGACCAATTTATGTGAAATAGTTTGTTTCGGGTAGAAACTCACTGGAAACTTGAGTGAAAGAACTCTATGGTCACTAACATAAGCCTCATAAACCTCAACAATAGATTTGGGAAAATTTACACCGGTCAAGATGTAATCAATCTTAGACATGGATGTCTGGCCATTAACATTTCTAAAAACCCTTGTGGGATTAACTGATGAAATATGTAAATTTTAACATTCAAGTAAGTCTAAGAATGAAATTCGATTAGGACATTCATCCTTCAAAATATCTACATTCAGATCTCCGCAAACAAGTATTATGTTGCATGATTTAAAAAAATCATTCAATGTGAAAGAAAAATGCATAACAAAAGATGGAAAGTTACCAAACAAGGTCGATATATAGAATAACGTATTTACAATCTTTAACTTCTAGTTTGGTTCCACAAACTTCAAACACCATTTTCTCAGAACATCTTGACATTGATAACCTCTTTGTAGGTATGTCCTCTTTAACATAGATCAACGACTGGGACGGCAATATGAACCGGCTGGACATATTCAGAAATAGTCATTGCCTCAACATTAACAGAAGTACACTAGTGCTCCGCAATACTGACAATGTCTGACATTTTTTCTTCGAAGAGGAACTCGAGAATATTAAGTTTATTAGATAGACATTGAACATTTATATGAAATATTGTTAATTATTCTCTGATAGGTGTGGATACAGCAAGTTTCCCGGTATCAACTGGTCCGGAGGTCGATTTGGTTTTCTTGGTTGAAAAAAAGCCTTGTTTGGCCAATTCATACCATTAAGTGCTGTGTCATACTCTGAACTGGCACTGAAAACTTTGAACGAGGAATAGCTTTCTTGAATTTTGACTTGAGTTTTTCACATTTTACGTCCGAGAAATTACCTTTGAGAAACTCTTAGAGATTTTCAGCTGTTGTTTATGGTTTCAGATTTGTAACATGAAAAACTTTATATTTTTCTACACCTTCAACAGGGGCATCGTCAGAAAAGCTGCCGACTACAAGTGAACGTTCTTGTTTAGTAAACTTTTTGCGGGAAACAATGTTCCACTCATCTCCCTTTTCTTGTGATATCTTAGAGTCCGATGAGATATTAATTTTGACAACATCAGAGTAAGTATTTCCAATAGCAACTCGTTATAATTTTTTATTGGATGAATCAGTTATAATATTCGAAGTTGTCGAGTTTGTAACTTTAGAGGTGGACAAATGAGTATCAGTATTTAGGCATTCGGGTCTTTAGTTTCCACATGAAAAGATAAACATCTCGATTTTCACTTCATTTTCAGCCTTTGGAAGTTTTTCAGTTCATAGTTTCTTTTGAAATAATATCAATTAAAATTCGATTCCTTTCTTCGAACAAAAAAAAAGCAAGTTTCAATAAGTTCCTACTAAAGGAATTATACTATCTAGATTTCATGATAGAAATATTTCTGTGTTTATATTACGAAAAATTCATACTAACGTGTTTTCACATTAACGCGATTGTGCGCTTTCTCCAAATGACTTAATATGTAAAAATATATTACATTCATATAACAGGAATAAATCCAAGAATTCCGAGCAGTATTAACTTTTACTACAAATCGGTTACCCATTGCTACACTTGAACACTCAAAGGTCCATTCGAAGTGAGTTCTCAACAGCGTTGATCCAGAGACTTCATTTTTTATTAAATGTAATGTTGACATTATATATGTGTCATAATAATGACACACTGAAATTTTCAGTTCGCAAAAGCAGAATAATTTTGTACAAAATCCATAGCGCAAATATCATAACATGAAGTAACTGCAATGCCAAAAGATTCATTGTAAGTACATTATTTTTTATTTTATCATATTTCAACATGTGATACTGGCTTAGTTCTTTCTTCAGCTTATATATGGAAACATATGTTCTTACATTTGAATTTGACGTAGAAACATAATGGCGACAATGAATTTCACATTTCTCCCCGCATTTTCTCGTTTTTTTCCGTATCGGAATCCGTTTCCGTGACGTAATTTACTTAAGCTGTCTGCCGAAGTAAATATTCTTGATATGCACAGGTGAGAATGTGTCCCAAGTGTCAAGATTTTGCCGCAACATTGTATGAAAAAGGTAAGACATTTTTCATGGAAGATTTGTTCTGCGGTCAATTTAACAAAATGACAAAGCATAGTGGAATGTGGAGAATAATATTTATTGCACTTTTGTTAGGCTCCCTCTATATCTGATTCTGTATAAATTTCTTTTACTCAGATTTTGTTTTAAACGCTATGTGAAGATAAATATTTCGTCAAAATTCCGTGTCAGTTTCAACAAAGAATGATAACGAAAAAATGGAATCATATTATTAATTGATATACAAAGGTATCGATTTCCTTTACTTGTGAAATTAATGATCTGTCAAATTGAACTTGAGTAACTGTATTTAAGAAGCACTGAGGACAAGAACAAAAAATTGTTTAACGTTTTTACATATATTGAGATTCTGTTCGTCTGAAATCATTCTCAACATAATATATGAAATAGAGTTTACAAGAAATAGTTTGACTGCCTTATGTTCGAAAAGTTCAATCAGCTCTCATTGATTTATTTATAGCTGATTTTGTATAAATTTTTTAGATTAAGTTTTTGTTTCGAATTGATACTGAAGATGAACGAAATTTCAACTATATAAAATGTTCATCAATTTTCATGAAGAATAAATAGTCATCCCATAATAAAGTTCGATTTCAAATGAAGAATAATAACGAAGAAAATGCATCCAGGTTATCAATTGATAAAATAATAAAAATGGTGTTAAAATAAAATAAATTACTACGTAAGACCTTCAGTAAATATCTTACGATATTTTTATATTTTTCGATACATATTTCGTCAAAGAAACAGTACTCTACAGATGACAAATTCTAAATTTATCAACAGCTTTTACAGAATCTTAAATATCAAACTTTAATTCTATAAAAATTTTTTCAAAACAACCTTTCAAAAATAAATTAAATAAATATCCTAGAAAACACAGTTTGAATTTATTAGACATAAAGAATTAACATTCATTACACAGCACCAAACGAATCGATAATATCCGAGGAAAATATAGAATATTAATTAAATTATTGAAAAAATAGATTGAGGATACAAGCGTTTGTTTCATAACGATATATTATGAAAACCAAATTCCAATTCTTAAATGCACAATACAACCTCATGAATTTCTTCGAAAAAAACTCTCTCCAAAAAGTTCCTTCAAAAAATCTCAAAACATATTTACTCCTTAGTCTCACTTCGTATCCAAAAAATAGAAATAATTAATTAAAATATATCTCTTTTGACCAATCACATGTCTTTCGACAAACAAACATAGAACACTACTGATTTTTATGAAAAGGAGATCCTCACGTATAATCTTATCTTATAATATATATAAATCTCGTGTCACAATGTTTTTCCTCAAGGGACTCCTAAACCACTTAACCGATTATAATAAAATTCGCACACCATGTGCAGTTCGATCCAACTTGAGAGATAGGATAGTTTAAATCTCAAATTATAGTCGCAATTTTAATTTATTGCTAATTATTTGTCTGTTATTATTTGACAGTCACAATTATCTGTTAACTCCAAATGATTCTAACTGATGTCGATACCTTTCGACTGGGTTGAGTAAGTAATCAATAGATGGCGCTGCTATGGTACATAGCATATACAAAAGTTTAGGTCTTTTATTTACCGATTGATGCAGTAAGAAGTCTGCCGGGTCAGCTGTCGAAAATAATAATAAAACTTCATGCTTCATTCAAAACTGCTTTTTTATTAAATACGGATTCGTTTGTTTCTTCTAAGATTGTATGATAAAAAAATTTAGGTCTTTTATTTATCGATTGATGCAGTACGAAATCTGCCGGGTCAACAAAAGTTTAGGTCTTTTATTTATCGATTGATGCAGTCTGCCGGGTCAGCTATTATTATTATATTATACAATAATTAAATTTTACAAAAGTTTAGGTCTTTCATTTATCGATTGATGCAGTACGAAGTTTGCCGGGTCAGCTAGTTTAATATATAATAATTATATTTTGGTTCTTCTCTCATAGATTTGGATATGATATAAGATATATGCTTAAAAAAAACTTTACCATTTTTGTGTTATTTCTATGGACGAACATGGAATGCATAGGGTTGGACTATTTAGAAAAAACTAGGTTCGTTTGTCGAAAGTCATTTGGTTGGTCAGGTGTGATATATTTTACTTTATTATTTTAGTATTTGAATACGAAGTGAGACTGAGAACTATGGGCGTGGAATTCCGAATGGCCTTTTTGAAGATATGCGGCTTGTTATGAGGTTTTTTTCAAAGAAACTTTTTAAAGAGTGTTATTTTTCTAATGAATTCTTGAGGTTATGTTGTGTATTTTAGGAGAGGAATTTAGTTTTCATAATACATCGTTATGAAACAAACGTTTGTATCCTCCAAGTATTTATTTGATAATTTATTTGATATTCTATATTTTCTTTGGATTCTTTTATTCCTTTTGGTGCTGTGTAATGAGCGTTAATTCCATATGTCTACTGAATTGAAACTGTGTTTTCTAAGATATTCATTTCATTAAATTTCAGAAAGTTTTTGAGTTAAAATTTGTAGTGAGGTTAAAAGAATTATTCTGTTTGATATTTGAGAGATCATCAATTAATATTTAAAAGGTACCAAGTTACTTTACTAGTGGCATTAATAATCCATCAAATCATCTAGTGATAATGTTATTTGGGAAGTACTGGTGACAAGGAGTTTGAAAGAAATAATACGATTGCCTTGTGTTGGAAAATTACAATAAGCTATTATTTGTGTGTTAAAACGATACTGGTAGCATCGAAAAGTGCTTACACGAAAGTCTTAAAAATCAAGCAACATCAACAAAAACGATCTGGAAGAAAAAGGCACCAATTCAAAGAAATCCGCATCAGACGGCAGCCGAATTTTCTGAATTTATGGGCATATCGGACTCGAGCATAATGATATATGAACTTGAACTGAAGCCCTGTAAAATACAAACAGAACGGGCTATAACATCATTATAGGCAAAATTCCGTGGAATGTGATACAAAAAAACTGTTCAATAGTGGGTAAACAAGCAACATGGTGGTGTGTATATACAGAATAACTTCAGCAATAATTCACTAAATTGAATTGCTTGCAGTAATTAAACATTGGTTTGTGTGATGATTTGGATAATTTTGAATGATATTGAAGTTAATCAGGAAATGTATATCCAGAGTTATATGCAATAAATTGTCAAAATATGATATACAAATAATTATTCTTATTTTTCTGCCATATTTATTGTATAATTTTCGAACAGGCTCTTCGAGAATAATATTCTTACGTTAATGAATAATACAATCATCGAAACCTTCTAAAATCTTTCTTCAGGTGTGTAGTTCAGTTTTTTCAATGAACTATGTTCAGTGTTTTCAACTACCGAAAAACGTATGCTCCTTAGTGGTAATTCCAGTTCCCAACAGAGAAAATAGTCTTCCAGCATCATATCGAGGAAATACAACGGTTATTGTTGAGTTCTTGGGCAGAAATTTGTTCAAAATGATAACCTTGTGGTACAAAATCCATGAATTGTTTTTTCAAATTTTTTTTTTTTGTTAGATAATACTGTTTACTGTATTTTGCTTTGGCTAGAATTTTGCGATAATATCAAAACTGTCAACATCAGCATCACTTTGGATTGAAATCAAAGTACTTTTTGAGTTTCTTCATAGTTTGAAAGTACCATTTCGCACCTAGTTTCCTGGTTTGCTTGTCGAACTCGTAAACCCATAATAACATCACCATTTGCGATACTTTTTCAGAATGTGAGGTCGAAATTAATTCTTTCTAACATGTTTTACACGATTGAGTTTCAGCTAAAAATTTTGGTTTCTTGGCAATAGTGCTAGTGGCACAGATATTTCCTCTTCTTTTCACACATGATTTTCAGTCACCATTTACTTCAATTACTCGTTGTAAAGTTCAGTTGTAAAAGTTAATGACCAGGCAAATCTTCTTCTATATCTTCAATGCTTTTGAATGCGCATGTTTTTAGGAGCCAATTAAATATATACTTCATGTAAGACTGAAGCCACACTCGAAACTTAATTTTCAGTGAAGAATTCAAAATTGTTTCTTTCTTCGATATTTTTACTCAGCGTCAAAATCGTAAAAGACAGATATGGCTCTGCAAACAAATTGAAGACGCTTAAACACCGTCTGAGTAAAGAGAACAGTTGTGTCAACCTACCGATGAAAAGGTTCTCAGAAACCTGTCCAAGCGGGCTGAATTCCCGGTCTTGATGACTTGGCATGCAACTGGAGCAGCATAAATTATCGAATTAAAAGGACTCATACCATTTTATAGAGTTTGGAGAAATGCAACATTTGCATTTCTTCACTACAATGGAGTTTCTACTCGGCAGACTTGAATATCGTCCTCTTTACAGACTATGATATTATCGAAATAACTAAAAATATGAGAAGCCTGACTTCAGGAAGAATTTTTCGTTGATCTATCTATTACACCTTCTTAAGTCAAGCTTAAATCAAAACGTTCGAATAAATAATCAATATTATTCAAAAATTCATACATATTCCAATCTCCACGGTAACTCGATATTTTAAAATAACCTGAACGGTAAGCGTAATGCTGGTAGAGCCAGTCCACCAGATGCGAGCAAAATTGAAATAGCTTTCTAAGAAATTCTTTCGTTAAACTATTATAACAATGGAAACTATGACATTCAATGTTGCCACTATACTGGATGCCCAGAAATCTGTAAGCTAACAAAAAACTATACGCGACAAGGTATACGCCAAGCACTTGCTTGGCTCGGCTGGGCCGATAGAGATCGGCGCAGCCTGTATACTGCAATTATACAACAATATTAGATAACTCGTAGGCGTCCTCGTCAGATTTTGACATACGATTCCAATGGGTCATCTTAAGCTATTACCATGAGATTTCAACCAGGCGTCCGTATACGGACGATCAGTTGGAGCCAGACGCCCGGAGAATAGTATTTTGACAATGTATGGACGCTCAGGAGGAGCTGTATTTATATATATATATATATATATATATATATATATATATATAAACAAATTTGTAACTTCTATGTTCTATGTTCTATGATCTATGATCTATGATATATGTTCTATGTCTGAGATTTTAACTTAAAAGTGTCACAAGTCATATTAAGTTAGCTGTTAGAAATCTGAGTTGAGAAACCCGAAGCAATAGCATTGTTTTCGATTTCTTCCAGGTTAGTAAGCTATTTTTTTATTTATTTGTATTTCTTTGTATGTTATCATTTTATTTAGTGTATGTTACTCTGTTATATTTTAAACTAAAGAAAATAAATTCTTCAAGAATCATGACATCAAATCGTCTAGTTCTTCAATGAAAAAAATAAGAATTGATTACATTCTTATAAATCAAAAACGTAAGCTATAATGACGATATCCATGAAGATTGGCATCGCTGTGGAAGCATCCAATACTGATAAGAAGAAAATACATACAAATTCAAATAGATCCAAACTGCGGAAACGGAAAATACATATTATGAAATAATAGAGTACAAGCAGGATACATCTGACCATCATGACCTTTTGGCTGTACCGAAGGTGAAGAATATCTTGTAATCGATTAAAGTGAGAGGTTCATTTCGTACATGTGTCATTTCATTAACTCCGGAATTGAAAGAAATATATTTTGATGCCGAAGAAGATGTGATGTTTAAGAATGAATATTTACAACTGATTTATTCACTCGCATACGTCGGAAGAGTATTTGCACAAGAATCACCAAAACCACAGGATACGGTACAACTTTCAAGAAAAAGCAAGGATTTCAAGAGGATAAAGGAGGATTTTGTGCTGAATAATTTTGATGGTAAGAGTGTTTCAGTGAATTTATGGTTAGAAAAATTTCGTGACGGAATGCACGCGTTGTGGAATAGAAGAAGATAGAGACAAAATTTTGATTTTACGGTTGTTTCTGGATGGAATAGCGAAAAATGGTTTGATTCTAAATTAATTACATTAGGTTTAGACGAAAGTTTTTAAATATGGAAAGATAACTGCTCAGAGAGTTTTTGTAAAACGAGTTGCCATAAATAGAGAGAGGCCTATTCATTTAGGTACAAAGGAGGAAGTTTAGTTGACTACGCTTTTAGGAAAGAAAATTTGTTGTTGAATCTCCGGAATAATTTTCCAACTGACATATAAATTGATTTAATTGTCGAAAGTTTGCCAAATATTTTACAAGATAGAATTGATAGATCAAATGTAACAACTTTCGAGAAATTATTGGGTGATCGAAAGCTAGAAAGTTAAAAAAAATATGACAACCATCGAAATAAAGAAAATCATAGAATGAATAAATCTGCCGAACAAATTCCTTCCTTTTCACAAACAAATAAAAAACCAGTTAATAAGGAACTATGTTCAATTTGTGAGAAGAATGGTTTTTCTGTTAGATTTCATCCGGAGACTTTATGTCGGCTAAGGAATAAATCCAATAATTTTGAACAAATGAAGGTACCCGGTAACACAAAAACTGTAAACAATGTTGAGGTACAGGATGAATCAAATCAGGCCATTTCACACCAAAAAAACTAAGACTGCTGCCATTGATAAAATTGAAGGTGTTTATAAATAATAATGAATTATGTGGAATTTATGATTCGGGCTCAAATGTTAGTCTTCTGAATTCCAAAGTAGCAGAAAAGTTATGTCTACTCATTCAAGATGATAGAAACACATTCAAAACAGTCAGTGGCAGGGAAAAAATTTCAGGAAAAATAAATGATTTGAAGTAAAACACTTTATTTCCGCTTATTTTTATTTTTCAACGACAATTGTTTCGTCAATACATATTGACTTCGTCAGGTGAGTATGGTAACTAACTACTTTTACAAAATCTTTCTCCTTAAATACAAGTTTCACTAAAAATACGCGATGAAATGAAGTTTACAAGGAATTTATTAAAAAAGGTTCAACAACGGAGAACGGTTCACATCTGTTTGGTCGTTCAACAAAATATTCATTTTACGATGCCGGTTTATTTCCATTGCTTCTAAAAGGTCCAATCTATTGCATTTGTTTTCAAAATGGAGAACTTCAAAGTTATGGTCAAAATCATGTCCGGATTCTTGTAGATGTCTGGCATACGTGGAGTTTGATTTATTCTTAACGAATGAATTCCGGTGTTCCTGGATCCTACCCGTTTGACCAATGTATACATATGGACATGTACCACAATTTAACCTATATACGCCTGATCTCTTGTTCTTATTGAAGATATCTTTATTATTTTTTATTAACTTACCTAAAGAATTTATTGTTTTATATGAGATATTGACATTTCGTTTTTTCTTTAAATATCTAGCTATTTGTGCAGATTTTTGTCCTATGTATGGTAAGCAAATAAACTTTTAATTTTTTTTGATATGTGGATAAACTAATGACATAGATTGTTTCAGTTGAATTTTATTCAATAGTTGATCAATAGTTGATGGGTTATACCCATTATTTACTGTTATTTGTTTTATTATATTCAATTCTATTTCAAAATTCTCTTGTGACATAGGTACATTAACTAGTCTATACACCATACTATTGTATGCTGCTTATTTATGGGATTAAGGATGATTTGAGGAAGAATCTATGGTGCCGTCTGTGTGTGTTGGTTTACGGTAAATCGAAAAATTATGTCTATTGTTAATTTTAATTATTTTCAAGACTAAAGAATTTATGCTGTCATTTTGTTCTTCTTCGTGAGTAAATTTTATCGTAGGGCATACCTGGTTGATAAATTCTAAGAATAACGAAAGTTGTCTAGACGTACCGACGAACAAGCAAATAATATCATCTACAAAACGGTACCAATAAATAAATTGCTTAAAAAGCGGGTGCTCTTGTATTTTGTCTTCTTGGAAATTCATAAATATTTCAGCTAATATAGGACTTAGTGGATTTCCCATCGTGAGGCTTTCGTTATCCTCATAAAATATTCCATTAAACAAGAAATAGTTTTGTGCAATACATATGTTGAGGATATCCATTATTTCTTGTTTAATTACCGGGTTTGTGTGATTTTTCAATAGTAGCCTTTCTACTAATTTTTTTGTTAGTTCTACAGGTACGCTAGGAAACAGGTTCTTCACGTCAAAAGACATTAGTTTAGCATTATCTGGGATATGAATATTCTTTATTTTATTTATTAGATCATATGAGTTTTTTATGGATAATTTTGCCCGAAAATTGGTTTCCTTTTTGAATAATTTAATTTATTCTTTAGACAATTTATATGACGAAGCTGTAACAAAGGAAACTACTGGTCTTATTGGTTTGTTCTCTTTGTGTAACTTGATGAGTGAATATAGAATTTTGGGAATATTGGCTAATAGGACATAAATTTATTGTTGTTACTGACCATAAGCCATTAGAAGGAAAAGAATTTCGTACAAGACCAGATGAATTGCTAGGTGACATGATGAATTTTCTATCAGAATTCGATTTCGAGATTAGATATGAACCACGAAAATAAAACTAGGGCATAGACGAAAATAGCCGATGAATGGATTGAAGAATACAATAGAACAGACCATTCTACAACTGGATATAGCCCAGAATATTTAGTTTGTGGCAGAACTGATCCCATTGCTCCAGAAGAACTTATTGAAGAGAGAAATTTACCAAAATTAAGGAAATACCATATAAAATTTTTTTACGCTATCATGAATGCAATAAAAACTGATCGACAAGAATAGGAAACATGATTTTAAAATTGGAGACTATGTTTACGTTGAAAATAAATCAAAATGAATAGAAAAAACTTGATGAAATGAGAATAGGACCTTTTCCAATAGTGAAAAAAAAAATTTCTAACACTATATACAAGATAGATATTGGAAATAAAAGAGAGGACAATAACTATTTTAATGTAACTAAGTTGCTCCCATGTGAACACGCAAACATGTACTTTGTGTGGGGGGATGTAAAAATAAAACTGTTATTTTTGGGGAAAACAACTTTGTAACTTTTATGTTCTATGTCTAAGATCTTAACCTAAAAAGTGTCACATGTTTATTTAGTTAGTTGTTAGAAATGTGAATTGAGAAACCCGAAGAAATAGCATTGTTTTCGATTTCTTCCAGGTTAGTAAGCTATTTTTTTATTTCTTTGTGTGTTATTATTTTATTTTGTATATATTATTCTATTATATTTTAAACTAAAGAAAATAAATTCTTCCAGAATCATGACATCAAATCGTCTATTTCTTCAATTATAAAAATAAGAATTTATTACATATTACATATATATTGCGAAATAATTGATTTTTCATGTCATATTGTATTGAAGGTACGGAAAATTAGGGTAAATAAGATTTATAACTGCTTGTGCTTTTTATTAATTATTCAAAGCATAATAGAGAAATAATAAGGAGGCAACAATACTCTCCGATATTTATAATGTTATCCACGTACTAATTTAATTGTCTTCAAAAACTACATGGAATGTGGGAATTATGGAATTCTTTATGATGATTTCTATGGTGATGAAAATCTGGGAAAATAGCGGAAATTCGAAATTATATTTTGTACTCCTTATAACTTATCAATAGTAATTAAATGGGAAAAACTCTCATAAAGCTATTTCTTTCAGTAACGAAGGAGTAAATTTTAACAGTTCTAAGTTATGGAAAATTGCCTTTCCCAAAAATTTTCAGGAATCTCTCATGGTTTCCTTCAACTCCGGAGTACAGACATGTCTTCAACTTTGGTATATTGTCATACAAACTGCAACAATCGTAGGTGTCACATTTCTTCTCGATAGCTAAGCGATTGATTGATTCCGGACACGTACCGTAAACATAGTTAAAGCGGATGAGGTCGTCCTTTATAAAGAATAGACCGCATATCGTGTTCGAGTTCGACTTGATTAGGTTTTTAGCATTTAAGTCAACAGGTCTGCATTTTCGTAAGTTTTTTCTGGGAAGCAGATTCAGTGAGGATCATCCTAGGATTGCCTGTATCGTGAAGATGTATTGATTGCTCCATTTTTTCGATAAGTTCTCCCTTTGTCTCAGTCAGCTAAGGAAATTCATAGAGAATCCGAAATAATTATCACTATATGAACATGAATTTGGAAAGTCTCTTGGTTTACTTCTTTTCAGCTCATTTCCCAATTTCTTTTTGAGTGAAAACGGTTGTAAAATTATACCCCATCTGACTTTGTTCTACTTATGTGGCCGAAACTTGGATGATATCGCATTCTTCTACACTATTCCTTTCCATCATCTCTTGAACATAAACTGCAAATACTTCATTAACAGAGGAAATGGAGACTAATCTTCGAACGTATTTGAAGCATATACTTTTCAAATTGTTGAAGCAAACTAAACCTGTTCATCTATTTCAAATAAAGCTTCATTGCTTTTTTTGTTTCAATGTTAGAATCCCTCACAAAATGTTGGTGAAGAAAAACAGTTTTTCTTTGCGTATCTACACATCTAGAACCAATAAACTCATTTAAACTATTTAAGAACTTCACTTTTCTATTTAAACTTATCCTGAAGCCATCAAATTCCCGAGTTTTTTCTCTCCAAAGCTGTCGAATTAATAATAGATTTTTCGTCTATAGGACCGATTTTTGTATGAAACAGTCTTCGATTAAAATTTTGTGAAACTCGTTCGTCATTTGAACGAAATGGAGAAAATATGCATATTATACGCTCTACAGGTTTGCTGGCGGAAATATTAGATTTATTATTCAATTTTAATGACATTCTATAACGACTGAACTTTATAGGATGGGAAAATTTCACAGCCATTTTTATAGCTTTGCCATCAATCAATATCTAAATCGGCATTTTCTTTTCTGAAATGACGGATGCTGAGAAATTAATTTATTGCCCATAATTTCAATTCATGCTCTGTAATTTATAACGCCTCAAATAACTAATTAAAATTTATTTTCAATAATACTCTTCAGAATGAATGGTAATATTAAAACAGAAGATTATAAAAGTACTAACAGTGAGCTAGAGCGTCAATTGAAAGAAATTTTCGGATTTGTGTCAGCTTTAATTGTTGTATGTAAAATTAATTAATCGATAAGTCAAGCCTTATATTCAAAACATGAATTTTTTTTCCAGGAATCAGCCTTGCAACGGTATAATAAAGAAACTAGACAGCCGCCTCCAAATAAAATATTGCAGTAAAATTCTAACTATTTAATAGATTCAGTCTGCTGATAGAAACTCATTTTTAAAGAATATCAAATAATATTCATTGTGCACAAACTTTTTATTGTTGAGCAAAAAATGCTTCGTCAAATTGTGGTTTCATCAGGTTCTGAACCTGAGCTAAATATCAAATTTCATTTGTATTGGAGTTGGGGAACTATTGGGAAAAGGAGAAAAACGTTTTGAGAAATAACGGCGAAATTATCAAAACAATTTAGGCCATTATCGAAATAAAACGCGATATTTCGACCGCAAACCTATCCTGAAAGTTTGAAATCCTTTCCAAAATTAGATTGTTCATGAAAGGAGTGACAGAAGAAAATAAGTTTTGACACCGGATTCTTTAATAAAAAGGCAAATTTCATCGTTTGAGACCATTTTCGGCTAGAAATTCGAAAATAAAAGACATTTGGCAAAACAGTCACACGCTGTTTCCTAGAACAAGCGCACAAGAACTAATCAGACAGAATAACTGTATTCATGAAAATTGTACACCTAAAATTAAATATGGACAATATGGACGTTAAATTGTTGCTGAATGAATTATACGTATAATTTCAAATTTGCCACACATTTCTAAGATTTTCAGCACTATAGAGATCATACAGGATTCTATGATTCTAACTTTACTTATAGTTTTCAGCGTTATTGAAATTGGCTTTATCGATAATAATGGAAATATCATAGAGTAGCGTTTTTTCTGTATCATTTTCACTATTCTGTGATTTTGCATAGATGAAAGAAGACACAAACAATCATAAATCTCATTTCCCTTCTTTTCTCATATCATTAATTACTACTTTATATGAAAATCAATTATTTCGAGAAAAATAAATTACTCTGCACAAGAATTTGAACCTAGTCAAAGACCACAGTCAAGCGGCATTATCAGACTAGATATAGTCAGTTTGTGAATTGGCCAGTCTTGTACTTTATATATTTGAAGATTTCAAACTTCAGTTTGAAAGAATACGATCCTTGCTGATTTCTGCATTGTTCTTCAAGTCGTTATTTTACAACTTAATGCAAAATGTTAACTTAATTGGAAGACTGTTGCTTTGGTTTCGTGAGCGCTCAATGTTGATCTCGGGCAATATTTTATATCTTCTAATATTACAATTTTCACGAAACTCTGCATGAACGTTGTTATTATACAATCAAATATCATAAAAACAAAGTCATCCTGGTCGTTTCAGCACCTCCGAAACTATTAGGAAACTAAGAAGTTTCAAATTCTTGATTGTTTCGGTCTCTACTTGACGGAAATTCATCGTAAATGATTTGGAGTAAAACACTTTATTTCCGCTTATTTTTATTTTTCAACGACAATTGTTTCGTCAATTACATATTGACTTCGTCAGGTGAGTATGGTTACTGTAACCATACACGATGATGTTCAGCGTGTAAAGCACACCATACAGTGCATTTTTCAGGATGCAATAGAACCTGAAGAACTTCTTGAGGATTGTTTTCACTTCATATACGGCAATTTTGCTTATTTACATAGCCGTTCAACCAGAAATGAGCTTCATCTCTAAACACAGTTTTAGAATAAAAAAGTGGATCAACTTCAAACTGTTTTAGGGCCCAAACAGCAAACAAACAACTATTATGGTCAAATGGCTTTAGTTCTTGAACCAGTTGGATCTTGTATGGGTGTAGAACAAGATTTTTACTAAAAATTTTCCAACAAATCTGGATTATCATTAACACAATGACATATAGCAGCGATATTTTCTTGTGTACGTACAGTTTTTTGTCTTGTTGTTGTTGCATCGGGTAGAGAAAATGTTGTCCGAAATCTATCGGTTTTGAAAATAAATTTCAAAAATTTGTAAACGTTGTTGCGGCGTGAGTCTTTCCATGATAATTTGTCAATGCTTACTGAACAGAAATGTCAGAACAACATGGCTACTACCTTCTGTCAAATCACAGTTATACCTATCGAAAATTTTATCACTCTAAAAAAACACGCGATAGTAAGCGGATGTCATTTTGTTATGTCAACTAACTAGTTTTGATTACCTGTGATTCACTTACAATTATTTTTTGATCTGGTTTATCATTTTGATATTTTTGTCACATACATCTTTAGGTGGCTGTAACTAAGCAGGAGGGGCTCAAAAAATTAAATTTTTATGAAAGACCCACCCTATTTTTTGACAAGGAATCACCCCCTAAAATTTTTCTATTCATATATACACCCTGTATACAGGATATTCAACAAAAACAATATTCTTTCTTCCTCTTAAAAGGGAAATAACTTCGAAAAGGAGATTATAAAAGAAAAAAATTATATGAATAATTCCTGCTTAAGAACCACGCCTCAACTTTTTTCGCATCAATTTAGGTTTGGTAGAAATAGAATCATGCGTATCATTTATAACTTCAATTATGAACTATTCTTCTCAAGTTTCGGCCGAATCATTCAGAATGTGAATCGTTTAAGATTAACTATTGCTCAAAATTCGCAGAACATTAGAACGAATTAAAATTGAAAGCATGCTGGTACAGGCTTGGAAAAATAGATCACGTTTTAGAGATAAAGAGATTGGTTTTAACTGGTTATGCATCTATTTAGTGGATAATGGTATTGATTCTGACTGGTGATGTAAATTCTGAATACATGCTTTCACAATAAATTTCGGACTCCGCACCTCTTGCCAATCTATATTCCAAAATTGAGGTTTATATCAGCAGAAACATAAACAAACATTTAATCGCGTATTCAGCCTGCTTGTATGATTATTCACCGGAAAGATTCGAGTTTATCCACGATATAGATCATAAATGATAATATCCGGGCAAACAGCATTGGAATACTGTTGATTTATTTTTAGGGAATTGGAAATATATCCTCACATATAACGGTTTAGCTAAAAAAAAGAAGTGAATTGCCAAAATAAATAGAGGTATCATTCTGAAATTATGTAATAACGTAATCATTGGAGTGAATAAATGAGGAGTTTTCCATTTAAAATGCGCATTTTTGATCGACTATGAATAAAAAGCTCTTGAATATTTTTTCTGAGTCATGAGTTATTTAGAGAGATTTAACTTTGACATTTACAGATGAAAAACAATGCCATTCAAATACTCGATTGTTTCGGTCTCTACTTTACGTATATGATTTAAAGTAAAACACTCTATTTCCGCTAATATTTATTGTTTACACAACAATTGTTTCGTCAAATACATTCTGACTTCATCCTGTGAGTGTGGTAACTAACTACTTTCACCAAAAATTTGTTTTGGGAATTTTTAGAATTTAATCAAAAAGGTTCAGTAACTGGGATCGGTTTAAATCTGTCTGGTCATTAAGTAAGATGTGTTTTTTATGATGCCGGTTTATTTCTAATGCTTCAAAAGGTCCAGTCAAATTGGATTTGCTCTCGATTTGGAAATTATGGTCAAAATCATGTCCTGATTCTTATAGGTGGTTGCCATACGTAGAATTCGATTTTTTTCACGAATGAATTCTGATATTCTTTGATCCTACTTTCGAAAGCTCTGCCTGTTTGGCTAATGTATACATATGGACATGTACCGCAGGTTAACCTATTTACTACCGATCTAATGTTTTCATTGACGATACCCTCAAAATTTATTATCGATTTACCTGAAGAATTTATTGTTTTGTACTGGATATCGAGATTTCGATTTTTCTTCAAATATATCAAAAATACCGGCATCATAAAAAACCAACTTTACTCAACGACCAAACGGATTCAAGCTTTTTGAATAAATTCCGAAAATTCCCATAACCAACCTTCATATTATCACGTTTCTTTTTGCTCAGACTTGTATTTAAGGAGACCGATTTTGTATTATCAAAAGTTGTTAGTTGCCATACTCACCTTGTGAAGAATTGCTTGGTATGTAGAGATACCTTTTTGAATCCTTCCTAGTATTTAATTAAACGTTAACCAATCAATATGCTAATTCTTGGTTAGGCAAATTTTAAATGAGGTTGAGATAGAAATGTATAATAATTAGCTTTAAAGGCACATTTATTTACAAATGTACAGGTTTGGGATTGTTTACCCAAATTGAGGGGAGTTATTCCGGTGTAATATCAAACTCTAATTGCTGTGAAAACACTATCTTGTTCGTGGATTAGCAGTTCTTTGAGCTTTTCCACCGTTGTTCATTTTCACCGAATTCACTTCTACTGGTAATAATGTATATAATAGATTCACTTCCAAGCCTTTCAATTCATATATATATATATATATATATATATATATATATATATATATATATATATATATATATATATGTATATATATATATATTATATGTGTTACTAACAGAGAGATGTGTTACTAAGAGAGAGAGAGACGTGTGTATATAACTTTAGAGTACGTAAAACTAGTGAGCAGTTTATCTTGTGCTTTTTGGGCAAGCAACAAAATGCGACTTTTTTGTGTTTTCATTGCTGCTTTGGGGGTTACTCACAAAACTGCGACTTTTATGGAATATTTCTTCAATGGTGCTTTTTGGATAACAGAGATAGAGTGTTCCTTGGAAAGTTAAAGAGAAATGCGAATATAAAATAATTGAAGAGTAGAGAGAGATGTGTGTTATAACTTAGATTATTCGAGACAAAGGAAAAATTTTTTTAGAGCTTCTTCTTTAATCAGATTGAGTATTGCGTGACCGTCTGGTCGGGGTAATGTCTTCAACCAAACCTTTTGGCTAACTGGCAGAATAAGAGACTCTCTTGGGGCTTGAAATGTGGTCACGTAAATTATAAAACGACATTCTACTGTTGTCGTCTTGAAACGACGTCGGTTCAAATGGGTTCCTAAGAAAACTATCAAGGACAAATATTTTCAGTCCTTAAGAGGCCCAAAGGTTTTTAAGAAAAAATGAAAGTGATTTGACACGCCCAGATCCGTAACTCAGAGATCATAATTGTTATGTAGCTGCATAGTAAGTTGAAAATTTCTTGTTCGATGTTGAATTCGAACGCACCTGATGAAGTCAAAATGTAATTGACGGAACAATTGTTGTGTAAACAATGAATATTGGCGGAGATAAAATATTTTACTTCAAATAATATCATTCAAATGACTGCCACGTCTGGCAAAAGAATCCCATCCAATCAACTCAATTTTTTAGTACACTGTTAATTGTTTGGGACTCAGTCTCATAAATAAAAACTAATATTTTGTATTTCAAGGCAACAATCATTTTTGGATGGTTAGAGTTACACGCATCCTTGACAGATCCCCACAAAAATAGTCTTTCGTGATGAAACTGAGCTTTATTGCTCAATATGATTTTTCTGAGAAAATGCTCATCTTGGGCCATGTGATTATAAGTCCATTGAGCGTGATTATAAGTCCTTTCATAAGTTGAACTGTTTAAGCCTTTATAGCAAGGTTTATGCAAAATTCTTCCGCGAGAATTGCGAAAAATGTTAAGTTCTTATCTCCAAATGAATAAATTAATGCAGCGAGTGTTTATTCCGAAATAGGATAAAGCGTATGTGATTGGCTCAACAACTTGCATTATACAATTTGGTGGGAAAATTAAACCAATCTCTCGATGATCGGGAGATAGCACTAACAGCGTTTCTGGGCATTGAAGGTGGTTTTAGCAATACGCCGCCGGCTTCTCTCTGCAAGAGGAATCGACCCGCTAATTTGTAGATGGATACAGGCAATGCTATGCAGCAGAATTATAACGACCTCATACCAGGTCTTCGAGTTCAAGGCTGCGAAGGGCTGCCCGCAGCGGAGTATTCTCTCACCCTTACTCTGGATCCTTCTCGTTAATGACCTGCTAGCGGTTATCTCGTTGTGGGAAGTCGACGTTCAAGGATTTGCTGATGTCCTTGCAATCATAGTGAAAGATAAAACGGAGGTGACGATATTGCCGTCCTTCAAAAGATACTGGACACTATCTTCAAATGGTATATAAGGAAATATATGTCCTTTAACCCACATAGGGAAGTTATAGTACCATTCACCAAGAAACGGAAGCTGGATGATTGAGAACCGCTGACAATGCGTGGTGAAACAATACAATTCTCTAATGAAGCAAAATACCTGCGAACTCTCAGTTGAAATGCACACCTAGGTAAAGTGTGTCATAAAGACAGAATAGGAGTCTGGAATTGCAGCCGAATTTGCGGTAAAACCTAGGGTTAACAGCTCAGGCAGATGTATTGGCTATACCCTATCGTAATAAGACAAGAGATAACGTATGGCGCTGTAGCGTGGTGGAAGAAGGGCCAACAAATGACTGACCAACATGAGCTTAGCCAACTACAGTGACAGGCTTGCCTTGCAATTACAGGTGCGGTTCGCACCACACCCACGACAGCCATGGAGGTCCTACTAAATCTACCACCACTGCACCTGCTCGTGCAGAGGGAAGCGGAACGGATCACATACAAACTACATCAATTTGCGATCGACAGGCCAGAGGCAATAACGATAGGAGGCTGAGGACTGCTGGACTCTATCGATGCCCTCGAAACTAATGTCAAAAATCATGGGCCAAGAACGGCATTTCAATGTTATCGTCCCCAGCTTGGACGAATGGACCCAGGGTGCTGAGATTATATTGAGGACAGACCTAGGCTTGTTCACAGGTGGCTCGCGAACGACGAACGGAACTGGAACGGGAGTCTATGGGAGCAAGCCGAGAATCAACATCTCATTGAGTCTTGGTCAATACGCAACCATTTTCCAGGCAGAACCATTGAGACCGCGGCAGATCTGCTGATAAAACGGCAAATCTACTACGTCAAAATAAAAATATTTACCGATAAGTCAATCCGTACTGAAAACTCTGGAATCCAGCTGTTGTACATCGAAAACAGTCTAAGGTTATTCGAATCGGAACAGTGAAAGCTGTAGACATGCATGTTCGAATGCTTGTTGGTATAGCATCCCTACAAGGCTTTTATTTCGAAAGATGCAACACAGCCACGCACCAATATCCGCCCTACATAAATAAGAACATTACAATTCCACCAAGCAATAGCACCATCTGATGCAAATAAAAAGTCGTCAATATTATATATTGTGTTGCATAATGCCGCTTCATTCTATCGTTGCGTTGTATGCCTCGGTAACTCATGGTTTTAAGATAGATCAAATTTTTGAAATAACTATTATTATTATATTTTTCAACGTAATTATTTCTTCATTATATAATATGTAAGCTTTTCCTTCAAGTATTTCAAGTTAAATTTGAATTCTCTAGTGGTATTTTGTTATATTGAGGGTATACAGTAATTTAATGGAGTTTTTAGACTTTGGGGTTCTTGTATATAGTTGTTTGATTACTTCTGGTGTACTGCCCATTCTATTGAGTTTAATTGACACCTGTCAGGGGAAGACTGATACAATTTCTGTCAATTATCCCGTCCTTTTCATGATATAACTCAATTCATTTGAAGAATGAAATTCTAAAGAGCCTTAAATTGAAATAACATAAGAATCTTTTAATTTAATAATTATTTAATATGAAACAAATCCCTGTTTACAGAAGATGCGTTCACTTTGTTTATTGATTGAAAAATACAAAGTCAGAATCTTTAATTTCAAACAGCCATATTAAACATAAAAAAATCCACAGAAAATCACTAAATTATTTCAGGATACAATCTTCTTGTGTTCTTTACCAATCCTCTTGATGTGCTCTGAAACAAAATTTCACTATTAAACTCACGTTCACGAAGAAAACAGTCTTATTCAACAGAATAGACCATGGAGAAGTACATGACGTGAACATTTTGCATCATTTCTTCATTTTGATTCACTATAGCGATGCAAGGTATTTAACACCATGTGTTTCTCCATAGGATCTCAAGATAACATCGAGATGGCTAGATGGAAGAAGAGGATGTTCCCAAATTACCTGAGGTTCAACCAAAACTGCTGTACTTCACCTGAGATAATATACGAGAAGAGTTGCCAGTGTATACCAGAGGAGCTGCAAAAACAATTGCAGGTCTTGCACATGTGCAACTGCATCTCCCAACAAACACCATCCCAACAAGAATTCGCTGAAGAAGAACCACAAACTATAGACTTTTACATACCCTATAATATAACGAAATCAAGAACTTTCGTCCACAACGGTTGTTCAGCACCTTCTAGTTGCCCACCATGCTGCCATACCGTACAAAACAGTCCCTTACCGAAAATTTCTGTATCTTGTGGGGTACCTGAGGACAACTGTCGTTGTTCCTCTTGTTGCTACAAGAAGAAAGCGAGTAGATGTTGCGATACTAAGAGCAGAGTTAGGATACTACCATCAGGACACGGCTCATTCAAAGCGCCAATGGAATCAGCTAAAAGTGTTTGCGCATGCTTCACATCTATATGTAATCAATTGAAGAAACAACCGATGGCCATCTTCGTGTTGTTTCTAATTTTCTTGTATCTAACAGCAAAATAAAATCAGTACCTACATGAGCTCAAGTAGATTCACAATCTGAATTGTTGAATAAAGTTGAATTTATAATCACGTCTCCTCTTCTTCAGTTTCAACAGTTGTTCGAAATTTATCTTTTGAAAAACTTAAACTCCTAGAGTTTATTTTTATTCCAGAAAAATTCTCTAGGAAAAGGTATAGGGTCGCTCTAATTATTTGTAAATGATGTAGCATCTGGATTTACTCAAATAAAATTTGTTGAACTGTTGGAAAACAGAGATCAAATATACAGAAAATTTGGGGCTGTCTTTTGAAGATGGCTCAAGTTATACATCATCAAGTATATCTGAGGAAAACTTTATGATTCGAGCCATTTTTCAATTGTTATAACGAGTACATATTAGTTAGTATAGAAAATATTGAATTACTCTCTCAATAACTGTTTTGTTTTATTTTTTATTTTCCACTTCTGATCAAGTAATAAAACTAATAAATCTTTGTTCATCGAATGAATATCGAAGTATCTTTTCCCTTGAATTATTTTGCAGATGGAAGATAATATCACTTCTGACAAGAGTACCCAAGTGTACCCAAGAGACCTTATGTCAGACGAAGAAGACATATGCTGCGTAAATGCAACATGTAGCATGCGCATTCCATATGCGAGGAAGAGACCCGATATACGTACATCGTCTGTACGGATTCCAGTTTCTATGTTGTTTACTCCAGAAGATTTCCCAACGAGCGTTGGAGGGCATAAAACAAAGCACATGCAGACTGAAGACAACCCTGAGTCAGATGAAAATAGCGAGGGAAGTGTGAGGAACTATCAAGCAGAGATCTCAAAAGTGAAGTTTCGAACACTCTTACCATATCAAAGTAAACCATATGAAGCGAGTAATAACATTTTGGAAAGGACTACAGATGAAAGTAATGGAAACATGGGAGTACTAGCAATCGAATCGAATGAAGAATTAATGTTGGCTGATTTATCAGTGATACCGATTATTGAGGATGAACTTTCAAGGGAAGATTTAAATATTGAAGCATTTGACGGGGAAAAAATTCGAAAAAATGGAAGTGTAGGAAGGAGCAGAACTGTAGAAGATAAAATTAAAAATTTGGATGCGACAGATGAAGAAATTCCCAGCATGTCTAACTGGAAGTACGATGGCATATATCAGCCATATGATCTCAAGACAGTTCTATTTCCAGCAGATGAATTCGTCGCAAATACCTACGATTACGATGATAGCGAATGTAATCAGTCTAACGTTTTTGAACCAACTGGAACTTCTTTTTGGAGCCAGAGGCTCAGCGATTTCTCAAACAGATTCAGTGATGTCCCTCCTGCCACAAAGAGATTCTCTGTTGATACTCAGTCTAGAGACAGAAGAGATTCAGATATTTCTGACATTTTGTCGGTTAACACTATGAACTTTCCTGGGAACTTAACGCCAGCGCCTTTAATCACTAGGAATAGGATCATATCGTTTATGATGGAGAGAAAGCATTTCATTCACGAGGAGCTGAAGCTGTTCAGGGATCAACTCAAGGAGGAATCCCTGTTATTGTCTTCAATATTAATTTTTCTGCTATATTATCTCATCTATTTCATATTATATTGTGGAATTGTTCATAAATGTATATGTTGAGTAGAAAAACCAATTTAGTTTTCCCATCTACATAATGTTTAACAAACTATCAAGAAAATAGGCTGGAATTGAGTTCCTAAAAAGCAGCGTGTCTAACTGGAATGCTGAAATTTTCTTCTCCCTGAGTTGTCATAATTGTCTTCTCTACTCACCCGGAGTTGAGTATTATTTGTAATTCAATTTGTTTACAGAGTCCAGTTTTGTTAGTTAATCTCGAATGTCATCGCACAGTTTCCGTAGTCCTGTAGCGGTAGTCTTGTGGCTTAGACATCGGACTCATAATCGTGAGGTTGAGAGTTCGACCCGCGGGCCAGGAAAGGAATTTCTGGTTTCGGGGACCGTCCAACCCTTCGCTGTTGGGTAAACAATTAACAGCTCTCTTCCTTAAGTGGCGTATAGAAGCAGTAACAGATACTATAGTAGACTTGTGTCTGTCTATATCTCTACGCCTCCCATGGCATTATAGCTTGACGCGCTGGGGGCGCTTGTTTTGACTAGGACCCTAGTTTTATCCCAGTGAAATGGATGGTTTAGTCTTGATGCCTAAAGTAATGTCATCTGCGCCAATCGCTGGACCCGTGTGGTGGAAGATCGACCGAATGGGGCCCTAGTTTCATCGTGAAGGTGGAATGGAGGGCTGAACCTCGTTGATCAACTCAGTGACAAGGGAGTTTGTTGCAGCACACTTAAAACTAACGTACTCTACCTCGGGAGGGTGGAGGCCCTCGGGAAGTATTCGCTCGACCTGGCCACCCAATTGGTGTTGGACTTGAGGGGGCAGTGGTTGAAATTCCGCATGCTGGACTAGCAGGGTATTCCTTTGTGTTCGCGGACACTCATGTTCAGGATATTTCGAGAAATGCTTCAGGATTTTGCGTACTTGACGGTTCGACCAGCCTAGTCATGAACCTGGATCGATTGTAAGACGTTTCTGTGGTTTGTGTTGGTGCTTGACGCCAGGATCAATTGAAAGACTTCACAAGGGTTCGTGGGTTTTGACGTGAAGGCAGGTGTGACGGTGCTGGTACAAGGATCAATTGAGGCATCAATCTCGAGATTCTCTTAGTTCATGGGACTACGTTCGGATGGATAGATAAGAGGCCCTATCGGTGTGAGTTGCGTCCCAAAGAACTCGGGTACTGACACTGTAGAGCCAGTAGAGGTTGGATAGTGATTCGCTGCTACCAGTCATACGGTTGTAGGTTCTCGAACTCAAGTCTAAAATGGAAGCTGGTGGGTTCAGCTCTTCGGGTCGCTTTTTACCCCACGCGATGATAAGGCGTAACACTTATCACACTTTCAGCCTTCTGGGCCAGTTTGTGGAGACTGCTAACTAGTCACTTGGTGAAACAGCTACTCTCACATGCCTACACTTAATGGTAGAATTCACACATGTACTGTATCCCTGGGGCCAATAAATAGACGGAAAAAAAAATAAAAAGGTAAAATAAAAATAATAATTCAGAAGCGGTCGAGATGTGGTGAAATATTTGCCCCGCTTTGATAGACCATCAATTTCTTCAGTTGAGCTTAACATCGGCAAATGGAGACTGAAGATCATCGTTTGTGTGTGAGAGAGATAGGTACTGAAATTTCTGTGTCTAATGAATCGTTTTGTAAGACTTCCAACAATTTCATTTATATTTGGCACTTGTGCATTACCACACTATTGTCAAAAGACCTGTATTATCTGCAGATATCTAAACGAGTGTAAATCATTCAAGATGTTCTAGTGAATGCCGATCTTGTATTCATAAATCTCATTGAATATGGTGAAGAAACATAGGCTCACGAGTCTGACATACAAAATATTAAACAAGCTCCGCAAGGACCTTTTCAACTGAGCCAAAAACGAAAACCATCGCGCAAAAACACGTTAATAACAAAAAAGCTGATGTTGACAATTCTTCAAATTTTGCGGAATTTTGATCTCGAAATTCTTGGCCAAAGATATAGTATATTAGTTGATTTCGCACCATATTAACGCACCATCTCACGTGGCTATTGTTGTAAACCAATTTTTGGCCAAAAATTCAACGAATCTTATCGAGCAGCCGCCACATTTTCCCGATAAGATTAATAGGTTTTTTCTCATTTTGAAACTCAAATAACTATTTGATATCAAAATTTTTCAAACGATAGAAAACAAAGAATTTTGCAAAATGTTAAAAAAAACTGTTAATGTTTGATTTATTCCTTGGCGTATTATTCGGGTAGAATAATTTTTTAATTTCGTTGTTAATTCTATGGAATTTTTTATTGTGTATTTCAACAACGAAATTAAAAAATTTTTCCTTACCAAATAATTCCTACTTAGTATGCCTGGATGTGGATAATATGTTTCCAGATATACCGAGAAAGGATAACATTTATTAAGCTTCAGAAATTCTTGAAAAATCACATGTAAGTCCCGTGATACACGGTGATTTCATTGCCCTTTTAGAACAATGTCTGCACAAAAACTATTTTCGATTTAATAATAAAATATACGAACAATTAAACGGCCTAGCTATGGGCTCACCACTGAGTCCACTCCTTGCAGACATATTCATGTCAGAAATAGAAAATAAATTCAACAATTCGAAACTACCTGTAAATATTCTGAAATATTTCTGGTATAGATACGTAGACGATATTCTCACGTGTATCTCCGGAACATCCAGACAACTGAGTCAATTTTTGAATTTCGTGAATAATATTCACCCAAAAATTAAATTCAAATTAGAAAAAGAATCGAAAAACATTATAACATTTTTAGACCTCTCGATATCACACTCAAATAGAAAAATAGAATTCAACGTGTTCAGAAAACCCACATCCACTGATATATGTATTCCTATTGATTCCAATCACCCATTTTCACAAAAAATATCAGCGTATCAATCGATGATCCATAGAGCCTTCGCATTACCCTTATCAAAAAATGACCGCGAAGCTGAAGTCCAAATTATAAAATCAATAGGCGCGAACAACGGTTTCAACCCCAATATAATAGATGATCTAATTCGACAGAAACTATATAAAATAGCTATGAGCCAAATTTATGTCATCATAAAAACTGAAGAAAATAAAAAATTCATTTCTCTATCGTCTCTATCTATGGTAGTATAAGTCAAAAAGTGGCCAATAGTTTTTCAAAATCAGATGTCAATATTGCCTTCAAAACGCAAAACAAGTAATCATCGGTATTATTTAACGCAAAGGACCCTACTCCAAACATACACAAATCAGGAGTTTATGAGTTATCTTGTTCTACGTGCAGTAATAAATATATAGGACAAACAGGACGTTCCTTCAAGACGAGGTTCAACGAACATAAAATGAGTTTCATAAAAAATAAACAAAATTCTACTTTTGCCACTCATTGTCTAGAAAACGGTCATTCCTTTCCCACAATAGATAATCTTAAAATTTTACATGTAGAATCAAAAGGGAAGAAATTCGATTATCTAGAATTTGTTGAAATTTTCAAATTATTTCACAATAACAATAATGTAAAAATAATGAATGACTGTACGGTGCTATGTAACCTCAAAAATTATTTGAGATATTTAAATGGGTACCATCTGTTTAATAACCTTCTTTGTCGATTGCCGACATTCCGATATCTGTTAGAAGGCCCCTCTTTTTTTAAACGGGTTTTTATCACGTTCCGCTTGTAAACCTCTGTACCACTATTAGGTGTTAGAATCTATTGAAATATTCAAAATATTTATCACTTTTGTTTAAATATAATACCTCTGTACCACTGTTAGGTCTTCAGTTGTCTGATGATGGGATAGTTCATTTCCCGAAACTCGAGTCACAAGAAAATGTGTAAAATATATTTTTACTAGTAGTAAAACATAGTAATTTCTACAATTTGTTTTAATTATGATCAACTACCAAATAGTAGCGGCTGAAACAATTCAGTATCTTCATTTAGGCTTTGGCAGAGATTGTCAAAATTAACGCCACAGACTTCCAAACGCAAGAAATATATTTATACCGAGTGAAAAACAAATGAAAAAGTTATTTTCATACACACTACTCATATCATTTTTTGTTGAAGCATAAATTGTGTGAGAAATTATGGATGATCAAAATAAAGCGAGTCTTGCGAAACGTAGATGGAAATGTAAACTTTTTCGAAAAAGGAAAAATGAATCTTCCCAAGAGCTTCCCAGTAGTTCGAATAAGATGAACGCGGAGAGAATTAAACGAAGTATCGATTCGGAAACAGACCTCCAAACTGCAATTGAAGAGCACGTAGAAGAGGAAACAACATCAACAATCTCAGAATCAATTACCATTTGTGAATCTGTAGAACCTGAAGTCATTGATAAGAAAGTAGCTCCGATACAAGCTGAACCCATATCAACAACACCAGGTACAAGGTCGAATAACATTCTTCCGGATATTTTGAGAAATATCCAACAGTTCCTAAGAAGTAATTTTCCACGACTTGCTCGATATGGTGAAAGGGCATCACAGGAGATCATAATATTTTTCGAAGAACTTGAAAAGGAGTCCCTAATTATTTCTTCATTGTTCATTTTTCTATGCTATTATCTGATATATTTCATTGTATATTGTGGACTCATTCATCGATGCCCTTGTAAGAGATGTATTTGATTGAATAAAATTGACAAAATTGCACAATATCACATCTTTGACATAATAATGTCTCTTTCAATTTTGTCTGATTTGTTGCTTAGAACTAAGAGGAAATTTCGATTCTCACTGAAGATGTTTCCAGAAATTTCTATAATTTAATGCCAGATAATTAAGAATTTTAGACATTTTTGTTTCCGCTATTTTGAATTATTACTCCAACTTCAAACAACTGAGAATCTTACAAGAGTTGCAGAGTATTTATGCAAAGTCATATACAAAAGAATGATAATAGGAAAATTTTCAAATTGAAAGTAACAGAAAAAGTGCACAATGCACTTTCAATGCTAAATTAATCGTTCATGAAAGTAGAATATCCGGCTTCACAAAACCATGTAGTTTTGATTCTTGTAGTACGCACTTTCTCTCTTTTTTGAAATTGAAGAAATATCATTTGTGAGCCAATATTATTTATACTATTTTAAACTTTTTTTTCTGAATGTAAGCTTATGAGTGAAAGAAATTTGGCATGTTCTGAACACGAGCTACAATCTGGACGAACGGATACACCAAAATTGTAATAATTAGTGTTAGGTTTGAAGCTCCAGAAATGAAATCAAGTTTCAAACTCTAGATGCATTTGGTTCCCAGATGTACTTGGTGCAGCATTTCAGGGTGAAAACCACCATTTCTTGAGTTCAAAATAGGAGGGAAGAATTCTTGACAAAAATGACTGCGTAGAAATATGGTTGATAAATTTTTCAAATATTTTACATTCAAATAATAACTAGGGTCAGTTTTTAATTTCAAATAATTTTTGATGAACCAATTTGAAAATTTCAGTACACAGTAAATAGTGAAGCTTATTGTGCTGTGATTTTACCTACATATGAAATTTCAAGATATAACGCATGGCCAAATGCTATACAGTGGCTTGCATATATAGAAGTTTGTTTATTTAATATTATGTTCGTTGAAACATGTTGTGAATGCGCGTCCAGTACCTACTCCAGTCTGTCCTTTGTATTTGCTTTGGCAAATTGAAGATATTAACTCATAAACTCCCGATTTATGTATATGTTGAGTTGATTTTTATATTTTCACAAATATATATATATATATATATATATATATATATACGAAGGATGTTCAATGTATTCTCGGTATCGGGGTGATTTGCTACTAATGTGTCTGATCTAATTATCTCGTTTACTAATAACACTATCTGAGGGTATAAATGTAATATTTCACTGATTTACGATCATTAGTTTTCTAGGTATCCTCACTGAAAAACGACCAGAATGACTGACGCCACAATGATGAAGAAAAATTGAGAATCGCGCCGTTATAAAGTTCCTCACTAATAATAATAATAATGTTTATTCTGAATAAAATAAAATAAATGGAGGTTTATAATTGATAGAAGGTATATAAAATTATTTAAATATTTCGATATTTGCAGATATATTCTGTTTGCCTCCTACATATTTAATTTCAAGAAACTACATTCTGTCAAGAAAGTACAGGGAATTATCGATTTAAATCTGGCGGGGCAATGAGGCAGGTAAAATTTTTTTTTCCTAGGTTGGTACCACTGTCCTTAATTACTATGCCAAGCTTGAGCGAGATCTGTCAACTAGTGTGTTTGTAACAGCTAATTGAGTCAGTCGATGTCAGAGTGCGTGCCGATTTTTACTATGGGTGATTACGTTGAGCAAAGAATTTGTTTGAAGTTTTGTGTTGCAAATGAATTTTCGTGTGCCGATGCATTGAAAATGTTGCAAAAGGCCTTTGGTGATAATGCTCTATCGAAAACTCGTGCATATCAGTGGTACAGAGCCTTCAAGGACGGTCGTGAAGTGGTCGCCCATCGACGGCTTCGATCGAAGATAACGTCGATAAAATTAAGGAAAGGGTGCTGGAAAACCGTCGTACCAGCTTGAGAGAGCTAGCACATGATCTTAAGATATCCCACGAGTCCGCACGTACGATTTTGATTGATATTTTGGGCATGAGAAAGGTGGCCGCACGACTCGTACCGAAAGACCTGAATTTTCTTCAAAAACGTCATCACGAACGGGTTGCTTCAGACATGCTGGATCGCTGTAATTCCGATTCTACATTCATGGAACGCATTATAACTGGTGATGAGACCTGGGTCTACGAGTACGATATGCAAACAAGCCAGCAATCATCGGAATGGGTGGCAAAAAATGAGCCGAAACCGGAAAAACCACGCCAAAGCCGCTCGAAAATGGAGGTGATGCTCATTGTTTTCTTCGATATCCGTGGCGTGATGCACTACGAATTTGTTCCAGAGGGTCAGACGGTAAACAAGGAGTATTACCTAGGCGTTATGAAACGTTTGCGTGAGCGTATCCGTAAGAAGCGGTCAAATTTGTGGGCGAACAACTCATGGATTTTGCATGACGATAACGCGCCTTCTCACCGAGCTACGATTGTGACTGACTTTCTCGCCAAAAACTCAACAAACGTGCTTCAGCAACCACCGTATTCGCCGGATTTGGCTCCCTGCGACTTTTCTCTCTTCCCAAAACTAAAATTGCCCCTTCGTGGCACCCGTTTTGAGTCGATTGAAGCCATAAAACAAAATTCGGCGCGAGAGCTAAAGTCCATCCCGGAAAGTGCCTATAAAAAATGTTTCGATAATTGGAAGTGCCGTTGGTATAGATGTATTGAAGCAAATGGAGCCTATTTTGAAGGCGACCCAATAAATTTTGACGATTAAATGTAAAAATGTTGTTTTAATTGAAAATTCCCGGTACTTTCTTGACGGAGTAGTATATTCAATAATATAACTTAAGGAATTAAATTAATGTCATATAAGTACTACTTATATCAAACGACATATAAAACAAAACATTCAATATAAGACATCCAAATGAATGATAGATTGGGCCGTTGCTTGGTAGAAATCAGTTGTAATTGTCATTATAAAATAAAACACTTGTTTACATTTTCTACTTTATTTTTGGTATTGACGTACGTTTCGTCTTTGCTAGAATATTCAACATTATTGGATATCTAACTTTTTAGAAAATCTCAAGATATTCCAAATCATTACTAAAAAACAAGTTTTAGGAGAGACTTTGTTTCGTCAGTATTCAATCATATTATTCAATAAAATATAACATCAATCAACAAAAAATATTTACTGACCTTTAACAATTTAGAAAGCGTCTCGGTAAATGAATACTGAACATTTAAAGGGAGTCTAATGTTGACTCGAAATAAATAGTTTTATGGTTTATCATTGATCTAAAAGATTGAAAGGCAATCATCAGTATTCTGATGAAGTCTTTCTAGTAAAGACGAAACGTACGTCAATACCAAAAATAAAGTAGAAAATGTAAACAAGTGTTTTATTTTATAATGACAATTACATCCAAATGAGATAACAAAATCTAATAAATATAAATTGTTAACCAAAATCCTATGAATTAAATATTTTGAATAGACAAAATTTTGTTTCTGCTCATCCCTCTTATGAAAACAGATATCTCTCAAAAATGTTTAACATAATCTTAAGAATTTCATCATAAAACTATCCTACTCAGAATATTCAACATTATTGGATATCTAACTTTTTAGAAAATCTCAAGATATTCCAAATCATTACTAAAAACCAAGTTTTAGGAGAGACTTTGTTTCGTCAGTATTCAATCATATTATTCAATAAAATATAACATCAATCAACAAAAAATATTTACTGACCTTTAACAATTTAGAAAGCGTCTCGGTAAATGAATACTGAACATTTAAAGGGAGTCTAATGTTGACTCGAAATAAATAGTTTTATGGTTTATCATTGATCTAAAAGATTGAAAGGCAATTTAATATATATTGAATATTCTAAGTAAGATAGTTTTATGATGAAATTCTTAAGATTATGTTGAACATTTTTGAAAGATATCTGTTTTCATAAGAGGGGTGAGCAGAAACAAAATTTTGTCTACTCGAAATATTCAATTAATAGTATATTTCTTGACAATTTATATTTATTGGATTTTGTTATCTCATTTGGATGTCTTATAATGATTGTTCATTTTATATGTCGTTTGATATTAGCAGTGCTTTTATGACATTAATTTAGTTCCTGAAGTTATAATATTAAATATAATTTTTTGAAATTAAATATGTAGAAGGCTAACAGAATATATTGGTAAATATTAAAATATTCAAATAATTTTTATTCTTTTACTAAGCAGGGAAAAAGTTAAAAAATCATTTAAGATGAGATGGTTCCTGTTTACCAAGACTGTGCCCCGTGGTTATCATCATTTCAAAAGTGGTAAATTTGAGGTGACAAACCTTTCCGTGGGTACCATATGTGCTATCCTTCATAAGAATTTTAACCTCTCAAAGGTCAGGGCAAGATGGGTACCGAGAATGCTCACCGCACGTCAGAAGCAAGTGCGAGTCGAGTATTGTAGGGAGTTTTTAGAGCTCTGTGGAGAAGATCCATCGATTATTTTCAACTGGCTGGTTACAGAGGATAAGACGTGGGTTCATCACTTTGACCCAGAGAGTAAACAAGAGTCCATGCGGTGGATTAAAAAAATCCACAGCTCCCAAAATGGTTTAAAGTCACACCATCCGCTGGAAAAATAATGGCTACGGTCTTTTGGGATTCTAAAGGTATTTTATTGATAGAATACACTAAAAAGAGTGAAAGTATCACAGCACCATCATACTTAACAACTTTGTGTGATTTAAGAGAAGAAATTAAATGAAAAATTCGAGGAGAATTCAAAGCAGGTGTGTTGCTACTTAACGAAAACGCGGTGATGCACAAAGCCCGCGTCGCGAAGGCTGCTGTACAGGAATGTGGCTTCGAAGAAATTACTCATTCTCCATACAGTCCAGACTCCCAGTGACTACTATCAATAGATAGTAGCGCAAATGTGAAAAAATATCTTCGTGAAAAGCGGTTTTCCGACAATTAATAACTGAACGTAGCAATTAATACCTTTTTTGGGGAGAAGCTTGAAGAATATATTTACAAGGTTTAGAGAAGCTTATTTCTCGATCTTTCAATCTATTGAAGTTCTAGGGAACTACATGGAAAAATATAATTTTGCAAAATGTTCTGTGTTTTCTTTTATACCTATACCGAGAGTAGGTACATTCCATATCAGACATGACGACTTCTACAAGAAGTTTTCAGTAGTCGGAAAATTTATTTACGTTTTGAAACTACAGTCACAAATATGTGTGAACATCTTGACTATGTAACAATGTTTTGTCAAATTTATGAATCACGTACAGGCTCACTCCTTCTTGATATTTATTTATGTCTGTAGATTATCAGAGAAAATTATATTATTATTATTACCTCAAGATTTTTTGAGTTAAATATAGTGATTTATTAAAATTCATTTTCGTTGTATCCAACTACCAAATTGTAACTGCTGAAACAATTCCATATATCGTTCAGTATATTCACCTATTCAACATTTCAGATAAATTAAAGTCCTTCGAAAAATGGCGAGTCCCAAAACTACCCAAAGCCAGAAATGCGATTGTGAAGATCTAAACGAAAAAGTGAGGCAAGCTATCAAAGAAATTAACGAATTGACTTCAAAAGTACCACCAGTTAAACGTGAAACTGATAAGGAGGGTTGCGTATCTAGAAAAGAGAGCTTAACCGATTCTAATCAGAAAATATGTCCTAATTTCAAGAAAATATGCACCAGTACAAAGCGTGAAGATCCCAGAACTGTGGTTTGCTCCGGAAGATGCAAGCTGTTTGATTTTCCTAAATGGGCTGTATACATAGTTATTTCTCCTATAATTTTATTAATTGCCTATTTATATTACGATAATTGAATGCAACAATATAAGTGACAGTTGAAGTATAATATTCGAAATAACTTTGAGTCCTGATATAATTTAGATTTAATGGGAAAAACACTTTGTTTTCTATATCGTTTTATTCATTTCTTCTTGATAGTGGTTCCAAAATCGGAGTCAAAACGTTGCTTATAAATTTCAGACGCGGTTCAACCTGGAATCATCATATAAAAATTCCGGGTTGGACCGCGTCTAAAATTTATGTGTTCGACGTTTCGATTCCGATTTTCGAGCCATTATAAAGAACAACAGTTGAATTTAGTGACTCAACGCAGCAGCCACGATCTACCTACTCCCCAAGTCTCATCACCAGTAGTCTAGTAAATCACAGCGATTCCGCTCGCTCTAGCGAACTGATTCGTAGTGGACGAGTATCGGTATTTATACGTGTGGATGTGGGACAGGAGTTAAGGAAAGACGACAAATCAAATGTTTCCATGTGTCGGGCAGGCGTTGGCTGTTATCGCGTTTGGGACACTTTGGTATCTTCTCAATTTCGAGGGCTTCACGAATAATGCGACTTGTTAGCATTTTTTCCGTGGCAACAATTTTGCAGCTATCAAAGTCAATTTTGTGCGTGAATAGGGCAGAAGATGGATCATCATTTAATATATATATATATATATATATATATATATATATATATATATATATATATATATATATATATATACATTCTGTCAATAAAGTACCGGGAATTATCGATTTAAATCTGGCGGGGCAATGAGGCAGGTAAAATTTTTTTTCCTAGGTTGGTACCACTGTCCCTAATTACTATGCCAAGCTTGAGCGGGATCTGTCAACTAGTGTGTTTGCAACAGCTGATTAAGTCAGTCGATGTCAGAGTGCGTGCCGATTTTTACTATGGGTGATTACGTTAAGCAAAGAATTTGTTTAAAGTTTTGTGTTGCAATTGAATTTTCGTGTGCCGATGCATTGAAAATGTTGCAAAAGGCTTTTGGTGATAATACTCTATCGAAAACTCGTGCATATCAGTGGTACAGAGCCTTCAAGGACGGTCGTGAAGTGGTCGCCCATCGACGGCTTCGATCGAAGATAACGTCAATAAAATTAAGGAAAGGGTGCTGGAAAACCGTCGTACCAGCTTGAGAGAGATAGCACATGATCTTAAGATATCCCACGAGTCCGCACGTACGATTTTGATTGATATTTTGGACATGAGAAAGGTGGCCGCACGACTCGTACCGAAAGACCTGAATTTTCTTCAAAAACGTCATCGCGAACAGGTTGCTTCAGACATGCTGGATCGCTGTAATTCCGATTCTACATTCATGGAACGCATTATAACTGGTGATGAGACCTGGGTCTACGAGTACTATATGCAAACAAGCCAGCAATCATCAGAATGGGTGGCAAAAAATGAGCCGAAACCGAAAAAACCACGCCAAAGCCGCTCGAAAATGAAGGTGATGCTCATTGTTTTCTTCGATATCCGTGGCGTGGTGCACTACGAATTCGTTCCAGAGGGTCAGACGGTAAACAAGGAGTATTACCTAGGCGTTATGAAACGTTTGCGTGAGCGTATCCGTAAGAAGCGGCCAAATTTGTGGGCGAACAACTCATGGATTTTGCATGACGATAACGCGCCTTCTCACCGAGCTACGATTGTGACTGACTTTCTCGCCAAAAACTCAACAAACGTGCTTCAGCAACCACCGTATTCGCCGGATTTGGCTCCCTGCGACTTTTTCCTCTTCCCAAAACTAAAATTGCCCCTTCGTGGCACCCGTTTTGAGTCGATTGAAGCCATAAAACAAAATTCGGCGCGAGAGCTAAAGTCCATCCCGGAAAGCGCCTATAAAAAATGTTTCGATAATTGGAAGTGCCGTTGGCATAGATGTATTGGAGCAAATGGAGCCTATTTTGAAGGCGACCCAATAAATTTTGACGATTAAATGTAAAAATGTTGTTTTAATTGAAAATTCCCGGTACTTTCTTGACAGAGTAGTATATATATATATATATAATAATAATAATAATATTATGGTTTATTCACAATTAAGTTTACATTGATAGCTTTTGACAAAAAAGTAATGTACATACTGGAAAACTGAACAAAATAATAAGCCAATACAACACAAAAAAAAAGACTGTTGCTGAATAAACATAGATTTCCTCCAAAAACCGAAGGTTGCACGGAGGATAAATCTCTTCTCAATATATGCATCTGTTTTGTGACCATGGCATTGAAGCAGTTTTATGAGCAAGGTACGACTTTAGACGTTGGACATCGCTATCTCTGATTGATCATGTCTGCTACTTTAGCTCCACCAATCTGTCCCAAATAGTTTTTAATATACTTGCTGAACAATTTGCAGGAGTTTAGTGAATAAAATTTAGTTCTCAGTTCACCCTCCAGCAAGTTGAAAATACGTGGCATGATGTAAGTATATGTACGTTGTCCTACAGTCTTCTTAGTTCTATGGGTCTGTACTTTCGGCTTTTCTGTTCTACGAGTATTATATCCGTGATTGAGGTACTCCATCGAATTTCGATTTTTAAAGTTTTGCATAAGTAGGGTGTGGAAGTACATCCCTCTCATATCAAGAACTTTTGCTTCCAAAAAAAGATTATCTGTTGGATACAATCTCTCCCTACGTAGCATGATTCTCAAGAAGTAATTCTGTAGAACCTGTAATCCTTTTAGATGTGTATCATACAGGCCACCCCAGGCCAGAATACCATATTGAAGCCTGGATTCTACTAGTGCATGGTATAATATTTTCATCTGCTTGAATCCCAATATTTGGTTAAGAGAGCGAAATCGATGGAGAAATCGTCGCAGTGTATTTATTACATTACGGCAGTGAACATCCCACCGGAGATGCCGGTCGATATGTATACTTAAGTACCTAATGGAACTCACTTGGCCAATTCTGAATGTTGTTTCTCCGTCACATATCAATAGATCATCAAAACGTGGTAGCCCACTTGCGCAAAGTGAAAAAGGTAAGTATTTAGTTTTTTCCTCATTTACTGTCAAGTATCTGCATTTAATAGCATTCAAAACATTTTTCATGTCTTTCTCGACTAGCACCTTTAAACTACTCCATTTCCAGTCCTTATAGAGAATGGCTATATCATCTGCGAAACAGATTATCTCTCCCATACAATTAATACCTAGTATGTCATTTATATACAACGTGAATAAAACAGGTCCCAGTAACGTGCCTTGCGGCACCCCACACTGTATTTCCAACACATCACTCAACACTTCACCAACCTGCACCCTCTGTGACCTATTTTTTAAATACGTACTAAATAGTTGAAGGGGTATTCCACGCACTCCAATATTTTCCAAGACATTCAGCATCTCATTATGATTTACCGTGTCAAATGCCTTTGAGCATATATATATATATATATATATATATATATAATATATATACATGCAGGTTTGTATCATTTTATGATTTGACCAATAAAAAGTAATCCAGGCCCCAGGAAAGTTTTATGAAAAAATATTGCAAAGATCCTTAGAAAATCTCTCCAAGGATTAATTAACTTAATATAATTGATCTATATGAAAAGGTTTAATATTAAAATATTCCTAAGTGTACATGACTTTCAAAATCATACCTATTAGTGTAGTAGGAAGATATCTAGAATGTCTCATAGATTTGTTGAACTCGTATCTTGTCCTCACGTGTCTTCTGGAGCGGAGAAATCTTGCTACCAATGATGGAACATAGCTTGCAGTGAGCTGCTTGCAAAGGATGACTTTTTCCATGTGATAGAGGAAGTAGGCCTGCTTCTTCATTTTTCTTGCGTGGCTTTGTACCTGAAATCATAAGAAATTCAAGTGAGATAACATAATTTGTTGTAAAATATTTGGTCTTTTTTGATTCAGGAGATTATGTTAATATGTACAAAATAATTAGTGGCGCAAAAGAAATTATAGGGATGTCAAGACTGAAATTAAGCCTCTGTATCGATTGAGATTGAGTTTAAGCGTCCTTCTTATCGCTTATGATGAATTAAAGTAGTTCACGAAATTTACTCACGGATTGGACGAATTGAAAATATATTTTCTTCAGTTTTTCAGTTTTTTATGGATCATAAATCACACAAGACAGTGTTACTTATAGCATAGTACATCGAAAAAATTGTCTCCAGGGCTTAAGTGGCACATACATAATCTTCTGTCTATATTTTCGTTGACCATTTGGAATGAATATAGCTGAATTTCATTGATATAGTGTTAATTATTATCCTTTAATGCCTAGGTTGTTGTGCACTTGTTGGCATAGACCTGTCTTAAATCTCCTCAAGAAAAGAAATCAAATAGTATTTTAGCACACGATTTAGGCGACCAATTCTGATCGCCGAAACAAGAGAGTGCATTAGCAGGAAATATCTCAAGCAATAATTCGATTAATGATTTGAAGTAAAACACTTTATTTCCGCTTATTTAATAAGCGGAGATAAAGTGTTTTATTTCAAATCATTTACGATGAATTTCCGTCAAGTAGAGACCGAAACAATCAAAAATAATTCGATTATTTCACGGGCTGCAGGGCATGTGAGACTATGTCCACGTCCAATTTAGTTAGAAGAAACTCGTTTTTCCTATCGCGATATCGAGCATCAGTAAAGGTTATTACTTAAACAGAGTCTCATTCTAAAAGAAGTATGTTAAAGTAATTCCAATGATTCCTGCAGCAAAAATTCGTGACAGTGACACGTAGTAGATGCACTTGTTTTCCAACAATCCCATGAAACAATTTCGAGAATTTACGAAGTTTCATCGCTTGGAATGATTTTTCTTTAAAACTTAACATCCGCTTCCAATTATATATTCCGTCTAGAAAGAATACGGAAAAAACAAAGCTCAATTGTAATTATTTTGTATCTATTTTTAATGCTGGAATGAAAAAATTAAAATAAATATTATAAGTAATTCATCTGAATTACTTATAATATCGAGTGTTTTTTTAGAGTGATAGAACTTTAAATTGAAATAAAACACATTTAAATTAAGATTGAAGCCAAAATTTTGTTTTATTTGAAAGATAATTTCAAGACATTTAAGTTTTGAAAATAATTTCTGGCATATGTTCACCACGACTAGCTCCGAGGAACGGCATTCGACCAGACCAATTTTGGACCACTTTTTCGAGTAATTCAGGCCTTATTTCATCAATAACACGACTAATTTTGGCTTCCAAACCGTCTATTGTTTCTGGTTTATCAATATAAACCAATGACTTGACATAACCCCAAAGAAAATAATCCAGTGGACTTATTTCGCATGATCTTGGAAGCCAATTAATTGGACCATTTCTCGAAACAAAATTTGAGTATCAAAACAGATTTAATCTGTTAGTCGTCTACAATTTTAATTTCAGAAAACTTTTTATTCAAAACACTTTAAGAATTAAATTAATGTCTACAATAAACACCGCTAATATTTAATAGACGTATATAATCAAAACTGAATATACAATGTCAAATGGAATAAATAAACCAACCAATATAAAAAGGCAATTAAAATTAATAAATTAATATTTGAAGGAGACAAAATTTTGTTTCTGATCTTACCATAATGAAACCAATTTTTTTCAGAAACATTAAACACAACTTAAGGATTTCTCAATAAATATAATTTATTTGAAATATTTAATATATTTAAACATTCAAATAAGTTAATTCAAAAATCTCTCAATACATGCAGTATATCTTCAAAAAAACAATAAGATTACGGATAATCTCTTCATCGGCCTTAGATAATATTCAAAATATCAAAATCAACTAACAATCAATACATCATACCTTAGAGTGGAACAGGGAACTTGTTTGAAACAGACTAACTTTGAGTGTAACACGGAACTTGTTTGAAACAGACTAACTTTAAAAATCCAGGTAGTCAGTTTGTCACAAAATCACAGAAAACTGTAAGGTATTATATGGTTTTCTTCATACCATTGACATTCCAGAAAGAGAATTGTTCAAGCCTAAATATAATTATATATTATGTATAAAATAAAATAGAAAAAGGCTTTTTACATGATAGAACAAATATAACAAAATTTGAATACCAAAACAGATTTAATCTGTTTGTCTTCTACAATTTCAATTAAAAAAAATTTTTTTTCAAAAAACTTTTAGAATTAAACTGATGTCTACAATAAGCACCGCTTATATTTAATGGACGTATATAATCAAAACTCAATATACAATGTCAAATTGCATAAATAAACCAACAAATATAAAAATGTCATTTAAAAACAATGAATAAATATTTGAAGGAGACAAAGTTTTGTTTCTGATCTTACTATCATGAAACCAATTCCTTTTCAAAAACATAAAACACAACTTAAGGATTGCTCAAAAAATATAATTTATTTGAAATATTTAATATATTTAAATATTCAAATAAGTTAATTCAGAAATCTCTCAAAACATGCAATATATCTTCAAAAAAACAATTAGATTACGGATAATCTCTTCATCGGCCCTAGATAATATTTAAAATATCGAAATCAACTAACAATCAGTATATCATACCTTAGAGTGTAACACGGAACTTGTTTGAAACAGACTTACTTTAAGAATCCAGGTAGTCAGTTCGTCACAAAATCACAGAAAACTGTAAGGTATTATATGGTTTTCTTCAAACCATTGACATTCCAGAGTGAGATTTATTCAAGGCTAATATAATTATATGTTATGTATAAAATAAAGAAAAAGGCTTTTTACTGATAGAAGAAATATAACAAAATAAAGAGCCTTTTTCTATTTTATTTTAAACATAATATATAATTATGTTTAGGATTGAATCATTCTCATTCTGAAATGTCAATGGTTTGAAGAAAACCATACAATACTCTACAGTTTTCTGTGATTTTGTGACGAACTGATTACCTGGATTTTTACAGTTAGTCTGTTTCAAACAAGTTCCGTGTTACACTCTAAGGTATGATATACTGATTGTTAGTTGATTTTGATATTTTAAATATTATCTAGGGCCGATGAAGAGATTATCCGTATTCTAATTGTTTTTTGAAGATATATTGCATGTTTTGAGAGATTTTGAATTAACTTATTTGAATATTTAAATATATTAAATATTTCAAATGAATAATATTTTTTGAGAAATCCTTAAGTTGTGTTTTATGTTATTGAAAAGGAATTGGTTTCATTATGGTAGTAAGATCAGAAACAAAATTCTGTCTCGTTCAAATATTTATTTATTAATTTTAATTGCCTTTTTTTGTCTTGTTGTTGATGTTGCATCGAGTAGGGAAAATGTTGTCCGAAATCTATCGATTGTTCGACGAATAAGCTGCTCTGATGGACGATTATGTAAACCATAAATTTCACGAAGTGCTCTATAAGTTTGGTGAATAGAACACTGATTTTGAAGATAAATTTCAACAATTTGTAAACATTGTTGCGGCGTGAGTCTTTCCATGATAATTTGTCAATGCTTATTGAACAGAAATGTCAGAACAACATGGCTTCTACCTTCTGTCAAATCACTGTTATTCCTATCGAAAAATCTAGTACTCTAAAAAAAACACCCTATACAACCTCCTTTTAACTGTATACGTGGGGGTACACCTGAAACTAGATCATCTCCATAATAACTTTCCTTCAGATTAAAGAAGTTTGAGAATATATACTTACTTGTAGGGTTTGAATATCGCTGGCAGCCAGTGCAATCATCAGGTTCATAAGAACTATGCTATTAAGCACTATGAACATCAGGAAGAGAAACCTGGATAACACTAATGCGTAAATGTTGTCTGAATCCGTGTTTGAATAAAGGTCAGAGTATTCGAATTCGCCCGCCATCATGACAGTAGTTTTCACCAAAGCTTTCCAAGGATCAGAAAATTGAGGGGAATTGTGGAACTGGATACTGAAGCTTAGAGCGAAACCCAGGAGGAGGCAAATGAAAATGCAGAGTACCTGAAAAACAAATGAGATAACGCCACAGTTAAATAGTTAGTAATTTTATGCTCTAAAAACGTTCGGATAGTTTCGTATTCAAAATTTATAGACCTTTAGTCCTATAGACATAAATTATTAATTAATATTCAAATATAAATTAGAATGAGTCCCTAAAACCTCTACAAACCTCAATCTAAAATATCTCAGAGAAATTTTCCGAAATTAAATTTGAAAAAATCTCTAGGAAACTCTGTTTCTCCTCAGTTTATATATGAAATTATCCAACATATGTGTGGCAATCAACTGATAGAAGAATCAAAAGAAAATATGGAATATTGACCGAAATTATCTAGCAAACTTTATCTGATACAGCTGTTTCAAAGGAAACTTATGGATATAAAAATGCACATATAAATTCAAAATATCGTTTCCTCTTTTTTTAAGAAATTGAGCACATTCTTCAGAAAAGCGCTTGACATTTCCACCTATTTTTTCAGTTGTAATTTGTTTGGATGTTAAATAAAAACAATCAATAGAAATTATATCACACGTCATCTGCTCAGTAAACCTCTGGCCAGGAACAAACTGAAATAAATAAATCTTGTGGAGTGCCCCCACAATATTTATTGAACATTGTGTTTCTCTGCAGGAAGTTTTATGGTAACAGATTTAAAATCAGAAGGCTGTCAGGCGCATGTATGAAAAGACAAATTGTACTTATGATGAATAAACATAAACGTATTATTTGAGTTTTTTCCCCATAATTTTCACTATTTATCAGAATGATTCTCAAAAACCTCTACCAATTTCAATCTGAAAAATCTTTCAGAATTTTTTAAAATTTAAATTGAATGAAATGCCCCAGAAACAACGTTTATTTTCTGTAGGCATATAGAATTATCAAACATATGTGTTTCTTCTTGAAAAAAATAGCACATTCTCCAGAAAAACCTTTGAAATTCCCACTAATTCTTTTTACTGGAAATTTATTTGGATGTTAAATAAAAACAGTCCATAAAAGATATATCACATATCTTCTGTTCAATCAACCTCTGGCCAAGAAAAAACCGAAATAAATAAGGCAAGTCCTACAGCATTTATTAAACTGTATCTTCCTACACAGAAAATATCATAAAGGAAAGATATGGTCACATGTGTGAAAAGACAATTTATAATTATGATAAATGAACATGAATTAAAAATTATTTAGAAAGTTTTAACGAATGATGTAGGGCTCATCTTACAATGTTCATTTATTTCAGTTTGTTCCTTGCCACAGGTTTATTAAGCTAAGTAGCTAAGATAGTAGGAGATATTATTTTCAAACAATATTTATTGAAAATTTATTACGAAGAGTTTTTTGAATATGACATATAAGAGCTGGATTAATTCTTCGAAACATCTACAGATTCAATCTGAAAAATGTCTTGAAAACATTTCAGAATTAAATTCAATAAAATGCCTAGAAAACATTGTTTTATTCTATAGACACTTAGATTCTCAACATATGTGATGAAGAGCCGAAATTATTTAAATCCATGACCCAAGACAAATCTGTTTTGATTGGATATTAAGGAATAACAAATTCAATTACCAAAAATTGTTCCACATGGAACTCCAAAAGGTCTTTTCTCCTTCCCTTTAAAAAAAATAGATAGCACATTCCCTGAAAAGAACTCTGAAATCCTTACCCATTTTTCAAGGTGAACTGGCGTTACAGGCAAACATGCGCACCTTTCTTAAGAGTTCAGGTACGCATGTTCAGAATGAAATGCCGCCTCCTAAATTAAGAGGTTGAAGCTTCCTCATAACACCCGCATTATCCGAGAGCTTCAAGATTATAGCTGGATTCATTCTCCGAAACCTCTACAGATTGCATCTACACACATGTGTTGATAATTCATATGTTCATAAAGTGAAACAGTGTTTCCATTTTATTGAATTTAATTATTGAAAGTTTTCAAGGGATTTTTTATCAAATCTGCAGAGGCTTGAAAGAATTAATCCACCTGTTATCTGTAATGATATATTTTTATTGATTGTTTTTATTTAAGATCCAAGTGAATTTTGACTGAGGAGAATGGGTGAGAATTGCAAACGTTTTTCTAAAAGATGTACTACATTTTTTGAAGTAGAAATAATTTTTTTTAAATTTATTTTTATATTATTTTTGCAAAAAATTCAATATTCATAAGGTCTATTTCAAAAAGATGTATCGAATGGAGTTTGCAAGATAATTTCGGTCAACATTTTGTATTTTCTTCGGATACTTTTATCTGTTGTTTGCCAAGCATATGTTTGATGATTTTATGACTATTTAAAAGGAACAGTGTTTCGAAGACACTTTTAATTGAATTTAATTATAAACAATTTTTCAGAGATTTTCTTATATTAAAATTTGTGAAGATTTCAGAGAATTATTCTGATCAATATTTAGAACGATATTACTTTATATTACTCAAAATTAATATGATGCGGACAAAAGTTTCTTCGAAACTTCCATAACAGATTGGTTGCGTTGGTTTCCGCTTCTTAGAAAAACTAGAGAAGTTATTATGTATTTTGCTAGGAATAACTTTATCTAAGATTCCTAGGATGGACGCCATAACCTCTGTGGAATTTGGTTCGCTGCAAATTCGGACATATTGAACTATTGGAGCGGAGTCGAGCTAACAAGTTCGAGTAGTTTTGTGTTACTCTTATCTTCTTCATTTCTTTTTCGCTTGGTGGATGTTGGTTTTCTTTACTCGATGAATTAGTGATATGACGGATTCCCCCTAAATGTAAAGTTTTAATTGATTAGACTTTACTTTGTTTGATTGATAGCCCATCATGATTTTGTGCGAAAGATGTGGATTCGATTCACTGTTATTGTTGCTTTCATAACTCGAATAGAGCCCATGCTAATAGATAATATCTGGTGAATTTTCTCATCGAAAACTTCACATTTTTGGGCTAGTTATAAATCCTGTACTTAAAATATGCATTGCAGTATCAATTTATCGCGATAAAATATATTTTAACAGCAGGAGGATTGATGAGTGATTGGCTAAAAACAGTCAGTTTGAAGGCAATTCGATGACAACACAGTCTAGGTCTCTTTTTTCTTTCTTGTTCTCTTTTTCATTGGTTTAGCTTTTTCAGTTCTTTACCAGTTTTTAAGTTTTATCCATTTCGTTTTCGGGTTGTTGTATCTTTTTTTTTCCATTATTTTTTATTTAGATTCTTATCATTGTTTCGGATTTTTACATATACCATAATCAATGTTGAATAAATCAGTCCTTGCTGATATTTTCAAGTGAATCTTCGAATTTCTTCATTTATCATATTCAATGTAGAGAACATTTTTCAGATTTTCGCCCATTTGTTGATCTGTGGCAAACAGATTAACCAAAATAATTATTGTTGAATTGGAAACGATACTGTAATAAGAGAATTAGCCGACATAGTGAAGAAAAATCGATAATTAATTATATATTGGAGTTTATGATGTACAAAACACCTTTTTTCTTTACATCGACGTCACTGAAATTTCTCCATAGATTATTTGGGATCATTCAACTTTCATCTTATTTTAAATTGCTCGATAAACGATGTATTGTATAAAATGGTTGATATTAAAGCATAAATTACATTTTTTGAACGGTCCTCTGCAAGAAATGAATTATTAAAATTTTATTAATAATGACTATAGCTCACAAAAAAAATTCTGTTGTTCCTCTATCCAAAAGAGATGACCGAAAAATAAACAATTTATCAGAGAAAAAATCTCTCGTGAAATCAGAAAAGGATCCTACTTCAATAATTCAACAGAAATTGAAAACAGATTTCAGTGAAATTCAAATTATTAAATTCTTAAACTATGTAAATTGTAAATATAATTCGACGCCTTCTAAATTATATGGCTTCATTGAAATCCATAAGAATCAGTTACCAATACGCCCTATTGTATCATATGTCGATCGCCCTCTTGCAAAACTAGCCTCTTAATTAAACACATTTTTTTAAGAACAAACATAATTCTGCTCACCCTATTTAATGGGAGAATCTGTTGAAATAACAGAAAAAATTCAAAATTTCAGCCTTCCATCCTATAGTATCTTAATATCTTTTGATATCATTAATATATTCACGAGTATAACCAATGCCTAATGTATAAAAGAAATTTAGCATAGCAAAAACTATCATCAATCAGCTTGAAAGAAATTCAATTTTACTTAGCGTGGAAGAAAAATAGTTTCAATGTAACAACTTTAACACAGAAATAGAGACTGGTAATGGGCTCACATCTCAGCCCACTCCTCGATGAAATCTTTGTGTTCTTATTAGAAAGAAAATTTCTTAAATCCACACACGCAAGTCATATCATATTTTGGTACAGATATGTAGACGAGTTATTGGTTTATTTCTGTGGTTTACTTCTGAGTACTGAGTATTGAGAACTAGAAAACACATATTAAGAAATATCTTAATGGATACAATAAGGTCGAATTAAGTATGAAACTACAGACTGATAATGAAAAACAACATTCGAATGTCGTATCGGAATTCTCTTGATCACATTTCAAACCCCAAGGAAGTCTCTCATTCTGAAGTTAGCCACAAAGCACCCTTGAAGAAACATCCCCAAAAAAGTCGCATTCTGTCGCTTGCCCAAAAAGCACAAAATAAACCGACCGGTAGTTTTAAGTTCTCGTAATTTATAACATGTCCCTCTACTCTTGAATTATTCTTTATCTATTTTTCACTTTAACCTTGCAAGGAACACCCTCCCTCAATAACACAATAACACACTAAAGACCTGGAAGTGAATGTATTATTTACATTATTCATTTGTAATTAGACAGTAATTTGTGAAAAGTGAACGCAACAGTGAAACCAATAAAAGTTAATTCGTTGACAGTGAACAACGTTGAAAAAAATCAAAGTACTGTTCATCCACGAACGACATAGAGTTTTCACCGTAATAAGAGTTCGGTACTACACCGGAACACTTCCCTCAATTTGAGTAAACAAATCATACTTGTAAACTTGTAATATATGTATTTAGGCTATAAATAAACCATAAGAGTCTAATATAAATCCCTCTTCCACACCCATTTGAATTATGCTTAACCAAGAATTTGCTTGAGAATTGGTAAACGTTTTATCAATTACAAAGAACAAATTTCATTCTAAAATATTATAAATTTTTAAACCTATACGAAGCAGCTCTGTCTCTACTGAATGTTTGTTGAGTAAGTTCGATCAATATTCTATATTTTCTTCGTATTCTTTCATCTCTGTTTGGTACTGTGTGACTAGTGTTAATTCAATATGTCTATTAAAAAGTGGACAGTATTCTCCACGGAATTTATTTAATTCAATTTCGAAAAATTTCAACGAATTTTATTAAACTAAAATCTGTGATATGGTAGTACAAAATTGCTCTGTTTTATTTTTATGATATTGAAAAAACCATCTTTGAAGTTTTAAATGAAACATATATCTGTAGAATGAACCTAAAATTTTCAAAATTTCCTCCAATTACAGGATTGCAAATACTAAGTTGTATCAACAATTATATGTCGTTTCTTTCTAGCGCATTCTCAACTTTTCTGCTAAGTAACTGCAATATCGGCATTCATTTTTATTTCTAATCAAACAGACTTTTCCGCCTATGTATTTATGAACACGTGGAAAATCGATTTCCGCGTCCACTAAATCATCCTCTATCAGTTAAAAGCAGATTGCAATAAAAAGTGACCATTTTCCTGTATATTTCCCGCGAAATCAGCACTACTTCTACTGTTACGCAGCGATAACGGTCTTACCACGTGTGGAAAATAGCGGAGTTATGACAGTTTTCCCGTGGAAATGGAATGTGCAATCTGCTTTCAGTTAACAGGGGTTTGATGTAATAATGTTGGAGAGAAATTGCATGAATATGGGCTACTTAAAATTGAAACAGAGGCGGTCAGAATTTCATGTAACGTGAATGAAATATGCGTCAATGATAATCGTGACGTTGCTAGTCACAATATTGATGTTTGCAATGTTGCAATATTTCACTACACTGTCTGTGTGGTATTTTTCTTGTGGTCGTCTAATCAAACCAAAAAATGTTCAATAACCATTGTAAATTATGTAAAAAAAATTAATTAATGTCTGCTGTGTTCAGAGAAAATGTTTAATGCAAATTCATTTTTGATAATGACTGCTGCCAATTTTCGATTTTTAATTGATCTTCCACATTGTAACCCCAACTACAGCCGTTGACTTGAAATTTGTTTTTAAATTCACAGTGGCTTGCTCTTCTGTATTTCAGAGCCTGGTTTTTTAAAATCCAAGTTCTTAAAAATCCAAGTTCTCTCAGAGTTTTAGGAATAATTGCACAGCGCCCCTTCCAAGTAGCTTCAACGGGTTTGTTCACATGCAGTTCTTGGCTCAAGCTTCGAACTGTCAATAGATATACACCACACAGATTCACAATAAGTCTGTGACTGTATATTGTATTACGTATTAGCGCAATAGCAGACATTTGTTTTTCTAAAGAAACATCTTTACTCCTCTCCATCTGAAAAATATGATCTAAGGTCTGAAGGAACGGTTTTTTGCGTAAACAATGACAAATACAATTAGACTCTTAATAACATTAATACTTGAAATCATTCTACTGTAAAATACCAAAGTTGAATTTAGAAACTTGTTTTCGATGAAATCAACAAAAACACCTGTTTTAGCAGGCGAATTGTACGAATATTATCTCTTTTCTGACATTTCAACGAAATTCTGCATTATCAACTGAATAATGAAACGAAGTGACTAAAAATATTTGCATTTCCTTCACACTCAAAATCATTTATTTATGCACCCTCTAATATAAAAGAGGGTTCTTTGAAGTGAGTTTAATCAAATGAGCAAGTACTATAAAATCCTGATTATCTTTAAGATATGTCTGGTTTGAGATTCAATCCATAATAGTTGTTTCTGTTTCATGTTCCAAGTAACCTTTCATTTCTGTTTATTTGTCTTATATTTTTCAATCAAACTGATGTCTTCTGTCATTAAACTCAATCAAGAGTAATTGTTTCTGGTTCCACTATTTTTATTTTTTTATATATACTTCTGTACTACATTTCATAATTTTCATCCTAATCTTCAATGTTTATTCTTAGATTTTGTCCACATTAAGATATATTGTGTACACAAACTCAAGCAATGTACATGTGAAACCAAAATAATCAAGTAATCTTTCTATTAACGTTCAAATCATTCGGTTAAACTGTTTTAAGTGCTTATCATTTGAATTAGTATTCCATTCTTTATTCAATATTGGTTATCTTTTCTCCATATGATTAACCTTTTAAATCGATCAGCATATTTATATTTAATTGATCCTGAAATTTGAATTAAACTCACTCGTAATATATAGTAGTCTGATTCTCAAAATACTATTTTTAAATTTGAACTTCCCAATCAAAATAAAATTGAACTAATGAAAACCAATTCAAACTTCAATGAAAACAGAAAACTATCCAATTTTATCATCCAATCTAACTTCAATGAAAACAGAAAACTATCTAATTATAGTCCAATCTAACTCATCACGAAGTGATATCAACACAAATAATAAACATATTCCATTCAGCGCTTGGCGTACCTATATTTTCAAACCGGTTGAAGAAATCCTCATCAAAAGTTCAGGATATTCAATTAGTTCTTTTCTCTTCAGAAGAACCTAACTTCCTTTGTACTATATATGTAGTTTATAGAGTCGACACTATGGTTTCTTCAAGTTTAAATTTTGAAATAACTTTACACTTTCACTTCTTAGTCACGGCCGAAAAAAGTAAGTCAAAGACGAGCTATGCCAAGTTAATACTGATAATTTTTCTCGATTGTGAGGCTGTTTTGCAGTACGAGATGCTCCAAAACATCAGAGGATAAACAAAGAATATCACCTTGATGCTGTGGGAAGAAAATGACCGCGTTTCTGATCAAGCGGTGACTGGCTTCGTCACCATGATAATGCGCCAGCTCATTCATCGAACCTTATGCAGCAATTTTTGGCAAAACAAAATTGTACATCTTTGCCAGCCTGTTTACACTCCCAACATAAATTGCACTCAAAGGAAAGCAGTTCGACGCGATGATATAATTCAAAGTAATGCGACTCGGAAATATGGATTCAGATCGGATACTTTTCGGACACTCCTCGTATTTAAGATAAAAAATATACATCATTTGAAAAAGTATGAACTGTTACGTAAATCCGAAAATCTGCAAAATCAAAAAATTCATCTTTGTATTCACCCTCAATACAAAGTATGACGTGCAACAATAACTGCTTTGCATCTTATCTAAAGGCTCTCCATCAAGTTATTGAGATTATTTTACTCAATTTGTTACCAAAAATGTGGCAAAATATCTCGGTGTTGAAGCATGTCCCGGTGTGCGTATTAAAGGTGTTTTGTAATTGGCCCCACTCGATTGGATGTATTTTAAGTGATCATTGACGTAATGCTACCTAGAGGTTTTTTATAGCAGAAATGATCTTCTATGTATTTAAAAAATATATCAAGATGATTGTTCAAATTTACTTTGAACAAAGAATTTTTAATTCACTTGGCAAGTACGTAACAATTACGTACCCAGAGTTCAACCATTTAGGCCTTTCAAATATGAATCATTTAATTCCTAGAAACCTAAACGGGCCTAATCACCAATTAATAAACGCAGATTATTCCTAGAAACTCATTAGAACCCTTTCAGCCTTTTCAATACGATTGTCGAATAGGAATTACATGGGCTACCTTTTCGGACCCAAACCCACTCTCTCATACGCCAGTTAGCAGGAAGGTAGAGTTGAACACATTCCCTAGGACAGACAGGTCACGCGATAGTCACCCTGTATAAACAGTCAGTTAAGAAAATTCAGTTGAAGACAAGTTCTGATCCCACGCACATTCTCTTAAAGTAAGCTCTCGTAACTCATGAAATACATTCATCTTTAGGCTTGATTTATTTTATATTCGCATTCTTCACTTTAAACTTACAAGGAACTATCTCTCTCTCTCTCACACAGTTACCCATAAAGCACTAAAGGCGTGAATGTGAATGAATTATCTACATTATCCATAAGTAATTAGGTATTAAATTATAAAAAGTGAACTCAAAAGTTAAACCAATAAAATTGAAGTCTGCGTCGTGAACAACAATAGAAAAAACTCAAGGAAGAACTGTTCCAGGATCAAGATAGTGTATCCACCTCAATCTGGGTCAAAAACTCAAAATTGGACACTTGTATTATATGTACTTCTGCTGACAATTCTCTACATGGTCGCTACGAGCTGGATTACATACCACATCTCATCACGAAACAATTCCCTCAATTTGGGTTAAATGATTCAACTCTCTGAACTTGTATTATACATTCTATCAAGAAAGTACTGGGAATTATCGATTTAAATCAGGCGGGGCAATGAGGCAGGTAAATTTTTTTTTCCTAGGTTGGTACCACTGTCCTTAATTACTATGCCAAGCTTGAGCGGGATCTGTCAACTAGTGTGTTTGCAACAGCTGATTAAGTCAGTCGATGTCAGAGTGCGTGCCGATTTTTACTATGGGTGATTACGTTGAGCAAAGAATTTGTTTAAAGTTTTGTGTTGCAAATGAACTTTCGTGTGCCGATGCATTGAAAATGTTGCGAAAGGCCTTTGGAGATAATGCTCTATCGAAAACTCGTGCATATCAGTGGTACAGAGCCTTCAAGGACGGTCGTGAAGTGGTCGTCCATCGACGGCTCCGATCGAAGATAACATCGATAAAATTAAGGAAAGGGTGCTGGAAAACCGTCGTACCAGCTTGAGAGAGATAGCACATGATCTTAAGATATCCCACGAGTCCGCACGTACGATTTTGATTGATATTTTGGGCATGAGAAAGGTGGCCGCACGACTCGTACCGAAAGACCTGAATTTTCTTCAAAAACGTCATCGCGAACAGTTTGCTTCAGACATGCTGGATCGCTGTAATTCCGATTCTACATTCATGGAACGCATTATAACTGGTGATGAGACCTGGGTCTACGAGTACGATATGCAAACAAGCCAGCAATCATCGGAATGGGTGGCAAAAAATGAGCCGAAACCGAAAAAACCACGCCAAAGCCACTCGAAAATGAAGGTGATGCTCATTGTTTTCTTCGATATCCGTGGCGTGGTGCACTACGAATTCGTTCCAGAGGGCCACACGGTAAACAAGGAGTATTACCTAGGCGTTATGAAACGTTTGCGTGAGCGTATCCGTAAGAAGCGGCCAAATTTGTGGGCGAACAACTCATGGATTTTGCATGACGATAACGCGCCTTTTCACCGAGCTACGATTGTGACTGACTTTCTCGCCAAAAACTCAACAAACGTGCTTCAACAACCACCGTATTCGCTGGATTTGGCTCTCTGCGACTTTTTCCTCTTCCCAAAACTAAAATTGCCCCTTCGTGGCACCCGTTTTGAGTCGATTGAAGCCATAAAACAAAATTCGGCGCGAGAGCTAAAGTCCATCCCGGAAAGCGCCTATAAAAAATGTTTCGATAATTGGAAGTGCCGTTGGCATAGATGTATTGGAGCAAATGGAGCCTATTTTGAAGGCGACCCAATAAATTTTGACGATTAAATGTGAAAATGTAGTTTTAATTGAAAATTCCCGGTACTTTCTTGACAGAGTAGTATGTATTTTAGGCTGTGAATAAAGCATTAAAGTCTAATATATATCCCTCTTTCACCCCCATTTGAAGTATGCTTAACCAAGAATTTGCATACTAATTGGTTAACGTTTAATCAATTACTTTCGAAGAATTCAAAGAGGTTACATACAAAGCAATTGTTTACAATGACAAAAAAATATGCATCGTCGAAAAACATTCATATATAGCCTTTGGTAGAGATAACAGAAGTAAATATTCAATTTCAGAAGTTCAAGATGTATTATGAGTGTTATTAGCTCAGTGGTAAGAGCTTCGAGCTCCTAACTGAAATTGCGTTCAGGTGGTAAAGAAATTTTCTAGTTGAACGCGTTTCGGCTACCATTTCATTGGTGAAAATTAACAGTGCTAACTCCTAACTCTCACAAGCCGTGAAAAAGCTTCTGAGAGATCTTCACAGAAGATCTAGGAGTATCAGAATACTATAATATAATAATAATATTAATACATACCTTCAGCACATTCTTCAGGACTGTAGTAAACATGATGGCATAATAGCCCAGTGCAGGAAGCCTACCCAATAAACTCATCAGTTCCATCCAAACAAAAAGTAGTAGTACACTTATGACTTGGAGTACCCAATCGGGTTTTTCAGATGCTGTCCAAAGATATTATTATTAATCATTCAAATAAGTTAGCACATGACTGAATTACCTTGCAAATTACCAAAATTTTCACCTACAACTGCAACAACAATCGCTGCTGACAAGGAGACTACAGTGAAGAAATTATCGAACTTCAAGAATTTTTTGGGATTCAATATACACTGAAAGGAATTTAAGAAAATTATACATAAATAAGTAATAAAATTATCATGTTTTTTCTCAGTGTTCACTATGTTTTTCGCGTTCTCAACAGAGCAGATTTCAGTTTGTTACAATCTCTAGATTTATCGGATTTCGAACCGGAAATTTCCATTACAGTATCAGACCTACTGGTAAATAATTTTTGATAAAATTTTATTCAGTTCGGCCGTTGAGTTACTCTAGAGAAAATCAGATTGTATGGACAAAATCAGCTTACGAACTAATTAAGAACTTTGTGTATTATATATTTGAGAACCCAACAAAGCGAGTTATTAAATGTATAAAATATCAAGCTGAATGTTATGAGTAGAGAATAACGCATTTCAGTAAGTCTTGAATAAACATCAGTTCAAGCGGGAAATTTGAATAAAGAAGATGTTGAAATGAGACGAATCCACGTTGAACGTTAATTTAAAATGCGCTTTTTCTTTAACACAAGGTGTTGCTTGATCTATTACAACTATATGCTATCTGTAATATCTGCCAAGTGCAACAGAATTGATGATATAATTTTTTCTTTCTATGATTGTTTCGGTCTTCACTTGACGGAAATTCATCTTGAAAATATGAATAAAAACAATATTCTAATTTCCGCTAATGTTTTATTAACACTACGATCATTACGTCATACCATGACTTCTTCAGGTGAGTATTACAAGATATCTTGTAATACTCACCTGAAGAAGTCATGGTATGACGTAACGATCGTAGTGTTAATAAAACATTAGCGGAAATTAGAATTTTTTCTTTAACATCTCGGCATAATTGCTCCTCAATCTAACAATGCTCAGTGAAATCTCGTTTCTAATACTCAAAGATTGGCTTGTTGACATCAACTTCACTCTTCAGACCGCCTTAAACAAAAACCTGAGCGACTTTACTCTTTCAGGAGATAATGCACACTGGAAACTCTTCTTACAGGAAAGGAATTGAGTCGCATATGACACCATCTTGCTGAAACCACATATCATCGATATCATGGTCTTCCAAAAATGGGTCGCAAAAAAATTGGGGTGGCTGATTTACTAACATCATTTAATATATAGTTCTTCTATTATATAATTCAACCAGTAGAGAACGCACACTACACAGACACTTTTGTGGATACATTGGTGTTTCGATAATTACCCTTTGACTTTCACGGAAAATCCTAAGCGGACAGAAAGAAATTGAACGTATTTATTTCTCCTAACGCATAAAGTACACTTTTTCGATAGAAGGTGTTGACTTGTTTGATTTGGATAAATTATCACGAGTTTCTGGTAAACGCGGCGTTGGATCTTGCTGGACACTCAATAGTATCTCTTCGTCGAATCCTGCGTTCAAGAAAGTTCTAACCATCGAAGCATAATGGGATGGGCTCCAACCTGCTGGAGACAGACCTTGTTTTTCGGTATGCTTGTATCTATTGCCCTGAGAAATAAGTTGACTAACGAAGAAACAACTTCGTCCTTAATCGAATTAAAATATTTTTCGGCTGTCAAAGTCCCATCCCATGACTAGTAATATGATCACCGATGATACCTTCCCAAACGTTCACCTTTTGAGTATACTGCGTATGTATCTTACGCTTCCAATGAAGATTATCCACTGGACAATGTATACAATTTTGTCGGTTCACCGTTCAATGTAAATGTTAATTCATCTGAAAAAATTATTGTATTGAGCTTGTGTTATACATTCACTCTAAAAGATCCGGGATTTTACGGAGTATTCTAAGATATCTGGGATTATACGGAGTACTCTAAACAACGCTAACCTTTTTATCGTAAATATTAGAGTCCATTTTTGAATACATAATACATGAATCTTATTTGATTGTCACAGTGGAACCTACCTGTAAACCAACATGGGCGAATATCAAGAAGCCTGATATAATGGCGATCACTCTGTACATGTCTATACCGAAATGAAAGCCTTTATCATCGCACTCTTCACATCCTCCTATCATCCTGTTGAGGGAAGATCCGTAGAGTGACATAGACAGAGCGAATATCGTGTAGGTAACAAGGACGTAGTAGTAGAAGTAGCACAGTTTGGACCATTTAAGTATAAGAAGAAATTCTGAAAAGTTGTCAATAGTTGCCATTCCACAAAATGTAGGAATTTTATCTTACCTATTAGGGGATGCTGTAGTACAACATTTTCTTCTTGTAGATTTGCTGCCCCTATAAGATCTACTAAAACCTCCAACTGTCTTTCATTTGTTTCTGGTGCTAATACTTTCATATCTAGAAAGAGTGTCTTGATATTAATAGCTTATTGATTCTTTCAGACAAAAAATGAATTTATAGAATAAGTCAGAGAAAAATGAAGATTTATTTAAAATAATTAAAAGCGGTTTTCTACTCGATAGAAGAATTATTACAAAATTTGATTATCAATACATATTTATTCTGTTAGCCTCCTACACATTTGGATTCAAAAAAATTTCATTCTACTAAACTATTAGAATTAATATGATTTGAAATAAAATATGTTATTTCCGCTTATATAATATAAACGGCAATAAAGTATTTTACTTCAAATCATATACGATGAATTTCCGTCAAGTAGAGACCGAAACAATCAAGAATATTAGAATCAAACTAACTATAAGCACTGCTTCAATTTAGTAGACATATAAAATCAACACTCATTATATAATATCAAATGGAATAAAAAAAACCAACGAAATATAATTATCAATTAAAATTACTATATAGATATTTGAACGAGAAAAACTTTGTTTCTAATCTTATATTTATGAAAACCAAATATTTTTCAAAAAAGCAAAACATTACATAAAAGTTTCCCAAAATCTAATTCATTTTAAATATTATATTTAAATAAGTCATTTGAGAAAATCTCTCCAAACCAGTAGTACATCCTCAAAAAATAATTTGAAATTATATAAGATCGTCATCAGTCCTACTTCGCATTTAAAAAATAAAATGAATTAACATAAAATATTATACTAGACAGACCTTGCGGCATCCTTTTCGAACAAATAATAAAATTATAGAACTTCAAAAATCCTACTTATTCTGTGTTTTTCACAAAAATCACATGAAGCTTGTAAGGTATTTTATGGACTTAGTTAAAACCAAATGACATTTATTTAATGAGTCAGAAAAACCGAAATATAAATCCATATTATATATACAATGAAATAATAAAAAGAGGTCTTAAACTTGTAGAAGGATTATCACAGAATTTGAATATCAAACAGATTTAGCCTCCTACGAAGTTCTCCAATTTTCTTGATTCTTCAATAAGGATAGGAGGAAGTCTGTCTAGTAAGATATATTTTGTTAATTAATTTTATTTGTTAAATGTGAAATAGGACTGCTGACGATCCTATTTAATTTCATATTGTTTTTTAGGATTTACTAAATATTTCGAGAGATTTTTCAAGTGAATTATTTGAGTATTTGGATATATTGAATATTTAAAAACAATTAGTTCTAGAGAAGTTTTCAAGATTATGTTCTGCATTCTGGAAAATGATTTGATTTTCATTAATATAAGATTAGAAACAAAATTTTGTCTCCTTCTAGTTTTTATTTAGTAATTTTAATTGATAATTTATATTTCGTTGGGTTTTTTATTCCATTTCATATTATATAGTGAGTGTTGATTTAATATGTCTACTAAATTGAGTAGTGCTTATGAGACATTAATTTAATTCTAAAAGTTCCCGAATAAAATTTTTTCAGATTAAAATTTGTTGGAGGCTAACAGAATAGATCTGTTTTGATATTCAAATTTTTAAAGAATTAATTATTCACTATAACATCACTCAGGTTATCATTCGCTGTGTAATAACGTTTATCCATCAGTAAGATTTTAACAGGTTTCTTTAATTCATTAAGATTAAGAATTCGTGTACAATAGGGCAGTTTAGGTTCAACGCGCTTGTACGTGGAAGACATCTCGAACTTTTTATATGTTTGGGTAAATATAATGAACCATCACTTCTGGTGTTGTATCTGCGAAAGCTGGATAATTAAAAATGTTAGTTTGTTCATTTTTGCATATATAAGACATCCCAAAATGAAAATGGAAGACAATGTTTAGATACAATTTTCTTCAGAACTAGCGGGGAAGTTCATGTGATATGAAAGCCCTGTCATTAAATGAGAAGTTATCCCTTAGTAAGAGATTAAACTATACTAGATGCTCATTAGAAATTATAATGGAAGTGAATTACTCACCATATTTATGGTATAAGAACTATTAATTTTTTTGCAATATGTATGTCAATTCAAATTTTTGTTACATCGTTACATCATACGCTTAACATTTCCAATTGTTCTTATTGTCTGAATTATTCATTAGTTTAGTATGAAATATAAGTTTCTTGTTTATTCTGGGTGAAATATAGGAAAAGTTCTCTCATTCATATGAATTATAAGTATTTATATTTCAATGTAACCAGTGCAGATTCATATGCTCACGTTTAGAAAGAATTATGTCCTGAATGATCAAGAATTTGTTCTGATTATTGTGTGAGTGATCAAAATTATCCAAGTAACAAAATTCAAATGTGAAATGAAATAGTGAAAAAGCGATTTTTTTACTTGCTGGAAGGTTTTTTCAATATCTTAAATATCCAAGGAAGCAATTCTATTAAACCTTGCTACAAATTTTTATTTGATAAAATTTCTTAAAAAAAGAATTCAGTTTCACAAAACAAGGAACGAAATAAAATTTTGTACTCTTCAAGTATTTATTCGATAATTTTCAGTTAAAAATTTATTTTTCATTGAATTTCTTTTATTCTTTTTGTACTGTTTATTAAGGGTTCTGAATGTCAACTGAATTGACCCAGTGTCTTCTGAAGTTTTTCATTTACTTTAATTCTAAAAGTTTTTAAATAAAAAGTTTTTTGGAATTATAATTTGAAGGAAGTTAACAGAGTAAATCTGTATGATATTTAAAATTTTGTTATAATCCTTTTTTTATTATTATACTCGTTTTTCGTTAACATCAAAATGGAACCTCTTATTAGAAAACCTTTTTACCATTTCAGCTGGTCTAAGCTCTTGACAGTCGATGAAAAATCATAATGATATACGAACAAATTCGTTGATGACGTTACATTCATTACTATTTTTCATTTATAGAATCGAACTGCCAGTTGCGGTATCCTCTTAAATATCCAAATAAAGAACCAATTAAAACCATGAATTTTATATTGAACTTCTTTGTAAATAGGATATTTTGATGTTGGACAATAAAACTCCAGCTAAACGTTTAAAACATATCGAGTCCTGACAATTAAATCGATCAGCATTAGTATCTCTGATATCGACAGGATTTTCCCTTTGACAATTTCAATCCAGCCAGACTAGTTAGGCTATATCCGTTCCATATTATGGAACGTGGCCGCCGCTTCCTATTATATACCACACACGACAATTTTTACCGCGTAATGGAATTAGGACCGATTAATGCCAACATGAAAATATTGAAAATAATTCGACAGTCTGAGGTTTGAAAGAATTTCTGTGGTTTCTGTTGAATATGTGCGGATTTCAATGGTATCTAGAAGTGGGAATTGTAGTTGTGGCGAATGAACTGTATTTTGAGTTAGGCAGGGTGATTGAAGATTCTTCGATGAATGGTCTGTTTCTCTAATGAACCCAAATCGAGATGAACATTCTCGTAGAGATACATTAAAAAGTGTGTACTCGTCATGTTCACAAAAAGCAAATATTTAAAATAATATCAAACAGAGTAATTCTGTTATACCTTGCTACATATTTTGATTTTATAAAATTGCTTCAAAATTTCTTAAAATTAAACTGAATATACGCCTAAGGAAACACTATTTTATGTACAGTATACATGTAGAATTAACACTCATTACACAGTATTGAAGGGAAATAAAAGAATCCAAAGAAAATAGGGAATATTGATAGAACTTACTCAACAAAAATTCTGTGGAAATGGCACTGATTCATAAACATGAAAACCAGATTTCTCTCTGAAAATGCCCAACATAAACTTCAAGAAATTCTTCGAAGTGACCTCTCTTCAAAAAGCTCCTTCAAAAATCTCTTCAAAATATGTATCACATCTGCGAAAAGGCGATTTGAGATTCTTTCCGGTACTCTTCAGTCCTTTTTATATCAGCGAAATAGAAACAAGCCTTGAAATATCTACTGTATTCACATGACCTGGTGGCATTTTAGTTTCAACCAAGGTAGAACTCGGTTACCATTCATATTCTCTGTTCGTCCAGACGAAATACACAGAGATTATATAAAGTAAAAAACAAATTAAAATGTGAGTCAATACTTTATAGAAGTAATTTAAATGAGTTCAAATTCAGAATTATATCTTCTAACTTGTACAATATATATTGAAACTATATACAAAAAATATCAAAATTATATCCTTATATAATCAATATATTAAAATATTTTTCATGTCTCAGGAAAAAACATTTTAAATCCCCACAGGAAACGTATTAATACAAATACAACACAAATACAAGAAAATCCACTATTCCAAAATTCTCAAAATAAAGGATCAAATAAAAATAATTGAACAAGAACTACACATTTTATAGCTATTTTAGTCTCTAGATCTCTTCAGAAATGCATTGAATTCAGATTCAAATATATCAACAAGATCAAAATTTAACTCTCCAAATAAGTTAAAACCTGAAACTAATACTCTCAAATTAAGCTTTAAAGTATCCAAAGTTAAATTATGATTTAATTATACATATAGAGTCTGAATATCCACAATAAGTTCCTTAGTTATTGATAATTTTTGAAATTCTGGTATATATATATATATATATATATATATATATATATATATATAGTTATATATATATATATATATATATATATATATGTATATATATATATATATATATATATATATATACATATATATATATATATATATAGAATGGTATCGGTATTTCAATTCGAACACGGAAATACTCAGGATTTATACACAACCTAGCACAAAAAACCTTTGAAGTCGACTGAAAATAAGGAAGTTAAATTCTGAAGAGAAACTTCCATTTTTGATCAGTGTTACATTCATCTTGTCGTTACGCAAAAACTTTTCACTTCCTTAATAATGAAAGATGTGTTTAAAAACTAATCTCCTATTGGGAATATTGTTCATTTTGGAGAAGGATCAACAAACAATGTATCATCAGTAGATTTAACTTGAAAACACGTAATTTTTGGAAATTCTTGAACTCTTCTTGTAATGAAACAAAATCTCAACAAAATAAAGAATGCACACTTGAAAGGCTCCACTTTTCCGCCTTTAATCAATACATATTGGCAAGACATACTGGAAAAAGAATATATTGAACTAAACTTTATACATATACTTTTTGCCAAATTCTGATGAGAAAAAAAAGCCATTTTCTTGTCGTGAAAGAGTCTTCTGTACTACATGTTGCAAATCATTTCACCAATATCCTCTACATCCACAAACAATTTGAGCAACTTCCAGTAAGTAATTTCCGAAATATTGACTTTTCAAATAAAATATTTTTTTTTTACCTCTGGTGTGTAGTTCAGCAGTTCTGCTGAATCATCGAAATCGAGTGAGACATTTAGACTATAAAACTATCTGCAAGTTTGAAGTCACTAGGTCTTTTTTTTAGAAAGTTATCGTGCTTGAGACCAGCCCTCAGACAGAATTGAATTCGACCACGAATTCTTTCAGCAGGTTCAACTTGTCGTTTGAGGCTAGTCTCGGCTCAAAATTATAAAATTACAGGTATTTGGACGAATCGACAACGCGTTATGTTCATAGAATCAGAGAGGAAAAATATTGAAATCTATTCAAACAGAGAGAGTTTTGAATATGAGAATATGGAAAAACATATAAGGAAATAGATTAGATTAAACTATATGATGAAATTCTAAAAAAATATCAATTCTTCAATAATATTCACGAGAAATTCAACTAATTAATCAATTCAATAATTCACAATAATGAACCATCAAAACTCGCGTACCGTATGACTTATCCGAAGCAACAGAATAACAGCGAACTCTGAAAAAATCCCCTTCATGCCAGCAATCGTTCTGTGTAATATTTACCGCTTGAGTATTACCATTCATTACACCAGACAAATACAGCAGTATGGCAACATCTCAGTGTGCCACCTTGGCTGGTACTAAAGTCATCTTGTGCGGAAAAAAAACTCCGAATATACACGAAGTATACACGAGGATGCAGGCCGATACCCTTTTTGTACGGATGCCAGCTAGTTTGGCAGATGTATATATATATATATATAGTTATATATATATATATATATATATATATATATATATATATATATATATATAGATATATATATATTTATATGTTATGTTTTTCTGTGTTCCGAGTACAAAAGGTTAACGGTTGTTTATTTATGTTTCACTTTGAATGCTTAATTTGGGATCCAGGTTTTACCTTATTTGGTGAGTTGAATTTTGATCTTGTTGATATATTTGAATCTGAATTAAACACATTTCTGAAGAGGTCTAGAGACTGAAATATCGGGTGCTTTTTTTTAGAGATTTAGAGAGATTGAGAGATTTTTTAGAGATAGAATTTTCGATAGGGATAACTGTGATTTGACAGAAGGTAGAAGCCATGTTGTTTTATAAGCATTGACAAATTATCATGGAAAGACTCACGCCGCAGCAACGTTCACAAATTGTTGAAATTCATTTTTAGAATCAGTGTTTTATTAGCCAAACTTATAGAGCACTTCGTCAAATTTGACATAACCATGCATCAGAGAAGCTTATTCGTCGAACTATCGATAGATTTCGGACAATATTTGCTCTACTCGATGCAATAACAACAAGACAAAGAACTGTAGGTTCAGAAGAAAATATCGCTGCTGCAAGTCATAGAGTTAATGATGATCCAGATTTGTCTATTCTTCGACGTTCACAACAAGTTAGACTCTGTGTATCCACCACATGGAAAATTTTGCATAACACATACACCCATACAAAATGCAACTGGTTCAAGAACTTAAGCCACTTGACCATAATAAGAGCCCTTTGTTTGCTGATTGAGCACTAGAACAGCTTGAAGTTAATCCACTTTTTTATGGTGAAATTGTGTTTAGTGATGAAGTTTATTTCTGGTTGAACAACTATGTAAACAGGCAAAATTGCCCGTATATGGAGTGGAAAAAATCCTCGAGAAGTTCTGCAGGTTGCATTGCATTCTGAAAAGTGCAGTGTTTGGTGTGCTTTACACGCTGGATGCATCATTGGTCCATATTTCTTTAAAAACGATGCTGGAGCTAATGTTACAGTGAATGGTGCTCGTTATAGATCGTTGGTCAATGATTATTTGTTTCAAAATTTCAATGGTATCGAACCAGAAGTGTTTTGGTTCCAAGAAGATGGTGCTACCGCAACGATTGATTTATTGAAAGAAAGATTTGGCGATAACATTATTTCGAGAAATGGTCCAATTAATTGGCCTCCAAGATCATGCGACATAACTCTACTGGATTATTTTCTTTGGGGTTATGTCAAGTCATTGGTCTTTGATGATAAATCAGAACAAAAGACTCTTTGGAAGCCAACATTACTCGTGTTATTGATGAAATAAGGCCTGAATTACTCGAAAAAGTGGTCCAAAATTGGTCTGATCGAATGCGGTTCCTCAGAGCTAATCATGATGGACATATGTCGGAAATTATTATTAAAACATAGATGTCATAAAATAATCTTTCAAATAAAAAAAAAATTGGCTTCAATCTTAATTTAAATTTCTATCACACTAAAAAAACACCCGATAGCTATAAAATTTTGTAGTTCTTGTTGAGTTATTTTCATTTGATCCTTTATTTTGAGAATTTCAGATAATTTTGGAATAATGGATTTTCTTTGTATTTGTATGTTATTATTCATACTATTATAGTTTTTTTAATACATTTTTATTAATCCGTTTCGTGTCGGGATGTAAAAAGGTTTATTTCGAAACATTGAAAAATATTTTATATATATTATATATGAGGATATCATTTTGATAGTTTTTGTATATGTATATTTTCGTAGATTGTAGAAGTTAGAAGATATAATCCTGAATTTTAATTCAATAATTATATAGAGTGGTTTTCAAGAACCAGTTATATCCAAAATATACCGTATGCATCAGAGAAAATCTAAATTATAATTATTATATATCATTATACACAGGGTTTTGGTTTTGTTAAATTTGCACCCATCAAGCCCTCATGGTGTATCATTCAAAGCCATCACTGAAATATCAATGGCAACACTAAAATATTAAAAATACTTCGAAAGTCTAAAGGTTGAATGGATTTCTGCGCTTTCTGTTGAATATGTAGTTCAGTGGTATATAAAATTGGGAAGTGTAGTGGATTCGTATGTCTATGATTGTTTCGGTCTTTACTTGACGGAAATTCATCTTGAAAATAAGAATAAAAACAATATTCTCATTTCCGCTAATATTTTATTGACACTACGATCGTTACGTCATACCATGACTTCTTCAGGTGAGTATTACAAGATACTGAGTATATCGTGAACAAGAACTTCATTTTATAGTACATGGATATAACAAAAATAGAAGAGGGGGTGAAGAGAGTTTTACAATACTTTTGGGAAACTGAAAAATGGTTCAAAAAAGATTCAACAAAGGGGAGTTACTTAATTCAGTTTGGTTATTCAATAATATTTTTCTTTTGTGATATCTATTAATTTCTAAAGTTTCTAATAAGTTTAATCTAAAACTTTTGTTTTCTAAGTGTAAAATTTCAAAGTTACTATTAAAACTATGTCCTGTGTCTAGAAGGTGCTCTGCGTAGGTTGAATTTCCCTTTTTGTTACAATAGCATTTTTCATGTTCCCTGAGTCTCGTCTGGAACGATCTTCCTGTCTGACCAACATATACGAAATGGCAAGTACCGCAAGTTAACTTATAAACACCTGATTTCTTGTTCTTAGATGATTTATCTTTATTATTTTTTATTAATTTTCCTAGGGAGTTATTCGTTTTATAAGAAATTCTAAAATTGTGATTCTTCTTTAAATATCTAGCTACCTTTTCTGTTTTTGGTCCCAAGTATGTCAACGAAATGCCAGCTTTAATTGTATTTTTAAGAAAAGATTCTCAATAATCGGGACGTTGAAACCGTTGTTCAACGCAATCTGTTTGATGATGTTATATTCTTTGACATACCCATGTCACGTGAGAATTTTGACAAAGAATATAACATCATCAAACAGATTGCGTTGAACAACGGTTTCAACGTCCCGATTATTGAGAATCTTTTCTTAAAAATACAATTAAAGCTGGCCTTGAAATTAGTAATTAGTATATATTAGTATACTCAGTATCTTGTAATACTCACCTGAAGAAGTCATGGTATGACGTAACGATCGTAGTGTCAATAAAATATTAGCGGAAATGAGAAGATTCGTATGTATTCTGAAATGGGCTGGGTGATTGACGGGTGATATTCATTTGAATGTATGTACTCGTTATGTTCACAATATGCAAATAGTTTTGCAGCCATCAAGCATGCATGGGATATCATCCAAAGCCATTACTAAAATATCAATGGCAATGCAAAAATATTACGAATAATTGGACGGAATAAAATTTGAAATCATATCTGCCCTTTCTGCTGAAACTGTGGGGATTTCATTGGTATCTAAAAATCAGCATTGTATTCGATTTGAATGAAGTAAACGTAGTAAACGCTATGCAAATAATTTTGAACCCATCAAGCATGTATGGGACATCATCCAAAGCCATTATTAAAATATGAATGGCAACTAAAAAATATAACAAAGCATTCGACAGTCAAAAATTTGAAACGATTTCTGCCGTTTCTGATGAAAATGTAAGGATTTCCGTGAAATCGGAATTGTGATCGATTTGAATGAAGTAAACTTTGGATTGAACTGGGTGATTTAAGAAGTCTCAGTTGATGGACCTGTTTTACTAACGTATTCATATAAAAATGTTCTTATTTATACACTTGAATGTATGTTACTCGTCATTTTCACAATATGCAAATAATTTTGAACCCACCAAGCATGCATGGAATATCATCCAAAGCAATGATTAAAATATCAATGGCAACGCAACAATATTGCAAATAAAATAGAAAGGCCTTTAACTTGATAGAAGAAATATAACAAAATTTGAATATTAAAACAAATTGAAATATGTTTATCTTCTACAATTTTAATTTCAAAAAAATTTTCTATTCAAAAAACTTTTAGAATTAAATTAATGTCTAAAACAAGCACTGCTTACATTTAATAGACGTATATAATGAAAACTCAATATATAATGTCAAATGTAATAAATAAACCAACAGATATACGAAAGTCATTGAAATTAATAAATAAATATTTAAAGGAGACAAAATTTTGTTTCTGGTCTTACCTTTAAGAACACCAATTTCCTTTTAAAAACATGAACACACTTAAAGGACTTCTCAAAGAATATAATTTATTTGAAATATTTGATATATTTAAATATTCGAATAAGTTAATTCAGAAATCTCTAAAAACATGCACTATATCTTTAAAAAACAAATATAATTCTAAGCAATTCCTTCTTCAGTACCTCAATAATATTCCAAATATCAAAATCAAAAAACTAACCTATACCTAAACCCTCACCACGTGTAAAAGGACTAATGCTTCGAAACACAGATCAACTTTATAATTCAAGATTGATCTATGTTCTAACAAAATCAAACAACAGTGTGAGTTATTTTTAAGGCTTATTTGAATTCATTGACATTCCATAATGAGATTTATTGAAGCCAAAATATAATTTTATATTATATATAGAATAAAATAGAAAGGCCTTTTACTTGATAGAAGAAATATAACAAAATTTGAATATTAAAACGAATTGAAATATGTTTATCTTCTACAATTTTAATCTCAAAAAAATTTTCTATTCAAAAAACTTTTAGAATTAAATTAATGTCTAGAACAAGCACCGCTTACATTTAATAGACGTATATAATCAAAACCCATTATATAATGTCAAATGGAATAAATGAACCAACAGATATACGAAAGTCATTAAAATTAATAAATAAATATTTGGAGGAGACAAAATTTTGTTTCTGGTCTTACCTTTAAGAACACCAATTGCCTTTTAAAAACATGAACACACTCAAAGGACTTCTCAAAGAATAAAATTTATTTGAAATATTTGATATATTTAAATATTCCAATAAGTTAATTCAGAAATCTCTAAAAACATGCACTATATCTTTAAAAAACAAATATAATTCTAAGCAATTCCTTCTTCAGTACCTCAATAATATTCCAAATATCAAAATCAAAAAACTAACCTATACCTAAACCCTCACCACGTGTAAAAGGACTAATGCTTCGAAACACAGATCAACTTTATAATTCAAGATTGATCTATGTTCTAACAAAATCAAACAACAGTGTGAGTTATTTTTAAGGCTTATTTGAATTCATTGACATTCCATAATGAGATTTATTGAAGCCAAAATATAATTTTATATTATATATAGAATAAAATAGAAAGGCCTTTTACTTGATAGAAGAAATATAACAAAATTTGAATATTAAAACGAATTGGAATATGTTTATCTTCTACAATTTTAATTTCAAAAAAATTTCCTATTCAAAAAACTTTTAGAATTAAATTAATGTCTAAAACAAGCACCGCTTACATTTAATAGACGTATATAATGAAAACTCAATATATAATGTCAAATGTAATAAATAAACCAACAGATATACGAAAGTCATTGAAATTAATAGATAAATATTTAAAGGAGACAAAATTTTGTTTCTGGTCTTACCTTTAAGAACACCAATTTCCTTTTAAAAACATGAACACACTTAAAGGACTTCTCAAAGAATATAATTTATTTGAAATATTTGATATATTTAAATATTCGAATGAGTTAATTCAGAAATCTCTTAAAACATGCACTATATCTTCAAAAAACAAATATAATTCTAAGCAATTCCTTCTTCAGTACCTCAATAATATTCCAAATATCAAAATCAAAAAACTAACCTATACCTAAACCCTCACCACGTGTAAAAGGACTAATGCTTCGAAACACAGATCAACTTTATAATTCAAGATTGATCTATGTTCTAACAAAATCAAAGAACAGTGTGAGTTATTTTTAAGGCTTATTTGAATTCATTGACATTCCATAATGAGATTTATTGAAGCCAAAATATAATTATATATTATATATAAAATAAAATAGAAAAGCCTTTTACTTGATAGAAGAAATATAACAAAATTTGAATATTAAAACGAATTGAAATATGTTTATCTTCTACAATTTTAATCTCAAAAAAATTTTCTATTCAAAAACCTTTTAGAATTAAATTAATGTCTAGAACAAGCACCGCTTACATTTAATAGACGTATATAATCAAAACCCATTATATAATGTCAAATGGAATAAATGAACCAACAGATATACGAAAGTCATTAAAATTAATAAATAAATATTTGGAGGAGACAAAATTTTGTTTCTGGTCTTACCTTTAAGAACACCAATTGCCTTTTAAAAACATGAACACACTTAAAGGACTTCTCAAAGAATATAATTTATTTGAAATATTTGATATATTTAAATATTCCAATAAGTTAATTCAGAAATCTCTAAAAACATGCACTATATCTTTAAAAAACAAATATAATTCTAAGCAATTCCTTCTTCAGTACCTCAATAATATTCCAAATATCAAAATCAAAAAACTAACCTATACCTAAACCCTCACCACGTGTAAAAGGACTAATGCTTCGAAACACAGATCAACTTTATAATTCAAGATTGATCTATGTTCTAACAAAATCAAACAACAGTGTGAGTTATTTTTAAGGCTTATTTGAATTCATTGACATTCCATAATGAGATTTATTGAAGCCAAAATATAATTTTATATTATATATAGAATAAAATAGAAAGGCCTTTTACTTGATAGAAGAAATATAACAAAATTTGAATATTAAAACGAATTGGAATATGTTTATCTTCTACAATTTTAATTTCAAAAAAATTTCCTATTCAAAAAACTTTTAGAATTAAATTAATGTCTAAAACAAGCACCGCTTACATTTAACAGACGTATATAATGAAAACTCAATATATAATGTCAAATGTAATAAATAAACCAACAGATATACGAAAGTCATTGAAATTAATAAATAAATATTTAAAGGAGACAAAATTTTTTTTCTGGTCTTACCTTTAAGAACACCAATTTCCTTTTAAAAACATGAACACACTTAAAGGACTTCTCAAAGAATATAATTTATTTGAAATATTTGATATATTTAAATATTCGAATAAGTTAATTCAGAAATCTCTTAAAACATGCACTATATCTTCAAAAAACAAATATAATTCTAAGCAATTCCTTCTTCAGTACCTCAATAATATTCCAAATATCAAAATCAAAAAACTAACCTATACCTAAACCCTCACCACGTGTAAAAGGACTAATGCTTCGAAACACAGATCAACTTTATAATTCAAGATTGATCTATGTTCTAACAAAATCAAAGAACAGTGTGAGTTATTTTTAAGGCTTATTTGAATTCATTGACATTCCATAATGACAATTTTAATCTCAAAAAAATTTTCTATTCAAAAAACTTTTAGAATTAAATTAATGTCTAGAACAAGCACCGCTTACATTTAATAGACGTATATAATCAAAACCCATTATATAATGTCAAATGGAATAAATGAACCAACAGATATACGAAAGTCATTAAAATTAATAAATAAATATTTGGAGGAGACAAAATTTTGTTTCTGGTCTTACCTTTAAGAACACCAATTGCCTTTTAAAAACATGAACACACTTAAAGGACTTCTCAAAGAATATAATTTATTTGAAATATTTGATATATTTAAATATTCCAATAAGTTAATTCAGAAATCTCTAAAAACATGCACTATATCTTTAAAAAACAAATATAATTCTAAACAATTCCTTCTTCAGTACCTCAATAATATTCCAAATATCAAAATCAAAAAACTAACCTATACCTAAACCCTCACCACGTGTAAAAGGACTAATGCTTCGAAACACAGATCAACTTTATAATTCAAGATTGATCTATGTTCTAACAAAATCAAACAACAGTGTGAGTTATTTTTAAGGCTTATTTGAATTCATTGACATTCCATAATGAGATTTATTGAAGCCAAAATATAATTTTATATTATATATAGAATAAAATAGAAAGGCCTTTTACTTGATAGAAGAAATATAACAAAATTTGAATATTAAAACGAATTGGAATATGTTTATCTTCTACAATTTTAATTTCAAAAAAATTTCCTATTCAAAAAACTTTTAGAATTAAATTAATGTCTAAAACAAGCACCGCTTACATTTAATAGACGTATATAATGAAAACTCAATATATAATGTCAAATGTAATAAATAAACCAACAGATATACGAAAGTCATTGAAATTAATAAATAAATATTTAAAGGAGACAAAATTTTGTTTCTGGTCTTACCTTTAAGAACACCAATTTCCTTTTAAAAACATGAACACACTTAAAGGACTTCTCAAAGAATATAATTTATTTGAAATATTTGATATATTTAAATATTCGAATAAGTTAATTCAGAAATCTCTAAAAACATGCACTAAATCTTCAAAAAACAAATATAATTCTAAGCAATTCCTTCTTCAGTACCTCAATAATATTCCAAATATTAAAATCAAAAAACTAACCCATACCTAAACCCTTACCACGTGTAAAAGGACTAATGCTTCGAAACACAGATCAACTTTATAATTCAAGATTGACCTATGTTCTAACAAAATCAAAGAACAGTGTGAGTTATTTTTAAGGTTTATTTGAATTCATTGACATTCCATAATGAGATTTATTGAAGCCAAAATATAATTATATATTATATATAGAATAAAATAGAAAGGCCTTTTACTTGATAGAAGAAATATAACAAAATTTGAATATTAAAACGAATTGAAATATGTTTATCTTCTACAATTTTAATTTCAAAAAAATTTTCTATTCAAAAAACTTTTAGAATTAAATTAATGTCTAAAGCAAGCACCGCTTACATTTAATAGACGTATACATTCTGTCAAGAAAGTACCGGGAATCATCGATTTAAATCTGGCGGGGCAATGAGGCAAGTAAAATTTTTTTTTCCTAGGTTGGTACCACTGTCCTTAATTACTACCAAGCTTGAGCGGGATCTGTCAACTAGTGTGTTTGCAACAGCTGATTAAGTCAGTCGATGTCAGAGTGCGTGCCGATTTTTACTAAGGGTGATTACGTTGAACAAAGAATTTGTTTAAAGTTTTGTGTTGCAAATGAATTTTCGTGTGCCGATGCATTGAAAATGTTGCAAAAGGCCTTTGATGATAATGCTCTATCGAAAACTCGTGCATATCAGTGGTAGAGAGCCTTCAAGGACGGTCGTGAAGTGGTGAAGATAACGTCGATAAAATTGAGGAAAGGGTGCTGGAAAACCGTCGTACCAGCTTGAGAGAGATAGCACATGATCTTAAGATATCCCACGAGTCCGCACGTACGATTTTGATTGATATTTTGGGCATAAGAAAGGTGGCCGCACGACTCGTACCGAAAGACCTGAATTTTCTTCAAAAACGTCATCGCGAACAGGTTTCAGACATGCTGGATCGCTGTAATTCCGATTCTACATTCATGGAACGCATTATAACTGGTGATGAGACCTGGGTCTACGAGTACGATATGCAAACAAGCCAGCAATCATCGGAATGGGTGGCAAAAAATGAGCCGAAACCGAAAAAACCACGCCAAAGCCGCTCGAAAATGAAGGTGATGCTCATTGTTTTCTTCGATATCCGTGGCGTGGTGCACTACGAATTCATTCCAGAGGGTCAGACGGTAAACAAGGAGTAGTCTGTTTGTCTCAAACAGTCTAAGTTGAGTAGTCTGTTTGTCTCATGAATCCAACTCAAAATTATCATCTTCTTTGAAATGCATTAAAATGTGTTTACTAGTCATGTTCACAAGAAGCAAATAATTTTGAGCCCATCAAGCCTACTTACTATTAAAAAAAACTACTGAAGACATTGATCAAACTATCAATGGTAACGTAGAAATATTACAAATAATTTGACAGCCTGAAATGTTAAAGGATTTCTGCGGTTTCTGCTGTGGAGATTTCAGTCTTATCGAAAAATGGGAATTTTAGTCAATTCGGATGAATTAATTTGTATTTTGAAGTAGGCGGGTTGATTGACGAAGTCTATGTTGAATAGTCTGTTTGTCTAATGAATCCAACTCAAAATTATCATTCATTTTCTTTGAAATGCATTAAAATGTGTTTACTAGTCATGTTCACAAGAAGCAAATAATTTTGAGCCCATCAAGCCTTCTTACTAATGAAAAATGGGAATTTCAGTAGATTTCGATGAACTGTATTCTGAATAAGACTGAGAGATTGAAGAAATCTCAGTTAACAGGTCTGTTCCTTTGATGAACCCAAATCGAAATTTCAATTCTCTTGAAGAAATGCATTCGATTGTGTTTACTTGTAATGTTTACAACAAGTAAATAAGTTTGAATCCATGAGGAATACATGATATTTCATCTGAAACCATGACCAAATTATCAAAGGCTAACCGTAAAATAAATAATAAATAAAAGGAGAATGTTGATTGCTTGCCGCAGGAGCTAAAACTCGTTGGCGTTTCTTTGTACAAAGGCAGAGGCGAAAGAATATTTTGCACCGCATTATGATTAGACGAGATAAATTGGTTCATTACCATAACTCCAAAACAGGACAGGAGACTAGGTGAGCTAAAAATTTTACATGCAGAATCAAAAGGCCGAAAGATCTAGTGTCTAAAGTTACCCTCTTGCTTAATCAGAATGTCGAACCTGATTCATTCGTATTACAGGTAAAAAACAGAAGTTTGTTTCGTCTTCTTAGGACATTTGACCTTGAGGTATAAATTTCCGAAATATATAATCATTTTGGAGTGAATCTACGAAAACTGATTACTCCATACAAAGTGTTTTTGAGACATTACGAAAGCTTATAACTGTTCAAGTACAGAGAAACCTAGATTAGATAAACAAAGTTGCTGATTCCAATCATGCCGATAGCCTCAGAAAGATGCAGATTGTGCAACAAAAAAGGATATTGGTTTTTCGGCACATATGAAGACAAAATCATTTATTGTATTGAGGGGAAAGTTTCTTCAACCTTCATATCTTACTGCATATTTTGTTGCATTTTTATTCAATCTCTATAAAATTTGTGACGAAATTCATCTTAAAATTGATAAAAAAGTGACAGTAAAATTGTTTTTCAATTTATACATTTTTGTATAGAATGGTTCTACTCACCAACGACATAAGAATGCTTCTGAGCATCCACCTCACACGTTATACCCTGATCCAAAAGGTCCACGAACCAATCCTCAGGCCTCGTTATCTCCTCAAAAATTACCTCCATGATAGTACGATCTTTGACCTTGAATGAGAGATCAGCACCTGCCATGGCCAAATGTTTGAGCGAGAACTTGTGGCCTGTCAACGCAGCTCTGTACGCTGGGCTGTAACCATCGTAGTCTAAGGCGTTGATCAGTTGGCCACTGTTGTTTTGAAACTGGGTACTGGCTAGAATAAGTTGCACGTTCGGGACGTAACCAACCTCGGCAGCTAGATGAAGTGCGTTTTCTCTCCTAAAGATGAGTCCTGCTCCAGCTTTCAATAGATATGATACTGCAATGTCATTAGAATGCCATATGGCTACGTAAAGAGGTGTTTCTCCTGAAAGTAATGAAAATTGGAATGTCACCTTTATACAACCTGTGCTCAACTTCTGTGAATTTTGGTGCAGTAAATTTTAAAAGGGAACATTATCGAATTGGAAGTATCCAACTTCTTTATGCTCTGTTAAAAGCTTACATAATTTTTTAAATTTAAATCTGTGAAAGTTTTGGAGAATTATTCCAGCTTTTATCTGTAAAATTAAATCTCAATATTTCCGATCCATAAAATACCAAGCTTCAGATGTAGCACTCGAAAAATGTTATCCTTCGAGTAAAATAATTTATTTCTGGTGATGAAAAACTACGCACATAGATGTTAGACTATAAAGATAAAGATTCTCTAAATATTCGGTTATTCAAGTACGTGCTAAAATCACTTGGGACTATTTGAGAAACAATCTTCCTATGTCAAACCGTTTGAGGATGTTTTTTCGATCATTTCATGGTAATTTAGATCCAGGATGTCCAGCATCCCACGCCTTCTTCATTATGTCGTATTATCATGCAAATGGGATCAGACTCCACGTCAGCAGGAATTTATCATCTCGCAATCCCGGAGATTTGACGGAGCTGTGATTTTCCCTCAAGCTCATGTTTCTCCAAACGAGTTATTGTTAATATGAACAACATTTAGCGCGTTATGCATACGATCTAGACGCTAATGAAAGCCTTAACGTATTCGTTATCCGGGTTGTGGAATCGGACGGTGAGAACCGACCGAAATGGAATCGGGAACAGTCCTTAGATTAATTGGAACTTGTTCATTTCTGATGTATGCGGGGATCCCGGTTCGGGAATGCTGTTTTGGGGGACCGTTATCGACACGATAGCGATCTTGAATGGGTTCGGAGGTCTACTAACCGATTTCCGACGTGTTTGTTGAATAACTCCGGATTGGATGGGGTTCAACGACTACCGGAGCTTTTATGATCCAATTTCGGGGCCTTTCTTCGGTTCGGTTTGAGTTATTTGGTGTTTCAGCCTCACGTGATAAATTGAAACAAGCTATTTTATAAACCCCGAAGTTCTGGGATACTGACCGTTGTAGAGGTACAAGGATGTAACGAGTTTTCCAATAAGAAAAATGCATCTTTCCATGATTAAATAGTATATCCTGAATTGTCAAAGATATATACAATGTTTTTTGTAAATATTTTTTGGTGAATGGCAACAGAATTACTGTACTCAAAGCAAACAGTGATTAACTGAGTTCGAAAGCTTGAAAACATTGTGGATATTAAAATCATTTATGTTACTCAAATTTAAGAAAATAGTCAATAAATGCCATCGTTTATTGGAATTCTTACGAGGGCTTCTTGATGAAGCGAATCTGGCTTATCGACGAAAAAGTCGGAGCACATCCATTCGATGTGAGATTTTTTCATGATAATGCTCGACCACAAACCGTGACTTTGACCCGCAAAAAATTGAAAAATTTCATTGGGAAATATTTGAGCATCAACCCTGTACCCCAGTTTCACTAACGTGTGACCTTCACATGTTTGGTCCACTCCAAGAGGAAATGGAAGGACGCCATATATCTATTTTTTTCATAATAATAGATATATGCTCTTTACCGCCCGTTTTATATTTGATCCTACCTACATCACTGTATAATTCAGGAATGCCACACCTTTAGTATAATGACGCATTCATGTTAATTAGTAGGAATATAAATAATGAAGAGAACATATAAATATTGAGCAAGAGTATTCATATTCTATTCGGAATGAATTCTTTTACTGGGAGAATAAATCAATTCGGTCGTTTTTTTTAAGCTGAAATAAAGCATTTACATTCTGTCAAGAAAGTACCGGGAATTATCGATTTAAATCTGGCGGGGCAATGAGGCAGGTAAAAATTTTATTTCCTAGGTTGGTACCACTGTCCTTAATTACTATGCCAAGCTTGAGCGGGATCTGTCAACTAGTGTGTTTGCAACAGCTGATTAAGTCAGTCGAAGTCAGAGTGCGTGCCGATTTTTACTATGGGTGTTTACGTTGAGCAAAGAATTTGTTTAATCGCACGTACGATTTTGATTGATATTTTGGGCATGAGAAAGGTGGCCGCACGACTAGTACCGAAAGATCTGAATTTTCTTCAAAAACGTCATCGCGAACAGGTTGCTTCAGACATGCTGGATCGCTGTAATTCCGATTCTACATTCATGGAACGCATTATAACTGGTGATGAGACCTGGGTCTACGAGTACGATATGCAAACAAGCCAGCAATCATCGGAATGGGTGGCAAAAAATGAGCCGAAACCGAAAAAACCACGCCAAAGCCGCTCGAAAATGAAGGTCATGCTCATTGTTTTCTTCGATATCCGTGGCGTGGTGCACTACGAATTCGTTCCAGAGGGTCAGACGGTAAACAAGGAGTATTACCTAGGCGTTATAAAACGTTTGCGTGAGCGTATCAGTAAGAAGCGGTCAAATTTGTGGGCGAACAACTCATGGATTTTGCATGACGATAACGCGCCTTCTCACCGAGCTACGATTGTGACTGACTTTCTCGCCAAAAACTCAACAAACGTGCTTCAGCAACCACCGTATTCGCCGGATTTGGCTCCCTGCGACTTTTTCCTCTTCCCAAAACTAAAATTGCCCCTTCGTGGCACCCGTTTTGAGTCGATTGAAGCCATAAAACAAAATTCGGCGCGAGAGCTAAAGTCCATCCCGGAAAGCGCCTATAAAAAATGTTTCGATAATTGGAAGTGCCGTTGGCATAGATGTATTGGAGCAAATGGAGCCTATTTTGAAGGCGACCCAATAAATTTTGACGATTAAATGTAAAAATGTTGTTTTAATTGAAAATTCCCGGTACTTTCTTGACAGGGTAGTATATAAATAAGGAAAAGGGTTTTTCTACTTGATAGAAGGCTTATTAAAATATCTTAAATACGAGACAGATTTTTTTTAACCTCACTACAAATTTAATTTCAATTTCAACTATTCTTAAAAAAGTTCCCTCAAAAAAACCCCAAATCTTGGAATTACCACATCGATAACTTGTTAGTACGACTTCGTATTCTAAAAATAAAAATAGTTGGACTGACCATTTATCGATATGGTAATTCCAAATGGTCTTTTCGAAGCTGTGCTGCATGTTTTCAGAGTTTTTTTATAGAAACTTTTTTAAAAAGAGTTATTTTCGAATAAATTTTTGAGGTTATGTTGTGCATTTTTGGAAAGAAATTTTGTTTTCATAATACATTGATACGAACAAAATTTTGAATTCTTAGTTAATATTTTCAATTAATAATTTATATTTTCTTTGTATTCTTTTATTCCTTTTGGTGTTGTGTAATGAGTTAATTCTGAATGTCTACTAAATTGAAACTCTGTTTTCTAAGACATTCATTTAATTTAATTTCAAAAATTTTATGAAGTTAAATTTTAAATTTGTCATGAGGCTAGCAGAATAAATCTGCATGATATTCAAGATATTATAATAAGCCCTCCATCAAGTGAAAAAACCTCCTTTTCATTATTTTATTCTATATATAATAATAACACTTTACTAAAAAAAAATTTGAATATTAAAACAAATTGAAATATGTTTATCTTCTACAATTTTAATTTCAGAAAAATTTTATTCAAAAAACTTTTAGAAATAAATTTATGTCTAACAAGCACCGCTTACATTCAATAGACGTATATAATCAAAACTCAATATATAATGTCAAATGAAATAAATAACCCAACAGATATACGAAAGTAATTAAAATTAATAAATAAATATTCAAAGGAGACAAAAGTTTGGTTCTGGTTTTACCTTTAAGAAATACCACTTGCCTTATAAAAACATGAACACACTTAAAGGACTTCTCAAAGAATATAATTCATTTGAAACATTTAATATATTTAAATATTCGAACAAATTATTTCAAAAATCTCTAAAAAAATGTGCACTATATCTTCAAAAAATAAATATAATTCTAGATAATCCCGTCTTCAGTCCTTTTTCAACATTCCGAATATCAAAATCAAAAACATAACCTACATCACTCACGTGTTAAAAGACTTAAGCTTCGAACTACAGATCAACTATATAATTCAAGATTGATCTATGTTCTAACAAAATCAAAGAACAGTGTGAGTTATTTTAAGGTTTATTTTAATTCATTGACATTCTATAATGAGATTTATTGAAGCCAAAATATAATTATATATTATATATAAAATAAAATAGAAAGGCCTTTTACTTGATAGAAGAAATATAACAAAATTTGAATATTAAAACAAATTGAAATATGTTTATCTTCTACAATTTTAATTTCAAAAAACTTTACTGTTTGACTCATATGCTTAGTATCATTTGGATATAACCAAGTCCTTAACAATACCTTACAAACTTTGTGTAACTTCTGTGAAGCTACTTGGAATACGTAGGGTTTTGATATTTAAAAATTCACAACATTCGATGTTTGTTTATCGTAAGACATGTGGTTTTCGTCGGATGAAATATATTTTTATTAATTATTTTACTTTTAGTTTTAAGATACAAACTTGTACTGAGGAGTTATCGATGTTGTAATCTCAAATGGCCTCTTTGAAGATGTGCTGCATGTGTTTGGAGTTAATTTGAAGCAATTTATTTGGAGAAGGTTTATTGTGAAGACGTTCTTGAGGTTATGTTATGCATTTTTGAAAAGGAACTTGGTTTTCATAACATTAATACGAAACGAAATTTTGTATCCCTTAAGTATTTATTCCATATTTTCAATAAATATTTTTTATTTTCTTTGTATTCTTTTATTTCTTTTGGTGCTGTGTGATGAGTGTTGATTCTATATCTATGCTGTGTTTTCAGAGATCTCTATTTAATTTAATTCCAAACAATATTGGTCAAAAAATTTCCATAAAATCAAAATCTGTATTGAGGTTAGCAGAATAAATCTGTATGACATGTAAGATGATTAACATATCAATCAAAATATTGTCCATCACTGCTCACTACTTTACCTCACCTCTCAGGAAATTTCCGAATTCTTTCTCACAAAACTTCTTGTTTTTTGAGGTGATCCAATTTTGAAGCCAATTTTCGATTTTTTCGAAACAAAGTAATCTTTCGAAATCTTTTATAAAATTAAACATTATGTCACCTAATATATTTCATGTGTTCCTGCAGGCTCTGTAGTACGATGTTGGTTCATGAGAAAAACATTATTATTATATTTTTCTTAGTATTAACCAATTATACTCACTTGAACATTATTTAATATAAAATTTATTTTTCAGGTGAGTTGGAAATGAAACATTATGGAAATTCAAAATTCGAATGAAGGTATAACGAGTAAGTATATTGAAAATAATTTATGAAAAAATAAACGAATATATATCATTTGGGTTCAGAACATATAGATATTCAAGACTAAAGACTTTCAACATAAAAGTTCTTATTGACGAAAAAATTCTGACTGAATGAAATGTTCAAAAGTTACACATAGCATGAAAATTTGTATAAATCTTGAACCTCTGAATTTCAAATTTACAAACGGAACGGATACTTCAATGGAAAATTGAAACAAACTGAGAAATTCGAGTCAACTGTCAAATTGATGAACCGATATGGAATTTTTTTGAAAAGAATTAATTTTACTAATTAAAACGAAAAAAAGATTGAAATTACTGATAGTATATATATGATTATACGAATACTGATCTAAATCAACTACTTTTATGCAATTCAACAAAAAATAAATGTAGATCTTCTGTAAACATATCAATCGAAAAACTGCATATATTCAGGCGTAAAACTCTTTCAAGAGAAAGATTATGTAACATATTGAGAATCCATTCGCGAAAATTAATTTTTGAAGTAGATGATATTCTTATGAAATAAATTGAATACGTTTTCTCATATGAAATATCACCCCTACATAACGAAATTTAGAAGCATAAAATAATTCAATCGAAAAACCTAATGTTTGATTATCATTTTGCTTATTATTAGATTTTATGGAGATTTAGAAACGAAATTCTATCAGGACTGGAAATGAATTCGTGCGGTTTTTTTGCAAAAATCCAAGATTTATTGTGAAAAATTGGTTATACATTCGAAGTTCAAAGTAATGTCTGTCGCTAGCCACTACTTTTTCCCATCTTTTTCGCAAAGTCCGTTTCTCCGATCTCTATCCATTCATCAGCCTTTTTTTTGACTTCATCGTAATTGAAGAAGTGCTGATCATCCAGGACATATTGCATCCATAGTAAGGAACAATATCTGCGCTGTACGGAGGGTGGGGTAGGACTTCCCATTTGAGTGTTTCTGAGTACATTTTAACGGACGCAACACGCAATATGTGTCCGTGCATTGTCAGGCATTGTGAATAGCTTTGTCGTGTCTGACGGTGTATTGCAGCCGTTTTTCTTGCAATGCTCGGCTCAAATACATCAATTGTCATCGGTTAACTTCTTCTGTTATCCTTGCTTCCGATTATAGCAGCTCATAATATACACCACACTTAGCTTGTCCCACCAATACACAGCATGATCTTCTCACCATAAATATTCGGTTTGACAGTTGATGGTGAGGCATCCATACGTTGCGTGACGTTTTGCATTATCATTATATCCACTTTTTATCGAAAGTCACAATTCGATGCAAAAACCGTTTTTTTTGCAGGTGACCAAACATCGACAAGCAATCTCAAAATTCATGAACTTCCTTTAATTTTGTAAAGCTGTTTACTATAGAGTAATCCTAGCGGAAATTTCGGAGAACATAAATCGCCTTTTGGAGGAAGAAATTCAGTTTGAATTCTCCCATATGTAGAATGGTCAGAATATTTTATAGGTTCTGTAGTAAAGATGCAATGTGTACTTTTTCATTTCTAAGGTTAAGAATCACTTATTATTTTTCTATTTGTAGATAGGACACTCATTGAATTCTGTCTATTTGTATCCGTAGTACTTAAAAATCAGTGAATGCATTAATGAAAGTGTTGATATCGTAGTTTTTTTGTCTGTTGGTGAAAGAATTATTACAAATGAGTGCATGCATTAAATAGTAAATAGTATAAGTTCATGATAAACTTTAATGATAAGATATACTAGAAATACTGGAAATACCTAGACTTATCTTGAATTGCATCTGTGAAAGAACTTGTAACCACGTGCATGTGATCGTAGTGTCAAATACAATTCAGGCAATCCTATTTGTGATAAAACACGATAAGAGTAAACACATGCATTTCTGCAGATTCTTTGCCGACAATATATAATAAATACTACTGGGTTGTTCGAAAAGTAATTTCTTTGTTTTCGGGAAAATGGAAGACAATTTTTGTATTAGGAGGAAATATTTTATTAAAATATATGATATGATATGATATGATCCATTATCTTTTGCTTTTTTTTGCTTTTTGTTTTCTCGCAATAGCATGATTCGACGCTCATAAATTTTTGTGTTTTTCTGGCAAAAAACTGATCCAGGTAATTTTTGACCTCTCCATTTGAAATAAAAGTTTTACCGGCCAAAATCTTTTGCAATGACCGGAAAAAATAATAATTCGTAGGCGCCAGAAATGGAAAATATGATGGATGTGGCATTGTATTCCATTCAAACTGTAAAAGCTTTAGGCGAGTGACCAAACTTATATCGGGTGTTCTTTTTAGAGTGACAGAATTTTAAATTGAAATGAAATATATTTAAATCAAGATTGAAGTCAAATTTTTTTTTTTATTTGAAAGTTAATTTTATGACATTTATGTTTCAAAAATAATTTCCGGCATATGTCCACCACGACTAGCTCTGAGGAACCGCATTCTACCAGACTAATTTTGGACCACTTTTTCGAGTAATTCAGGCCTTATTTAATCAATAACACGAGTTATGTTGGCTTCCAAAGCGTCTATAGTTTCTGGTTTATCAGCATAAACAAATGACTTGATATAACAACAAAGAAATAATCCAGTTGAGTTGTGTCGCATGATCTTGAAGGCCAATTAATTGGACCATTTCTCGAAATAACGATATCGCCAAATCTTCCTTTCAATAAATCAATTGTTACGGTTGCAGCATGAGGTGGAGCACCATCTTGTTGGAACCAGAAAACTTCTAGCTCGATACCATTCAAATTTTGAAACAAAATAATCATTGATCATCGATCTGTTACGACCACTATTCACTGCAACATTAGCTCCAGCATCGTTTTTGAAGAAATATGGACCGATGATGCCTCCAGGGTATAAAGCACACCATACAGTGCATTTTTAAAGATGCACTGGAACCTGCAGAACTTCTTGAGGATTGTTTTCACTCCACAAACGGCAATTTTGCTTCTTCACATAGCCGTTCAACCAGAAATGAGCTTAACACAATTTTACGATGAAAAAGTGGATCAACTTCAAGCTGTTCTAGGGCCTAATCAGCAAACAACCGATGCTTATTATGGTCAAGTGGCTTTAGTTCTTGAACCAGTTTAATCTTGTATGGGTATAGATCAAGATATTCACGCAAAGTTGTCCATGTGGTGGATACACAGAGTCCAACTTGTTGTGAACGTCGACGAATAGACAAATCTGGATCACCATTAACACTATGACCTACAGCAGCGATATTTTCTTCTTTACGCACAGTTCTTTGTCTTGTTGTTGTTGTTGCATCGAGTAGAGGAAATGTTTTCCGAAATCTATCGATAGTTCGACGAATAAGCTGCTCTGATGGACGATAATGTAAACCATGAATTTCACGAAGTGCTCTATAAGTTTGGCGAATAGAACACTGATTTTGAAAATAAATTTCAACAATTTCTAAACGTTTTTGCGGCGTGAGTCTTTCCATGATAATTTGTCAATGCTTCCTGAACAGAAATATCAAAACAACATGGCTTCTACCTTCTGTCAAATCACAGTTATCCCTATCGAAAGTTTTATCACTCTAAAAGAACACCCGATATGATGTCTCGCATTATGTTGTTGGAACACTTTCTGTTGGAGTGCATCATTTAGTTTGTCCATCTGATGACGGTAGACTTCCGAATTAATTGTTCTTATCCGGTAAAACCTAAAAAAACGATTCCTTCAAAATACCACCAAACAGACAGCATCAACTCATACTGATGTATATTGGCTTTCAAAATGCTTGGAGCTGGTTCAACTTTTTTGCTCCATGATCTCTTGCATTTGCATTTGTTATATTATATAAAATCCAGTTTTCGTCCCCAGTAATAATGCGCTACTAAAATTAATCATTTTCTTCACGTTTGAGAAGCGAATCACAGACGTCAACGCGAGGACATGGGGAACCCATATATCGAGCTTCGAAAGCCAGGCGTTTCAAGTGGTCATCAACAGTTGAATTCGACAAATTTAACCCCTCACCGATCTCACCTGTCGTTATTCGTCGATTTGCATTAACTAATGCTTAATAGTGACTTTATCAGCTTCAACTAGCCTTCCGGAACGTTTCGGCATCAAAATTGCCGGATCGAAATTTTGCAAACCAGTTCTGGCACTGGCGTTCTGTCATCACATCTTCTCCATGTATATCAGTTTATTTATTTCTGGTTTAAATAGCATTTTTACTTTTTCTATAGAAAAAACGTAGAAAATGATGAAAATACTGCTTATAGCTCTCCATATCTAAAAGGGCACCAACCAAAAACTACAGCGTAGAATTAATTGAACTTTTTCACTCACAAGCCCTGCTATATCAGCTCTCAAAACATATGATGACTATGTGGCTTAAGTGTGTAATTGAGTACGAAAAAATACAATTGAATTCTCCGTCTGAAAAAACGAAATTATTTTCGAACAACCTTATATGAAGTGGAACCGATGTATTTGCGTTGAAAGGTTGCTTGATGTAGATTACATCATTCTGCTTCAAACATTTCTAATTAAGAATTATATTTCAGGATTAATCTACCGATAATAATAAGTCGACTTGTATTGCATCTAGCGTTCGAATTTTGAAGTAGAGGTTATTTTGAGGCTGGCAACACTTATGTCACTTTTGTTTTGACGGAATGTTAGTTTAATATTTTACAATAAAAAAATGGATCGATATACGTTTGAAAAAAACTGAAAAATCTCAAAAACTCATTTCCAAAGCTATGAATTTTATATTCAAACTGTTAGAAATTTACGTGGAAAATTCAATAGAACTAAAATGTCCTCATGACATTTTGTTGACAATGTGTCACGCTTATCATCCAGAAATGATTGATGTCTTAAAACACGAGAACAAAGTTGGCATTCATTAGATTGAGTTCCCAAAAAATTAACAGTGGACAGAAAAATTGGATTAGGTACTGTATGACCAGTCGTGGCGGATATTTGAATGATATTATTTTCCACTTTTCAATGTCAAAGTTCAGTTTTCTCAATAAACTTAAAAGTATGAAAAAATATCCATTAGCTTTTTATTTATAGTCCATCAAAAATACAAATTTTAGATGTCTCATGACTAAAACTATGCTTAAGTCTCAGCTTGGATGCTTTTTACCTGTTCTTAAATGGCCGTGAATATGAAGCAATATTTTATCAAAAAAATAAACATTCATGTTCTGTTACTCACCGAACAAATTTTCTAGATTGGCGCCAGCACCCCTGCTCAATAGACATTGTATTATAGGTTCATTTTTCTCCTTATCAGCTCTGTTGTGGAATATAGTGACATGAAGTAGTGTATTTCCATTTTCGTCCACGCTATTTACATCGTTTCCACTATCCAAATATCCAGTTAGAGTATCGATGGATGAGAGGTGTGGAAAATGCGATGATTGATGCTGTAAAATATTGGTTTTAAGAATTATATTTCCTCAATGAAATTGGTAGGATGTGTTGGATATCTATTTCATGCTAGATTGTCCCGGTTGGAAGTTAGGGTCCACCTGATCATTTTTTTCATTTGTGTTACTGAGGTAAGGTTATACTGGATTAATAGCATTTTAATTAATTCAACAAATTTGTTACCTCTATGAAAGATTCCCCGATGGTCAACAATAATATACTTCGAAGATATATATATATATATATATATATATATATATATATATTCATTTTTTTCAAATATTGGCCCTAATAATATAAAATCTGAATTTTTATTTCAAATAAATTAATTCGGCTAACCTTTACCAAAAATAAATAATAAGGGGCATGAGCTATAGTAATAGAAAGTTCTAGAAATCAAGACAGTGTAACATACACCTGTATAACAATGATATACTCAAACAAATTCGACAAGGTTTTGTTGATTACGGAGACAAATTGCAGACATGCGCACGTTTCATACTGATTGGTTTTCGTCAGTGCAATGTTCCAAAAATCATTGATAAGGAATATGAGCTCATACTCCTCATTACTGATTTTTGGTACAGAACAGCCGAATGAATTTATTTGAATATGAATATGCTAATTATAAGTATTACGGGAAATTATGGTCTGATTAGAGCATGATGGAAGTTTTTTCTGCATTAGTTACTTGAAAATATCGAGAATGCATTTCTTTACTTGAATTAACTCACAAAGGTATGTCTTCTATGTATATTGCGTACTCTAGATGGCGCTAGTGTATTATTAATACCTTAGTGTCTCTGTGTTTAGCGAGTATAGATGCTTTGCAGATTTAGAGTCACTAGCATACATTGAACTGAGGAAAATCAATCAGGTTGAAACGTGCGCATGTCTGCAATTTGCCTCTGTGATCAACAAAACCTTGTAGAGTTTGTTTGAGTATAGAATTGTTATACCAGTTTATGATACACTGTTTCGATTTCTATTATTTTCAATTATCATAGCGTATACCTCTTATTATTTAATTTATAGTACTTACGAAAATGCAATATGTAGATCTTTTTAAAATTTAGTGAAACTACTGTACCTTCATTACTAAAGGACTTATAGAAATCGCAGTAATTTATTATTCATTCCATTTTTAAAATGAATTATCAGAACAAGTTTTAGAAATTATTGCTTGTTCTAAAGAACGGAACATTCTATATTTGATAAACCGAAAGTTCCCTTTATAATAGAATATGGTTAAAATTATTAAACATCTTTCCTTCAAAATAAGTTAGATTTCACGTTTGTTCATGACAGAAAACCTTGACTGCAATGAGACTTTCAAAATCTTGCATGAAGACAATGAAGATCTGAAGCTGAATTCATCTGAAAGTTCAGAAAAAAACGGTTAAGGAATTCTGAAAATATACTCATTCACAACACATAATTATAAAGTTGGCCTCTGTTGGGTTTATTCGGGTAGAAACCCAGTCGTTTTCTCAAAGTAATGAAAAGCATTATTATTATACCCTCATTACAAAACTAAAACTCCCTTTAAATATTGTGTGTATCCAACTTTTGATCTAGTTGTTCGAAAGCATCTAAAGGAACTACAATATATTATTGCTCCAACATGAACGGGTTTGTTCTGCTGTGAATGCTTCGGCTTTTGCGGCCAAAACATTTCAAGTTATAATTAAAAACATCTGCACTATTCTGATTGTCCGAGATAAGAAACAGGCTCACATGATATGCTGATTGGTTTCAGTGGCATGAGGGCACTATCGTGAGTTATTCGTTCCTTTCTATCTTTGCATATATGCTCTATTTGAAATAACTTGATCTTTTATAGCATTGATTCTGTCTTCTGTTTCTTAATAGAGTTATCCTACCTTCAGGTGATAAGCCAGAAATAAAAGCACTAAAAGATAATAACAACATTATCACAAAAAAACAAAAATTGCAGAGTTACTACCGGACCATTTCCAAAAATAATCGTCGAAATCTAACTACGATTCTTATTTCCTGCAATATAAACTCCAAATGGAACCTATAGAAATAAATGACAACAACACAGATGCAGTTAATAACCTCATCACCATGAAGAGCTCAAATATGCAATCAAAGTCAGCAAAAACAGTGCCCCCGGACCTGACCAAATTCCAATAATTCTCCTCAAACATCTACGCCAATCAGGAATAGAAACCTTATTGCAAATTTTCAATACTATGTGGCTAGAACACAGCTTCGCTGATAAATGGAGCGAAGCCACAGTGATACCTATACAGAAATTTAACAACCCGAACACAGATCCAAGAATTTATCGACCTATTTCACTTACCAGCTCAATATGTGAATTGTTTGAAAGAATCATCAACCAGCGGCTATGCTACCTTCTAGAAACGAATAAACTTTTAAAAAGTTATCAAAGTGGTTTCTGTAAATATCGATCAACTACAGACAACTTAGTCCGACTACATTCTGAGATTCTTGGTGCATTCGCTAATAATCAAGAACTGATTACGGTTTTCTTCGATATAGTTAAAGCCTTCGACACAACATGGCGTCACAGGATAGTGGAGATATTGAAAAACTAGAATATAGATGGCAATATGTTACATTTCATAAAAAATTTCATTAATTACCGCACTTTTCGAGTTAAAATTGTTCATATAAAATCAAGTCTACACAATTTAGAAAACGGTCTACCGCAAGGATCTATTATAAGTCCTACACTCATCCTGATAGCCATAAATGACATAACTTACCAGATTAAAACACCTGTACAGTCATCAATTTATGCAGACGATTTCTTGATTACGTGCCGAGGACGCAATATATACACTAGTATAAAATTAATGCAAACAGCATTAAGGAAATTGGAAGAATGGTCCAAAAAATCTGGTTTCAGTTTCTCCGTCACTAAAACTAAAGTAATGATATTCACGAAAAAACACTCTAAGCCATGTCATCTATAACTCAAGGATACTTCCCTAGAGTACAACAACCTAACTTCCTAGGCATGATCTTCGACTCAAAAATTACTTGGAAAGAACACATAAAGCAGCTAAAAGCAGATTGCATAAGGAGATTAAATATAATGAAAGTGTTAGGGGAGCTGACGAAAAAACACTCCTCATCGTCTACAAAACCCTTATAACATAAAAATTAGACTACTGTATTGTATATACAACAACTAGTAAAACTCATCTTAACAGTCTTGATGTTGTTCAAAACACTGCCCTGAGTTTGGCTTCTGGAGGTTACGTAACTAGTCCCTCAAACAGCCTCTGCAGAGAAATGAGAGAAGTACCCCTATCAATCCGGAGAGAAATGCTTCAACTGACCTATGCTTATCTCTGCTGACACACAAAATCCCGTACAAAAACAGATTTATAGCCAAAGGTTCAAACAACACTACATAAAATAACCGAATCTCAAAACCCCACTATATTTCAGAGTTAACCATTCTATATCTGGATCAAATATCCCTGAAACTATTAGCTATAAATAATATTTAAATAAGGTTTTTCTGATTTTACAAACTTTCATTGTTATGTTCACAACAATTTAATATTTAAATAAGGTTATTCTGATTTTCACTTTAATGATATGTTCAAAACAATTGTTTCGCTATCACAGTAGCATCATCAGGCAAGATCACATTTTGATTTTCACCAAGTAAGGACTGATACAATTCAATATTCAAAACAATTGTTTCGCTATGACAGTAGCTACTGTGAAAGCGAAACAACTGTTGTGAACATAAAAAAAAAATTTGTGAAAATCAGAATAACCTTATTTGAATATTATTTAATATGGATTTTCTCCAAATAAGTACTAATACAATTCAATATTAGCTATAAATTACCAGTACATGAACAATGGACCAACAGAGAATTTGAAACTGATATATCTCTCACAGCCTACAAAAAAACACTTATCCATGCATTAACCAACAAAGATTACGAGAAATTATTGGAAAACATAAACAAAAACATATAATATTCACTGATGGTGCAAAGACATCTACAGGAGTTGGATGCGCATTTCTTACCCCACCACAAAAAAATTCAAACTTCCTGCAGAAACAAGTACTACTCTGTCAAGAAAGTACCGGGAATTTTCAATTAAAACAACATTTTTACATTTAATCGTCAAAATTTATTGGGTCGCTTTCAAAATAGGCTCCATTTGCTCCAATACATCTATGCCGACGGCACTTCCAATTATCGAAACATTTTTTATAGGCGCTTTCCGGGATGGACTTCAGCTCTCGCGCCGAATTTTGCTTTATGGCTTCAATCGACTCAAAACGGGTGCCACGAAGGGGCAATTTTAGTTTTGGGAAGAGGAAAAAGTCGCAGAGAGCCAAATCCGGCGAATACGGTGGTTGCTGAAGCACGTGTGTTGAGTTTTTGGCGAGAAAGTCAGTCACAATCGTAGCTCGGTGAGAAGGCGCGTTATCGTCATGCAAAATCCATGAGTTGTTCGCCCACAAATTTGGCCGCTTCTTACGGATACGCTCACGCAAACGTTTCATAACGCCTAGGTAATACTCCTTGTTTACCGTCTGACCCTCTGGAACGAATTCGTAGTGCACCACGCCACGGATATCGAAGAAAACAATGAGCATCATCTTCATTTTCGAGCGGCTTTGGCGTGTTTTTTTCGGTTTCGGCTCATTTTTTGCCACCCATTCCGATAATTGCTGGCTTGTTTGCATATCGTACTCGTAGACCCAGGTCTCATCACCAGTTATAATGCGTTCCATGAATGTAGAATCGGAATTACAGCGATCCAGCATGTCTGAAGCAACCTGTTCGCGATGACGTTTTTGAAGAAAATTCAGGTCCTTCGGTACGAGTCGTGCGGCCACCTTTCTCATGCCCAAAATATCAATCAAAATCGTACGTGCGGACTCGTGGGATATCTTAAGATCATGTGCTATCTCTCTCAAGCTGGTACGACGGTTTTCCAGCACCCTTTCCTTAATTTTATCGACGTTATCTTCGATCGAAGCCGTCGATGGGCGACCACTTCACGACCGTCCTTGAAGGCTCTGTACCACTGATATGCACGAGTTTTCGATAGAGCATTATCACCAAAGGCCTTTTGCAACATTTTCAATGAATCGGCACACGTAAATTCATTTGCAACACAAAACTTTAAACAAATTCTTTGCTAAACGTAATCACCCATAGTAAAAATCGGCACGCACTCTGATATCGACTGACTTAATCAGCTGTTGCAAACACACTAGTTGACAGATCCCGCTCAAGCTTGGCATAGTAATTAAGGACAGTGGTACCAACCTAGGAAAAAAAAATTTACCTGCCTCATTGCCCCGCCAGATTTAAATCGATAATTCCCGGTACTTTCTTGACAGAATGTATATTTACCGCCGAATTGATAGCGATCCAGCAAGCCCTACAGTTCATTCTTGAAAATAAAATCCCTTACTCTGTCATTTGTTCCGACTCCCTAAGCGCCATCCAAACACTCCAGTAATCTATTTCCACCAATTCCAGTATAACGCAGTCAAAAGATCTCATTTCTTCCCTAGCTCAAAACAACGGTTTGACCCTAATCTCAATTCCCTCACATTGTGGTATTGAAAGCAACGATAGTGTAGACCAAGGAGCAAAAGAAGCAATCTATGATGGAGAAGAAAAAATCATTATAACCAACTACGACTTGGCTAATTCGTATAAAATCAAAATAAAACACAAATGGGAAAACACTTGGAAAACACAAAGATCGAAACTTGCCCTAATTGATACCTTACTATCCTGCCTTCCTCCAATCATTACTCCGAAGGCTAAGAATCGGCCACATTTTCCTAACACAAAACCATCTATTGGCAAAGGAAAATGCTCCAAGATGTACAACATGCAATAAAGAAATCACGATCCCCCACATAATGGTAGACTGTCCAGCTCTCCAACCACAGAATATAGTTCACAACGTAGCCAACACTATTAAAGGAGCTCTCAAGATTTACAAATCAACTTGCCTAAACACAATAGCATTCATCAAATTCATAAGCGTCAAAATCTAATAATTACAAATGCAAGTTTATTTTGTTAGATATAATTCAAAAGTTATCCTCAATTTAAATATTTTGTAAATAATTTATTCTACAATCCCGCTAATGTCCTTGCTGTCGAAGCGGTATAATTCTGTCAAGAAAGTACCGGGAATTATCGATTTAAAACTGGCGGGGCAACGAGGCAGGTAAAAATTTTTTTTCCTAGGTTGGTACCACTGACCTTAATTACTATGCCAAGCTTGAGCGGGATCTGTCAACTAGTGTGCTTGCAACAGCTGATTAAGACAGTCGATGTCAGAGTGCGTGCCGATTTTTACTATGGGTGATTACGTTGAGCAAAGAATTTGTTTAAAGTTTTGTGTTGCGAATGAATTTTCGTTGGTTGCTTCAGACATGCTGGATCGCTGTAATTCCGATTCTACATTCATGGAACGCATTATAACTGGTGATGAGACCTGGGTCTACGAGTACGATATGCAAACAAGCCAGCAATCATCGGAATGGGTGGCAAAAAATGAGCCGAAACCGAAAAAAACCACGCCAAAGCCGCTCGAAAATGAAGGTGATGCTCATTGTTTTCTTCGATATCCGTGGCGTGGTGCACTACGAATTCGTTCCAGAGGGTCAGACGGTAAACAAGGAGTATTACCTAGGCGTTATGAAACGTTTGCGTGAGCGTATCCGTAAGAAGCGGCCAAATTTGTGGGCGAACAACTCATGGATTTTGCATGACGATAACGCGCCTTCTCACCGAGCTACGATTGTGACTGACTTTCTCGCCAAAAACTCAACAAACGTGCTTCAGCAACCACCGTATTCGCCGTATTTGTCTCCCTGCGACTTTTTCCTCTTCCCAAAACTAAAATTGCCCATCGTGGCACCCGTTTTGAGTCGATTGAAGCCATAAAACAAAATTCGGCGCGAGAGCTAAAGTCCATCCCGGAAAGCGCCTATAAAAAATGTTTCGATAATTGGAAGTGCCGTTGGCATAGATGTATTGGAGCAAATGGAGCATATTTTGAAGGCGACCCAATAAATTTTGACGATTAAATGTAAAAATGTTGTTTTAATTGAAAATTCCCGGTACTTTCTTGACAGAGTAGTACTTATAAATAAATAAATACTTTCAGGTGAATAAGCGATCTTATTTCATTGTTTTTTATTAGTTTTCAGTATTCTGGGTACCAGCCGTGCAATGCTTCAGTGTTCCAATCTAGATTCATAGTCGCGATCTTTTTGTCTTCTTGGCAGATGGTTTCGAAAAACGGTTTTTTTGTCCGAATGAATATATTTTTTGAACTTTGAGATTTCTTTTGGTGGGTCACCTCTATATTTTCAAATCCTCTTTTTCTCTTTCTTCATTCTGTCTCCAAATATATAATCAGTTCACTGAGGCATTAGGCTGATTTATTCTAAGCTGGGTTAGAGATAATAATTAGAGGACTTGATTAAATATGAGAGCTCAATACTTTTCGCGGTGGAAGAACTGCGTTGTCCTTTCCTCATGTTTTATGGTTTCATTTAGGTTTCATTTCTTTAGAAGATATATATATATATATATATATATATATATATATATATATATATATATATATAATGTTTCACGTACTCCTTTGTGTATTCCAAGCGCTGACGTAACAGCGGACTATTTCATCAAGATGCTGCTCCAACGCGAAGATAATCTTGTATATTATATTATGATTTTAGGCTTTCAACTGTTTAAGGCCACGATTCATTTTTCGCCTAGCATTTTATCTTTACACTTTCTCCTCCTATCAATTAAAATATCTGATGTACTTTATAGAGTAATATTTACAAGTATCTTATCCAATTGTTCCACACAATATCGATCACCTACTGAGTTTCCATATAATTCAAATAACTGTACTTTACCGTCTTAGTGTCTTCACTTATCGTCTTGAATGTTCGTCTAAGGTAGTTAGTGAACTACGTGAATGCCTCATATTCAATATCTAACCACGTAGCTCTTCTATTCATAACCTCTTGGAACTCTGGAGTCTTCAGTTTTATTCCATCGTCTGCTTATTATAGACCTCTTTTGCTGTATCACGTTCCACTCATTTCTCTAGGTAGGATTTACTATCTCGTTAGTCATCTTTTTGAAATTTTTGACTTCATGATTTGATCAGAGAATTTTCCATGACAGACCACTATAAATGCTTTCTTCGAGTGAAATGATGATGATGATGATTTGGGACACTTACGCTGATCGGATGACCGAAGACAATACTTGCTTGAAATATCTTATGTACAATATAGAGACAATGGGTGAAATATCGATGTCCTACATAATTCATAAGTAATAGTGAAAATAATTAATATGTGATCAGGTTTTTAAACCGTAAAAGTCGAAACTGAACTTTTGGGAAAACGGTCTAATTATTGGGGATATTCAATCTCTTCCTTTGTTTACAGGCTTAACCACTACATACAAAATTTGAAGTTCGTGTGTCGGCTAGAATTATCTTAGGATTTTGATGATCAGTTAGTGGCAAAATCGAAAAATTCGACGAGCGATAGTTTTTATTGATTGATATTTGGTGAATGAAGTACGTTATAACATATCTCCTGGTATCTGAAAATTGAAGTTTCTAGCTTTGCTCACAACGAAGTTTTGGGAGGTACAAAATGCTGTGAGTTGAAGGGCCTACTGCTGTGCTCCCAGATAAACGTTCATAAGATATGTACTCTCGATATTCTCCTCTTTTCCATCAACGAAAATCTAATTAACCATAGCACATACTGTGTATTCTGGACTCCGCTGTTCCTTAAAAACAGAATCACGCCAAGATCCTTCATTTCTATTACCTTCTCTATTGTTAGATATTTCCTGTCAGCAGTTGTTTAATTTCCATAACTGTTACGTATGCCTGTATACGTTTAAACCCCTACTTTCGTGATTAAATTCCGGTGTTTCAAATTTCCCGAATCGATTCCCCACGGTTCATTCGATGCTTTTTGTCTGTTCGAACAATAAAACCTATTCGGTTAACGTTGCAGCGCATAACAATTATTAATTTTCGACGGATCGTATTTTAGCCGTCAGCAAACAATTCTCGTGCCTCCAAACTTTACTAGTAGCAGAATAGCTTTTCCAGGACTTGTCAATATTCAATCGAGAGACTAATGTTATCCAGGAAACGGAAGAAAATAGAAGCTTATTTATTCTACGTTAGTTAAGAACATTTGAACTGTGGCGGACGGATATAATGGTACTATCGTATATGCCTTCAATAGAATTCAGAATTAAAATTTCAAATTGGAACACTTCGTTGTTAGTTTGAAAATAACGGGGAATCAAAAAAGAAAAGGTTGAAAGCAGAATGATATTAAAAGTGATACACCAACTTGATTTTTTGACAACTGATACTAATAAACCGAATAGATGACCAGACATGTCAAAGAGAGTTAAGATTGACGTCTCAGACAACCAGCTAGCTCTATGAGACCCTTAGATCGCTGAACGTTGGTTTGGAGAAGAAGGTGTAGACCTGCTACCATGCGCTCATTTTATAAAGGGTCTTTGAATGTGGAAGATAGATTTTCAAATAGAGATTTCTCGGTTCTAATAATTTTGTTCTTATTTCCAGGTAGCTATATCGAGTACAGGTGCAGTTTCATGATACAACTTTGACTTCTCTCGATCGGTGGGCAGTAATAAAAAAATATTGTTGAAGTAGTATCTCAGTTGTGTACACTTAAAGTTATATGCGCAGAATATATGCCGCCCTGTGAAACGAGCCAAATTTGTCGATTTCATGATAATTGCAACAATTAGGGCTTTCTTAGACATCAACTTCGTGAATATTGCGTAAGGATCCTTATGAAGTCGTATCGACTCAAGAATCGAAGCCAAATTATTACAGATTGCGTCGAAATTTTGCTGATTGGACCACGATCCGGATTTTGGCCAAAAAATCATTTTCCCAGACCAGCACATTTTTGGTTGAATAGCTCTATTAATGTGTAAAATTGTGTAACTCAAAATTCTGATACATTCCGTGCGCTTTATGGCATGGAAGTGTGATCGGAACTTATTTCTTTCGAAATAAGAAAAGAACTGCTGTAGGGTTAAAATAATTGAATTTCTATTGACTTACCTTGAGAACTTCAATATTAAAGATATGTGATGCCAACATGCCAAAGAATTATTCCTATGCTCGCTTTGCTGAAGAAGATATTTGACGATATGATCATCTTACGACAAGAGTTTGTGAGTTGGCCGCCAAGATCATGTGATTTGACACCTCTGGATTATTTTCTTTCGCGCTATGTGGAAGCACAAGTCTGTGCTCAGAAACCGCAGATTTTGGATTACTATGAAGAAAATTTTCGCCAATTTATTGATGAAATACAGCCGGAATTATTGCGATAGTTAAAGCGATCGGGTGCGTTAGTATCAACGAATTCATGGTGGACATTTGAACGATATCCTATTGCGGACATAACTGCATTACTCAATATCCAAAATGAAGCAAGAATTAAGCTGGTATATCAAACCTCTGTTTTCTCATTAAAATTTGAAATCCTATCATAATAATGAAAAACCTTTCAGCCGCATTTGAGCATGTTTCATACCGTGGATTAAATAGTCCATTACTTTGTTCATCCAGAATGGAACGAGAAAATTATCTTGTACTTAATTGGATAGGATCACAGAGTTTCGAGTAATTATTAAAAACAAATTATATATTAGCTTTAATAATCTTACTGACCGAAACGTCGTGAAACAAAAATATAATTTATTTTTGACAATTGCTCTTATGTAGATCTCCTCAATAATATTTTAATTATTTTAAAAAAATATTATTCTGGTTTTATACTCAATCAATGAATGATAGTTATTGTTCCTGTTTCAGAGCATATCCAAACAATTCCTCACATTAATTTTATTTGTTTAAAATATTTCCAATCAAACTCTTCTGTGGTCAACTTCAATCTATATTAATTGTTCCTGAGTCATTGAAGTTATTGTCAACGAAATCAACATGTTCGATAACGAAGTCAAAATATTCGAATGAAGTTGTAATAAGTATAATATAGTGAAACATAATGAACTATTAAAATATAAGAGTACGTCGAAGTTTGTCACTTCGTGGTTTTTACTCTTATTATATAAATATTTTAAAAATTTTTAAAAAATTTTAAAAATTAGCCTTCTACATATTTAATTCCAAAAGATTATATTTGATGATTATAACTTCTGAAAATAAATTAAAATAATGTCGTATAAGTACCACTTATATCATGACATAAAATAAACATTCATTATAAGACATCGGAATGGTATAACAAAATCCAATAAATAAAAATTATTAACCAAAATCCTATAAATTAAATATTTTGAATAGACAAAATTTTGTTTCTGCTGATCAATCTTATGAAAACCAATATCTTTCAAGAATATCCAACATAATCCTAAGAATTTCATCATAAAACTATCTTACTTAGACTATTCAATATTATTGGATATCTAACCAAGGTACCTTATAGAAAAACTCAAGATATGTAAAACATTACTGAAAAACAAGTTTTAAGATCAACTTTTCCTCGTCAGTATTCAAATAATTCATATTCAAAAAATATAACATCAATTAACAACAAATATTCACTTACCCTTCAAACTTCTAGAGATAGTTCTACCGAAATGAAACCTTTAAATGTGGTGAATAACGGTTCACTACACTCAAAAAAAATTTAAAAATTTTTAAAATATTTATATAGTTTTATATACCTTCTATCAAGAATTAACCCCTATTTATGTTGTTCTTACTCTTGTTCTAGAGAATAGTCTATCATTCGTTTTGCCCGAATATCTGTAATTTTCGAATCGACTAGGTTAGACTCAATAATGAAAAAATTAATATCAAAAGTAATTCGGTCCAGCCGGATGGTCTGTCCGTGAACTCTCAATTTCGAGCAGAACGAAATGAATTGAATCATTTCTTACTCGATAGAAATTAATTTTGATTAAATTAAATATTAAATAATATTTCCACAATTTATTTTTACACAACAATAATTGTTTCATATTTGATTGATTCGGTCTTTTCTTGGTGGAAACTCATTTTAATTAAAAAAATGTTTATGGGACAGTAATTCATTTCCACAAAAATCGTTGTAGTACTACAACAATTGTTTCTCCACGATGTGGCTTCTCCAGGTATTACATTGTTCAATGTGATACCTAAAGAAGCCACATCGTGGTGAAACAATTGTTGTAGTAGTACTAACATGTTTGTGGAAATAAATTACTGTCTCATATACATTTTTTTAATAATTGTTTCGCTCACACTGTAACTTTTTCAGGTTTACATTTTGAACTGGATGTAAAAATTATAACTTCACATCTTATATAATTATAGTTTAGGCAAAAAATTTTTGAAATGGGGTCTTCAAAGAACCATCAATTTTCTGAAATATGGATAAGGAATTTATCGGTCATTTATCGTAAATACTTCACTAAGTAAAAATATTCAACAAGCTAAATCTGTGGACATATTTTTGTTCCTTGAGTAGAATTTTAAGGTTCTTGTTCCTGTTATTTTCTACTGCTTTCAAAAGTGTCAGACTAGTACTTTATTTTGGATAATTTCATAGTTGTTGTTGAAATGATGTCCAAATTATTTAAAATAACTGGCATATGTTGAGTTGAGATTTCTGACGTTTAACTCCTTTGAATCCGTTTCTTAAAGGATCTATCTCTTCGACCAATGTATATGTTTGTATATTGGCAAACAGATAGAGACTTCGAATTTTCCAGGGTGCATTAGGACCTTAATATCTAAATCGAATTCGTTAATGCGTAAAATCGGTCCTCCAGTGGTTCCGCAGTTATATTCATTTGAAAGCTTGGTTTATTTTTACGTATATTTTTAAAACTACAGCTCTATTCATCTTTAATTTCGTATTAAGGATTAAAATGAAGGAATGCATATGAGTGCAGAATTCTATGAGAATCGTTAGAAGATCAAAAACATGTTTGTGAGCAGAGCAGCGTTGGGTGCTGTGGAAATCATAGCAACAGTTCTACCATCGACCTCAAATTCTGCCTTCAGATATCAAATAAGAACGCAAAGGCCAACGCAGAATTTCGTGAAAATCGTACAATTAGAAGATTCGAAAATATATATTTCGTGAGTAGAGCAACGTTGAGAACTGGTGAAATCACAGCAAGATTTCTACAGAGTTTAAATTTAGCATTCAGATGTAAAATATTGATGAGAATGCTACTGTGAATTTTTTGAGTATCTTGAGTGATATTAACAAGCGCTCAAAAACTCCTGAATTCACGTCAGTGCTTTTCACTATTTTAATACATGAAATAATTTATGTATAAATGAAAAAAGGCTTATCTTCAATAATAAAATATAAAAAAATCATATTAACACTTACTGATGACGTATTCGGCATTTTCCAATTCAACCAAAATTACACATTTCATTCATGAATAAATAATAAATAAACAAATTTCAAGCATTCAGAACACTAAACTTTCAACCTACTCACTTATTAATTGACAGTTCAGTATTAATTTCAACGATTTTTTCAACAGGGAAAGCGAATAGTTCTTTATCTCTGCAGGAAATTTGAAACCGCAAATCAAACGATATGAACGATTATTGCTAATTAATAAAGAAACAATACCTTTATCGGTAGCAGATAAGGACACTTCTTCTCGAAAACAATATGCATAATAATTGAATTTGAATAAATGTTATAAAGTTGAAAGTTATTTCTAATTTCAGACATTTCTTGGAAAAAAAAGTTTGGTTATGTAGCTTCTACATAAATAATTACCTGTAGATGTTTTTCCAATAGTTAAGTTACTTTGAGTGTCCAATTTTGAATTCTGAATTGTGTGTTACAGATAATAGCTGGAATTAATTCTCCGGAACCTCTACAGATTTGAATCTAAATAAAACTATTCAGAATTAATTTTTCAAACATTCCCTAGATAACACTGTATCAATGCATCACATGTGGTGGAAATTAACTAATAAAGAATTATAAAATAATGACCAAATTATTTAAACGTCCCCTAATACAAAATTCGTTTCGATTGAATGTTAAAGAATTATAATTTATCAGGTCCTTTTTCTGGAGAATGTGCTATCTATATTTAAAAAGTAAAATAACAAAATCCATTTTTGAATTCTATGTAGAATATTTTTTGGTAATTGAACTTGTAATTCTTTAACATCCGATCGAAAAAAATTTTGTATTAGATGATGTTTAAATGATTTAGTCGTAACTTCATATTTCTTTTGTTTCTTTATCAGTTAATTTTCACCATATGTGATGATAATATACATTATATGTCTTAATATACATAGTATATCTTAATCAAGTGATTCAGCATTATCTAGGGCATGTTTAAACATTTTATCATAAATAGATTTGTTTAGATTCAAATGTGTAGAGGTTCCAGAGAATTAATTCCACCTATTATCTGAAATATTCAAGAACTTCTTCTGAATTGTATAGGTAGTAAATTATTTAAAAAAAAACGAGATTTGATCAACTGAAAAGTCCGTTTAAAAAATTGTACCAATCGTTTTCGTTGCTACGTTAGCACAATTGCCTTTGACTCGTATACTTATGTGGAGTTTGATAATCATATATAAATATATATAAATGTATATATATAAAATTAGATAAAACATACAATGCGTACCAACAAAAATTTTATCCCCCCCAGAATTCAGAAGTGAAGAATTCTCGAAGATTTAAAAAAAGTCAACTTCTGTCTTGAAGGACATGAATTTCCATTATGAGTTGTTCCCAAAAAACCACCCCCATGAAAGTGGCATTACCCACCAACATTTTGTGAATAGCGAAAAAATGTCGAGTGTTAGTTAGTTTGAGGGTTATTTATGTTCTGTGCACAACCCAGTTAAAATTTTCAAAATCGGTTCATTATTCACGAAATAATGTAGTATTAAACTTACCGTCAAAAGATGATGTTGAACAGCTCACGCTCAAACTCAAGAACCTAAGAGTTTTGAAGAATCCAAAAGTAATTTTCAAGTTCTGTATCGGGGAGAAAAAATTCCTATGATGACATTGTTCCTAAAAAACAACCCCCAACATTTTTCGAATAGGGTGGAGATTTTGGATGTGGTTTAGTTGAGTAGTTTTTTCTGTCCTATAAACATCGCAGTTGAAATTTTCAAATTTGTTAATTTAATGACGGAACAATTTGAGTTGAAAAAAATTTTCAAGTTCTGTATTAGAAGGAAAGAATTTCTATGACGACATTGTTCGGAAAAAAACACCTGAAGTTGGAAACAAACCCCAATTTTTTTTTGATAGGAAAGAGATGGCGGATGTATATTAGTTAAGAAGCTTTTTTTGTTCTCTTAACAAGCTAGTTGAAATTTTCAAATTCGGTGATTTGAAACCCAACACATTCAAATACACCAGATCCACAGAACCTGAAAATTATTTTTGAATTCTACAAAACTCTTAGCTTCTTGAGTTTGGGCTCTTCAACATCACCTTTTGACGGTAAGTTCAATATTACATTATTTCGTGAAGCGTAAACTGATTTCGAAAATATTAACTGGGTTGTACACAGAATATAAATAACTTTCAAACTAATCAACACTCGACATCTCTTCCCTATTCACAAAATGCCACCTTCATGTGGTTTCTTCGGAACAACCTCATGATGGAAATACGTCCCACTCAAAAACGAAGCGGACCAGTTTCTTTGAAATCTTAAAAATCCTTCGTTTCTAAGTTCTGGGGGGTTACATTTTCATTGGTACACCCTGTATAACATAGGTTAATTTAGTTTGTTTAGTAGCTGTTCGGCGGGACAAGGGGACAAATGAAAGATTTCAACATATCAGGTAATCGCTGGCTGTAATCGCGTTTGTTGAGGCAGTTTGTTGGTTTCCCAAATTCCAGAGCTTCGCGAATAATATAACTTGTAAGCATATTTTTCGTTGCAATTTTTTCCCAGCTATCAAAGTCAATTTTACGACGTTGGTATCTACATTCTGTCAAGAAAGTACCAGGAATTATCGATTTAAATCTGGCGGGGCAATGAGGCAGGTAAAATTTTTCTTCCTAGGTTGGTACCACTGTCCTTAAATTACTATGCCAAGCTTGAGCGGGATCTGTCAACTAGTGTGTTTGCAACAGCTGATTAAGTCAGTCGATGTCAGAGTGCGTGCCGATTTTTACTATGGGTGATTACGTTGAGTAAAGAATTTGTTTAAAGTTTTGTTTTGCAAATGAATTTTCGTGTGCCGATGCATTGAAAATGTTGCAAAAGGCCTTTGGTGATAATGCTCTATCGAAAACTCGTACATATCAGTGGTACAGAGCCTTCAAGGACGGTCGTGAAGTGGTCGCCCATCGACGGCTTCGATCGAAGATAACGTCGATAAAATTAAGGAAAGGGTGCTGGAAAACCGTCGTACCAGCTTGAGAGAGATAGCACATGATCTTAAGATATCCCACGAGTCCGCACGTACGATTTTGATTGATATTTTGGGCATGAGAAAGGTGGCCGCACGACTCGTACCGAAAGACCTGAATTTTCTTCAAAAACGTCATCGCGAACAGGTTGCTTCAGACATGCTGGTTCGCTGTAATTCCGATTCTACATTCATGGAACGCATTAAAACTGGTGATGAGACCTGGGTCTACGAGTACGATATGCAAACAAGCCAGCAATCATCGGAATGGGTGGCAAAAAATGAGCCGAAACCGAAAAAACCACGCCAAAGCCGCTCGAAAATGAAGGTGATGCTCATTGTTTTCTTCGATATCCGTGGCGTGGTGCACTACGAATTCGTTCCAGAGGGTCAGACGGTAAACAAGGAGTATTACCTAGGCGTTATGAAACGTTTGCGTGAGCGTATCCGTAAGAAGCGGCCAAATTTGTGGGCGAACCTTCTCACCAAGCTACGATTGTGACTGACTTTCTCGCCAAAAACTCAATAAACGTGCTTCAGCAACCACCGTATTCGCCGGATTTGGCTCCCTGCTACTTTTTCCTCTTCCCAAAACTAAAATTGCCCCTTCGTGGCACCAGTTTTGAGTCGATTGAAGCCATAAAACAAAATTCGGCGCGAGAGCTAAAGTCCATCCCGGAAAGCGCCTATAAAAAATGTTTCGATAATTGGAAGTGCGGGTGGCATAGATGTATTGGAGCAAATGGAGCCTATTTTGAAGGCGACCCAATAAATTTTGACGATTAACTGTAAAAATGTTGTTTTAATTGGAAATTCCCGGTACTTTCTTGACAGAGTAGTATGTGATGTGTAAAAAGGGTAGAGGATAGATAAGCTTTACGGACAGCTAATTGGTATTCGTATACTGTTACTCCTTCGACCTAGGAGTAAGTAGGGTCTGAGACTTTATGAGTATGTTCCTTCATATACGTATTATATTTCTTACAATATTTAATAACCAGTATTTTCTCGGTTCATAATAATTCACATTATGTTGTATTGTTCTGCTACTGAGATTCGTTTGGAATTGAATCTTTGAGGATCGAAGGAAATAGGATATTCTATTATTTGCTGTGATGAAGGTTTTTTTTATTATCCTGATACTCCTAGATCTTCTGTGAAGATCCCTCAGAAGCTTTTTCAGCTTGTGCGAGTTGGGAGTTCAGTTGTGTTCTGGGTAGGCCTTGTTACTGCGATCTTGCGCCACTTTAGATCACAGAAAATTTTTTTTCCACCTTAACAGAATTCGAATCCGGACCTTCCGGCTACGAGCCCGATGCTTTACCACTGAGCTGTCCACACTCATGACTCATGACTCATGAATTATAACTTGTTTTCATGAAATGTGACTGCTCGAGTAATAGTTGCAAATTTGTATATAGAGTTTGAACTCTTTATTTTGACCGTTCATTTTTTTCTTGTGTACGATTTCAACATTTGGAAATGAATTCAGTTTAATTCAATATGTAAGTGATTTTCTTTTAAATCGCTCTTACTAGATAGGAAAATGTAATGAAAGGTTATTTGAAATATAAAATTCCAACATGCTCTATATACGAATATATTACGATCCTATAATGAATAATCATAATTGTAGTACAAAGATTCTATTTATTCAAGTTAAAAAAGTAACAATGCCGATGACAGAAAGTCTGAATTGGTCATAATCTAAGAATGAAAATTTCTGTTCAATATTTCTTGCTACAAGACTGTGATGAAGGTTGTATGTAACGAAATAGTTGAAATAGGTCTGACTTCAACTACAATATCATTTCGCGTTCCCCACGTTCCGGAGGTCTCGAGGTAAGGCTCTAGCTTGAATTCGGCAATTGAAGGTCAAATCTCTCAAATGCAGTCTCACACTGCACTCGCTACTCCTCCCAAAAATGGATCTAGCAACTCGGTTAAATGATCTAAATATTTTTCTCAAGGAAAAATAATAATAAAATTAGGAGCTGTTGAAAATAAATGAATTTACAAGGCGAAACGCTGTGAGAAATTCTGAAATCTTTCACAACAATGAAACTTATAGAAAAATGTATTATCACCATGAGAATTCCACCAAAAATCTGCCTAACAGGGTAAACCTACTGATTTACTTACAACTATGGAAACTTTAACCGATCGTATCTCTCTACCAGAACAAACATATTTGAATGATTCTGAACTACACAACTGATCTTGTTTCAACGATGAAAAATATAAAACGGTCTCTAGTCATGTCTAGCATTTCTATAATGTCTGTTGTTTAGGAGGTCTCGTAAAGAACAGACTAGTAATTTTTCGGCAAAAATGAAAAATGGCGTATTTAGTAAGGATTCCAAAATGATATAATACTTGGTAAATTATTGCTGAAATTGTAGTCAATTTTTTCTTAAGAATAATCCCGTTTTTAATAAATTTATCTAGTTTAGTTGAAAATTATTCTAATGTGCCATTTTAAGGAGCTGTGGAAATAAAATTGAGTGGAATCCTTAAGATTTTAATTAAATTAAGATTTACAAGAAAGCTCCACTGAACATTTACGGCAGCATGTGGTACCAACAAGATGGCTGCCCAGCACAGTATGCTGTCACATTAGAAAAATTCTCACAGCAAATGTTCGAAATGTTTACCATTAGCTGAAATGCAAGCTTTACATCTCCTTGAAAATGATCTCGTTATAAGACTAGCGTATATTCTTAATGGGATGTCTTCAGCGCAACTCCTCCAATTTTTGAATCGGTTTGGAATACACTTTCTCCTTTATCGTACCCCAGTGAAAGATATCTATTGGGTTCAAATCGTGTGAACGGACAAGCCACGAAATCGTACCACCATGCCCAATTCACCTATCGGGGTATTCTAGACTGAGGAATTCTCATACTGTGCCAGCATAATGCGTTGGGCAGCCATCTTGTTGCTACCCCATGCTGAAGTAAATGTTCAGTGGAACTTTCTTGTAAATCCTAATTCAATTAAGAACTTGAGGACCACTGAAGTATATTTCAAACGCACCTTAAAATGGCCAGCACTATTCGAAGTTTAAATATGTAAATGTTTGCATTGAGTGGCTTACAATTTATGTGGTTGCAATGAAAAAACTAAATCAAATTGCAGTTATTTACCATACTGAAATTATGCAAAACAATGCCGTGAAAAAATTTGATAAAGCAAAAATTATTCATAATTTCATTTTTATGGAATCCTAGAACATTATTCGATAGTTTTTACTATCATCAATTTGTTTTCATTATTTAAGTTTCTTTTTGAATTCAGCATATTCAAGTTGCGAACATTTTAGTTACATTCTAAATCTGTCTTCAATGCACAATTTATTCGAGAAAATGATAAACCAGTATGTCAATAATTAAATATCCTGCGTAGTAATTAATCTTCTGTTTGAGAATCCGCATTAATTAAACCGTAATTGCATGGATCTTAGACGTTAAGAAGCATTCGAAAAGTCACGGGTACCTTATTAATTTTCTTGGTAATTTTCAACGAAAATAATTTCAAAGACGGGCACCCTTCAAGGGGAACGCTTTGCTTCTTTATTAAATCATTACGGAAATCTTAACTATTTTTATTCGAGTTATGAAGGAGAACAGGAAAAGTTTTGGAATGTAATTATGCATATTTTCGTTGTTTTTCGAGATTTCCGCTGTAGTTGCTATGAAACAAGCATGCATTTAGGAGACATTTGAATCTTTCATGATTATTCGGATGGATTAGTCCGTTACTTTATGATATTTCATTTCAAAGAAGAATAAAAAAGAAGATACTCCGTTTACTATCACAGATTTCTGATCCATTAATAATATATAAAGCTATGTTTTAAATAGAAGAAATTAAGCTCCTTGAGAACGGTCAAAATTATAAGCTGCATATACCCTCAAATAGTATCAACGAAAGATTAATTTGCCTAATTAGGATTAATTGCATTCGAAAACTTCACAGGAAGAAATTTGAAAATTGTTAACCGGAAGAAAAAATACAAGATCATAAAATAATAGAGTGAAATGAATAGTCAAATCATTACAAACCAAAACTCGAAATGATTATTTGATTATTAGTTTCAAACTAGTTTTTTTCATCAGTACAATGTATGCCAATGACAACAATTCTGTCAAGTATCTATATTCACTATACACAGAGAGGCTAAGATATTAATCATTAACTAGAGTCATATATAGTATAAAAACATACACACAAGATATACTTTTGCGAGCTACTTCAAGTAAAAAAATGTATTTCCGATATTTTCACGTTACAAACGCAGAAAAAAAGTTCTTCATGCTCAAGTCAGACCATAATATACCGTAATGCTTAAATATTAAGCATATTCATAGTCGAATGAATTAATTCGGCTGATCTGTATTAAATATCATTTATAAGGAGTGTGAACTATGGTCATAGTTTGAAACGTGCGCATGTATGCAATTTGCCCCTTTGATCAACCAAATCTTATCGAGTTTGTTTGAGTATGAAATTGGTATACAGATGTATGTTACACTGATTCCATTTGTAGAACTTTCTATTACCATAGCTCACACTCCTTATTGAGGATATTTGGTACATATCAGCCGGATAAATTTATTTGAATATTAATTCAAACAAATTGTAGAAATTACTATGTTTTACTACCAATAAAAATATATTTTACACATTTTCTTGTGACTCGAGTTCCGGGAAATGAACTATCCCATCATCAGACAACTGAAGACCTAACAGCGATACAGAGTTATTTAAACAAAAGTGATAAATATTTTGAATATTTCAATAGATAACAGCTAATAGTGGTACAGAGGTTTACAAGCGAAACGTGATAAAAACCCGGTTAAAAAAGAGGGGCCTTCTAACAGATATCGGAATGTCTGCAATCGACAAAGAAGGTTATTAAACAGATGGTACCCAGATATCTCAAATAATTTTTTGGGGTTACATACCTCCGTACAGTTATTCATTATTTTTACGTTATTTTGTTTTTCATCTCAAATATTTGGATTTACATAGCTCCATACAGTCATTCATAATTTTTCAAATTATTTTTATTGTGAACGAATGTGAAAATTTTAATAATGAAGTTTCTTTTCATTTGAATCTACATGTAGAATTTTTCTTAAGATTTTCTTTTGTCGAAAGGAATTACTAATTTCTAAAGAATGTGTGGCAAAAGTTGAATTTTTGTTTACTTTTCATTAAATTAATTTTATGTTCGTTGAAGAAGGTTTTAAAGAAATGATACTTTTTGAATATCTCAAATATTTTCGATTTACATAGCTCCGTACAATCATTCATTATTTTTACATTATTGTTATTGTGAACTAATTCGAAAATTTCAACATTCAACTGAAACAATTCAGTATCTGAAAAGTGCTAGTGTATTTTCAACGAACATAAAATTAATTTAATGAAAAGTAAACAAAAATTCAACTTTTGCCACTCATTCTTTAGAAATTAGTAATTCCTTTCGACAAAAGAAAATCTTAAGAAAATTTTACATGTAGATTCAAATGAAAAGAAACTTGATTATTAAAATTTTCAAATTCGTTCACAATAAAAATAATTTAAAAAATAATGAATGACTGTATGGAGCTATGTAAATCCAAATATCTGAGATGTACAACAAAATAACGTAAAAATAATGAATAACAGTACGGAGCTATGTAACCCCAAAAAATTATTTGAGATATTTGGGTACCATCTATTTAATAACCTTCTTTGTCGATTGCCGACATTCCGATATCTGTTAGAAGGCCCCCCTTTTTGAACCGGGTTTTTATCACGTTCCGCTTGTAAACCTCTATACCACTATTAGGTGTTATCTATTGAAATATTCATAATATCTATCACTTTTGTTCAAATAACTCTGTACCACTGTTAGGTCTTCAGTTGTCTGATGATGGGATAGTTCATTTCCCGAAACTCGAGTCACAAGAAAATGTGTAAAATATATTTTTATTGGTAGTAAACCATAGTAATTTCTACAATTTGTTTTAAGTATGATCAACTACCAAATAATAACGGCTGAAACAATTCAGTATCTGAATATTAATTCGTAAATCTGCAGGATGTTTCAGATGGAAGAATGCCAAACAAATTCAAGAAAAACTATGAATTTATTGTATACATGAAGTTTGCTTTGTGAGGGACGCGTTACTGTGTACTTTTGAACTTCGTACATTTTTCCCCTACCTGAAAGTTCCTGCTACCCTGTGATTATTTTAATGGGGAAGATGGCTCGAATTGCACGTCATTTGGGAGTTTTTCGTGATAAGTGTACAGGTGAAAAATTTCCCACTGTTTCCACTTGGTTTTTTTCAAATAGAGGGGTGTCTAAATAAAGGAGAAACGTTTCCGGGTATTGTTCTCAGAGCCTGTTTCTGTTTTATATTTGTGGGAGATATATGGATTCTAGAACTTTAAATTGCAATAAAACACATTTAAATTAGGATTGAGGCCAAATTTTTTTTAGTTGAAAGATAATTTTATGACATTTATGTTTTGAAAATAATTTTCGGCATATGTCCACCACGACTAGCTCTGAGGAACCGCATTCGACCAGACCAATTTTGGACCACTATTTCGAGTAATTCAGGCCTTATTTCATCAATAACACAAGTTATGTTGGCTTCCAAAGCGTCTATTGTTTCTAGTTTATCGGCATAAACCAATGACTTGACATAACGCCAAAGAAAATAATCCAGTGGAGTTATGTCGTATGATCTTGGAGGCTAATTAATTGGACCGTTTCTCGAAATAATGTTATCGCCATATCTTTCTTGCAATAAATCAATTGTTACGGTAGTAGCATGAGGTGTAGCACTATTTTGTTGGAACCAAAACACTTCTGGGTCGATACCATTCAAATTTTGAAACAAATAGTCATTGATCATCGATCTGTAATGAGCACTATTCACTGTAACATTAGCTCCAGCATGGTTTTTAAAGAAATATGGACCGATGATGCCTCCAGCGTGTGAAGCATACCATACAGTGCATTTTTCAGGATGCAATGGAACCTGCAGAACTTCTCGAGGATTGTTTCCACTTCATATATGGCAATTTTGCTTGTTTACGTAGCCATTCAACCAGAAATGAGCTTCATCACTAAACACAATTTTACGATAAGAAAGTGGATCAACTTCAAGCTGTTCTAGGACCCAATCAGCAAACAAACGAAGCTTATTATGGTCAAGTGGCTTTAGTTCTTGAACCAGTTAGATCTTGTATGACGAATCTTGTAAGTTTGACGAATAGAACACTGATTTTGAAAATAAATTTCAATAAATTGAGAACGTTGTTGCGGCGTGAATCTTTCCATGATAATTTGTCAATGCTTACTGAATAGAAATGTCAAAACAACATGACTTCTACCTTCTGTAAAATCACAATTATCCCTATCGAAAGTTCTATCACTCTAAGAAAAACACCCGATATTTCTTATATTATCTTCGTGCGTGCTCTTGGAAGGCGTAGACCTCCTCTGACTTGGCTAATTCAAAACTGAAGTCAATTTTAACAGAATACGAGGATGTATTGGCAAATTATTATAATTCAGATGTAAGTTGTACTCTCCCGATTCTAAAATCTATCTATTTACCATACTCAAATTTGTGTTATCATTAGTAATAAATATCCGCCGATTCCATTAATTCATTTGGAAAGAAATGCTTATATTGCTATAGCGACTTAGTTGGATATTACTTGAACATGTGGAAGATTTCTTCGTCTATGACGTGAGATATAATTGGGAGTTCAGTTCGCTTCTTGATGGAGCCTGGGTTATATGCTGTATACTTGTATTCGCGTGCATTAGATGAAGCTGTTGTTTGAAAAAAACAGTAAGGTCGCTAAGCGGGCGAATATAGGAGCGCAGCTGTATTGTATTCAATGGTATTAGAGCATTGCTTTGATGAGTAGCCAAAAAGTTATGAAACATGCATGTCTGCTGCTTATGCCCAGCGATCAACGAAACCTATTCGGCTTTATTCAAGTTTATAACTGTCATACAGATGTAAATTGCACTGTGCTAATTAGAAAACTTCCTATTTACCTTAGTCAAATTCGTGTTAACAATAAGTCGTTTACATGGCAACTAGGAGATTTGCCTGCAGGGACATTGTTTGGAAGCTGCAGAATAAATTTAGGAACCTTTTAGCGTCTTCTCTCAATAATTTATTTTCGTAGAGTAACTAAGCATATTTTTGAAAATATAAATTCTAAGACTTTCCAGAACCAGAGTGTCTCCCTTCCATAGAATGCTGCTTTATTTCTGGATCGTGAAAATGTTCGCAAAGTTAAATCCATAGTAAGAGAACGGTTGAAGAAGTTTACATCATTTTCGAACCGAGCAAAAATCGAAAGCCATATTCTATGTTTTCACAACCACATATTTGGATGATCATATGAAATATTTGGTGTCTCAAATGTTCGTTTTGGCTCAACTCGACGGTTTGATAAAATCAAGTTTGGCAGAAATGGCATAGATATTTCCGGGGACTGAAACAGAAACTGATTTTTCCGATCGGCCTTCATCCTTAATAGAAAATTGACCACTTTTGAAACTTGTAATCCAATTCTTATATTGATCGCCAATAGTATTCGGCAGATCTTCGTTAATCTGCCCACCCTCTAATCTTTTCATATTTTTACCATTTTGGTCAACATCCCTTTTTTTCAAAGCTCTGATTTACTTTTTGATGTAAATCCTCACATTTGCACTTCTAAAGGGCTACTTGCTATATTTGAATTGCTGCTAAAGTTTTGAGATATGGCAACATTGAGGTGAATATGTCACATCTGATATTACGATCGTAAAGTTTCACATTTTTATGGTGAACATACTCAGAACGTCTTGTTATACGAGAGCTATTTGTATCGCTTTCAGATATTCAAAGTAATAATCTTGGTCAAAGCAATGGAACTTAATCGTGAATATTTTATTGGGATAATTTTTTATGACTTTCGAAGTGGTTAAAGCAAACAGCGGTATGCCGATCAACTGGCTTCGACTTTTGGTGTTGAAGCACCTTCTCTAGCCATTGTGCTTCACTGCTTTTCCGAATTCAACCGTGCTTTCACTTTGATAGAGGGCAAATTTCGTGAAGTTCATCTGCAATCTCAGTGCTTCATCAGAAGCCTTCATTTTCACCATTAATCAGCCTCTGTTAGGCACTCCATGATTTTTGTGAGCTTAACGTACTTCGATACCTGAAGAAGCGGTTGATGCGTTTGAATAACATGCTTTGGGGGTACCTCTATCGGAATGGAAAAAATTCTTCGAAAATTTTTTCAAATGCATGCCACAGTATATTGATCTCAATGGTGTTTATTTTGAAAAACAGAAGAGCTCTTTGTGATTATACATATTTGCTTTTATCACAAAAATTTAGTGACAACTTTAGTATCGGGTGTTTTTTTTAGAGTGATAGAAATTTAAGTTGAAATAGAAACAAATTTAAATAAAGAGAAGCCAATTTTATTTTATTTAAAAGATAATTTTACGACATTTATGTTTTAAAAATAATTTTCGGCATATATTCACCACGACTAGCTCTAAGGAACCGCATTCGACCAGACCAATTTTAGACCACTCTTTTGAGTAATTCATGCCTTATTTCATCAATACACGAGTTATGTTGACTTCCAAAGCATCTATTGTTTCTGGTTGATCAGCATAAACCAATGACTTTACATAAACCCGAAGAAAATAATCCAGTGGAGTTATGTCGCATGATCTTGGAAGCCAATAAATTGGTCTATTTCTCGAAATAATGTTATCGCCACATCTGTCTTTCAATAAATCAATTGTTGCGGTAGCAGCATGAGGTGTAGCAACATTTTGTTAGGACCAAAACACTTCTGGGTCGATATCATTCAAATTTTGAAAAAAATAATCATTGATCATCGATCTGTAACGAGCACCATCAACTGTAACATTAGCTCCAGCATCGTTTTTGAAGAAGTACGGACCGATGATGCCTCCAGCGTGTAAAGCACACCCACAGTGCATTTTTCAGGAAGCATGTAACCTGCAGAACTTCTTGAGGATTGTTTCCATTTCATATATGGCAATTTTGCTTGTTTACATAGCCGTTCAACCAAAAATGAGATTCATCCCTAAACACTATTTTACGATAAAAAAGTGGATCAACTTCAAGCTGTTACAGGCTCAAGTCAAGTGGCGTTAGTTCCTGTATCAGTTAGATCTTGAATGGGTGTAGACCAAGATCTTACGCAAAATTTTCCATGTGGTGGATGCACAGAGTCCAACTGAATGTCGACGAATAGAAAAATCTGGATCATCATTAACACTATGTCTTACAGCAGCGATAGTTTCTTCTGTACGTACAGTTCTTTATCTTGGTGTTGTTGTTGCATCGGGTATAGAAAATGTTGTCCGAAATATATCGATAGTTCGACGACTAAGTTGCTCTGATGGATGATTATGTCAACCATAAATTTCACGAAGTGCTCTATAAGTTTGGCGAATAGAACAATGATTTTTGAAATAAATTTCAACAATTTGTGAACGTTGTTGCTGCGTGAGTCTTTTCACGATAATTTGTCAATGCTTACTGAACAGAAATGTCAAAACAACATGGCTTCTACCTTATGTGAAATCACAGTTATCTCTATCGAAATTTCTATCACTCGAAAAAAAACACCCTTTAGTATCGTAATATTTTCTTTATCCATGAAACCGGTGTAGGTTAACTGGATATGATGCATTTGATAAAAGGATTTCAAGAATGTCTTTCAATACTACACAGCTGATTCCTTGTGATAAGTCCGTTATTTCTAATAACATCTAATGTTGTATTATTTTCATAGAAACAAAATGAGGTTGAAAAATTGGCACTAAAATGAGCTTATAGTCCAACGTAAGACAACTTACGTTGACAGTTGAACCGCCCAAACTCAAGAACCTAAGAGTTTTGAAGAATCCAAAAATAATTTTCAAGTTCTGTATTAGGGAGAAAGAATTCATACTACTCTGTCAAGAAAGTACCGGGAATTTTCAATTAAAACAACATTTTTACATTTAATCGTCAAAATTTATTGGATCGCCTTCAAAAAAGGCTCCATTTGCTCCAATACATCTATGCCAACGATACTTTCAATTATCGAAACATTTTTTATAGGCGCTTTCCGGGATGGACTTTAGCTCTCGCGCCGAATTTTGTTTTATGGCTTCAATCGACTCAAAACGGGTGCCACGAAGGGGCAATTTTAGTTTTGGGAAGAGGAAAAAGTCGCAGGGAGCCAAATCCGGCGAATACGGTGGTTGCTGAAGCACGTTTGTTGAGTTTTTGGCGAGAAAGTCAGTCACAATCGTAGCTCGGTGAGAAGGCGCGTTATCGTCATGCAAAATCCATGAGTTGTTCGCCCACAAATTTGGCCGCTTCTTACGGATACGCTCACGCAAACGTTTCATAACGCCTAGGTAATACTCCTTGTTTACCGTCTGACCCTCTGGAACGAATTCGTAGTGCACCACGCCACGGATATCGAAGAAAACAATGAGCATCACCTTCATTTTCGAGCGGCTTTGGCGTGGTTTTTTCGGTTTCGGCTCATTTTTTGCCACCCATTCCGATGATTGCTGGCTTGTTTGCATATCGTACTCGTAGACCTAGGTCTCATCACCAGTTATAATGCGTTCCATGAATGTAGAATCGGAATTACAGCGATCCAGCATGTCTGAAGCAACCTGTTCGCGATGACGTTTTTGAAGAAAATTCAGGTCTTTCGGTACGAGTCGTGCGGCCACCTTTCTCATGCCCAAAATATCAATCAAAATTGTACGTGCGGACTCGTGGGATATCTTAAGATCATGTGCTATCTCTCTCAAGCTGGTACGACGGTTTTCCAGCACCCTTTCCTTAATTTTATCGACGTTATCTTCGATCGAAGCCGTCGATGGGCGACCACTTCACGACCGTCCTTGAAGGCTCTGTACCACTGATATGCATGAGTTTTCGATAGAGCATTATCACCAAAGGCCTTTTGCAACATTTTCAATGCATCGGCACACGAAAATTCATTTGCAACACAAAACTTTAAACAAATTCTTTGCTCAACGTAATCACCCATAGTAAAAATCGGCACGTGTTCTGACATCGACTGACTTAATCAGCTGTTGCAAACACACTAGTTGACAGATCCCGCCCAAGCTTGGCATAGTAATTAAGGACAGTGGTACCAACCTAGGAAAAAAAATTTACCTGCCTCATTGCCCCGCCAGATTTAAATCGATAATTCCCTGTACTTTCTTGACAGAATGTTTAACGATATTGTTCCTAAAAAAACACCTGAGTGTGGCAGCAACCCCAAATTTTTTTTTAATAGAAAAGAGATGGCGGATGTGTTTTAGTTGAAAAGCTTTCTTCGTTCTCTAACGTCCTAGTTGAAAATTTCAAATTCAGTGATTTTCTTTAAGCAATTTCATATTGAACATTATCAGAAGGTGAATGATGGGAAACATTTTTTCTTGGATGATCCCTATCATTATTTACAGATCTGCTGTATTTGAATGTATTAGGTTTTTGTTTGAATTATCTTTTTTATAATGTTCAATATCAAATTGCTTAAAGAAAATCACCGAATTTGAAAATTTAAACTAGGATGCTTAGAGAACAAGAAAAGTTTCTTAACTAAAACACATCCGCCATCTCTTTTCTATTACAAAAAAAAATTGGGGGTTGTTGCCAGCCTCAGGTGGTTCATTCGGAACAATGTGGTCGTAAGAATTCTCTCCCTAATACAGAACTTGAAAACTATTTTTGGATTCTTCAAAACTCTCAGGTTCTTGAGTTTAGGTGGTTCAACTATATGTTCAATTTCATCTTTTGACGGTAATTTCAAATTACATTATTTCGTGAATAGTGAACCGATTTTGAAAATTACAAATGGTTTGTGCAGAGAACATAAATTACTTTCAAACTAACTAACATTCAATATCTCTTTCCTATTCAAAAAAAAATTTGGGGGTAGATGGCACCTTCAAAGGGTGGTTTTTTCGGAACTGATGATGGAAATTCGTCGCGCTCAAAACAGAAGTTGACCTGTTTTTTCAAAATCATCGAAAAATGTTCATTTCTGAGTTCTGGGGGGGGCTCAAATTTTGTTGGTTACTTAAACATTTGTAATTGTAATTGATATTAGCCGAAGTTGATCCATCCAATGTTTTATAGTTTTCATTTACCGTAGAGAAACGTGTTCTAATGATAGTTGCTCTCCATTACCAGATTGGGAACAGCAACTTGTATGCCAGTCCAGACGTTAATATTGGGGAAACTAATTTTCCTACACTGGTAACAAAATTCATTGAAAGAGGTTTGGTGTGCAACCTCGACCATGAATATTAAAGATTAATCAATAATGAAAAAATTGAATTGACTGTTTTCGGCGAGGTTGGATGAAGCAAACAGTAATCATGGTCTTACATTAAACATACATACATATCAAGTACAGCTTGATGTTGTACCCTTATACTATGCATATTTACCTAAAATAGCTAATGAATAAGTGGAAAGAACCGCGATAGACGTATTTACTTTTACGGGAATGTGAACTTTAGCCATTATTTGTTGACGAGTACACTTTTTTTTGTTTGCGTGGTAAATTGCCATACCTGCCACATGTGGAGTGATGAGAACCCTCATGTATTTCGTAAAAAGTGTGCACAATATCCAAAGTGAATTGATATCTGATTTGTTATACTACTTTGTCAAGAAAGTACCAGGAATTTTCATTTGCTCCAATACATCTATGCCAACGGCACTTCCAATTATCGAAACATTTTTTATAGGCGCTTTCCGGGATGGACTTTAGCTCTCGCGCCGAATTTTGTTTTATGGCTTCAATCGACTCAAAACGGGTGACACGAAGGGGCAATTTTAGTTTTGGGAAGAGGAAAAATCCGGCGAATACGGTGGTTGCTGAAGCACGTTTGTTGAGTTTTTGGCGAGAAAGTCAGTCACAATCGTAGCTCGGTGAGAAGGCGCGTTATCGTCATGCAAAATCCATGAGTTGTTCGCCCACAAATTTGGCCGCTTCTTACGGATACGCTCAGGCAAACGTTTCATAACGCCTAGGTAATACTCCTTGTTTACCGTCTGACCCTCTGGAACGAATTCGTAGTGCACCACGCCACGGATATCGAAGAAAACTATGAGCATCACCTTCATTTTCGAGCGGCTTTGGCGTGGTTTTTTCGGTTTCGGCTCATTTTTTGCCACCCATTCCGATGATTGCTGGCTTGTTTGCATATCGTACTCGTAGACCCAGGTCTCATCACCAGTTATAATGCGTTCCATGAATGTAGAATCTGAATTACGGCGATCCAGCAAGTCTGAAGCAACCTGTTCGCGATGACGTTTTTGAAGAAAATTCAGGTCTTTCGGTACGAGTCGTGCGGCCACCTTTCTCATGCCCAAAATATCAATCAAAATCATACGTGCGGACTCGTGGGATATCTTAAGATCATGTGCTATCTCTCTCAAGCTGGTACGACGGTTTTCCAGCACCCTTTCCTTAGTTTTATCGACGTTATCTTCGATCGAAGCCGTCGATGGGCGACCACTTCACGACCGTCCTTGAAGGCTCTGTACCACTGATATGCACGAGTTTTCGATAGAGCATTATCATCAAAGGCCTTTTGCAACATTTTCAATGCATCGGCACACGAAAATTCATTTGCAACACAAAACTTTAAACAAATTTGCTCAACGTAAGCACCCATAGTAAAAATCGGCACGCACTCTGACATCGACTGACTTAATCAGCTGTTGCAAACACACTAGTTGACAGATCCCGCTCAAGCTTGGCATAGTAATTAAGGACAGTGGTGCCAACCTAGGAAAAAAAAAATTTACCTGCCTCATTGCCCCGCCAGATTTAAATCCATAATTCCCGGTACTTTCTTGACAGAATGTATATGCAATGATAAATAAACTGGATGGTATCTATCTTAGTATCGGTAAATTCCAATGGAATCGGTAAATTCCAATCGAATTTAAACTTTCTACGGGACACCCCTAATCCAATTATCTGCAGCTGCAGCTAGAAATTTTCAAATCAATCTCTTCGTGATCAGTGGAATAAATGTGGGGTTCTACCGAATGGCACGTCCCAAATTATGTTGATTTCTTCCTTTCGGATCAGTAATATGTACTTTGTAATAAAGAGTCTTTCATTAACAGCGCCCCATTTTGTTTTGTAAATGAAATACATTATTTCATTCAAAATCATGGAAATTTTCATTTCATTATAAAGTACAATGGATACCATTATTTATGCAATATAACATTATTTTAATGTAAACTACGAAAACGCTGGCAGGAATGAAATCGTTGAATCCAATTTTCCCTGACTCTCTCATACAAATCAGGTCGTATGTTAGCAATTACTCGTTCAATACTGATCTGTAAATCGTCCAAATTTGCTGAATGATTGCTGTAAATCAATGAATCACTGTTACCCCAAAAAAAAGGTTAAATGGACGTAAATCGCAGGAACGAGGCGGATAATTTATTGGTCCATTTCTTGAAATAATCGAATCACCGAATTATGGTTTTAATAACATCATTTTGTCATTGGCAGTATGACAAGGGGCACTGTTCTATTGAAACAACAAGTTCTACAAATCAAGAGGAACCAATCAGTCAATATTGAACGATAACAATTTTCATTAATAATTACCGCCTCATAAGTTCCGCTGACAAAAAAATAAGGTCCAATGACTCCTCCAGCATAAAATCCGCACCAAACAGTAAGTTTGTCAGAATGTGATGGCAGTTCTTGATATTCTTAAGGTTTATCACCACTCCAATTCTGCTTGTTAACATGAACGTTCAACCAGAAATGAGCCTCATCGCTGAGACTGAGTTTCTCATTAAAATCTGCATCATTTCCAATTTTTTCCAAGCATCACTTACTGAAGATACGATGCTTTAAATGATTTCTTGGTTTGAGTTCTTAGGTTAAAACAATTTCCTATGGATGTAAACCTTTTCGTAAAATTTGCCACAAAGACGTCTGGGAGATTGTAAGTTGAAAAGGAATTTCCATCAAGTAAAGAATGAATCCATCAAATACTTTATAGTTCTGTGAATCTTTAACAAAATTTCGGTTAATTACAACAGTTCTCGTAAACGGAATTGCTCACAAAAGACTAAGACCTAAATTTTGTTCTTGATTTTTTTACAATAAATGCTATATAGGATTGCCCATCTGTAGTTTGAATTTTTAAGTATTGATTATTTCGAGTTATTTCTGCCATTCATGTTTTGACAGAAACTCAGTTCAGTATATGTCACCACAGTGGCGCCTCGTGGTACTTAAAACAGGTGAGGCCGGAAGAAGGAATAAATTTCTACGCCACCTTGGTGCTTAGACACCTGAGGTATTATTCCATGACGCGTTGACATTTTATGTGTAGGTCATCGCCAATAGCCCTATTAAAACCACAAAAAAAACTTTTAAACTCGATAATTTATTAACAAGAACTTATAATTAAAAAACATGACATTGTGTATATATAAGAACAACAAATATAACTAATTTGAAATAAGGTTATTCTGATTTTCACAAATTTTTATTGTTACACTCACAACAATTGTTTCGCTATCACAGTAGCATCATCAGGTAAGATCACATTTTGAATAACTAAGCTTGTTTCCGAAATCCGTGGCTATTTATATTACAGTAACTACAATAAATTTTTATTGGGCACTAAAACCCAAAAAAGGGGTCCCTGCAAATTCCAGCTTATCTGAATATATTTGACAGAGGTGAGCTATTTAAATCTATTTGTTCGTTAAGTAATATTCCAATTTTATTATGTTTATTTATCTCTAGAGATTCTAACAGATTTAAGGCATAACTTTTGCTTTCTATATCTAGAATTTCAAAGTTATCCTAAATAAAAAATTATCAGCATTTAATTGTATGATCCATAGATTAGTTAATATTCCCATGAATCGAGAAAATTATATTTCAGAACTTAACATAATTAAACAAATAGCTTTTAATAATGAATATGATCCAAAGTTGATAGACAAATTATTGATGAATAAAAATAATAAAATAGCTTTAAATATGGTGTTTCCTAATATAAAAGAAAATTTTAAATACATTTCCTTAAATTACACTAAAGGTATTTCTGAGAAAATTGCTACATACCTCAAAAATAAATATAATTTGAGAACTTCATTTAAAACCAATTTAAACTTGAGTAAATTTATCAAAAATAATAAAGACTACACACATAAGGATGATAAATCTGGGGTTTATAAGTTAACCTGCGGTGATTGCCCTAAAATTTACATAGGTCAAACTGGAAGAACTTTCCGTCATAGGATGTGTGAACATTTGAAGAGTTTCCTCAATAATAAGAGCAATTCTACATATTCCAACCATTTGTTAGAAACAGGACATACTTCCAACCATAACTTTGAAATTCTACATATAGAAAGCAAAAGTTATGCCTTAAATCTGTTAGAATCCCTAGAGATAAATAAACATAATAAAATTGGAATATTACTTAACGAACAAATAGATTTAAATAGCTCACCTCTGTTAAATATATTCAGATAAGCTGGAATTTGCAGGGACCCCTTTTTTGGGTTTTAGTGCCCAATAAAAATTTATTGTAGTTACTGTAATATAAATAGCCACGGATTTCGGAAACAAGCTTAGTTATTCAAAATGTGATCTTACCTGATGATGCTACTGTGATAGCGAAACAATTGTTGTGAGTTTAACAATAAAAATTTGTGAAAATCAGAATAACCTTATTTCAAATTATTTAATATGGATTTTCACCAAGTAGGGACTGATACAATTCAATATTTATAACAAATATAACGTTTTCTGCTTCTTTAAAATAGAATGAAAAGTTTAAAAGCACAAAATAATTTTCTTTTTATAAATACATATTATGTACATACAAAATAATAAGTAACAAATAAGAAGGTCAAAATGATAAATACATTGCTGCTTATTTGTTATTTACTTCAATAAAATACAAACCGATATAAAAACATGTTTCATCATTTTTAACTTTTCGTATATCAAGTCTACTCGACGGTTTTTTGAAATTGCAAATTTAATATAAGATCTTCATAAAATGGGGATCCTAACCAACACTTTGTACTATTCCTTTTTCTATAGCCAAGATTGACAAACCTGTTAGGCGCTCTTGTGTCGTCGTATTTCTTAAATACGTTTTTATGCGCTTAAGACACGAAACATTTCTTTCGACCGAAACACTTGTTGTAGGAATAGTTAACACTAGGCAAAACAGCTTGTATGTTCAATTTTAAATTCCTTGTATATAATCTCTAATATTTGCTGAACGTCTATATTATAAATCTGTTCGTCCATGTATAAAACGCCAAGTTCGTTTTTCAGCCGATCTATTTCGAAGATATTAGGATACACTTTCAACAAAGACTGAAACGATTCATCGGGAAAATTCTTTGTATATTCAGTGAATTCGGAAGAATCTACTAACGGAAGAAAATTTAAATCGTGTCAAAGTGTTACAATCTTGGCGATGTGCGCGCAGTAAGCCCAATTTCATGGGCCTCAATCCATTCGAAAACTCCCGTATTATGCCCGCCAAGTGCTACTAAATCGGTGGGGGTGCGTGGCAGCTAGCAGGACGTTCGACTAGCGATTTGTGACATATAGAAAGCTCAAATTTCTGGGGTTACCATAATATTATTATGCGGTCGGGCAATGATTTCAGCGTTTAGAATTAAAGTTGCATAGAGGAAAGAGGTGCGCGCTTAATTTGAAACGTAATATTTTCAACTTTGTTGTTAATTCGATGTTTTGATAATTCACTTCGGTGACTGGAAATTAGTTGAAATTGTTTTATATTCGAATAAATAATGTGTCAAAAATTTCACATTTTATTAATTTTTACATGTGAGGCCCGGCCTCAGTTGCTTCATACGACGAGCCGCCACTGTGACACCAACAAAATGTGTCGATATACGCTCGAAAAAACGGGAAAATGATCAAAACTTATGAAGAGGTGGTCTTCCTTCAACATTGTTAAAAATTTACGTGAAAATTCAAAATAAATGAAACGGGCTGACCGGAATTTGTGGTTTGATTTGTTCGTGAAAACTGGATCTTTATTTAATGAAACTAGCCGGCAACGTTCTGTTCCAGTGAGCACACCTGAAAATATTACTGCTGTATCCCAGAATGTGGCTGACCATCCATCAGTATCAACTCATCATCGTGCTCAAGATCTGAACATTTCTCGCACTTCCCTGAGGAGAATTTTCCATTAAAACCTCCATATGAAGGCTTTCAAAGTCCAACTAGCGCAAAAGTGAAGCTTCATGAGTATCTACGATTCCCGTGTTTCGAACCTTTCTTCACCTCGAAGGACTACTTTTTGTAGGAATCCATTAGGGATAAGAGTTACGCTAACCAGCCAAAAATAATTGATGCCTTGAAACAATAAATCGAAGTTGCCATTCATCAGATTGAGCCCTCAACAGACAATGCACTCAAAGATTGTGTTGATTATTATTATTATTATCCTGATACCCTAGATCTTCTGTGAAGATCCCTCAGAAGCTTTTTCAGCTTGTGCGAGTTAGGAGTTCAGTTGTTTTCTGTGTAGGCTTTGTTACTGCGATCTTGCGCCACTTTAGGTCACAGGACTGTTAATTTTTAAACCAACAGTGAAATGGTGGCAGATACCCGTCCAATTAGAAAATTTCTTCTTTACCTGAACCGGATTCGAACTTGGACCTCCCGGTCACGAGTCCGATGTTCTCCCGCTGAGCTATCCACACTCATTGAATGAGCTATTCTAGCAAGTCGTGGCGGTCATTTAAATTATTTCGCTTTTCGATTCGTAAATATCAAGGTTCAACCTTTCTAATAAATTCACAACTTCTAAAAAATAATCATTAGTTTGTTATTTATAGACGATCAAAAACGCAAATTTTAAATGGCTCACTCTTTATACTGTCATTCTGTTCCAGAAAAATCAAGATGAAATAGTCATTCCTCTTAATGTATTTGAAATGGTTTAATTTCAGAAATAAACTGCAAAAATAACCCATTATTTATGCACCAGTTTCATCTGAAATGATTCTTGCCAAAAAAACGTGATGCCGTGATTCCTGTAACAGCAGGGTTGATACACTTTGTGAAGACACTGGCATTCATCGTTGCCTACCAAAATGACAAGCAGCTCCAATGGATTTCAACTCAAGCGACATGAAAAAATGAATCGAATAGAACTTGGACCCCCAACTTCCGTCTTCTGAATTATTCAGTACAAGCAAAAACCTGGACATATCCAGCCGGGATCAAATCCCGGGACAATTTCCCCGAAGGCCATATTACCAGTATGTTTTTATTATGCCGTTTCCAAGAACGTGAAATCGTGTAACTTTCCAGTTTATCCGATATTTTGAATTCGAGGGCTCGAGTTGCCAACTTTCTGTCCATTATTCAAGTCGGGGATATTTCTCACGGCCTACGCGGTCAAAGTTTTGCGGCGTTTTTGAAGTATTCCCAACAGCTGGCGACGATCGCAAATGGGATCGATATATCGTCAGGATATTAAAGTCTGTCGAGTTCGTCAATCTTCACTTATTGTTTTAACGAGGCGCGCTTGAATTATTCCTCGTGAGATTCGTTCAGAATGGCAAACGAGCTTTTGCCTTGAATTAATTTGCATAAGTTAATTTTTGTTAGTTGAGGCTATCTTATTCTTTTTCGTGTGCTTGTTCTGGAAAGCAGCGTGCTATAGTTTTTGCCTAAATATCTATGATTCTCGAATTTTGAACCTGAAATGATCTCACAGGACTAAGTTGGAGTGGACTTAGTAATAAAAAATTCGAGAAATAATACTGTCCAATAGGTCCGATGCGTTTCCTCCGTAAACACTCCTACTTTCGAATGGAAGAAGCCCAACATTTGAAAATTTATGGGTGAGTTTGGGACTTGACAGTTTCAGATTGTTTCTTCAATGGGTAAAATCGGTCGAATTGTTCCACAGTTATTCACATTCGGATTTTCTGAAATTTTTTCCAATCTTTCCAAAACTGCTGATTCGATCGGCATGAAACATGGTATTTAGGTAACACGAACAATTAAGTCAAATATCGTGGGAAAGACTTGATTGAATCGGTCTTTATGTGATGAAAATTCATTATAATAAAATAGATTTTTTATTTGATTTTACAATATCTTAAATATCATACAGATTCATTCTGCTAACCTCACTACAAATTCTAATTTCATAAAAAAAAATTCTCACGAACCTTTTGAAATTAAGTTGAATAAATGTCTTAGAAAACACAGTTTTACTTTAGTAGAGATTTAGAATTAATAGGTACTGTAAACCCTGATTTTTGCATGTGATAAGCATTTGTCCTAATTTGTTAGCACTAGTTTGAGCTCGTCTTTTTGTGCTCATATATTCAATAAATAAAAATTAAACACTCACCAGCACCACAAAGTATGAAAGAATCCAATGACTGTTAATTAAAAATATTAAATAAATACTCTCCCGAAATGTAAAACACAACCTCAAGAATTTCTTCGAAAATAACTCTCGTTAAAAGGTTCCTTGAAAAAAAAACCAAAACATACAGCACATCTTCAGGAAGGCCAGGAAGGAATTCTCACGCGAAAATTCTTCACTCCTACTTCGCATCCACAAAATAAAAATATATCTTACCCGACCAAACCACATGTCTTTCGATTAACTAAGAACTGTAGTGATTTTTCTTAATAGCAAAACTCTATTCTATGTTCGTTTGTAGAAATTACACAAAGTTTGTAAGGTATTTTTAAGGAACCGGTTATATCCAAATGATAATGTATATGAGGGAAAAACGAAAATATAATCATTAATATATAAAATAAAATGGTAACAGAGGGGTATTTTTACTTGATAAAAGGCTTACAGCAATATCTTAAATATCATAAAGATTTATTTTGCTAACCTAACTAAAAATTTTAATTTATGAAAATTTGTTTTCAAAACTTTTTAAAATAAAAATAAAAAAATGTCTTAAAAGTCAAAGTTTCGGTTTTGTTGACATTTATAATTCACACTATTTATACAGCACTAGAAGAAATAAAATAACCCAAAGAAAATTTAGATTTTAAATGAAAAATATCAAATAAATACTTGAATAATACAGACTTTGTTACGTAACGATATATTATGAAAACCAAATAACTCTTCAAAAATGTAGCATAAAATCTAACTTACTTCTTTTGGTGCTGTGTAATGAATGTTAGTTCTTTATGTTTACTAAATTGAAATTGGTTTCCTAAGACATTTATTCAATTTAATTTTCAAAAAGCTTTTGAGAAACAGTTTTATAAAATTAAAATTTGTAATGAGGTTAGCATTTGAGATAGTTAGTTTTGAAATTCAACTTGATGAAGTAAAATAAAATGGGTTATTTCCACAATTTATTAAGTTAACGACAATTGTTTCGCCAACATGAGCGCGGACAGCTCAGTGGTAGAGCATCGGGCTCGTGCGGGTTCGAATCCTGTTCAGGTAGAAAGGCAATTTTCTAGTTGGACGGGTGTCTGCCACAATTTCACTCATTCGAAAGCCAGAACCGTCTCACTGGTAGCACTATCCAACCCCTACTGGCTCAGCAGGTCAGTACCCGAGTTGGTTTGAGACGCAACTCACCCGCCGGAGGGAATTCTTATCCATCCACCCGAACGCAGTCTCATGAACTAAGATAAACTCAAGATTGACGACTACAATTGATCCTGGTACGAGCAACGTCTAGCGGCCTGTACGTCCTGACTCACCGAACCCAAGTGAGGTCATTTGATTGATCCTGGCGTCAAGCACTAATGGCGGAGCCATTTCGTCGAGATCCACAAACTCTAAATTGTTACGCATAGATCCAGGGGCCAGGACAGGCCGGTCGAACCGTCAAGTCCCGTTAAACCCCGAGTCGTTTCATGAGAATATCCCGAACATGGGGGTCTGCGAACAGATAAATGAAATACCCCCCTAGTCCAGCATGCGGACTTTCAACCACTGCCCCCTCGAGTCCAACACCAAAGGGGTGGCCAGGTGGTACGAGTAACACCTGTGGGCAAACCACCCCCCCGAGGTAACGCAGAATGCTACATAACGCACTCGGTCATTACACAGAATCCGGAGATTCATACTGCGATAGGGTAGAGTACGCCAGTTTTGAGGGAGAAGCCCTGTGCTGCGACAGACACCCTTGTGACTGAGTTAATCAACCGGCTCAGCCCTCCATTTCACCTGAGTAAAACTAGGGCCCCATTCGGAGATCTTCCACCATACAGGTCCAGTGACTGGCGCGAAATGGCATTACGTTAGACACCAAGACTAAACCCTCCATTTCGCCGGGACGAAACTAGGGTCCTAGTCAAGAGAGCGCCCCCATCACGTCAAGATCTAATGCCTGGGGGGCGTCGATGCAACAACAACAACAAGAAAATGAACTGTACGTACAGAAGAAAATATCGCTGTTGTAAGTCATAGTGTTAATGATGATCCAGATTTGTCTATTCGCCGACGTTCACAACAAGTTGGATTCTGTGCATCCACCACATGGAAAATTTTGCGTAAAGATATTGGTCTACACCCATACAAGATCCAACTGGTTCAAGAACTAAAGCCACTTGACCATAATAAGCGTCGTTTGTTTGCTGATTGGGCCCTAGAACAGCTTGAAGTTAATCCACTTTTTTATCGTAAAATTGTGTTTAATGATAAAGCTCATTTTTGGTTGAACGGCTATGTAAACAAGGAAAATTGCCGTATATGGAGTGAAAACAATTCTCAAGAAGTTCTGCAGGTTCGATTGCATCCTGAAAAATGCACTGTATGGTGTGCTTTACACGCTGTAGGCATTATCGGTCCATATTTCTTTAAAAACGATGCTGGAGCTAATGTTACAGTGAATGGTGCTCATTATTGATCGATGATCAATGATTATTTGTTTCAATATTTGAATGGTATCGACCCAGAAATGTTTTGGTTTCAACAAGATAGTGGCACACCTCATGCTGCTACCGTAACAATTGATTTATTGAAAGAAAGATTTGGCGATAACATGTATGCTGATAAAACAGAAACAATAGACGGTTTCGAAGCCAACATTACTAGTGTTATTGATGAAATAAGGCCTGAATTATTCGAAAAAGTGGTCCAAAATTGGTCTGGTCGAATGCGAATCCTGAGAGCTAGTCGTGGTGGACATATGTCGGAAATTATTTTTAAAACATAAATGTCATAAAATTATCTTTCAATTAAAAAAATTGGCTTCAATCTTAATTTAAATGTTTTTTATTTCAATTTAAAGTTATATCACTCTCTAAAAAACACCCGATATTTAACTTCTCATTAAGTGAGTAACCGTAAATTTTAAATTTCTATCAATATTCTAGAGAGGGACAAATAAATCAATCTCATAATGTAGTCAACATTTTTTCATGATGCATGAACACAAAGTGATCAAAATTCATCAAATTTCAAGAACAATCTGAAAATCTGTGAATTTTATTAGCTTACTAGCGAACCCGACAGACTTCGTCCTGTCAAAAAGATTTGTAATGTGACAGTTTTTTGTTCCTACGTATTTTATAGTCGGGGCAAAAATTCTCCTGAACAGAACCGTCACCCTGGTGATAGGGAGTTGTGAATAAAAAATAATTAAATAAAACATATTGTATAAGGATTTAAAATTAATCGCTTCATTGTTGATCATGTGAATCATAATTATTAACAAAAAAAAGTTTTATTATCATTATCATACTGCTTTATGATATACGATGTTTTTTGTTTGATTACCTGGCGCATAGACAAATAAATCTGATGGTTTTCCAATACGGGAACAGGCAATATACAATTGACCATGTGAGAAACATGGGTTTTCCAGATTAATACCACAAACACTTAATGATTGCCCCTGGGACTTGTTTATGGTCATAGCAAAAGCAAGCCGCACTGGAAACTGTAGTCGTTTAAACTGAAATGGCACATCAGTCGGAATCATTGGGATGCGCGGTATGAGAACATCTTCTCCTTTATACTTTCCTTTGAGTAATGTTGCTTCTATCACGTTGTTTAGTAATTTTTTTATCGCTAACCGTGTTCCGCTGCAACGACGCGGTTGGTTGATATTTCGCAACATTATAACAACCGATCCAACCTTTAATTGAAGATTGTGAGGTGACAATCCTGGCAAGTCCAGGGAGTTTAAAAATTCCGGTGGATAGTTGACTACATCATCTTGGTTACTAGCCGAATCAACTGATTTATATATCCTCGATTCGCCTATAATTTGTTCTTGAATTTTGAAATTTAATTCATTCACATCAATGTTTTTTGCAGCCAATATAGCTCGTTCGCTCAACCAATCATGGTTTCTGTAATTTTGAGAAACATCTGGAAACACTTTCTGAATGAGTTCATCTTTTGATCGAGTTAACTGACAAAAACTTTGAGGAAAGTTAATGCAGCCAGTCAACGTGTCTATAGGGAATTTGTCATTACCAATGTCAATGAGTTGTTTAGAGAATATGTTTCCAAATTGGTCATTTTGCAACTCGACACGCATATTCTTGCTTGAAAGAAGTACTTTGACATGTTTCTACAAATTGGAGGACTTTAGACATGCATTGAGTTCATCTGCTGGCGTGGATCGTGGAATCACTGGCAATTTTTGAGGAAAATCTCCTTCTAATAAAATCAATGCACCACCAAAAAGATCTACGGAGCAATTATAAAACCCCGTAGACCCTTTTAGGTTCTGGCTAAAGCCTCCAAAGATTTTTTATGTGTCATCGTGCATTCATCCCGAACAATAATTTTACATTGCTGCAAAACCTTTGCCATTGCAGAGTTCTTGGAAATGTTGCAGGTTGGAGTTTCATTGCTTTGCATATTTAATGACAATTTTAGTGCTGAATGGGCTGTTCGACCATCTTCAAGCAAAGTTGCTGCAATTCCCGACGAAGCGAGTGCAAGTGCAATTTTATTCTGTGAGCGAATTGTTGCTAATATTATAGAAATCAAAAAAGTTTTTCCTGTAGCACCAGGTGCATCTAAGAAGTAAATCCCGCCAGTTTCATCATTTGTTACTTTTATAAGAGTATCAAATACATACTTCTGTTGTTCATTCAACAGTGGAAGATCTGTTTGAATTAATTCTTTCAAAGTGTTGAGATCATACAGTTTTTCTCGATGCAACTCTTGATTAGAAGCATCATGCGTTGGACGATTAGGCGCGGCCAGACCTAATTGAATTAATAGTTTGTTTTATATCATCAAGCACATGTCCTCGATTGAAATCAATGCTTCATTGTAAATTTCTTCGCTGATTTGTATATTTTGATTTCCCATCCTATTCCGTATTTGATACAAAATATCATCACACATATAATCCTTGTACTTGATCCACAAATCAATTGGGTTTGATGGGAAGCATGTAGATATGATTATTGAAAACAATGTTCGTATTTGATTAACGTGTGATGATATAACAGCATCATTGAGAGTTTGATCCCAATGAGCGTCATTTTCTAGGAATTGCAAACGTTGACAGGTTTCTCTGTAGGATCCACACAATTCACCATCAACAGTTCGTAAATGTTGGAATTATGTTGGGCCACGTACATTGACTAATAGCAGCCGTAAATAAAAACATTCATCATTGCTTGGATGTACTGAATAAATTCGACCAATCGCATCGGTGGAATATACATCGGGGTATTCTGCAACTGGTTTTCCTTGTTTCCTACGTATAAATCTCCTTGAGGATTGATTCCAGGTATAATATTTTGGCATTTCAGAATATAACAATGTTTGTGCAAAATCTAACTAAACTACCTTTTAGTTAGAAAACCTTTGTATGGGATAAAGAAAAGGGCTATTTTAAGGGGTTTTCCGGCAATTATTCGAATTTTTCTCGCAGTAAAAACCATCCTTGAACTCCAACGAACATTTAAAAAAAATTGGCCAAATTGGTCCAGGCGTTGTTGAGTTATGCGCTTACCAACACATTTTGCGATTCATTTTTATATTATAGATATGGAGCAGCTCATTATTATTTCATGACTATTGATATAAATTTTATTCCTATGTAGTCTATATTCAATTCGAGATTTGCAGGTTTACCTCCACTGGAAATGGTTTTCTGTTGAAATTGTATCAAAACCTTTTTTAACCGTATTTGGCATATCAGCAAGAACATAGACCTCAACAACCCAGTAAATCCCCTGGCTTCAACTCTTCGAATTCTTTCATGAATATCTCAATGGAATCTGCAATATTTCTCATTCTCTTGACTACAGAATTGCCCGTGTATTCAGCAGATTAATACTCCTTTAAACAATTCAGGGATTATGCGGCTATAAATTTAGATAAAATCTCTTAAACCTGCCGCCAGCCGTCCTTAGGGGAAGGTACTCTGTAACGATTGGTCTAGTCGTTATATTCGCTTTAGAAGCGATATAAAAATATACTCTAGGTTGAATAAAACTGTTCGAAAGGGATCTAAAATATGCAGTAAATGCGGAAGGTTAAGTATACCATATAAGATAATGAAATGAAATTCACGTAAAACAGATATGTTTATGTCTTCCATAAGCTATGAATATGAATGAGGTGTTCAATAAAACCATATTATATAAACGGATCCTTAATTCAATTTTATTATTGAGATGAATACTTCAGGTTCCATCTTTTCATTATTGATCGAATCTTCTAGCAAGGTGTGATGTTTTTGAGTAGATTATGGTTCTTCGCACATGCCGAAGAGGTAGAAGTAAGAAACTTGCACTGGTGAGTTAGTTTAATATCGGTACAACAGCTTTTAATCATCCTTTAAGACAAAATAAATTTGTATAGGATACGTTATAAAAAAACCTGAATGGAAAAAAAATTGATAATGCTAGAAAATTCAAAAAATCACACAATTAAATTCACCAAATAATATGAAATACAGAAAGTTACAAAGAGCAGAAAACATCTGCACGCTAACTCGCTACCGAACTGAAATATTCCTCCCTGCTGTAAAAGTACTTCTCGAGCAGTAAGGCCTCAACCTCCCTCTTGAATCTTCTGTAATCCAAAACCTTCAATTTGTCTGGAAGATGGTTGAATAATTTTATGCCACTAAACAAAGGCGACTGCTGGAATTTAGAAGTTCGGTGTTTTGGAATACAGAGAGTTTCTTTGTGCCTAGTGTTATACTCATGAAACTCCGAACACTTACGCAGTCACAAAATATTTCTACGAATGTACAAAAGGCAGCTTAAAATATAAATACTAGGAAAACTCATTATTTTGTACCTGACAAATAAGGTCCTACAGGACTCCCCAGGTTTCAAATTGAACATTAGACGGATTATCTTTTTTTGGGCAATAACCACCGCTCCACTGAATGAGGAATCTCCCCAAAGAACAACGTCATATTTGAGGTGAGTGTACACTAGTGAATAATAGGAATCTATCAGAGATTCACGAGGCAACACAAGCTTTATGCGCCTCAATGCGAAAAACGCACTACTTAACCTCTTACAAACAGAGTCAGCGTGTCCCCTCCAACTCAGATTTTTTTTGCACTCGTAAGCCCAGAAACGTTACACAATCTGAAGATTTCAAATCACAGGATAGTAGATTCAGAGTCAGTCGTTGGTCAGAGTCGCGCAATTGAAAGTAGATTAGGTCAGTCTTATTCACATTTATTATCAGGGAATTTCTGAAGCACCATTCAGAGAAACAGCGAACTAGTAGTTCACAACTTGCTTTAAGTTCACTAAAAGTGTGCGCAGAAATGATAAATGATGTATCATCGGCAAACAACACAATCATTATATTCAACACATAAAGGAAATGAACAACATACAGTCTGGTAAATCATTAATAAATATAATAAATAAAAGGGGTCCAAGTACCGAGCCTTGAGGAACACCCATCTCAACAGGATACTTGGCCGAGCTGTGCTGACCGACTCGCACTATTAATGAACGATTTGCTATAAAACTCTTCATCCATTCCAGGAAGACCCCCCTGAAACCTAAACTGAACAATTTATCTAGAATGAAGCCGAAGTTCAAGCAATAAAATTCCCGAAACTGGTCAAAAAACAATCCCGCCACGTGAATGCCATCATCCAAACAGCTGTACACAAAGCTCACCAAGTCAGATGCCGCAGACTCCGTCGACCTACCCATACGGAAGCCGTGCTGACAGGTTGTGACAAACGAATATTTGTCCAAATACTTAGACATCCTGTCATAGACTAGTCTTTCTATAACTTTGGATAGAGAACTTAACAAAGACATAATCGGTGGGTTGAATTTGAACTCTACTGTAGTACAACGTGTTATAGTATTATTATATTACTGCTCTATCTCTCTCTCTGGCATGCAGCTTGAGTTTATATTTCATATTCAAGGATTTGTTCATAAACATGATGTATAAATATAAGATTCAGACATGTACCTAATATACAATTCTACAAACAAAATATTGTGAATGGATTATTTAATAACTATTGGTGAATAAGTTTGAAATGCTAACTCAATACTTGCTTTAATTTGAAGTATGAAAAATGCAGTTAAAAAGGAAATAAGATATTCCTGAAATACCCCCCACAGCTTCGTCGGCAATGACACACCTGATAGCTCCAATTTTTGATCAATATGTGCATTAATTCCACCTGCATTTCGCCAATGTTTTGACGAATATTCTCTTCCAAATTATCCAAAGTCTGTGGCTTATTAGAACTTGTGCTGATTGCTAGCTATTCTTCACCATGTGAGGGTATTTCTAACAATAGACGACTATTCGGCTTGTCCTCGAGAACTACTCGAGTTAATCTATCGTCATAAGATAGTCATCGGTTTCATTGTAAATCTCACTACATCTTCCATGCTTATCTCTTCATTCCTTAATCTATCCAATGGGTCTTGACCGTTCTCAACCTCATAAATATTTTAATGGACCCGGATCGCAGCATACTCCTTGTTCTATTCTTTTCGGTTACGCTTTTGAGTACAGGTAAAGGGTCTACCATTAAGAATGTTGGTTTTTTAATTTAAAATGAAAAAACGAAGGCTTGACTCAACAACTTAACTCTTCTTCATTTTGAAGGAGTTAAGGCTTCTCAAACTCAAATCACACAATAATTTGCCGTAATGCTAATTCTATTACCATAGCTCATACTCGTTATCAATGATTTTTGGTACAGATCAGGCAAATTAATTTATTTGTATATGAATATGCTAGTAATTAGAACTACAGCAAATTATGGTCTGATTTCAGCATGGGGAAAGTTTTTTCTGCGTTGGTAGCGTGAAAATAACGAGAATATATTTCTTTACTTGAATTGAAGAGTAGCTTATTCGTCGAACTATCGATACATTTCGGATTTTCTCTACTCGATGCAACAACAACTAGACAAAGAACTGTACCTACAGAAGAAAATATCGCTGTTGTAAGTCATAGGTTAATGATAATTCAGATTTATCTATTCGTCGACGTTCAGAACAAGTTGGATTCTGTGCATCCACCATATGGAAAATTTGCGTAAAGATCTTGGTCTACACTCTACACCCAAACAAGATCCAACTGGTTCAAGAACTAAAGCCACTTGACCATAATAAGCGTCATTTGTTTGCTGATTGGGCCCTAGAACAGCTTGAAGTTGATCCACTTTCTTATCGTTAAATGTTATAAACAAACAAAATTGCCATATATGGAGTGAAAACAATCCTCAAGAATTTCTGCAGGTTCTATTGCATCCTGAAAAATGTACTGTATGATGTGCTTCACACGCTGGAGGCAGCATAGGTCCATATTTCTTTAAAACGATGCTGAAGCTAATATTACAGTGAATGGTGCTCATTACAGATCGATGATCAATGATTATTTGTTTCGAAATTTGAATGGTATCGACCCAGAAGTGTTTTGGTTCCAACAAAATGGTGCTACACCTCATGCTGCTACCGTAACAATTGATTTATTGCAAGAAAGATTTGGCGATAACATTATTTCGTGTATATATTCGGTATACTCAGAGACTCTGCAGATATTACTAATACACTTACACCATCTTATCATTTGAATATTTTTGATTTTTGCGATATGCATAACCAGATGTGAAGGTGGCTGTGAGAATTGTTCTTGTAATTGTTTAAACGCGGGGTTTTCTAATGATATGAGAGATTGTTGTTGAATATAGTTATATTCAGCAAGTGATTCTGATATTAATTTGAATATCAAAACAGATTTAATGTGTCAGTTTTCTACAATTTTAATTTGAAAAAAATTTTTATTAAAAAATCTTTTAGAATTAAATTAATGTCTCATAAGCACCACTCATATTTAAAAGACGTATACAATAAAAACTCAATATACAATATCAAATGAAATAAATAAACCAACAATTATAAATTGTCAATTAAAATTAATAAATAGATATTTTAAGGAGACAAAATTTTGTTTCTGATCTTACCATTATGAACACAAAATGCCTTTTCAAAACATAAAACACGATTCAAGGACTTCTCAAAAAATATAATTCATTTAAAATATTCAATATATTTAAATATTCAAATAAGTTATTTCAAAAGCCTCTCATATCTTCAAAAATCAATTAGACTTCCGATAATCTCTTCATCTGCCCTAAATCATACTTAAAAAATCAAAATCAACTAACAAAGTATATCGTACCTCAGAGTGGTAACCAGATCATTGCTTAAACAGACTAACTTTAAAAATCAAGTATCCTTCAAATATTTATTTATTGATTTTAATTGACAATTTATATTTGTTGGTTTATTTATTCCATTTGATATTGTATATTGAGTTTTAAGTGTATTAAAATCTATTAAATATAAGCGGTGCTCAGGAGACATTTATTTAATTCTAAAAGTTTTTTTTAAATTAAAATTGTAGAAGACTGGCAGATTAAATCTGTTTCGATATTAAAATTTTGTTGTATCTCATCTATCAAGTAAAAAGCATTTCTCTATATTATTTTTAATTCTGATATCTTTAAATATGTTAACAATGGATGATTTTTCAACAGGATGTATTTTTTATGGCATTTGTAAGAAAATAACACTACTGGCACAGCATGATTATATTATAATGTTCTCAAATGGAAAGTGGAATTGAGACAATTAATAGAAACTCATCTGAACGATGAGCTTTTCGAAGAGTATATGGACAAAGACGGTTTGCAGAAGGATATTTGTTGTAGTTTATTACATAGAGGGTTTCCACCTATGTTGCTATTTTATCACTTATACTATTCAACCAGTAACACTGATTCGCTCGGAAATCTTGTATGGACGTCAACCTCTCTGCAATAACAGAGAAGGGAGTAATAGAGATCTCAAAGAGTGTTATCGAGGAAAACTATTATGGTCTTGTCAAAATCTGTAGATACCGGTAGGAAATAACATAATTTCTAATAACTACACGAATCTCATTCAGAATAACACTTTATTTGAATGGATCAAAAAATTCATTGTTGATCGTACTTCATCTGTAATAATTGAACACTTTTCATCTCACAAAAATTAAATGTGACTGAGGATGCCACGGGGATTTGTTTTGGGTTTGCTATAATTTTTTTTTTTATAAATGATGTACCGGATAATTAGGGTGGTCCTTATTTCGGGTTTGTTCGAATTTTTCTTCACGATAGTCCTAAATCGGTTCGAAATATATAAAAAAAGATTCATGCCAATTTATAGCTCTCAATTTTAATATTAACTCGTGCCCCCCGACAGACAAAGTTTTAAATAGAAATAACATGGAAAAAGTTTTATTATTACTTCAGAATTTTTACGTCATTAACTAACGAACAAATCGTATTGACAAATAATATTTTTTATGTAGAATTTAACGCTCTACAAAAAAGGTCTCTTATGATTTTTCGATAACTCTAACGGTTTCAAAGTTATTCGAGGTTAAATGTGTAATTATTGTCATTTTCATAGTTTTTTATATTTTTTTGGTTATTTAATGGTCCTAAAATGATAGATGGGTTATTAGTTGTAATCTCAATGGTTCTCTTCTTCAGAAAATTCATAGGGTATCAGTAAATCTAAAATGGTAGTTACACCAATTTGTTTTACACCTGAGTTACAGTAAGTTTTAAGTTTTTTTATTTAGTTTTTGGGATACACAAGATATTTTGGCCATATTATAAGAAAATTTTTATTTTCATTGGTACAATTATTAAATAATTTCTATCATCTAACAGTATAAAAGCTCCGTGTCATGATCTGCAAATCATTAAAGAGTTAAACAACTTTAAGGCAATCAACTGTAACCTTGCTACTGTAGCAATTAATAGATTTATCAACCATCTATGGTATTTATCACCAGCGTTAGCAACCATGGCAATTTTTGATGAAGATGTTCCATTAGAAACAAAATTGAAAATTGTGGCTAAGCTGAGAACAGAGGAAGAAAAAATTTTAATCGATGCTATTCCGGAAGAAGATCTGGATTATACAAGTGAAAAATCTAGCGTAAAACGCTTTCATACCAAGAACATAAGTGACTTATTGTATAACGATATCGATTTTTTTGTAACTGCAGAATCGATCAAATTTTTCGAAAGATTTGAGCTACAAACAGAATTTTTACAAATTCATCCTTCTGAATGGGCTAACAATGAAAGCTATAAAACTGCAGTACGGTTCGTCGGAAAACTATCGGTTGTGAAGGACTGTGCTGAGAGAGGAGTTAAATTAGTGCAAGATTTTTGTAAACATTATACCAAAGATGAAAAACAAATGCAGTATGTATTACAAGTGGTTAAAGATCATCGTCAAATGTTTCCTGACGCGCTTAAAAAAACAAATGTAACAACTTCATAAAAGTATTTATCATTGAAAATAAAAATAATAGTGGTATTTTTTTCAATTCGAAGAAATTTTAATGACAAATTTTTTCGATTGATTGATACTTTTTTCTTAGAGAATACTCCAATAACCGATCTATAATTTTAGGATCATTAAATAACCAAAAAAATATATAAAACTATGAAAATGACAATAGTTACACATTTAACCTCGAATAACTTTGAAACCGTTAGAGTTATCGAAAAATCATAAGAGACCTTTTTTGTAGAGCGTTAAATTCTACATGAAAAATATCATTTGTCAATACGATTTGTTCGTTAGTTAATGACGTAAAAATTCTGAAGTAATAATAAAACTTTTTCCATGTTATTTCTATTTAAAACTTTGTCTGTCGGGGGGCACGAGTTAATATTAAAATTAAGAGCTATAAATTGGCATGATTTTTTTTATATATTTCGAACCGATTTAGGACTATCGTGAAGAAAAATTCGAACAAACCCGAAATAAGGACCACCCTACGGATCATATAAGTCCTGTAATTGGTCATATTAGTCGATGACACATCAATGGCGGTCTCATTGCAGCGTCCTGGGGGGCTCATAACATTCTGTAATGAGCTAATTAATAGGTTTGAGAGTTGGTGTTGCTCTAATGTGCTGATACTTAACATCGAGAAAACGGAATGTTTATATTTTCGTATTAGAAACACTACTAGGGAACGACTGATTGTAGAATGTTTTGATGAGCAGATAACATCCAGTGAATCAGTAAAATTTTTGGGAATTCTATAAGATTGCTCACTCAGATGGGATTGATGGGTTGAGGGAGTCTGCAAGAAAATGGGTCATTTTTTGTGATCATCACGGTGAAGGACTCGCTTCGTTTCTAATCTATAATGATTATTTACTATAGTTTGGTGTATAGTTTTTTGAGTTTGAATGTTTTACTGTGAGTAGACTCAATTAGCGTATTTATTGTCCAAAAAGAGTCATACTTCATATTTTTAATTTTTATTGTGATTCATGTAGGCTAAATTTTAGAAAACATGAAATCTTTACACTTATGTGTTTTGGAGAAAATCGAGGCACATCATCTCAAGTCAAATCCCTTCAACATGTATCCCGGAAATGGAACAATTTTTGATTCAGATTGATACGGAAATATCATCCTATTTGTCGACAAAGATTGTATTATTAAATTTTCAAACTCAATATCGGGACAACCTGTATAATCTAACGTATATAGAATAAAACACAGTTTTTGTACGAATTCTGTTGAAGTAAGTCAATCATTCTTTATATTGACCCTAAAAGTGAATGACCTTGTCAAGGAATCACGACCCGGGAGTGAAATCCTTTTCGATTCTGCTCTCAACAACACCCTCGAAAATCCGCACACGATCGGTGAGGGCTTTTTAGTGGCCCAGTTTTTCCTGGAGATTTATGGGAATCTCCAGACGAATTTTGATTTAGCCAGGTTGGCTGCCGGTCTGAATTCCCCAGATGAATTATCAGGTTTGGTTAGAGGTTGTTCTTCCTGTTCGGGAGTTGGATAAATTGAAATATTATTCGATGTGTCTGCGAACGGAGAGATAATTGTTTTATATACGTTTTCCTTTCATCATCTTTTCTCGTTTTCTCTGAGGACTAAGGTTGGAAAAATGCTACGTGCGGTCAGCAATTTTGCTCTGAAATGAAACTTAAATATCATAACATTATGAACTGAAGAGAATTTTGGTCTTCACCTCCAAAATTGTAACAATGTTTTAAAATTGGTATGATGATGAATGTTTATGATTTTTAAAAAGTTTCTTATCATCATCAGATGCCCAACTTATAAATTAAAATTCCTCCACTAGTGATTTAGAAGGTTTATTTTTTTACCGCATTCAAAGCTTCATTTTCCAATAGCGTGCTCACATTTCAGCATAAGAAAAACATATTTTTTATTGGCACAGAGTATTTATTCATGGTAAATTTTATTCTAAAGCATGAACTTTTTTTACACAGAAACTAACAAGATATGTGAATGAATTATAACTAAGCAAGAAGTAATTATTTGGTCAGTACTCAAATATCATAGGAATTAATATAAAAAACATATTTTGATCAAGCAACCTCAACTATGAGAGTACTGTGAGAATTATGGAGAATAATTATTTGATAACGTGAAGTGCAAGACGTCAATACTCCTTTTGATTGAAAAAAGGAATGATTTGTATGAAGGATTCGTATACGAGCTCTGCTTAGAAGCACAGTGGGCCACTTTGGATCTATTGCCGTTAAGATTTGATTAGCATACACACAAAATACAAAAAAATATTAGTTGATTCCAATATGAATATCAATCATATACATATAACAGGCGGTTAGGACAGTCAGAAGATGTGAGCAGACCAACGGGATAAATGATAAAAAGGGGGGAATGAACAAATGCGTTACCATACTAATCGATAGATTGTGCATCTGGAGGTAATGTGAATATGGCTGGATACCGGAAACTGAGCGACAGTAATAGCTGTAGCTGGGACACCAACAATTCCCGATCAAGTCACCCATGGGAGGGACCGCCAAGACCGACAACGGACCTCAACAAATTGATCAGCAATGGGTAAACTAATGAGGAAGGAGAGCCCATGTGAAGGGGTTGCAGCCTAGCCAGGCGACGGTACTCTTCAATGCTGCTTTGAGATCCAAAATATGATTATCGCACGATACAAAGTTTAAAAAACTATCGACAATGGGAGAACTGACGAGAAAAGAGCTCCCACGTGAAGGCTATGTGAACCAGACTGGCAGAAGCTCACTTTGAAATGTAAGATAGATGTATGGCAGCGGTTCCGCAAGGCCAAACTGAAACACCAACAATTTCCGGCTAGGTCGTCCCTAATGGAACGCCAAGACAGGCATAAGACCTCCAAAAATCAATCCGCAATGGGTGAACTGACGAGGAAGGAAGTCCACTTGGCGGCATTTTGACCTACCTCACGAAAGTTAACTTCAAAACTACTTGGAATATTAGTTATAGGTATTCAGTGTGACGACGTTTTGACGCAAAAAATCAGCAATAAAAATATCGACAGGGCCTTATCGATCTGGACTTCTCCCTTACACTAAAATTTACAGCAACTCAAGAGTCCTATCTTGATTACTTATATAAAATCAACCTCTTGTTTAAATAAATTCACTGTTGAATTTTTCTTCACAAAAACCTTCATTGAAAATATGAAATTTAACGGTCTCAAAAATCTAACGATTTAATTATTCCTAACACTTGTCGCCATCAACGTTTCATTACTCTCAAAAAGATTATCAAACGGACGGTTCAATTTTTCGGAAAAATATTATCAAAATGAAAGGTCTAATTACATTGAAAAAACAAATAAACTGCCTGAATACTAGAAAAAATGATATTTCCTGGCTGGTAGGCCTATTTAAACCCTCGGTAAAAGCGACATGCCCATATGAACAAAAAATGGTCTGACAGAAGGGTCCCAAATTCGTCTGCTGATTGGTGGAACTTGATGTCATATTCTTCTGGAACGGAATTGAAAGAACTCCTTATATGGGCCTCTTCGAAAACAACGCGCTCTTTCTTTCATTCCTTTGCAGACGCAAAAATCGGTGAAAGAGATGCCGATAAAATTGTCAAATCTGCGGAAGATAAAACGCCTGTTAAAAACACCGATTAACTCGATTCGCATTTAACATCTTTCAGGCGGAAAATAAACTAGGCGTATAGGGTCCGTACGAAAAGCAACGCGTTCTGTTACACATTTACGACCTATCGTATCGTCTCAACCTACGAACTCTGGTGAAGTACCTCAATCGGTTCTGGTTGTAGCACCACGACCAGCCGTATCGCCATGACACACTTAACCACAGAGGCACTTCGGAGAGCAATCCGGACATGAGAATTAGACACGACCCAATATATAAATACCCTAGCATGGATCAAAAAATCCAACAAAGGTCTCGCAATCGATCCTGGTTTGAGCACCACGACCAGTCGTATCGTAAAACCCGCTAAACCATTGAGGCACTTCTCGAGAAATACTGAAACGAGAATTACGCGTGAACAGATATATGGAATATCTTTCAAACCTTGTATGCAGACTAACCATCTCGACCTCTACAGCAATTGTGTGGCCAGAAGCACGAATATTCCTTTGGGCATCCCGAGGGAGCCTTGTTACCATACGGAACCATGAAAAGTTACCGGTCGGACTAGATGCTAGGAAACACGAATTTGAGGAATCCAACACAAAGCAATTTCTCTCTCCTTAAAGCTTGTGTAGAATAATTACTAAGTCATTCGCCTGTTGGACATCTGCAGTTAGGTAGAGGTATGCTAGTTGCTTAGAGTGAAATTCGAAATTTGTCCTAATAAAATATTTCTCTCCTACAAGAACGGGACCTTAACCTGGGACCTTGCAGTTTCCAGCTCAAGGCTGTGCCCACTGCGCTATCGGCACTCACTATAATATATAGGTTATAATGGACCTTGTATATAGTTCGATATCCTAGTATTTAGTATAAATCCATACGGAGTGATACTTTCTCAAACAAAAGCCCAAACAATAAATAAATACATCACAATATAGAGCAACTACCATTATTCAGAAAAAGATACCCTTCTTCGAAGGCGATCCCAATATAAATAATATTCATGGATCCCGCTATTGACGATAAAGGTCAATGAAAAGCTGAATAAACATAAATACACCCACTGTGTTAATTTCTGCAAAGTAAATGCAAGCCAAGAAGCTCATAATGCCCTATCGTTGTCGAATTTCAGCTGTTTGTAAGCTTCCTCACCGGCCACTATGATGTAAAATTCCACTTACATATTATTAGCAAAAATAATACTGTGTTTCAGGTTATGCAAGTTTGAAATCACCAAGCACTTACTTAACGAATGCGAATCGTTTTCACAATTCAGATGACGGTGCAAGTGGCGTGACATCAGCAGCCACATATCTATATTGAAGAGAGGACTCCTAGGATACTCATCTACTTTCCATAGGATATAGTTATTCTCTTATAAAGCTGAACAGCCACTTCTTGTGTGTCACTAATATGCACTTCTACAACACCTATATTCGCAATCAATTCCTAAGCAGTGTACCGTATGAAAGCAATAGAGAAATTAAGATATCACCAGTTCAATTTGCTCGCTCCTGAAATACGTGGGGTTATCAGCCACATCGTATTTAAATGAAAATAAAAAGCAATTCTACCAAAGAAAGCATTCTGCTACAACAGAATCAACATAATGGATTGTTTTTTATGAAATATTCTTGTGAAATTTGGATAATTAAGAGATATCGCTACTACCATAAAGAGAAACCTTGAGTATTTCGAGCATTAAAAGTGTTGGGACTTCTTCGCTGTCGTCTATCATCTCTTCGCTGAGGAAAATATTTTCTTCCTCTAGATATTGGATATCAGGAGCTTACTTTCGGTTATCTTATTTATCTCGTTCGATTGTTTCTGATCCTGATTCTCTTGGTTAGTGTCCTGGTATTTGGTTTCGCATTCCCTTTTATTGGTAATGAGCTGTCCCAACCTTTAAAGAGTACTTTAAGATATCCGGGATTTTACGGAGTAATCTAAGATATCTGGGGTTTTACGGAACGCTAACATTTTTATTGTGATCATCTAGTGACAGGAGAATAGGACTTCATGTTGTGTAGACAACCCAAGTTATACTTGAGCGAGAACAAGGAAACAGTGACGGGAAGTTCAGAATGCAATGGTAAAAATGAGATATTTGTTTGCGGAAGGCAGGGTCCCGCATCTGACTCGATGTATGAAAGCGAGGTTATACTTTAGGACAAAAAAAAAGAGTCAGAGATAAAGAAAACCTTAACCTCTCTTCAGCTCCCATACATTCTTCAATCCTTTCCTTCCCTTTATTCATAAATCAAGGTTCCCAAAATCGACGACCTTTCTAATATCCTAAAACATAATTAGTGTGCATGCAAAGGTGAATACAGCAATCAATCGAGTGAACACACTGATAACCTGGCAGTAGGAACATGTAACAAAGATCTTCGGTGTGGTTTAACAATAAGCCTTTGGTCAGGAGTTCCCCATTCACACACCTACTATGTAATTAGATTATTATAATCTGAGCGCATAATTTCGTTGCTCAGGAATGTCTTGTTGCGGCACAGAGGTTATGGTGTCTTTTATTTAACTTCCTATTCATAATAATATTCATATCTAATAATAGATGATCAGGAAGGCCTTGTTGCGGCTCTTTCTGAAGACACATGGTTGTTGTGTCAGTATCTGATTGTGGACCCACATTTCATTCACTCTAATTACTTTGAATTCTCAAACAAAGCACCATTGTTAACCACTTCTCAGATCCCAATAAATCAAATGAAGATAAATACGCTTACATGTATGAAATATGTTAAATGGTCAATTCAGATTAAAGTACATAGGTCTCACCTAGCTGGAGCATCAATACAGTAAAATCCACCAATGGGTTTAGAGTACATGATACAGATAACACTCACGTTGACCTCAGGTAATTCAATATGATCCAATTACTTCATATGTTAGAGCAGCTCAGTCGACTTGCCTTTGTGTTTAACCTTCACTTTCAATGAACAATGGCGTTCTATTTCTAACAAAGGAAAACTGGACTCTCTGAAACCGGCGTTCAGTCGCGGAGGATTACCACCAAACTTCTGCAGAACCAAGGATCATCTCCCGGGGTTATGTTTACGTTAACACACTCCCGCGCAAATCTACAAAGCGACCATACACTCATACTCCTGGCATCAACAGTGACAAGTAGGCATAAAATTCCCTAGGTGGTTCTTCCCGCCTAATGTTCCTTTATAAAAATATGTGGATCTCTCTCTCTTCATAAAAATATGTGGATATCTAGTCTTCAGGAATTCTTTCGTTCTCTTTAAATATTTTTACTCTCCTTGCAATAGTACAGCCTTCAGCATCACTTCGAAGGGATGTTGATCCTGTCCAGAGGCCTCTCAATGGTGTAGATATGATGATCAGAATAATTTGTTGTTACAATTTGCCCTTTTATTTACAGTTAATTTGAAGACTTGATACTCACCGATTTTGTCTGCTGAGGAATAACATTATTAATGTTATTATAAGTATTGGAACTTGCTGATCATAACAAAACAAGCTTTACTGTTGAAAAGTGTAAAAATCTGTCTTACGACGAAAATTCTTCAGAAATGTTTGCAGACATGACATTCTGGCAGGCATATAGTTCCCAACTCTCTTCATCTAATTAACTAACCCTTCAACCATTAATAAGGAGTATGAGCTATGGTAATAGAAAGTTCTAGAAATCGAGACAGTGTAACATATATCTGTATAACAATTCTATACTCGAACAAACTCTACAAGGTTTTGTGGGCAAATTGCAGACATGCGCACGTTTCAAACGTTCCAGTTGGCGCTAGTGTATTAGTAATATCTTTGGAGTCTCTGTGTATAGCGAATATAGATACTTGACAGATTTGGAGTCATAAGCATACATTACACTGACGAAAACCAATCAGTTTGAAACGTGCGCATGTTTGCAATTTGCCTCTGTGATCTACAAAAGCTTGTCGAGTTTGTTCGAGTATAGAATTGTTATACAGATGTATGTTACACAGTCTCGATTTATAGAATTTTCTATTACCATAGCTCATACTTATTATTGATTTTTGGTACAGATCAGCCGAATTAATTTATTTCATTTCTGACACTTTTCAGTTGCAGGAATCAATACTGAAAAAATTATGCGAAAAAAGTTTTTCCCCTCGGTTAATAACACCAACTCAGCATAAATCAGATCGTCATCCCGAAGCGAACTGCCTGTTGTCCAGATCAATGAAGAGACACCGAACGGGAAAGTTACATAAATGACGAGTGAAGCATTTTCTGTTCGAATTTTCCGTACGGGCGGGATTGGAGTCGATGCTGAGTAAACGGAGCATGCACGCTAGAAGCGACTTCGCGAATTAAAGGCTTATTTCGACGAGCGCCGGGAGATGGAGGAAGAAGAAAAGGTTTTTATGCGGATGAAATTAGAGAATGGATTTCGTTATCTTTGCATATCGGATGAGGGAGGAATGGGGAACGGTGGTACGTGTGAAAATCGAGAGGAAAGTTGGGGTGGAGATATTGTGATTAGCGGAACATCTGATTCAATTCATTTTATCTACGTAATGGCATCAACGTCATCCTAATCGAGTTTTAAGGGGATGCTAGAAGTGTGCCTTTTACCTGGGAATATCATTATCTGCATCTTTATTACTTTCCCGATACTTTTACCTTCTCTCTCTTTCTTCGTAGCAGAACAATTTGTTGGAAGCTGAAGATTTTGATGATAATGATGAAAATTTGCATCATTGAATTAGAAGTTATAACATACTGGATTTTTCCCTGAAACTTGACCCCTCCTTAACTTTATTGCAAATGGAGGTAAAAAAGTTATACGAAATCAACTTAGCTTTTCATATTGGTTTTATAAAGTGGAATATAAATAGGGTGGATAAGATATTGAGTGCAACTTCAATTTTTCACGGATCATCCTTAATATTTTCTTATTTTTGGATAGCTCTTTCTCTCCTGATTAAGAATATGTATGAAGGTGTTGGTCTATCTCTCTTATTTTGGGAACTACAGAGTCTCAAATTCGAAGAACCACCTGGCAGACTCTGTAATCGGTTGTCAAGTGGTAGACTGTGATGAATCAATAAAGGACCTTGCTATCAATATGACACACATTCGTACTCAATAAAATTACTTCTGACCCATGCATTACACAGAAGCGGAAAACATCTAAATCAAATCAAATGTATTTTAACCTATACATTCTGTCAAGAAAGTACCGGGAATTATCGATTTAAATCTGGCGGGGCAATGAGGCAGGTAAAATATTTTTTTCCTAGGTTGGTACCACTGTCCTTAATTACTATGCTAAGCTTGAGCGGGATCTGTAAACTAGTGTGTTTGCAACAGCTGATTAAGTCAGTCGATGTCAGAGTGCGTGCCGATTTTTACTATGGGTGATTACGTTGAGCAAAGAATTTGTTTAAAGTTTTGTGTTGCAAATGAATTTTCGTGTGCCGATACATTGAAAATATTGCAAAAGGCCTTTGGTGATGATGCTCTATCGAAAACTCGTGCATATCAGTAGTACAGAGCCTTCAATCGAAGATAACGTCGATCGAAGATAACGTAGATAAAATTAAGGAAAGGGTGCTGGAAAACCGTCGTACCAGCTTGAGAGAGATAGCACATGATCTTAAGATATCCCACGAGTCCGCACGTACGATTTTGATTGATATTTTGGGCATGAGAAAGGTGGCCGCACGACTCGTACCGAAAGACCTGAATTTTTTTCAAAAACGTCATCACGAACAGGTTGCTTCAGACATACTGGATCGCTGTAATTCCGATTCTACATTCATGGAACGCATTATAACTGGTGATGAGACCTGGGTCTGCGAGTACGATATGCAAACAATCCAGCAATCATCGGAATGGGTGGCAAAAAATGAGCCGAAACCGAAAAAACCACGCCAAAGCCGCTCGAAAATGAAGGTGATGCTCATTGTTTTCTTCGATATCCGTGGCGTGGTGCACTACGAATTCGTTCCGGAGGGTCAGACGGTAAACAAGGAGTATTACCTAGGCGTTATGAAATGTTTGCGTGAGCGTATCCGTAAGAAGCGGCCAAATTCGTGGGCGAACAACTCATGGATTTTGCATGACGATAACGCGCCTTCTCACCGAGCTACGATTGTGACTGACTTTCTCGCCAAAAACTCAACAAACGTGCTTCAGCAACCACCGTATTCGCCGGATTTGGCTCCCTGCGACTTTTTCCTCTTCCCAAAACTAAAATTGCCCCTTCGTGGCACCCGTTTCGAGTCATACATGATTGCAAAATTCGGCGCGAGAGCTAAAGTACATCCCGGAAAGCGCCTATAAAAAATGTTTCGATAATTGGAAGTGCCGTTGGCATATATGTATTGGAGCAAATGGAGCCTATTTTGAAGGCGACCCAATAAATTTTGCCGATTAAATGTAAAAATGTTGTTTTAATTGAAAATTCCTGGTACTTTCTTGACAGAGTAGTACTTTGTTTCTGTTTCTATTACAGCTGAATATGATTCGAAGGATCGTGTGTATGTGGTAGTTTTTGTTTTTTCTCTAGTTTCTGGAAAGGTGTTTATGGTTCTTTGAACTTTTAAATGGTTCAATGCTTTATTCGAGTTTTCTATTGTGTTATTCGATTTGATGACGGAGCCATGTCTAGTTTGATTTATGATATCCATGTTTGTTGGGAATATGTTTGTCCGGGCGTCTGCAAATTTTATTCTCGATGTGTTGGGCAGTGTATTCAACTGATAAATATTCTTGAATGTTTTATGTACTAGAATTTCATAATTGGATGTGTAGCACTTCTTGTTTATAGTTTTCGATGTTGTGTTTTTTTGATTATTTTTCGGAATATTTGGTTCTTTGAATGTTTCTATGGTATTGATGGTTCTCTCCTAATTTCAGGGGATGCTTTTTCATCTTCAGACGCTGCGGTTTGTTTGGGTATCCCCTTTTTCCTCTTCTTTCTTTTCTGGAATTGGGTGCCTGTTTCCTCTTCTGTTGCTGAGGTGCATTGGTTCAGGTCGTCGGTCGTTTATGGCTCTTCTGATGTTTGACGTGTTTCAAACTCGCTTTCATATAACACCTTTTACGAAATTTCGAATTATCAAATTTCGATATGGCTCGCGATTCTGTACGCTTTTTCTATGATTAATATCAACAATTATTCCAAAAATTTACTGATTTCCAGATTATAAGCTCGATCGGTCCAAGTTTTTGAACTTGGAGTCGGTGACTGATTACTCTTTTTGTAAAGTACGATTTTACTCGGAGAGAATTGTCGGCACGACCTAACCGGTTGACGGAGATTTCCTTATGTTTTTAGATTTTGTGTGATTCTTGAGATTTCCATATGTCTGCTCAGCTGGTGTTTATAAGACATTTAATTTAATTTCGAAGAATTTTGTCTGACTTTAATTTTGAAAAGATTTGACAGAATTATTTTATTTGATATTTACACTATTGAAAAATCCTCTTCCAAGGAATATACCCATTTCATTCCTATTCATTTCGGTCATAAGTTATTTGAAATATCCGTATCGGCTAAATATTGCTAGATAATTTCGGTCAACATTTTTTATACTCCTTGTTTTTAAGTGTTGTGTGATGTTTGAGAATTATATATGTCCACTAGGCTGGGTCAAAAAAATCGATTATTTTTTTTTACAAGTGACCCGCAAAAATGGGTTGCTAGACACCTTAAAAAAATCTCACCAAGCATAAGCTCTAAATTTTAATAGGAAGATCCTCCGCATCGCAGTTCTATATTTTTTTCTCATACCTCATCATATATCGATTGAACAGAAAAATCTTCCGAGAGAAATTTTTAGAAAATTTAATGCTCTACAAAAAAGGTATCTTATATTTTTTCCGTAAACCTCCCCATTTGAAAGATATTGAGGATTTAATTTTGATTATTTTAAAACAAATTTCATTTTTGTTTATGAATTTTATAACTCGGCAGTAAATGGCTTTTACAAAATGCGCAGTACAAATTTTTGTTGGAAATTTACTGTTCTATAAAAATGGTTTTTTATGTTTTGGCGATAAAATTAACCGTTCAAAAGATATTAATCATCAAACTTTCATGTGTACGGATTTTAAAAGTTTTTGAGTAGATATTCGAAAAATTTCAATTTAATTCATAAATGTCATATGAATTTCATTTCTTGTCATTAATATAAGTATTATTTGAGTTTTATTTTCGAAATTATCAAAATTTTTCTTCAATTATTCTAAACATTTTATTTTTAATCATTAGAAATCACGATCCTAGGAAAAATTTCTCCTCTAGAGAATTTTTGTTTTGTATTTTATTTCATCTGTTCGAATTGTGAACTAGCGTAACCTACTTTTTCCTTTATCTTTATGTTGTCATTGGTTTGAATAATTAAATGTTGTAAATACTTACGAATTTCATCTACTTCCATCATAGTCATAGTTCTGTTTGATTTATTTGGGTTATTAGAAAGAATTTCTTTCCAGGTATCACTATTTTGATTTGAATATAGCTCTTGAATATCATTACCAAGCAGTTTTAATGATTTATTATCGACAATATCAAATAATGCTTTAAGTTTATTCTGAAATTTCATTTCATTTTTGTGTCGTGCTTATGATTTTTTTCGCACAAAAGATTTTTGCAGTTTCAACCATCGATTATGATAGCGAAGAATTTTTTTTATTACATTAGTCGATTCACTAGTCGGAATCTAGTTGTTTTTCTATAATTCAACAACTTGATCAGCTGCATTTTTGGCACTTTGTTTGATAGAACATTTCAAAACTTTGAGCTGATTAAAAAAAACACTCACAACCTCTTTCACTGTTGACTGTAACTTAGGTTCTGTTTTATGCACAGGTTTTCCGATCAAATGAAGTTCCTTATCCATATTTTCGATAAATATCAAGTTAATTCACGTAGTAATCGCAATATTTGTAAATAATTAATCGTTCGATCACATATACGAGATCATAAATTTTGGAAACACTAAAAATGCTGTAGAAATAAATGTATACAAACCAACGACAACATAACGATAAAGGAAAAAGAAGGTGGTGCTAGTTCACAATTCAATCAGATGAAATAAAATACAAAACAAAAATTCTCTAGAGGAGAAATTTTCCCTAGGGTCGTGATTTCTAATGATTAAAAATAAAATGTTTAGAATAATTGAAGAAAACTTTTGATAATTTTGAAAATAAAACTCAAATAATACTTATATTAATGACAAGAAATGAAATTTATATGAAATTTATCAATTAAATTGAAATTTTTCGAATATCTAATCAAAAACTTTTAAAATCCGTACACAGTTTGATGATGAATATTTTTTGAACGGTTAATTTCATCGCCAAAACATAGGACACCATTTTTATAGAGCATTTAATTTCCAACAAAAATTTGTATTGGCATTTTGTAAAAGTCATTTATTGTCGAGTTATAAAATTCATAAACAAAAATGAAATTTGTCTTAAAATAATCAAAATTATTATAAATCCTTAATATCTTTCAAAGGGTGAGGTTTACGGAAAAATATAGGATACCTTCTTTCTAAAGCATTAAATTTCCTAAAAAATTCTATTGAAACATTTTTCTGTTCAATCGATGAATGATGAGATATGAATTTTTTTCTATTGGACTGAGAAAAAAATACTTAACTGCGATGCGGAGGATCTTCCTATTAAAATTAAGAGCTCATGCTAGGTGAGAATTTTTTTAAGGTGTCTAGCAACCCATTTTTCCATGTCACTTGTAAAAAAAAATAATCGATTTTTTTGACCCACCCTAATGTCCACTTTAACATAAACAGTGGTACTGGGACATTTTGATAGGAATTTTCTGATGACTATCTCTTAAATTTATTTTACGGGTTTCACAGAATTATTCTGCTAAATATTCGAAATGAAAATCAATTAAGTTTTCGGTCAGAACATGATTCCACTGTTACTTTCCAATAACAGCCACCTACGAGGGAGGAAAACGCTCAGTGAAATTACCACAAAAGAACCATATCACCGAATGAGTGAACAGGTTTGGAGAACATTTTAATCACTGTGATTCATTACATTCACGTTCACAGTCATAACGGTCTGCATGAGGAATCGCGCTTTAGCCTTTCCCTACGAGTAGCTATTTTCTTAATCACGTCGAAAGACGTTATAGAGGTCCCAAATATCGAATTTCAATTTCGATTCCCGCTAATTCAATTGGTTGAGATTGATTGGATTTTTGTCCAGGCAGAGCACGTTGCTTCACACCCGTAAATTCTGGAATGGCATTAAGTTATTGCGTCTGTTTGCTCACGGAGATCTCTGCGAGAGAGCGTTATTCATCATTTTCGACGTGCCACTAGAAAGATTTCGAGTTCCATTAGCGGAGGACGAATTGAAATTCAAATTGCCGAAAGTTGTTACGCTTTTTCGCGAGAAGAAATGTCGCAGGTATCGATTTTTTATAGCCTGATGTATACAGCTGTGCTTAAAATATTCCAATTACTTTTAGCACTCAAAGGTATGTTTGCAATCGACTTTCGTAATCTATTAACTTGCCATAGCTAAATTTTTTTAAGCATTCTAAGGTGTATGCAACCCAAAATATTATTAGCGCTTGATAACATTCGAACAGACCATATGAAAATTCAGATGGCATAAAAACAACATTTTTTTTACAAGTCAGAGATATAGTTTTGTAATTTGGAGTGATATCCAGAGGTATTGAAAGAACGCAAACCAAGAAAATGCCCAGTAGATATCTGCTATTATAACATTACCTAAAGAAGTCTACTAGCTCACATTTCTAGGAATTATTTGAATTGAAATGCTCGCTCAGTTACGAAAAAATTCTGAGAGTTGTTTCGAAAAGGGTCGGTAGCAAGGGAATATCATTTTTGCATATCATATTCGTAATTCCACAATAATTAATGTATAAATTAAATCACTTCACAGGATACAGAGTATTTTATGATACCAAATAATTTATGATAGATTGGGCCGTTGCTTGGTAGAAATCAGTTGTAATTGTCATTATAAAATAAAACACTTGTTTACATTTTCTACTTTATTTTTGGTATTGACGTACGTTTCGTCTTTGCTAGAAAGACTTCATCAGAATACGAAGTAACAGTTGTTGTACAATGAATTTATAAAATTTTTTACAGAAGGTGTACATGTGTTTTTAATTGTTCGTCGGGTTGGTTTTCTCAAAGAATATTCCCTTCAGAATCGTGTTCACTCGATCCCTTGTAAATATTGAATAGAGGGGTGTAATAAAAATCTATTTGTTCATTTACTAGGTTATTGCTGTTTTTATGTTTATTTATTTCGTAAATTTCCCATAACTTCAATTTTAGACCTCTATTTTCAACATGTAGAATTTCTATTTCTTTTGTGAATAGAATGGTTATTTTCAAGAAGGTGTTTAGCATAATATGAATCTTTTTTATTTTTATCGAAACTTCTTTTATGTTCTGTTAGGCGTGTACCGAAATTTCTACCTGTTCTACCAATATAAATCTTTGGGCAATCTGGGCAAGTGAGTTTGTATACACCTGATAATTGAAGTTTATCCATACTGTTTTTATTGTTTTTGATGTATTTGCTAATAGGATTGTTTGTCTTGAAAGAGACTTTAATATTTTCTTTTTTGAGTAGGTTTTTTAGTTGAATACTAATGTTTCCGAGATATGTGAGATATGTAAAATAAAGTAGAAAATGTAAACAAGTGTTTTATTTTATAATGACAGATACCAAATAGCTTAGTATAGACCACATTATATTCATGAGAGAAGTTTACACGTTCAATAATCCTTGCTAGGTTCTTTAAAACTCAAATCTCATGGTTTATTTACAAATCACTGATTCTGCCACATGTTTTGCATTTTACCGAAGAGTTTCATTGACACTCTCCTGAGTTCAGCTTCTGCCGATCTAACTTGTATTGTCTGCACAACTCAGAATCCCTCCATATATAGAAGATTTGCGTAATGATTTTATTAAATAATTTTTTTAATTATTATCAATTATTTATTATTTACCAATCCAACATTTTTAAAGCCAATTGTTACGAATTTTTATTTAGTTTTAATATGAATACTTATTAGATCACCCTAGTATCTAGTTTCTTCTATTGAGTGTTGCTAGCTAACTCTTAATATTATAATTTGTTAATTGAATAATTGAAATTTAAATATTATTAATTTCAATTTGAATTTAATAAGGTAATTTTAAAAATATATATCGAATCAAACTAATCTGAAATATAAGAATCTGTGACTATTAAACTAATCTACTTTATGTTCTAACCTAGTGATCTTAATTGTAAATATCGTAATACTAACGTTAACATGCAATGATTTGGTTTTGAAATAAATTGGAAAACACATAAATAAACTTATTTTTACCTTTGGTAAGTTTAAACATCAATTAACAATGTTTCTTTGACGTTCTCTATTTCAGGAATATGTTCTTGTTCTTGGAGAATGTTTCTAGAATATTTGGATTTCCCAGCCTACTTTGTTGATTGCTTCGTTTGGATTTAAATTATTGAATACTTGATTTTTATGTGGGAAATTTCGATTCACAACACTCGGGTAACGATTTCTGGATCACATTTCCATTAACAATAATAATATTCATTTCTTTTTAGGTTTTGGAACTGAATTATTGAAAACAAAAATCTTTAATCAGAAAGACGTGTATGTACTCTCGAGTATATTAATACTGATCGACATTTCCTCTTCTTTGTCCTTCTAAAGTTTTCTCGAAGAATTGAATTCCAAAGCTTACTAGCTTCTGTCGAAATAATTGAAAAAATGATGCTCCCACTGATTTTACAAAATTTACATTATTTCTTGGTTTTAAATTATTTTTGAAAATTAACCTGAATTTCTGCGAATATTTTGGTACCAATTTCATGAAAATTGGTTGAGTTCAAATACTTATTTTCATATGCAGAGTTTTTCAAATGTCAAAAAGTATACATAATTTAACTTCTAATGCTCTTCACTCAATAATTAATGAATACCACTTACGAAATTGATTAAATTTCTTTAGCTTATATACCATTAAAACTCTATTGATGCATAACCATCTTCAAGGATATTTCTTAAATTCATAATTTCAGAATTTCTGACGTAGACACTACGATTTCCCTAATTAATTGAATTTTGATCAAATTTGTCCTATTTACATAATTCTGGTAAGTTATGTTCAATTAAGCTTGATAATTATCAATAATTTCAATACATTTTTCAAAGTAATTATGAAAATAACAAATCTTTCCAACATTGTCTTTACCAATTTCAAAATAGATATCTATCTATTCAAATTACTTCTATTTATTGCAACTTTGGCTTTCTTAAACCTTCAATATCAATATAAGTTATCAACTGAAGGCTCCCTGTGAGTTCTATTTGAGATTATCGAAAGGATTTCTTGATTTTTGACTATCGTTTAAAGAATTTTCATCCGACTAATAATGATGTATTCTAAAAATGCTTTTTCATCAAAATTTTGGCTTGTGAGTATGTTTATGAATTGAATTATCTATATTTCTGAATGCATTGATCTAATTTAATTGGTTTTGATCAGATTATACTCTAACGAGTCAACATATATACAACGGTGAGTCTTTTCCTTGAACATTATTGATTTTCATTATCTGAGTTTTTGAATAATGATTATTCATAACGAGTTTACAAGGTGTAATTCATAAAATCCATGTCCACATATACTTAGTAATACATATATGTAGATATAGGCTTTTTTATCAATTATCTAAGGGTTTTATTAATTTTTAAACACCCAACACTTCTTATTTCCTCTCACTTCTATTAACTTAGCACTTGATGTACTGTACATACATATATTCACAGGCTTTTACTGGTGCTCTACTGCATAACCCAATTTCGTAATGGATTCACGAGAAGCATCATAAAACTGTTTTGCACTTTTTTTATTTGCTTGTTCAATTGGACTCGCAAAATTCGTTAAGTTCTTTCTGCAAATACCCTACTATCTGCCTATCCACTTCTTCCTGTTTCAGTACAGATAATCTCGTGACGCATTGACTTATCGGCACATCGTTATTCAAAATACGATCCCTCTTAATGTCGGATTTTCGGACTTCTCAGGTTTATATTCATCAATAAACTCACGGACTTCCGGATCGTTAATTTGATCAACGTCTTTTGAGTCATCTATATTGATGCTCGTTAAGTAAATCGTCACAACTTCTTTTTTTCAGTGCGATTTTGGCACCCTCATCAACAATCTATACAGTGGTGTGTTTGAGAATATTATTTCCTAGAATGGTACTAAATCCAGAAGCTATTTACATAACTACGTGGAAGTTCATGTTATAAATGTGTCTATTGTTTTCGACATCCACTAAACACATCGTTTTCACCACAAAGTGTCCCAATCCTCTGATCATCATATGATCTTCAGATAAAGAGCATCCTTTCAGGTAGTTATTGTAAACGTCTCTTTCACAATGCTTACATCGCTACCTAAATCGAAAAGTGCGTTGATTTTGGTCGACCTGATGTTAAGTTCCACTGAATTCCACGAAATAGTTTTTATTACGCCAATATTTCTCCAGTTTCCGTGGAAAACTGTACATTTTGCGGCAATTTGATCAATCTTTTCACATTTGGAATACGTTGTACCTCTTTTTTTTCTAGGACATAATCTCGTCAGATGTCAGTTTGAAACAGGCTCTTGTCTTAACGCTTCATAATATTTCCTTCCCGTGTTCGTTCAAATCGAGTTGACTGAAGATCTCTTCATAAATCTGCTTCTGTTCCCCGAAATTTCTGGCACTATGAAGTAAAATTTCATTCAGAGAATTATCTACTACAATAACAACATCTTTTATGTACTCGATAATCGTTTCTTCTTCAATTTTTACCCTACTGCCGATTTTCCTCATGAAGAGAATATATTCCATAATATTCTCGTTAGATTTCTGAATCTGGCTCATAAGAAGCTTCTGAATTTGTACCATGTTTACTCGTATCTCAAGTACCTCCATAATTTTCCCTTCCAACTCATTCCACATGCTTATGTAGACATTGATGTTATTCTTTAAGTGTTTTGAATAAAAATTATTTTTGAAATTAGAATTATAGAAGACTGACAGATTAAATCTGTTTTGATATTCAAATTTCATTCCACATCGTTAATCTTGAGATAGATATATGAATAGTTTTTTCAGACCCGACAAAGACCTTTTTGCAAAAATAAGTTCCTGAAGACCGAACCATCTCGCTATTTAGTAGATTTTCTCGTCATCGTCCATCCATCATGTAATCGGATAATCCTCAGCCCAACTTTCGAATACAATCTTCAATGTTTCTCTCTGTCCTCTTGAACATTATTATTTTAAATAGTTTATTCTGACGAGTTCTACCTTCCCTTAGAAAAATATCTTAACTTCGAAAATATCCTGTATATATTTGAAATAAAAGTGTCTTCAACTCATTTCGATACATAACAGTTTTTACAATACTCAGTAGAGTGATGAATGCAGTAGAGTGGACATTGAATGATTCTTTTTTGTACGAGTCATCGCAAAAACAATTTCAAATTTTTATCCCATAACTTTTCGCTGCTTTGAAATCACCTTACTTGCTACTACAGTATGACTCTTAGATCAAAATCTTCATTTGCGCTTGGTCGATTCTGATGCAATCATTTAATCTTCTACTTAGGGTGTATTTTGAAACAAAAGAAATAATCTCATTAAAAGTATCTGAAATGTACTGAACTGTTTCAGCTGTTACTATTTGGTAGTTGATCATAATTAAAACCAATTGTAGGAATTACCATGTTCTACTACCAATAAATTGTGTAAAATATAAATGTATTGGTAGTAAAACATAGTAATTTGTACAACTTGTTTTGATTAAGTATCTGAAATGCTTATTCTATCAACTGGCCTAATACAATTAATAAACAATCTCATTCTAATTCAGAAAATTTCCGCTCGAAAATGTTTCCATATTTTATACCCGGTTCAATTTTATGAAGGTTGCTTACTTATTTTTGTCGAAACGATTTTAGTCAAAGGAACATGTCCTAATATACCCTTCTTCCAGAAAAAATTAAATCATTTCAATTCTTCACTACAGATTGACTTAAACTGGCTCGTAAATGATAATCACTAGACCTTTGCAAAAATTTCCAGTTTCTTGCATGGGAAAATTGTGATGAAAATCTGTCATTTTCTCCAAAATTGTGTAGTTTCTTTATTCCCCCCTTCCGCTAACTAGTTATTAAGAATTTAATAGCAAAACAATTATAGTATATCAATAAAAATTTCTAGACATAAGAATAACCGTATTTAATATTATTTAACATGAATTTTCATCACGTAAAGACTGATTCATTTAAATCTGCGATATCCACTTATTTATAAATTATATCAAAATAGGTACTGTTACTCCTAAATTCACGTATTTTACTCAGTGTTTTCTGCAGTATATTTCTCGCCTATAGAATATCTATATTTGTATTTTGTAAAAAAGAAAAAGACAGTATATTAAAAATGAACACAAATTTTTCTAAAAAATATATATTCTGAGAATATTGTTGAACCTTCTGCTTCTCTTATTGTTTTTTAATCAGAATTGCGACCATTAATATTGACAATAGAATGCGATGTTCCGAGTAATTTATATCTATTATTAAAAACTGTCAGAACGGCACGTGAAGTAAAATTCCAACGAGTTGCTACATTTGTAGGTGTACGATTTCATCCAATTTGCTTGCGTACACTTTGTTGATTTGGAAAAATATGACGAAAATTCGGAAAGGTTTGAGAAAAAAACTTCAACCTGTTGAATCGAACTGCACGCATTACTTAAACCCAAATTGAATACGTGCGCATAGCAATGAGTAAACATTGCTTGTGTTATAAAATAGAATATTTTATTTTACAAATAATATATAAATATATTTAGGCTTTAATAAATCTCATTATGGAATGTCAATGGTTTAAATATAACCTTATAACACCTTACACTTTTCTGTGATTTTGTTAAGAACATAGACTATCTTGAATTTTAATGTTAGTCTGTTTTAAGCAATTTATCCTGTTGAATACGTTGTTGGTGAGATATAGTGATAGTTATTTGATTTTGATATTTGTAATATTATTTAGGGCTGATGAAGAGATTACCAGAATTATAATTGGTTTTTGAAGATATAGTGCATGTTTTGAGAGATTTCTGAATTAACTTATTTGAATATTTAAATATATTAAATATTTCAAATAAATTATATTTTTTGAGAAGTCCTTCAGTTGTGTTCATGTTTTTGAAAGGCAATGGGTGTTATTAATAGTAAGATCAGAAACAAAATTTTGTCTCCTTTAAATATTTATTTATTAATTTTAATGACTTTTTTATATCTGTTGGTTTATTTATTCCATTTGACATTATATATTGAGTTCTGATCTATACGTCTATTAAATATAAGCGGTGCTTATTGTAGACATCAATTTAATTCTAAAAGTTTTTTGAATAAAATTTTTTTGAAATTAAAATTGTGGAAGACTAACAGATTAAATCTGTTTTGATATTCAGATATTGTTTGTGTTGCTATAGATTTAATTTTTGCCTATAAACCATTTACTGATCACGGCATTACACTAGCTCCATCGTATATTTGAGCCACTAATTTTGAATGCAAGTCAAATTTTTCGAATTTCAGCAGAAGGCCCAGAACATGCATAATAAAATCCCAGGAATCGCTGAACAAGTTGGTCATTTATTGCATAACGGAATATACAGAGATGCATCGTAATATCTATAAGACTTTTTAGAATTTGTCGATTTTCTTTGACTCAAGCATTACAATTTTGACTTTCTATTTGACGCGCATCGTTTATTGCTGTGGCATTATTTTGTTTTTGTTTCCTCATGAGGGTAAGCTTACAATTCGATGAAATATGTTGAGCATTTTTACTGTGTAGCAATAGACCCCGAGACAAATTTTCCAAATCACTATAACCACTATTTGACCAAACTCTTTCGGAATTTGTGTTTTCTGCGAACAAACTGCACGAACAACGAAATAATTCATTTGAAGTTATACTGCTATTCATACTTTTCATACCATGTATTTTGAAATCCACGATTTGATTTTCCGATCTCACCCATAGTCATAAGACATTTACTTAGATCTAGAGCAGGTTGCTTTAATTCCTTAATTATGTATAATTTATCTTCATAGGGATGACTCGAAAAATGATTTATTAAAACAGTTACAAAATCACCAGTACTTCGAATATTTTCATTTATCTTGGGAATTTGAGACGACTCACTCGGTCCCGCTAAATCCATTTCGCCTTCTAGTAGTAATTAAGTTGATTAACAAAATGAAAACTATTATCGAAAAAATTTCACACGAACACGGAGACAAACTTACACGAGACAGTCGAGTCACAGCAAATAACAACAAAGCGAAAACTAACCCGATTTCACACTTCCCTATTAATCCGAATAGTGAAGAATAATTGCAGTCCGATGTTCGGCCCTTCTCGAGGAGACGACCGCAGATCGAGGCATGCCTCAAATATATCTTTAAAAGCCGCCTTCAAAGGCGTAGGAATAATCTCGATGTAGAGAACGCGTTAGAAAGGGAAGCGAATGAGGCATTCCTCGAAACAAGTACTTTTTAAAGAGGAAGTGAGATGAATATACCAGAAACGTGAGATTAAGCATGGATATTATGGAACAGAGACCCAGTTCCGTACCGTATGATGTGAAATCTAGGATGAAATGCATTTTCAAAATATTCCATTAATCAAGAATAGTCCTCGGACTAAAATCCGCTTCGTGTCATTCCTACATTATATTTTGTTCAGTTTTCTTTGTATTACTTCTGTTTTTCTTCAGTAATAAAGACGGTATTATTATTTTAATCATATTAATATTTTCGAAGCGTCATTACATTTATAATACGCTATTAATTATACCACAAGTGATCGCTTCTTTTACACGTCTCAATCACAGTCGGATCACAAAGTCGTTATGCAAGTTGAAGTCAGCCTTCTTGTTATTGATAGTATCATAAACTTCAAGTGGAAACAATCAATTCCCACTAATGAATACATCATTTAAATCCCTACTAGCAAACTTTCTTCGGATACATCCCTGATGAAAGCCTCCAAATTAATAAATGATTTGGTGCAATCTCAGCAGCAACGGCAAAGTTTACCTGAAAGTTTCGGGCAACTTTTCGCATATTTAATGGTTCTTCGTTATTGAATATTTATTTAATGGTCCACATAATTGACTGCGGATTCCATTAGGTTGGCAGTTAGTGTGAAATGTGAAATATGGTCATTAATATTCCATTCTTGAATGGAATATATCTGTCCGGGATTTAATTAAAAGGAGGTTTTATTGGATATGATCATATGTTCATGGAGTAGGTATAAGATTATTTTCATGAAAATGAATTTTTTATCATAAAAGTTTTCCATTCTGACATTTTTTTCACAACTGAATAGCATCGTAGGAAATAAAATTTTAAACTTTCCATTCTATAAACGGTGAAAATTAAATGTTCCATAATCTTTAAGAACCATGGATTTTGTCTAGATTAAGTAAAGATGAAAACACTAAATCTTCCCCAATAACTACCGATTCTTTTCAAAATTAATAGAATTTATCGTTAAGATAGTTTCACCAATTTGAATGACGTCACAGGTCTGATAACGTCAAAAAACGTGGCAGTTAGGATTTAACCCCTTCTTATTATTTTCCTTGATTAAGGTGAGGCTGAATCTTTTTGCCTGCAGATTTTTCGATTAAAATGAATATGTGAACACTTCTCAACAGTTTCTACGTATTTAGAAATTTGCTCCCGCAAAATTCATATATAGCTAATAAAAATGGTTCAACCATAACCCACTCAAAATTTGAATCAAAACAGATTTAATCTGTTAGTCTTCTACAATTTTAATTTCAATAAAATTTTTATTAAAAAAACTTTTAGAATTAAATTAATGTCTACAATCTTCATCTTCAAATTCTGGTTCATTGTAATAAATTGAGACAAATTTTAACCATAACTGCTAGCTTGAGAGAAATTTTTTGTTTCACATTTTTCTTGTGAAAGGAGTTCAACTTTTACTTCAATTTTTCCACCAGTACTGAGCGTTTAGTCATCTCTGTATTTATGTATAACCGTGTACCTGTATTTACCAATAGCGTCATTTCCAGCAACCAATAACCGAATAATATCCAGGGTTTCTAACCACTACAATTCTTTTTCTCGTTACATGACCATGAATCAATCTTATGGGATAACCTCATAAAATATCCTGAATTTCTACGTGCGCATATGCCAGCGCTTTCAAATTAGTTTCTAACTACAACCGTTTATCTACGAACTGTTTTCCGTTCTCAATTATTTTCTAATGTCGATCTTTAAACTCTATTCCTGCGATTTTTTGCTTAATTTTGCAATTTCAGTGTTATCGACGTTTAATGTTTCGATAGTGCTTTGAGCCTTTTCGAAATCCTCGGAATTTTGTGAAGCTTATTCTTTCTGTTAATAGTTAATATCCATCAAAGGATCTAATAATTTTTTTTATTCTTAATAATAAATCAACTTAGTTTCGACCATTGTTGTTTTTCATTACACGTGCTTTTGTTCGAATCTCTTTGATAGCAACAAAAACAGAACTTCTTACTCAGAAAAAAAGGGCGCATTCGTAACCAATCTACTCTTTCTCTTCTTCTTGCAAGAAAAAACTTATCTTGAAAGAATCCTGGAAATATTCTACTTTCTTTCGCAATAATTCACCGAAATATCTTCTTCTTGGTTTCAAATCGGCATCGAAGGACCATTGGAATGATGTAATCGGTCTAACTACACGAGAAAACTTGATGATTGGGATCTAACCGTTTGTATTTATTTCCTTCGAATAAAAAGAGTGTAACTGAGTTCTCTGCTCCAGATTTCTTAATTAAAACGAATATGTAAACACTTCTCAACAATTTCTAGTTATCTAGAAAATCGTCTCGTTCACGATAAAATATTCGTGAATAGAAAATTGAGTAAAACAAAAGTAGACTTGCTTCTATGGAGTACCATAGAGCACTGTACTTGGGTCTCTGTTTTTGGATTGGTATAGAAAAAGGTTATTTGTTTAGTAATTGTTTGATTGATTCAGTCTTTACTTGGTGGAAACCCATTTTAATTAAAGAATATATAGGAGAGTATTTTATTTCCACAAAAACGTTTGTTATTCAACAATCAAATTACCACGATGTGGCTTCTTCAGTTATTTACATTTTTCTACTGGCTGATGGTGTTCAGTGTAACCGAATTTAAATACATTGTTAGGTACGTGACAAAATAATGGAAGAACAAGTCATAAAAACTCAAGGTGTTTATTGGAGTTGGCCGAAAAATGGCATAAGGGAAAGATATTCACTATTGGAGACTAGTCAACATCTGTTTGTTCGTTCACAAGGATTTTACGGGCATTGTACCTGCCAATTTTAAGAAGTTCCAAAAGTGCTAATCTAGAACTTTTGCTTTCAACGTCGATAATTTCATAGTTATTGTTGAAATTATGCGTGAATTCCTTAAGATGATTAGCATATGTCGAATGTACGGAATCAGATATATAACTCCTTTGGTGTTTTTAGATTCTTCTGCTGAACGATCTACCTGTCTGGCCAACATGTATTAAAAATCAATCACTGCAAGTCAACTTATAGACTCCAGATTTATTTCCTTTATTTGTTCGATCCTTATTGTTTTTTATGTAGGTACTAAGGCTATTAATGGTTTTAAAATCTGCGTTGTAATTGAAAATATTTTTGAAATATTTAGCAAAATTTTCAGATAATCCATTAACATAAGATAACGAAGAATATTTCTGTGTATTGTCCCCTTTTATGATTGGGTACACGAGATTTAATGCCATTTTCTTTTGTTTGTTGGATACCATTTTGTCTATAAGAAAGTGGTTGTACGCGTTGTTTGACACTATTTGTTTAATAATATTTAATCCTTTCAAAAAGTTATTTGAATTCAAAGGGACATTCAATAGTCTATGAATAAAACTTTCATATGTTGACATATTTTGGTTTGTGGGGTCATTTGAAGTTTTATGTCTTGTGATGTCTGTATGAATGGATTTGTGGAAAATACTAAAATCATGTATATGATTTCGTCTTGTTATTGTGACTTCAAGAAAATTAATACTTTGGTTCTTTTCTTCTTTGATTCTGAATTAGATTTTTGGGTGAAGTTTATTAATGAACTTCGTAAAGATATGTAGTTGTCGGTTGGTGCCTTTCAACAACAAAAAATGTCATCTACAGATCTATACCAATCAAGGTAATAGTTGCTTATCAGATTTAGCTGTATTTTTGATTCTAGATCATCGATAAAAATTTCAGCTAAAATTGAACTGAGTGGATTTCCCATTATTAAACCATTGTTAAAAATATAGATTATTCTGCTAAATTGAAAGTAGTTTTGTTCAAGACGTATTTCGGGGCAATTAAGAATATAATTCATTTTGATGGGGTTGGTTATTATTTTTAATCAATAGTTTTTTATAATAAATAAATTCGACTGATCTATACCAAAAATAATTAATGAGGAGTATGAGATATGGCACAGATCAGCCAAATTGATTTATTTCAATATGAATACGCTAATTATAATCACTACAGCCAATTATGGGCTCATTTGAGCATGAAGAATGTTTATTCTGCGTTAGTAACGTAAAAATTTCGGAAATACATTTCTTTACTTGAATTAACTCGCAAATGAATGTCTTACATGTATTTTGCATACTTTCTATGGCGTTGGTGTATTATTAATATCTTAGAGTCTCTGTGTATGTATTTTGCATACTCTAGATGGCTCTAGTGTATTATTAGTATCTTAAAGTCTCTGTGTATAGCGAATATAGATACTGGATAGATTTGAAGTCACTAGCATACATTTCATTGACGAAAATCAATCAGTTTGAAACGTGTGAGTATCTGCAATTTGCCTCTGTAATCTACGAAACCTTGTCGAGTTTGTTTGAATATAGAATTGTTATACAGATTTCTCGATTTCTATAACTTTCTATTACCATAGCTCACACTCCTTATTAATGAGTTTTTTTACAATTTGTTTCAATTGGAGGTATACAGGGTACTAAATTTTCGTACATGAAAAGAAATTAATCTGAAATTTTTGGGAAATTGGACGGATTGATATTGTCTATAAGTTGGATGCTATTTTTTATAGCGTATTTAGCTAACAAGTTTGTTTCAGGAAAAACTTTTTTGAGTTTATATTTACCTAAGTTCTAATTAACTGTTCAATGAACTCTCTGATTATTATTGTTTGTAGATGGATTTTGCTCGTTTATGTACACAGTCGAGACGTTTAAGCCTCAAATTTACCCTGAAAGTTTTAAGTCTCAAGCTCTATCTGTTAGAAAATTAAAGTGTTTACTACATAAGGACCTCCAGGACCGAAATACTTTTGAGCTCGGATTTTCTATCAGCGAGTCCAACCTTATGATTTAGAACTATTTTGGGCTCTAAAATTGAAAAATACAGACATTGGGGCAAAACGATAGCATGAGTAATCGAGTGATCGAGCAAAATAAACTCTCTGGTTTCCTTTCTGCTTATTACTACCCTCAAAGCGTATAGCGTTTATTGAGAAATGATATAAGCATCGATCATTGTGAATTGTTGTTATTAGATTGAACAAGTGAAATTTGTATACACAGAATGAAATATATCGTGTAGCCATCTGAATAGATATATTACGTTATTGCTATCAGACGAAATCCCTCAAAATCCATATTTATTTCATCGTCGGAAAATGCCAACCCCACAAGAGGCAGTGGGGATTTACCCCAATAATAGGGTGATAAATTTCAGAGAACAACCTCTCCCAAATATCGATCTTTTGAGGAATTTTCGAATGGAGTGGAGAGGTAGAGGCTTTTATACATGGGAGGAATTTATATCGATTGTTAATTAAATATCCTGATGGATGCTACCCGATTTGGCAGCAGGAATAGTGTGATATGGGACGGAAGCAAAATGTTTGGTATTTTTAATATTCTTCCCTGGGAAAAAATTATGTTTTCAGTGGTTTCATACTGATTTGAATTTGAAAAATTTCATTTCAGCCTACGCACTCGTTTTTTACGTTCTCATCCGTATTCAGAGTATTCTTGTGGCTCAAAGTCTCATAACTATAGTTTAAATAAGAATTAACCTATTTCCTCCAAATTCGAGCTTCATTCGTATTTTAAATAAACTGCTCGTCAAATGTTTAGGATATTAAATGGAAACCGCATTCCTTTTGAAATATGTATATGTGGATTTTTTCTGGTTAGAATAATATATGATGAATTTACAATAACAAAAGTACAATAAATGAAAAAATGTAAAATATTATGAAAAACTGAAATTCTAAAAATGTCCAAAATTCATACTTGTATTCACCCTCACTACAGAAATATGTCCACCACGTGCAACAATAGCTGCTTGGCATCTTCCCTGCATGCTTTCCACCAAGTTATATAGAACTTGTTGCCATTGAGCTAATGAAGTGTACTCGATTGGATTTAGGTCATAGGATCTTAGAGCTGATGCTCAATGTGGAATACCTCGGTTTGGTGTAGCAGTATTCACCTGGAAAGATCTGTGAGGCAATGCAATATCAGCCGGAAAAACGAAATTTTCGCCAATAGATGCGTGAAGTTATCGGACGACTCAAATGATAAGTCCATCAACATAATTCTGTCAAGAAAGTACCGGGAATTATCGATTTAAATCTGGCGGGGCAATGAAGCAGGTAAAATTTTTTTTTCCTAGGTTGGTACCACTGTCCTTAATTACTATGCCAAGCTTGAGCGGGATCTGTCAACTAGTGTGTTTGCAGCAGCTGATTAAGTCAGTCGATGTCAGAGTGCGTGCCGATTTTTACTATCGGTGATTACGTTGAGCAAAGAATTTGTTTAAAGTTTTGTGTTGCAAATGAATTTTCGTGTGCCGATGCATTGAAAATGTTGCAAAAGGCCTTTGGTGATAATGCTCTATCGAAAACTCGTGCATATCAGTGGTACAGAGCCTTCAAAGACGGTCGTAAAGTGGTCGCCCATCGACGGCTTCGATCGAAGATAACGTCGATAAAATTAAGGAAAGGGTGCTGGAAAACCGTCGTACCAGCTTGAGAGAGATAGCACATGATCTTAAGATATCCCACGAGTCCGCACGTACGATTTTGATTGATATTTTGGGCATGAGAAAGGTGGCCGCACGACTCGTACCGAAAGACCTGAATTTTCTTCAAAAACGTCATCGCGAACAGGTTGCTTCAGACATGCTGGATCGCTGTAATTCCGATTCTACATTCATGGAACGCATTATAACTGGTGATGAGACCTGGGTCTACGAGTACGATATGCAAATAAGCCAGCAATCATCGGAATGGGTGGCAAAAAATGAGCCGAAACCGAAAAAACCACGCCAAAGCCGCTCGAAAATGAAGGTGATGCTCATTGTTTTCTTCGATATCCGTGGCGTGGTGCACTACGAATTCATTCCAGAGGGTCAGACGGTAAACAAGGAGTATTACCTAGGCGTTATGAAACGTTTGCGTGAGCGTATCCGTAAGAAGCGGCCAAATTTGTGGGCGAACAACTCATGGATTTTGCATGACGATAACGCGCCTTCTCACCGAGCTACGATTGTGCCTGTCTTTCTCGCCAAAAACTCAACAAAGGTGCCTCAGCAACCACCGTATTCGCCGGATTTGGCTCCCTGCGACTTTTTCCTCTTCCCAAAACTAAAATTGCACCTTCGTGGCACCCGTTTTGAGTCGATTGAAGCCATAAAACAAAATTTGGCGCGAAAGCTAAAGTCCATCCCGGAAAGCGCCTATAAAAAATGTTTCGATAATTGGAAGTGCCGTTGGCATAGATGTATTGGAGCAAATGGAGCCTATTTTGAAGGCGACCCAATAAATGTTGACGATCAAATGTAAAAATGTTGTTTTAATTGAAAATTCCCGGTACTTTCTTGACAGAGTAGTATGCCTTAGTTATTGGACGTATCAATAAATTAGTTCTGCCACCCGAAACCAAAATTGTCTTCTCCAAAAAGGATGGACTTAAAATGAGCGACGGTTCCTTCTTAAGAGTGGACGTGTTCATATCCGTACTCGTTCACTCTAATCTTTGCTGCTTGTGTTCACGAGTGAGTAGAACTCTTCCTAACAAGCGTCTCGATAATGAAGGGTCTTTCATCAACAGCGCCCCATTTTGTTCTGTACATAAAACACATTATTTATTAGAAAATTATTAAAATTTTCATTTCATTGTAAAGTACAATGAATATTATTAGTTAGGAAATAAAACATCATTTAAATATCCACCAGGTAAACTCTGACGGAAATGAAGTCGTTGAACTCAATTTTCCATGACTCTATGACATAAATCTGGTAGAATGTAAGCAATTACTCATTCAATATTAATCTGTAAATCGTCTATATACGCTGGATGATAACAACCCAAGGTTTTTTCCTTAAAACTCGCCACCAAGACATCTGGGAGATGCCTAGTTCTTGTGAATGCCAACAAATCGATTATTTCCGGTCTTCACGAACACTTTCACGTACGGCAGCAATATTCCCTTCACTTTCTGCATTTCTTCGTCTCACTGGCACTGTTTTATCATGAAGTGTAAAATTTGTTTCAAACTTCTTCACTAAACGTTCAACCGTTCTTTCATCCGGATGATTAAAACAACCAAAAATTTGAGTTGAAGCACGTAAAGTAATAGTAACAGATCGCGATTTTTCATAATAAATTTGGATTATTTGTAAACGTTGTTGGAATGATTAATTGACAAATACAACTGTCAATATCACAAATAAACAATGGCTGCCATGCGTGAGTAATGTCAATTTAAAAATGGGGCGTTCCTATCGAAAGACCCTTTAGATTGACTTCATGGAGACGTCTTCTCACTGTGCTCCGGGAAACTGAAGAATCTGTAACATCTCGAAAACATTTACTTGGCATTGTGCTGAAAGGCTGTCTTTCAACCGAAGGGGTTAAGAAACGGTCTTATATTATAGTCTGTGGTATACCACTTCTGGGTTTTTGACACGATAACAGTTGAAAAGTACCACGCCAATAATCGTAATATCACACTTTGGCTAACATTAAAGAAATTGGTCACTTGTATTTTGTGTTCGACTAGCTTGAAGCATCCCGATGACTCTGTTGGCGTTGTCCTCAGATAAAACCTATCATGACATAATGGAAATTTGATTGTACAGTCATTATTTTTAAATAATGAGTGACTGTACGGAACTATGTAACCCCAAAAATTATTTGGGATATTTAAAGGGGTACCATCTGTTTAACAACCTTCTTTGTCGATTGCCGACATTCCGATATCTATTAGAAGGCCCCTCTTTTCAACCCGGTTTTTTATCACGTTCCGCTTGTAAACCTCTGTACCACTATTAGGTGTTATCTAGAATCTATTGAAATATTCAAAGTATTTATCACTTTTGTTCAAATACCTCTTTACCACTGTTAGGTTTTCAGTTGTCTGGTGATGGGATAGTTCATTTCCCGAAACTCGAGTTACAAGAAAATGTGTAATATATAATTTTATTGGTAGTAAAACATAGTAATTTCTACACTTTATTTTAAACAGCATACAGTTAGTTTGGTAAGATATCTTTGTTAATTTAATTTTTTAAATATGATGTCGAGCTGATGATTTACCGTTGTAATAATTCTAAATTGTTTTTTAAATATGTTCTACATGTTTCAAGGATTTATTTGAAGGAATATATTTCGAGCAAGTTATTTTTGAAGAAGTTCTTGAGGTTATTTTTTGCGTTTTTGGAGTTTAAAATTTTTTAATAATTTTTTTTTTAATTGAAATTTTTAGGAGGTTTACAGAAGAAATCTGCATGATATTTAAAATTTTGTTATAATCCATGTATCAAGGGACCTCTTCTTATTATGCTATTATTTATTTATTCATTATCTTAAACGTCTACAGCAGATGGCCGCGTTCAGGGTGAAACTGCGAGAAACTTTGGAGTAAGTCTCTTCATTGTGTAACGAGTATTTAGGCTTCACGAACAGACTGGTCTGATCTGGTAATTCTAAAAAGCTTCGCGATTTACCGTTGCAGGAATGACACTTTCAGTTATTCAAGAATATATATTTAATAAAATCATCGCAGAAAAAGTAAACAGAAATACAACCGCAAAAATCCTAAAAGTAAAAGATTTCTAAAATAAATGTAAATTACGGGATGACTTTAATTTCATGCTATGCACTATATAAGTCTCATGAGATTGAAAATGACAATATTAACTATTAATTCGCCGTTAGAGAAGAAAACTTATATACTACTCTGTCAAGAAAGTACCGAGAATTTTCAATTAAAACAACATTTTTACATTTAATCGTCGAAATTTATTGGGTCGCCTTCAAAATAGGCTCCATTTGCTCCAATACATCTATGCCAACGGCACTTCCAATTATCGAAACATTTTTTATAGGCGCTTTCCGGGATGGACTTTAGCTCTCGCGCCGAATTTTATTTTATGGCTTCAATCGACTCAAAACGGGTGCCACGAAGGGGCAATTTTAGTTTTGGGAAGAGGAAAAAGTCGCAGGGAGCCAAATCTGGCGAATACGGTGGTTGCTGAAGCACGTTTGTTGAGTTTTTGGCGAGAAAGTCAGTCACAATCGTAGCTCGGTGAGAAGGCGCGTTATCGTCATGCAAAATCCATGAGTTGTTCGCCCACAAATTTGGCAGCTTCTTACGGATACGCTCACGCAAACGTTTCATAACACCTAGGTAATACTCCTTGTTTACCGTCTGACCCTCTGGAACGAATTCGTAGTGCACCACGTCACGGATATCGAAGAAAACAATGAGCATCACCTTCATTTTCGAGCGGGTTTGGCGTGGTTTTTTCGGTTTCGGCTCATTTTTTGCCACCCATTCCGATAACTGCTGGCTTGTTTGCATATCGTACTCGTAGACCCAGGTCTCATCACCAGTTATAATGCGTTCCATGAATGTAGAATCGGAATTACAGCGATCCAGCATGTCTGAAGCAACGTTCGCGATGACGTTTTTGAAGAAAATTCAGGTCTTTCGGTACGAGTCGTGCGGCTACCTTTCTCATGCCCAAAATATCAATCAAAATCGTACGTGCGGACTCGTGGGATATCTTAAGATCATGTGCTATCTCTCTCAAGCTGGTACGACGGTTTTCCAGCACCCTTTCCTTAATTTTATCGACGTTATCTTCGATCGAAGCCGTCGATGGGCGTCCACTTCACGACCGACCTTGAAGGCTCTGTACCACTGATATGCACGAGTTTTCGACAGAGCATTATCACCAAAGGCCTTTTGCAACATTTTCAATCCATCGGCATACGAAAATTCATTTGCAACACAAAACTTTAAACAAATTCTTTGTTCAACGTAATCACCCATAGTAAAAATCGGCACGCACTCTGACATCGACTGACTTAATCAGCTGTTGCAAACACACTAGTTGACAGATCCCACTCAAGCTTGGCATAGTAATTAAGGACAGTGGTACCAACCTAGGAAAAAAAAATTTTACCTGCCTCATTTCCCTGTCAGATTTAAATCGATAATTCCCGGTACTTTCTTGACAGAATGTATACCCACAGAGAATTACTACCCCTTCAGTCTCCGACATATTAAATTTTTAATACTTACCCCAATATCCCATCATGGAACGCCATCGTTAAATGCATTTCCCCTTCCCTGACGGACGCGTTTCACGTCCCATTCTGCGCTTTTCCGGGAAAATTGTTACGGCCGCAGCCACTCAAGCCAGGACGGCTTTTTCTCGAAGACCCTCATCGTAATTATAGCCCAAATTAATTGGGTCGATTGTTGGAAGAATTCCGACCTCCGGACCTGCTATACGCCCAAACCCATGCTTCTCTGTACGGCAATAACTTCGTCTCGCCATTTTCTCTATAGGTATCACGAAATTCCTTTGAAATTGAAGAAGGATTTTTGTGAGGTAAGGATATTATTGTACGTTACCGAGAGTAGAATAAGCGTTTTGTACTTTACGTAGAAGCCCGGGGGGTGCTTAATGAGAGGAGAGGTAGAGTATAAATGGAATTAGGTAATGAACGTTGGAAGATGGGAGTTTTTCTAGAGCTCACCATTGTTTTAGACGTTTCTGGAGGTAGGCGAAAGAAAATTTGAATTCAGGTGGATAATTAACTTGGTAGAGAGATTTGGGTTTGAATTTTCAACAGTCTGTGTTGAATATGGAAAAAAATATTCGAATAAGATAAAAGATTTTCAATGTTCCGAATTGTTCAAACTACATTATCTCAGTTCTGCAATTGGATAGATGAACTTCATTAAATTTATTTTCAATCTGTGATACAGGGAGTGCTGTAACGGAAACTCTGTGGTAGAGAAAAAATATGGACTGTATAAAAAATGTATTATTTTTATTTATTTTTTTTATTTTATTTATTAAGTAATCTACAGAACAGGCTGTTCCATTAATCGATTACAATATTAAAAACTAAGTGAATCACCATTCTCAAAATAACACAATACCTCAAACTAACTAACTAACTAAATCTACTCCAAATGACCCGAATCAAAATCAAATTGAGACACATTTAGTTGACAATGACAAATGGACCTTTTTCATTCAAATTGGCTTTCAGTTACAATTCGCATTTACTTCTAAGGATGACATCCCAATTTCAATTTTTCTTCTAAATCTTTTTACATTACATTTAATATAGAAATCTATATTCCTCAAACAATTTGCAAGAGAACACATATTGTATAGTGGGGAATTTAAACCTAGGTTGGTTCGAGGTTTAGGCAGAACAAATATATCTCTTCTTCTATTATTGAAATATGTACTACAGTTCAGGCAAATTTGTAACAACAATTCTGGATTATCTACTTCATTATGCAGTAGCTTAAAGAGAAACAATAGAATAGCAACTTTTCTTCTAAATTCTAGAGTTGTGAATTTAAACTCATTTAAGGAAGTTTGATAACTGAGATTAAAAATATAGTCTCCATGTTTTTTGTAATATAGAAATCTTAGGAATTTTTTCTGTACCTTTTCAATTTCATTTTTATGAATTGCATAATAGGGAGACCATATTATGGCACCATATTCCAGAATACTACGCACAAATGCATTATAAAGTGTTAGTAACGTGGATATTTTTATGAATTTGAATGAGTTCCTAATAATAAATCCAAGCATTCTATATGCTCTGTTTACAATGTCTGTCACATGTTGCTCAAAGTTGAGTTTTTCATCCAGCGTATCTCCCAAATCCTTACATTCAGTCTTTTTGGCCAAATTTTCATTATTTATCTTATACTGAAAATCATTTCGTTTTTTTTCCTAGTAATTGACATACTAAAGCATTTGTCAACATTAAATGAGAGGCGATTTGCCAGGGACCACTCGTAAACTCTATCTACGTCATTTTGTAGCAGAATCACATCTTCTTGACTTTTGATTTCCTTGAATAATTTAAAATCGTCCGCAAATAGTGCACATTGCAAGTCCTGAACTACTTCTGGCAGATCGTCTATTAGTAACAGGAATAATAAAGGTCCTAGATTGGACCCTTAGGGTACACCAGATCTTGTAAAAAAATCCCCTGATTCCCCTCCCTTATAAACTACATACTGCTTTCTGTCCATAAGATGCTGACAGCTTCAATAATCGATCTGAAAGACCAAAAACGTATAGTTTTTTTAACATAACCTCGTGATCAACCCTGTCAAAGGCTTTGCTGAAATCTGTGAAAACAATATCTAGTTGATTATTATTTTCGACAGCTCGATTTGCCTCTTGTACAAAACATGTTAGGTTAGTTATCGTGGACCTCTTAGGTAAGAAACCATGTTGCTTTTCGCTTAGACATGGATAAACGTGATTTAAAATTTTTTCATGAATGATCGATTCGAAAAGCTTACTGGGTGCACAAATCAGTGCTACTGGCCGATAGTTTTGTATATCTTCCCTTATGCCATTTTTAAATATTGGGCAAACTTTTGAGCATTTCCATAATCTAGGGTAAGTACTGGTTTGCAAAATTAGATTATATATTATTTTGAGGGGCTTGATCAAGAGTTGTATGCATCCTTTAACTATATAAGAGGGTATCATATCTGGGCCACAAGATTTTTTTGGCTTAAGTTTTTTGGCGGCTCTTAGAATATCTTCATCATTTATAGAATCTATATCTGAAAAAAAGTTCGTTAAAAAAGTTCCCTCAAGATTTTCTGTGTTATAATCCGCTTGATTTTTTGAATATACATTTAAGAAATTATCTGCAAAAGCTCCTGCAATATTCTGATGTCCCTTTATTGTTTCCCCCCTGTACACCATGGTTTCGGTCGAAGAACTTGAGATTGATTTATTTTTTGCAACATATGACCAAAAATTTTGAGAGTCACTAGATATGCTGTTTTCGATTTGTTGCAGATAAACCCTATGAGCATTTTTTATTTCCTGTTTTGTTTTTGTTCTCAAATATATAAAATTTTGATATTTCAAAATATTGTTAAATTTTTTTAATTTTTTACGAAATTCATCCTTCCTTTTCAAATCCCTTATTATCTCCCTTGTAAACCACGGTGGATAAAATTTTTAAATTTTTTTTGCCAAAGGTACGCACTCCTGTAAGATTCTATAAAGAATATCATAAAACTTTTGTACTACAGAATTTATATCCATATTATTGCTTTGCAACTCATCCCAACATACTTCCTTCAAGATATCATACAATTTTGTGAAATCAGCATTTCTATAATTGAATTTAGGGTTGAACTTCTTATTTGGTTGGTTATTTTGATTTCTAGGGTTCACTTTCAAGTAAAAAAATAATGATGGATGGTGTTCATTCTCTTCCACAAGTGGTGTGTCACATTTTTCCAAACACATCGAACAATCACTTAAAACTAAATCAAGGTATCTATTTAGCCCGTTTGGCACATTATTGTACTGCACAGCGTTAATTAAATTTGTACAATTCAGATATCTTTGTTCAATTGAGGATAATCTCTCTTTGTTGCCTATGTTTACTACTCCCGGAATGTTAAAATCCTCCACCAACAAAAAAATTTCATTTGAGCCTAGTAATCTATTCTCGATGTTTTCGAAAATATGCTCATAGGTTTGTAAATTCATATTGTCGGGTACATACAATGCATAAATGAAAATATTGTTACCATAAAAATTCAGCTTAACCCACAAATCCTCAACATTAATATCATTACAGGAATATAATAATTGTTGACATTCATAATCTTTCCTTACGGCTATTAGTGTTCCTCCTCCTTTCTTCTTTCCTGTGTCACCAAAATTTCTGTCTCTCCTAATCACTATGTAATCACTATCACCAAAGAGTTCCCCGTCAAAAACACCGGAGGACAGCCAGGTTTCAGTTAATATAATAACATCATAGTTTGCAGCACTCAAACTCAGAATAAACTCGTTGATTTTCGAATTCAATCCTTGCACATTTTGATAAAAAACATTCAATTTTTTGTAATTATGGTTAATGCACATCGTTTAAGTTTGATTCAGATTTTATCAATAATATACGTGAGTTCCCGGACTGCCTCATAAAAATGTTACCATTCCTCACCCATAAAAATCTTACTTCGTTCTTTTTTTTGAATTCTCTGCATTTGCCAAACAAAGTCTTGTTTTGTCCGGTAAGCGCTTCATTTATATAAATTAGCAGTTTGGCTTCGGCTCCTTTGATATTCGAATAGACGTCTCCAATGCTCAATGATCGTTTAACTCTTCTTGCTTTCATGAACTCTTCCTTTTTCATCCTGGACACCAACCTCAGGAAGATTGTTTTAGGTTCACCTTTATTACCTCTCTTTTCCGCGCGATAACAGAAGTCAATTTCTTTCGAATCGACTTTTACGTTCAGTGCCTTGCAAATATTCATTACAGTAGTTTCTACATTTTCTTCCTTAATTTCAGGAACCCCAACAACTTCTACCGTGTTTAGTTTCGACTTTTGTTCTTGCAAATTTAGTTCTCTCTTGAGCTCGTCATTTTCCTTTCTGAGATATACGCATTCTGTTTCTAAGTGTTCGATCTTTTGCATACACTCTTTGATTTGTTCAGCTTGTGCTCTTATTAGTCCATTATTTTCCTCGATTTTGTCATTACAACTTTCCGTAGTATGTTCAATATTGTTTATTTGCCCTGACATAGTTTTTATTGCTTTCAATAAGTCAGCAATAGAAGGGTTACATTCCTTGCACATCCAATCCTCATATTTTGTACATACTTTTTTTGCACAGTCTATATGACTTGCTCTACTACAATTCTCAGTTTTGCATTTTGACTCTTTCCTTATATTTGTTATCTTCATATTTCATATTTCGCAAGCCGAGTTCATTGTACCTTTGTTTTTGCTTCCACAAAAAGAATATAATCGGCTGATCCGTATCTCGGTGAATTGGAACAAAAACTCAGTGAAGTTCGGACTCTTATCAGCGTCTCACCTTGAATTTATTCTTTTATGTAGCACGGTTCTCTGCTAGTTGTGATCAAAATTCGATTTTATTGCACTTTAGAATTGAAATATATACTTGCACTTTGGGTATGATATTTGTGAGCAGGTCACATGCACTCCTGTCAAATACTGAATTATAGTTTTGACTTTATACCACTTTTTTATCAACTTTTAATGGAGCACTTGAAATATACGTGCGAATGGTCTGACGACTATAATCATAAATCCATATTAGATTGAGTTAATACTTGAGTCGAATATTTGTGGTCTAGAGGACTAATCCGAAATATTCTTCTGTTCGATGTGTTCCTGAGCATGCTCTCGGATCGTGGAATTGTCTAAAATGTTTTGTGGTTTTGCTGAATGTGAAATCTTTGAGCATTTCCACCGTCTTTTACTGATTGCGATTTATACAAATTGTTAATTTTCGGAGCACTTGTTCTTTGAATCAAAAACTTAAAAGTAGAAACCCATTAAAAATAAATGTCGATAAACTCAAACTAAAATATATGTAGTTTAAAATGTCCATTACAAGAGTTTCTTTCGCGTGTGTTACTAACGAGAATGTTGATAACGAATAACGTAATTGCGTGTACATGTCTAACTTGAGAGTATACAACAGATTGCTCAAATATTGCGTACGCACTCGAAAATGTTCCTCAAGGTGCCGTGGACACCTGGACACATGACTATCTAGTAGACTTTTTCTACCAAAAAAATTATTCAGAAATACATTCCACAGGCATTATATACAAAAAAAAATTTCAAACTTGATTTCTCGACAATATTGAACTGTTATATTATTAAGAATGCGGCGATAATATTCTCATTGAACTACATTAACATATTAAACATTACCAATTAAAAAATAATTTCAATATTTGGTGACCCCTTAGTTTAGTACATTTGTGTACAACGTCTACACGACAAAATGATAAAGTGGGTGTCTGCTTGTGATATCTTGTTTCAAGCAACTTGGATTTCGTAAATTGAATATGTCTGTCTCTTTGAAGCATGACGAAATACGGATACACTCCTCCACATTATATTCCACATGTGTTCGAGTGATTTAAATTCAGTAAACGAAGTGCTCACGCAAACTGCCGAGGGCTACTTTTTGAGGGGAGTCCATGAGTTATGGCTGAGTGGGTTGTCTTGATAAAAAAACATGTGAGCGGCCATTTACACGTTTAAAAAAGTAATTCGGGAGATAACAACATATTACGCAGTTCTTGTGCTTTCTTGATTGAAAAGAAATGGTCATCGATTACTTACATATATCTCTCCAAACTTTCAATCCTAGAGTCTTGCATACATGCCACTTAACAGCAAACTCAATATCATGGAACTCTGTAGAGTTGCTTTTTACTATTCTAAGGTCATCATGCATACCTATACACAATCGCGATTCGTCGTTTAAGTTACATGAGGCCATTTCACCTGCCAATGTTGCCGTTCTATGCAGCTATTCAAAGAATAATAATAAATCGCCTTTGTTAGTTAATAAATCAACATAAGAATAAGTACATTCTGTCAAGAAAGTACCGAGAATTATCGATTTAAATCTGGCGAGGCAATGAGGCAGGTAAATTTTTTTTTCCTAGGTTGGTACCACTGTCCTTAATTACTATGCCAAGCTTGAGCGGGATCTGTCAACTAGTGTGTTTGCAACAGCTGATTAAGTCAGTCGATGTCAGAGTGCGTGCCGATTTTTACTATGGGTGATTACGTTGAGCAAAGAATTTGTTTAAAGTTTTGTGTTGCAAATGAATTTTCGTGTGCCGATGCATTGAAAATGTTGCAAAAGGCCTTCGGTGATAATGCTCTATCGAAAACTCGTGCATATCAGTGGTACAGAGCCTTCAAGGACGGTCGTGAAATGGTCGCCGATCGACGGCTTCGATCGAAGATAACGTCGATAAAATTAAGCAGCTTGAGAGAGATAGCACATAATCTTAAGATATCCCACGAGTCTGCACGTATGATTTTGATTGATATTTTGGGCATGAGAAAGGTGGCCGCACGACTCGTACCGAAAGACCTGAATTTTCTTCAAAAACGTCATCGCGAACGTTGCTTCAGACATGCTGGATCGCTGTAATTCCGATTCTACATTCATGGAACGCATTATAACTGGTGATGAGACCTGGGTCTACGAGTACGATATGCAAACAAGCCAGCAATCATCGGAATGGGTGGCAAAAAATGAGCCGAAACCGAAAAAACCACGCCAAAGCCGCTCGAAAATGAAGGTGATGCTCATTGTTTTCTTCGATATCCGTGGCGTGGTGCACTACGAATTCGTTCCAGAGGGTCAGACGGTAAACAAGGAGTATTACCTAGGCGTTATGAAACGTTTGCGTGAGCGTATCCGTAAGAAGCGGCCAAATTTGTGGGCGAACAACTCATGGATTTTGCATGACGATAACGCGCCTTCTCACCGAGCTACGATTGTGACTGACTTTCTCGCCAAAAACTCAACAAACGTGCTTCAGCAACCACCGTATTCGCCGTATTTGGCTCCCTGCGACTTTTTCTTCTTCCCAAAACTAAAATTGCTCCTTCGTGGCACCCGTTTTGAGTCGACTGAAGCCATAAAACAAAATTCGGCGCGAGAGCTAAAGTCCATCCCGGAAAGCGCCTATAAAAAATGTTTCGATAATTGGAAGTGCCGTTGGCATAGATGTATTGGAGCAAATGGAGCCTATGGAGCCTATTTTGAAGGCGACCCAATAAATTTTGACGATTAAATGTAAAAATGTTGTTTTAATTGAAAATTCCCGGTACTTTCTTGACAGAGTAGTATATTAATTAAACAAAGTACTATATCGTGGCCAAGTCTATCACAGCTATTTTTATTCAACCACCACACAGCAGAAACAAATAAAACTGCAATTTTTTTCTATTACGTTCCTTAGGAAAAAAACGAGAAAAATAAACTGCATACCTCAATATCAGGTACAGTGGTGCTTACTCACTCACAACAATCATCCACTCACACAATCATTAGGTTCTGTTCGTTTAGCAAATATGATCTTTATTTAAATTTGAATTTATTTATATTCATCTTCCTAAACTCTTCAGGAAGCGAATTGTAAAGCGATAGAGCACAATAAATGAACGACCTGCAGAACATGGCCGTCCGATGACGTGGAATAAGAAATCAACCTCCGAACCTTGTATCTCTGCCGTGTCTAGAATCCACAGGGATGAACTTATCTCTGAGATAGTGGTATGAATCAGTAGACACCAATAATCGGTGGGTGAAGTTAGCCAGATGAAGCTTTCTCCTGTTGCCCATGTTGAGCCATCCTGTATCCAACATAGCACGCGATATATGATCCAACTTTCGCAACCAAAAAACCAAACGACAACAGCTGTTCTGACCTTTTTGAACACGATTTTTTTCCGTTTGTCGCAAATATGAACCATACAAAAAATTCCAATAAGTGAAATGCGAAAGGACTAAGGTCTCGAATAGCATTTTTCTCAATCCCTTGCTCAACAGATGTCTATTGCAATAGAGCAGTTTCAGATTGCTCTAAGATATCATCATTAATTTTTTTATATGTTCACTGAACTTCAAACCATTATCCAAATGGAAACCCAAAACTTTTACTATATTGCTGACAGAAATATTGGTATCACCAATATGAGTATTCAATTCTCGATTGAGATCGTCCCTGACCATTTGAGATAAAAAACATATAAGTTTTGATTGTTCAGCGTTGAGTTTAAGTGCATTCTGTTTAGAGATTCGTGATATGTTCACAAGTTCAGCGTTAAGGCGATCATTGACAATGTTGACATCACTAGAATTAAAACTGGTATAAAGCTAGACGTCATCAGCATATGCTTGGACGCTCCAATAATCAACCGAATTGAGGATATCTGCACTATACACTATGAAGAGCAACGGGCCTAAAATCTAACCCTGGGGTACACCTGTCTGAACACTCATACCAGATGAGTATTTCCCATTATTAGAAATTATTTGGGTTCTACCCCGGATGTACGAATTTATAAGAGTACAAGCAGACTCATCGAAGCCATAATATTTCAATTTAGAAATGAGGAGTGTATGATCTTAGGTATCGAAAGCCTTCGAATAGTCCAACAGAACTAAGAGGCTAGCTAAGCCTCTATCATGAGCCCTCATTATATCGTCCATTACGGTTGTCAGTGCCGTAGCCGTGCTGAACCCCTTCCTAAAGCAGCATTGACTTTGAGGCAAAATATTATTTTTTTAAAATATTCAACACTCGTTCGAATATTTCAGAAATGGAAGGCAATATACTTATCAATCGCAGATCCTCATATTGCTCACAATATGCTTCTTTAGGAATAGGTCGGCCAATAGAAATCTTCCAAGAATCGGGAAAATATTCTTGTTCAATAAAGCTATTGACAACATTGACAATTAACATAAATAGAGGTCAATTCTTGATAGAAGGTATATAAAATTTTGTTATACCATTCGGATGTCTTATAATGAATGTTTATTTTATGTCATGATATAAGTGGTACTTATACGACATTATTTTAATTTATTTTCAGAAGTTATAATCATTGAAGATAATCTTTTGGAATTAAATATGTAGAAGGCTAATTTTTTAAAAATTTTTTGAAATATTTATATTACATTGACAATTACCTCATCGATGAACGGGCTGCAGTATTTCAACATAGTAGCACTAATATTGTCAATACCATACGCATCACACCCTAAACTGTTAAGACTGGAATTAACTTCCTCATCAGATGTCATTGAAATTGAAAAACTAATATTAGAATAAAACCTTGCGTTATCATAAAAGTTTATTGTACTATCGGTTTCCTTTCATACATTTTTGAGTAGAGATGGAAAGTACCTTTTAACATTTTCTGGGCCAGGGATGTTAGATGGAAAAGCGTGGTCTTTTGTAGAACGAACACTCAGATCCTTCAGTGCTCTCTAAGTCACACGAGAATTATTCTCAGCATAGACAGAATTGAGATTAGCCGCTTTGTCCTTTCTGGTAGTAGTGACTGCAAAATTTCGTAATCTCTTATACGATAACCAATAAAATGTTGTCCGCAGTGAAGAAAAGAACCTAATGGAGGAGAATATGCGAAAATATTGTAGATTTCAAACTTTGTTTTTTCAAACGATAGGAGTTTTCAACAAAATTACACAACATCAATAGAATATTCCACATCCCAAGGTCTGCTCTAATCGGATAAACAATGCAACATATTTGTGAGAGCGGAGCATATCGGAAGAAACACATGCTGCTCTTCTGAATAGCGCAAGCCATGCTGAAATAGCAACCAGCTGATCACAGCTGATTCGCACGAGTACCTTTTCCATCAACAATAGCAAAACTGTATGGTTTGTGGTTATGGAAGGACAGCCTATTCCCTTCTGTAATTTGAAAAACATGATGCATCAAATTGTAGTTAAAGCTTTGCCACAAGTTGATGTTAATCGCCTACCTGAAAAGGTCCAAGCTTCAAGATAATAATATATTTTTCTTATCTTTTCATTGACAGTTACTGATATGAATTCTTAAATGATGAATTTTTAGTTTGGAACTTTTTCTGCTTACCCTTGTATATTTAGTCAGTATGTATACTAGGTAACTTCAAGTGTATTTCAAATTTTATAATTATGAATTGGAAAATTTTAAATTGCGATTAATTCTGGTATTATGAGGAGGATTCAAATTGGAATTTCTGATTTAATTTTTAAAAATAGATTAAAATGAAGTAAATTGAAATATAAAATCTGTGAATTCTAAGCTATTCTCTTTCTTTAGTCTATGGAGTTACCTCAAATATACCTCCTAGTAAAACTGAAATAAATTTTTGAAATCGAAATTTTATAGAATTAAAACGGTTTTTTGCCTTGGGTAAGTCTGTCTTTCACTTAATTAATGTTCCTTCCAATAGTTTTCTTGTTCTGTTTCAGGAATTATACTAAATTCTGCAAGTTTCAGTTTTTCAATTGTTTTCTCCAAGAACTTTTCATAGACGATCCAGCCAACGATTGTTATTCTCTTAATTGAGCGTCCTGGTTCATACATAATTGGATGGTTGAGTTTTTCCATTAATCATTCAGATCATCTATTTAATGATACCAATTCACGTATACCTTGAGTAAATAATGGAATAAAATTGAATTGAATAAATTTCTTATCTTTATATTATATATAAGGATATGAATTTGATAGTTTTTATAAATAGTTTCAATATATATTGTAGAGGTTAGAATATATAATTCTGAATTTAAAATCAGCAGATTTTCCTGCACTCTCATAAGATACTCCTTTCAAATTTCTTACAAATGGAACGCTAACTTAAGAATAAAATGCTCTACTAACGTGTCTAAATATCTTTTTCGGAATTTTCGATGTAGCCAATTTGTTCTAGAAATTTGATTTAGCAAGTTTAACCTGGTAGAAGTTCTGATAGACGGAAATATTGTAAATATTGGATAGAGTATTCCTTCACTTTGAGATAGTTCGTTTCAAGTTCTATAATAATAATAATAATAATAATAATATTTTATTCATTCTTTATGACACAGTAAATCCGTATAGAACACGTCAGGGACAAAAAAAATAATCCGAGCATTTTTTCATTCATTCTATGTTTTTTCTGGTATACAGCAAACAATTGGAAATGAAAATACAGAGAAAGCTTAGCAAACTGTTATCAATAAAGAAAGGTCTACAGGATTCCATCGGCGTCAAGTTGAAGATGAGATGAATAATTTTTTTCTACGCAATAAATGTACGATTGCTCGAAGATTAAGCTCCCCTAAAAAAAACGTTATAGTTAAGGTGGGGGTAAACAAGAAAATAATAAACGCAAATTAAGTACACTATCGGTAGAATATGCTCTAAACGTATCATGGCAAAAATGCACTGCTCAATCCCTTACACCCCGAATCAACAGGGTATCTCCAACTCAAAATTCCGTCAACCTGCAAACCGAGAAACCCAACACAGTCGGAACACTTCAAGTCTCTCGCCGGAAGGCTCAAGATCAATTGGCGACCCATATCTCATGACTGAAAGTGCGCAAGATCAGTCTTATTGGCGTTCAGAATGATAGAGTTTTGGGAACACCAATCAGTGAAACATCGCACCAAAAGTTCGCACCTAGCCCTGAGTTCAACGAAATTGGGAGCCGTAACAATAAACGAAGTGTCGTTAGCAAACAAAACAACCCTAATGGGCGCCAATAGTGATGAATAGTTAATAACATGGAGAGGTAGATCATTGACGAACAAACTGAATAAAAGAGGTGCCGAAACAGAACCCTGATACACACCTATTTCTACTTGATACCCAACAGATTCTTGTTGGCCTACACACAGGAAATCCTCAACCCACTCAAAGAAGTCACCTCTAAAACCGAAGCAGTATAACTTAGCCAAAATGAAGTTGAAACTCAGGCAGTCAAATGCTCTTGGTTCATCGAAAAACAGCCCCGTCACCTGGGATCCGTTATCAAGACATTCGTGAACAAAATCGGTCGATTGGTTGAGACGGAAACCGTGCAGGCTTTCTGTCAACATTGAAAATTTTTTCAGATATTCCAAAATTCAGTTGAAAATTACATTATGACTTTTGAAGAAGTGCTCAAAAGGAATATGGAACGATAATTAGAAAAATCATCAGTATCATTCTTCTTGTGGACTGAAATAACTTTAGCAGTATTGAGGACGGCAGCAAATTTACCCAAGGTGACTGATAGGCTAGTCAGGTGGGCGAGATGTTCTGAGATTTAAGGAGACAAAACTTTCAGAATTTTAATTGAAACCATGTCGTGGTCACAGCTTTTTTTATTCTTGAAGTTGTTTATTACTGCACGAACTTCATCAGCAACCACCGGAAAGAAAAAAAAATTTTTATCCGACAGCGGCAGAGTTGTACAGGAGCTTGATATGTTATTTCCAAAATGTTAACTCAAACTTAAAGAACAAATATTGGAGAAATAATCACCGAAAGCATTAAACACCTTCAATTCATCACAATAAGTCCCTACATCCATTTTCAAAGATATGCGACTACGACTGTCCCTAACAGCAGTTCCTTTCCGAACTATATTCCATATGGTTTTAACCTTATTATTAGAACTATCTATAATATGTTTATGATAATTGATTTTCGATGTGTTCAATAATTTTTTTTACTCCTTTTTCTCTAAAGGTAAAGCTTCCGAGACATTTCAGATTTTTAATTTCGAAAAAGTCAATTGAAGTTGTTTCATTCGCGACCTGTCCCTCTTATATCCTCAATGATCTGCTTTGGTCTCTGACTGTTAAAGTTTGCACTGTTTAACGGTACACGGTGAGTGAAGCAGAAACATCAGATTTCCAAAGAACCGTTCAAATCTCTCATTACAGTCATTTGCGCCATATAAGTTCTTAAATGACGCAGAAGAGTCTGCAGCGGCAAGGCTTAAAAGATTCTCATCGTTAAGTGACTCAAATGAATAAATTACACTTGCAGTGGGACACTTCGTCTTACTCGCAATACATGATACAATAATTGCCATGTGATCTCCAATGTTAGCAACCATGACCCTACCAGTCAAAATTTATCCTTATCAACATTTGTTAAAATATAAACAATTCTAGAAGATTTCAGAAATATAATCAATTTTAGAATTTTGAAAACCAATTTCAATTTGACATTATTATTAAAAAGTGTTTTATCTAGTCTCAGAAATTTGTTGAGTTTACAGATATTAGTTTCCTTAATACAGTTTCGTCCCTGTTGAACGAATTAAATTTTTTTTCCTTAGGAAACGGCAGATTATCTCTTCCACCCTTAGCCGGATACTCCTTTGTCAACACACACTCAACTCCCTACCTACTCATTACTAGGAGCACGTTAAATAATTACACCCAAGATACTTAAAGGCTTTCTGCTGACAGTAAGCTCGCAGCCGACTATCTAACATTCACCGCCATATTCAGTACTTCCCAGGTCCCATTTATGAATAATAACACCCCTGTGGCGTGTATAACGTCGAGGGGCAAAGGGAGTAGAATTATTGGTCCGGCGCCGGCCGACTTTTTAATGCGTTCGAAAAGTCTCATACATCTGCAGGGGGAAATTGATAAACATGGGGTTTTTGCAATTCAAAGAGCAGGCCTTGCTTTCAGCGGGTTCGCGAAAGGTCCTAGTGGACGGTGTTGAATACTTCATCACGCTTTCGGCGCATTGTATACCTGCTGCGAGTTCTTCCGAGGTGAATGGATGTGATTAGTTAGGGCGAAGTGCATCAGCCGAATCAAGTTTTGGATTTCGTTTGATGTGGAAATTATTTCGTGTTTTCCCGAATTTGTGCATATTTAATTCTGGTGATAACTTCGCAAGAATGAACCGGTGTGAAACCTCATCCGAAATGGGTTCATATTAAACATACATGATATCACAACAAGAGGAATACGGAGAAAATACCATAAAACTAAACTGCGTTTGAATACGAATCCAGAAACTCGTGAACTACTATTCGAGGATGGGATTATTTAATTGTGTCAAGCGCATTGCATTCCCCCTTTATCCTTTTAAAAGTTGGCCTCCATTTAGAACATCTTGTTATATGGAATATGGGGTATCAACACGGCCATTTGTGAACTTCAAGTTGTGCATAAACAATGTCGTAAGGACACTGAATATTCAATAAAATAATATAGATTATTTCCACAATTAATTAATTTAACGACTATAGTTGCTCCAGATCTCTGGCTTCGTCAAGTTTACATTTGAAACTAACTATATAAATTGCATCATCACTTCTTGTAGCTGAAAACTTGGAAACAGAGGGGGTACAACTAATTTACAATTTTCGAAAATAAATATAAGGAAAACATATGCAAAAAAAAAGGGTTAGAACTAACAATCAATTCACAGAAATAGCGATAAAAAAAAATATGCGGGAAAAAGGAATACAAATAACGATAGAAAATATTGGGGACAATGAGCGGAAATACTTCACTAAGTAAAAATATTCGACAATGGAGATCTCATGATATACATTCTGTCAAGAAAGTACCGGGAATTATCTATTTAAATCTGGCGGGGCAATGAGGCAGGTGAAATTTTTTTTTCCTAGGTTAGTACCACTGTCCTTAATTACTGTGCCAAGATTGAGCGGGATCTGTCAACTAGTGTGTTTGCAACAGCTGATTAAGTCAGTCGATGTCAGAGTGCGTGCCGATTTTTACTATGGGTGATTACGTTGAGCAAAGAATTTGTTTAAAGTTTTGTGTTGCAAATGATTTTTCGTGTGCCGATGCATTGAAAAGGTTGCAAAAGGCCTATGGTGATAATGCTCTATCGAAAACTCGTGTATATCAGTGGTACAGAGCCTTCAAGGACGGTCGTGAAGTGGTCGCCCATCGACGGCTTCGATCGAAGATAACGTCGATAAAATTAAGGAAAGGGTGCTGGAAAACCGTCGTACCAGCTTGAGAGAGATAGCACATGATCTTAGGATATCCCACGAGTCCGCACGTACGATTTTGATTGATATTTTGGGCATGAGAAAGGTAGCCGCACGACTCGTACCGAAAGACCTGAATTTTCTTCAAAAATGTCATCGCGAACAGGTTGCTTCAGACATGCTGGATCGCTGTAATTCCGATTCTACATTCATGGAACGCATTATAACTGGTGATGAGACCTGGGTCTACGAGTACGACATGCAAACAAGCCAGCAATCATCGGAATGGGTGGCAAAAAATGAGCCGAAACGGAAAAAACCACGCCAAAGCCGCTCGAAAATGAAGGTTATGCTCATTGTTTTCTTCGATATCCGTGGCCTGGTGCACTACGAATTCGTTCCAGAGGGTCAGACGGTAAACAAGGAGCATTACCTAGGCGTTATGAAACGTTTGCGTGAGCGTATCCGTAAGAAGCGGCCAAATTTGTGGGCGAACAACTCATGGATTTTGCATGACGATAACGCGCCTTCTCACCGAGCTACGATTGTGACTGACTTTCTCGTCAAAAACTCAACAAACTTGCTTCAGCAACCACCGTATTCGACGGATTTGGCTTCCTGCGACTTTTTCCTCTTCCCAAAACTAAAATTGCCCCTTCGTGGCACCCGTTTTGAGTCGATTGAAGCCATAAAACAAAATTCGGCGCGAGAGCTAAAGTCCATCCCGGAAAGCGCCTATAAAAAATGTTTCGATTATTGGAAGTGCCGTTGGCATAGATGTATTGGAGCAAATAGAGCCTATTTTGAAGGCGACCCAATAAATTTTGACGATTAAATATAAAAATGTTGTTTTAATTGAAAATTCCCGGTACTTTCTTGACAGAGTAGTATGTTTGGTCGTTGAGAAGAATTTTAAGTTTCTTATAACTACTAATTTCTACTGCTTCCAAAAATGTGAGTCTAGTACTTTTAATTTCATTACAGATAATTTTATAGTTATTGTTGAAATTATGTATGAATTATTTCAGAGGACTGGCTTATGTTGAATGTGACATGCCTGACGTGTATCTCCACTGGTATTCGTGAATTCTTTTCATTTATGAGTTTATGGTGTCGTCCTCTAGCGAAGACTTTACGATAATCTACAAAGCAGGCATAAACATCACAATTAACATCCCGACGTCTCTGAATCAGAACATGAATGCTAAATAGTGCTTCCCTCGTTCCTATCGCATCGCGGAACTCGAACTGGGATTCTGACATGTGCCCCTCACAAAGCTTATAGATTCTTCCATGTATTTCTTTCAGGAATGCTTTCAATAAGTGGCTCAAGGGGCTGATCGTTCTAAAGCCGTTGCATTTCTTGGCTGCTGGTTTTTTTCGCAACGCGATGAATTCTGATTTTAACCATTCCTGTGGGGTATTTCCTGTTTCATATATGCGATTAAGTATATTGGTGATCCTTTTGAGGTCATGATCGTCGAAAAGCTTAAGAAATTCTGAACGGAATCTTTCGGTACCTGCAGCTTTCCCGTCTTTGATTTGTCTGATAATAGTTCAGACTTCCTCAATCCTAAATCCGAATCATCTTTCAATGGTGGGAGTTGTGGTTCCGTATTTTCAAACAGCTGTTTCAGATTTGCTACAAACAACTAGTCTCTCGTGTTTGTCTATAATAATATTATTTGATGCCTTTCTTGTTACGTTTGTTGATATCTCTTGAACATGCCCGTTGCTTCCTTTTTTGTGAACATTCAAACTATCGTATTTTTCTTCTCTTGCAGTCTTCCTCTAACTTGGTGTTTTTGGCTTCTTTTATCATTTTTGGTATTCTTTTATGTATGTGTAAGTATTCAGCTCCATTTTTGCTCTTAAATTGCCTTCTATCTTCTATAAGCCGTCCGTTATGCAGGGTTTCTTTTCCACATTTCTATCTACTTTTAAATACTCCTGACCAGTGGTCTCTCTTGTGGTCTTCAAATTATCAATCCCTAATTGAATCTCGTTATCAGCATCACTCTTTTTTAGTAGTTGGTTGAGGTTTTCTCTAACATTGTACTGTATGTTTGGGTCTTTCAGCTTTTTTATATCGTATCTCGTAATATTTGTTCTTATATTAATATTTTTCAATTTCATTTTTATTGATCCAACTGGCGAACTATAGTCAAACATTATATCTGCTCCCGGATGAGTTTTGACCAAAAAAGAGGAATTACGATATCGTTTATTAATCAGCAAGTAATCGTTTTATTTAAAAACATTAAATTTTTCAATGTTTCACCTGGAGCCAAGCGAATGTTCCATCATTCATTTAATCAACATATAGTCTATTTGGTTCCTAACTATATGGACTTGGGAATTCTTCGGGGATTTCCACGTGTATAGTCTTCTTGGCGATAGTTAACAGAAGGTGGTCAATAGTACTAGCTGTTCTCCAGTAGCGAATGCATTGAGACAATCTCATCTCTCATTCCTTTCTCCTAATATATAAGGGCGAACTTATAGAGAACTTCGTGAAATTTATGGTTTACATAATAGTCCAGCAGAGCAGCTTATTCGTCGAACTATCGATAGATTTCGGACAACATTTTTCTCTACTTGATGCAACAACAACAACAAGACAAAGATTTGTCTATTCGTCGACGTTCACAACAATTTGGACTCTGTGCATCCACCACATTGAAAATTTTGCGTGAAGATCTTGGTCTACACCCATACAAGATCCAACTGGTTCAAGAACTAAAGCCACTTGACCATAATAAGCATCGTTTGTTTGCTGATTGGGCCCTAGAAGTTGATCCACTTTTTTATCGTAAAATTGTGTTTAGTGATGAAGCTCATTTCTGGTTGAACGGCTATGTAAACAAGCAGAATTGCCGTATATGGACAATCATCAAGAAGTTCTGCAGGTTCCATTGCATCCTGAAAAATGCACTGTATGGTGTGCTTTACACGCTGGAGGCATCGTCGGTCCATATTTCCTTAAAAATGATTCTGGAGCTAATGAAACAGTGAATGGTGCTCGTTAGAGATCGATGATTAATTATTATTTGTTTCAGAATTTGGATGGAATCGACTCAGAAGTGTTTTGGTTTCAACAAGATGATGCTACACCTTACGCTGCTACTGTAACAATTGATTTATTGAAAGAAAGATTTGGCGATAACATTATCTCCAGAAATGGTCCAATTAATTGGCCTCAAAGATCATGTGACCATTGGATTCTTTTTTTTGGGGTTATGTCAAGTCTACTTTATGCTGATAAACCAGAAAAAATAGACGCTTTGGAAATCAACATTACTCGTGTTATTGATGAAATAAGGCCTGAATTATTCGAAAAAGTGGTCTAAAATTGATCTGGTCGAATGCGGTTCCTCAGAGCTAGTGGTGGTGGACATATGCCGGAAATTATTTTTGAAACATAAAAGTCATGAAATTATCTTTCAAATGAAAAAAATTGGCTTCAATCTTTATTTAAATGTGTTTTATTTCAATTTAAAGTGTTGTCACTCCGAAAAAATATCCGATATATGCTCAAAAGCTCTTCGTGAATGTTTTCTTGTCTTCTTCAGTTTTGTCTGCTGATGAATGATATTAAACGGCACGGGGTTTGTGTTTATTTGTAAAAATGCAATTCTTTACGGGATTGGTGAGAAAGTGGCGATATATCCTTGAATTGTCTGAACAGAAACCTACTCCACTTTGGTGTTCGTTTCCTGCTGTTCCCGAAAAGAATATTCTTAAATCGTACTAGAAATGAAATACATTGTAGTTTTCCTTTGCTTTCCATACGCTTTTACATTGCTGTTATCGATAATACTTAACAATGTCTCTGCTATCTGATCTGCAGCCATTTAGATCCTTCCGATGATAGTTTTGAACAACCAGCTGCCGTATATAGGGTCAATAAAGTCGATATTTTCGAATTAACCAGGAAGCCATCTTCTTTTACTTTTGTTATATTTACATAAAAGAAATTGGAAACTGATACTCGTTTGGCAACGTGCGTTGAACAAAAGAGGATTTAAAATTTCGAGACATAGTTTGGACTCCATAAGCGGAGAGCAACTTTGAATGTTTCAGGCCAGAATGGCTGTGCCAGAAAGACTCTAGCCTTGAGTTCATTCTGCCTGTTATCGCCTCGTTAGCCACGTCATGTGGCTAACGAACCGGAACCAGGATTGGTTCCGGTCCTACCAGAGGCAGCGCAGCTCCAGCAAATGCCAGTCGATCTGTCTCCTCGTTACCCAAATATTTTGAGTGGCTCGGTATCCAAACCAGAGTGACTCCGTTATACATACCGAGCCTGTTTAAAGCCGTGCGGCACTCCAGACTGTTTTGGATGTAAAACAGCTGGATTCCAGAGCTTTTAGTACTGACTGACTATCAGTAAATATTTTGATTTTACCGTGGTGGATTTGCCGTTTTATCAGCAGTTCCGCCGCGTTCTCAATGGCAAATATTTCTGCCTAGAATATGGTTGCGTTTTGACCGATACTCAATGAGATGTTAATTCTCGGTTTGCTCCCATAGGCTCCCGCTCCTGTTCCGTTCGTCGTTCGCGAGCCGTCTGTGAACAAGCCAAGGTCGGTTCTGAAGAGAACCTTAGCATGCGTCCATTCGTCCCGGCTGGGGACGATTTAATTGAAATTCCGTTTCTGGCTCGTGATTTTTGACATTAGATCCGAGAGCATCGATAGGATACTGTTCGTTAAAAGCTCTTCGAGCAGTCCTGAGCCTCCCATCACTATTGCCCCTGGCCTGTCAATCGCCAGTTGATATAGTTTGTATGTGGTCTGTTCCGCCTCCCTATACACGAGTAGGTGCAGGGGTGGTAGATTTAGTAGGATCTCCATGGCTGCCGTGGGTGTCTAGACAATTAAGCCAAGATCCCCACCGAGGGAATGTCCGCTAGACATGACAACTGACAACATACGATCAGCGGTATAACAGTTGAGATATTCAACTGGCATCGTTTCCCCTGTGCAATACCCTTGGCCACGACACTACAGCTGAGTAGGGGCGTAGATTGTTTGCCCTTACAGTATAACGTTGCCCAGGGTGCACCACTTGGAGGTCAATCTACCACACCCCTTATTTGATTATATCAAATGAATATCATCTTATATTGAAGCTGTGCCTGAGATAGTGAACTTATTCTTAAAAGCACACAATCATTTTCTATCCCCCTTTTGGTGGCCATACTGTTTGTAATATTTGAAATAAATCATTTAATATATTTCCTTCTTTAAATTATACATCTTCCACATCCTGAGTTTAGTAAAGGGTGTTTCAATAAGAGTGCAAGATTTTAATTACGCGCCATGTTGTCATAATGTCACATTATTATGACGTGACAGATCGAAAGTTGACAGATGGGAGTTAGTAAACATGGAGCATTATACAGTAGAACAACGCGTCTTGATTGTCAAAATTATCATCATTATCAAAATGGTGAAAGTTTAGTTGCCACTATTCGTATAGTGCATCTAATATTCGGTCGAAATAATGTGCTTTATTCATCTACTGTGCAAAGACTAATTAAAAAATTCGAAAGTGCTGGTTCGGTTGGTGATGTGAAACATACGTTACGAGCTCATAGAGGTCGTTCAGAACAAGAGACGTCAATTCGTCATTAGGCACATGAATTGAACATTTTATCAGGCACTCTTCAGCGAATTCTCACTAAAGATTTACAGCTGCATGCCTACAAAATCCAACTGACTCAATAGTTTCTGTCAGTAGACCATGAACAGCGAAGAAAATTCACCAAACGGATCCTTGAGCAACCTACTGATTTTGTAAACAAAATCATTTTCAGTGATGAGGTCTATTTTTACCTCGATGGCTTCATTAATAGGCAAAACTGTCGCATTTGGGGCTTAGAAAATCCACGAATGATTGATCAGAAAGCATTGCATCCACAACGGGATACTGTATGGTGTGCATTATGGTCTGGAGGAATAATTGGACCATTTTTCTCCGAAAACGAAGAACGTAATGCAGTAACGGTGAATGGCGAAGGTTATCGTGCTATGATATGTAGCCGTCTTTTCAGTGACGTACGAACATTTTCTGGACAAACTTTTACATTTCGTTGATTTTCATATCTGCTAGCAAATTTGCGAAATCCTAGGCGCGGATTGTTTGATCCTAAGGCCAATAAAGCGTTTAAATTGTTTCCTTTAATCTTACGCGGTCTTCCGGAAACTGGTTTATGCCTCATATCCATGCCATTTTATATCTTTTTTGTCTCATATACAGCACTTTTTCCCAGTTCAGTCAATTGCACTAATATTTTAACTAATGAAATTTAAATAAGGTTTTTCTGATTTTCACAAATTTTTATTGTTAGGCTTAGAACAATCGTTTCGCTACCACAGTAGCATCAGCAGGCAGGTTTACATTTTGAATAACTAAGCTTGTTTCCGAAATCCGTTGCTATTTATATTACAGTAAGTACAATAAATTTTTATTGAGTAATGAAACCCAAAAAAGGATCTCTGAAAATTGCAGCTTATCTGAATATATTTAACAGAGGTGAGTTATTTGTACCTAATTGTTCGTTGAGTAATATTCCAATTTTATTGTGTTTATTTACCTCTAGAGATTCTAACAAATTTAAGGCATAACTTTTACTTTCTATATGTAAAATTTCAAAATCATGGTTGAAAGTATGTCCTGTTTCCAATAAATGGTTGAAATATGTAGAACTACTTTTATTATTGAGGAAACTATTTAAATATTCACAAATTCTATATCGAAAAGTTCTTCCAGTCTGTCCTATGTAAACTTTAGGGCAATCACCGCAGGTCAACTTATAAACCCCCGATTAATCATCTTTATGTGTACAGTTTTTATTATTTTTAATGAATTTACTCAAGTTTGAATTGGTTTTAAATGAAGATCTTAAATTATATTTATTTTTGAGGTATGTAGCAATTTTACTCAGAAATATTTTTAGTGTATTTTAGGGAAATGTATTTAAAATTTTCTTTTATATAAGTATATACCATATTTAAAGCTATTTTATCATTTTTATTCATCAAAATTTCGTCTATCAACTTAGGATCATAGTCATTATTGATAGCTATTTGTTCAATTATGTTAAGTTCTGAAATATAATTTTCTCGGTTCATGGGAATATTAACTAATCTATGAATCAAACAATTGAATGCTGATAATTTTTGATTCAAAGGATGGTTTATACCATTCTTTCTAGACGGACTATAAAATATCTGAAAATTGGCTTTGATGTATTTTCTGAAATATCAGGAATGCGTTTGTATAGAACTTCTTCTGCTTTATATGGTTTGAACGAATACTTGAATGAAAACAATGTATTATGCTATTTTTCAGAATTGCCAATAGAGAAAAATTGATTTAATGGAATCCTTGATTTGGATTCGATGCTCAGCGACTTTAGATCGAATTTAATTCCGCAAATCAGATTTCACATTTTCAATTTCGAGGAAATTATATCAAAGGAGAGCCAATACTAGAGTCGTTAATGTTCCTTCGAATTCCCTTGTTGAATTCGATAAACAATTGTTCCGTTTTCAATTGAAGCTTCCTGATCCTTTATGGGATCGACCCAAGGTGCGTATCTTGATACACGTCGGGAATGGCATTGTTGCCAACGATTACCCTTGGGCTTCCATTGTTGCCGTCGCATTGTGCCCTCCAAAATTGGATTCATTATGTCAGTCGTACAAGTTCAAAGGTCCCCATAACTCGAGATGAACCTTGAGACCAGCAGGGAATTGAATACTAGTGAATTTAGTTCAGATATATGTAGTCTGCAATGATCCCCCAGCTCAATTAATGAAGTTTTACACTTGTAATTGAGCACCTGTAGCTATGAAGACGATCTTATTAAAGGGGTTCGAATGTCAACCAGCAAAATCAGCAAATCATATAGTTCATTATTATATATTTTTATCATTTTTATGGTGATTTTTCAGTATCACATAATATATGATATGCTGAATTTAAATAAATTTGAAGAACAAAGGAAATGACTCTGATATGACCCGAAAGTATGCTAGACTTATCTTTAATTCATGCTTCTCTAGCAGCTCTTGTTGAGAATTTAATTAGTTTTTTAAGTCAATATTTTTAATCCTTTTTTTTTTCAATATAGAAAATTGATAAAAATTATCAAATAAAACACTTTGTAGGATACAAACAATTGTTTCATAACGATATTATAAAAACCAAATTCTTCTTCAAGAATCCACAACATAACTTGAAGAATTTCTCAGAAAATAACTCTCTTTAAAATGAACCCTTAAAATCTTTCCAAAAATATGGAGCGCATCTTCAAAAACAATCAATAAAAAATACAACATAACTGACGAATCTCGTGTTCTTTCACAAACTAAAATAGGTTTGTAATGATTTCTGAATAGTAAACCATACGCATTCTATGTTCGTCCACTGAAAATACACAAAGGTTGTAAAGTAGTTCTAAGAACTCATATACAAATAATACTGTGTGTATAAGTGAAAAACAGAAATATAATTATTGTAAATAAAAAAATAGAAGGGAGGTTTTTTACTTGATAGAACGCTTTTACAATTTCAAACATATTAATTCTGCTAATCTCACTACAAATTTTAATTTTATAAGAATATTTTCTCAAAAAATGTCTTTAAATTAAATGGAATAAATGTCTAAGAAAACACAGTTTCAATTCAGTAGACATATAGAATTAACACTCACTACACAGTATCAAAAGGAATAAAGGAATCCAAAATATTGAATAGAGTGAAACGTGTCTAACTATTGAATTAATATAAAATTGAATAAAACAAGTTACTTCGTAATACATTCATTAAATATCTTATGATACACATTTCGTTGGAGAAGCGCTGCTCTAAAATTGACAAATTTTAAATTTTACCAACTGAAATATAAGAATCAAAATAAAAAGTCGGCGGAGTGATTCAACACGTATTGCACATATAATCTAAATACAATGTTTTCCTTCAAATTATTATCCTGATACACCTAGATCTTTTGTGAAGATCCCTCAGAAGCTTTTTCAGCTTGTGCGAGTTAGAAGTTCAGTTGTGTTCTGGGTAGGCTTTCTTACTGCAATCTTGCGCCACTTGCCACTTGCACTGCTAATTTTTGACCAAACAGTTAAATAGTGGCAGACACCTGTCCAACTAGAAAATTTCTTTTCCACCTGAACAGGATTCGAACCCGGACCTCCCGGTCACGAGCCCGATGCTCTTCCGCTGAGCTGTCTACAGTCATATATATGTCCATATTTTGTTTTATTTGAAACTCTTCAGAAATATCCAATCTAAACTATGATAATTATATAAAACTTTTATCGCTACATGTTCCAAATTGAGAACAAATTAGAAATGATTTCCGACCTCATGGTTACAACCTAACATTATACATAACATAACATAGAGTTCCAACCACAGAGTCAGCCCATCTTCTCCCTATGAAAAAACAAGCATCTTCGCAATCCTGGCAGTTAATATAGACCCGATTTTTACATTAAATATAATTAATATTGAAGTGAAATTAATGTTATTATTTAAGGCTATTATTAACATTGAATTAAATTAAATAAAATGCTACATATCACCTTAAGTATATATTTTACGATATTTTTATGCCTTACGATACACGTTGTGTCAAAGAAGCACTGCGCTAAAGATGATAATTTTTTTAATTTTAGGAATGTGTATCATAAGGTATATAAATTTCGTGAGATATTTAAGAAAGGTATTACATAGGTATTTATTTCATTTAATTTTATATTAAAAAATATAGAATATAAATCAAAACTGTCAAATAAAATATTTCAAGGATAAAAACGTTTGTTTCATATATGTGCTATGAACACCAAATTCCTTTTCAAAAATGCACAACATAATCTCAAGAATTTTTTGAAGATAACTCTCTTCAAAAGAGCTTCTTCAAAAAAGTCTCCAAAAACATGCAGAATATCTACAATCGTTCCTTTGCTTAATGAACATTCTCAGAAGTCCCCCATATCTCTTTTAATGAATAAATTTCCTGTTAACATTTTAACATTTCAGCTCCTTCGCTATCTCTTCAGCCGATTTTTTACCCAAAAATGAAGTGATTGTAGCAAAATTTGTTTGCGAAAATGTTGCCATATTGCTAGCGCAATAAAAATCTTTTTCTTCTCTTCCAGATATTCATAGGACTCTGTTGTATATAAAAATTGTAAGAATTTTTCTAGTAACCTGATAGAATTAAGATTATTGGACTTTATGAATAGTGAATTGCAACTGGGACATTAAATTGTGGCTGACAAAAATTAACCGAAATTTTTTTGATGTTCACCAACATATTTCGTTCCATACGGAAAATTCAAGACGTTCATTCCATTGATATTTTCATAACAAAATCGAAGAGTTCTCATATTGCAAAACAACTCTTCGAAAATATTCGAATCGATATATTTTGCGCTCGTTCAGTTCTCTGAATTGATAGTTTTTACAAATGATATTATGCTCGGACAATATTTATACTAAACATCTACGTAAGGAACGAAAATATATTGGAAGCAATCCACTCTTAAAATATTATGTTGAATTCCCGAAAAACCAATTTCTTCCCAAACAACGCTCTCCAGCAAATTTTCACGAATATAAAGAAATACATCATCCCAACATCAAGAATCTGGAATCCACTTTCCCCATCTCCAAGCTTCGTCTCCACTTCGTAGCGAAATTCTGCCTTAAGCAGAGATGAAACGGTAAATTTTAATGATGTTCATTCGTCAAAACGCATTGTAACAGGGGTACCAACCGTCAGGAATCAGCTGACTGTGTTATTTGATCTGCAATTTTGTTTAAAGGAAAGGACTGGAGTCCTCTGGGAAATATTCTGCAACAATGCGCAATCCCGTCCTATTTAATATGAACATTGTATGGAATAAAGCGGGATTATTGTCTTCCTTTGACTTAACAGGGTCTTATGTTTCTGCAATCTCCTGGATACAAGGAGGAGTGGTGATTCGAGGATTCCCATATTGTAAACAAGCCCCAGCGGAGTTATTAAGGAGATTGTTTCACGCGTACCTAACTTAGGAAAAATTTACTTGGATAAACATCACGTCTCAGGTAATTCACAAAAAAGGTTTTCATATAATGCTATCTTGAGCAAAAACGGAAGATCACAATATCGAATACAAGCAACAAGTGCACAAATTTGCCTTAAATTTCTGATGCATTTGTTGTACAACTGGAATTAAATTCTCCAAAAAACGTGGCAAATGGGATCTAACTTCTTGTAATTATTTTCCTCGAAATGGTGAAACTGAATCTTCTGTCACAGGTTCCTTAATTTAACGATATACAGGTGTCCTAACAAAAAAGGAAAAAAGAAAACCCCTCCAGAACTCAGAAAGGAAGAATTTTCGAAAATTTAAAAAGAATAGGCCAATTTCTGTTTTGAGGGGGACAAATTTTCATTATGAGTTTGTTCCGAAAAAAACACCCCCATGAAGGTGGCATCAACCCTCAACATTTTTTGAATAGGAAAGAGATATTGAATTGTTTCAGCCGTTACTATTTGGTAGTTAATCATAATTAAAACAAATTGTAGAAATTACTATGTTTTACTACCAATAAAAATATATTTTACACATTTTCTTGTTACTCGAGTTTCGGGAAATGAACTATCCCATCATCAGACAACTGAAGACATAACAGTGGTACAGATGTATTCAAACAAGAGTGATAAATATTTTTAATATTCCAATAGATAACACCTAATAGTGGTACAGAGGTTTACAAGCGGAACGTGATAAAAACCCGGTTAAAAAAGAGGGACCTTCTAACAGATATCGGAATGTCGGCAATCGACAAAGGAGGTTATTAAACAGATGGTACCCAAATATCTCGACTAATTTTTTGGGGTTACAGAGCTCCGTACAGTTATTCATTATTTTTACGTTATTTTGTTGTACATCTTAAATATTTGGATTTACATAGCTCCATACAGTCATTTCATTTGAATCTACATGTAAAATTTTCCTAAGGTTTTCTTTTGTCGAAAGGAATTACTAATTTCTTAAGAATGAGTAGCAAAAGTGGAATTTTTGTTTACTTTTCATTAAATTAATTTTTTGTTCGTTGAAAAAGGTTTTAAACAGATGTTACTTTTTGAATATCTCAAATATTTTCGATTTACATAGCTCCGTACAGTCATTCATTATTTTTACATTATTTTTATTGTGAACCAATTTGAAAATTTCAACAAATTCTAGATAATCGAGTTTCTTCCCGTTTTAATTTTAAGATTATCTATTGTGGTGAAGGAATGACCGTTTTATAGACAATGAGTGGCAAAAGTAGAATTCTGTTTGTTTCTTTTTATGAAACTCATTTTATGTTGATTGAACCTCGCCTTGAAGGAACGTCCTGTTTGTCCTATATATTTATTACTGCACGTAGAACAAGATAACTCATAAACTCCTGATTTGTGTATGTTTGGAGTTTTAACGCAAAGGACACTACTCCAAACATAAACAAATCAGGATATGAATTATCTTATTCTACGTGCAGTAATAAATATATCGGACAAACAGGACGTTTCTTCAAGACGAGATTCAACGAACATAAAATGAGTTTCATAAAAAATAAACAGAAATCTACTTTTGCCACTCATTGTCTAGAAAACGGCCATTCCTTTCCCACAATAGATAATCTTAAAATTTTACATGTAGAATCAAAAGGGAACAAACTCGATTATCTAGAATCTGTTGAAATTTTCAAATTAGTTCACAATAACAATAATGTAAAAATAATGAATGGCTATACGGAGCTATGTAAATCGAAAATATTTGAGATATTTAAAAAGTAACATCTGTTTAAACCTTTTTTCAACGAACATAAAATTAATTCAATGAAAAGTAAACAAAAATTAAACTTTTGCCACTCATTCTCTAGAAATTAGTAATTCCTTTCGACAAAAGAAAATCTTAAGAAAATTTTACATGTAGATTCAAATGAAAAGAAAATTGATTATCAAAATTTTCAAATTCGTTCACAATAAGAATAATTTAAAAAATAAAGAATGACTGTATGGAGCTATATAAATCCAAATATTTGAGATGGTCAGCAAAATAACGTAAAAATAATGAATAACTGTATGGAGCTATGTAACCCCAAAAAATTATTTGAGATATTTGGGTACCATCTGTTTAATAACCTCCTTTGTCGATTGCCGACATTCCGATATCTGTTAGAAGGCCCCTCTTTTTTAACCGGGTTTTTATCACTTTCCGCTTGTAAACCTCTGTACCACTATTAGGTGTTATCTATTGAAATATTTAAAATATTTATCACTCTTGTTTGAATACATCTGTACCACTGTTATGTCTTCAGTTGTCTGATGATGGGATAGTTCATTTCTTGAAACTCGAGTCACAAGAAAATGCGTAAAATATATTTTTATTGGTAGTAAAACATAGTAATTTCTACAATTTGTTTTTATTAGGAAAGAGATGTCAAGTGTTAGGTAGTTTGAAAGTTGGTAGTTGAAAGATGGCTTTCAAATCTTTTTGCATTTACATTTTGGCTCTCTTCGAACGTTTCCAATATTTTTCTTTATTTTCCGAAATTGTTCCAACCTGAAATTAAAATGTCAAAGAATAATTTGAATTCATACTCCATTGTATATGTTGGGGTGCTAAATCATTTAGATGTTTTGAAGGCGTACGTACTCATCGTTGATTTACGCAATCCCATTTGCAAACAAAGTTCGCTTTGCTCCACACCTTGTTGCAGTTTTTTGATGATATCGTAATTACTTCTCCAAGTAAGAGCTTTACGCGTTTTCTTTGAAATTATATCACTCATGTTTGCATTATCTCCAATGAGCATTAATAACGACACAAGCACTATATACCGCTTACTATGTTAAATAAAGATTTGTTCGTTATAACCGAAATATATTTAGAATACGCATATCAAAAAAAGTTCGTTTTAGCCGAAAGTTCGTAATAAAGAGGTTTGTTATTTGCGAAAAAACTAACACATGTTTAATGACTTCATTTCATTTCCTAAAAATTGGTTTGTTGTAAACGGAAGGTCGCTGAAAACGAAGCCGTTATAAGCGGACATTACTGTATTTTAAAAAATTTCCTTGCTCATTAAATACAAAAGAAGATACTAGACTATTTATCTGTCGGTATCTAATTATTGCAATACGAAAATATTGAATGTGCGAAATTATAACATCATTCACAACAATAGACTTTTAGATGAGTCTAATACATAATATATAAACAAAATTTACAGTTAACTTACATCGTGAAACGAGGACTTACAGCTCGGGACGAGCGGAGTTGAGACGATGGACACAGGTAGATGATAGTACCGTGATAACGATTAAGACTATTGGTAGACTTATATCGCTGGTACCTGGTCTCGTTACATAGAAAATTCATATAAATTTACAATAAATATTCTAGAGGACAATGGACCCTTTCTAAATGATGGTCGCAACACAATGTTCTGCCACTAACCAGTTAATATGCGTTTGCTTTCTAACACCAAAGTGGCGCTAATATAGCTCTTTCAAAAATATGCCTTGAAATATTGAAGGTATTCAATATAATATATTTTCCTCTCTTGATTAGAAAGACGAAATTTCATTTTAAAGTCAAATCGAAGAGCGATCTGTTGACTAGTTTGTTGAAAAGATATTCAATCAGTCTAATTAGTACATTCTCATATAACAAGTGAAAGAATTATTTGGCACAAAGTTTATTCTCCAAACACGTAACTTCTATATGAGTAACGATTACCTTATAACGTTCAACCTAGTTCATTCGCCATTTTGCAACCGCATTCCCCATTTCTTATTTATATTGATATATATGGGTTTATATTTATATTGCCCATTTCAAGGGGCAAAATTGCTCTAGCTTTATTGTATATGCTATTAAATCTATTTTTTCATTCGAGGAATTATGCATCTTTATATTAAATAATAATATAAATGTTTGAAATTACATCACGCTTTCTTTCAAGAAAAAAAAAATTATCACTACAAAGATGAAATAGCATTTCAATCTCACAGAGTCGAAATCAAAGGACAACTTGATAATCAAAGTTATATTCACAGCAGAATCAGATCAAATCAGTCAGTTGTATTCATGAACTTAAATTATGATTTGCCGATGAAGGACGTCCGTACTAATAGATAATTATGTATATATTAGTAGTTACATTTAATGGTCAATGAAAACACTTTTGTTTCATTTTATTCGGAATTTGAGTAGTTTTATCCATACCTTTCTGATCATTACGTTTTTATGATTTATGTAGTATCCTTTATATTTCTTGACTACTTGGATCATTCGCATATATATAGATATATATATATATATATATATATATATATATATATATATATATATATATATATATTATATGATTTAAATTTTAGCTTTTAATTTCAAATTGAAGGTTTCACCATATGAACTTCAAATTCATCATTTTATAAAAATGTATATAAGACAGTAATTTATTTCCACAAAAACGTTTGTACTACTACAACAATTGTTTCACCACGATGTGGCTTCTTCAGGTATTACATTGTACTGTCTGATGGTATTCAGTGTAACCGAGTTTAAATACATTGTTAGGTACGTGACCAACTAATGGAAGCACAAGTCATAAACACTCGAGGTGTTTATTGGAGTTTGCCCCTAAAATTGCCATTAAGGAAAGATATTCAGTAATGGAGACTTATCATCATCTGTTTGTTCATTCAAAAAAGAAAAAAGAATTTTACGGGCATTATACCTGTTGATTTCAAGAAATTCTGAAAGTGTAAGTCTAGAACTTTTGCTTTCAACGTGGATAATTTCATAATTATTATTGAAATTATGCCTTAATTCCTTAAGATGATTAGCATATGTCGAATGTACAGTATTGGTTATATAACCCCTTTGGTGTTCTTGGTCACGTTTCTTGAATGATTTACCAGTCTGGCCAATGTATACTAAAGGGCAATCTCTGCAAGTCAACTTGTAGTCTCCGGATTTATTTTCTTTATTTGTTTGATCTTTATTGTTTTTTATGTAGGTACTGAGGTTATTAATTGTGTTAAAAGCCGCGTCATAAATGAAACAACTTTTGAAATATTTAGCAATATTTTCAGATAATCCATTGACATAAGATAGCGAACAATATTTCTGTGTTTTGTCCTCTTTTATGATTGGGTACACGAGATTTAATGCCATTTTCTTTTGTTTATTGAATACCATTTTGTCGGTATCCAATAAACAAAAGGAAATGGCATTAAATTCCGTAATAAAATAGAAGAAGGCTCTTTACTTGATAGAAGGGATATAAAAAAATTTGAATACTGAAACAGATTTAATCTATCAGTCATCTACAATTTTAATTGAAAAAAAAATTTTATTCAAAAAACGTATAGAACTAAATTAATGTCTACATAAGCACCGCTCATATTTGATAGACGTATACAATCGAAACTCAATAAACAATATCAATTGGAATAAATAAACAAATATGAATTGTCAATTAAAATTAATAAATAAATATTTGAAGGAGACAAAATTTGGTTCTGATCCTTTCCATTATGAACACCTATTCCTTTTCAAAAACATAAAACACAATATAAGGACTTCTCAAAAAATATAATTCATTTGAAATATTCAATATATTCAAATAAGTTAATTCAAAAATTTCTCAAAACATCAGCCCTAAATCAAATTTAAAAAATCAAAATCAACTAACAATCAGTACAAATTTTGTTTCTGATCTTATCATTCTGAATACCAATTACTTTTCAAAAACATAAAGCACAACTGGAGGACTTCTCAAAAGATATAATTTATTTGAAATATTCAATGTATTTAACCATCAGTATATCTTACCTCAGAGTAGTAACCGGATAATTGCTTAAACAGCTGACATCTAACTTTAAAAATCAAGATATTCTATGTTGATTTTTAAAGTTAGTCTGTTGAAACAAATCAAGATATTCTATGTTGATTTTTAAAGTTAGTCTGTTTAAGCAATTATCCGGTTACCACTCTGAGGTAAGATACACCGATGGTTAAATACATTGAATATTTCAAATAAATTATATTTTTTGAGAAGTCCTCCAGTTGTGCTTTATGTTTTTGAAAAGTAATTGGTATTCAGAATGATAAGATCAGAAACAAAATTTGGTCTCCTTCAAATATTCATTTATTAATTTTAATTGATAATTCATATGATGGTTAAGTTAAGTTGGTTTATTTATTCCAATTGATATTGTATATTGAGTTTCAATTGTATACGTCTATTAAATATAAGCGGTGCTTATGTAGACATTAATTTAATTCTTATAATTTTTTGAATACAAATTTTTTTGAAATTAAAATTGTAGAAGACTGACAGACTAAATCTGTTGTGGTATCCAAATTCCGTAAAAACGACTGAAACGATAAACTATTGTATAATCAATGAGAAACGAAAAAAATTCAACAAATCAAAATCTTTTGATGAATTTAATGAATGCTAGGATAAAGTCATTATATGCATGTGACATTCAGATTTCATTTTACACCCTATATTTCATATTTGTTTCTATAAATTTTCACTTTGTGTGATATCTTTGGAGACTTGATGATGGATAAAAATTTCATAATATCAAATATCTTCGCTTTGAAGCATAGATATTCAAAAACACACATATTCAGCGAACCAGTTGAAAGATTTTTTCCATAAAGAAACATGCAAGAAAAAACATTCTTGGAACTGATCAATTAACAACACCTACATATTCCGTAACATACGGTTACGAACAACCAATCTAGTTTGTAAAAGTAATCACTTATCTCAGGGATGTGCTCAAGATTTTGTTTGCTTGTCGAGAAGTGGCAGGAAAATTACGTAATGAACCAACCATTCCATTAAATAAATGGAAGCGAAGAAATAAATACAAGTCCCCTAGGACTTAAGGAATATTTCTCAGGCATTGCCTTCTAGGGCACAGAACTCGACAGCTCAGAAAAGACACATAACACCCTCCTGCACTCTAATTAGCGTATGAAACTGACTGTTTGATACGAGTAGCTTGATAATAATAGCGCTTATTGAAATGAATGAAAAGCACTTCACGCCAAATAATATTTTGTTAATACATATGTTCCAGGTTTAATACATTCAGTAATTAACTAATGAGCGGGTAGATCTATCCGCCGGTTGATTAATAAATCAAAAGATCAATGGAAACAGTAGATTATTTCAATAGGTAGATACATCTAGGGAGTAGATCCCTCAAGCGCATTTATTCGTCTAGCTGGTTGATCTAATAGAAATCATCTAGGGTACATTATCGACTTTGCTCTACTTGGTTCTTCCACATTCGTTACATCTCAGCTAACTAATTTATCTCCAAAGATCTCTTAATTTCAAATGAACGAAACACTTGTATATGTAGATTCAAATTTTAATTACGAAGTATTCTGATTATTATGATTTCGGACTTCTATTGCCTGAATTATTTCGGTATACAAAAAACTTGAAACAGAATCTTCAAAGATAAAATGCGAAATGGAATACAAAACAATACATATAATATATTCTAAGATGTAAACAATTATTAAGACGAGTAAGGGTTCCAAAATTACAAAATATTGAAATATATATGTGAACAATTATTACTGATTGAGTGTAATTGTAGAAATAGGTTGAATTGAATTATTTTTCAATTTTTATTAAATTTTTTTTTAGAAGCATTTATTATTATTCTTTTGATTTATTGAAAATACTAAAAATATTGCTCAGGTAAGTTCGTAACAGAGGTTGTCAAAAAAGGAATTGTATTGTGTGTTTCACGACGTTTCGGTCAATGAGGAATCTCTGATCGTTTTCAAGTGAATATTGGACTGAATATTATAGGATTTCAAGTAGAATAGACCAAAGAGAAACAGAATTCATGTATAAATGAACAATTGGTCGTTTATTTATCCATGAAGATGATAGACAGCGGTCGTCTATCAATACTATAATAGGTCTATATATTCCATATACGTTACTAATAATATAGTTACATAGCAATGGGAAAATTGCAATGAGACGATTCATGTTTTGTTTTTTTTAGTGGAGTGAAATTGATGACTATCATAAAACGGGGTACAAGAAAAATGTTTTTTGCTCTCCATTTTGGATATTTCGAAAATATTGAAATGGAATTATCTTAAAATCATCATATATTGCGCGTTTTTTCTGCGCCTGACGTAGCAGAATCTGCTCTAAAAAAATATACTTCCAATCCAATTAAAGTTGTAACAACCAGAGAATTCGGCAGGAATAAATTCCATGGTTTATTTATATTATCAGATGTATAACGAAGACATATTCAAGATTTTAAGATTTCGGACTTCCATTGCCTGAATTATTTCGGTATACAATGTTCCTTAATGCTGTGAAAAACTTGAAACAGTGTCTTTAAAGATGAAAATATTACAGAAATGCTAAATGTAATACAACAAAATACACATAATGTATTCTAAGATGTAAAAAGTCATTAAAATAAAAAATGGTTACAAAACTACGAAATGGCACACAAATTGTTGAAATATATCCTAAGTGTGATTGAAGAAATAGTTACATTTAAATTATTTTCAGTTTTTATTATGAATGTTCTTATAATTTTCTCTTATTTTCCTAATTTATTCAGGTAAGTTTGTAACAGAGGTTGTCGAAAAAAAAAATTGTATTTTGTGTTTCACGACGTTTCGGTCAGTAAGGAATCTGACCGTTTTAAAGTGAATATTTTAGAGTAAAATTTTTGCAAACTAACGTTTTAAGTTTTATTTGCATTGACTCAGTTTTAATATCAATCAGTTCTCATGTCAACGCACTGTTCAGTTTATGATATATTTTTAAAATTGTATACTCGTTTCAACATACATATATGATCAGAATCTACGAATATTATGAATACTAGGAAATTAGCACTTTGAATTTCAAAGAGAGTTGTTTGGAGAATTTTTCAATAAAAATTATACCTTGCGGAACAGAATAATTTCCTTTAATTTCTTTCTTCAAAACGAAAAATATTGCTCACATTTTTAAACAAATGTTTGTAATACTTAGCTGATTCTCATCTTGTCAATCGATACCGCCTCTTGCAGAGTCTTAATCAGCTTTATTTAAGGCATAATTTCACTTTTTGTTATTCTGTTTCATTATGTCCAGTTATGAGTTGGTTATTGTATGAATCCCAACGATTTAAGCTACTTATTTTGTGCTATAATATATGTTTTAAATGACTTTAAATTCTGAACTTTCTATTATAACTTCTTCAATATATATTGAAACTATATACAAAAACTATCAAATTGATATCCTTATATACAGGGTGTTTCACGAATGATTGTACAGGCGTGCAGGGTAGATGTAGGACATTTTGGTTAGTCTGAATCAGTGCTCGAAATATGAAACTATATTCGTTTAAGAGTTAGATGATCTGTTATGTATTTTATCAAAAATTTTCATTCGGCTTCATGGATCTTCATGAATCCTTGAAGGAATAAGTATAGGCCAAGGCCAAATATTTCCCCATAATGACTTATCGATAGTACAGGTCTGGACTGAGAAAATTACATTATTTATCCCACATCTTGTAAAACACCCTGTGCATCCAATTTTAAAAAAGCGAAATCCTCATCAGAATCTACAATAAATTCCCTTTCAAACAAGCCTATTAGGATCAATGCCACACTTCGCATGATCATTTTATGAACAATTGAATATTAGGAATTTTCAATTTATAGTAAACACGCACCTGTGAATCTACGAATAATGCGTCTATTCACATTGAATCGATTGAAATTCTCAGTAACATGACTTAGGTATTGTTCTGCATCTTATTCCATCCCATACATGAATGTAGGGGCAACATCAAATATTTTTTGCAAAACTAAATTTAACCGAAAACTCGAATTAACATTGAACATTTATTGGACTATTATAAAATGGACTTGATATTAAAAAAATAAAATGTGTGGAACTGAAAACAATTGACAATCAATAAGAGAAAAGATTATAACTTGTTTTCGAAAATACCCCCTCTCTCTTCTAAACATTTTCTCTTGTGATCAGCTTTCTTCAAAATTTCCGGTCGATTTCGTATTGCTTCACAAGCAGCTTGAATACGATTAATCAGATGCTCCGTGTCTATGATTTCTTCAGAGTAAACTTCATTTTTTAAGTTGTTCGAATGTTTGGTGGTTAGGAATTGGACGATCTGGATATAGCCTTCGATATTTCCTAGCAGCTTCGCGACCATTTCACTTACAAAATCCATAAACTAACAACATATCAGTATACTTAGTACTCGTAAATGACGGCATTTCGATAATTCTCTTAATGAAAATTTTATGAAAACACAACAATCTACCACTTGCGTATATTTTTATTTCAATAATTACCCGACAATAGTTTGAAATGTCAAAATTCTTAGCATGAGCCATTTAGATTTTGAAATGGGTTGAATTCAGAGTAAGATTCAGATCGATTCAAGCAGCATTTGAGAAGATAAACAGTGGACCAGGAAGAAAGGCTAATGAAAGCTGCAGAATATTCAATACAAGAGCTAGCAGGTGTCAAAAAGAAATAGGGAAATTTTCGAGAACAAATCACATACGAAAATTAATGGAGGAAGGGGTATAAAAGAATTTATTTGCGAAAGTGTAAATAAGATGTCGAAAAGTATTTCGTTTTGTATGCTTGTGTCTATGAATCGAAAATTCCAGATATTCAATAGCTCATAAAATATTGATGCGAAGTGTGCCATTATTTCAAATTAGCTTGTTTGAAATAGTATTCATTGTAAATTCTGAAGATAATTTCACTTTTCGAAGATTCGATGTACAGGGTGTTTCACAAGATGTGGGATAAAAAATATAATTTTCTCAGTCCGGACTTAAGTTATCGACAAGTAATTAGTTGCAAATATTAGGCATTGGCCTATACTCATTCCCTCAAAATTTTCAAGAAAATCAATGCAGGCATTCAAGAGTTATGCCGATTCAAAGTTTTTGATAAAATACATAAAACCTTCTGTATCTCTTGAACTAATATAGTTAGGACATATGTCGAGCACTGATTCAGACTCACCAAAATGTCCTGCATCTGCCCTGAAAGCCTGTACAATCATTCGTGAAACACCCTGTATAATCAAAATAAAATATTTTTTGATGTCTCGAAAATAATCTTTTTAAATCTCGACATACAATGGATACAACTAGTAATGAAACAAAACATCATTTAAATGTCCAGCACGGAAACGCTGGAGTCGTTGAACCCAATTTTTCATGACTCTTTCATACAAATCAGGTCATATGTTAGCAAATACTCGTTAAATGATCGAAATTTGCTGGATGATTCCTGTAAACCATTGACTTAATGTAACGCCAAAGAAAGAGGTGCAATGAAGTTAAATCGCAGAAACGAGGCGGATAATTTATCGGTCCATCATTTCCGATTTTTTTTAACACCAATTACTGAATACACGACGCTAGAAATGACCTGTTGCTGTGAGTTCTTGGGTTAAAACAATTTTGTATGGATGTCAACTAAGTTTTTTCCGTAAAATTTGCCACAAAGACGTCTGGGAGATGCCTACTTCTTGTGAACATCGAGAAATCGATGTGTCTTTACGAACACTTCAACGTACGGCAGCGATATTCTCCTCATTTCTTGCATTTCTATGTCTCAATGGGACTGTAACGTCATGAAGTAAAATTTGTTTCAAACTTCTCCAATAAACGTTCAACCTTTCTTTTATCCGGATGACAATAACGATCATAAATTTGAGTTAAGGTTCGTAAAGTTACAGAAACAGATCGCGATTTTTCATAATAAATTTGGATTGTTTCTACACGTCGTTCGAATGTGTACCTTTCCATGACTAAACGGTAGACATTAGCAAATACAACAACAGTCAATTTCACAAATAAACAGTGGCTGCCATGCGTAATGTCAATTCAAAAATGAGGCGTTCTCATTGAAAGACCTTTATCTGCTGATGCTAACATTATAGTTCCTGTCGGTTTGAACTACCATGATATATTTTAATGTGCCATTAAATGTTCAACTGCAATGAGCTACTGCTTCTTTTTTCTTTAGTACTTAGAAATATGCGAGGTGTTGGAAAAATGTCTGTTTAGTCATTTATAAATTTTACTATTCAATAGATGTAATTAAATGATCGTACGTATCTTTGAAACTAAACAACCAAAAATACTAAATTCCCGTAGTAACTTTGTTATTTTATTATATAATATCGTATAGTTTATTCATGAATATTGCCAAAAAGAATGTTTTGAAATGAGATTTTTCAGAACCGCGGTAATCTTTCATCAAGAATGAAAGAATAACAGTTGCAAAACGTTCCACAAACACGTTATCTGCAGAGAAATTGAGATATCTGGAGTGACTTAGCAACTGAGTAAACTGCTTCTACAGGCATAGGCATCGACCAAATCAGATGAATGATGTTTGTGTATAGAACGTCATTACAAACACCTTGAACACCGTGAATTAACTGTGTCGGATTATGGTAGGTGACTGGTAATTAGATGGTCACTTTCAAACCATATACTACACATGTCGTATAGGATAACAATCCGGTGTTATCATACCTGTTGAGACGTGCTGTAAATGAGCGCACGGAGAACCATCTACATAAGGAGGTAGAATGGGTTGTCTTACAACCCAGCAACAAAATGCGCAGCTCTCATACTTGCTCGAATAAAAAGAAGTCGTGAATGGCTACTAGGGGCAAACCTCCAAATTATAACATGAACACTCAAATTACATCGCTCTCCATGACAGTTTCTTATCCTTCTACGACCATTCTGCATAACTAGACAATATCGCAATACGTAGCTTAAGACATATTATGTCCTTTTGTTCCTGTGGGATAATTATCTACACCAGTTTAAATGGTAACGACGACTTTTCACAGTCAAAGAAAGAATTAATCTGGGACATATAAGCAGTCATACCTTCTTCTTCAAACCAACGATCACCCATTTGATTCATAGTAGCAAAACGCCTAGATGAGATTTGATTAACTGTGGTCGTTTGGCTCATTGACCAATAAGGTCTTTCATGAGTTACCATACTACTTAGTTTTTCTCAGAAAGGTTATTACCTCTGCAAAGTCGATTATTTTACTGCTAGATTTGACTCTTACCATATACTGGTTGGCATGAGAGTGATGCTACCTTGTAGAGTAGTTTGCACCAGCGCTTTGCATTGGTAGAGTATGTATTCGGTGGTTTCAGTTGCCGATTCACTTAACCTATAGATAAAAATGTTTTCTTCACCCAACTTGCGTACGTGATATCTCACAGCTTAGTGACCAATGAGAAGCCCTTTAGGCAGCCTGAGCTCGTTCTATGACTGCAGTAGGACTAAGCATTCTTCTAAGAGGGGGCAATTTGCACCTTGGCTTGTCGATGATCTGTGATCTGATGTGCTAATCCAGTGAGAATATTTCGCTCTATTTTCTAACTGATCAGCTAGTGCCTTAATTAGTTTGGGTGATACCCACCAAGAGGGGTCCGGCCTGATAAAGGGGGTATTTGCTCCCCTTTTTGGCGATTGTGTAAGTACTATCATTTCTCTGAATGCCATGGCGAGCTGGTACCTAAATAAGGCCAAGTTTGTTGCTTTTTGATAGTGATATGATATTTGTTTTACAGCTTCAGATAGGTCTTGACGTACACTCACCGTCAGTCTGTTGCTTCAATGCGAATCTATTTGAAGCAAATCCTAGTTTTTTTGCACTACCTGACGAAACAGACTTGGGCATATCTCTCTGTTAACAGAATTTCAGTTTGAAGCGTTATTTGAGGTTTTCCAAAAGGTAATGAGTCTTCTATACTTGGGACCATTTATAACGGTTGGCTCACATAAAGGAGACCAACAAGAGACAGGTGAGAGTGACATCTTTTGATTACAAATTCGTTATTGTCGATCGACCTCTAGGTGGCATGGCAACCCCTTCAAGAATCTTATATGGTAAAAGGGTTTGAGTGACACGTCGTTCCGAAGGTTTTCAATTTTATTCATGAATATACAAAAAACTATGTTTTTGGGTAAAACAACTCGTTGGAAGTAACTAGTGAAATGCATTACATGGTCAGATTTTAATGAATACAATGTTGAAATTACCTAGCTTTTATTTATAAACAGAAAAAGTATATTTATTCAATATTTTCTCTCACATTCTGTAACAATTCAGATATTATTTCATTTCGTACTAGCACTATTAGATATTATTTCAATTTAGAAATAAACAATTTACACATCTTATTAATAATCAAAAACTGGCATATTAATGCCCTTCACCCATCATTTTCAAAGAAATTAAAAAAAAAGAAAAAATTTGTAGCTTACTCATGAATTGAATCGCAAAGCCCTCGATTCTATTACTATTTAAGATTCTTGAAGGAGTAACTATCTCGCTTAGGAGATGATCATAATATCATGAAAGTGCAATCAAAAACTGTTATCCCAAATAAATATTGACTTGTCTCCGGAAAAACTCATAATTACGGCTGGACTGTTTTGTTTGGGCCACTCGGTATGCCTTTGGATGCTCCTTACTCCCTTAGGTACCCACTATTCTAGTGGGTAACATATTAGATGATTCGTCCAAAATTGATCTAACATTTCCATGCCTTCTTGGCGGACACTTATGATTACTTCATAGTTGGCATCAAAGTCATATTCAACTGGCATAGAATTCTTCCAGGAACGAGAGAAGTTCAATCCTTAGTTATTCAAAAATGCTTATACGTTCCCTTCTAGCACTATATGTTCAATTCTGAGGGCACTAATCCTTTTTACATATATATGTGCAGTGCGTTAAGATAAAATTGTTAACGATAAAACGTTGACATTGTTTTCATAGTATGCTTCACACATACTTAAATGAATAAGTTTTCAGATACTGAATTGTTTCAGCCGCTATTATTTGGTAGTTGATCATAATTAAAACAAATTGTAGAAATTACTATGTTTTACTACCAATAAAAATATATTTTACATTTCCCGAAACGTGAGTCACAAGAAAGTGTGTAAAATATATTTTTATTGGTAGAAAAACATAGTAATTTCTACAATTTGTTTTAATTGAATAAGTTCTGTTGCCGTGCTAAAGCAGCAAAAATGCATGCTTCATAGCTTTATGGCTACTCATCAGTGCATTGGTCTAATGCCAACGAATGCAACACAGCCACGCTCCTATATTCGTCCTATATAGCGACTCTACTGTTTTTTCTAACAACAGCGCCATCTAATGCACGCGAATACAGGCACGCAGCATACAACCCAGGCTAAACCAAGAAGGGAACTGTACTGAGTAGCCAAAAGCTATAAAACATGCATGTCTGATGCCTTAGCCTGGCGATCAACAAAACCGATTCTGCTTTATTTCAGTATCGAACTTTAATTCAGTTTCGAACTTTAATTCAGTTTAAGTTGCACTGTCCAATTCAAAAAACTTCCTATTTAACATCGTCAAATTTGTATATTCGTAATAAATATCCGCCGATTCAATCGATTCATCTGAATAAAAATTTGACTGTGTTGCATCGGGCTATTCTAAGCGCCTATTTGTAGATCAAGGTAATTAAAGTACCTATTAATAGGGAAATAATAAACGTTTCTCTGGGATTCTACTACATTTATTACCGAATTAATATTCCTCTCTGAAGTTTCATTGAAATCACTGCAATTTCCGTGAGAAAACTGAATAAATTATATTTTCATTCTACAATAACTCCAACAAACACATCCAGACTTAACACAGGCTGACCATAATTCCAACTGTTGCGGAATTTTAACCATGCTAAGGCCATCACGTATGCATAATGTCCGAAAAATAATTTGGGGTAGGTGTTGGGAGCGAATAATATTTTTGGGGGGAATTTAAATTAAACTTTCCTGTATCTGCGAAGGTCGAGCTGGCTGAGCAGATTCATTGCGTGCCTTATTATCTTTGGTCCTTCGTCACGGATGGACCTTGGGGATCGTGAGGGTATTTTGGGATTAAATACCGGCAGGTCCTGTATTAAGGTGTTCAAGTTTTCTGGTAGGTAAAATTCAGTGGATTTTACATGTTGATGTGTAAGAAACAAAGGGAAGGAAGGTTGTTAGAAGATTTGAATGAAGTGGATGTAGTGTTATTTATTGAGAGCTCGTCCAAATATTGCAGTCACATTGTTTGCATTTTTATATTTGAGCCGATTGTGTGCACAATAACTTCGGAAAAAATTATTTCAATGCCTTGAAATCTTTAAGATAGATTTGAAGATAAAACGAAAAGAATTCATTCGTCTCAATTTTCACACATATGTCGGATGTTTTTTTAGAGTTATAGAACTTCAAATTGAAATAAAACACATTTGAGTCAAGATTGAGGCCAAATTTTTTTCCTTCAAGAGATAATTTTATGACATTCATGTTTTGAAAATAATTTCCAGCATATGTCCACCACGACCGGCTCTGAGGAACCGCATTGCACCATACCAGTTTTGGACCACTTTTTCAAGTAATCCAGACCTTATTTCATCAATAAATCGAGTTATGTTGGCTTCCAAAGCGTCCATTGTTTTTGGTTTATCAGCATAAACCAATGACTTGACATAACTCCAAAGAAAATAATCCAATGGAGTCATGTCGCATGATCTTGGAGGCCAATTAATTGGAATTTCTGGAAACAATGTTATCACCAAATCTTTCTTTCAATAAATCCATCTTGTTGAAACCAAAACACTTTTGGGTCGATACCATTTAACTTATGGAACAAATGATCAATGATCATCGATCTGTAACGAGCACTATTCACTGTAACATTAGCTCCAGCATCGTTTTTAAAGAAATATGGACCGATCATGCCTCCAGCGTGAAAGGCACACCATACAGTGCATTTTTCAGGATCCAATAGAAACTGCAGAACTTCTTGAGGATTGTTTGCCTCCATATACGGCAATTTTGCTTGTTTACATAGCCGTTCAACCAGAAATGAGCTTCATCTCTGAACACAATTTTACGATAAAAAAGTGTATCAACTTCAAGCTGTTCTAGGGCCCAATCAGCAAACAAACGACGCTTATTAAGGTCAAAAGTGGCTTTAGTTCTTGAACCAGTTGGATCTTGTATGGGTGTGGACCAAGATATTTAAACAAAATTTTTCACAGAGTCCAACTTGTTGTGAACGTCGACGAATAGACAAATCTGAATCATAATTAACACTATGACTTACAGTAGTGATATTTTCTTCTGTACGTACAGTTCTTTGTCTTGTTGTTGTTGCATCGAGTAGAGAAAATGTTGTCCGAAATCTATCGATAGTTTGATGAATATGCTGCTCTGATGGACGATTATGTAAACCATAAATTTCACGAAGTGTCCTATAAGTTTGTCGAATAGAATTAAATTACAGGTAACGATTATTCTCGTTGTATTTCTAATTAATGAAGGCTTTCAAATTATCACCGATACAAAAATAAATGAAAACTCGTTTCGAGGTTGTTATTGGCAAGATATCAATTATTAAAACTTCTTTATAAATTATCAGCTCTAAAAATTATTGATTAAAAATGTTAACAAATAATATAATAGTATATCGTTTCCATAATTCAACTAAATATTCAAAGTGCAATTTCATTACTTTAGAGGCAATGGCAAATTCTTCTTGAACATTTTCGAGAATTTCCGACGTGATATTCCAGCATGCTTCATTTGTTTAATGTTGCAAATACTCTTGTATGAATATATTTTACTCCTTGTAGTATATCAGACGTAATATAATTTGTTAACAAAATTATGTACATATCTCACGTAAAGTTTATTTCAATTTGAACGGTTTTAAAGTGATTTAGCTTCTTTCAAAACATGATCTATTCTTTATTTAAATATTTTAATATTAACAGATATATTCTGTTAGCTTTCTACATATTTGATTTCAAAAAATTATATTTAATATTATAACTTCAGGAATTGAATTAACGTCATGTAAGTACTATTTATATCAAACGACATATAAAATAATCATTCATTATAAGAGATCCAAATGATATAACAAAATCCAATAAATAGAAAAGAATATATAGAATTGTTAACAACAATTCTATAAATTAAATATTTTGAGTAGACAAAATTTTGTTTCTGCTCATCCCTCTTATTGAAACGGATATTTTTCAAAAATGTTTAACATAATCTTTAGAATTTCATCATAAAACTATATTACTTAGAATATTCAATATTATTGGATATCTACCTAGGTTACTTTTTAGAAAATCTCAAGATATGTAAAAAAATTACTAGAAAAAAAGTTTTTAGAGAGACTTTGCTTCGTAAATACTCAATCATATTCATATTCAATAAATTATAACATCAATCAACAAAAAATATTTATTTACCTTCAACAATTCAGAAAGCAACTTGGAAAATGAATACTGAACATTTAAATGGAGTGTAATGTTGACTCGAAATAAAATAGTTCTGTGGTTTACCATTGATCTCAAAGATTGAAAGGCAATTTAAGGTCCTCTGTTATAGTACAAGAACCATCTGTATAAAGAATGTGAAGGAAACCAAATAAATATATATTATGAATAAAATAAAATGGAGGTTTATACTTGATAGAAGGTATATAAAATAATTTAAATATTTTAATATTTACAGACACATTCTGTTTTGTTAACAATTTATATTTATTGGATTTTGTTATCTCATAATGTCTTATAATAAATGTTTATTTTATGTCGTTTGTTATAAGTAGTACTTATATGACATTAATTTAATTCCTGAAGTTATAATATTCAATATAATTTTTTACAATAAAATATGTAGAAGGCTAACAGAATATATCTGTATATATTAAAGTATTCAAATAATTCGATATACCTTCTATCAAGTATGAACCTCCATTATTTTTATAATCTATTCGTTTTTTTAAAGTGTACACCATTTCGTAAGAATACCTTTCAGAGAATACGTTTTAGTATGGAATATGTTCATTGGCTCACAAATCCGATATCTTTTATCACCATTCGGTGTTAAATCATAAAAGAGGTGAATTAAAATTTTCAACATACAATTTCGATGATGACACAAAAAGGCCTTTTTACAATTTAAAAATTTTGCTTAATTTAGCAGGTTAAACCTAATGATGAGGGCTCCGAATGAACAAAATTCTTATACTTTCCTCAGCATCATTCATGAAGTTATTTATTTGGTCCAAAATGAATTTCTAATCGCAATAATCTTACCACACATTCAAATGAAGCAATAGATTATCATTTTAAAGATAGGCCAATAACAATTTTTTGTGGTTTGCCAATATTTTTTGACATTGTCAAATGTTTCTTCAATTACACTGTCCGAGAAGATTTTTGTAACACAAAGCAGATCTCAATTTTTTAATGGAAATACCCTTCTACTAATAGGAAACATATTCCTGATGCCCAAACACGAATCACTTTTCAATAGCTAAATAAGACCATTTTAAATTAACAAGTAGTAAATTTTTTGAGGAGGCGGTTAAAATGGATGCATTCTGTAACAAGGAAAGTACCTAAACTGAACTATTTACAATATAATACATGAAATTAAGAATGAGAATCAGTCTTCTGTTTAGTTTCGAAGTGAGTGGTTTCCTGTGAGTGGATAAGAAAGTGTTTTAAGGACGAAAATGTCAAGACGGACGCGCGAGCGGCAGTTGGGAAATTATGTGAAATTCATGGTGAAATCACACGCCAAGCCATTTTCTGAAAATGTTAAAAAAGCCTACTTCCAATATTCTGGTGTTTTAAGATCAAGACAAACAGAGGGTGCTGTGTTAGTTGTAGCATATCATTGGTGTAGTGGATGAATGGGAAAAGAAAGAGCGTTTTTTACAGTCCCTATGCGACTAATCATTCATTTAAACGATTGATATTTTTGCCTGACAAAGACTGAAGGTTATTCCAAAAAGGGAAAGCACAAGATCGACTATCCAAATTTGCAGTCTGCAATACGACCTGCTCCTCATAATGCAGATTTACCAGTGCCGATCGCATCTTCAGATCCGCAAAATGCTGTTCTGGAAGATAGTGGAGACACGCATCATCAGGCAACTCCGAGGAACAGTGCACCAACACTTCTTCAGGTCCCAGTTCCGGCGATCCACATTTAATTGTTCAAATTGAGTTTAATGATATAGTACTTGATTTGGGGTTATCAAAGCATCATTTAAAACTTCTTGGTTCCCGTCTCAAGAAATGGAACTTATTGAGCAACGAAACGAAAATTACAAATTTCAGAAAAAGGAATGCTTTACTTTCCCAGGTTGACTGGTGTCAAATTTAAGGAAAGCATTTTTATTGAACCACAAATCGGAAAATTGCTGGACGACGTTAATTTTACAGAGAAGCCTACCAGGTAGGAACTCAGAGAATGAAACTCATTTGTTAGTGTAGTGAGAGAATTTTTAGGCAACAATATGGATGCAAAGTACCAACAGTTAGTTAATAAACTATTAGATGCCTACAAATCGCTTGGTGTCCGAATGTTCATTTATTTCCTCCATTCACTTCTCTCATTTTTTCCTGAAAATTTGGAAGCTGTCAGTGATGAGCAGGATGAAAGATTCCACCAAGATATTAGCTGGTTTTTGAAGGGGAAAAATATGACACCTCATAAAAGGAAAAAAATAGAATTCAATTAGTATTTTAAATCAAAGTTTTGGATCCTTGTGTTATTTTTGAACATAAGGTACGTTTGATATGTGTAAATATAGATAAAGACGATATGTATGGTTCAAAAAAAATTTTTGTCAATACACATCAGATATTGTAATATTAAATGTAGTTCTATAAATGTAACAAGAAAACCTTACGTGATTCAACTTTTTTATTTCATTTTCTTATTTTGGTACGTCCATTCTACCACAACATGCTCTTCAGTTTCATGTTTCAACCAAAAAATTTTTATTGTCAACCCGAAATTGAAAGCAAAAAATTAGTATGTAGGATATGAATCCAGTGTTTTTTTTTTAGTGAGGGAACTTTAAATTGACATGAAATACATTCAAATTAAGATTGAAGCCAATTTTTTTTTTATTTGAAAGATAATTTTATGACAATTATGTTTTAAAAATAATTTCCGGCATATGTCCACCACGACTAGCTCTGAGGAACCGCATTCGACCAGACCAATTTTGGACGACTTTTTCGAGTAATTCAGGTCTTATATCATCAATAACACAAGTCATGTTGGCTTCTGAAGCATCTATTGCTTCTGGTTTATCAGCATAAACCAATGACTTGACACAACCCCAAAGAAAATAATCCAGTGGACTTATGTCGCATGATCTTGGGGCCAATTAATTGGACCATTTTTCAAAATAATGCTATCGCCAAATCTTTCCTTCAATAAATCAATTGTTACGGTAGCATCATAAGGTGTAGCAATATCTTGTTGGAACCAAAACAGTTCGGGGTCGATACCATTCAAATTTTGAAACAAACAACCATTGATCGTCGATCTGTAACGAGCACCATTCACTGTAACATTAGCTCCGGCATCGTTTTCGAAGAAATATGGACCGATGATGCCTTCAGCGTGTAAAACACACCATGCAGTGCATTTTTAAGGATGCAATGGAACCTGCAGAACTTTTTGAGGATTGTTTTCCTCCATATACGGCAATTTTGCCTGTTCACATAGCCGTTCAACCAGAAATGAGCTTCATTACTGAATACAATTTTACGATAAAAAAGTGGATCAACTTTAAGCTGTTTTAGGGCCCAATCAGCAACAAAGGACGCTTATTATGGTCAAGTGGCTTCAGTTCTTGAACCAGTTTGATCTTGAATGGGTGTAGACCAAGACCTTTACGCAAAATTTTCCATGTGGTGGATGCACAAATTCCAACTTGTTGTGAACGTCGACAAATAGACGAATCTCGATCATCATTAACACTATGACTTACAGCAACTTTATTGTCTTCTGAACGCACAGTTCTTTATCTTGTTGCTGTTGTTGCATCGGGTAGAGAAAATGTTGTCCGAAATCTATCGATTGTTCGACGAATAAGCTGTTCTGATGGACGATTATGTAAACCATAAATTTCACGAAGTGCTCTATAAATTTGGCGAATAGAATATTGATTTTGAAAACAAATTTCAAAAATTTGAAAACTTTATTGCGGCGTAAGTCTTTTCCATGATAATTTGTCAATGCTTACTGAACAGAAATGTCAAAACAACATGGCTTCTACCTTCTGTCAAATCACATTATGAAAAGTTCTATCACTCTCAAAAAAACACCCGATATTTTTTGATGTTATCTTACAAACTGGTTCCACAAATGCATATAAGGTATTAAAGAAAGTTACCAACTCATTAATTCTCATGCACAGTTATTTTTCTTCCTTGTAAGAGTTTATTGTTAGATTTCTGTGAGAGAAATTGAATCGCATATACAAAAACAAATAGGAAACATCCAATAATCCACCCCCAACATGAGTCTCGCATCACTCGGGGAAAATACTGCGATAAAACCCTGGTCGAGTTACCAGACGAAGTGAGTTTAAAAAATTCATGAAATAAGAAGAACTATATCAGGGATCGTATGTTTCCAATGCCGACCACAGCTAGATTCACAACGGATTGTTTCTGAGGTTTTGGCCCGAAATGGAATACGTAACGTGACTCCGTCAGAATTGGCTTTACGTGTTGTGTAAGGGATGTGGCTGGGGGTAGATAGTGGCTAATGAAGTCGGTTGTTGGGGCATGGATGTAGGATAGAAAGTTATTTCATTCGGATTTGATGGAAGGAGCCGTCCATCAACTTCGATTAGGATGGTTGTTTCTGGCTAGGCGAAATGTTAACGTTAAGTGTTTTTTTGAATAGTTTATAGGTGCAATCTGATATCAGTTGTTTATTCGGTCCTCAATCAACAATCCGATCCCAAAACACTGTCGAGAAAGCCTTTTGTGTTATAATCACTTTCAACTATTTCTGAGATCGCTGGATGAATAGCCCTAAAGAAATCAGAAGCACTGAAGTTAGGTCAAAAGCGTTTGAGGGCTTCAAATCTGTGAATTGTATTCTAAAGAAACCTACTTATGATTGATAAAGACACATAATTTAATGTTCTATTATAGGAAAATCAAGTGAACGTATTTTTTTAAATTCAGAATTGTTCTCCACACAAAAGAAAAATCTAATAAAAATGAACGAAATATAGTTGAAATACCTCATTATTCTCTCTTCAATTGCAATATTGCATACTGGCAAGCGAGAGTGGGAAAAGTTAATAAATATTTCCAGGATAATTCCCAGTAGAGCAAGTTTGGACTGTATGAATTAAAGGTTCGCACTGGTTCTTAAAGAATGGAGATAATTTAATGAAGAAGGCGATAAGAGATTTTATAAAGTCAAAACTACTACAACTTGACAAGAAATATTGTGACTTACCGTGGGTGTTTTTCCTGGAATATTTATGACTCAGGTGGTTTTTTAGAGTGATAGAACTTTAAATTGAAATAAAACACAATGAAATTAAGATTGAAGCCAAATTTCTTTTTATTTGGAAGAAAATTTCAGGACATGTTAAGTTTTAAAAATAATTTCCGGCATATGTCCACCACGACTAGCTCTGAGGAACCGCATTCGACCTGACAAATTTTTGACCACTTTTTCGATTAATTCAACCCTTATTTGATCAATAACACGAGCGTCTATTGTTACCGGTTTATCAACACAAACCAATGACTTGACATAACCCGAAAGAAAATTGTCTAGTGGAGTTATGTTGCATTATCTTGGAGGCCAACTAATTGTATCATTTCTCGAAATAATATTATCGCCAAATCTTTCTTTCAATAAATCAATTGTTACGGTAGCACCATGAGGTGTGGAACCATCTCGTTGGAACCAGAACACTTATGGGTCGATACCATTCAAATTTTAAAACAAATCATCATTCATCATCGATCTGTAACGAGCACCATTCACTGTAACATTACCTTCAGCATCGTTTTTGAAGAAATATGGACCGATGCCTCCAGCGTATAAAGCACACCGTACAGTGCATTTTTCAGGATGCAATGGATCCTGCAGAACTTCTTGAAAATTGTTTTCACTCCATATACGGCAATTTTGCTTGTTTACATAGCCGTTCAACCAGAAATGAGTTTCATCACCAAACACAATTTTACGATAAGAAAGTTGATTAACTTCAAGCTGTTCTAGGGCCCAATCAACAAACAAACGACGCTTATTAGTGTCAAGTAGCTTTTGTTCTTGAACCAGTTGGATTTTGTGTGGGTGCAGACCAAGATCTTTACGCAAGATTTTCCATGTGGTGGATGCACAGTGACCAACTTATTGTGAACGTCGACGAATAGACAAATCTGGATCATCATTAACACTATGACTTACAGCAGCGATATTTTCTTTTGTACGTACAGTTCTTTGTCTTGTTGTTGTTGCATCGAGTAGAGAAAGTGTTGTCCGAAATATATCGATAGTTCGATGAATAAGCTGGTCTGATGGACCATTATGTTAACCATGAATTTCACGAAGTGCTCTATGAGTTTGGCGAATAGAAAAATGCTTACTGAACAGAAATGTCAAAACAAAATGGCTTCCACCTTCTGTCAAATGACAGCAATCCCTATCGAAAGATCTATCACTCTAAAAAAAACACCCCATAGTTGCACGTGCATGTGTTTGTCGCGTATTGCTTCCACTGTCGAGTGTCGACTGGTTATTATATTGCGCGTTTGTTTGAATCATTACTGTTCGGTTCGTTGCTTAGTTTGTACCTGTCTTTGGCTGGGCACATAGAATAGATGTTGATATTATGACTCTGGTCTTCTTGATGCCGCAAGGTTTATAGAACAAACTCGATTTTGCGTACTCGAGACTGCACTTTTTAGGTAGCCAATACTAAAACTAAATTGAGAATGTTTGAATATTGAAACAAATTAATATATGTTTATCTTCTACAGTTTTAATTTAAAAAATTTTTATTCAAAAAAAAACTTTTAGAATTAAATTAATGTCTAAAACAAGCACCGCTTATATTAAATAGACGTATATAATCTAAACTCAATATACAATGTCAAATGGAATAAATAAACCAAAAGATACACGAAAGTCCCTAAAATTAATAAATAAATATTTAAAGGAGACAAATTTTGTTTCTGGTCTTGCTCTTAAAACGCCATTTGTACCTTGAAAACATGAACACACTTAAAGGACCTCTCAAAGAATATAATTTATTTGAAATATTTAATATATTTAAATATTCGAATAAGTAAATTCAGAAATCTCTCAAAGCATGCACTATATCTTCAAAAAACAAATATAGTTCAAAACAATTCCGTCTTCAGTCCTGAAATATATTCAAAATATCATAATCAAAAACTAACCTGTACCAAACCACTCAACACGTGTAAATGAATAATGTTTCGAGACATAGATCATCTTTATAATTCTAGATTTATCTATGCTCTAACAGAATCAAAGAACAATGTGAGTTATTTTTAAGGTTTACCTAACTTATTGACACTGTATAATGAAATTTATTGAAGCCAAGATATAATTATATATTATATATAAAATAAAATAGAAAGGCCTTTTACTTGATAGAAGAAATATAATAAAGTTTGAATATTGAAACAAATTAATATATGTTTATCTTCTACAGTTTTAATTTAAAAAATTTTTATTCAAAAAAAAAAACTTTTAGAATTAAATTAATGTCTAAAACAAGCACCGCTTATATTTAATAGACGTATATAATCTAAACTCAATATACAATGTCAAATGGAATAAATAAACCAAAAGATACACGAAAGTCCCTAAAATTAATAAATAAATATTTAAAGGAGACAAATTTTGTTTCTGGTCTTGCTCTTAAAACGCCATTTGTACCTTGAAAACATGAACACACTTAAAGGACCTCTCAAAGAATATAATTTATTTGAAATATTTAATATATTTAAATATTCGAATAAGTAAATTCAGAAATCTCTCAAAGCATGCACTATATCTTCAAAAAACAAATATAGTTCAAAACAATTCCGTCTTCAGTCCTGAAATATATTCAAAATATCAAAATCAAAAACTAACCTGTACCAAACCACTCAACACGTGTAAATGAATAATGTTTCGAGACATAGATCATCTTTATAATTCTAGATTTATCTATGCTCTAACAGAATCAAAGAACAATGTGAGTTATTTTTAAGGTTTACCTAACTTATTGACACTGTATAATGAAATTTATTGAAGCCAAGATATAATTATATATTATATATAAAATAAAATAGAAAGGCCTTTTACTTGATAGAAGAAATATAATAAAGTTTGAATATTGAAACAAATTAATATATGTTTATCTTCTACAGTTTTAATTTAAAAAATTTTTATTCAAAAAAAACTTTTAGAATTAAATTAATGTCTAAAACAAGCACCGCTTATATTTAATAGACGTATATAATCTAAACTCAATATACAATGTCAAATGGAATAAATAAACCAAAAGATACACGAAAGTCCCTAAAATTAATAAATAAATATTTAAAGGAGACAAATTTTGTTTCTGGTCTTGCTCTTAAAACGCCGTTTGTACCTTGAGAATTGAGAATAATAAAACTAAAATTAAGAACATATATACTAATTATATTACATATTAACGAAATAAAAGGAATATATTGAACAAAACTTCATATAAGTAAATTATATTTTTTTAAATTTTGACAAAGTGATACTTTTCAAAACTCATTGACGTTTGAAAACCTTTTACTTCTGTAACTTGTTGCGAAAATTAAAACATTTCGCAACTGATAATGAAAAGTATATTTCACAATTGAATGCAAAAAATACGGAAAAATTGTTCGACTAAACTACTTGAATTACATTTTTGCGTTTCATTCAATTTGATGTGCCAAATATTATAAAGACTTATAATTTTATTTAGTTTCAGCATGTCGATAACAAAATTATTTATGAATAACACGATTTGAGCAATTAGTGATATGGACTCTAGCTGACAACAAAGTGTTCTGTTCAGCATTGATTTGCGTATTTTCTATATAATATAATTTTCTCCAAGGATGTTTGCTGCAATCTTTTGTTTATTAATTATGAAATTCTCAACATAAACCTCAGCAACTGCCTTAGAGTTTCATCGTTCATGATGTCTGATTTCTAGCAAATAAGCTCTAGAATCCGCTGAGAGAGTAGTCCATGAGCGCCTAAAACAGGAACCATTATACAAAACTTTTTCGTTCGAATGGTAACCTTTTCGTGTTCACACCATGAACTTAACTTTGCATAGGACAAATCATACTTGCTCCTCGACTTCTTAGGAATAATTGTAGATAACGCAGATTGAGCCCCTTTCTTAAATGTCGCTCGGTACGTCGTTCTCTGAATCGGACATTGCAGTATATATCTTCCAGGACGATAATTCTTCAAAAATTTTCGAATTGATAATGTGATCCAGAATCACAGAATTCCTGAATAGTTGTGATTTTTTCAGTTATACACAACACGGATTTCTGAAAGGAAAATCCACCCAAACGGCCATATTTGAACTGTTAGAAGGAGACAACTCAGCACTGACCATATTTTTGGATATGTCAAAATCATGGGACTCAATAAACCAGGAACACTTGCTAAAGAAACTTCAAGCTTATGGAATGAAAGGAAAATCACACAAGTGTATTGAATCATATTTATATGCAAACGAAAACAAAAAGTGAAAATCATTAAGGAAGGAGAAAATGCTGAATCCACTGAGCTGATAAATAAAAGAGGGATAATATAAGGAAGTGTATTGGGACCACTTCTGTTCCTAATATACCTGAATGATTTGGAAGTTATAGCAGAGGAAAATGAAAAATTGATCAATTATGTGGACGACACCAACGTATTTGTAGGAGCAGAAGATGAGAATACTTAATAAGACACATGAATGACTACAGAAGAACGAATTCAGCTTAAATGTTGAAAAAAACAACCTTATAGTTTTCAGTACTAACAGAAGTAATAAAAGCAAACCAACCAGTATTACTTTAGAAAATAAGGTTATAAATATTGTAGACAGTACTGAATTTCTGGGTGTATTCATGGACTTTTTTATGAATTTTAGAACACATGTGGAACTTTTAAGTCAAAAATTGATTCAGATTAATTTTGCAATTAGAATATCTACAAAATACCTGAATGATAAATCATTGTGAACTTTATGTTATGCAAATTTTGAGTGTTGACTTAGATATAGGATTATTTCTTGGGGAACTAAAAGAAATTTAGAATAAATCTTCAAAATACAAAAAAAAAACAATAAGGGCAATTTTTAAACTGAAATATAATGAAACTTGTAGAGAATTATTTGAGCAAAATAACATCTTCACAGTTTATGATTTTTACCTTTACGAATGTGCTTTATTCTTACATAAGAACAGAGAAAAATTCATTCAATATAATACTAGTAATAGTTACAACACAAAAACACAAAATTTAAATTTTCATATTCAGATATTGACCCTAAGCGAAAAACACCCCACATATAATTGTATCAGAATATTCAATCATTTACCAAATAACACTGCGAACATAAATAATTCAAGAATATTCAAAAACAGGGTAAAATCTTTGATTATAAAACTTGAGCCTTATGAGCTAGAAGATTTTTTTAATGTTACATTAGAGAGTTAATCAATTAATTTTATTCAGACACTATTTCACTTCAGGTGAGCATCTTATCTGTAAACCTTATTTGAAGTTAAGAAGTATTATTATTTTTATTACAATGCCAGGCTAGAGCTGTCCAGCAAACTTTGGTATATCGGAATATGACAATAATAAACTGGCCACCAAATTGCACGAATATGAATCCTGTAAAACACACATGGGATAATATAAGCAGAGCTATATTTTCAGGTGGAATAATCCACCAGCAAATCAAATTAAATTCATTCTGTTCAGTTTTCAAGAATATTTGAAAAACCCAAGAACACCCTTTAGAGAATGTCTGTTTTGTATCATTGTCTCCCCTCAAGCGTCTTGTACATTGTAATATGAATAAGTAGGAAAGAGCAAAGAATTCAATTACAAGTATGCGTGGGAAAGTTCCATCAATACTGAATGGTGTTCCATTAAAAGCGCCCCATCTTGTTTTGTGAATAAAACACATCATTCAAATGTCCACCACAAAAACGCTGGCAGGAAATGAAGTCGTTGAATCCAATTCTCCAGGACTCTCTCTCACACAAATCAGGTATGTTAGCAATTACTCGTTCAATATTGATCTGTATGTTGTCTAAATTTGCTGGACCATTGCTGTAAACCATTAACTTAATGTAACCCCAAAGAAAGAAGTCCAATGGAGTTTAAGCGCTGGAATGATGCGAATAATTTATCGGTCCATTTCTTGAAATAATTGAATCACCGAATTTCGTTTTTTGCTGTATAAAAAGTGGCAACGTTCTATTAAAACCACATGTTCTGCAAATCAAGATCAACCAATTCAGGCCATAAAAAATCGGTTAACATTGATCGATAACGATTTCCACCGACAGTTACAGCCTCATGAGTTTCGTAGAAAGAAATTAAGGTCCAAAGACTCCTCCAGCATAAAATCCGCACCAAATAGTAAGTTTGTCAGAATGTAATGGCAGTTCTTGCTATAATTCAGGTTTATCGCCTTTCTAGATACGGAAATTCAGCTTGTTAGCAACGTTCAACCAGAAATGAGCCTCATCGCTGAGAATGATCATCTTATGAAATTCTGCATCATTTCTGATTTTTTCTAAGCACTAATTACTGAATACACGACTAAATGATCTGTTGATTTGAGTTCTTGGGTTTAAACAACTTTGTATGGATGTAAAATCGTAAAATTCGCCACAAAGACGTCTGGCCTAGTCCTTGTGTACGTCGAGAAATCGATAAATTTTTGTCTTCACGAATACTTTCACGTACGGCAGCAATATTCTTTTCCCTTCTTGCATTTATTTATCTCACTGGCACTGTAACATCATGAAGTGTAAAATTTGTTTTAAACTTCTTCACCGAACTTTCAACTGTTCTTTATCCGACTAAAAATTGGTAACAGATCGCGATTTTTCATAATAAATTTGGATTATTTGTAGTGTATACCTTTCTATAATCGAATGGTAGACATTAATGAATACAACTGTCAATGTCACAAATAAACAGTGGCTGCCATGCGTGAGTAATATTAATTCAAAAATGTGGCGTTCATGTTGAAAGACTCTTTATTTGACAATAGCAAAAGAATTAACTGTGGAAATATTCCCATTTATCAAAGTGTCCTAAAATATATTAAATTATGGTCACAAACTCTCTCCCTTAATTCGGAGAATGAAGAAGAATATTTCCATCAGATTAGTCTTAATCCCCTTATCCAAGATACTTCCATTCGAAAGACATCAACACCTAATTTCGACGAACCTACATTAAAATCCCCAAAAAACCCGCCCATCATTTCTGTGACTTCCAGATGCTAGAGAGGATCCCGAGATGACGGGCATTTCCCTTTGTGAAATTTATCAGGTTTCCCTCACCGAAGCAAGATTCGCCCCCCACCTCCTGGGATAACTCCAGGAAATATAGCAGTCACTTTGAGCGTATGGAAAAGAACATTAGATTTTTTATTTCAGTCATCTCTTCAGCTCTTGGATTACGACGGGTACGGTAGGCGTTCTTGCCAGATAAGGGGTTGAAAAAGGGACACGGTCTTCTCGAATGAAATATATGCTCCAGCATTAGGGCAGGATGCCGTCTCATTCGACCTGAGAGTGCATGATGGGACTGGTGGCGCGGTAGAAAAATGGATATTTGGCAAATATTTCTCCCGGATGTACTTGACCTCAAAGGCAAGACGACCAGCTTATGTTTAAGTATTCCCCGAGTTCGATGAAAACGTGCACCGAAGAAAAATTTAATCTAGAGGTATAGAGAGAAGGCCAGTGACGACTCGGGAATATTTATCATGGGTCGGCCGATTTTCCAGATTTCCTCACTACCATGAAGTACTGTCTTGGATTTATATCGGATGTTTTTTTAGAGTAATAGTACTTCAAATTGAAATAAAACACATTTAAATTAAAATTTAAACCAATTTTTTTTTTATTTGAAAGATAATTATACGACATTTGTGTTTTAAAAATAATTTCCGGCATATATCCACCACGACTAGCTCTGGGGAACCGCATTCGACCAGGCCCATTTTCGACCACTTTTTCGAGTAATTCAGGCCTTATTTCCTCAATAACACGAGTTATGTTGACTTCTGAAGCGTAGATTGTTTCTAGTTTATCAGCATAGACCAATGGCTTGACATAACCTCACAGAAAATTATCCAGTGGAGTTATGTCGCATGATCTTGAAGGCCAGTTACTTGGATCATTTCTTGAAAAAATCTTATCGCCAAAGCTTTCTTACATTTTTTCAATTTCTCATTGACTTGTTGGTTGCTGCTGATATTTATTAGTCACTTATATATTAGATAAATCATATAGCTAATCAAAAATTGACCAGTTCCTCAAAACACTATGCTAGGCTGGATAATCGCAGAAGATATACCCCAGAGGTCAAGTGAGGAACAAATTCTCTCACTTCGAGCTCACTCTTCAGCAACCTCCACAGAAGCTGAACATTTAGATTCGAGTTTTGGGAACTAAAGGAGTTGCAAAAATAACGAGTTATCACTGAAGATGAGCAACTGTTCTGAACAAATCCTCAAAGGAATGTGAAGCTATCAAATAATGAAACTGTTCAAAATGATCTACCTCTTTGATATCCGCAAGAACAGTCAAAATTAGGCGATTCTAAACGCCTAATATACTTCTTAAACGTTTTTGTCATCACTCATCTCAATTTTTTGGCATATCAGAAATATGATAGCTAATCATCAGTAGATTTTTCATTTTTTATTCACATTGCTTTATCTCAAATGCCAACTCACTTCTAGTTATCGTTTGGTGTTTTCGATGAATCAGTCCAATGCGGAGACTTATCTGATTTTTTCGAGAATGATCAAGACATTTTCGATCTTATTTGGCAGATATTAAAGGATCCCTCGCAGCTCCGCCTTCATCTGTTATGATGAAGTCATTTTTTCGGACCAGCTTTCTAAACCCAACTCGCAAAAAATCCGTCTTTTTCGTGAAAACCTTAACCCAAATGTCATTCAATGCCAAGTTGAATGTCCTCTTTTACTACCGGGGCGCTCAGTCAGTTGAAAAACGTATCTTTTCGTCACGAAAGCACTTATCCCAAGGATCATTTACGTTGACGCTCTCGTGATAATATAAATCCGCAACTGTAAAGCCTGAAAGTAAACGTTTCATTTATGGTATTTACACTTGTAATTAAGGTTAGTGAATTGGTGAAGTGACCACAATGAACCCAAGTGGACAACAGTAAAAAACCCATCGATCCACTCTTCTAAAAGCCAGATAGTACTTTCACTATAATTGCAGATGAGAACTCTACCGGAATAATTTCCTCAATTTTGGTAAGACAACCAAAATTTGTAAGGGGTCTTTCAATGCAAACGCCCCGTTTTTAAATTGACATTACTCACGCACTGTTCATTTGTCACATTGACTGTTGTATTTGCTAATGTCTACTATTTAATCGTGGAAAGGTACACACTCCAACGACGTTTAGAAACAATCCAAATTTATTATATCTGTTACTCTAACTTTACGTGCTTCAACTTCAATCTTTGGTAATTATAATTATCCGGATAAAATAACAGTTGAACGTTTAGTGAAGAAGTTTGAAATAAACTTTATGACGTTACAGTGCCAGTGAGACAAAGAAATGCAGGAAGTGGAGAGAATATTGCTGTCGTTCGTGAAAGTGTTGGTAAAGAACAGAAATGATCGATTTTTCGATGTTCGCAAAAACAAGGCATCTTCCAGACATCTTCATGAAGAATTTTACGAAAACCTTGGTTTACATCCAAACAAAATTGTTTTAACCCAAGAATTCGAACCAACAGATCATTTGAAGCATAGTGTATTCGGTGATTCCATTATTTCAAGAAATGGACCGATAAATTATCCCCCTCGTTCCTGCGATTCAACTCCATTGACCTTCTTTCTTTGGGGTTACATTAAGTCATTGGTTTACAGCAATTAACCAGCAGAATAAGACGATTTACAGATCAATATTGAACGAGTAATTGCTAACATACAACCTGATTTGTGTGAAAGAGTCATGAATAATTCAGTCCTACCAGCGTTTCCGTAGTGATCAAAACATGGTATTTTATTTCATAACTAATGGTACCCCTTGAGCTTTATGATGAAATAAAATTTTCAATAATTTTCAACTAAATAATGTGTTTTATTTACAAAACAAAATGGGACGCTGTTAATAAAAGACCCTTTACAATGTACTCTGTAGTGAATGAACTGTATATAAACGAGCTCTAGTCTATAAATACATCTTTAAAATTATCACCTCGAAGTATTTCTTATCTGGAATATGCATACTGATTCATCAATATTCAACTACCACTATTCAGATACTGAACAGTTTCAGTCGTTGCTATTTGATAGTTGATCATAATTAAAACAAATTGTAGAAATTACTTTGTCTTCCTACCAATAAATTGATATTTTACTCATTTAATTGTGACTCAAGTTTCGGGAATTAACTATCCCATCTTCAGATAACGGAAGACTTAACAAGCAGAACAGGGTATTTATGCATATACAGAGGTAGAAGCGGTAATAAAAACAGGTTAAAAAAGTTGAAACAAATTTTTTATCACTATGTTTTACGAGCAACAATTCTTTGATGTTTTAAAATTGTTGCATTTTTGCAAAGTACGAAACTAGTTGCAAAAATGTGAGCCTTACATATTGTAAAACATCTAAAAATTGTTAGTAGTAAAACATAGTATTGAAAAATTCGTTTCATTTATGATCAACTACCAAATAGTAACGGCTGAAAGAGTTCAATATCAGGTTAAATAAGGTTTAAAATGAAAGGACGCCTAACTAATAGAATTTCGTCCCGTCAAATATGATCGATAAACAGATATTACTTATTTAAATATCTCTAAAATTTTGGATAAACATAGATCCGTACAGTCATTTATTATTTTTATTGTGAACCAACTTGAAAATTTCAACCATTCTGAATAATCAAGTCTCTTTCCTTTTGATTCTACAGGTAAAAATTTAAAATTGTCTATTGTCGGAAAAGGATGGCCGTTTCTAAACAATGAGTGGCAAAAGTAGAAGTTTGTTTATTTTGCTTGAAATTCATTTTATGTTCGTTGAATCACGTCTTGAAGGAACGTTAATAGGACAGACGGGATGTTCCTTCAAGGCGAGGGTCAACGAACTCAAAATGAATTTCATGAAAAATAAACAAATTTCTACTTTTGCTGCTCATTGTTTAGAAGGCAGCCATCCTTTTTTGACCATAGATAATCTTGAAATTTTACATGTGCAATCAAAAGGAAAGAAACTTGATTATTTAGAATCTGTTTTCAAATTAGTTCACAATTATGATAACGTAAAAATAATGAATGACTGTACGGATCTATGTAAATCCAGAATTTTGGAGATATTTAAATTAGTAACATCTGTTTACCAATCTTCTTTGACGTTCCGATATTCTACTAGTTAGGCGTCCTCTCATTTTAGACCTTTTTCAACCTATTTTTATTACCTCTTCTACTTCTGTATATGCATAAAAACCCAGTTTTGCTTGTTAAGTCTTCAGTTGTCTGAAGATGGCATAGTTAGTTCCCGAAATTCTGGTCACAGTTAAATGTGTAAAATATCAATTTATTGGTAGTAAAACATAGTTATTTCCATAACTTGTTTTAATTACCACTATTAAATTATTCAAAAAGGTATATCTACATACGAGGAAATGATTCAGATAACAAAACGAAGTAATTTCGAAAAAGTGACTGCTGAAACAGTTCATTACTACTAAGATGGATGGAATTTTATTTTCAAAGTAACTCTGGCATTTCCTCTACAAACAACAATACATTTCACTCACACGCTTTCAATATGTCCGTATGTGTGGAGTTTCATTCACCAGAATGTCCTATTCTCGTTCTACCCGAAAAACAACAGACTTGATAACGAGTGCCGTACGCAAAACTTATATGAGCAGAACTGACGGAAAGTGGAAAACTTTGTGTTTCAATGGCAATTCAAACAATATGCTACTCTGCTAGTTTCTCCGTATTTTCAAATAGTTACTTGAAGCCGGATCCTAATAGCCCAAAGTACACTTCAGGTCTATGGGGAGCAGGAGATTTAATGAGAGTGTTTAATTTGATAGGTAACTTTTCAATGCTTTACTGCCAATTACTGGAGTCAAAGGGCTTTCAGTTGGTGCAAACAGAGAATTTGAACGTAGAGATTTATTTTGATACTATACATAAGTTCGATTGCTTCCTTGATGAGTTGCTTTCTGATAACTAACCGAATAAAAGCTTCATCAGATCACTATTATTTCTTATAAATACTTTAACATTGCCTTCATATTAGGATGATGGAAAACTCGCGTTCATATTTATTCACATTTCAAATTTACAGAATTTAATTAAAAATATATAAGAGACAGTATTTTAATTTCAACAAAAATGTTTATAATACAACAACTGTTTCACGGCGATGTGGCTTCTTCAGGTATCTACATTCTACTGGCTGATGGTGTTCAGTATTACCGATTTTAAATATGGTGTTGTAAACGTGATAAAATAATGGAAGAACAAGTCATGAAAACTTAAGGTTTTCATTGGAGTTTGCCGCTAAAAAATGCTATTAGGGAAATATATTAAGTAATGGGGATCTGGCAATATATGTTTGTTCGTTCAAGAGGATTTAATGGGCATTGTACCTGTTGATTTCAAAGGATTCTAAAAGTCTTAATCTGGACCTTGGGCCTTCGACGTGGTTAATTTCATAGATATTGTTGAAATTAAGCATGAATTCCTCAAAATGATTAGCATATGTCGAATGTACGGAATCCGGTATGTAACACTTTTGGTGTTCTTGAATTCTTTTTTGAATGATCTCCCAAATCTGGCAAATATATACTAAGGGGCAATCGTTGCAAGTCAACTTGTAGACTCCAGATTAATTTTTTTATTTGTTCGATACTTATTGTTTTTTATGTAAGTACTAAGGTTATTAATGGTTTTAAAAGCTGCGTTGTAATTGAGACTATTTTTGAAATATTCAGCAATATTTTCAGATAATCCATTAACATAAGATAACGAAAAGTATTTCTGTGTGTTGTCCTCTTTTATAATCTATTATACACGAGATTTAATGCCATGTTTTTCGTTTTTTTTTGGATACCATTTTGTGTATTAGAAAGGGGTTGTAACCTTTGTTTAGACAAAATTGTATCCAATAAATAAAAGAACATGGCATTAAATCTCGTGTACCCAATCATAAAAAAGGACAATACATAGAAATACTTTTCGTTACCTTATGTTAATGGATTATCTGAAAATAGTGCTAAATATTTCAAAAAAAGTTTCAACTACAACGCAGATTTTAAAACCATTTATAATATTGGTGAATTCCATAAAAAACAATAAGGATCGAGCAAATGAAGAAAACAAATCAGGAGTCTACAAGTTGACTTTTAACGATTGCGTTCAGTATATATTGGCCAGACAGGTATATCATTCTAGAAAAAAATCCAAGAACACTAAAGGAGCTACATATCGGATTCAGTACATTCGACATATGTTAATCATCTTAAAGAATTCAAGATAATTTCAACAATAACTATGAAATTATCAATGTCGAAAGCAAAACTTGTAGATTAACACTCTTAGAATTTCTTGAAATCAACAGGTACACTGCCGGTAAAATCCTTTCAAATGACAAATCTCCATTACTGTATATCTTTCCCTAATGGCATTTTTTAGCGACAAAGTCCAATGAACACCCTAAGTTTCTATGACTTGTTCTTGCGTTGTCACGTACTTAACACTGTATTTAAACTCGGTTACACTGGACATTATCAGCCAGTAGAATGTAGATACTTGAAGAAGCCACATCATGGTGAAACAATTTTTGTGTAATAAACATCATTGTGAAAATGAAAATACAGCCTCTTATATATGTTTTAATAAAAATGAGTATCTACCAAGTAAAGACCGAATCAATCAAATATTTACAGAATCTAGTATGTAGAAGTAGTTGCTGAAATACATTACCACCGCTACCACCAAAATGAGTTGTTGGTGTTATGAAATCTTCACTGTACCGTTAACTTTGTGTTTGCCATACCAACAACTTGCCCATCAGACTGATACAGAAAAAATTTGGAATCATCCGTGAACAGGAGCCCCCATGACATTGAAGCTTGACGCGCTGGGGGCGCTTGTCTTGACTAGGATCCTAGTTTCATCCCGGTGAAACGGAGGATTAAGAATGTCACTTGCGCCTATCACTGTACCCGTGTGGTGGAAGTTCGACCGAATGGAGCCCTAGTTTCACCATGAAGGTGGAATGGAGGGCTGAGCCGCGTTGTTCAACTCAATGATAAGGGTTCTGTTGCTTCACCTTTAAAATTAACGTACACTACCCTATTGCAGTAAATCTCCAAATTTTTCTGTCCAATGGCCAAGTGCGTTATGTAGCATACCGCGTTACCTCGGGAGGGTGGAGTCCCTGGGGAAGTATTTGTACGGCCTGGCCACCCAATTGGTGTTGGAATCGAGGGGTCAGTAGTTGAAAGTCCGCATGCTGGACAGGAAGGGTATTCCATCTTTCGGTTCACGGCAACTCATGTTCAGGATATCTCAAGAAATGCTTCAGGATTTAGCGCGACTTGATGGTTCGACTGGCCTCGTCCTGAACCAGGATCGATTGCGAGACGTTTCTGGAGTTTGTGGATACGGCTAGACAATTGGTGCTTGAAGCCAGGGTCAATTAAAAAACTTCACAAGGGTTCGTTGGTATTGACGTATAGGATTGATGGTGCTCGTACCAGGATCCATTGAGGCATTAAATCTTGAGACTATCTAGGTTCATAGGACTGTGTTCGGGTGGGTGGATAAGAAGCCTCTTCGGCGAGTAAGTTGCGTCACAAAGCAACTAGGGTACTGACACTGCACAGCCAATAGAGGCTGAATAGAGCTTCGCTGCTACCAATCACGATGTAGGTTATTGAACTGAAGCCGAAACTGGAAGCTTGGTGGGTTTAACCCTTCGGAATGGTTCTCGCTAATGAGCGATGATAAGGCGTAACCCTTATCACACTTTCTGCTTCCTGGTCAGATTGTGGAGAGTGTTGAACACTGATGACAAAGCCAGGCTCACATGCCAGTAACCTAACCGGTAGAATTCACGATTCATCTGTGAACAATCAGGATCTCCATCTATGCGATTTCCAGTTCCCATATTCAAGAGCCCCACGATATCTGACATGCCGGTTCTCCCTACTCAATCGCGGGTACTTAGCGGATCTTATTGCTATTACGATAGTGATTCAACGCTTTACTATCTATACTTTACTAAACCCGGAGATGGTTAGTAAATTTTTCTTGAGTTAAACCCTCGTTTAACCCACACACTAATTATTCAAATTGGATGGCAAATAAATGCACGTTGAAGTGTATATAACGCCAAATTAATTGCAATAACACATTATAGAAAAAAAGAATATCATACACCTACAAAAAATTAGTTTTCTGTAGTTAAGCCATTCAGTCTCATATTTTGTGTGTGTGTGATAAAAAAACATACGTGGTATGTACAGCAAGCCTGAAAATTTGATTTAAGTTCAATAAGTCAGTTTTTTCACGAATATCCACTTCCATTTTTCAGCAGTGTCTATAAGGAACTAGATCAATCTGGATACTTAAACCAAATGATTATGTTTTGAGTAGTAGTATGCCAAGGAAAGAGTCTCTATTTGAAGACAGAAGAGTGTTCCTGAATAAAAGGTACAAAAGAAATGCTTCGTTTCCGGGATAATGTGTTGAAGATTAAAATTTCTTGAAGTTTTTTATTTCAAGAAACTCTCAATTTCTCAAGACATTCATTCATCTGAAATTTGGCAAGATTATTACACGTTGAGGTTCCTATCATATAACATATTAATTGAATTCATAAATTCTGCTTACTATGATACACCATTTTTGATCGCTCTGGAATAAATAAGCTCCAATGCTGCCACCAGAATAGATAAGACAGCGCACCATAACTGTTGCCGGATGAAATGATGGTTCCAAATGAATAAATATTTTCTCGCTCCAATTCTTGCAATATTGATAATTATCAATGATGTTCAAACAAAAATGAACTTCTTGGATGAATTTCTTTTATTTGGTCAATTATGGAAACCACAACTTCCACGTAATCCTCTTCAACTTGCCTTCTGCGATCTTTGATTTTGATGGAAGATTTTGATGAATCTGCAATTTCATTATTATTTTGAATGATATTAGCTACAAATCTGTCAAATAATTCATTCCTCTTATGTAACAGTAATGACTATATTTTACTCAAAAATCCTTGAGCACTGATTGGATAACATTCACAAAAATAAAATAGAAAGGTTTTTTACTTGATAGAAGAAATATAAAAAATTTGAATATTAAAACAAATTGAAATATGTTTATCTCCTACAATTTTAATTTCAAAATTTTTTTTTTATTCAAAAAACTTTTAGAATTAAATTGATCTCTAAAACAAGCACCGCTTACATTTAATAGACTTATATAATCAAAACTCAATATATAATGTGAAATGGTATAAATAAACCAACAGATATACGAAAGTCATTAAAATAAATAAATAAATATTGAAAGGAGACAAAATTTTGTTTCTGGTCTTACCTTTAAGAACACCAATTGCCTTTCAAAAACATGAACAAACTTAAAGGACTTCCCAAAGATTATAATTTATTTGAAATATTCAATATATTTAAATATTCGAATAAGTTAATTCAGAAATCTCTAAAAATATGTACTATATCTTCAAAAAACAAATATAAATCTAAGCAATTCCTTCTTCAGTTCTCAATAATATTCCAAATATCAAAATCAAAAAACTAACCTATATCCAAACCCTCACCATGTGTAAAAGGACTTATGCTTCGAAACAGAGATCAACTTTATAATTCAAGATTGATCTATGTTCTAACAAAATCAAAGAACAGTGTGAGTTATTTTTAAGGCTTATTTAAATTCATTGACATTCCATAATGAGATTTATTGAAGCCAAAATATAATTATATATTATATATAAAATCAAATAGAAAGGCCTTTTACTTGATAGAAGAAATATAACAAAATTTGAATATTAAAACAAATTGAAATATGTTTATCTTCCACAATTTTAATTTCAAAAAAAAATTTTTATTCAAAAAACTTTTAGAATTAAATTGATGTCTAAAATAAGCACCGATTACGTGTAATAGACGTATATAATAAAAACTCAATATATAATGTCAAATGGAATTTTTATTTTATATATAATATATAATTATATTTTGCTTCAATAAATCTCATTATGAAATGTCAATGAATTTAAATAAACCTTAAAAATAACTCACACTGTTCTTTGATTTTGTTAAAACATAGATCAATCTTGAATTATAAAGTTGATCTGTGTTTCGAAGCATCAATCCTTTTACACGTGGTGAGGGTTTGGACATAGGTTAGTTTTTTGATTTTGATATTTGGAATATTATTGAGGACTGAAGAAGGAATTGCTTAGAATTATATTTGTTTTTTGAAGATATAGTGCATGTTTTTAGAGATTTCTGAATTAACTTATTCGAATAATTGAATATATTAAATATTTCGAATAAATTATATTCTTTGAGAAGTCCTCTAAGTGTGTTCATGTTTTCGAAAGGCAATTGATGTTCTTAAAGGTAAGACCAGAAACAAAATTTTGTCTCCTTTAAATATTTATTAATTAATTTTATGACTTTCGTATATCTGTTGGTTTATTTATACCTTTTGATATTATATATTGAGTTTTGATTATATACGTCTATTAAATGTAAGCGGTGCTTGTTTCAGACATTAATTTAATTCTAAAAGTTTTTTGAATAAAATTTTTTTTTTTAAATTAAAATTGTAGAAGATAAACATATTTCAATTTGTTTTAATATTCAAATTTTGTTATATTTCTTATATCAAGTAAAAGGCCTTTCTATTTTATTTTATATATAATATATAATTATATTTTGGCTTCAATAAATCTCATTACGGAATGCCAATGAATTTAAATAAGCCTCAAAAATAACTCACACTGTTCTTTGATTTTGTTAAAACATAGATCAATCTTGAATTATAAAGTTGATCTGTGTTTCGAAGCATCAGTCCTTTTACACGTGGTGAGGGTTTGGACATAGGTTAGTTTTTTGATTTTGATATTTGGAATATTATTGAGGACTGAAGAAGGAATTGCTTAGAATTATATTTGTTTTTTGAAGATATAGTGCATTTTTTTAGAGATTTCTGAATTAACTTATTCGAATATTTAAATATATTGAATATTTCAAATAAATTATATTCTTTGAGAAGTCCTTTAAGTGTGTTCATGTTTTTAAAAGGCAATTGGTATTCTTAAAGGTAAGACAAAAAACAAAATTTTGTCTCCTTTAAATAATTATTTATTAATTTTAATTACTTTCGTATATCTGTTGGTTTATTTATACCATTTGACATTATATATTGAGTTTTGATTATATACGTCTATTAAATGTAAGCGGTACTTGTTTTAGACATTAATTTAATTCTAAAAGTTTTTTGAATAAAAAATTTTTTTTTAAATTAAAATTGTAGAAGATAAACATATTTCAATTTGTTTTAATATTCAAATTTTATTCACAAAAATGATTGTGATTATATCCCTCAAATAGGAGAGTTGAGGTATTGGGATATTTTGTCGGATGCGGGTAATTTTCTTGTTATTTGGTTCATAAAAATTTCGTTGCGATACCTCATAGAGGGAAATTTTCTGAAGTTTTTGCATTAAATAAACTGCCACACAAAAGTTACAAAAGTTTAAAACTTCGAGATCGTCTTTTGAAAGTGCCGATTTTTGGTCATTTAATTAATATTTAATATAAATCTTTACTTTGTTATGTGGTTTATTTGTCCCCCTTAAAAAAAAGTTTTCGGTTGAAAGAAAAGATTAATTACTTCGCAAACTCTTCTATGTTGGATGCTTTTATTTCCAAACGCCATGAAAATACACAAATGTCCTAAGTGTAATAAAAGAACCTTTTTCAATTCGAAGTTAAGTTTCTTTTTGTAGTCCTTTGAAGATGGTTGAAAACACGGGTCAGGATTCTGAATAAATTGTGAATCATAAAAACTGTGTGAATTATTTTGATCAAAATTGTTATAATGCTTCACCTAGAGCCAACCGCATACTCCATTCATGTAATTTATATCTTCTGTATTCAGTAGAATTCAGTTTTTCTGCCAAACACTGAAAATCAAAATTTATAATATACATGACTTCATCAAGCATCAGTTAGAACCACACAATGTCTCTGAATATTGCCGATCAGGATATTGTTGAAGTGGGCTGAGTCAATTTTTCTTTAAAGCTACAGTAAAAGATGTATAAGTTCTTGAAATGTCTGTTGGAGTGGTTGATGTAAATCTAATGCTTGTTGCAATTGATTCCAAGCGTGCTCAATCGGGTTGAGGTCAAGCGACAGAGCTATGTATGGGATACCATGGTTTTAAAGGCATCATCGATAAGTCTGGAACAACAACAATGCTGCACGTCCTTTGAAATAAATGACATCCCAAACAGCAAACGTATTACCTCTGAATGAAGACCTTGCACCATTCCACGATTTCTGGGTATCAAAGGAGTCCGTACTCAAAAGGTTATCCTTGCGAAAACCATATCTTGTTTTTTTGTATACAACCATATTTGAAGACATGTGGACTGATGATGAAATATAAATTATCAGGTGTTTTCTAGTCTACTATTCAGACGGGTACAAAATGGAAGATAGTAGTACGGGGAGTCGAACCTATGGATCAAGGATATATCGGGTGTTTTTTAGAGTGATAGAACTTTAGAAAGGAATAACTGTAATTTGACAGAAGGTAAAAGCCATGTTGTTCTGACATTTCTGTTCAGTAAGCATTGACAAATTATCGTGGAAAGACTCACGTCGCAACAACGTTTACAAATTGTTAAAATTCATTTTTAAAACCATTGTTCTATTCGCCAAACTTATAGATTACTTCGTGAAATTTATGGTTTACATAATCGTCCATCAGAGCAGCTTATTCGTGGAACTATCGATAGATTTCGGACAACATTTTCTCTACTCGATTCTATAACAACAACAAGACAAAGAACTGTACGTACAGAAGAAAATATCGCTACTGTAAGTCATAGTGTTAACAAGTTGGACTCTATGCATCCATCACATGGAAAATTTTGCGTGAAGATCTTGGTCTACACCCATACAAGATCCAACTAGTTCAAGAACTAAAGCCACTTGACAATAATAAGCGTCGTTTGTTTGCTGATTGGGCCCTAGAATAGTTTGAAGTTAATCCACTTTTTTATCGTAAAACTGTATTTAGTGGTGAAGCCAATTTCTGGTTGAACGGCTATGTAAACAAGCAAAATTGCCGTATATGGAGTAAATACAATCCTCAAGATGTTCTGCAGATTCCATTGCATCTCGAAAAATGTACTGTATGGTGTGCTTTACATACTTGAGCGATCATCAGTCCATATTTCTTTAAAAATGATCCGGAATCTAATGTTTCAGTGAATGGTGCTTGTTATAGATCGATGATCTATGATTATTTGTTTCAAAATTTCAATCGTATCGACCCAGAAGTGTTTTGTTTCCAACAAGATGGTGATACACCTCATGCTGCTACCGTAACAATTGATTTATTGAAAGAAAGATTTGGCGATAACATTATTTTGAGAAATGATCCAATTAATTGGCTTCCAAGATCATGCGACATAACTCCACTGGATTATTTTCTTTGGGTTTATGTCAAGTCATTGGTTTATGCTGATTTACCAGAAACAATAGACGCTTTGGAAGCAAACATAACTGTGTCATTGAGGAAATAAGGCCTGAATTACTCAAAAAAGTGGTCCAAAATTGGTCTGGTCGAATGCGGTTCCTCAGAGCTAGTCGTGGTTGACATATGTCGAAAATTATTTTTAAAACATAAATGTCATAAAATTATCTTTCAAATAAAAAAATTTGGCTTCAATTTTAATTTAAATGTGTTTCATTTCAATTTAAAGTTGTATCACTCTAAAAAAAACACCCTATAGATAGCCATATCCATACATTCCCAATCGACCGCGTTCCAAGTAGATATTCTTGCTAACTCAAGTATTGTATCAATGAACCTACAAGGATAACCAGCCGCTCCTTAACCCTCATTGATCAAATATTTATTTCAGAGTCTTTTGAAGTTGAATCTGCTGGTACGATGGATGCGGAGGGTATATCTGATCATAGATTGACATTTTGTGGTGTGCAGGTTGGCAGGTTGGAGAAAACTTTGAAATTGGTGACATTTCGAGATTTTCGTTATTTTTCGGACGTTAGCTTCAAGAGAGAGCTCAATTTAGTTGATTGGAATCCACTTTATTCCAGTAAGTCGGTCGATTATAAGATCACTTATCTGACAACAAAAATCTCTTCATTATTTGATCAATATGCACCAGTGAGGACGGTCCGAGTAACCAAAAAGAAAGCGCCTTGGTTGACCGATGTCATAAAAATTATGATAGCTGAAAGAAGGAGGGCACTCGCTCGGTATAAGATTTCGAAAAGTCGAGCAGATTTCGAAGTGTACAAAAATTTGAGGAATTACACATTGAGTGCTATCCGTAGGGAGAAGAAAGCATATATTGATTTCATCTCTAAATCCAATACTAACTCTAGAACTTTATGGAAGCAACTTCGAAACTTGAATACAGTACCAAATAAGATGAATACTCTGCCACCTGAGTTTGAAAATAATGTTGAAGAAATAAACAAATATTTTCTTTCGGTTACTGACAACTTGAACGAGGTTTGTGCAGAGATGATATCACATTATAAAAACGCACCTGCCAATTTTGACACATCTTTCGAATTTCGTCTTTCTAGTCCTCAGCATATCTCGCAGATAATTGATAAACTTAAATCTAATGCTGTTGGTGACGATGGAATATCTGGAAATATGATTCGAGTCTGTATGCCGGAGGTGTTGCTTCCGATAACAAATATAATTAATACTTGCTTGGAGGTGGGTTGCTATCCTTCATCTTGGAAAACTGCAGTGATATGTCCCTTACCGAAAGTTACTCAACTCAAATCCATCAGTGATCTTCGACCAATTAGCATCTTGCCTTTCTTGTCGAAAATTTTGGAGAAGTGGGTGCACAAAGAACTTTACGAATACTGTACTTCTCTTAATATCTTGCCAACCCACCAATCTGGTTTCAGGAGTGGACACAGTGTTCCTACAGCACTCGCTCACATACTAGATGATGTACTGAATGATTGGGATAATGCTCTGATAACTGCTCAGGTTCTTTTGGATTTTACTAAGGCCTTTGATACCATCAACCATAATCTCCTATGCGCCAAGTTGGAATATTACGGACTTTCCAAGATATCGATGAAATTTTTCAAGTCCTTTTTAAATGACAGAAAACAATATGTCCAAATAGGGAAAAATACATCATCACGCTCCCGAATAAACAAAGGCGTCCCTCAGGGTTCAATATTGGGACCACTTCTATTTCTCATTTACACAGCGGACTTTGTGAATTCTATCAAATACTGCCAATATCATTTACATGCTGATGACAGTCAGATTTATTTTGGTTTTCACCCGAATGAGGCCCAGACTGCATGCTCTCTAATTAACAGTGAACTGCTTTCGGTAATAACGATCGCCAAAAAACATAATCTACATATCAATCCAAACAAATCCACTCTTATATTTTTTGGTAGTCAATCTGCTATTTCTAAGGCTAATTTACCGTCTATAAGTATTTTGGGTACAATTCTGCAGCCCCAAGAAGTGGTAAGAAATTTGGGATTGTGTGTGGATAGTCGGCTGAAATTTTCAAACCATGTATCTGGCTGTATTCAGAGAGCATACATGTCCCTGAGACTTTTGTATGGTAATCGTCATTTTCTGAACAGAACCTTGAGGATAATGCTGTGTAATCAACTCATTTTGTCATGTTTTGACTATTGTGATGTCGTTTATGGTCCTTTTCTCGATAAGTTTGATTCATCACGGATTCAATCTGTTCAGAATCGGTGCTGCCGTTTTGTTTTAGGTTTGAAAAGGTCGGTTCCAACTTCTCGCTACATAAATTCTTTGGAATGGCTCAATATGAGTAACCGAAGAAAACTGCACTTCATGTGTTTTGTTCACAAGATTATGATCTCAAAACAACCTTCATACTTATATGGCAAAATCAACTTTAGGCATAACGTTCACTCGGTAAATATCAGAGAGCAGTCGAATATTAGTATCCCTCGTCATCGCACCACAAAGTTTAAAAGTTCATTTTCCTACCAGGTACCATGCATTTACAATTCTATTGATAATAGCATCAAAGCCGGGTCACTCAATCGCTTTCGGTCTCGCGTCAAAAATTCAATTTTATTCGGCCAGGTCTCTACTGCAACCCACTAACGATTTTGCTATGTTTGGTATATTATGCTTATATATTTTAGTTGTGCACATATTATTTTTATGTTGGTTGTATAGCTTGAAATCAGAAGTATGCCTGCTTATATATTTTGTTCTTGATAGGTAAAAGTGTAAGAATAGCTTGTAGCTAAACTAAGTAATGAGCGAGCATATAGTTATGTCCCAATAATCATCTCGAGTGACAGCAAAGCATTCCATGTAGCGCTTGGGTTTAACACCTATGAGTCGAAGCTTGTCCGGAAGTGCAACTAATTAGTATATAGATTAGGGGAAACAATTAAGGTGATCCTAATATGGATTTCAGGTCACCTTGAGACACACGGCAATGAAATGGTTGACTATCTCACAAAGAACATGGTTCCACCCCTTGCATTGAGTCGGAACCATTAAGCGCCGTCCCCAAAGTAATCAGCAATCTCTGATTAGAGAATGGGTAGAGAACAGAAATCAGTCTTCTTGACAGTCGATCTAAGGATGCAGACAAGCTGAAAATTTTCTTTCTTTCTCGAAGGGCTACTGTGCAGCTGCTACATTGCAGGAAAATCCTGCCTGAGATAAGTGGCAGTTATCCTTTTAGGACACTCTAAAACGAAATGATATCTCAAAACCATGGAAATATTACCAAAGGATACCTATCGCTTCTGTCAAAAAGCAATCGCGATGGTGCAGCACCTACTGCTCCACCGCACAATGACTTCTTGGTTTCATGAGCCTAGTGATGTATGTAGTGTGGCATCCTACCTGTTGGCAAAATTCGTCCTGAACATAGTTTAACCCTTCGAAGTTGTCAACGCACTCTTTCAATTGAAACTGCAACACCATAACCATGCATAAGTCGATATTGCACGATCCAATAGGAACCCAATGGTTTTCTACTGGTAGATGTAGGCAAAAACGGAACTGTTGTACGTGTGATACATATTGAGTGTTCAGATTTTGGCCTTTTGGTCAGGTTTTTCATTTCTCGGTAGCAACGGACGAGCACTGACCTGAAAGAAATCAGCAGCTTCCCTTTGAAGAATCAATCATACTTAATTTGCACTTAGTTTACAGTATTAGCACACTATACTTCAAAATCTGCAATCCAAGTTATTGTCGTAACAAGAACTCATCGCAAATTATTAAAAACACTAATGCTACTAACTTTCCTTAAAGTAAACATCAAACAATTTAAAAGCAAAACAGAGTATCAGATAAGAAATAAACCATTCGATTTATACTTTAATTAACAGTTGGTGAACAACATCAGATATTTCGTATCGTGTTGGCCTTCATTTAATAGAAATCCATTGTACAATTCAATTAAATAAAACATATATAAATGTTGATTCATATTCATAATTGTTAGTTGCTCGCATAACTTTTTCAAAGATTGTCTTATTTATTACAAATGGATGTTTTTTTTTAATTTAATCAATAATTCATAAATCCGCTGAATGTTTAGGATCACTATTTTCTATCAAATACTATCTAGTAATATTTTGCTCTCCGAAACCCTTCGTCACATACTAAATAGAGACCATAGAAATAAATCTATTTAGTGGTTCTTCCGCAGACAATGCTATCGTATTTGACGTAGTGCGGAATCAGGAATGGCTTCCTATATCCAGTATCGCCGTCCGGCCTACGTGATAAATGACGTTATTACAGTTGAAACTCCGGGAGAGAGTTTTTTCAGGATGACTAATGAATCGGACTGCCAAACAGGAGTTTTTTTGTTGGTCGGTCGGCCACCTTGACCAGTCACAGTTTATGATTGTACGTGCAACATGGTGGAAAAGATTTAGATTTTTCTCTGACCTATAGAGTTTAGACCCTCAAAAGAAATTATAATAATTCTGTGACACTATGAAGGCCTAATTGCCGAAGTGACTGATCGGCTTATATTGTGAGCAAGATATTCGCAGAGCTTTTAGTGAAGGTGAAAGTATCCTGATATTATTTGAATGAATATGTGAACCAAAATAAACTGCTCGTCAAAAGTTATGGATTTGTGTTTTGTCTTCAGAAACACCTAATTTCCTTTAGAAATATGTATTTGTTTCAGGTCAGAAAAATAAGATTTCATAGAAATGATCTATTTTCCAAAATGAAGAAACAATAATTGAAGAAATATGAAATTCTGAAACTTTAAAAAATTCATACTTGTTATTCAACTCTTATACAAAGTAAAATAGAAAAAGGCTTTTTACTTGATAAAATGAATATAACAAAATTTGAATATCAAAATAGATTCAATCTGTCGGTCTTCTACAATTTTAATTTCAAAAAAATTTTTATTCAAAAAACTTTTAGAATCAAATTAATGTCTATATAAGCACCGCTCATATTTAATAGACGTATATAATCAAAATTCAATATACAATGTCAAATGGAATAAATAAGCCAACAAATATAAATAGTCATTTAAAATTAATAAATAAATATTTGAAGAAGAAAAAATTTTGTTTCTGATGTTACCATAATGAACACCAATTCCTTTTCAAAAACATGAAACACAATTTGAGGACTCCTCAGAAACTATAATTTATTTGAAATATTTAATATATTTAAATATTCAAATAAGTTAATTCAAAAATCTCTCAAAACAGGCACTTAATCTTCAAAAAACAATTAGAATTCAGAAAATCTCTTCATCGGCCCTAAGTAATATTTAAAATATCAAAATCAACTGAAAATCAGTATATCTTACCTCAAAGTGATAACCGAATAATTGCTTAAACAGATCAACTTTAAAAATCAACATAGAATTTCTTGATTCATATATATCTTGATTGATGAAATCAAGATAGTCTATGTTCGTCACAAACTCACAGAAAACTGTAAGGTATTATAAGGTTTTCTTTAAACCATTGACATTCCATAATGATATTTATTCAAGCCTACATATATTTATATATTATGTATAAAATAAAACAGACAAAGGCTTTTTACTTGATAAAAGAAATATAACAAAATTTGAATATCAAAATAGATTTAATCTGTCAGTCTTCTACAATTTTAATTTCAAAAAATTTTTATTCAGAAAACTCTTTGAATTAAAATAATATCCACATGAGCACCGCTCATATTTAATAGACGTATATAATCAAAACTTTCTTAATTTAAATATATCAAATATGTCAAACAAATTATATTTTTTGAGAAGTCCTTAAGTTGTGTTTTATATTCTCGAAAAGGAATTGGTATTCATAATGGTAAGTTCAGAAACAAAATTATTTTCCTTCAAATATTTATTTATCAATTTTAAATGACTATTTATATTTGTTGGTTTATAATTACGATTTGTTATTGTATATTGAGTTTTGATTTAATACGTCTATTAAATATGTCGACATTAATTTAATTCTAAAAGTTTTTTGAATAAACATTTTTTTGAAATTAAAATTGTAGAAGACTGACAGATTAAATCTGTTTTGATATTCAAATTTTTCTAATACAAAAGTGTGACCGCCATCATGCATTAGTAACTGCTTGGCATCTTCTCTGCATGCATTTCGCCAAGTTAATGAGACTTGCCCACTTCGTGAAATATTTGGATTTTTTTTTAATTATGAGTTAATTAGAAAAGCTGAACCTTGACATTTACGAATGAAACACAATATCATTCAAATAACCGTCACAACTTGCTCCAGTACCTCTTCCGACCAGCGCAAGTTTTCAGTACAGTGTCGATTGTTTGGGGCTGAATCTCATGAATGGCAACTTCGGTTTGGTATTTCAAGGCATCAATCGCTTCTGGATTGTTAGCGTAACACTTATATTTAACGGACCCCCACAAAAATAGTCCTTCAAGATGAAAATGAGCTTCATCGCTTATGATGATTTTTCTGTGAAAATGCTCATCTTTAGCCATGCAATCATTAGCCCATTGAGCGAAGTGGAAATGCATTGTTTTCACTTTTTACACAATTTGAACTTTGAAATCCTTCATACCGTGGTCTTTATGCAGAATTTCCCTTAATGAAATGCGGGAAATGTTCGGTTCTTGAACTCGATGACGCATTGATGTTGATTAATGTTCAGCCATATTCTGGAAACAGCAGCAATGTTTTCAGGTGTGCTCATAAGCAAATAATGTGAACGGATTGTTACATTATATAATATTCCAGTTTTCACGAATAAAGTGATCCACAATTGCTGTGAGGGCATTTCATTTCTATTGAATTTTCCATTTAAATTTCTAACACTTTGGATAGAAGATTCACCATTTCACAAATAAGTTTCTGAAATTTCCCCTTTTTGTTCAAGCGTAAGACGTATTACATTAATGTCCAATATTAAACTAACTTTCTGTCGGAACATGAATGACAGAAGTGTTGACAGACTCGAATTTTTCACTACTCAAGATTGACCATCTTTTACCAACAGTCGAATGGAGGGGAATAATTTAACCACGAATTATTGATGTTTTAAAATTTGAATCTCGAAACAGATTTAATCTGTTAGTCTTCTACAATTTTAATTTCAAAAAAATTTATTTGAGAAAGTTTCAGAATTAAATTAAATATAAGCACTGCTCATATTTAATAGACGTATAAAATCGAAACTCATTATACAATATCAAATAGAATTAAGAAAAACCCAACGAATATAAATTGCCAATTAAAATTAATAAATAAATAAACATTTTATGTTTCGTCCCATGCATGCGTACTGAACTCTTCAGACAAACGTACGAGCCCTGTTTGTTACAAAATGTATTGTTTTCTGATCTTATATTCATGAAAACTAAATCTTTCACAAAAATTTTCAGGGTAATTTTAAGAACTTCGCAAAAACCAATTTATTTGAAATATTTAATATATTTGAATAAATCACTTCAAAAAATCTCATAACATATAGCACATCCTCGAAAAAAAGTTAGAATTCAGATAAGACCAGTACAACTTTACATATAAAAAAATAATAAAATCAATTAACAATAAATAGACTTACCGGATGCGATCTCCGGAAATATATGATTTGTTGAACATTCACATAGGTACATCTAATATCCAAGGTACTCTATGTTCTACGCTCACAACAAAATCTCACAAAGTTTATAAGGCACTTCAATGGTCAAAAGTTGAACTGGTCTTATCTGAATTCTAATTACTTTTTGAGGATGTGCTACATGTTTGAGACTTTTTGAAGTAATCTATTTAAATATATTAAATATTTCAAATAAATTGGTATTTGAGAAGTTCTTAAAATAATGTTTTATATTTTTTTGAAAGATTTAGTTTTCATAAATATAAGATCAGAAAACAATACATTTTGTAACAAACAGGGCTCGTACGTTTGTCTGAAGAGATCAGTACGCATACCTGGAACGAAATAAAAAATGTTCATTTATTTATTAATTTTAATTGACAACTTATATTCCTTGGGTTTTTCTTAATTCCATTTGATATTGTATAATGAGCTTCGATTTTATACGTCTATTAAATATGGGCAGTGCTTATAAAGACATTAATTTAATTCTTAAAGTTTCTTGAATAAATTTTTTTAAATTAAAATTGTAGAAGACTAATAGATTAAATCTGTTTTGATATTCAAATTTTGCAATAATCCTTCGATCAAGTAAAAACACTTTCTTATTATTTTATTGATGTTTTAATAATGAAATCGTTCAAGATAATCATCGGCTTGAAATTAGAAATATTGTGTTGTTTGAACGAAACGATAGAAACTCCTATGGCATAATGCAATTCATTTATTTGTAAATGCATAATTAGCACTAATTATCTTCTACGAAAATCTTAATTCATTTCTGACTACAGCCTTTTAAATCCCTCATTATTTTTTTGAAAGATCTACTAATTTAGCTGAAATATACTATAGAACAAAATTTTAATATTAAAACAAATTGAAATATGTTTATCTTCTACAATTTTAATTTCAAAAAAATTCTTATTCAAAAAACTTTTAGAAATAAATTTATGTCTAACAAGTACCGCTTACATTTAATAGACGTATATAATCAAAACTCAATATATAATGTCAAATGGAATAAATAACCCTACAGATATTCCAAAGTAATTAAAATTAATAAATAAATATTTAAAGGAGACAAAATTTTGTTTCTGGTCTTACCTTTAAGAACACCAACTGCCTTTTAAAAACATGAACACACTTAAAGGACTTCTCAAAGAATATAATTTATTCGAAATATTTAATATATTTAAATATTCGAATAAATTATTTCAAAAATCTCTAAAAAAATGTGCACTATATCTTCAAAAAAGAAATATAATTCTAGACAATCCCGTCTTCAGTCCTCTTTTAACATTCCAAATATCAAAATCAAAAACTTAACCTATATATCTCACGTGTTCAAATACTTAAGCTTCGAAATACAGATCAACTATATAATTCAAGATTGATCTATGTTCTAACAAAATCAAAGAACAGTGTGAGTTATTTTAAGGTTTATTTAAATTCATTGACATTCTATAATGAGATTTATTGGAGCCAAAATATAATTATGTATTATATATAAAATATAATAGAAGGGCCTTTTACTTGATAGAAGAAATATAACAAAATTTGAATATTAAAACAAATTGAAATATGTTTATCTCCCACAATTTTAATTTCAAAATACATCATCACGCTCCCGAATAAACAAAGGCGTCCCTCAGGGTTCAATATTGGGACCACTTCTATTTCTCATTTACACAGCGGACTTTGTGAATTCTATCAAATACTGCCAATATCATTTACATGCTGATGACAGTCAGATTTATTTTGGTTTTCACCCGAATGAGGCCCAGACTGCATGCTCTCTAATTAACAGTGAACTGCTTTCGGTAATAACGATCGCCAAAAAACATAATCTACATATCAATCCAAACAAATCCACTCTTATATTTTTTGGTAGTCAATCTGCTATTTCTAAGGCTAATTTACCGTCTATAAGTATTTTGGGTACAATTCTGCAGCCCCAAGAAGTGGTAAGAAATTTGGGATTGTGTGTGGATAGTCGGCTGAAATTTTCAAACCATGTATCTGGCTGTATTCAGAGAGCATACATGTCCCTGAGACTTTTGTATGGTAATCGTCATTTTCTGAACAGAACCTTGAGGATAATGCTGTGTAATCAACTCATTTTGTCATGTTTTGACTATTGTGATGTCGTTTATGGTCCTTTTCTCGATAAGTTTGATTCATCACGGATTCAATCTGTTCAGAATCGGTGCTGCCGTTTTGTTTTAGGTTTGAAAAGGTCGGTTCCAACTTCTCGCTACATAAATTCTTTGGAATGGCTCAATATGAGTAACCGAAGAAAACTGCACTTCATGTGTTTTGTTCACAAGATTATGATCTCAAAACAACCTTCATACTTATATGGCAAAATCAACTTTAGGCATAACGTTCACTCGGTAAATATCAGAGAGCAGTCGAATATTAGTATCCCTCGTCATCGCACCACAAAGTTTAAAAGTTCATTTTCCTACCAGGTACCATGCATTTACAATTCTATTGATAATAGCATCAAAGCCGGGTCACTCAATCGCTTTCGGTCTCGCGTCAAAAATTCAATTTTATTCGGCCAGGTCTCTACTGCAACCCACTAACGATTTTGCTATGTTTGGTATATTATGCTTATATATTTTAGTTGTGCACATATTATTTTTATGTTGGTTGTATAGCTTGAAATCAGAAGTATGCCTGCTTATATATTTTGTTCTTGATAGGTAAAAGTGTAAGAATAGCTTGTAGCTAAACTAAGTAATGAGCGAGCATATAGTTATGTCCCAATAATCATCTCGAGTGACAGCAAAGCATTCCATGTAGCGCTTGGGTTTAACACCTATGAGTCGAAGCTTGTCCGGAAGTGCAACTAATTAGTATATAGATTAGGGGAAACAATTAAGGTGATCCTAATATGGATTTCAGGTCACCTTGAGACACACGGCAATGAAATGGTTGACTATCTCACAAAGAACATGGTTCCACCCCTTGCATTGAGTCGGAACCATTAAGCGCCGTCCCCAAAGTAATCAGCAATCTCTGATTAGAGAATGGGTAGAGAACAGAAATCAGTCTTCTTGACAGTCGATCTAAGGATGCAGACAAGCTGAAAATTTTCTTTCTTTCTCGAAGGGCTACTGTGCAGCTGCTACATTGCAGGAAAATCCTGCCTGAGATAAGTGGCAGTTATCCTTTTAGGACACTCTAAAACGAAATGATATCTCAAAACCATGGAAATATTACCAAAGGATACCTATCGCTTCTGTCAAAAAGCAATCGCGATGGTGCAGCACCTACTGCTCCACCGCACAATGACTTCTTGGTTTCATGAGCCTAGTGATGTATGTAGTGTGGCATCCTACCTGTTGGCAAAATTCGTCCTGAACATAGTTTAACCCTTCGAAGTTGTCAACGCACTCTTTCAATTGAAACTGCAACACCATAACCATGCATAAGTCGATATTGCACGATCCAATAGGAACCCAATGGTTTTCTACTGGTAGATGTAGGCAAAAACGGAACTGTTGTACGTGTGATACATATTGAGTGTTCAGATTTTGGCCTTTTGGTCAGGTTTTTCATTTCTCGGTAGCAACGGACGAGCACTGACCTGAAAGAAATCAGCAGCTTCCCTTTGAAGAATCAATCATACTTAATTTGCACTTAGTTTACAGTATTAGCACACTATACTTCAAAATCTGCAATCCAAGTTATTGTCGTAACAAGAACTCATCGCAAATTATTAAAAACACTAATGCTACTAACTTTCCTTAAAGTAAACATCAAACAATTTAAAAGCAAAACAGAGTATCAGATAAGAAATAAACCATTCGATTTATACTTTAATTAACAGTTGGTGAACAACATCAGATATTTCGTATCGTGTTGGCCTTCATTTAATAGAAATCCATTGTACAATTCAATTAAATAAAACATATATAAATGTTGATTCATATTCATAATTGTTAGTTGCTCGCATAACTTTTTCAAAGATTGTCTTATTTATTACAAATGGATGTTTTTTTTTAATTTAATCAATAATTCATAAATCCGCTGAATGTTTAGGATCACTATTTTCTATCAAATACTATCTAGTAATATTTTGCTCTCCGAAACCCTTCGTCACATACTAAATAGAGACCATAGAAATAAATCTATTTAGTGGTTCTTCCGCAGACAATGCTATCGTATTTGACGTAGTGCGGAATCAGGAATGGCTTCCTATATCCAGTATCGCCGTCCGGCCTACGTGATAAATGACGTTATTACAGTTGAAACTCCGGGAGAGAGTTTTTTCAGGATGACTAATGAATCGGACTGCCAAACAGGAGTTTTTTTGTTGGTCGGTCGGCCACCTTGACCAGTCACAGTTTATGATTGTACGTGCAACATGGTGGAAAAGATTTAGATTTTTCTCTGACCTATAGAGTTTAGACCCTCAAAAGAAATTATAATAATTCTGTGACACTATGAAGGCCTAATTGCCGAAGTGACTGATCGGCTTATATTGTGAGCAAGATATTCGCAGAGCTTTTAGTGAAGGTGAAAGTATCCTGATATTATTTGAATGAATATGTGAACCAAAATAAACTGCTCGTCAAAAGTTATGGATTTGTGTTTTGTCTTCAGAAACACCTAATTTCCTTTAGAAATATGTATTTGTTTCAGGTCAGAAAAATAAGATTTCATAGAAATGATCTATTTTCCAAAATGAAGAAACAATAATTGAAGAAATATGAAATTCTGAAACTTTAAAAAATTCATACTTGTTATTCAACTCTTATACAAAGTAAAATAGAAAAAGGCTTTTTACTTGATAAAATGAATATAACAAAATTTGAATATCAAAATAGATTCAATCTGTCGGTCTTCTACAATTTTAATTTCAAAAAAATTTTTATTCAAAAAACTTTTAGAATCAAATTAATGTCTATATAAGCACCGCTCATATTTAATAGACGTATATAATCAAAATTCAATATACAATGTCAAATGGAATAAATAAGCCAACAAATATAAATAGTCATTTAAAATTAATAAATAAATATTTGAAGAAGAAAAAATTTTGTTTCTGATGTTACCATAATGAACACCAATTCCTTTTCAAAAACATGAAACACAATTTGAGGACTCCTCAGAAACTATAATTTATTTGAAATATTTAATATATTTAAATATTCAAATAAGTTAATTCAAAAATCTCTCAAAACAGGCACTTAATCTTCAAAAAACAATTAGAATTCAGAAAATCTCTTCATCGGCCCTAAGTAATATTTAAAATATCAAAATCAACTGAAAATCAGTATATCTTACCTCAAAGTGATAACCGAATAATTGCTTAAACAGATCAACTTTAAAAATCAACATAGAATTTCTTGATTCATATATATCTTGATTGATGAAATCAAGATAGTCTATGTTCGTCACAAACTCACAGAAAACTGTAAGGTATTATAAGGTTTTCTTTAAACCATTGACATTCCATAATGATATTTATTCAAGCCTACATATATTTATATATTATGTATAAAATAAAACAGACAAAGGCTTTTTACTTGATAAAAGAAATATAACAAAATTTGAATATCAAAATAGATTTAATCTGTCAGTCTTCTACAATTTTAATTTCAAAAAATTTTTATTCAGAAAACTCTTTGAATTAAAATAATATCCACATGAGCACCGCTCATATTTAATAGACGTATATAATCAAAACTTTCTTAATTTAAATATATCAAATATGTCAAACAAATTATATTTTTTGAGAAGTCCTTAAGTTGTGTTTTATATTCTCGAAAAGGAATTGGTATTCATAATGGTAAGTTCAGAAACAAAATTATTTTCCTTCAAATATTTATTTATCAATTTTAAATGACTATTTATATTTGTTGGTTTATAATTACGATTTGTTATTGTATATTGAGTTTTGATTTAATACGTCTATTAAATATGTCGACATTAATTTAATTCTAAAAGTTTTTTGAATAAACATTTTTTTGAAATTAAAATTGTAGAAGACTGACAGATTAAATCTGTTTTGATATTCAAATTTTTCTAATACAAAAGTGTGACCGCCATCATGCATTAGTAACTGCTTGGCATCTTCTCTGCATGCATTTCGCCAAGTTAATGAGACTTGCCCACTTCGTGAAATATTTGGATTTTTTTTTAATTATGAGTTAATTAGAAAAGCTGAACCTTGACATTTACGAATGAAACACAATATCATTCAAATAACCGTCACAACTTGCTCCAGTACCTCTTCCGACCAGCGCAAGTTTTCAGTACAGTGTCGATTGTTTGGGGCTGAATCTCATGAATGGCAACTTCGGTTTGGTATTTCAAGGCATCAATCGCTTCTGGATTGTTAGCGTAACACTTATATTTAACGGACCCCCACAAAAATAGTCCTTCAAGATGAAAATGAGCTTCATCGCTTATGATGATTTTTCTGTGAAAATGCTCATCTTTAGCCATGCAATCATTAGCCCATTGAGCGAAGTGGAAATGCATTGTTTTCACTTTTTACACAATTTGAACTTTGAAATCCTTCATACCGTGGTCTTTATGCAGAATTTCCCTTAATGAAATGCGGGAAATGTTCGGTTCTTGAACTCGATGACGCATTGATGTTGATTAATGTTCAGCCATATTCTGGAAACAGCAGCAATGTTTTCAGGTGTGCTCATAAGCAAATAATGTGAACGGATTGTTACATTATATAATATTCCAGTTTTCACGAATAAAGTGATCCACAATTGCTGTGAGGGCATTTCATTTCTATTGAATTTTCCATTTAAATTTCTAACACTTTGGATAGAAGATTCACCATTTCACAAATAAGTTTCTGAAATTTCCCCTTTTTGTTCAAGCGTAAGACGTATTACATTAATGTCCAATATTAAACTAACTTTCTGTCGGAACATGAATGACAGAAGTGTTGACAGACTCGAATTTTTCACTACTCAAGATTGACCATCTTTTACCAACAGTCGAATGGAGGGGAATAATTTAACCACGAATTATTGATGTTTTAAAATTTGAATCTCGAAACAGATTTAATCTGTTAGTCTTCTACAATTTTAATTTCAAAAAAATTTATTTGAGAAAGTTTCAGAATTAAATTAAATATAAGCACTGCTCATATTTAATAGACGTATAAAATCGAAACTCATTATACAATATCAAATAGAATTAAGAAAAACCCAACGAATATAAATTGCCAATTAAAATTAATAAATAAATAAACATTTTATGTTTCGTCCCATGCATGCGTACTGAACTCTTCAGACAAACGTACGAGCCCTGTTTGTTACAAAATGTATTGTTTTCTGATCTTATATTCATGAAAACTAAATCTTTCACAAAAATTTTCAGGGTAATTTTAAGAACTTCGCAAAAACCAATTTATTTGAAATATTTAATATATTTGAATAAATCACTTCAAAAAATCTCATAACATATAGCACATCCTCGAAAAAAAGTTAGAATTCAGATAAGACCAGTACAACTTTACATATAAAAAAATAATAAAATCAATTAACAATAAATAGACTTACCGGATGCGATCTCCGGAAATATATGATTTGTTGAACATTCACATAGGTACATCTAATATCCAAGGTACTCTATGTTCTACGCTCACAACAAAATCTCACAAAGTTTATAAGGCACTTCAATGGTCAAAAGTTGAACTGGTCTTATCTGAATTCTAATTACTTTTTGAGGATGTGCTACATGTTTGAGACTTTTTGAAGTAATCTATTTAAATATATTAAATATTTCAAATAAATTGGTATTTGAGAAGTTCTTAAAATAATGTTTTATATTTTTTTGAAAGATTTAGTTTTCATAAATATAAGATCAGAAAACAATACATTTTGTAACAAACAGGGCTCGTACGTTTGTCTGAAGAGATCAGTACGCATACCTGGAACGAAATAAAAAATGTTCATTTATTTATTAATTTTAATTGACAACTTATATTCCTTGGGTTTTTCTTAATTCCATTTGATATTGTATAATGAGCTTCGATTTTATACGTCTATTAAATATGGGCAGTGCTTATAAAGACATTAATTTAATTCTTAAAGTTTCTTGAATAAATTTTTTTAAATTAAAATTGTAGAAGACTAATAGATTAAATCTGTTTTGATATTCAAATTTTGCAATAATCCTTCGATCAAGTAAAAACACTTTCTTATTATTTTATTGATGTTTTAATAATGAAATCGTTCAAGATAATCATCGGCTTGAAATTAGAAATATTGTGTTGTTTGAACGAAACGATAGAAACTCCTATGGCATAATGCAATTCATTTATTTGTAAATGCATAATTAGCACTAATTATCTTCTACGAAAATCTTAATTCATTTCTGACTACAGCCTTTTAAATCCCTCATTATTTTTTTGAAAGATCTACTAATTTAGCTGAAATATACTATAGAACAAAATTTTAATATTAAAACAAATTGAAATATGTTTATCTTCTACAATTTTAATTTCAAAAAAATTCTTATTCAAAAAACTTTTAGAAATAAATTTATGTCTAACAAGTACCGCTTACATTTAATAGACGTATATAATCAAAACTCAATATATAATGTCAAATGGAATAAATAACCCTACAGATATTCCAAAGTAATTAAAATTAATAAATAAATATTTAAAGGAGACAAAATTTTGTTTCTGGTCTTACCTTTAAGAACACCAACTGCCTTTTAAAAACATGAACACACTTAAAGGACTTCTCAAAGAATATAATTTATTCGAAATATTTAATATATTTAAATATTCGAATAAATTATTTCAAAAATCTCTAAAAAAATGTGCACTATATCTTCAAAAAAGAAATATAATTCTAGACAATCCCGTCTTCAGTCCTCTTTTAACATTCCAAATATCAAAATCAAAAACTTAACCTATATATCTCACGTGTTCAAATACTTAAGCTTCGAAATACAGATCAACTATATAATTCAAGATTGATCTATGTTCTAACAAAATCAAAGAACAGTGTGAGTTATTTTAAGGTTTATTTAAATTCATTGACATTCTATAATGAGATTTATTGGAGCCAAAATATAATTATGTATTATATATAAAATATAATAGAAGGGCCTTTTACTTGATAGAAGAAATATAACAAAATTTGAATATTAAAACAAATTGAAATATGTTTATCTCCCACAATTTTAATTTCAAAAAAATTTGTATTATTATTTATTAATTTTAATTACTTTCGTATATCTGTTGGGTTATTTATTCCATTTGACATTATATATTGAGTTTTGATTATATACGTCTATTAAATGTAAGCGGTGCTTGTTAGACATACATTTATTTCTAAAAGTTTTTTGAATAATTTTTTTTTTTGAAATTAAAATTGTAGAAGATAAACATATTTCAATTTGTTTTAATATTCAAATTTTGTTATATTTCTTCTATCAAGTAAAAGGCCTTTCTATTTTATTTTATACATAATATATAATTCTATTTTGGCTCCAATAAATCTCATTATAGAATGTCAATGAATTTAAATAAACCTTAAAATAACTCACACTGTTCTTTGATTTTGTTAGAACATAGATCAATCTTGAATTATATAGTTGATCTGTATTTCGAAGCTTAAGTCTTTGAACACGTGAGAGATATAGGTTAAGTTTTTGATTTTGATATTTGGAATGTTAAAAGAGGACTGAAGACGGGATTGTCTAGAATTATATTTGTTTTTCGAAGATATAGTGCACATTTGTTTAGAGATTTTTGAAATAATTTATTCGAATATTTAAATATATTAGGTAAATATTTCAAATAAATTATATTCTTTGAGAAGTCTTTTAAGTGTGTTCAAATTTTTAAAAGGCAATTGGTGTTCTTAAAGGTAAGACCAGAAACAAAATTTTGTCTTCTCTAAATATTTATTTATTAATTTTGATTACTTTCGTATATCTGTTGGGTTATTTATTCCATTTGACATTATATATTGAGTTTTGATTATATACGTCTATTAAATGTAAGCGGTGCTTGTTAGACATAAATTTATTTCTAAAAGTTTTTTGAATAAAAATTTTTTTGAAATTAAAATTGTAGAAGATAAACATATTTCAATTTGTTTTAATATTCAAATTTTGTTATATTTCTTCTATCAAGTAAAAGGCCTTTCTATTTTATTTTATTTTACTATAGAACAACCCTCAGACGACTTACATATTCGAGATTTTTGGTATACCTTATCTTTCTTGTTTTTATTTGCTAATACTGAATTTTTGATCATTTTTAAGCTACAGAACGGTCAAATTTTTTCTTTAAACACTCATATTATTCGTTATTGTATGTTATATGTTACAGTGAGATAAAAAAAATATATTCCTTACATGAATAGAATATCGGAAATATTGTTGAGTATTTGAGAGAGTATGACTATATTGTAGCATGTAGAAGGATTAAGAATTTAACAATTGTAATGAAGAAACAGAGTAGCCAACGAGATAAAGCAGACAAATATCGTTCCTCAGATACTGAACTCTTTCAGCTGCTACCATTTAGTAGTTGATTATAATTAAAACAGATTGTAGAAATTATTAGGTTCTATTACCAATAAATTGATATTTCACACATTTAATTCTGACTCGAGTTTCGGGAATTAACTATCCCATCTTCAGACATTTGAATACTTAACGAGCAGAACACTAAAAAACCCAAAAACACCAATCTGTTAAAAGAAGAGAAAATATAATATATAAATCAAATGACCGCGTCATTAACATGTCAGAAACACAATTTTCAAATAACGAACTGTTGATAAAATTACCTCAAAAATTTCAAAAACCCTCAGAAACAACAGAAATACAACTAAAAATAATACTTTGAATACTATTAAATCCATAAAAAAAAAGATTCAATCTGACGATCTTACTTTCACCAATACAGATAAATCAAATGCCACAGTTATCCTTTTTAGATCGACGTACATAGAGGAAATGAATGATTCCTTTAAAAATCATGATATCGTAGAAATTCCTGTTGACCCGACGACTAAAATTCAAAAGTCATTGAGAAAAACTTTGTCAGACATATCTTTGTTCAAAGCAAATCATCATTTCATAAATATGAAATGGCCGTCTACGGTCTAATACAAACCCATAAAGAAGATGCACCAATTCGCCCAGTTGTTTCTTTTATTAGTAGCCCTACCTAGTATCCAGATAACTGAGTCAATTTTGGAATTTCTTGAATGATATTCATCCAAAAATTAAATTCAAATTAGAAAAAGAATCAAACAAAAGAATTATATGTTTAGACCTCTCGATATCACACCTGAATAGTAAAATAGAATTAAATGTGTTCAGAAAACCCTCATCCACTGATATATGTATTGACTCCATTCACCCATATTAGCAAAAACTGTCAGCGTATCCATCGATGATCCATAAAGCTTTCGCATTACCCTTATCAAAAAATAACGGCGAAGATGAAGTCCAAGCTATTAAATCAATCACCGCGAAAGGTTTCAACCCCAATATAACAGATAATTCAATTGGACAGAAACAATCTAAAATAGCTATAAACCACATTTATCCCACCATAAGTACTAAAGGAACAAAAAATTCATTTCTTTATAATACTTCGGTAGCATAAGTCAAAAAGTGGCCAATAGTTTTTCAAAATTAGATGTTAATTTTGCTCTAAAAACACAAAACAAATTATCAACCGTATTATTTAATGCAGAGGACTCAACTCAAAACATACATAAATCGGGAGTTTATGCGTCATCTTGTTCGACGTGCAGTAATAAATATATATACAGACGGAAGGTTCCTCTACGATAAGGTTCAACGAACATAAAATGAATTTAATGAAAAATAAACAAACTTCTACTTTTGCCATTCATTGTTTAGAAAACAGCCATCCTTTTCCGATATTAGAAAACCTTAAAATTTTACATGTAAAATCCAAAAGAAAGAAGCTTAATTATTTAGAATCTGTTAAAATTTTCAAATTAGTTCACAATAAAAATAATGAAAAAATAATCAATGATTGTACGGATCTATGTACTACTCTGTCAAGAAAGTACCGGGAATTTTCAATTAAAACAACATTTTTACATTTAATCGTCAAAATTTATTGGGTCGCCTTCAAAATAGGCTCCATTTGCTCCAATACATCTATGCCAACTGCACTTCCAATTACCGAAACATTTTTTATAGGCGCTTTCTGGGATGGACTTTAGCTCTCGCGCCGAATTTTGTTTTATGGCCTCAATCGACTCAAAACGGGTGCCACGAGGGGGCATTTTAGTTTTGGGAAGAGGAAAAAGTCGCAGGGAGCCAAATCCGGCGAATACGGTGGTTGCTGAAGCACGTTTGTTGAGTTTTTGGCGAGAAAGTCAGTCACAATCGTAGCTCGGTGAGAAGGCGCGTTATCGTCATGCAAAATCCATGAGTTTTTCGCCCACAAATTTGGCCGCTTCTTACGGATACGCTCACGCAAACGTTTCATAACGCCTAGGTAATACTCCTTGTTTACCGTCTGACCCTCTGGAACGAATTCGTAGTGCACCACGCCACGGATATCGAAGAAAACAATGAGCATCACCTTCATTTTCGAGCGGCTTTGGCGTGGTTTTTTCGGTTTCGGCTCATTTTTTGCCACCCATTCCGATGATTGCTGGATTGTTTGCATATCGTACTCGTAGACCCAGGTCTCATCACCAGTTATAATACCTTCCATGAATGTAGAATCGGAATTACAGCGATCCAGCATGTCTGAAGCAACCTGTTCGCGATTACGTTTTTGAAGCAAATTCAGGTCTTTCGGTACGAGTCGTGCGGCCACTTTTCTCATGCCCAAAATATCAATCAGAATCGTACGTACGGACTCGTGGGATATCTTAAGATCATGTGCTATCTCTCTCAAGCTGGAACGACGGTTTTCCAGCACCCTTTCCTTAATTTTATCGACGTTATCTTCGATCGAAGCCGTCGATGGGCGACCACTTCACTACCGTCCTTGAAGACTTTGTACCACTGATATGCACGAGTTTTCGATAGAGCATTATCACCAAAGGCCTTTTGCAACATTTACAATGCATCGGCACACGAAAAATCATTTGCAACACAAAACTTTAAACAAATTCTTTGCTCAACGTAATCACCCATAGTAAAATCGGCACGAGTTCTGACATCGACTGACTTAATCAGCTGTTGCAAACACACTAGTTGACAGATCCCGCTCAAGCTTAGCATAGTAATTAAGGACAGTGGTACCAACTTAGAAAACAAAATTTTTACCTGCCTCATTGCCCCGCCAGATTCAAATCGATAATTCCCGGTACTTTCTTGACAGAATGTAAATCCAAAATTTCTGAGATATTTAAACATCTGTTTACCAGTCTTCTTTGACGTGCCGATAGTCTAATAGTTGTTCTGCGTTCTCTCATTTCAAACCTTCTTTAACCCCTTCTATCTCTGTGTATGCAGAAATACCTTGTTCTGCTTGTTACGTCTTCAGTTGTCTGAAGATGGGAGAGTTAATTTCCGATACTCGAGTCACAATTAAATCTGTAAAATATCAATTTATTGGTAGTAAAACATAGTAATTTCTACAACTTGTTTTAAATATCGTTCCTGTCAATTTCCTTCAGATAATCTTCTCTTCTCCAAGGATTTTATATGGCTAACTAGTGAATTGATCCATTCAGTTACCAGTTATAAGCATCTATTGAGACGATTTAGGTTGGAGACCTAAAATGTTTATTTGGACTTTGCGCGAGCATTTGATCGTGTCCTTCATCGTCGTCTCCTGAGGAAGCTTGAGTTCTTGGGAGTGAGAGGTCCTCTGCTTTCGTGAATTCAGTCATTTTTGTCGCTTCCCACTTTCCGAGTAAGGGTCGGTGACTGTTTCTTTTCCTCTGATACGGAGTCCTTAGTGGAGTTCCGCAGGGTTCGGTTTTGGGTTCTATCTTGTTTCTGTTGTAAACTTCTGACCTCCCCCGTCTTTTTTCATCCAACTGTGCAATGTTCGCAGACGACACAAAGCTTTACAACTGTCCCCTGGTCAACGCGGGACACCTCCAAGAAGACCTCAATAAGCTCTCTGAGTGGTGTGGGAGGTGGTTGCTACCTCTTAATATCGGGAAATGTTGCGTGCTCCATATCGGCAAAAAAATCCCAGAACTCCCTACTTCGTTGGCCAGCAGAGGCTAGCTGCTGTCTCTCGGCATTGTGACCTGGGTGTTACCGTCACGGATGACTTGAGTTGGTCTACCCACACTTCGACTGTTGTATCTAGAGCGAGACAATTCACATGCCAGCTGTCTAAAACATTTGCAAGATGCGATGTAGCCACAAGCAGAACTCTCTACACAACCTACGTGCGTCCTATTCTGGAATAGGCGGGCCCTGTTTGGTGGGCCAATCTGAAGGGTGATCGGGATCTTTTGGAATCTGTCCGGCGGTGGAACACCAGTCTTCCATTTGGCACACTTCGCCCTGATTACCAATCGAGGCTGCGGTTGTTTGAGTTGCCCCCTTTTTCGGATCGTAGAAGAAGGGGAGATCTGATTACCACCTATCGAGCACTTCACTCCCTCTTCGGTAGGGATATGTCATACCTCTTTCCACTAAACCAATATCGAGCCTTAAGAAGACACCGTTTAAATCTTGCCAAGGACAACTTCAGGACGACACCGAGGAGCCAGTTTCTTCCCAACAGAGTGTTCAAGGCGTGTAGTCGGCGCCCTGCTGAAGTTGTGTCATTGCCATCGGTGAATTCTTTCAAGAACGCTTTGGATAGATGGTCTACATGGGTTCAATAATTAATTCTATTACATTGCATTTACCACTTAATTGTTTCACTTCTAGAGTACTTTCTCAGTTTCATTTTTGTTTTTTGAGTTTATAGGTTTATCTTTACTCTTATCACTTATGTAATAATAATAAATGATTGAACGAACAGCTCCAGAACATAAAATCAGTTTCATCCCGTGTCAACTTATAATATTCGTCAATTGAATAAATTACTTTAACTGTCAATATCTTTTTCATTTTCATTTTGAACATTGACAGATTTTTTCACCCCACCAGGAACTTTATTGTATAAAGACACCGCACGGAATCCAGGTGTCCACTGGGATTTACCCAGTCTTAGGAAGTCTTTCCTAATTAGTAACTTATTCCGTGTATCGTATCCATGCATTTATGATTGAAACAGATAGTCGTCCCTTTTTCATGTATATAAATTAAATACTCCAAAATGAATAAATATGGGAATGTGGATGTAAAGAATTGCTTGGTATATAGATATACCTTTTTGAATTCTTCCTTGTGATTTATTAAACTTTAACCAATCAGAATGCAAATTCTTGGTTAAGCATACTTCAAATGAGGGTGAAATAGATGTGTATACTACACTTTAATGGTTTATTTACAGCCCAAAATACATGTATTACAAATTTTAAGTTTTATTTGTCTACCCAAATTAAGGGAGATGTTTCGGTGTAGTTTTATCTCTAATTGCAGTGAAAATACTATCTTGTTCGTGGAATAGTAATTCTTTGAGTTTTTTCAGCTTCGTTCACTTTCACTGAATTCACTTTGATTGGGTTCCTTTTTTTTTGTTTTCCCTTCACAAATTAACATCTAATTACGAATAAAAAATGTTCATAATACATTCACTTCCAGGCCTTAAGTGCGTTACTCTGTTAATGAAAGAGACGTGAAACTAGCGATAAAAGCGACAAAATGCGACTTTTTTAGAGATGTTTCTTCGAGGGTGCATTTTTGGTAATATTTGAAAAAGATGAGTATCGCGTGACCGTCTGGTCGAGGAAATGTCTTCCACTGTGAACCAGTTGGCTAACTCATTTGTACAGGGTGAATATTGCATGACCGTCTGGTCGAGGAAATGTCTTCGACCTTTCGGCTAACTGGCTGAATAAGAGTGTGGGTTGGGGCTCGAAAAGGTGGCCCAGGTAGATTACGGTACGATATTCGACTGTTGTTGTTTTTGAACGGCTTCGTTTCTAATGGGTTTCTAGGAGAGGTGACAAATATTTTCGTTTCTTAACTGGTGCTTAGGCTCGTTCAGGTTTCTAGAAAATAAATGAGACATATTTGAAAGGGCTAAATTGTTGAATTCTGGGGACGTCGTTGTTATATATACCTGCATAGTCAAATAAAATTCGATATAAAATCCGAACAGTGCGAATTAAGGTGTTTTTACAGCAGTCACGATAGTGCAGACCCACCAAAATCCTTACTTCCCGTCTCTATAGTCGGAAAATGGCCTCAAGATGTGCGCAGCCGCGCCACAATAAAACGCCATATCTCAAATGGGATTCTACCAGAGCAAAATACACAGAGAGTAACACACCCAGTGTCAGAGAAAAGGACAGAGTTCTCAGAGAAAAAATATTTGGACTGAGCCTGGTAAGCAGGTTGTCAATCTGTGATCTCCATTTGAGTACAGCATCCATATGAACACCAAGAAACTTGATCGAATGTCATAATCATAATCAGCCGTGCTGAACGCGACTGCTCAAACAACGTCTGTGAATCCGAAGCCTTAACTGCAACAGTTGTATCATCGACAAATAAGGTGGATTCAATTTCTGCTTTATAAGCTGGCAAATCAGTAATGTACATCAGGAACAATATCGTTACCGCAATTGATCCCTGATTCATTGGACGTGAACGTGAACAAATGGTTTTATCAAATGATGGTCCAGATTTACAAACTGGCTTCACAAATTGATCCACAAATGCCTTGAGAGCCCTTCATTTCTATTTAATTTTCCACGTAAATTTTTAACAGTTTGGATAGATGATTTAACACTCTGGAAATAGGTTTTTGATTTTTCCCAGTTTTGTTTGAGTATACTATGACCCAGTTTCTTAATGTCAAATAGTAAACTGAAAATTCTGTCAGAACATGGATGACCAAAGTGCTGCCAGACTGTAAAGGTTTTCAGAATGTTACTATTTTTCTTCTTCTTCTTCATTCTTCCATGTAGGCTTAAAGCCTGTTCTTCATCGATGTTATCCTTATATCCTTATTCGGGGCGTTATCCTTTTTCTTGGGCGACCGATACTTCTCCTTCCTAGAGGCGATTTATCTCTAGCCCTTTCCACTAATCTGTCCTGCCCCATTCTCTCTATGTGCGCGTTTCATTCTCTTTTCCTGTTCTTTATCCACTCTCCAATGTTTTCCACTTCACATAATCTTCTGATTTCATCACTCCTTTCTCTATTGTACAGAGTTTTTCCGGAAATTTTACGGAGTATCTTCATTTCCGCTGTCTCCAGCATACGCCTTGTCTTAGAAGTCTCGGGTCTGGTTTCAGCCGTGTAGGACATGATCGGTCTTATGGTACCCTTTTATATTCTTGCCTTCGTATTTATGTTTAGATGTTTATTCCTCCATATAGTATCGTTAAGGCAGCCTGCGATTTTATTGGCCCTAGTGACTTGTTGGGTTACCTCATCTTCAATACAACCAAAACTGGATAATTCAACCGCAAAGTACTTGAACGACATTACGTATTCTTTTATTTGCTGGTTTACTTCCAGTTTACAACAGAGAGGTTCTTTTGCTCTTGTCATGCACTTAGTTTTTTCAGTGGCTATATCCATACTGAACTGCATAGTGACATTGAAGAAGAGTTGGAGACTTCTCTGTAGGTCGTCCTCACTTTCCGCGAAGAGTACTGCATCATCCGCATAACAGAGGATCGTAAACTCACGATCGCCCATTTTGTAACCCCTTCCAGTTTTCATTTTTTTTATGATTTCATCCATTATGATGTTAAAAAGGAGTGCACTTAAAGAATCACCTTTTCGGATTCCACTGGTAACAGGTATGTTGCTAGACAGTTTGCCATTTATTCGGGCTGGTACGCTATTTTCTATATGTCCTTAATGGTCTCGATCAGATTTGTCGGTATACCACGGTTTTTCAGTAGGTGTAGGACGTCCCTTAGTCGTACTCTATCAAAGGCCTTATGCAGATCAGCGAAGCATAGGAAAGCGGGCTTATTATATTCCGTTGATTTCTCCACTATCTGTCGCATCACGAACACAGCATCTGTACAGGATCTTCCTGTTCTAAAGCCTTGTTGTTCGTCAGCCAGTGTTACAATGGAGTTGATCTTTGTTGTAATTACCTTGGTCACAAGTTTGAACATGGAGTCCAGTAGGTTTATTCCTCTGTAATTTTTCGGTTCTTTCTCATCTCCTTTCTTGAACATCAGAATCATTATACTTGTTTTCCAGGCTTTCGGTATCTTACGTTCTGATAGGATTTTGTTATTATTTTTGATGTATAAAATTCTAGCCTTCGTCTTCTCCAAATTTATAGATAGAAACAGTCAAATGGACAGAATGGACAGAATTGAATAAAACCACAAATATTTAATGTGTTAGTTAATGGAATCGTTCAAGTTGATCACCAGCTTAAAATTTGAAATATAGGGTCGTTTAGACGCTCTGATATGAGAAAGAAAAACGAGGACAAAATAAGGACAAAACAGTTCCACTTTTCCTCAGCATATTTGTACACAAACAACCAGCAATAATTCTCTTCTACAAAAAACATAATTCCGACCTGATTGTAGCCTTCCAAATCCCACACCTGATTAATCGCGTCGAAGGCAGGCATCCGCTTTGGCACACATTCAGACGAGTGGAGATCTAGCGGGACCCGAGGAAAAACAATCAACATTTACATACGATTATCCCCTTCTAATACTGACGGTGAGTTTGCAGAGGAGCTATTCCGACCGCGAAAATCGTTTAAGGGTCTTTGAGAAAATTGAATATGTGCATAAATATGAAATATTCCAGGGACGAGCTGACTCAGCAACCCTTGAGATTAGGCGGAGTAGTGGAGGAAATTGTTAATAATGCAACAGATTGGTGGGCTATGGGACACTGTCGATGTTTGCACGTAGGAGGTAGTTAGTTCACTTCCTTTGATTGTTGTTTTCTCAGTTGAAAGGTTTTTCTGTGGTTGACATATGTTGAAAAAGGAATTTTGTCAGTCTTTGCTGGCAAGAGCTATCTTCACCGGAGAGCAATCGAAAAACGAACTGAGTTCATAAGAGTGAGTGGAGACACTCTGATTTAAGAGACTACTTACTGGTGATGAATTTATCAAATGAAATTTCATTATTTATGATTTAAAAGTTTTCTTTTGAATGGATAAGATGTGAGTATGAATATTAGTTTTTTGCTCAGTATTCAATATTTGTGTTCAAATATCTGGAAATAATAATGATGTGATGTAGATATTTTGCTTAGGTGATAAACTATTGGATATTTTAAATAGTTTACGTGATTTTCAACAATATTGAAATGGATCGAGTTTAATTTCAAATTTGAAATTTTATATAAATATCACTCTCTGTACATAAAGTCCCCATTGATGTTTATAATATACATATTTCCTTTTTGTCGTGAATTTTCCATGAACTTTCTTTTTTTTACAGTTCAATGGAACATGGGCACTTCCAGCTGTTGTGTGTGATTTTTACATTGCAATGGATGTCACGTGTTCTACTTCCTCAATTTTCAATCTTGTTGCCATTTCGATAGATAGGTGAGTCATATTTGCATTACATATTTATATTATTGTTATTATTATTTCTTTTCTGTCACTTTTATAAAAGTGATAGAAAAAATAATAATTTCTCATTTCATTCATATCATATATTTCTTGTTTTTTCCAAAATTTACATTATTTATTATTACAAAAAAAAATCAAATGAAACTGAGGCAAAAATTATTCAGTATTGAATTAAAAATCAAATTTTTGCAACTAATTGATAAGTACATGCGTTTTTTTCGGCATTATTGAATAATTTTTGCTCCGCAGAAACTGACTGTTGTGCTCTTATGACTCTCTAACTTTTATCATTGGAGATTGACGTAAACATATGAATGTAACATTATCTGCACCTTAAATTTTTCGTCACATTATGGAAATTTTAGTATTTTTTCATAACCTGCAGCTACTTAAATTTCATCAAGAATAAAATTTTATGTTCGCAGAAGGTTGGTAAAAGAAAAGTAGATAGGATGCATCGTATATATTGAAAATTTTTTTCGATTCTCTGTGTATTTCATTCAGAAGTGTTTTTATCTAAAACTTGCACAACTTGCTCCCAGCGGTGCTTACACATCTTGAAGAAGTTCTCGAACGCAGATTTTGCAATGGCCTTCAGCTCAGGCACCGCAATACTTTGAATCGTCTGTATTCTTCGAACCATTTTCCTTTGAGCACCATTTTCAAATTTGGGAACATCTAAAACACTCAGAGCTATATCAAGACTCCACGGAGGCTGGCGGAGCTGTATAATTTTGTGTTTCGTCAAAACTTGCTACACAAAGTTCGATGAATGGAGCTGGCACGTTATTGTGGTGAAGAAGCCGGTCACCGCTAGAATCGCGGTCGATTTCTTCTCACGGCATCACGCAATATTATCGGGTGTCACGATCGAAAAAAACAATCATCATTAACTTGACATAACTTCCACCTTCACGTGCTTTTTTCGGCCATCGCTTATCTACACGTTTCCACGGTAAAGAGGATCGTAATCACAAACCCATGATTCATCAACAGTAAAACCTTTTTAAGGGCATTATCGTCATTACTGAACCTTTCCAAGTAGTCTTGGGGACTGCCTGATCGTGGCAATATCGGAATGAATTTCGTACAAAAAATCGTTCAGAATATTCAAACAGTAGTGGTCGTTATTTCGAAATTATTTTCTAGTTCACCAACAATCGACTATTACTTTCAATCCCAAGTCACAAACGCCCGATATTTTCCAGTGTTGTTGTCAGCGAAGATCTGCCAGAACAAGAATCACCGTCAACAGATGTGCGACCATTTTGAACCGACTGTACCATTTCTTTATTCCTCTTCACAACTGTCGAAATTGACGCAAAACTTTATGAAAATTGGTTGATTTGATCTTTCCTTCATTCTTATCAGTGAAACTAACAAGGTGGTTATAAACACAGGCTCCGCGTGACTCAAGGCATATGGCCGGTAACTACAGCATTCAAGAATTTCGTGAAGAACTACTGGTTACGCTCATACATGACAAAGGACGCTCGAATGCTCTGATGCGAAGATATAAACTCAGGTCGGATACTTTTCGGACACATCTCGTACAGTGGCCCCGTTTTCCTATGTTTTCAAACTCTATACATTAAATCATCAATAGTTTAAGGAATTATTTTTGGCTTGATATCCTGTTCGAATGTAAAATATTGTATATATTACAGTGAAAATAAAATTACTGAATCGCATACAAAGTTTGCATTCGTCATCCAAATTATTTGTATCGCCTTCAAGGAAGGCAATTTCCGAATTGATACTCACAAATATGTTGTATGAATTTTAGTATGGCAATTAGGAATTTTTTCGATTCGAGACAGTGCAACCTATATATGTATTACAGTTCGAAACTTAAATAATGACGAAGAGGATTTGTTGCTCGTTGGGCATATACAGCAGACATGATCGTTTCATAGCTTTCTGCTACTCATTAGTGCATTACTCTGATGCCAACGGAAGTAACACAGCCACCCTTTGATATCCGCCCTGCATAGCCACCGTACTGTTTTCCCAAACAACAGCGCAATCAAATTCTAGCGAACACATGTACGCAGCACATATAACCCCTGCTAAATTAAGAAGTGAACTGTACTCCCAACTGTATATAACGTCACAGACGAAGGAATCTTCCACGTACTCGAGTATTATCGAGTTAAGCCGCTATAAAAATATAAGTATTTCTCTCCGAATGAATCAATTGAACTGGCGTATATGATAACACGAATTTGAGTAGGGTAAATAGGAAATATTTCAACTCGGAACAGTGCAACTTACATAACAGTTTTGTTGATAGTTGGGCATAAGCAGCAGACATGCATGTTTCATAGCTTTTTGGCTACTCATGCAATACAGCCACGCTCCCATATCCGCCCTGCATAACGACCCTACTGTTTTTTCAAACAACAGCGTCATCCAATGCGAGCAAACACATATATGCAGCCTAAATTAAGAAGCGAACTTTACTCGGCTAAATTAAGAAGCGAACTCTACTCACGATTATATCTAACGTCACAGACGAAGAAATCTTCCACATGCTTAAGTAATATCCAATTAAGCAGCTATACCAATGTTAGCATTTCTCTCCAAATGATTTAATAGAAGCCACGGATGTTTATCACGAATTTAAGTATGGTCAATAAGAAATTTTTCGAATCGGGACAGGACACTTCACTTCGTTCGAAACTCAAATAAAGGTTTTGTTAATCGTTGGGCATGCGCAGCAGACATGCATGTTTCATAGTTTCTTGGCTACCCATCAGTGCATTGCCAACTTCACATAAAATTTAAACCCCATTTTTAATGCCCAAGACAAAAACAACACGCTGAATAATTCAGGAGTTTATAAATTTAGTTGTCATCAGTGCGGTAGCGTTTGTGGGACAAACTGACGAATTTTCCAGAAAAGATTCAAAGAACATCAGTTATCATTCAGAAACAAGAAAGCTACTTCTGGTTTTCGAAATATTATTTCGAAACAAATTATATCTTCCCAGAACCAAACAATCTTGAACTACTATATCTGGACACGAAAAGCAAAAATATAGACATGTAGGAATCGATAGAAATATCCATGAATAAGCACGTTCTGGAAATGAAACTATTGAACGAGTAGACGGACCTTTGGTACACTCCACTTCTTGAAGTTTTGCACAAGCCAAAGCCTTCAATGATTATATAAAACGTTCGAAATATAATTTTTTATTCAGTTTAAAAATGTAGAAAGCACTATGAAACTCAAGTCACTGTATATTCAGTAATAAGAAAATATATAAACCGAAGTAATTCTTATTTTATTCCATTTTTAAAATGAATTATCACAATTAAACGGACTATCCATTCCAATATTTGAAATTTATCCTATCACATTTTTTTCTATAGCTAATGTTTAAATGTTGCTTTAGAACCTCTTTCGAATAAATAAAGTATCACTTCAACCGTAAGGTTAGATAAAGTAGCACTTTAACAGCAAGGGTAGATAAAATGTTTCAACTTTTTTTATTCAATTAAGTTTACAAATTCAAACACATTAATTCGAAGGATTAACAACAAGTGTAATTTTACAATTAACATTATTAGAAACATCTACTTTTGGAACACCACAACTCCTACACGGGGCATTTTTTCCGTCGTTCTTCAGCTACCATGTGATATTCTTGATGCTTTTCCAATTTTTTAAATTACGGGTATTCCATCATACATAATGCATTTTTGGGCAAAAATAAACTTTCTACTTCCAACGCTTCTATATCTGATGGTAGGTTTTCTTCTTCTTGTGCTAATTCTTTTTCTACATTTCGTATTCGTTTCCTACACAAAACTCAAAAATACAGAACACTCCGCAAAAACCAAAATGTAAAATTTTTTAATTATCTGGGGTGAATAAGTTTTGTCGTGTGTTTCTGTGTTCCGAGTACAAATAGTTATAGGTTATACGTTACAACACGTTGATCATTTCTGTTTTATTTTGGATACTTTAAAGCTTACTTACATTCTAGATTTTATCTTATTTGATATGTTAAATTTTGATCTTGCGATATACTTGAATTTGAATTCAATACGAGACCTAAATAGCTAACCAAATGTTGTAATTCTCGTTCAGTTATTCTGAATTGCTCCGTTATTTTGAGAATTTTAGATAATTTTGGAATAGTGGATTTTTCTGTATTCGTTTGTTAATATACATGCTTATATAGTTTCTGTTTTAATACGTTTCATGTCGGGAAGTAAAAAGGTTTTTTCCGAGACATTGAAAAATATTTTATATTGATTATATATATGAATATCAATTTGATAGTTTTGTAAATACTTTCAATATATATATTGAAGAAGTTAGAATATATAAGTCTGAAATTAAAATCATTTAAATTTTACTTTTATCAAGTATTGACTCACATTCAAATTGATTTTTAAAGTCATTTATTTTACATTTGTTGACATAGTAATTCATACTCCTAGTAATGTAGCAACAGAATTGCGATTTTTGTGCCAAAAATTACAATTTTCTTTGAAATTTCATTTTCATCCTGAATTTGAAGTCTTGCCATAGAAAAAAAATGTTGTATTACACACAACGATAAAATCGCTTATCGAGCGTTACAAAAAGTAATTAAAGTTCCTTTGAAGATGTTTGGAAGACCAAAACACGTGTCAGGATTCTGAATAAACTAAGAAAAATAAAAACTGTCTGAATTTCTCAAACAAAATTGTTATAATGAGTCAACCGTATACTCCATTCATTTCATAAACAACTACCAGGTGTTTTTTTTAGATTGATAGAATTTTCGATAGGGATAACTGTGATTTGACAGAAGATAGAAGCCATGTTGTTTTGACATTTCTGTTGAGTAAGAATTGACAAATTATCATGAAAAGACTCACGCCTCAACACGTTTACAAATTGTTGAAATTTATTTTCAAAATCAGTGTTCTATTCGCCAAACTCATAGAGCACTTCCTGAAATTTATGGTTTACATAATCGTTCATCAGAGCAGCTTATTCATTGAGCTATCGATAGATTTCGGACAAAAATTTCTCTACTCGATGCAACAACAAGACTAAGAACTGTACGTACAGAAGAAAATATCGCTGCTGTAAGTCAAAGTGTTAATGATAATCCAGATTTTTCTATTCGTCGACGTTCACAACTAGTTGGACTCTGTGCATTCACCACATGGAAAATTTTGCGTATAGATCTTGGTTTTCACCCATACAAGATCCAACTGGTTCAAGAACTAAAGCCACTTGATCATAATAAGCGTTGTTCGTTTGCTGATTGGGCCCTAGAACAGCTTGAAGTTGATCCACTTTTTTATCGTAAAATTGTGTTTAGTGGTGAAGCTCATTTCTGGTTGAATGGCTATATAAACAATCAAAATTGTCGTATATGGAGTGAAAACAATCCTCAAGAAGTCTGCAGGTTCCATTGCATCCTGAAAATGCACTGTATAGTGTGCTTTACAAGCTGGAACCATCATTGGTCCATATTTCTTTGAAAAGGATGCCGCAGCTACTGTTACAGTGAATGGTGCTCGTTACAGATCGATGATAGATGATTATTTGTTTCAAAATTTGAAGGATCGATAAGTCTTTTGGTCCCAACAAGATAGTGCTACAGCTAATGCTGCTATCGTAACAATTCATTTATTGAAAGAAAAATTTGGCGATAACATTATTTCGAGAAATGGTCCAATTAAATGGCCTCCAAGATCATGTGACATAACTCTATTGGATTATCTTCTTTGGGGTTATGTTAAGTCATTGGTTTATGCTGATAAACCAGAAACAATAGACGCTTTGGAAGCCAACAAAACTCATGTTATTGATGAAATAAGGCCTGAATTACTCGAAGATGTGGTATAAAATTGGCCTGGTCGAATTCGTTTCCTCAGAGCTCGTGGTGGACATATGCAGGAAATTATTTTTAAAACATAAATGTCAAAATTATCTTTCAAATAAAAAACAATTTGCTTCAATCTGAATTTGAATGTGTTTTTTTCAATTTAAAGTTCTCTCACCCTAAAAAAACACCCGATACTATAACTCACCAATTTCTTGATAACTACTAACCTTAATTACTTTAAGGATTAAAGCTTCAGCGTTCTAAACCAATTCTGAATTAAAACTGAGAGGGTGTTCCAATGAGATATTCCATTTTGAATAGTCCGCTATCTGGGCAGCTGTCACTTTTGACGTTTGACAAGTAAAAACTGCACCACTACTAAAAATGGAACGGTACATGCTTCAACAACTTATTGAAATCATTCAAATTCACTACAAAAATGGCGAAAATTTTGCATTCATAATTCGCAAAACTAAAGCATTTTTGGGTCGTCGCGAAGCACCTTTTCGTCCGGCAATATTAAAAACTAGTGGAAAAATTTGAGCTGTTGGTACAAGTAAGTGATGTGAGGAATCTAAAGCGTGTGCGTCGCTCAAGAAACTCTGAGAATATTACTGTTGCAGCCCGTATTGTGACAAAAACCCAGGTTTGTCGATTCCCGGTCAATCTTTGGAATCAGGCACAACATTGCACCGTATTTTGCATAAAGACTTAGGTCTTAAGGTTTCTGATGTTCAGCTAACACAGGTACTCAAGCTGGTCGATCACCAGGTACGTCGTATCTTCGATGATTTGGTCCTTGAAATGCATCAAAAGGATCCGGATTTTCATCGAAGAATCATCTTCGGTAATGAGACCCCTTTTTACCTCGGAGACTAAGGTAATAAGCAGAATTGTTGCATTTGGAGCCCAGAAAATCCAAGAATGAATGTTGAAAGCCTCTCCATCCTCAACGTGTCACTGTTTTGAGATGTTTTGAGCTGGGGATGCGATTGGACCTCACTTAATCGAAAAGGCTGGTGCAACTGTAAGGGTGAATGGATTGCGCTACCAACTATGATTATTGATTGTTTTATGGCAAGATATTGATGTGGACGTCATTTTTTTTCAACGACACGGTGCTACGTGTGACACAAGCAACTCTGCAAGAAAATTCTCCTGGCCGTGTTATTTCTCGAAGAAGTGGTCACAATTGGTCACCTGGATCTTGCGATTTAACAACTTGAGACTTTTTTATGAGCCCACGTGAAAGATAAGGTAAATGCAAATGTTCCATTGAAGCTCTCGAGTGGAAATGCGGGTGTTGCTAGGGGGCATGCGCATATGAAACTCGTCAGACAGGCTTGATGCGCAGGCTCTGCCTGTGACGCCGGTGACCATAACGTCCGCTTGAAACGCTTATCGTCAAACGCGGTGCCTTGCTCTATCTGAACCTGGCGGGGACGGTTAGTCACGATTCTCTCAACTGGTCGGGTCCTCTATTGGTACGCCAGTCAAACTACGACAGAGCAAGGCAGGTTTCTGGACGAGGAGCGAAGAAGTTGTTCGCTACACCATAATCGATTCAAGACCTTGAAGATGGAATTCGTGAAGTTATTGAGGACATATGGCTGCAAATGTTCGAATTGGTCACGGAAATTTTCATGTAAAGGATATGGTGCTGCAACTGTAACCCTGGTGGACATTTGGCTGATATTCTCTTCCAATGTTAAAAGCATACCTCCCTCTACACAATGAATTAAACATCCATTAATTTCTCTCAAAATATACTCGTAATTTTTCTGGATCAAAATGAAACCTCTTGTTGGAAATCCTTTAAGTTCCACTGAGCCCTCGAGTATTCACCCCGGATCATCCTGCACTAACTGAAGACAACAACTTCTCCTTAATGAATATCCTAAACTCGCCTCCCACAAACTAACAGTTGTCATGTTCGGCTCTCCCAGTTCGGCGAGAACAAATCCACCGATTTCCAGATCGCTAATGAGATATAATGAGGTGGTGCTCGACATCAGCGAACTGAGCGGGATCAAGACATGTTCAGTAGGCAGCAGTCGTAGTGACAGGACGACGAAGTCGTTTGAGGGGGTGTGTGAAATTCGGTCCCAATTAAGTAGGGCCTGGATGTCGTCGGCTTAATTGCAGAGCAGACAGATGATTCGGTTGATTGGCCAGACAGCCAGACTACGTGATTGTTTCAGGAGTGCGTTATGTAAATCCGTTTCTGTGCCGATTTGTTTTGCCTGATTGGCATATGTTGGGATTGAGAACGTTCAGGAAGACGGGATGAGCGTCGCTGACGGGAAGATTTCCGATGGAAACATAGCAGCGGTAGTTCGGACGCTGACTGGTCATAGAGAACCGTTAGAAATATATAATATTAGAAGTTTTTCCAATAAGAGATTTCATTTTGATTTAGGAAAAAAATTAATTTATTTCTAGAGAAACCAATGAATGTTTACTTCAATGTAAACATGAAGGTAGTCAACAGATGGTTAACCGTTAAGTTCGTGTCGAAAATACTCTCCAAGTAAACTCTTAATAAAAACAGTAATCAGCCACCGACTCCAAGTTTGAAAGGAACAGATATAAATACTTCACCTTTCTTCTGAAAAATATTTTCATATGAATTCGATTTAGTTTACAGAATGCTCCACGTTTTTGCTCATCGTACTCCAACCAACGATATTGTCTCTCCCAATTTTTGTGATAATGTCGACGTACATCTTCTTTACCAGATGGGCTGAAAACCTTCTCAAAGTGGAATTTAATAGTTAGAAAACAAACATTCGAACTGCCATAGTCATGGAACCACCCTGTAAAATCTGAACAGAATGACTTGAATACGTCATTGTTCATTCAAATGCGAAATTACATTTCGATCAAATAAGTATTTTTCAAATGAAAAAAAAAACAGAATTTCGACCGGAAATATTTACGGAACACCATGTAGAATTTTTCCCCTAAACGATACGAGGCATTCGTGACCCGAACCTACCCTGAAAATATCAAGACTATAGGACCCTTTTCCGATACGGTAGTTATGGTGCCAGACGAACAGAATTTAATTTGACCAAGAACAAAGGATTCGTCTTAAGTGATTCGATCTCGTTTGGGAGCATTCCGGGGTCAAAATTTGAAAATTACAATCGTGACGAAATGATATAACACTCGTTTATGTAGTACCTAGAACGAGCCCTCAAAAATGACTTTTTACGAAGTTTACTATAAGAATTACTAATTACAAAGCGTATTCATCATGTGGTGTCACGTATGTACTGCAGCTATAAATAAATTTACTTAATATAAATATTATATTTATACTTACCAATTCAAAGCGAGAAAACAACTGTTACTGTTGTCTGTATAATTTATAACTGAAATGCTGCTAACATACAACACATCAACACAAGTAATATAACGTAATGAAAGGAGAATTGTTTCAAGAATAACCAGGAATAAGAAGAATAAATCGGAAGCTGAAATATCAAAACAGCATCCCCTATTTACAGAACAACATCATTTGGCGCTTTTGTCATAGTAAGCCAACAAGTTCAATCATGCCGACAAACTCCATCAACGCGAAAAACTCGTCAGTATTCCTGTAGATTAGACTCTAAATTACTTCCTGTTCAGCATTTTGAATATGTGAATTTTTCGTTCGTGAAGTAGAACGTCGTAACTGAATCTAGTCACTCTAAATTTTCCCCCAGGGGGCACCTGCACAGCTCCGGTGGGTACCCCCGGCAATGTACTTGAAAGAAACAATGAGTACCTTAATCCTTTTCATTAAATTTGTCATGACCAATTCGAACATTTGCGACTGTAAGTCTTCGATAACCTCACGAATTCCATATTTAAGGTCTTGAATCGATTGTGGTGTATTGACTCTATGTCAATACACCACTTTGTACCTAATCTTTCACGTGAACCCAGAGAAAAAAGTCTGGTGGTGGTATGAAATCACAAGATCTCGGTGGCCAAGTGTGATCATCTGTTCGAGAAATAACACGTTCAGGAAACTTTTCTTGTAAAATTGCGATTGTTTATTTGCTTGTGTGGCACGTAGCACCGATTTGTTAAAAAAAACGTCCTCCACACCAATATCTTCCAATTTCAGCTATAACAAATAATAATAATAAATAAATCAAATCATAGCTCGACATTGCAATCCATTCAGCGTAACAGCTGTATGAGCATAATTTTCTAATAAATAAGGTTCAATTACACCGACAGCCCAAAATCCACACCAAACAATGACACGTAGAGGATGTAAAGGCTTTTTAATAATAATTCTTGTATTTTCCGAGCCCTAAATGGGACAATTCTGCTTATTATCGCAGCCTCCGAGGTGAAGATGGGTCTCATTATTGAAGATGATTTTTAGATGAAAATTCGGATCATTTTGATACATTTAAAGGCCCGATCAGCATATATACGACGTTGCTGGTGATCGACCGACTTGAATTCTTGTGTTAACCGAACTTTGAAATCCTTAAGATCTAAGTCTTTTTGCAAACTACGCTGAAATATCATTTATGGAATGCCTAATTTCAAAGATCGACGAGGAAAAACCTGAGATTTCGTCAACAGTACGGGCTACAGCTGCAATATTCCCAGTTGTTTTTGAGCGACGCACACGGTTTCGATTCTTCATGTCACAAACTTGTCCCAACAACTCTAATTTTTCCGCCAGTTTCACCATTGCGGGCCGATAGGATGCTTCACGACTACCCTAAAGTGCTTTATTTTTCTAAATTGTGACTGCAAAATTTTCACCATTTTTGTTGTGAATTTTAACAATTTCAATGCGTTGTTAAAGCGCGTATCGTTCTATTTTTAGTGATGGAGCAGTTTTTGCTTTTTAAATGTCGAGAGGTGACAGCTTCAAAAGTGACAACTGTCCAGACAGCGGGCTATTCAAAATGAAACTGTTATTGGAAAACCCTTCATACAAGGTGCCTACTTGTAAAAGGGCCAAATTTCAAGGTAAGATCAAATAAGTTATTTGCATCAAAAAATGTCATATAACACATGATCGAAATGTTGATGGTTATTCTCCAATTTAACATTTCTTGACTTCACGAAATATTTCAAGGTTTTCCACCAAATAAATTATACTTCAGTTATTCTTGAAGCCTCATCAAATGTGATCACATATCTGGAAACGGCATTAAATTTGCTGCAAGATAAGAAGTTCTGTGTGCCAAAAAGTTCCTATTGGAGGAGTGTTAAGGATCGATTCTTTCAACTATACTTATTATAAATTCAGTTATTTCGTCAGATTCAAGAAAACGTACTAATACCCAAAAATGATTAAGCGACAAAAACTCTCAGATTTTGAATTCAATGTTTACTTTCATATTCAATCACAAGAAGCTTCAAGATAGAGCAAATTTAGGTTTGGAATATTTCAACTTTTCATTGTTAGCTCCTTAGTCATGATATTATGGCAGAGGACAAGCAGCTAGCACAAAAGTTGATAAGTCATTCGAAGGCACACTAAATGAGGTATTTTTGATGAAAAGGAAGCATGTCCATAATTAATAACCTTTCGTCGACAAAACCATTGGAGAAATATGACTGATTTTGTTCACTTCAGAGTCGTGATATTCATCAGGGTTCGAATCCTATTCAGGTAGAAAAGAAATTTTCTAGTTGGACGGGTATCTGCCACCATTTCACTGTTGGGTCAAAAATTAACAGTGCTGTGACCTAAAGTGGCGCAAGATCGCAGTAACAAAGCCTACACAGAACACAACTGAACTCCTAACTCGTACAAGCTGAAAAAGCTTCTGAGGGATCTTCACAGAAGATCTAGGAGTATCAGGATAATAATAATAATAATAATAATAATCTCCTTATCACGCTTGCAATAAAATTTATTTGGCACATACATTCTGTCAAGAAAGTACCGGGAATTATCGATTTAAATCTGGCGGGGCAATGAGGCAGGTAAAATTTTTTTTTCCTAGGTTGGTACCACTGTCCTCAATTACTATGCCAAGCTTGAGCGGGATCTGTTAACTAGTGTGTTTGCAACAGATGATTAAGTCAGTCGATGTCAGAGTGCGTGCCGATTTTTACTATGGGTGATTACGTTGAGCAAAGAATTTGTTTAAAGTTTTGTGTTGCAAATGAATTTTCGTGTGCCGATGCATTGAAAATGTTGCAAAAGGCCTTTGGTGATAATGCTCTATCGAAAACTCGTGCATATCAGTGGTACAGAGCCTTCAAGGACGGTCGTGAAGTGGTCGCCCATCGACGGCTTCGATCGAAGATAACGTCGATAAAATTAAGGAAAGGGTGCTGGAAAACCGTCGTACCAGCTTGAGAGAGATAGCACATGATCTTAAGATATCCCACGAGTCGGCACGTACGATTTTGATTGATATTTTGGGCATGAGAAAGGTGGCCGCACGACTCGTACCGAAAGACCTGAATTTTCTTCAAAATCGCGAACAGGTTGCTTCAGACATGCTGGATCGCTGTAATTCCGATTCTACATTCATGGAACGCATTATAACTGGTGATGAGACCTGGGTCTACGAGTACGATATGCAAACAAGCCAGCAATCATCGGAATGGGTGGCAAAAAATGAGCCGAAACCGAAAAAACCACGCCAAAGCCGCTCGAAAATGAAGGTGATGGTCATTGTTTTCTTCGATATCCGTGGCGTGGTGCACTACGAATTCGTTCCAGAGGGCCACACGGTAAACAAGGAGTATTACCTAGGCGTTATGAAACGTTTGCGTGAGCGTATCCGTAAGAAGCGGCCAAATTTGTGGGCGAACAACTCATGGATTTTGCATGACGATAACGCGCCTTCTCACCGAGCTACGATTGTGACTGACTTTCTCGCCAAAAACTCAACAAACGTGCTTCAGCAACCACCGTATTCGCCGGATTTGGCTCCCTGCGACTTTTTCCTCTTCCCAAAACTAAAATTGCCCCTTTGTGGCACCCGTTTTGAGTCGATTGAAGTCATAAAACAAAATTCGGCGCGAGAGCTAAAGTCCATCCCGCCTATAAAAAATGTTTCGATAATTGGAAGTGCCGTTGGCATAGATGTATTGGAGCAAATGGAGCCTATTTTGAAGGCGACCTAATAAATTTTGACGATTAAATGTAAAAATGTTGTTTTAATTGAAATTTCCCGGTACTTTCTTGACAGAGTAGTATAACTTCTTATCTTTCACCAAATTTAATGACGTTTCCAGTGTGATCAAGTTTGATGATGCTTCAAGGATAACTGAAGTGTAATTGATTTTATGAAAAAACTTGAAATGTTTCGTGAAATTAAGAAATGTTGAATTAAAGAATAACAATCAACATTTCGACCATAAGTTATATAATATTTTTTGTTGCAAATATTTATGATTTCCCCTTGCAGTTTGTCCCTTTTAAAAGCAGACACCCTCTATAGCTTGTGCGAGTTTGATGTACAGTTATATTCTGGTTAATCTTAGAAAGAGAAAAAACTCTAAATTTACCAAACATTTTTGTGAAACTAATTATATCAGAATAAGAATATCTTGAAATATTACACATGGAAGCGCGAAAAATAAAACTACACATCCTGGAATCTATAGAAATATTTGAGCACAAACACGTTTCAGAAATGAAAGTCTCAAATGAACAGAAGGTCGAATATTGGATGGAGTAGTCCGTTACTTTGTGATAGTTCATTTTAATGGAATGAAATAAGGAATTACTTTATTTTCTATCACTTTTTATTATAACTTATATACAGTGACTCAAGTTTCGTAGTGTTTACTACATTTTCAAACTGAACGAACAAATTAGATCTCAACTATTATATATGGGGATTGTAGGCTTCGGCAGAGCTTTGAAGAGAGGGGTTTTCCAAAGTTCCGTCTGTTCGTTAAGTAGTTTTATTATTGGTACGTGCTTTTTATAGTTTTCAATTTCTATGGATTCCAGGATGTCAAGTTTTTTCCCTTTCGCTTCCACGTGCAAGATAACAAGGTTGTTCAATTCTGGGAAGGTGTGATCTGTAGTGAAGATCACACCTTCCCAGAATTGAACAACCTTGTTATCTTGCACGTGGAAGCGAAAGGGAAAAAACTTGACATCCTGGAATCCATAGAAATTGAAAAATATATAAAGCACGTACCAATAATAAAACTACTTAACGAACAGACGGAACTTTGGGAAACCCCTCTCTTCGAAGCTCTGCCGAAGCCTACAATCCCCATATATAATAGTTGAGATCTTATTTGTTCATTCAGTTTGAAAATGTAGTAAACTACGAAACTCGAGTCACTGTATATCAGTTATAATAAAAAGTGATAAAAAACAAAGTAATTCCTTATTTCATTCCATTGAACAGAAGGTCGTTTGGCACACCCCACTTCTCGAAATTTCGCGCAAGCCTTCAACGAATATGTTTAATCAGTGAGATGCAATTTGTTTTATTCTGTTCGAAAATGTTGTAAATTCTACGAAAGTCGAGTCACTCAGTTAATAGAAAGTGACAAAAAACCAAGTAATTCCTTATTTCAACCCAGAAGATGTTGAATCCACTAAAGCTTGAATATCATCAATTATGGATTGGGAAAAAATATTTGGCTTAGATGTTTTGAACAAATTACCATTCCTGTGTCACGCCGATCGAACAAGAGCCATAAAATCAATGTAGCCATTCAAACAAGAGATTACCTTCCGAAAACAACCCCTATCCCCGATTTCAATCCCGTTATCGATCCGAAACACGCTTTGCAATATTCACAACCTACCCTGAATCTGTTCCATTACAATATTTCCATCGAAAGCCACATTTCACATAAGATCAATCGAACCATAAATTCCAGTGGATCCTGAATTCAGAAACGCCTGCAACTTCCGCAGAAGGTCGGTATAGAGCCTTAAAAACTGGGTGCGCTATCTGTGCCCTGGCTCCATCCAATCAAAGATCCCAATGGACCGAACAAATTTGTATAGAAATGAACTCGCGACCCTGAGGGGATATTCCGTTTTTCCATATCTGAAACACGCCTCTCGTGGACTGTGGGCCTTATGTCATGGCATACACAGATGGATTTTCAATCTTGTACCGTCGACATTTGCATACCAGGCTGGGGTATTATGTAAAATTGCCGGGAATTGAGTAATTCAGGATGAGCTGGAGGATATAGGTTTTATGTCAAATGCTTTTGTATCATATTGTTATAGCGTAGCCTGCAGAACATTGAGCAGCATGATGAAGATACGATCTGAAATTATCATCTCTAGATTATGAGCACGGTTCACCAAGATAATTTAAACATTTAGGATGTTCCACCACAAAAGGAACAAACTTAGTATGAGGTGAGGGGGCATATAGGTTGATCAGAATAACACTTATGTTAGGGCCCTATGACTTTTCTCTTGTATATATATAATATAGTTTCATAGGATATTGGATTCCACAAACCAAACAGAAAAGGACACTCTATATTAAATAGACGTTTCGTCCTCCGTTGAGGACATTCTCAATTTTATTAGCAAACAAATTGAAACTTTTCAGTCATTTGACAAGCCTGTGAAAAGAAACACAATTATAAAAATATAAAATAGAATTAAGAAGCAGAAAATTAGTATCATCTCGAAGTCAAATGGTAAAACAATCATCTATATTTCACTGGTACGCAGTATTGTCTATGTATTAGCAGGTGGTCTTCGCTTGCACAAATAAGATCGTTATAAGGATCAGGAAGAGGATGGTCGACAAAACTGAGCCTTTGGACACTTCAGCCTTCACGTTGAAACCACGGTAACTCACACTATCCACGACTTCATGAATTCTCTTGTTGGTTAGAAAACTCTTTATCTAATGGCAGAGACTCCCGGGAAATCCATACGAAGATAGCTAATTCAGAAGAGACTTATGCCAGACACGATCTAAATCCTTGGATATGTCCAGGGCAACTGATCTGGATTGTCCCCGCGCTCAATAGCCCTTGTCCACATATAACTAAGGGGGTCACCTGTTGATCGCTGTTTGCGAAAGCCATATTGTATGTCACTGATGACACCTGCGTTCTCCAGGCGTGTAATGATTTCAAGATTGATAGCTAATTCATTAATTTCGATGAAATGGATATTATCGCTATAGGGCGGTTTGATGGAAAACACTTCCTCCACTTCTTTGGCAGGCTGACTCGTGCGCTCTTCTGTCAGAGAAAACTTCTTCTCTGTATGACATAGTGAACATCTTACAGAAAATAGAAGTGAGCTCTGGTGAATAATTTTTCAATACAATAGCAATAATCCCATCTGGTCCAGTTCTTTTTTGGAATCGAGTCCATCCAGCACTCGACGAATGATCCGTGGTTTATATCCCTCATCCAAGATGAAACAATTGAAATTGTTGGAGATTCCAGACGATATGTTTCGATGTTGAGTTAGAAGCAACGAACGCGCGAACTTATCGGTTTTAGCGTAAACTATCCTCTTCTTTCTACCTTGCTAAGGTCTAGATAGTCAATAGCTATTGCAGCGTGACCCAAGTGAACGATGGAATGTGGAAAATTCGAAGAAACGTCAGAGCACAATGTGATCTTCCACCAATATAATGAATGCACCGTATCCCTAGTCTGGGACGAGGATGGCGAAATTGCAAGAAATACACTTAGAGTTGTTTCCACAGTTTTGGACCTCGGTGACATACGCCCCCAAAAATAGCTTGCACGAAAGAGATTTGGCTCAAATGGGGAGATGATCAGTTGAAAAAACGCCTATTTTTAGCTCAAAAATGACAAGAAAGACATCGAGAGGTTAGAGAAGCGCTAGAATGATTGTGTACCTTTTGAAGGAGACTGTAATTTGGTCAAATAAGTTATGTTTTTTCCTCAAAACAAGAAATCTTTCATGCGACGTGTTATCTACTATGGTTTTTTTCTATCAGAAATGGATGAAACTATAAATCTATACTGTAATTGTTTTGATAAAAGAACCTCTGTATAAATACAGATAGAAATTCAAGATGGTGAAGTGCAATACAAATAGTTTAAAAGATATTTTGAACCGAAACAATAATACATCAAATTTCGGGAATCCTGTTTCATTGAAAATCTCATCTCCTCAATCATTCGAAACTTTTCTCCGGGATAAAGTCACGAAAAATGGCGGATCCTGGGACCAGTGCGATGAATTTCCAATGACCCCAGACCGCCATCGCCGGCTATGATCCTAAAGCGAAAATATTAAAATGTATCCTAGAGGTAAACTTGGCTCGCAGGACTTGGAGGAGAATGGGTCCGCAGGAATAACTCATCCTGATGCAGGAAGGATGCGTTGAGAGCGGTTTTATCGCTCGGTTATTATGCTTATGGGGTAGAATATTGGAAGGATGTATTGGAGTGTCGAATAGGGGTAATAATTCATGTTGATACATCGACAGAGTTACTTGTTTGTACATGAGGGTTGAATATTTCGGTTTTATGGGTGTTGTAACCACTTAGAGTGCTATACAGACTTCATAATGATGACAAGGCGATGGGTTTAAATCCCTTGGTCGGCTCCATTTAAATCATCATCAAGGAGGATATTAAAACAAGATCAAACGTAAATTTTGGAAAATTTAAACTTCATATTAACTGTGCGAAAGGGATAATAAAGAGGAGAATGTATTCTTCCGATGAATGGTTTATTTATTATTTCATAATTTTAAAAGATATATAGATTGAAAATATACTTCCAATGTTTTTTTGATATTACAGATAAAGCTAGATTACTTTATTCTCTCTACAAATTCAATGTAAGAAATATATTGAAAATTTCTCTATTCAAAAAAATCTACAGTTTTTATGTGTCACAGTTTATTTAGAATCCTGACACGTGTTTGGGTCTTTCGACCATCCTCAAAAGAGTAAAAATAGGAACTAAACTTAAAATTGAATAGGTTCCTTTATTGCAAATAGGACATCTGTGTATTTTTGTGGCGCATTGAAATAACCGCATCCAATGAGGGATGTTCCCAAAGAGTTTTTAGGAATTTGTTGATTTCTCCTTTTTTCACAATAGCTTTCTTGATTGAAAAAATCTCCAAGTAGTCCATCAATGTAAAATTTTGCATTTGGACAGGAACTGACAAGCTGCTATCGAAATTTTTGAATTATCTGAATAGCATTGTTTCAAGTGGAACACATTGTCACTGGCGTCACAGGCTGAGCTGCGCATCACGCCTATCAGATTCTCAGACTCCGAACGAAACGCCGTCTTCCGAATCAAAAGGTGGAAGCTTCCTCGCAACGCCGCATTCCTGTAAGAGCTTCATTGGTGACCCCGATGTGATTGGGGGGTTTGCTTTAAGTGCGAACAAAGCCATTCATTTGGAGGCCCTAATTGCCCCCTATCCATAATTCCGAGACAGCCTTTCCTTTCATTCCGCAGATCCCCGCTGGAGATAGTACCGCGACCAGCCCAGCGGCGATCTGTCTCTTTGCCTGATTCCCAACGCCCTATTACGTGACCTTAACGACACTCACTGGAGGAGAAGTGTGTAGCGAACAACTTCTACGCTCCTGGTCCAGAAACCTGCCTTCCTCTTTCGCAACTTGACCGGCGTATCAATAGAGGACCCGACTAGTCTAAAGATTCATGACTTACTGTCCCCGCCGAGTTCAAATAGGGCAAGGCATGCAGCGTTTGACGACCAGCGTTCCAAGCGGAACACATGGTCAATGGCGTTATAGGCAGAGCTGCGCATCATGCCTGTCTGATGAGTTTCAGATGCGCAGACTCTGAACGATACGCCGTCTGCCAAATCAAAAGGTGAAAGCTCACTCACGACACCGCATTACAACCGAGAGCTTCAGCATAAATGAAAATATGAAATTCACAATAGAAATGGAAAAAAATTCTTCAATCATCCAAGACAATCTTGTCTCGGTTTGATATTCAGACATAATATATTCCATCACAAAGAAATGCTCTACATAGAATAAAAAAGTTTTTTTTTCCTTCTTTAAAAAATAAATAGCACATTCTTCAGAAAAGAAATCGGAATTTCTTACCCATATTTTCCCCAGTTATTTGGATGTTAAGTAAACAATAAATAAAATATATCTACATATCTTCATTAAACAAAAAGAAATTTTGGATTGAATTCAGATTATCTGTTATATTCCAAAAAACCCTAGAAATAAATTTCAAATCTATAGTTGCCTGTTAAACTTATAGTTTGTATTTTCACACAAGCGCGTGGCAGTTTTCAGATATTGAGACTATGATCGTATCTTCTTGATTGATTGAGACTATGATCGACCTTCTTCTGTGAAATAGCCTAGTTCTTCAGATGGTACTCAGTTATCGGGTGTTTTTTTTAGAGTGATAGAACTTTTGATGGGGATAACTGTAATTTGACAGAAGGTAGACCATGTTGTTTTGACATTTCTGTTCAGTAAGTATTGACAAATTATAATGGAAAGACTCACGGCGAAACAACGTTTACAAATTTCTGAAACTTATTTTCAAAATCAGTGTTCTATTTGCCAAACTTATAGAGCACTTTGTGAAATTTATGATTTACATAATCGTCCATCAGAGCAGCTTATTCGCCAAAATATCGATAGATTTCGGACAACATTTTCTCTACTCGATGCAACAATAACAAGACAAAGAACTATACGTACAGAAGAAAATATCGCTGCTGTAAGTCATAGTGTTAATGATGATCCAGGTCTTGATCTACACCCATACAAGATCCAACTGGTTCAAGAACTAAAGCCATTTGACCAGAATAAGAGTCGTTTGTTTGCTAATTGGACCTTAGAATAGCTTGAAGTTGATCCACTTCTTTATCGTAAAATTGTGTTTAGTGCTGAAGCTCATTTCTGGTTGAATGGCTATGTAAACAAGCAAAATTGCCGTATATGGAGGGAAAACAATCCTCAAGAAGTTCTGCAGGTTCCATTACATCCTGAAAAATGCACTGTAAGGTGTGCTCTACACGCTGGAGGTATCGGTCCATATTTCTTTAAAAACGATGCTGAAGCTAAGGTTACAGGGATCAATGATCAATAATTATTTGTTTCAAAATTTGAACGGTATCGACTCAGAAGTGTTTTGGTTCCAACAAGATGGAGCTACACCTTGTGCTGCTACCGTAATAATTGATTTATTGAAAGAAAGAATTGGCGATAACATTATTTCAAGAAAAGGTCCAATTAACTGGCCTCTAAGATCATGCGACATAACTCCACTGGATTATTTTCTTTGGGATTAAGTCAAGTCGTTGGTGTATGCTGATAAACCAGAAACAATAGACGCTTTAGAAGCCAACATAACTCGTGTTATTGATGAAATAAGGCCTGAATTACTCGAAAAAGTGGTCCAAAATGGTCTGTAGAATGCGATTCACCAGAGCTAGTCGTGGTGGACATATGCCGGAAATTATTTTTAAAACATAACTGTCATAAAATTATCTTTCAATTAAAAAAAAAATTGGCATCAATTGAATAAAACAGTTATCAGGAATCGGACTATATATTTTATTTTATTTCATTCAACTCATGAAAATGGATGATAACCTTGATCAGAAATTGGCATCAATCTTGATTCGAATGTGTTTTATTTCAATTTAAAGTTCTATCACTTTAAAAAAAGCACCCGATAGTTGAAGTTTCTTTCGAATAGAATATTCTATGAATGAAGGTATGCAAATATTCATTCATATTTATTTTATTGTTTGTTTTTATTCAGCATTTAAATTACTTCCAACTGAGGGAATGTGGTTAAGAATTTTTTTCTAGTGAATGTGCTATCCATTTTTGAAAGTTAGAAGTAAAAATGATTTGAATAATATCTGAGAATTTTTTTCATATGGGATTTAGTATTTGCGAATATCCAATCGAAACAAGCTTATTAAGGATGATTACGGTCAGTACTCTATGGTTCCTTCTGATTCTCTATTGATTAACTGCCGCTCATATGTTTTGATAATTCTTATATCTATAAAGTGAAACACTGTTTCTGAGGCATTTCATTCGAATGAATTCTAAGAAGTTTTCAATAGATTTTCTAGATTAAATTTTTGGAGATTTTGGGAGAATAAATCCAGCTAATATCTGTTATATTAAAATGATATGTTCAATGTTCCAAACAATATAATTCACATGTTTCAGTGGACGTGCAATTCCCCACTCCTGAATAAATCTATACTGGAGTGGAATAAAATTATAACATTTTAAGTGTGAACTACCGGCACATTGTTGCGAGTATAGCGAATTCAACAGTGTCATATTTTCTATAGAGGAATCGTGAATTCTACCAGTTAGTGTATTGGCATGTGAGCATGGCTCTTTCACCAGGTGACTACTCAGCAGTATCCACAATCTGCCCCAAAAAGCAGAAAGTGTGATAAAGATTAAGCCTCATTATCGCGCATGGCGAGAACCACTCCGAAGACCCAAATCCACCAGCTTCCAGTTCCGGCTTCAGTTTGAAAACCTACACCGAAGCATTATACAATATCTACTGGCTCTACATGGTCAACATCAACTGAATTTTTTCTAAATGATTTCACAAAATGAATAAACACCGTTGACAAGATACATAAGTTCAACTTCATTTTTTCAAAGGAATATTTTTCTATTTTTGGCTAGCTCTTGCTCTCCTGATTAAGAATATGTATGCATGTATTGGTCTTTCTCACTTATTTTGAGAAGTACAAAGCCTCAAATTCGAAGAACCACCCGGCACGCTCAGTAATCGGTTGTCAAATGGTAGGATGGGATAAATCAACAAACGATATTGCTAACAATATAACACACGTTGATATTCAACAAAATTATTTCTGAAACATGCATTACATAGAAGCGGAAAAATCTAAATAAAATCAAATATATTTCAAAAATATAATATATATATATATATATATATACAATAAATCTTTTCTATATTTTATATGGAGAACAATGAAAACAAGATAACTAAAAAGAAAAAATATTTGGCGTTACATGCAGATCATCGAATTCAGAGTAAAAATACATTTAGTATAATTACAACCTTGTGAAAGATTCGAAAAGATTTTAGAAAAACAGGCAGACGTATGGAATGGGAATCAAGTACTCGACATTTTTGAGTATTTATGGTGGTATTAACAGTTACAAATACTGAAATTACTCGAAATGGCCACCATTATTAATTTAATATACATAGTTCATATCGATTTCTCATGTTGGTTAGACTATTTCGGATAGCATTATTATAGTTCTCATTTAGTTCATGAATTAATGGTTAAATTTTGTTTTTAATGATCTCAATACTTTCATTATTATCAGAATAAATTTTTTCCTCCAGGAACGACCATAAAAATGTGTCCAACGGTATTAAATCTGGACTTTTCGATGATCATGAAATAGGTGCAACATAATCGATCCAGGGATCAAACTGGGGTGAGAAGAGGTTTTTTTGCAGGTCAGCATCCTGAGAACCACAAATCCTTTATTCGTCTTCGAGCTGTCATTGGTGAAATATTCACCCCTCACTCTTGCATGAAACTTGTGAGTATCCTGCTAGGCTGTTTTATGTTTGCCATAACAATATCACGTATTTTTCGCTCCTCTCTTGATGTTGTAATCTTTTTTTCGACCACATTTTCCTTTGCGTCGTGGGGTCTTATCTGAGTTGTCATACCTTTTTTTCCTTCAGTGGATCTAGTGTTGCTCTCGAAACTTTAGTAATCGGTGCTATTTGTCTGTTGGAGTAATCTGTATATGATACCAAAGATTTTATCTCAGCTGTTTTTCTGGGTGTCATATCTTTGGCCTTTCCCATTATAATTTTAAATTTTTTAAGCAAGTGATGTAATAAAAACAGAGCAAAGATTTGAGTGCTAAAATCACGTGACAGTAAAGCACAACAATATAATACGTCAATAAAAAGTACCAAAACAAACCATAACGTCCTAGAAAACCATGAATAACGTGACAATATACAACCGCACCGCGAGGCTGGTTAGCTAGAACTTACAACACTGATGTATCATGAGGCATGAGTTAATTGGTGGATTTATCTGCAGTGTTGCCGGTTTTGCTCCTACGAATAAATTTACTCTAGAGTCATAATTGAACGAGAAAAAGTAGATTGAAATGCTTCGTATCCTAATTTCATTTCATAAAGAAGTGTTGAATTTTTTACCGTGGCTCTGATAACTTGATCACCCACTGTATTCGGTAAAAGAGTAGTGTCCCTATGCAGGTCAAATATAGGTCCATGTCCCTATTGAATTCGTCGGCACTACAGCATTGTACTGAAGATATGCCAAAAAGCATATTGAAATCATGTCTGCTGATTATGCTTTACGATCAACAAAACATAGTCGGCCGTATTTTAATTTTGAACTGTTACACAGATGCAAGTTACACTGTCCTGATTCGAAGAACTTCCTGTTTATCAAAGCTCATACTTCATGTTATTTAGCTCATACTCCATGTTATGTGGAATAAATATCTGCCGCACTAATCAATTTCTTTAATAGTTGATACTTTGAATATTGAATACTCAATTGTGACATAATAAAACTCCTAGCAAAACTTAGTGACCATTTTAACAGACAAAATAAAGAATATACCAAAGTATAACTATTATTCTATGGTTGAGTTTATTCGTGAAACACTAAAATTCTTAATTTTCATTTGATATTTGCATGCATAATTTCTCTTCAGATTCACAATGAATATGTTTTATTTTTTCCATTTTCTCATATCTAATTTGAACAAACTCATATAAGTTTTTATATTCGAATAAAATTTTGTACCCTCTCACAACAATTTTCATACATCGAACTTCATCGATAATCTTGCTTGCTTCCAGAAATTTACATATAAATTTTAATGATTACTTCAAAAAATTATCACATTCATATAACTTCGATGTTTACTACTCTGTCAAGAAAGTACCGGGAATTTTCAATTAAAACAACATTTTTACATTTAATCGTCAAAATTTATTGGGTCGCCTTCAAAATAGGCTCCATTTGCTCCAATACATCTATGCCAACGGCACTTCCAATTATCGAAACATTTTTTATAGGCGCTTTCCGGGATGGACTTTAGCTCTCGCGCCAAATTTTGTTTTATGGCTTCAATCGACTCAAAACGGGTGCCACGAAGGGGCAATTTTAGTTTTGGGAAGAGGAAAAAGTCGCAGGGAGCCAAATCCGGCGGATACGGTGGTTGCTGAAGCACGTTTGTTGAGTTTTTGGCGAGAAAGTCAGTCACAATTGTAGCTCGGTGAGAAGGCGCGTTATCGTCATGCAAAATACATGAATTGTTCGCCCACAAATTTGGCCGCTTCTTACGGATACGCTCACACAAACGTTTCATAACGCCTAGGTAATACTCCTTGTTTACCGTCTGACCCTCTGGAACGAATTCGTAGTGCACCACGCCACGGATATCGAAGAAAACAATGAGCATCACCTTCATTTTCGAGCGGCTTTGGCGTGGTTTTTTCGGTTTCGGCTCATTTTTTGCCACCCATTCCGATGATTGCTGGCTTGTTTGCATATCATACTCGTAGACCCAGGTCTCATCACCAGTTATAATGCGTTCCATGAATGTAGAATCGGAATTACAGCGATCCAGCATGTCTGAAACAACCTGTTCGCGATGACGTTCTTGAAGAAAATTCAGGTCTCATGCCCAAAATATCAATCAAAATCGTACGTGCGGACTCGTGGGATATCTTAAGATCATGTGCTATCTCTCTCAAGCTGGTAGGACGGTTTTCCAGCACCCTTTCTTTAATTTTATCGACGTTATCTTCGATCGAAGCCGTCGATGGGCCATCACTTCACGACCGTCCTTGAAGGCGTACAGAGCCTTCAAGGACAACTTCACCAAAATATCCATTCAAAATACTCAAGTGAAGAAAGTTTATATATTTTTCAGGGAAATTCTGAAGAATATGACAGATCTATATTATTGTCTTTCTTGATAATTTCTCCTCTTAAATGTTCTTTCCAATTCTTTCAATGATGTATCTACGAGTAGAATTTGTTTCGGAGAGTAATAAATAAATATTAAACGGTAAGTTGTTTTTTGATTCCAGATTCAATTTCAAGATAAAAATTTTAGAAACTGGTCCTTTCTTACGAGTTTTTCTAATTTCATCAATTTGTTGAAATGTTCCCCATATTTATTCAAATACAAAGATGTGAAATGTTTCCACATAAATTTGAAAGTAACACATTTCACTTTATCTCACGATCAACGAATGCTTCCTATGGCTTCGTTTAGAACATTGAGTTGTTCAATTTCTGACTACGAATCAACATTATTGCCAAATTTGAATATCCAATTGTCGTGACTCTTATTAGGCGATTTTTTCTGAAATTTTCTATTCTTTTTTTTTTTGAATATTAAAACAAATTGAAATATGTTTATCTTCTACAATTTTAATTTCAAAAAAATTTTTATTCAAAAAACTTTTAGAAAGAAATAAGCCTTTCTATTTTATTTTATATATAATATATAATTATATTTTCGCTTCAATAAATCTCATTATAGAATGTCAATGAAGTTAAATAAACCTTAAAATAACTCACACTGTTCTTTGATTTTGTTAGAACATAGATCAATCTTGAATTATATAGTTGATCTGTATTCGAAGCTTAAGTCTTTTAACACGTGAGTGATATAGGTTATGTTTTTGATTTTGATATTTGGAATGTTAAAAGAGGACTGAAGATGGGATTGTCTAGAATTATATTTGTTTTTTGAAGATATGGTGCACATTTTTTTAGAGATTTTTGAAATAATTTATTCGAATATTTAAATATATTAAATATTTCAAATTAATTATATTCTTTGAGAAGTCCTTTAAGTGTGTTTATGTTTTTAAAATGCAAATGGTGTTCTTAACGGTAAGACCAGAAACAAAATTTTGTCTCCTTTGAATATTTATTTATTAATTTTAATTACTTTCGTATATCTGTTGGGTTATTTATTCCATTTGACATTATATATTGAGTTTTGATTATATACGTCTATTAAATGTAAGCGGTGCTTGTTAGACATAAATTTATTTTTAAAAGTTTTTTGAATGAAAATTTTTTTGAAATTAAAATTGTAGAAGATAAACATATTTCAATTTGTTTTAATATTCAAATTTTGTTATATTTCTTCTATCAAGTAAAAGGCCTTTCTATTTCATTTTCTATTCTGATGAGTTAAACCCCCTGAAAATGCGAAAAGAGTTACATCAGAGAATAGGCGTAGAAAAATTCATAATAACGAAGCTCGAAAACTCACCAATAAAATTGAACTAAGTTATTCACATAAGTTATTCAAAGTGTTCATTATTTTTTATTTCTGCACTCACTCAAATACATAAATAGTCCCGGATATCGAGTATTTTTCCAACGAATATCTTTCTGCTCTTTTTGCTTAAACTCATCAAATATTTAATATTTGAATGAAAGTATATTCTTTATTAAGCTCGTAAAAGTCGAAAAATTAACGCAGCAATTGTTTTAAGACTGGATTGTCTAAATTCAAACTGAATCGATTGTGATTTGACACATGACCATCGAAGTGCTTGGAGTAACCGAAGTTAAATAACCAAGCTTGGGATTACTTGAAATTTCCAAGTATATAATTAATTTTTGTAGGCTTTATTCCCTTAGAAAAACGTTTTTGGTTGAAATGTTTTATTTGGGTCCCACTTCTTAAAACATTCTGATAGTATGTTATTTCTTGTGGAACTTAATCCAGGTATTTTCAATTTCCCTTAGACATATTTCCTCTTGGATGTTTATTCTGGTGACGTTTTTTGTCACTTTCTAGTAAACAATACACTGATATAAATATCCGCTTGTCTCGTTTCTCTCTTTAGCTACAACCTCTTCACTTCAATAAACCCAGGCATTTCTAGTACATCAAAGTCCCAATAGAAATCTTCAGGAACAAAGATTCAGCTTACCCCATCTCGAAGTGAAACCGTGTGCCATTTCCCCATTCTACAGGCATTTTTCTTTTTTGAACACGAATGAGATCAGCGGCTTTGCATACCTACTTATCTTCGAGTGAAGCATTCCACTTTTGTTTCGGATTTGCCTTTGAAATGCCGCTGAAAGGATAAGATGGAATAATTTACAACGTGTTGTTTTATATGTATACACTGTGTACACTTCTAGGGTGTTCTTGAAGGTACGGAGAGGTTGCAGGTTTTGAATATGTAGAACTAGGTGAGAGGGATTTTCCAAGAGAGCTGCAGTGGTTTAAGTGGGGGACTTGTTTGATAGTTGTATGCGAGTTGAAATTCACTGAATAATGAATCTTTCCGGATGTCTCAGATATTTTCACGGGGCCAATATTTGGGTTGGACTAATTGGAACAATTAAAATATTTAACTCATTTCCAATTTGTTTATCTTTAAAGGTATTTTCCTGAGAAACTGAGATTTTCATTTTGACTTATGAAGTACACACAGACACATGCATCATTTGAAACGGAAATATGAGTTAAAAGGATTATAAATTGTAGAAAATATTAGTTGCAAGGTATATATGACGAATCTTTTAATTAAGGTAATATTTTTTGAAATAAAAATTTCTCGATTTATAATTAAATTTTTCTTATTTCTAAATGTAACTATAATATATTAAATATAGTGTGCAGTTTAATAATGCAGCATTTGACTCCTTTCGATCGGTTGGAAGTAATAAAGAAATAAAGTGGTAGCTCAGTTGTAGGTACTCAATGTTTATATAGAAATTTTTAGAAATTCCCCCTAACGCTAAACTTGTTTCATTCGATGTTGCAAATTTATTTCTTTCCATACCTGATTTAGAAGTTAAAAATATATTATAGTTCAAAATTTATTACTGCAAAACCAATCACGCACCTCCGAAATTATAAAAGAAACAATAATTCTACTTGAAATATGCCTCAAACAAAATTATTTTAAATTCAACCATAAAATGTATCCACAATTAGAAGGTGTCCCTATAGGTTCTCCATTATCACCACTTTTGAGCGAAATTTTCATGACCCATCTTGTAAATAAAATCTTTTCTTCACGAGATAATTTGATAAAGAAAGTTCTTTACTGAAAAAGATATGTGGATAAAACACATAATGAAATAACATCTGGTTTTTCGGAACATTGTATAAATATCAACCATTTTATAGAGTTCAGTAGAACTGAGATTTTACACGTAGGTAATAAAAGCAGAAGATTAGACCTTTTAGAAAGTTTGGAAATTTCTTTAGCACATGGTATGAAACTACTAATCACAAATGAACAACTTCAATTTAATTTATCACCATTGCTCTTATCTATAAAAGATTAGGAGCGAGCTAATGTCATATTTTTACCCTCTTCGAAATTGTACCTGTGATCTACCCTTCCATTATAAATAGGATTTTAAGTTTTGTTCCTTTCAGTTTTGGTAAAATGGGCTAAAAACTCGCAACATATATGTCAACAGACATCAAATAAACAGTGAAACTTAAGCCTAATTGTTTTTATTTAATTAATTAATTTAAAAATGTTTTCATGGGAGAAAACAATATCATTTACTACATTGTTTTTTCATAAAATAATAAGAATAGGTTTTTTACTTGATAGAAGGATTATTACAAAGTTTGAATATAATAACAGATTTAATCCGTCAGTCTCCTAAAATTTTAATTTCAAAAAAAGAATCTTCAAAAATTTAAATAAGCCTTAAAAATAATTCACACTGTTCTTTGATTTTGTTAGAACATAGATCAATCTTGAATTATAAAGTTGATCTGTGTTTCGAAACATTCATTTCTTTACACGTGGTGCGTTATTGATATAGGTTAGTTTTTTTATTTTGATATTTGGAATATTATTTAGGACCGAAGGAGGGATTGCTTAGAATTATATTGGTTTTTTGAAGATATAGTGCATGTTTTGAGAGATTTCTGAATTAACTTATTCGAATATTTAAATATATTAGGTATTTCAAATAAATTATATTCTTTAAGAAGTCCTTTGAGTGTGTTCATGTTTTTAAAAGGCAATTGGTGTTCTTAAAGGTAAGACCAGAAACAAAATTTTGTCTCCTTTAAATATTTATTTATTAATTTTAATGACTTTCGTATATCTGTTGGTTTATTTTTTCCATTTGACATTATATATTGAGTTTTGATTATATACGTCTATTAAATTTAAGCGGTGCTTGTTTTAGACATTAATTTAATTCTAAGAGTTTTTTGAATAAAAAATTTTTTGAAATTAAAATTGTAGAAGATAAACATATTTCAATTTGTTTTGATATTCAAATTTTGTTATATTTCTTCTGTCAAGTAAAAGGCCTTTCTATTTCATTTTAATAAATATTGGACTGTGAAATGATTAATAAATAATCTTGACTTCAAGCATGACGTGAAAAATATTAATCAGAATCAATGTGAAACCTATCTTCTAATTCTTAGACGTCTTTCAAACAACATTACCAGAAATCTTAAATAATTCGCGATTTTCGTGGATACACTCTTGAATTAATTAACAAATCACGAGGTCTATCGTGGAAACTATTACGTAGGAAAAGTCGATTTTTGTGAATGAGATCAAACATGGTATATCGAGAGAAAATGTGTTGAAATTTCAGCTATCGACAGAGATTTTTATTTTTCTGACAACAAGACTGAGGTTACTTACATGCTTTACTTCCTGAGGTAAGGCGTTGTACAAGCGTATCCATATTTTCGAGAATTTGTTTTCTGTGTTTTTGGTCCCTGAATTTGACTTTGGAATTGATATCTAGTACCAACAGAGCATTTTTGTGGAATAATTGTTAACTGTGTACACTTTAACTTCCCTGAATAGAGTGAGAGGGGCAGAAACGAGCCTTTTTCATCATTATTCTCAGAAGGAATTTCTGAGTGATTTTCAAACATTCGAGATGAGTTCTGTAAGCTGCAACTCGACCAAATATAAAATATTCCAAAATTGACTGCGCTAACGCGAAATAAGTCGTGCACATTGTTCGTTTTGACAATATATTGACTAACAGTTTGAATTTTGGTAGTGTACACCCAAGTGATTTTACAATATGTTTAGTATGCGATTGCTGAGATGGGATGTCTCAGCAATTGGTCGATGTACACGCCTAAGTGTTTTATCTTATGAGACTCTTCGATTAAATCATGACAGTAACAATCCTGGTCACAGTTCTTTCTCTTGTGTATTTCAATTATTTTTATATTTGGATAAGTTCCCTCCATCAACGTAACGGTAATAAATTTTGTCTTCTGAGTGTTCAATTGAGATCACTCAATTTTATTGCAGAAGCTGGAACACTTTGGTTTCGATCGTCGGCTGCTCCTGCTGTTCCTCTCTTACCTCACTAATCGTATTGCATTTGTGGAATTTAGGGGTCATAGATCATGTTCCTTCCCAGCGCTCAGCGGTGTCCTCAGGGTAGTAATTTGGCTCCACTACTTTTTCTAATTTTTATTAATGATGTCGGAGAAAATCTGCTATGCTGCTCTCTATTGTTTGCTGACGACCTCAAGCTGTTCAGGACCATATCTACCGTTCATGACTGTTGGCTGCTTCAGCAGGATCTTCATAGGCTGAGCAATTGGTGTACTGTGAATAAATTACCATTGAATATTAATAAATGTAAGACCATAACTTACACCCTGAGGAACGCATCCATTTTGTACGACTACACTATAAGCCATCTAGCTTTAGAGAGAGTACATCAAGTTAAAGATTTGGGGGTTCAATTTGACCATAAGTTAACATTTGTACCGCATTATGGAAATGGCACAGCTGCTGCGAAGCGAATGCTTGGCTTTATTTTCAGGGTATGTCGAGACTTCAAGGATCCCAACTGTTTCATTACCCTGTTCAATTCCTTTGTCCGTTCAAAACTTGAGTACGCCAGTCCTGTCTGGGGTCCAATATATAACGTACACATCAACCAACTAGAGTCTGTTCAGAGGCAGTTTTTGAAATTTTTAGCATTCAAATTAGATGGTGTGTACCCGGCCCAGGGTTTTGACCATCGCACTCTTCTGAACAGATTCGCATGCTTGGCATTGGAGAACAGGAGGGTCTACTACTTGTGTCTTGTCCTCTACAAGCTGGTTAATTTCTATATAGATTGTCCTGATTTGCTGGCCAGGCTGAGCTTTCGCATTCCTCGCAATGGTAGTCGACTTGAACAGATGCTATACCTCCCTAAACCCAGAACGAACACGATGATTAGATCACCAATATATGTTATGTGTCAGCAGTTCAATAGGATATGTGTTGATGTTGATGTCTGCAGCGATGGTTTACGAATTTTTAAACTGAAACTGAGGGAACTACTGCATCTTAGGCAAAGTTGCCTATAGATTGAAAGAGTTTTTGTAAATTTTCCTTTTTCTGTTCTGCATCGTTGATGTAGTTAGTATTTAATTTTGCAATATTTATCAGCTTTGTACCATATATTGATATGTTGTCTTGTAATTGGGATTCCTCCTGTTTAGACAATAAACAATTTTGTTTTTTTTTTTTTTTTTTTTTTTTTTTCAAATTTAACAAAAGATTTTTCATTTCCCTACAGATTACTGCCAACCCCTTCTCAGCTTTTTTAGTTACAGATTCCCACGTATCTCCCCTGAATATAAAAACGGTATCTTCTGTATAAGCTACTACCTTGGTATCTGAATCAAATTTCAACTTTAGTATTTCATTGATATAAATATTGGAGAACAAGGGTCCCACCCAGGTACCCTGGGTAACACCGTAGTTTATTGTTTTTTCATTACTGTTGACATTATTGACTTTTACTGTCTGAATTAGATCTTTCAAGTATAATCTGATAAGGTCACCAGCCTTATCTCGAACATCGTACTGCTCAAGTTTCTCGAGTGAAATGTCGTGAGAGACCGTATCGAATGCTTTCTTCAAGTCAATGGACATGGCGATTACCTTCTTGTTTCTATCAATAGACTCATATATAGTTTTTGTGACTTCAAAAATTGCATCACTGGTACTTACTCCAGTCCTGAAACCGTATTGCGTATCTGATAGTAATTTATGTTTACTGAAGTGAATACTTCAGCAAAGATTTTTGAAAAGTGTCTTAAAACTATATTTAGAGAATTCTAAATATAGTTTTAAGATACTTTTAAAAAATCTTTGCTATTTTACCTTATTACAGATTTAGGTCAATAATTTCCAAAATCAACCTTGGACCCCCTTTTGAAAATTGGAGAAACGATGCTCCGTTTGAACGCTGTCGGAAACACACCCTTCACCCTAGACAAGTTCAAAACATATTTCAGGGGTTTCGGAATTTGAGAGGTTATTTGTTTGAGAGTATCTGAATGGAATCCGTGCCTTGGGCGGTATTTGCTCTGAGCGATTGAATTGGATTAAGTATCTCTCTTTCAGTTATTGACGACAAAAATATTGAGTGTTTGACTCCTTCAGATCTGATACTTGAGCATGGTGAAATATTAGATTTTCTTATCTTCTTGGCTATATTTGCTCCAATATCACAGAAATAATGATTAAAATGATTTTAAATCTCAAAGTAGTCAGCAATTTCCTCTTCGTCATTGTTTACTACTTTTTCCATGTTTATTTCTTTTTATTTTCTCTACCCGTTTCCTGATTTACAATCTTCCACACTTCTTTCATATTATTGAAATTTTCATCTAATTGACTCTTATAATTAAAGTTTTTCACGTTTCTAATCAAGACCTTCAACATATTTCCTTATTAAAATAAATTAATCCGGCTGATCTGTACCAAAAATCATTAAAAAGGAGTATGAGCTTTGTTAATAGAAAGTTCTAGAAATCGAGACAGTGTAACAATACTCATACTCCTTATTGATGATTTTTAGTACAGATGAGCCGAATTGATTCATTTTAATATGAATAAGCTGATTTTTGCGCATTACGGCAATGTATGGTCTGATTAGGGCATGAGGAGAGTTTATTCTGTGTTCATAACGTAAAAATATTGAGAATATATTTATTTACTTGAATTAATACGCAAAGGTATGCTTTGTATGTATTCTGCATACTCTAGATTACGTTAGTGTATAATTAATATCTTTGGACTCCCTGTGTATAGCGAATATAGATACTGGACAGATTTGGAGTCACCAACATACATTTCACTAACGAAAACCAATCAGTTTGAAACGTGCGCATGTCTGCAATTTGCCTCTGTGATCTACAAAACCTTGTCGAGTTTATTCGAATATAGAATTGTTATAAAGATATGTATTACACTGTCTCGATGTATATAACATTCTATTACCATAGTTCATACTCCTTATTAATGATATTTCTATATTTCCTCAATTTTTCCTTTAGTTCAAGATTGTCAATCTCTCTGTTCTATTCTCGATATATTTTTTCACGCTTCTTATCGAGACTAAAAGGCCGCGAAACATCCAGGGTTTGAGTGACCTAAGCATTCTTCATAATGATTTATTTTGTTATTGTAGATTCACTTAAATGTATTAATAGGATCGATAAAAAGATTTCTGTTGAATCATCAACTGATTAATTTTTAAGTAAACTCTTCCAGTTTTCGGAGTTCAGTTTAGAATGTTATGTTTCATAATTAACTTTTTTAACCATTACATGTTCCGGAAAAAGTTCCTGAGAGGCCTGAGATCCACGTTTATGAAGTTTTAGAAAAATAGGGAAATGATCAGTAATATGATAGTCGAGAACAGCAAAATCGATTTTTTTGATTGTCTTGGTCTTTACTTGACGGAAATTCATCTTCAATATAAGAAAAACAAATGTTTACTTCCGCTATTTTATTGATTTTCACAACAATTGTTTCGTCATACCATGACTTCATCAGGTGAGTATTTAAACTGAGTTATACAATGAAAAACATGACCTTAAATACACAGCTCTGGTACAAAAAATAGAGGGGTGGAAAGAGAGGTATACAATTAATGAAAAATATTAAGTAGGGGGGATCTATTTAAATCTATTTGATCATTCAATAAAATTTGTCTTTTATTATATCTATTGATTTCTAAAGTTTCTAACAGATTTAGTTTCTGACTTTTGTTTTCAATATGTAATATTTCATAGTTCATATTAAAATTATGGCCAGTCTCTAACAAATGGTTGGCATAAGTTGAATTCGGTTTGTCATAACTGCTGTTAGAAGATCTTACAAAAAGTGATGCAGGCATGCATCACCCCTGGTGAGTGTGTAAATACAGTAAACAAAATTGTATATATGAAAGATATCCAAATAGTGATTTGTGTCTGATGAGAGCGGGTCGAGTATGTTAATGTTAATACCCCCTGCAAAAATGGCAGTAATATTTAGTAGTAAGTGTTCTCGTAGAACCCCCAACAAGTCGGTAAAAACACATCTATATTAATTGATGGTGGTCTGTATATCGCAAAAATATCATAATTTAATGATTTTATGGAGCAGGATATTTTCATGGAAATTATTTGTTGTTTTTTGATCAATGTAGCCATATGTGAAATATTTTCTTTTATATATGCAATAGTACCGTCGTTCTGTTTATATTTTGAACCACAATAATATAGTCTAAGAGCCCGTGAACCCCAGACCTTCGTTATTTTATAAAAGCTGAAAGTTTGTCAGCGCATGCTCCCAACACAGGTAAGAACGAAGGCCCATTATGAAATTCGGGTTGTAGTGGCTTTGGCAGGTAAACGGTACTAAAGGTGTGTAAAATACTAATATAGTTTCGTCAAATTATAAAGAGCGATTTTTTGGTATTACCTTTAGAATACTATTAAAAATCACATTATCCATTGCCAGACACTTAACATCGTGGTAACCCCTTGCCAGACACCCTTAATGTTCAGGTCATAATAATTCTACTTACGTTATAGTATAAAGGCTGGTTTTTATACATGATACTTGGGTAATGAGTAGATGATGTTTTCTCAATAGCCAGACATTTTTGATAGTTCCAACCCCTTGCCAGACAAGCATATAGGGTAGCTGTAGAAACGAGCCCGAGGTACTATACGTATGTGAGTGCGAGTGAGATGCGCTTGTATTGTTTAGTACTTTGTACATGCGTATATCAGTAAAAATAATATATGCTATTTTTAACGATAAATTTAGTATTCATTATTAATTATAAGAAAAATATTATTAATACTATTACTTACGTTATAATGAAATCGTTGATTTTTTATATGATACTTAGGTAGTTATTAGATGATGTTTTCTCCTTAGTCAGATATTTTTTTGCTATTTTCAACCTCTTTGCCGCACAATCTATGTAAATGTTAAAAAGAGATTCGTGATTAGAATGACTTATCCAAATAAACTTTTTGGCCAATTTATGTGACTAATAATTGATGTAAATTTTAAAAATATCTGCACAAATGACATTCCTTGCTACAACTACTCGAAATTGTTAAAAAGTTCAATTTAATCTGTCAGTAACTGGTTAAATAGAAAAGCCAAATAGAAATATTTTTCAAAAATTTTATTAAAGATAGATTAGTGACACTATAAGTTATAATGAAGGGTAAAAAAATAGATCGGTAATATGACATAGTATCATAATGTATAAGAAATACTGTTAATTTATTGATAATCATAATAATCATCATTGTCATCATTTTCTTCGTCACTGTTGGTCCATTCGATATTGTGGTCTTCTTCTTCTTCGTCAGTTTCTGAGAAAATTTGAAAAATTTTATTGGATTAAAAGTAAAAAAAAAATGTTGAATGGTTAGAAGTAATATTTATACCTGAGACAGTTTTCAATGAATCTCTGACGAAATTTGGTAACTGATCACCTTCGAACCATTTAAAATGATACTGATTGTCTTCGAGTACCCAACCATTTTCTTCAGGTTGATAAATTGATGGAATTTGATGGTTTGCATGATTCCAAATGCTAGATACATAGTTGGCTCGCAGAAATTGTTGTAGCAGTTCAGATTTACAGGGTGGCAGACTACTAGCGTCAAAATTTCGTAGCTTTTTACGACTAAATGCTTCATTAATATCTGAGACCTGATATGTATTGATGAATCAATTATCAATCCGACATTGTATACTTCGCATATAAACTGTTGAATAATATCAAAAATTCTTTGTCGTTCAATATCTTTTTCAAATAATTCGTTCTTACCAAATTTAATGAACGCTTTTTGATATTCTTCTGAACCTTTTAATATTTTAAAAGGCCTTAACTTGCCTTTTCGGAAAAATGCGGGATTATAGTCACAGCCTGTGATTGCATGGAATCCTGGCAAGCTCTTACATAGAGATTCTCCTAACTTGTCATAAATCTTCGTGAGGTCTACGTATCTTAAGTTGTTTCCAGTGCCTATCAACATCCAAATAAGTGAGCCATTTTGTAGATGATCCATATGACCAAGCATGATCACTGCAATGTCAGTGTCGACACTTCTGATCACAATATTCTCTTTATTTGGAATACTGCACGCATGGTAGACTATTTTGGTATCAGCCTCTTCATGTTCTGGACATGACAACTCTTCTACAATTTTTGTTATTATATTGTTAGAAGCATTAACAACAAAAGAATGGCTTCTTTTTTTTATTATAAAATATACAAATATTTTTACTTATATCAACTCTGGTTGTATCAGTTTGAAATGAACTATTTATTTCAGTGAATGCATTAACATTTTCAGTCACTTCTTCAAGTTCACAAATATCCGCAGCTACATGGGAAGCTTCAAGTTCTGTTGATTGAGAAGCTAAAGGTACGTGTGACACAAGTAACTCCGACAAATGCGATGAACCTGGTATTGAATCATCTGTTGATGGATTTACTGCGACTGCAGATGTTTCTTTTTCCTGGTTTGTTTTCACATTCTTTTCAGAATTTTTTGGTTCTGCGGTAAAATATTTTTTCATTAACCCTGTAAATGATTTGTAACATTCCCTATGATAGCCACCCTCTGTATATTCACGTGGAAGAATGATATTATTATATTTCAGGTTATGTTTTTTTCGCAATTTTAAAATTAATTCACATTTTTTCAATGTCTCGTCAGAAAATAATATTATTTTTTCGCTACTTTTGTTGCAAAAAACACAAATTAATGTATCACCCATGATTTTTTTTTAATACAAATTCACTTTTATTTAATTAGTCACATAAACAAATCGTAAACATATATTTTACTTATCATACACTACGTATCATCTACTAATAATATTGAATTCACTTAATTCTTTCGATATATTCGGAATATCCAATGTTATTAATTAGTAATTAACATTAAATTAATAAAACTTCAAGATAACATATAATGTTATTTTTGTTGATGAAAACATATACTGAGCACCAAACAATACATGCGCAGTAGAAATAACAGCTGCGCGTTAAGGGATCGCAATAGACCTAACTCGCCATCTCACTCGCACTCACATACGTATAGTACCTCGGGCTCGTTTCTACAGCTACCCTATATGCTTGTCTGGCAAGGGGTTGGAACTATCAAAAATGTCTGGCTATTGAGAAAACATCATCTACTCATTACCCAAGTATCATGTATAAAAACCAGCCTTTATACTATAACGTAAGTAGAATTATTATGACCTGAACATTAAGGGTGTCTGGCAAGGGGTTACCACGATGTTAAGTGTCTGACAATGGATAATGTGATTTTTAATAGTATTCTAAAGGTAATACCAAAAAATCGCTCTTTATAATTTGACGAAACTATATTAGTATTTTACACACCTTTAGTACCGTTTACCTGCCAAAGCCACTACAACCCGAATTTCATAATGGGCCTTCGTTCTTACCTGTGTTGGGAGCATGCGCTGACAAACTTTCAGCTTTTATAAAATAACGAAGGTCTGGGGTTCACGGGCTCTTGCTCTAATAGGCAACATATACAGGTATACCCAAAATGTCAAAATCGTTCACCCCCCCAAGTCTCCGATAGAATCGGAATATCAAATCTGGATTTGAGTTGTTCTAGTTATATCATAAAATCGTCAAGATTTTCAATACACCCCTTATATTCAACTGACACACATTTACAGAACAGGTCTCATGCGACGCAGTATCCCTATTTAATTCATCAACCGAATTAGGCTCAAAAGTTACTACATCCAATCTCTGTCAAAATTTCAACTCCCTCAATATTCACAAGGCAACTGCGTACTCCCCATAAATTATAGACAATTTCCAGAGTCATATGGGCATCCTGAAAACGAAATGTATAGTTAACGATACAAAAGGAAAATAACATGAACGTAAGTTCATCACTCAAAAATACACAGTCATAATGCATTCAGATGTTCAATTGACAAAATATTTATGATATCTGTGTTTGATCTAACAAATACTCTGCCATTCTTTATCTAAGTATCAGCGAAAGAAAATTTTTTTCCAGCTTCCTCCAATATCTTCACTATTTTACTGGTGAGATCTTCCTTGATCACTATTCCTGATCCCTTCAAATTTTTCTTGGCGTTGAAAACTTCCATTCTTTTCCTGTGCTCGTGCAACTTCAATAATATACCCCTTGACTTTCCATCCTTTCATTATTGGTCTTATGACTGTCTTATAGATTCTCGATTTTACTTCAACTCTTATATGCTTATTGTTCCATATCCTGTTATTCAGGCATGCCGCTGTTCTTGTTGCAGTTATTGCCCGACTTCTCATTTCTGCCTCAATGTCTCCATAACTAGATATTACTATTCCATTGTATTTAAATTTCATTTCCTGTTGTATGATTTTATTGTATATGGCAAGTTTGCATCTGATCGGCACTTTCGAGGTTGTCATGCAGTTTGTTTTTGTGGTAGTTATTGTCATTCCAAGTTCTTTTGCTGTTTTATAGAATTCATACAGGAGTCTCTGCAAATCGTCCTAGTTTTCCGCCACTATTACTGTGTCGTCGGCATAACATAGTATTTTTATCTCCTTGTCTCTCATTTTGTATCTCCTTTGTTTCCGTATCTGCTTAAATAACTCATCCATGTCTATGTTGCATAGCAATGAACTAAAAGAATCTCCCTGTCGTATCCCGATATTAGTGGGAATCTGTTCGGTTAGTTCTTCTTTTATTTTGGCAAGGATTGTGCTTTATATGGTGTTTTTTATGGTCTTGATGATATTGTGGGGTATTTGTTTATCGTAGAGTAGATGTATAACTTCGCTCAATCGTATCTTATGGAAGGTCTTCTCAAGATCGACAAAGCACAAGAAGCAAGGTCAGTATTTGATCGATTTTTCTGTTATTTGCCTAAGGATGAAAATTGCATCATTGCATGATTTGCTTATTCGAAGTGCTTGCTGTTCTTACTATAGATATATATGATCATTCAATTTGTTAGTTTTTATTTTGGTGGTGAGCTTGAGGGTCGTCTTCAGTAGGTTTATTCCTCTGTAGTTTGATGTTATTTTGTTGGCACCTTTTTCAAAAATCACGATTGTAGTGCTTTCTCGCCATTCTTCCGGAATATTGATGTGATATTATGCGGCGGATGAGATTGGTCAGTTGTTCGGTCAGTATTCTCCCCCATACTTGAGCAGTTCATTTGAAATATCATCCTGACTTGCAGTTTTCCTTGTTTCCAGACTTTTAAGTGCCTTCTGCACGTCTTTCCATATTCTGTTTCTATCGCTTCTTCCTCTTTTACGATGATTTCGGGTGTGTTCACTTCTGATCTTTGTTCTTGCTCCTCTGCTCGGTAGAGTTCTCTTAAATATTTCATCCATGTGTTCTTTTCTATACGGTTTGTACTAATGAGCTCTTTCACTTCTTTTCTCTAGCTTCTAATCATTCCCCATATCTGTTTTTGCAACCCATAGAAGTCTTTTTCCAATCTCCATCAAAAATTCCCCCAGTGTCTGTTCTTCTTTTATCTGACCAGCGTTTTGGTTGCATTGCGAATTGTCTTATATGTTACAGACGCCCGTGGTGTTTGCGTTTGTAAATATATAAAGCTGCTCCTCTTATATTGTCCCTGAGTTTATTCCAACTATCATTTATATTATCAGTATCTTTTATTGGGGTTTCTATATTTTATTCTGTAGGCGGCTCTTATACAGTTGCTTTATGCTCGGATCCCAGAAAGATTCGATCTTCACCATCTGCGATGCAGTCTTCGATTTCGTCTGTAGTAATTGAATGAGCGTTAATGAAATAGTATGCAGATTATAAGAAGGGCATACTTCAAAAGGCTTGTAGAGATATAATTAAAGACTTTCGTTCGTTTATTTTCATTCTTAGTTTTATATAGAACAGTGTACAATTCTGAATTGTTTCACTTAAAATTAAGAGAATTGGCGCAGTGGAATCTTCATCTACAGTTGTGAGTAAAACACCATCTTACTTGTATAGGAGTATATCTATGAACTTTTTAACCACTGAATTTTCTTGGGTTCACTTCACTATATTACAAATGTAAATATTACAGAAAATACAATCACTTTTCAGGCCCCTTATTGTCGTATTTTATTATCACGAGAGGGTGAACAAAAATGTTTCTTGAGATTGAAATTATGAAGTTAAAGATTTTTTCTCTAATGCGTATAAACTGCCTGGTGTAGCGAGATAGTGGGCAACACGAAGGAAGTTCCTCCTTCGCTGCGGATTGAGTGAATGGAAGCGGTTTAATTCGTTGACTGTGAACAGAGAACCAGAGCAAATAAAACTCACTTGTTCAAAGAGCAAAGAGTTACTCTTTCAGATATGTGACTTGGTCGGATATCAAAAAGAGACTGACTCGATTTATATTAGTGAGACAGATGAATATTATACTGCCTAATGTCAAAGCGACATTTGTGTAATTGCCTCCTGAGTAACTACTACCCCATTAAGATTCTAGAAAGAATTATAGATTTTTGAGAGGTTTAGATTAGATAGCCGGTCCCTGGTGATGTTATTATAATGAACAAAGCCTAGAGAAAGTGAAGATGGAACTATCTGGCAGGTACAAAGTCAACAAACCTGGTTCAGTTAAGTTCCTGACGCCAAATAATATATTATTTTATGTGTCCTCCTCTGATGAAATTCTTGCACTGGTTTCAACTTAACCGTCAATTCTACACATGATTTCTGATCCTCATAACATTTGTGTGTTCTGGAAAATTCTAGACTAAATAATTAATCATTCCAATCAAATAGTACTGTTACATCCAGTGGATGATTATAGAATAGTGCGTACATTTTCAGTGCAGAACGTTTCTATACTGAACGTCCTATTCATTGAAATTCTTACTCGTATAACAATGGAAGTGTCCATTTACCATAAACAAGATTATGGCAATTTATGGCTATTTGTTCATCTGTTTTATAATATAGAAATGAGTAATTAGCAGCATAGTATAATTAATTATAATTCATCATGTAACCTTCTGAGATACCACTGAAATATATTTTCATTTCGTTTCAGGTACATAGCAGTAACACAACCAATCAAATACGCTAAGCACAAGAACAACAGGAGGGTGTGGTTGACCATAGCATTAGTTTGGGTGATATCAGCGGCTATAGGGTCGCCCATAGTCTTAGGTCTCAACAATACTCCAGACAGAGTCCCAGATGCCTGTCTGTTCTACAACAGCGACTTCATCATGTACTCTAGCCTATCGTCGTTTTATATACCATGTATCATCATGGTGTTTCTTTATTATAGCATTTTCAAGGTGAGTAAATTTCAATAATTAAAAAGCAAATATCGATATCTTTTGAATACTAAGCGATGTTTTTAGATTGTTAGATAAACCAAGATAATCAAAAACGGATGTATTACAAATTAATTCCGTCCATTTTTTAGCAGAAAACATGCATTTACTTTAAAAGATAATGAATCAACAAATAAATCAGAATATTGTCTTTCACTTCTCATTACTTTTTTCACTTCTCATTACTTTTTCAAACGTCTCAGGCAATTTCTAATTCCGTCTCGGAAAAACTTCTTGTCCTTTGAGGCCATACTATTTTGAAGCTAAGAAGAATACGAGGGGTGCGGTAAGATATCCCATTTGTTCGTTTCTGAATAAGTTTCAACTGTTATTTGAATATTCAAAATGTGAACATGTCTGGTGATGCTACTGTGATAGCGAAACAATTATTGTAAACATAACAATAGAAATGATGAAAATCAGAATGAACTTATTTAAATATTATTTAAGGAATTCAACATAAATTCGAAAATAACTATGGAATCATCAACGTGGAGAGCAAAAGTTCTAGATTAGCACTTTTAGAATTTCTTGAAATCAAAAAAAAAATCCTTTTGAATGAACAAACATATGTTACCCAGTCCCCATTACTGAATATTTTGTCCTAATGGCATTTTTTAGCGGCAAACTCCAATAACTTAATAAAAGTCATAAACCTTAAGTTTTTATGACTTGACTTTTTATGACATTATTTTTTCACGTACTTAACACTGTATTTAAACTCTGTTACACTGGACACCATCAGGCAGTAGAATGTAGATACCTGAAGAAGCCACATCGTAGTGAAACAATTGTTGTTTCAATTCGTTGGTTACTCTTATTAGATAAACGATACTCCTTCATCATCGAGATAACTACATATAAGTGCATTTTAGGGTTCAGCACACTGTACATCAATAAAGTCCACAAAACTTATCGTAATTAGTCGTTACAATTGATTAATTTGGTTTTGTTTGTTGTTGTTTCAAAATACTGAAATAATTAGCAAAACACGGCGGTAAACTAACCGTGGAACAATACGTCATGGTTTACACTTCTGTGTTGATATCCATGCCCAGTTAATTTTTCCCGCCATATATCTTCGTGAATGATAGATCCAGGAGTAACGTGTTTTTGATGGGTCGAATAAGGGTATCGACATATCTGTCTTTATCAGGACATATTACCAATATGAAGTCGTAATCACACCCAGAAGCCAGTGTCCTTTTATTATATTATCTTTCGGATTTTAGACACCCGAACTTGGTCTCGTCTATCTAAAGAAGCCACTATGCTAGATCCACCAATTTCTCCGCTCAGAGACTGCGTTTTTGAATACGCATCTGCAAATAGATTTCGATATAATTCCATTCTTACATCAATAATAGAGTCTTCATTTACGATCACATAATTCATCCGTTGCTAAACCATAAAGTAATTTTAAAATTGGGTCGATAAGAGAGCTCGCTAACGTTCATACAAAAACGATAGAAGAAGTGATTAAATCCCTTTCAAGCGAATACCAAATCTCCGACTACGGAGGTTCAATTATCTATTTTATCAGCGTATTTATTTCACTCTCGATTGGGAAAACCAAGTGCCTTCTGCCATCGAAACGTCGGCATGACATTTTATTGATTCTGAATATTGCTGCCATCCTAAACTCTGATCATATCGGAGGAGAATTTCAGCCATGCTTTTATGTTGCTCAATTTTTTTCTGGAGTCTGTGTATTGGTTCTATGAGCGTAACTGTCTTTTTATCAAAGGCAGGTTGCTGACCTCACCTGCAAATCCTCCTCCTTTATAAATACAACACAACAACGTACTGACTGATAGGATTTCAATATCAACAGCAATTAGACAGGGTGACAGTTTGAGTGCAATGCTCTTCAGTCTTGTCCTAGACCTTATAATAAACGAGAATAAAACTGTAGGAGGAAAATACAAGATGGAAAATAGCAGGTTTCAAATTGTATGCTATGCTGATGATGCCATCCTCATAGCAGAAGATGAAGACAATCTGCACCGAATGCTATTCAAATTCAACCAAACATTCCACCATGAAGATGTCTATCCCGAAGACAAAGTCTAGGACAATACGCTGCAAACTAGCAATACACGACCACCTAAGAGAACAAGTTATGAACTTCAACTATTTGGAGATAATAGAGCATCAGGTAGCAAAAACATTTATGGGGAAATACGTATACAAGCTAGAAAGGCTCCCAGAATCTCCAGAAGCCTGCACGATATTATATGCCGTAACAAATTGATGTGGATCTCAAGCAAAGTTCGTATATACATGTTTGCTGTTCACCCCTGATTTACTTTTGCAGTGAACACTAAAGCTGATATAAATAGCACAAAACAACTTCTCCGAGCGACATAGATGAAGACCCTCAGAACAATAGCTGGAGTAACCCTCTGGGACAGAAAACGAAGCTTCGATATAAGACACACCTGTGATGAGATAATAGACGTACTCAAATGAGTGTGGAGAAGAAGACGAGAGTGGAAAGCACATGTGGGTAGAATGCAGGAAGACCGACTAGCAAAAAGAGCATTCAAAGAAAAGATGGGCCGAATCATGAACATCCACATCCCAAGACCACGAGTAAAATTATTGGAAAATACAGGGCAAGCCCTAAAATGAGTGGAAGAAGAAAAAGAAGACTTTTTTTATATTTTGAAGCGGTTGATATCAACCTTCGTCTTAAAGCGTATAAGCTATCACAACTGACAAATAAATATTTGTCTCCATACAGAGCGTCTAACTTCAAGAGGCCAAACTTCAAAGGGAGATCATAAAAATTATTTGCAGCAAAAAAGTCATATAACGCATGGTCGAAATGTTGATGGTTATTCTTCAATTTAACATTTCTTGAATTCACGAAATATTTCAAATTTTTCCATTAAATCAAATATACTCCAGTCATCCTTGTAGCCTCAACAAATTTCACCACATATCTGGAAAGGACATTAAATTTGCTACAAGTTCAGATGTTCCGTGTGCCAAAAAATTCTTATTGCGGGCGTGGCAAGCAGATGAATATCACGAACCTTAACTGAACAAAATCAGTCATATTTCCCCAAGGGTTTTATCGATGAAAAATTATTAATTTCGTTTCAACAAAAATACCCCATTTAGTGTGTTTTCGAATGATATATCAATTTTTGTACTAGCTGCTTGTCTTCTATTATAATAACATAACATAGCATAACATAACGTTTATTCAGCAGAACACAAATGGTACACTGGCAATATATATATACAGACACTTTTTAACACATGATATGCTAAATAAACAATTAAACCCACAAAGTATTGATACTGTACGTGGGTAAGAAAATATGTATTCTCAATAAATTTGACACCTTATTCTTGCCAAAACTCATTAATTAGTGCTTGCTGGAAACATCACAACTGAACATTAAATAACGTAAAGGAAAGCAATCAATTTTTCGTAACTATTAATTCGTGAATGGTTTGTCTTTCTTTACTAAGGATGAACCGTTTCAGACGTCTCTTGAAGGAATTATCAGAATCTAATTTCCTCAGCTCAGATGGGAGGTAATTAAAAAATAGAGGTGCCAAGTAGGAATGACCCTTTTGAGTCAATGCTTTTCTACAGAAAAGTGTTTTGAAATTTCTCTATCTTGTAAAATAATCCTGACACACTGGGTCAAGAGTCATTATTCTCTCGTATTGGCAAAGCACCACCGATCCGAAGAAGTGCTGCCTGATACCTTCAGTATTCTCTTTTGAACTATTTCCACCTTCTTAATATTTTTTTGAGATGCGCTGCCCCATTTAATAATTCCGTAAGTAAGTCGCGACTCAACCAGGGCATTGTATATAGTTCTTAGATAGCTAGTGTCTATAACATCTTCCAGCATTTTGAATTTAAGTATCAGCGACCTCACTGTTTGTGTGATGAATTCGTTACGCCTATTCTAATTCAGGAGATGATCGACAATAACCCCAAGATATCTGATATAATCCACCCGCTCCAGATTGAATACCACAAAACCACATTGCCATCTTCTATTTGCAAGACTTGAAAATCTGGCAGGCAAGATCAGTTACAAGTGAATGGCATATATTTTGACTTCTTCTCACTGATAGTCAACAACCTCTCATCCAACCATCTTTTTAATATCATGGCTAAGAAGATGACAACGAAAAGTTGAAATATTCCAAACCTTAAGTTGCTCTATCTTGAAGCTCCACGTGACTGAATATCAAAGTGAACTTTGAATTTAAAATGACGGTTTCAGTCACTTAATAATTTTCAGTATTAGAACGTTTTCTTGAATCTAATGAATAAAGTCAATTTATAATGAGTATTCTAGAAAAATCGAGAAAATATGCCTGTTTTCCAAACATCGAGTATCGCGGTATGTTGCTCATTTATCACTTATAACGCAGTCACTGTGTTCAATGATATTCCTAATTATGTTAAATTTAGTTCTCTGAGGATTTTAAAAGTGTATTTTAGGAAACAATTACTTTCGACACAATTTCAGTTTTCTTAGTTTTTTTTTTTATCTCTTTTCTTTGCATGTATTATTGCTCTAGGTTTAATTTTGTTTGGTAATTTGTATTCTGTTAGAGGTTAAGTGGAGTAGCGTAAGCTAGACTTCGCCTCGATATTTCAGTTGTGCTGTATATGACGGTTCAAATAAAAGGCACTTTATTATTATTATTATTATTATTATTATTATTATTATTATTATTATTATTTATGGATTGGCGAATGAAAATGCTGGCGCAGCGGTTCGAGAGTACGCTTTGCGTTTTCCCAACAGATAACAACCAAATAGAAAGACATTTGTACAAGTGTTCAGGCGATTAGGTTAAACAGGCTCAATTGGTGGTTTCCGAATCAGAGAAGTTGGTCGAAATAGTTAGCAAGGCCAGCATGCACCTGCTATAATTCAAGCTCTCCGGGAGGACCCCACCACAAGTACTCGTCGAATTAGTTATACATTGAGGATTCATCATTCTGCAGTTCACCGAGAACTCAAAAAAAAATTACATCCTTATCATTTGAAAAAGGTGCAGGATTTATTACCTGTAGATGCTGAGACGAGACTCACATTTTGTGAGTGGTACCGGAGTAAGTTAGGAGAGTGGGGGGGCGATAGGATATTATGGACTGATGAGGCCATTTCCACGAAATCGAGTATAATGAATTTACGAACTAACCGTTAATGAAAAGATAAAACCCCCATGCGACTATTGTTTCTCATTTACAACATGAGTTAAGAGTCAACCTATGATTGAGGGTCATTAGAGGTGAACATTTCGGACCAGTAATACCTCCCGATCGTCTCAACGCTGAAGAATTCATTACATTAATACAAAGCAGCTCAAAAGACATATTGGATGAAATGCCCTTGCCTAACAGACAAAATGTCTGGTTTCGAATAGCTGCCCAACTCATCATTGTCGGAATGTACGACACTTAATGATTGAATATTTTGGGGTGCAATGGATTGGAAGGTACGGTCAGGTAAGATAGCCACCAAGCCAACCTTACGCCTTTGGATTTTTATGTCTGGAACACTTTGAACGAAAAAGTATATCAAATTCGTGATCAGACTCGAGAGGATCTGATCGAAAGAATAAAATTGTGTTGTGCAGAAATGCGTCAGAAAAGTTGTGAACTTCACAGTGTTGTTGATTCAGTGTGAAAACGATGCGTGAAATGTATTGAAGAAGGCTGTGGACATGTAGAACAATTGTTTTAAGTAAAAGGAGTCTGTTTTCTTTACATTTTTTCATAAAATTTGTATTATTAAAATTTAGTTAATTCGTTTGAATTATTTTGATTCGATAGATATATTCATGATTTCCATAGGAATTACTTTAATATTCAGTCATGAAGAGCTTTAATAAAGCCTGCAGAAATGAATATGAATTGATTGAATCAGCGAATATTTATTACGAATATATTAACACGAATTGGACAATGGTAAATAGGAACAGTACAAATTACATCTGTATCACAGTTCGCGCCCCCTACAACATTGTAGCTTGACGGGCTGGGGGCGCTTGTCTTGACTAGGATCCTAGTTTCATCCCGCTGAAATGGACGGTTAAGTCCTGATACCTAAAGCAATGTTACTCACGCTAGTCACTGAACCCGTGGACCGGTGGAAGTTCGACTTAATAGGGCCCTAGTTTCACCGTAAAGGTGAAATGGAGGGCTGAGCCGCGTTGTTCAACTTAGTGACAAGGGTGTCACTGCTCACAGCTCAGCTCAGAGCTTTACCCTACGAAACAAAACAACTTGATTACTCACCTGCAGAGCCAGTAGAGATTGGATATTGCTTCGCTGCTACCAGTCACGGTGTAAGCGAGCGTCTAATACTGCATCCGCACGGACTATTGTGGTTCACCCCTAATTTATATCTCTCCGACGAGATCCAGTTTTTGGATAAAACAGATAATCTTGTTCGGGGGTAATTTCTTCAGTTCGCCGTGGGCTATAAAAGCCTTACCAAAGACCTCGAATCTGATGAGACTCACCACTGGGCGCTCTGAAACGATGTGCATGGGTATTTTAGTGTCCTCAAGATACCGCCTGCATCTTCAGCCAGACCGATTTTGTGCAAATGCGCTTTCAGTCTGCAGTGGCCTGTCAAAATCCGACAAGTGTTCTCAGTTTGGCCCTATCCAGACCTAGCGCTAGGTCCACCATCTTTTTTTTCGAAGCTGTTCCAAGAAACACCTTCAAATATTTCAGGCCAAAATGGCTCCGCCAGAAAAACTCTAGTCTTGAGTTCATTCTGCCTGTTATCGCCTGCTCAGCCACCTCATGTGGTATTCCCATGAATAGTTCCAGTCCTACCAGAGGTAGCGCAGCTCCAGCAAACGCCAGCCGATCTGCCACCCCGATACCCAAATAGTTTGAGTGGCTCGGTAACCAAACAAGAGTGAATCTGTTATACATAGCAAGCCTGTTCAAAGCCGTGCGGCAACTCTAGATTGTTTTCGAGGTACAATATCTGAATTCCAGAGCTTTAAATACTGACTGACTATCAGTAAATATTTTGATTTTGCCGTGAAAGATTTGCCGTTTTATCAGCAGTTCTGCCGCGGTCTCAATGGCAAATAGTTCTGCCTGGAATATGCTGGAGTTTTGACCGGGACTCATAAATATGTTGATTCTCAGTTTGCTCCCATAAACTTCCGCTCCTGTTCCGTTTGTCGTTCGCGAACCATCTGTGAACAAGCCAATGTCGGTCCTCGATAGAACCCCATCAAGCTGGGTCCTTTCGTCTCCGCTGGGGACGATTACATTGAAATACCGTTCTTGGCTCGTGTCTTTTGACATTAGATCCGAGGGCATCGATAGGGTGCTGTTCGTTAAAAGCTAGTCCACCAGTCCTGAGCCTCCCATCATGTCGATCGCCAGTTGATATAGTTTGTATGTGGTCCGTTTCGCCTTTCTCTGCACGAGTAGTTGCAGGGGTGGTAGAATTAGTAGGACCTCCATGACTGCAGTGAGTGTGGTGCGAAACGCACCTGTGATAGCAAGGCAAGCCTGTCTCTATAGTCGGATGAGCTTATGTTGGCCAACCGTTTGTTGGCGTTTCATCCACCACGCTACAGCGCCATAAATTATATGTGGTCTAATTACCATACTGTATAGCCAATACATCTTCCTGGGCTTTAAACCCTTGGTTTCACAATAGATCCGCTTGCAAGTCCAGAGACCCATTCTGGCTTTATGACACACTATATCTAGGTGTGCATTCCAACTGAGACTTTTGTCCAGGACTATTCCCAGGTATTTTGCCTCAAATGAGAATTGTGTTGTTTCACCACGGATAGTCGGCGGATCTAAACCATTCAACTCCAGTTTCTTAGTGACTGATACTATAACTACCTTTTGTGGGTTAAGAGACATATCTTCCCTTATACACCATTTGTAGATAGTGTTCAGTATCTCTTGAAGGACGGCCGATATCGTCACCTCCGATTTACCTTCCACTATGATTGCCAGGTCATCAGCAAATGCTTGAACGTCTACTTACCACAGCGAAATGATCGCTAGAAAGTCATCAACGAGAAGGCTCCACAGTTAGGGTGAGAGATGTCATATATTAAACCAACTTTCTGTCAGAACACTAATGATAGAAGTGTTGCGAGACTCGAAATAACGACTACTCCAAAATGCAAACTGTAGATGGCCCACCCTTCATAAGGAAAAAGTGATAATTCACAAAGTGGATGCACGGTGTCGGAAGTCATCAGCTATGATGGTAAAACTGTGGAAATTTTCTTTTGAATTGCTTCCACACCCTTCCTTTTCTCCAGACTTGGCCCTCATTGGCTGCCTAATCACAGATTCGAAAAATTACTCGCCGAATAATAAAAATAATTGCCGAAAGAAACACCTATTTAGAGGTCGAAGATAAATCGTTCCTAAGAAGAGTATCCAAAGGTTGAAAAACTCTGAAATTATTATAACGCTCTTGAAGCTGACTATATGAATTAATAAAATCGAAATTGAACAAACAACTTATGTTTTAGTCATTGAACCAGGAACTTATCGTTTATTCAAGGTAATGTAGTGCAATTGAATATTCTTAATGATTTTTTAATTTAAGACGGCAAATGCAGTAAATTTTGCCGGATGTATGTATATCTGTATAATCTGCCATGAATTTGATCAAGTAGCCGAGACAAGCAAAAAGACTTCCTTTTTGTAGCGGAAAATTAAATTTCTCGCATTCTCTCCAACTTATTTTCGATTATGACCTCCCGCAATCTTTGGCGGTAGTAGGCGTAGCCTAATGCATCCGAGCCCGACAATGCGATAGAACTCTCAAACGTCTACTCTCGGCTTTATCGATAATCGATACTGCTCGAACAGATAACCTGAAAATTGAGTTTTGACTCCGACGCTGTTCCCTATCAATTCGACGTTCAGCGTCTAACTATCGGCCCAAATTCATGTATTCTGCTCCAAGTTCTCTTTTACTTTTTGCCGCGACGTGAGAATTGTAAACACGCGTTGGATTTTTCAAACAAAATCTTATCGTTTCGGTTGAACGAACTCATGGATTTGCATAATAGTCTGCCTGAGCTTTCGGGGTAAGATATCCTTGGAGAGGGTGCATGAATTGAATTATGTCATAATGGGGAATATATTCGAAATATGAAAGAGATTTTCTGGGACTTCAAAGAAAAAAACGCGCTTTGTGAGATTAGTACGACTATTTTCATTATTATCGTCTATTCATACGAAGCGGTTGTTTGGTGAGGAAAATTTAACCAGAATCCATGTTGAATGCGCATGGATAATATTTATTATCTCTCTTATTTGAATAGAAATGTAGTCAACTGTGATTTCGAAATAGAATAGGGTTCGAGTTGATACTTGATAGAATTATTCAAATGAATTAAATTCAAAATAATTTCTGGAAACTTCTACAATATACAGGGTGACCCAGGGGTACGTAAATGAACCATAAATTCGTTTCTATTCAAGCTATCGACTTGATTGTTTTTTTCCAAACGATAGGTGGTACAATCCGCATATACTTAAAATATTCTCATCCACATACAGGATGTACGAAAATGAAATGCATACATATGTTTGGTTTTTTTAAAAGGTAACTCCCCTATTTTCATACATCTTTGGATTTGCCACATAATTGTCGAAAAAACGTACCCAGGTTTCATTTACTTGTCTTCATTAGTTTTTGACCTATGTCAATTTATGTGTTGAAATGACGTCCTGCGTAGTCCCACAGAAAAAGTCATAACTTCGGAACCGTTCAACGTAATTCAAATTACAAATTGAATTAACTCGATATTTTCAAATGCAACATCCTGTATTTTATTACACCATTACATGAAATTTCGTAAGAGCTTTTCGTCGATATAAGGTTTCTGGGGGTCTACATCGTGAAATTCGTGAAGTAAATTTCAAAATAAGAAATGTGGATAGTTTTAGTAGAATCTAGTAGTCGTGGTCGTAAAATCGGAAACATCTGTACAAAATAATTGAAAAATTTTTTTTCGAAATTGTAATAGCAGTGTTTAAAGAATAGTGGTAATAGAAACAGGAGAATATCAATAAGCAAACAATTATGGTAACAAGAACATGAAGCGGTGAATAACAGAAAACCAAGTGAAAGAAATGTTGAGGATAGCATTCTTATAAATGCTCAAATAAGCTGCCATCATTTTCCATGAAAGCTGCTAGTCTTCTTGTAAATGAGCGTCGTACTCTAGCAAGTGTTGCTCCATCAATTGAACGGAAGGCTTCCGTGATCCTCTTCTTCATATCATCTGCAGTTGTCAGTCGATCTCTGAAAACTTTCTCCTTTACGTAGTCCCACAGAAAGAAATCTATAGGATTTAGATCTGAGGATGGCGCAGGCCAATGAATTTTGTTAATAAATATCAAAATATCATTCTTAACAATAAGATGTGTACAATTATTGACAGATGTTTCAGAGTTTACGACAACGTCCTACTCGATTCTTCAAAAACCATCCACATTTCTTATTTTGAAATTTATTTAACAAATTTCACAAAGAAGACCCCGCAAACCTTCATTATAAGACATCTAAATGGTATAACAAAATCCAATAAATAAAAATTGTTAACCAAAATCCTATAAATTAAATATATTGAATAGACAAAATTTTGTTTCTGCTGATCAATCTTATGAAAAAAAAATGTCAAAAATGTCCAACATAATCTTAAGAATTTCATCATAAAACTATCTTACTTAGAATATTCAATATTATTGAATACCTAACTAAGTTTCTCTATATAAAAACTCAAGATATGTAAAAACATTACTGAAAAACAAGTTTTAAGAGAGACTTTGCTTCGTCAGTATTCAAATAATTCATATTCAATAAATATAACATCAATCAACAACAAATATTTACTCACCCTTCAACAATTTAGAAAACTTCTGGTAAACTGAAAAATTCTTAAATGTAGTATAACGGTTAACTATATATAAATATTTCTGTGGTTTACCCTTGATCTAAAAGATTGAAAGACAATTTAACGGCCTCTGTTATAGCACAAGGACTATCTGTATAAAGAATGTTAAGGAAACCAAATAATTATATATTATGAATAAAAGAACATAAATAGAGGTTAATTCTTGATAGAGGGTATATAAAATTATTTAAATATTTTAATATTAGCCTTCTACATATTTAATTTCATAAAATTATATTCAATAATTATAACTTCTGAAAATAAATTAAAATAATGTCATATAAGTACCACTTATATCAAATGACATATAAAATAAACATTCATTATAAGACATCCAAATGGTATAACAGAATCCAATAAATGAAAATTGTTAAATAATTATATATTATGAATAAAATAACATAAATAGAGGTTAATTCTTGATAGAAATGGTACTTATATAACATTATTTTAATTTATTTTCAGAAGTTATAATTATTAAATATAATTTTTTGAAATTAAGTATGTAGAAGGCTAATATTAAAATATTTAAATGATTTTATATGCCTTCTATCAAGAATTAACCTCTATTTATGTTATTTTATTCATAATATATAATTATTTAGTTTCCTTAACATTATTTATACAGATAGTCCTTGTGCTATAACAGAGGCCGTTAAATTGTCTTTCAATCTTTTAGATCAAGGGTAAACCACAGAAATATTTATATATAGTTAACCGTTACACTACATTTAAAAATTTTTCAGTTTACCAGAAGTTTTCTAAATTGTTGAAGGCTGAGTAAATATTTGTTGTTGATTGATGTTATATTTATTGAATATGAATTATTTGAATACTGACGAAGCAAAGTCTCTCTTGAAACTTGTTTTTCAGTAATGTTTTTACATATCTTGAGTTTTTATATAAAGTAACTCAGTTAGATATCCCATAATATTGAATATTCTAAGTAAGATAGTTTTATGATGAAATTCTCAAGATTATGTTAGACATTTTTGAAAGATATTTGTTTTCATAAGATTGATCAGCAGAAACATAATTTTGTCTATTCAAAATATTTAATTTATAGGATTTTGGTTAACAATTTTTATTTATTGGATTTTGTTATACCATTTGGATGTCTTATAATGAATGTTTATTTTATATGTCATTTGATATAAGTGGTACTTATATGACATTATTTTGATTTATTTTCAGACTTATAATTATTAAATATAATTTTTTGAAATTAAATATGTGGAAGGCTTATATTAAATTATTTAAATAACACCAAGATAATGCGAGGCCATAAACGTCTGTAGGACTCGCAAGAAATCCCAGGAGCTTGATTGGGAAAAATACATCCACCCTATGGTGCGGATCTGGACCCAAGCGATTAAATTTTTTCGCATTGGCATCAAGAGAAGATTGTGAAAATCGATTACTAGATTTTTCGCCAATAAGGACCAAGACTTCTATGATAGAGAAATTATAAAGCTACCTTTAAAATATTCAATGGAGTAGTTTGGTACTTTGTGTTCATTTTTAAAAGGAATGAAATGAGGAATTTCTTTGTGTCCTATCATTTTTTATAAATTGAATATACAGAAATCAACCGCAAGCTAGAACTGGGTGACGATGCAAGTGGTTGGTTGTCAGAAAAAAGTAAAAAAAATCTGTATGGCATACTTTTAGAATGATAGGCCACAAATCTTCACTTTGTCCAAATATTTTTTCATTATGTAACCCTGAATAATGCTTCTCTAAACTGTTATTAAAATTTCAAAACCAACTCTTCCAGCTTGGATGAAAAAGAGACATTCTTTCACGAAACTATTTTCAAAATTAAAATTTTGCCTAGTTTGAACTGACTGCATTGAAAAAAAATGGTACGAGGCGAGTTTGACATGTAACGTCAAAATTTGGCGTAAGAATTTCAAAATGGTACAACTCTTAGTTGAAAATTATTCCAATGTGCCATTTTAAGGTGCGTTTGAAATAAAATTCAGTGGATTCCTCTAGTCTTTATCAAATTAAGATTTACAAGGAAGTTCTACTGAACATTTGCGTCAGCATGTAGTACCAACAAGATGGCTGCTCAGCGCATTATGCTGCCACAGTAAGAGAATTCTCACAGCAAATAGTCGAAATGTTTATAAAGTTTTTTTTTTAACAGGAGAAGGTCGGAGAATAAAATTCGTGGAAATACCAATTTAATAAATGCCGACTAGTTTCGACGTAAATAACTTCATCATCAGGGCTCTAAAGAGAACGAACATTGTATAACATATCTACGGACAATAATTTGAAACCCAAGTACTTATTGACATATAAATGAAAGAGTTTATAGATAGAAAATTTTAAGCTATATTTGAAGAAGGTACTAACATTTATTGAAGGTTCCGGTTGTCAGATGTATGACAAAAATTAAAGATATAGGTATCTTGCATTAATTCAGAATTGAAAACTTTCCAGCTCAGAGATCAATGAATGGTATTGGTATTGGGAGCGAAGTATGTGCAACTAAAGGGTTTTTCTGTGAAAGGACATAATGTGAACGCATGCGATGTGTTCACTTATGTTTTTAAATTAGTTATCAAAGTGAAGTATGCATGGTTGAGGTTCTCGATGTCTGATCTTTTATTAACAGCATTTGTATTTTCTCAATGCAAATCATGTCGTCTATTAATTTTTTTTTCGTAGTTTTTTTGTTGACTTGAAGGCCTGACCCCAGGGAAATCGAAAACGTGGCCGGAGTGTGGCGAATGTTCAGCTAGTGCGGTATTATTTTCTTTTCTTCCGGCTTGATTGAGAATATTATTCATATCTCTTTTATGTTCTGTAATTCTTGTCTTTAAATATCTGACTGTTTGACCTATATATGCAGCGTCACACTCACCATGGAATATCCGATCTCGACTGGTTCGAATCCAAGTTGCAATTCAAGCTCTACATCACCTTAAAAATGATCTCGTAATAAGACGAGCGTATCTTCTTGATGCGATGTCTTCAGAGGCAAATCTTCGGCGCAGCTCGTCCAAATCTTAGGTCGGTTTGGAATACACTTTCGCCTTTATCGTAGCCCAGTAAAAGAAGTCTTTTGGGTCAAATCGGGTGAATGGATACGTGAAGTCTACCATTGGCATGTGAGCTTAGCTCTTTCACCAGGTGACTATTTAGCAGTCTCCAGAGTCTGCCCCAAGAGGCAAAAAGTGCGATAAGGGTTACGCCTTATCATCGCGCTAGGCGAGAACCCCTCCGAAGAGATGAACCACCAGCTTTCATATTGGGCTTCATTTCAAAAACCTACAACCATCTGACTGGTAGCAGCGAAGCACTATCCAACCTCTACTGGCTCTACATTATCAGTACCCGAGTTTGTTGGGTCACAGCTCACACGCCGAAGGGACTTCTTATCCATCCACCCGAACGCAGTCTCATGAACTAAGATAGTCTCATGATTGATGCCTCAATTGATTCTGGTACGAGTACCGTCAATCCGGCCTGTACATCAAGAACCACGAACCCTTGTGAAGTCTTTAAATTAATCCTGGCGTCAAGCACCAACGGACTAGCCGTATCGTCGAGATCTACAAACTCCAGAAACACAATAGATCCAGGTTCAGGACGAGACCTGTCGAACTGGCAAGTTCCGCTAAACCCAGAAGTATTTCATGAGAATATCCTGAACATGAGTGCCTGCGAACAGATAAAAGAATACCCTCCTAGTCCAGCTCCAGCATGCGTACTGTCAACCACTGCCCCCTAGATTGCAGCAACATTTGGTTGGCCAGGTCGTACGAATACATCCCGAGGACCTCCAACCTACCGAGGTAACGCAGTATGCTACATAACGCACTCAGCCATTGGACAAAAAAATCCGGAGATTTACTGAAAAAGGGTGGAGTACGTTAGTTTTCAAGGAGAGGCTCTGTGCTGAGACGGACTCCTTTGCCACTAAGTGGATCAACGCGGCACAGCCCTCTATTTCATTACGTTGCAACTAGGGCCCCATTCGGTCGTTCTTTCACCACAGGGGTCCAGTAACTGGCACGAATGGCATTACGTTAGGCATTAAGACTCAATCCTCCATTTCACCGGGATGAAACTAGGGTCCTAGTCAAGACAAGCGCTCCCAGCGCGACAAGCTCTAATGCCATGGAGGCGCAAGTGAATGGGCAGGCAATGAAATCGTACAGCCCTGCCCAATCCACCTATCGGGGTATTCTTGATTGAGGAATTATCTTACTGGGCAGCATAATGCGTTGGGCAGCCATCTTGTTGGTACCACATGCTAATGCATCAATATCAACTAACAATCAATATATCTTACCTTGAAGTGTAATCGGAGTTTGTTTAAACAGACTAACTTTAAAAATCCAGATAGTCTATATTCGTCACAAAATCACAGAAAAGTGTAAGGTATTATAAGGTTCTATTTAAATCATTGACATTCCATAATGAGATTTATTCAAGCCTAAATATAATTATATATTATGTATAAAATAAAATAGAAAAAGACTTTTCACTTGATAGAAGAAATATAACAAAATTTGAGTATCAAAACAGATTCAATCTGTCAGTCTTCAAATCAAAAATTTAAACTTGCACCCTGCTGACTGGAATCCATTCCTAATGAAATCTTTTCTTGCAGGCGCTGAGAAAACGGGCCATGCAATCAAAATTTAACAGGAAACCTTTACCGTACGAAATAAAACCAGGATCTGTGATAGAAAACGTTGCCAACACACGGAAATTGGCAGAAACGACTCTAGGACCTTCCATAATTGAAGCCGAGGCTACGAACACAGGTTCGGGATCCGGCGACGAGGAGGATGACATGGCGGAGGCCGATTGTCACGTGATATCAAACGACAAGAGCACTGAATTCATCTTGGCCACCGTCGTGGAGGAAGCCGCGTAAGTACACGGATTTGAATATCATTGATTTTCTTTCGGCTGATTGATCACGCTTACTATTGCTTTTGTGAACATCGGTATTTCATGTTTTCATTCAAGATGGAACAAGAAAAACTAAATGTTGGAGAAAACAAAGTTAATAACAATGAGCCAAACAAAGAAAAGAACAAGGTACATCACCTCAATCAGCATTACTTTGGAAACACGTATTAGAGAATCTCCAAAAATACAAACTTTCAAAATTACGTATTCTACGTATCCACTTAGAATCCTGATTAATCCTTCGTTTGTGTTCCGGGGTATATGTTACCACACTACGTCTGCTTACAGCTACAAACTCAAAATCCGAAAAGTGGAAGTCCTCTCGCGACCAATAGCTTTGGCTCATACATGTAGTGAAACCACATGGACACTCCTGGCGTGTCGTTTCCATAGGCTTTCATTTTCAAAACAGATTTCGGTGAAGAGACTCGTGGTATCATATACCCCGGAATACCGATTACGTAACTTTTCGTGTACATCGCTTTTATAGGCAAATAAAACAGTTTCAATTTATTTTCCAAAATGTATTTGTTATTTCGTGATATATTTTAGAAATATGTCGTACGAAGATGGCCGAATGAGGTTTCAGAGGTTATCGGAAGATTTCGATGGGTTCGAAGAAGATGAACTTGTTCTAAGTGGTGATTCCAAAGGAGAAGAAGTAGAAACAGAATTAGCAACAGAAAACAAAGAGGAAAAGTTAGAAGAGGATGTATAGCCTGAAAAACTTGAGGAATCGGAAGAGCACGAAAATGAAGCGAAGCGCTTATCAAAGGTGATAGATACTACTTAGATAAGAATAAATCGAAATGGTCAAAAGTTCTAAACAACCAAAACGTAAAAACAAGATCAGAAAACATAATAACACATCTAACCGGTGTGAAAGGCGTCGAACGAGAAAAGAATAGCCCTATTGATTGCTGGCTTCTATTTTTCGCGGAAGAAAAAATGGATTGTTCGTTACACAGATGTCAAATTAGTAACTAAGACTTCTGAATATGATAACCGGCATCAATACCTGTTAAAACCTTCGAATAAAGCAGAATTCAAAGTTCTCATTCGGCTACTTCATTTGACTGGATTATATAAAGGAAATGGACAAAATACAGCGGATCTTTGGAGCACCGATGGAAGTGGCATTGATTTATCCCGAACAACCATGTCGCAGCAAAGATATTATATACTATTGCAGTCACTCGGATTTGACAATGTCAATAATAGGGCACAGCCTAAAGAGATTGAAAAACTGGCAACAGTTCCAGGTATTCACGAACACTTTGTTGACAACTGGACAAAACTTGACAATTGATGAGACGTTGCAGCCATTCAGAGGTCGGGTGTCGTTTCCTCAATATATACCAAACAAGCCTGAAAAAATGGGTTCAAGGTATTTGCCCTTGTTGACCCAAGAACATTTTATCGCCTCAAAATGGAAGTCTACATTGTAAACAACCAAATGGCCCTTTTCAAAAAAGTAACAACCCACAACATATAGTTGAACGTATTGAACCAGTATCTGGAAAAAAAAAACATTACTTTCTATAACTGGTTAATCAGTTACTCTCTCATGATTAGTCTACTAAAAACACATCACCTTACATCGGTTGGGACAGTAAGAAGAAATTAACGCAAAAAACAATTAGCTTTACTGAACATATTAACAAGAGAACCTCGCAGTTCAATATTTTCCTTCAACAAAGATATTATGGTTCTAATATGTACCAGAAAAATATAAAAATGTAATTCTCTTATCTACTCTACACCATGACAGTTCTATAGTTGGACAATCTGGTGGTAAAAACCTGGCCAAAATGATCGATTTTCACAATAATGCAAAACGTGATGTTGATACATTAGGTGAATTATCTGCTAATTACTTCTTAGCAAGAAACATTTGCTGCTGGATACTCGCATTTTTTTCTCGTTCTTGAATACAGCCGGAGTGAATAAGTTCCCTAACGCTCTTATCACAATACACCTCTTTGAAAAATGCTTTCTTCTCTCATCTGATTGTACCTGTTACCAGGATTCTGAGTGTTCTATAATAATTATAGTTAACAGAGCTTGGATGCTTTCTAAAATTACTCAGTGCCCTACCTCTGTCCTTTGCATAGCCCTGAGCAATGGAGCCCAGTTCTTTACTACACCGTGTGTTACAAAAGTAGCATAACGGTCCAACAAAATATTTATACTCCCGGTCAGAAACTGAACCTTCTCATCAATATTATCCATGCAGTAAATGGAATCCCATGGAATGGCTTTAAGTTCATCACTGAAATTTTGATAATTTAAAAATTTGACGTTTCTAACGATTTTAAAGAGAATCTCTTTTGCTTTCGGGAGTTTATTTATGCCAGCTAAAAGTAACTCGTGATCACCAAGGCCTTCATTAAGGACCTCCATTGGTTAAGAAATAGTCAGTCAATCAATGTTAAAGAGCCTTGTGTTATTCTAGTTGGTTGATCAACCAATTGATGAAAACCTAGACAGTCCATAAATATCGTTGTAATAAAAAAAACTTCAAGTTGTCTACTGGTACCTTTAAATTTCTACAATTTGTAAATTTATGTCATTTGCATATCTGTACCAATAAACTATCTTTTAAGCGATTCTATTTTTATTTTCATGAATAGTTTTTTCCAAAACATCGAAATACTTCTCAAAACAAAACTAGTCTCACTTGCTGTTGTTAATTTATTTCCTACATCTAAAGACGTAATAACCACCTTTATTGTGTAATAATCAGATATAATCCACTTACTAAAGAGTTGCTTAAATCAAAATTATTTTAGTTTTAATGGACAAATATACAGTAATGCAGAAGGCTTAAGTATGGTGAGCCCCTTGAGCCTACTTTTAGCTGATATCTTAATGGATAGTTTGGAAAAAACTATTCATGAAAATAAAAGTAGGATCGCTAACAAGATAGTTGTATATAGTATTGGTACAGATAGGTGGATGGCATAATTGTATGCTTTAAAGGTACCAGTAGACAACTTGAAGGTTTTCTTTGTTACTTGAATTCGTTACATATAAATATTGAGTTTACAATGGAAGTAGAAACCGAAAACTCATTAAATTATTTGGATTTAACAATAACCAGTGCAAAATTTTTCTATTTTTCATAAACCTTCTCATACGGATATAACAATTGCCAAAAACTCATTCCATCCAATACAACATAAATTATCAGCTTATCACAACATGATACATATATTATTGAGAATTCCTTCATTTCCAGTAATTTTAATCTAGAACTGAATTAAGTTAAACAAATGACAACTGATAACGGTTATTCGTCATTAATAATAGATACTATGATAATCAAAAAAGAATATCAAAGTGTTATCAATGAAATATACCCTATGCTAAAGACACTTGCTATGGAAAATCATCATCAAGCATAAAAAATTACTCAATAATATAGATATGAATATATCTTATAGAACATACAATTCATTAGGAACGTTTTTAGAAAAACGCAAAACTAAAAAGGTACAAATCACATCTGTCAGGCGTTTATCAATTGTCATGCGGTACCTATTCAAAAATTCATATTGGCCAAACTAGAAGACGTTTCGACACTAGAATGATGTAACCTAGACATTCCTTCCTCAAGAATAAGATAGATTCTACAAACGCCGAACATCTAATAAAAAAGGAACATGATTTTGATCAATATTTCAGGATTTTACATAAAGAAAATAAAGGTCTAAGACTGAATCCATTAGAAAGTAGGGAAATAAACCGCTTTAGAAATTCAGGGAATTTATTGAGCGGACAAATTGAGTTATCTATTTCACCTTTATTTGAACCATTCAATTAGGGACTCTATGGTTTTACCAAAAGTAATAAAAATATTTTATTCTACCTTTATCTCTAAACAGGGAATATTTATATACTGCATGTTACAAAATTTCAGACTAGTTGTTTGTAAGCAAAATATTTAACAATGTTAATGAAAGCCTTAGAATTAGAAAAACCATATAAGGCAAAGGAAGCCACGTAGAACATTCACTACGATTTTTTTTTCACATTGTTTTTAATTCTTCTTCACTGTTGAAAGAGAAGCCTCACGTTGAATGTTTTTTTATTGTCTGTTATTTGATCCCCATCTGGGACAATAATAATAATATTTATTCACCTTATAGCATGCATTAATGAATTTAACGAGCTCAATGAGCTCTTAAATTTCGTTTTTCTTAAACACGTGTGAAATTATCGTGTTGAAGTAAAAATACCGACTTTACGTAAAAATGATTTTTAAATCGTACCTTGTAATCAAAATCACTATCAAGTTTCGTCAAATAAAGTTACAATTTAATTGCATCATCAGGAAGTCTTTCCGTGGTGAAAACTTCAATGCCCTTTATCTTTTTCCGAATATTTTATTGAGGCCATTTCATTTGGATAATCACCACATTTTGGTTCAAATAACCTTTTTTCAACCTATGTCCCAATAATTGTGATTAACCTGTATATTAGACACTGTTGAACCTAATATAAATATTTTAAAAAATTTTTAAACAATTTTAAAAAATTAGCCTTCTACATATTTAATTCCAAAAGATTATATTCAATGATTATAACTTCTTTTAAAAAATTTTTAAACAATTTTAAAAAATTAGCCTTCTACATATTTAATTCCAAAAGATTATATTCAATGATTATAACTTTGAAGTTATAATCATTGAATATAATCTTTTGGAATTAAATATGTAGAAGGCTAATTTTTTAAAATTGTTTAAAAAATTTTTTAAAATATTTATATTATTTTATATACCTTCTATCAAGAATGACCTCTATTTATGTTACCGTTGAACCTTTTCGAAATTGTTGATTTTGGGGTAATTTTAGTATCACTTGATATCGAGCATGTGTTTTTTATATCACTATATTCAGGTTTGATGGTGAATGAACTAAAATCATCTGTGTCCAATATGATCAATAATTTGAATATTGCAACATCCAATTCGTCAGGATCAACTCTTTGTTATTGCCCATTAAGTCGTAACTGTCTCAGTCGAATTTGCGAGGCGTATGATTCCGATAACGAAAAATATGCAGACTCGGCCAACCGTTCAGAACAAACCATCCGAATGAAGCCATAAAGTCGCTGAAGAGACTTATAAAATGATAGCATACATTTCCGATAATCTATTTTTACGGTCATGCCTCAAACGTGAATTCTACACATGCAACACTCGATCCAAGGGATGTTTTTTTTTTTAATATCTGATTTTATGACAGAAATGAATCGAGCACAGTTAAGGCTGTTTAACGGATCGATTACCTTTGGAATTCGAATGAAATGAAGTTGAGGGAATAAAAATGGACATTTTTTTATGTATCCTATCAATCATACTAATCAAATGCTGTTTTCAGTTGAAACTGACCTGCTGTGGGCAAGCCCGGATTAACTTATATATATCATATATATTTATATATATATATATATATATATATATATATATATATATATATATATATATAAACATATATCTATATCTATAATGACAGAAAGATAGTTTAATATTTGACATTAATAAAATTGATCGATTTACACTTGAAGAAAGCTGGGAAATATCAAAAACTTATTTATAAAGTGGTGAATCTTCTATCTAAACTGTCAGAAATTTACGTGGTGGATTCAATAGGAATGAAATACCTTCACGGAAAATTCTGGATGAATTCATTCACGAAAACTGGAACGTCATTTGAGGATAAAATAAAATAGAAAAAGGCTTTTTACTTGATAGAAGAAATATAACAAAATTTGAATATCAAAACAGATATAAACTTCAGATACTGAATTGTTTCAGCCGTTACTATTTGGTAGTTCATCATCATTAAAACAAATTGTAGAAATTACTATGTTTTACTACCAAAAAATATATATTACACATTTTCTTTTGACTCAAGTTTCGGGAAATGAACTATCATCCCATCATCAGACAACTGAAGACCTAACAGTGGTACAGTGGTATTTAAACAAAAGTGATAAATACTTTGAATATTTCAACAGATTCTTGGTAACACCTAATAGTGGTACAGAGGTTTACAATCAGAACGTGATAAAAAACCGGTTTAAAAAAGAGGGGCCTTCTAACAGATATCGGAATGTCGACAATCGACAAAGAAGGTTATTAAACAGATGGTACCCATTTAAATATCTCAAATAATTTCTGAGGTTACATAGCTCCGTACAGTCATTCATTATTCTTACATTATTTTATTGTATATCTCAAATATTTGGATTTACAAAGCTCCATACAGTCATTCATTATATTTTACATTATTTTTATTGTGAACGAATTTGAAAATTTCAATAATCAAGTTTCTTTTCTTTTGAATCTACATCTAAAATTTTTTTTAAGATTTTCTTTTGTCGAAAGGAATTACTGTTTTTTAAAGAATGAGTGGCAAAAGTTGAATTTTTGTTTATTTTTCATTAAATTCATTTTATGTTCATTGAAAAAGGTTTTAAACAGATGTTACTTTTTAAATATCTCAAAGATTTTCGATTTACATAGCTCCGTACAGTCATTCATTATTTTTACATTATTGTTATTGTGAACTAATTTGAAAATTTCAACAGATTCTAGATAATCGAGTTTGTTCCCTTTTGATTCTACATGTAAAATTTTAAGATTATCTATTGTGGGAAAGGAATGACCGTTTCCTAGATAATGAGTGGCAAAAGTAGAATTTTGTTTATTTTTCCTGAAAGTCATTTTATGTTCGTTGAACCTCGTCTTGAAGGAACGTCCTGTCCTATATATTTATTACTGCACGTAGAACAAGATAACTCATAAACTCTTGATTTATGTATGTTTGGAGTAGGGTCCTTTGCGTTAAATAATACCGATGATAATTTGTTTTGCATTTTGAAGGCAATATTGACATCTGATTTTGAAAAACTATTGGCCAATTTTTGACTTATGCTACCCAAGTACGACCGAGAAATGATTTTTTTATTTTCTTCGCTTATTACGATGGGATAAATTTGGCTCATAGCTAATTCGACAGAAACTATCTGAAATAGCTATGAGCCAAATTTATCCCATCATAAAAAGCGAAGAAAATGAAAAATTCATTTCCCTGTCGTACTTTGGTAACATAAGTCAAAAAAAGGCCAATAGTTTTTCAAAATCAGATGTCAATATTGCCTTCAAAACGCAAAACAAATTATCATCGGTATTATTTAACGCAAAGGACCCTACTCCAAACATACATAAATCAAGAGTTTATGAGTTATCTTGTTCTACGTGCAGTAATAAATATATAGGACAGGAGGTTCCTTCAAGACGAGGTTCAACGAACATAAAATGACTTTCAGGAAAAATAAACAAAATTCTACTTTTGCCACTCATTGTCTAGGAAACGGTCATTCCTTTCCCACAATAGATAATCTTAAAATTTTACATGTAGAATCAAAAGGGAACAAACTCGATTATCTAGAATCTGTTGAAATTTTCAAATTAGTTCACAATAACAATAATGTAAAAATAATGAATGACTGTACGGAGCTATGTAAATCGAAAATATTTGAGATATTTAAAAAGTAACATCTGTTTAAAACCTTTTTCAATGAACATAAAATGAATTTAATGAAAAGTAAACAAAAATTCAACTTTTGCCACTCATTCTTTAGAAAACAGTAATTCCTTTCGACAAAAGAAAATCTTAAGAAAAATTTTACATGTAGATTCAAAAGAAAAGAAACTTGATTATTGAAATTTTCAAATTGGTTCACAATAAAAATAATGTAAAATATTTGTCATTATAAAATAAAACACTTGTTTACATTTTCTACTTTATTTTTGGTATTGACGTACGTTTCGTCTTTGCTCGAAAGACTTCATCAGAATACGAAGTAACAGTTGTTGTACAATGAATTTATAAGATTTTTTACAGAAGATGTACATGTGTTTTTAATTGTTCGTCGGGTTGGTTTTCTCAAAGAATATTCCCTTCAGAATCGTGTTCACTCGATCCCTTGTAAATATTGAATAGAGGGGTGTAATAAAAATCTATTTGTTTACTTACTAGGTTATTGCTGTTTTTATGTTTATTTATTTCGTAAATTTCCCATAAGTTCAATTTTAGACCTCTATTTTCAACATGTAGAATTTCTATTTCTTTTGTGAAAGAATGGTTATTTTCAAGAAGGTGTTTAGCATAATGAGAATCTTTTTTATTTTTATCGAAACTTCTTTTATGTTCGGTTAGGCGTGTACCGAAATTTCTACCTGTTCTACCAATATAAATCTTTGGGCAATCTGGGCAAGTGAGTTTGTATACACCTGATAATTGAAGTTTATCCATACTGTTTTTATTGTTTTTGATGTATTTGCTAATAGGATTGTTTGTCTTGAAAGAGACTTTAATATTTTCTTTTTTGAGTAGGTTTTTTAGTTGAATACTAATGTTTCCGAGATATGTGAGGCTAACGTATTTGTGTTCAGATAGATCAGATGTTACTGGATAAATTTCTTTTATTGTGTTTTTGTGTATACGTTGGTTAATTAAATTATCTATTAGAGATGTATTATATCCATTGTTGTAAGCTATTTGTTTAATTATACATTTTTCTTTTTGGAAATTGACTTGGTTTAGTGGAATGTTCAATAAACGGTATCCATAGTATGATATACCGTTTATAAAACATCTGATCTATCTGAACACAAATACGTTAGCCTCACATATCTCGGAAACATTAGTATTCAACTAAAAAACCTACTCAAAAAAGAAAATATTAAAGTCTCTTTCAAGACAAACAATCCTATTAGCAAATACATCAAAAACAATAAAAACAGTATGGATAAACTTCAATTATCAGGTGTATACAAACTCACTTGCCCAGATTGCCCAAAGATTTATATTGGTAGAACAGGTAGAAATTTCGGTACACGCCTAACCGAACATAAAAGAAGTTTCGATAAAAATAAAAAAGATTCTCATTATGCTAAACACCTTCTTGAAAATAACCATTCTTTCACAAAAGAAATAGAAATTCTACATGTTGAAAATAGAGGTCTAAAATTGAACTTATGGGAAATTTACGAAATAAATAAACATAAAAACAGCAATAACCTAGTAAGTAAACAAATAGATTTTTATTACACCCCTCTATTCAATATTTACAAGGGATCGAGTGAACACGATTCTGAAGGGAATATTCTTTGAGAAAACCAACCCGACGAACAATTAAAAACACATGTACATCTTCTGTAAAAAATCTTATAAATTCATTGTACAACAACTGTTACTTCGTATTCTGATGAAGTCTTTCGAGCAAAGACGAAACGTACGTCAATACCAAAAATAAAGTAGAAAATGTAAACAAGTGTTTTATTTTATAATGACAATTACAACTGATTTCTACCAAGCAACGGCCCAATCTATCATAAAAATAATGTAAAATATAATGAATGACTGTATGGAGCTTTGTAAATCCAAATATTTGAGATATACAACAAAATAATGTGAGAATAATGAATGACTGTACGGAGCTATGTAGCCTAAGAAATTATTTGAGATATTTAAATGGGTACCATCTGTTTAATAACCTTCTTTGTCGATTGCCGACATTCCGATATCTGTTAGAAGGCCCCTCTTTTTTAAACCGGTTTTTTATCACGTTCTGATTGTAAACCTCTGTACCACTATTAGGTGTTACCAAGAATCTGTTGAAAGATTCAAAGTATTTATCACTTTTGTTTAAATACCATTGTACCATTGTTAGGTCTTCAGTTGTCTGATGATGGGATAGTTCATTTCCCGAAACTCGAGTCGAGTGGAATATGTGTAATATATATTTTTTGGTAGTAAAACATAGTAATTTCTATAATCAGATTTAATCTGTCAGTCTCCTTCTAAAATTTTTTTGAAATTGAAATAGTAGAAGACTGACAGATTAAATCTGTTTTGATATTCAAATTTTGTCATTTGAGGAAACAACTGGTTCACTTCCAGTGAGCACACCTAAAAACATTGCTGCTGAAGTCCAGAATGTGGCTGAATATCCACCAACATCAACACGTCATCGTGCTCAAGAAATGAATTTTGTTTGCACTTCTCTGAGGAGAATGTTGTATATTGCGGTATGAACGCTTACAAAGTTCGAACATGAGGCATGAAGGGAAGCCTTGAGGCCATCCGATGCGTTTCCAATTCGCTCAATGAGTATCTTCGTCGTATGACGAAGATGAACATTTTCCCAGAAGAATCATCTTTAGCTATTAAGCTTATTTTAACCTCGGAGGATATGTGAATATGCAATACTCTCGCACTTGGGGATCAGGAAATCTATAAGTTATTGCGGAAAAACCAATTCATCGACAATTAGTGACTTTTCGGTGCGGTTTTTGGTACAGTGGAATCATTGTGTGATTCTTCTTCTGAAATAAGCAATTTTTCTCTTCCGAAATTCAAAATGAAGTTGTAGACGACCTTTGGTTCCAAGAGGAATGGCCAACTTACCACACAGCCAACGTAACCATCGATCTTTTGCGCATCATTTTTGAAAATCGAATAATAAGTAGAAATGCTAATGTCAATTGGCCGCCTGCGATTTGACTCCATTGGACTATTCGTTGTGTGAGGGATCCCTTAAGGATACGTGTTATGGTAACCATCAAGAAACGATTAATGCCTTGAAACACGAAATCTAAATTGTTATTCCTAAAATTGATCGACGATGTACTGAAAACTTGGGTTTATCGGGTTTATTGGGGTACTGCATGGCCAGTTATGGGGGTCATTTGAATGATATGGTTTTTCATTTGTAAATATCAAGGTTCTACCTCTGTTGGTGGAAGACTTCTGAAGACATTTAGAACATTGAACAAAATAATTATCTACACCCTCTACAAAATTTAAATTTGAGAAATATTGTGAAAATTTTTGAAAATTCAATCGAAATGTCTTACAAACACTATTTGTGAGGCAGAGTATGTCATATATTCTTATTGATAGTTCTTCTTTATCATTAAAAAAAGTGGACTGACGAGTATGTATGGGAGTTTGAAATGCTGTTCAGTAAAATCAAAAACTTGAAAAAAAGATTTGATTTTCTAAGTTTTTGTGGATCATTCTTTAGAATATGATTTTTCATTAATGATGTTCATATGAAACACCGAAGTAGATAGGCAACACGGGACCCAGGTCACTTTTGGTCATTTTTACATGTAAATTCCCCTACTAAATTCTAAGATCGATTTTGGTATTTTTGGTCAATTTTGACCAAACCCACGGCGGTTGGAGGGTGTAGACGTGTAGGTTGGGTATTTTCAATATCATTAGGATGTGGACGTGTAGGGTGAGTTTTCAAAGTCATTCGGTTGAAGGGTTTGAGGATGAGGGGTTGGAGAATGAGGGTTGGAGGCTGAAGTGTATACGTGTAGGGCAGGGTTTTCAAGGTCTAGAGATGTTATCTTCAATGAGAACTTGGTAGCAGTTGAACTTCGGAAACTTGAAGTGTATTTAAATAAACCGATTTATGTGGGAATGAGTATACTGGATTTAGCTAATACCACCATTTACAATTTCCACTATGATTATATGAAAGAATCTTTCAGTACTGGTTGTACCATCTTACATACTGATACTGACTCTCTCATATATGAGCTATTAGAAGATCCTTATGAGTTGATGAGAAGAGATTGTCATACACGATTTGATGCCTCAGATTATCCCGAAAATAACTTATATGAAATACATCAAGTGAATAAGAAGGTATTTGGGGATGATGAAGGATGAGAATGGGGGAGTTCCGATGACTGATTATGTAGGACTTAGATCCAAACTGTATGCAGTCAAAAATTCCAATGATGAAATTGATGTGAAGAAACGACAATGGGAGAAAGAAGAGCATGACTCTGAAGAAATCGAATCCATGTCTCGAAATTATGTTGTGTTACCAAGAAAGCAAAGGGGATTAAAAAATCTATTGTGAAGAACAAAATAAGTTTTAATGATTACATAGAATGTCTGGAAACTTGGAAGCATAAGATTATTTCACAAAATTCGATTCAAGCTAAAGAACATCATGTGCATTCGCTGACGCAGGAAAAATAGCTTTGAGTCCAGAAGATGACAAACGATATTTGGTACCTGAAACGTTCGAAACACTACCTTGGGGACACTATTCGCTTGATAAACGGAAGAATGACGAACCCGAAGAACCAAGGAAGAAGATGTTAATATAATTAACTTTGTATAATAATACCAATGATAATAAAATGATTGATTTCTCGTTTTCAATTCTACTTACCTGTAGAATATTCATCAACCTCATATTAGTTACAGTTGATAGTTCGAAATAGGAGATACACAAAGCATTATATGTTCCCCATCATTAAAATTATTATTCAGAGGTGCAGGAAATGGGATATCGCAAAATTGAAAGATATTCAATCTATCTCACTTCAGAATGTATCTCATTCGAAAAACAACAAATAATGCACGTTATTGAATTATCATCACACCTCAAGTATTTTCCTTCCAATATCAACAACATCCTTCTACCAAAATAATTCAACTAATTAATCCATCGTTCAATAACAGCATCCAAAACACATCATCTCTGGACCTTGAAAACCCTACCCTACACGTATACACCTCAACCTCCAACTCTCATTCTCCAACCCCTCATCGTCAAACTCTTCAACCGAATAACTTTGAAAACTCACCCTACACGTCTACATCCTAATGATATTGAAAACACCCAACCTACACGTCTACACCCTCCAACCCCCGTGGGAGAAAAATTTTCAAAATTGACCAAAAATACCAAAATCGATCTTAGAATTTAGTAGGGGAATTTACATGTAAAAATGACCAAAAGTGACCTGGGTCCCGTGTCTATATCGGCTGAAATTTGTTAGGTAATTTCGGTTACTGTTCTTTATCTTTCATATATGCCTTTATATCCTTGACTGTCTCGTGCTGTTTAAAATTGTGTACTTGAATAGAAAGAGTACTTTTGAAACATTTCCTTCCATTCAATTCTCAGAAATTAAAAAAAAAATTTTAAATAAATTTCTTGTAAATATTTCACGGAATTATTCTGTTTAGTGTTCAAAATTTAATTTATTGATAGATAAATGTTTCAAATTATTAGAGGGTTATATTAATAATATAATTAAATTCAAAATTTTTTCTTTGGTTACTTCGATCACGCAAATGCATCTATAGTCGTTTTGCAGTGTATGCATTTTATTATATAGGCCTCAATACACAAAATATGAGAGAATTATTGTGAACTTTGTTTGTTGCATCGTTCGGTAATGTTTGGTAATTTTGTAAGAAGGGAAGGATCTTGTGTGAAGATAATAAAAGTTTCTTAAAAATATTTAACGAATTTCCTAAGGGTCATTTTCTACCAGCCATTTATAGATAAATGAAGATGAGTGAAATTTTTTATTTTACATTTTATTTTTTGAATTGATATGACTATGTGACTCGATATGAACCAATTAATTAAAATCGATGGCTCTAGATTATCTTGAAAAATTGATAACAGTTTTTCAACTTCAGCTTAAGGTTCTTGTGTAGTGAAATTTGAAATCTGGTGACGACTATATAGAAAACAGTTCTTATTATTTTTGCGGTGCTTTAATTTTTTTGATATAACACAATTTACATTTGTACATTTAGAACGACGACCTGAGCAGTCGATTTTTCTCCTTTACAACTCTGAGCAGACGAGTTCCGTAAATCTGCATCTTTCGGTCCTAAAATTTGTCACCAATACCCGAAACGTGCCGTTTTCGATTAATTCGAGCATTTCAAACAAAACCCTACGTTCCAAGATGGTGAGTTATATCGCACCGGCACTCAACGAAATGAGTAAAGCAATTAATCAAAGGACAACCAACCATGGGAATTGGACGAAATGAGTTTTTCTACGACGTTTCCTTTCAAATTAACCCCTCAAGTCCATTCCGAATTTCCCTACAGTGTCCAGATGAAAAAAGGGGACATCGTAAACTTGCACAAACGCGGTCAAGGTAAGATATAACGTTTTACGAGGACTTTACTGCCTTCATAAAGTTAAGACAGTGTCTGCTGATGGAAGGACATATCTTTTCCGCATCGATCCGTTAAGTTCCAAACTCCGAACGCTGCAGATCTTGACCTCGGGGTTTGAGAGTTTGGCTTGACATTGTTAATTGATGCTTTGTTCGAAAAGGATTGTTTGAGCTGTTTTGAGTAGGGTAGCTGAGGATTAAAGATAATCGGCTTGTTTCGTTAGATCATTGGAGAAGTTTGGGGAAATAATCTTCCAGATTTATCAATCGATGATCCCGCAGTAGAGGTTTTTCGAGCACACACATTCCGCTGGGCTTGCAGGTTTGGGGTCACATCCATAGAAGGGACATAAAAAAAACGTCCTTGTGAGGATCGTTCGAAATTTCAATATTGATACTTCATGGTTCTTCTGAATTAATGAATCATTCAAAGAAATATCATTTAATTTCAAGGCACAAAATTTTCCGACGTTTCAATAATTGTCTATTTTATTTAGATTTCGGGGTAAAACTGCTTTTAATTGGTGATTTTCCACTCACAGATGAAAAAATCATGGTTCAATTTTACACAGATGAAATGTTGACTTGCATCAAATAAATAATTATTCATTGAAAGAACTGACAGACTATCCATAAGCAAAGATATAGCAACTTGAGTCTATTTTCTTCGAATATTAAAGCAAATTGAAATATGTTTATCTTCTACAATTTTAATTTCAAAAAAATTTTTATTCAAAAACTTTTAGAATTAAATTGATGTCTAAAACAAGCACCGCTCACATTTAATAGACGTATATAATCAAAACTCAATATATAATGTCAAATGGAATAAATAAACCAACAGATATACGAAAGTCATTAAAATTAATAAATGAATATTTAAAGGAGACAAAATTTTGGTTCTGGTCTTACCTTTAAGAACACCAATTGCCTTTTAAAAACATGAACACACTCAAAGGACTTCTCAAATGATATAATTTATTTGAAATATTTAATATATTCAAATATTCGAATAAGTTAATTCAGAAATCTCTAAAAAATGCACTACATCTTCATGTTCATGTTTTTAAAAGGCAATTGGTGTTCTTAAAGGTAAGACCAGAAACAAAATTTTGTCTCCTCTAAATATTTATTTATTAATTTTAATGACCTTCGTATATCTGTTGGTTTATTTATTCCATTTGACATTATATATTGAGTTTTGATTATATACGTCTATTAAATGTACGCGGTGCTTGTTTTAGACATTAATTTAATTCTAAAAGTTTTTTGAATAAAATTTTTTTTTTGAAATTAAAATTGTAGAAGATAAACATATTTCAATTTGTTTTAATATTCAAATTTTGTTATATTTCTTTTATCAAGTAAAAGGCCTTTCTATTTTAACTTGAGTCTAGTATAGTTTTTTCTTGAAAGTAGAATATACTTATTACAAAATGCAGTAGCTAACTCTGCTGATTTGAATTTGGCGCCGATACTACAGTTTTTTTTTTGAGGAAACTTCCTACATTAGGGTTTACGATCACTGTCCACATGGGCACGCCCCCCAGGCATTAGATCTTGTTGTTATGGGGGTGCTTGCCTTGACTAGGACCCTAGTTTCGTCCCGGCGAAATGGAGGGTTAAGTCTTGGTGACTAACTTAATGCCATTTCGCGCCAGTCACTGGACCTGTATGGTGAAAGATCTCCGAATAGGGCCCTAGTTTTGCCGTTCTGATGAAATGGAGAGCTGAGCTGGTTGATTAACTCAGTGACAGGGAGTCTGTCAGAGCACAAGGCTTCTTCCTTAAAACTGGCGTACTCTACCCTATCGCAGTATAAATCTCCGGATTCTGTGTAATGGCATACTGCGGTATGTAGCATACTGCGTTAACTTGGGGAAATGGTTTGCCCTCAGGTGTTACTTGTACCACCTGGCCACCCCATTAGTGTTGGACTCGAGGGGGCAGTGGTTGAAAGTCCGCATGTTGGACTAGGGAGGTTTTTCATTTATCTATTCGCAGACCCCCATATTCGTGATATTCTCATGAAATGACTCGGGGTCTAACAGGACTTGACGGTTCGACCGGTTTGTCCTGGTCCCGGATCAAAGCGTAACTTTTTAGGGTTTGTGGATCTCGACGAAATGGCTTAGCGGTTAGTGTTTGACGCCAGGATAAATCAATAAAATGACTTCACATGGGTTCAGTGGGTCAGGACGTACAGGCCGTTAGACGGTGCTCGTACCAGGATCAATATAAGTCATCAATCTTGAGATTATCTTAGTTCATGGGACTGCGTTCGGATACTTGGATAAGAATTCCTTCCGGCAGGTGAGTTACGTCACAAACCAACTCGGGTACTGCCCTGCAGAGCCAGTAGAGGTTGAATAGTGCTTTGCTGCTACCAGTCAGACGGTTCTAGCTTTCGATTCATGGCCCAAACTGGAAGCTGGTGGGTTCATCCCTTCGGAGGGGTTCTCGCTTTGCGCAATGATATGGCGTGATCCTTATCACACTTTCTACCTCTTGGGGTGGACTATGGAGACTGCTGAGTAGTCACTTGGTGAAAGAGCTATGCTCGTCATGCCAATACGATAACCTGGTCAAATTCACGTGTCCACATGGGCACCTAATTCACGTTAAAGTGCACGCAACATCAGTCACCAAACCCTTGCGTCCAGTAGGCTTCAGTTATTTCTAACCAAGGCACGACCGGTAGCATCGAAGCACTGCCTGACTACCACTGACTCTGTGGGACATAACACACGCCAAGAAGGTGTATATACCACCCAGCCACGGGTTTGAGATCCTGAAACAGCTATGGACACTCCCAGTCGATCCAGACTCGAGCAGCCCAATGTACTAGCCGTGTGGTCAATACCTTCAGACCTCCGGAAGGTATCACAGTCAATCCAGTTCTGAAAACCGTGATCTCAGGTAAACGAAATACACTTCTACGCTAATATGCAGACTTTCAACCACTTTCCCACAAATACAAACTTAGTTGTGCGGATAGAAGTTCGAATACTTCAATGAGCCACCGCCTTCCAGTAATGGCCTTATAATCACACGGAACCTTGAAGAAGGAACGGTCTCGACAAACTCGAAGAACCCATCCCATCATTATCTTCTTTCCCTAAAGCTAGAACAATACTGACGTATTGACCCGTTGGAAAAATAACCTACAATTGGAAGAAACAGGGCAGTTTTACGGGTAGGCGACATGCTTTGCAGTGTCCACCCAGATTTGGTGCCAAGAAATGACGAGGGAGGTAAGAAGGTGAGGCTAGTCTCGTTCGTTTTATACCTCGTTAGAAAATATTCAAATTTATTACCTCGAAAAGGAAACTTTTATGGACCCAAGTTTTAAAGACTTTTATTCGTGATATCATCCAAGTTATAATGAGGATCAATACAAAAAACACACTTTTTGTTGAAATAATCTATTAGCTATCGATTTCGGCTTCAAGCCATCATCGGGCCAGCTGAAATAAACACATATGTGAACATGTACACTTTATAATAAAAATACAATCATCATTACAAATATTGCTAAGGCGCAAATGATGCCACAGCATGTAATCTCATGTGCAAATTGTTTGCGCATGTACATTCTATAGTCTTCCAATATTGTTGTATGAAACATAATCTTTTCACCGTGATTGCGCCTAATTTCTCTATGAAAGAAGAACAACCATAGAAACCATAGACGAAATTTCGTGTAACTGTTAATGTACCAAGTCGACAAGTGAACACATGAGAAGACATCAGAACATTCGAGAAGACATTAGAGAAGACCTCCGAAGGCAAGCAGTCAGTATTCCCAAACGGTTCCACTAAGGAGTGGCTTGCAGCACAGACAGAAGAAGTACAGTAAGCTAGTTTTGTATACCGTAACATTTATGACACATGTTTTATACTTCAATATATTTTCTATACTTGTAGTATTCCTTCAATCCCTGAAACCAGGTTCAACATTTAATACAATCATTTAATTCAATCATTTAATACAGTCCACTTATCTCTCATCTAGTTCGTTGCTCTATATTATTGGTTATATCCAATAATAATTCCAACATCAATTCTACACACACACTACTTATATTGAGTATATCTTAGGGAATCAAATCCTTCGTTGATTCTGAAATACTAAGGCTATTTTGATATACTGGCAATATTTCTACCAGCGACAAATCTTAGGCAATTTCGATCACACAGAAATTCCATTTGCAATAAACTCATTGCAAATTTACAGTTTTCTCAGAATTTATTTATTTTTGTTATTCATTCAATTATAAGAATGAAGATTTGTGTTATTTGAACTCATCGTCAGCAATAAAATACAGTATTGCAAAAATGCAAAAATTTCACACATATCAGACAGGTTCATATAGAGGGATAGCTTTTTTTTTGTTGATGAAATATTTTATGTATAACCCTCGAAAACGGTAAACAATGGTAAGAACATACAAATGAGATATCGCAGAGCAGGGAATAGATAACAAGATGTGCATATTAATGTTTGGTGAGTGATATTATATTATATACTAATTAAACGGCGCGAAATATGAATAAAAGTAAAACAGTTACTATGTAAGAGTCCCAAGGAATTTGAAAAGGATTCTATCTATTCTGAGTTGTCATTTAATAGTTGTTCTGAACGGGTGGTCATCCCCATACGTAAGGAGTCGACCAAATTCAGCATTAGGAAATCATCTGATAGAACTGAATCATAAGACCACAATAGAAAATTTAAGAATCCTGCACAAAGAAGACAACTATCGGAGACTATTACTCCTTATACAATATGAAATACTAAATTACGAACATAATGAACATCCATTAAACGAAATCTCTGAATTGTAACGTTAAAAAACGCTCCACTTTTGATTTGAATTACAATCGATAAAAAATGCTCCAATGATGTGATTCAACTAAGATCATTAAGAAGTTTGGAGCTGCAATGAAAGTAGATGTTGTTATCGCATGCGCTGTAGAGTAGCATTGTTTTCAAGAAGCGTAGAATTTTCCAGACGTCTTTCTTTGGTATTGTGGAGTTACACGAAGACACACGTTGTGGTATTTTATCGAATTAACGTATCTAACCCATGAAAATCGTGGAATATTGAATTTTTAGTGTTTCTTATGATTCCTAATAAAAAGGCGGTAAGTAATACGTAGATCTGGATAAAATATTTTCTGCGTTTGTGAATGGCATTTATTTTTTTAAATTTATTTCATTATCTGTAGGTTACACAGGTTGACATGTTGCTTTATATGATATTCTGCTTTTAATTTCCCTTCTCATGCTCATGATGGAATAACCTGCTCTTATTCCTGTGTTCTAGATATTTCACCTCATGTTTATTAACTTGTAAATAATTTTAATAATATCTGTCACTGGGGGTGAGATCACGTGTTACACAGGCACTATCTTATAGATTCGAAATTTACAGTCTTAGTAGAGATCTTTGTACCGGAGATCTTTGTACTGGAGACATTATTACCGGAGATCTTAGTACCGGAGACCTTAGTACCTGATATTCTTATAACTTAACAATTTTATTATTATTATTATCCTGATAGTCCCAGATCTTCTGTGAAGATCCCTCTTTATTGGAGTGCCTTTTTACTTGAATTATCTAAATACCAGAAAATCTTCCTTGTGCAATTTTATAGTATCTCATTACCGCACTATCTTGGTTCCGGACGTTCTAATGGTTATTTGGAACAATTTGAGACTGAATACCTGCTAATTATATGCAGAATAGGAACTATTCTTGGAGAAAGCACTATCATTCCGACACATTAGAGAACAATATTGTAGGATAATCTCAAAGATAAGTCCTTACATAAATCTCGGACCTCAAGCTAACTGTAAAATTGTAGTATATTGTAAATAAGGGTCTATATTTTGATTGTGAAGTTGTAATAAATAGATAGGGAGTAAGAGTTTGCATTTTCACTATCAGATTGACAATTTGGGATTCATTCAGGGTAGAGAAGTTTAATTTATCTTTTCATTGGTGCACTATGAGACATTTTACAAAGTAGGATGCTTCAAGTGCGGACGTACAAAATCGCTAGCTCAAGATAGAGCGTTTTAGTTTAATTGCCTTTTATCTTTTCATCACAGCCTTCGCTGTGGTATTTAAGCGATTTTGGTTTCAGAATTTCCAGATATAAATCTTCTTAAATTCCTTAGAACGCTCACATCTTACATAGTAACTGTTTCACTTTGATTCATATTTCTTTGATTAATATCCATCACATACCAAACGTTAATATGCGCATCTTGTTATCTATTCCCTTTTCTTCGATATCTATTTGTATTTTTTCACAGTTGTTTACTGTTTTCGAGGGTTATAAAGAAAATATTTCATCAACAAAAAAGAGCTACCGCTCTTTATGTACCTGTCTGATTTGTGTATATTTTTTAATTTTTGACAATATTGTATTTTATTGCTGACGGTGAGTCCAAATAGCACAATTTTCAGTCGAATAATTGAATGAATAACAAAAGGACAAAAATTAATAAATTCTGAGAAAATTCCCCCCAAAATATTTGTAATGATGATTGTTTGTATTTTTATTGTAAGGTGTACATGTTTATATATGTGTTTATTTCAGCTGGCCTGATAATGGGTTAAAGCCGAAATCGATTGCCAATAGATTATTTTAACGAAATAGTGTGTTTATTGGATTGATTTTTATCATAACGATCATACATTTATGGAAGAGTTCATAACCAAAATAATCCAAGTTGTCACTTTTCTTCGTTTGCACCTCCAGTTTAAAAACATCCTGTGCATAAAACAACGCTATTGAAATGTTTTCGATTTGCCAACGAATCTTTAATGAACGTTTACCATCGTTTTTCAATAATTCAATGTTAAAGAAAATAATATTTCATTATATTTTGAAATATTCCGCTCTTACTTTAGCACCATCGATAAGTGTATTATGGGCACTTAAGAAATTGATTGCTAATTTCCAAGATTAAACTCGGGTTGTGTTATTCGAAAGAAAGTGAGGCTGGAAATAATGGATGATTGATTTGGATAGTCGAATATTTATTGAGTATTTACTGAAATAATTTTAATTTGATTTCGAAAATAATTTCAATCCCCGAGTATACACTATGCACATTCTACCATATATAGATTCTACCATATATCGATTACTCGATACTAAAAGCTGAAAACAACTGTCCGATTTTCATTAAAAACTTGATGTTTTCTCTATTTTGGAGATTTTACATTTTGATACACAAGTCACAATATTCATTATGATCAACACGTTCTAACTCTCGTCAAAGCTCATATATCGAAAAAAATTTTGTTGCCTGTAAAGTCGGTATACGGGCGAAAGTTTTACGTGACAACGACTTTGAGTGGTAAAATAATTTTAATGTGAATATTCATTCGTATAGTAGGAAGAAGGATGAAATAATAGTAACAATTTAAAACATTTATTTATACAAAGAATTAAATTTAAAACATTAATTTATACAAAGAATCTCGCACTGAATTTCATATTAACAAAATTTTATTTATCAATCAGTTGTTATAAGTTATTAATAAATTTAACTTGTTTTACATTGTTATAAATATAAAAACTAAATTTAAAAGTTAGAACATTTATTTAAATCACATTAATTGTTAATATCAATCGATTTTAATTCAAAGTGTATTTTCTAAAAGGAGAAAACTAATTCACATTTGATCTTTGAATTTGTAAATCGCGCGCTTACGACCTTGCGCAGTAATTAGTCGTCTCGGTTTGAATGTTTGAAAGATTCGATTTGACAGGTTGGAGGTTAAACATTGTTATTTCAATTTTTTACATAGCAAGTCGCGCTCATTTTTTCAAGTTAAACAAATTATTATTGGTTGAGAAACGATTTCTACTACTTTTTTGATTGAAAACTACCACAACATTGTGATTACTACAACATAACCTATTCACTTATGTCTTAGTCATTTATTTCATCATGTTATATTATCAGTCTGAAATTATTTACCTTTGCTGTTTGAATTGTTGCGATGGACGAAACTACCTTCACATTATCACTACACAATCGTTTTACAATTAACTGGCAACGTGTAAACTTGTATGCAGGCGCCTAAGCGAAATAGAAGCGCAAGACATGAACCGGTGTGTATGCCTATCTCTCTCACTCTCTCTCTCTCTCGCTCTGTCTCTCTTGCTCTTAGGCGGGCTAACTGTGCTCGAGTGGAAGGGACGCGTGCCTTTCACTTTTTATGTCTGTCTCTCTCGCTCTTAGGCGGGCTAACCATGCCCGAGTGGAAGGGACGCGTGCCTCTCACTCGCTCTCATTGTGAGCGCATAACGTGAGCGGAGCGTAACGCAGTTTCTTGAAGTGTCACCCGGCAAACCAATTTATAAGACGTTGTCACGTCAAAAAAATTCTATCAAAAATCTTTTGAAAATTTGTAGCAACTTTTTTTATTATTATTATACTATGTTGAAATCTGCAGCAAAGCCTATGAACACATAAAAAATATACAAGATATTGAATTATGTTCCAATTTTTACATTTTTCTGACCGCTTCACAAATTATGTGACTGGAAGGATTAATTTAGGAATAAATATTCGAATACTAAAAGGACAGAAAAAGACCAGGTAGGTTTTGGCTTTTCAAAGTGTTCATGGTCTTTGTCCTATGCTCCACACTACCAAGGGGAGAGATCGAAAAAGCAAACTGTGAAAAATTCTCTCGTTAGTTAGGGAGTGACTAAAAATCCGCACGTTCAAAAATTTCGAAGCGAACTCACAGATTTCCTCATATCAAATTTCCGTGTGTTAATTCAGGAAAAATTCATAACAGGCAATCATATTCTTCCATTTTTCGCAGTAATGAAATCACAATGCTGCCTGTAGCATTGATGTTTTCCCAGTTAACATCAACGTTCCAAGTAGGGACCAGATATTTGATTTTCAAGAATTTTCCGAGCACGGATTATTCATATTTTTCAGCTTCAATATAGAACCTTTCATTATGGAAATGGAATTGAAAAACTTGCCGGGCGAGTTGGAAAATTTCAAAGAAATTTTTCAGTAGTGGGAATATTAGATGCACGCTCTTACGTTGCTCGGAAAACACATAAACGAGAACCAGGGAAACGCTCATTCCGAAAAGTTATGATGAGGGAAATTTGTTAAGGGTTTTCACGAGTCGGATGTGGTGCGAGCAGATTTGTAAGAGTGGGTAGTTGAGACTTCGTGCCTCTTGTTTTTATCGAAAATGGGACAGCAAGATGGTTCAAATTGGCTCGATATTACCGCAAGCATGCCGTTTATGATGTAATCCATAACTATTTGGATAGCATAGATTGAAATATTCTTCAAGAAGTTTTAAACTAAGCATGTTCTGCATTAGATGAAGTTTGTTGAACAAAATTTCGCTCAACTAGTGCAGAATAACATAACCTCTCAAAGATCAGTACAAGATGGGTGCCGAGGATGCTCACCGTACCTCAGAAGCAAATGCGAGTCGAGTTCTGTAAGGAGTATTTAGAGCTCTGTGGAGCAGACCCACCGATTATTTTCAACCAGCTGGTTATCGGGGATGCTGGTTACTGGGGATGAGACCTGGGTTCATCACTGTGACCCTGAGAGTAAACAAGAGTCCATGCAGTGGATTAAAAAGGGTGTACAGCCCTAAAAGATGTTTAATGTTACCCGACCCGCTGGAAAAATATTGGCTACGCTCTTTTGGGATTATAAAGGTATTTTAAGGGTGGTAGCATCGCAGCAGAATCATACGCAACTACTTTGCGTTATTTAAGAGAAAAAATTTAAGGAAACAGGCGGGAAAACTCACGGTAGGAGTGCTGCTGCTTCACGACAATGTGCCGGTTCACGAAGCCCGTGTGGCGATGGCTGCTGTGCGGGAATGTGGCTCTGAAGAAATTACTTATATTTTGTACTGTCCACACTTGGCCCACAGTATTCGTGCAAAGCGATTTTCCAACGGTGAATAGCAACTTATAATAATAATAATATATATTTCACATAAATCATTTCATTACATCATATTATTACAAAAGCTGCAAAACATATATGAAATATATAAGGTGGACAATCTTTTTAACATTTGCTTCATGAGAAATATACAAAAGGAAATATAGACCCACAAATGTAGCATCTGTGGTGAGTACTTTATATGTTGGATTAAAACAATATTAATTTTCTTTAATGCAATAAATCAACTCGAATAAAAAAGAAACATCAACTAACGACGAGGGCAAAAGTATCATTTTTTTCTATTAATCAATTGCAGGATGTAGATTTTTTCTACTGTTCGTATCTACTTCTTCAGTCTTCGTTTGACAGTTCTTATGCTGACAGCTGATTTAATCTCAATTTAAGTTCATTAAATATTCTTGGTCCTAAATAAACAACGTCTTTGAGTTTAGGTCTTATTCATTCTTGGCACGGTGAGTACAAACTTATTGTATCTGGTATTAAGATTGTAGATCACGAGTTGTTCCGGTTTCAGATTAACTTTCGTATAAAGAAGAACTGTGTAACAATACATTATATATATATATATATATATATATATATATCTAACGGTTACTTCCGGGACTTTTTTTATTTTCGTTGTATATAGGTTCATTCGGTCATACATAAGGTACTGTTTTCAATGGTACTTGAATTTTGAAAAATGGGCCGGTTGTTTAGATTTTATTTCGATTTTTTGAATAACCATCAGTTCCAAGACATTTCAGAGTATATATTTAGTTCATTTGTTGATTGTGTTTAATTTTGATTCGATGGGTCATATATAGAAATCTTGTGTCACTGTTTGAATCATTGACCTATTTTCGTTCAATATCGATCATTTCTTATGCAATATTGGGTCACTTCATGTTGATGATCATTGGCATTTTTCCCGCTCGGATCGAATAATACTCAAAACTTGTGGGTAAATTCAACTCTGTACATCCGACCTGATGGTTCAGGAGCTATTAACAATACAAATTAATCTAAAAAATTCGGTAAATTAAAACAATTGTAGAAATTACTATGTTTTACTACCAATAAATTGAAATTTTACACATTTTACTATGACTCGAGTTTCGGGAATTACTATCTCATCTTCAAAGTGATATACCCTTATATTTTTCTGTATGAGCTATGGAATCATTACTTCTGCATCAAATTGATAGTTTCTGTAAAACCTGAAGTTTTTAGATACTGTACTGTTTCAGCCGTTACTATTTGGTAGTTGGTCATAATTAAAACAAGTTGTAGAAATTACTATGTTTTACTACAAATAAATTGATATTTTACACATTTTAATGTGATTCGAGTTTCGGGAATGAATTATCCCATCTTCAGACTGAAAACTTAACAGGCTATACAGGGTATTTATGTATAGAAGAGGTGATAAAAAACAGGTTAAAAAAGAGAGGGCTCCTAACAATTGTTGAAATGTCGGTACGGCAAATAAGATTGGTAAGATGTTACTCATTTAAGTATTAAGATTGATAAACAGATGTTACTTATTTAAATATCTCAAATATTTTGGATCCGTAGTCATTCATTATTTTTATTGTGAACTTATTTGAAAATTTCAACAGATTCTAAATAATCAAGTTTCTTTCCTTTTGTGTCTTCATGTAAAATTTTAAGATTATCTATTGTCGGAAAAGGATGGCCGTTTTCTAAACAATGAGTGGCAACAGTAGAAGTTTGTTTAATTTTTATGAAATTCATTCTATGTTCGTTGAACCTCGTTTTGAAGGAACGTCCGTTTGTCCTATATATTTATTATAATACTGCACGGCGAACAAGATAACTCATGTGTATGTTTGGACTTGGGTCCTTTGCGTTAAATAATAGGGATGATAATTTGTTTTGCGTTTTGAAAGCAATATTAACATCTAATTTTGAAAAACGATTTGGTTTATAGCTAGTTCAGATTGTTTCTGTCGAATTTATATTATAATTAAATAAATTTATATTGAACGGGGAAGTAAACCGACAAAATTGTAGATATTGGTCAGTGGAGAATCCTCATTGTGTGAGAAACATACGCAGTATCCTCAAAAGTTGAACTCTTGGGAAGGTATCATAGGTGACCATGTTATTGATCCTATAATTATAGATAGGAATTTGACAACGGAAAAATATTTGAGTTTGGTTAGAGACGAAGTTGTTCTTGTGCTAGTCAACTTATTTCCTCGTACCAACCGAATGAAAATGTCTGGTTCTAGCAGGATGGAGCCTAAGCTTATTATGATTCAATGGTCAGAACTTACTTAATCGCAATCTTCCCCAATAAATGGATTGGACGAAGAGGTAGTATTGAGTGACCAGCTAGATCGTCAGAGCTCACGCCGTTGGACTTTTTTCTGTGGGATTATCTCAAGAACAAAGTTATGCAACACATCCGACGAGCATCGCAGACCTCAAAGTAAGGATAACTACAGAAATGTGGAATATTTTAACTCAAACTTTAAACAACGTTAAGAACGAGTTTCATAGGAAACTGTGTAGCAGGTGGAGAACATTATAAGCATTTATTTTAATGTATAATATTGAAATCAATTACATCATGTATTTTAAGTATGCAGTTTCTTGAAACCAATTATAAATGCTTTCGAAATTTCATCCAGTATTATTCATAATATACCATACAAGTTCGATGAAATCGGGTTATTGAGAAGCATTAAAAAATATGAAAATATACAGGATGTTCAATTTAAAATAAAAAGGACGGACTAAGCTGGACGTGCGCGAATCGCCCTGTCTATTTAAATTTATGTTTAAAATGTGCACTATTGAATTTAAAAGTTGACGTGTCTCAGTGTTTCTTATAATTTTCCAGCATAAGAACACCAAATTATTCCATAAGTGGTTTCTACACTCTATATTCTTACTGCGTAATTGAGAATTATCCCTGTGTTCCCATATGTTAGATATCTGACGTTTATGCTCTTATTACAGCTTTCTTTATTGACTGTTTGGGGGCTTGACATTTATTTTATTTTCAAATAAGATTCCCAGGTATTTCATAGAGATTGTTGGTGTTTTACTCATTCCGTTTATTGTTACTGTCGGTGAATTTTGTATGATCTCATGGATGTGATAACGTATTGTCACTCGTTTAGATTTGGTTTTAGGTGCCACTTTGAAAACCATGCGTTTGTTTTGTCCATGAGCCGTAATTCGATAACTCTCGAAGGAAAACACCTAGAAACTTGAAGATTTAAGGCCTAAATATCTGGGCTATGTTCATTAATGGGCGAAATTGGGCGGGACGCTTAGGATTTATTGACGTTGAAGATTTTATTTTCCCCATAATTTCTAAAATAATTATCCGATCGCATTGAAATATAATATTTAGTTGTGAAAGGACAGTGGGAAGGCTAATGCATAATTATTTGTCACTTATGTTATTATACTTTTTCAAATTTGAAAATTACCGATTTACCGATTGATATCTATAAATATATCAAGCGGTCTTTCCATTACCGCAGTAAATCCCGTCTGGCAGAGTTGGTAGAGGTATTAAAATTTTTGCAGGTAGGGAGGAAGGTTGTTTTTCGTTCTCTTCTTGCGGAATAATTGAGCTACATATCAAGTTGTAACCAAAGATAATTGAGGTTAGTTATTTTCCTAATTTTCTGTGCCGTGTTATAATTTGTTGTGCGAGTAGACTGACGAACATGCGCGCAACAGCTCCACACACAACATTAGTACTCTTCTCTAATTTTTTGACATGAATCCAATTATTCGCGATGGCTAGGATATCTGAATATTAAAAATAATCTCCACTTTTGTTATATTGAATTGAGTGGATCAACTATATTACTACCACATTCGGAATACCAATGCTAAATATGATAGGAATTATTATTTTCTAGAGTTGTCTATTCATCCGTGGAAGGTATGATTGTCCTGGAAGTATTGGTGAAACGAATATATTAATGACTCGGCTGTTTTTTTCGGTAAATCGCAGTAATCCGTTACTGGTCTATTTATAAAAAGAGGATAATTGAATATTTCTCGGAATAAAATGGGAGTCTTCAATAATACCAGATTATACTTCATTCGTATGGCTGTAAACATTTTGCTTTATCATATAATTACAAATGAATATTTGATGGATACGGTCTTTATTTGATGGTAATTCATTTGCAACTAGTAATAAATGAAATTTAATTTCCACAAACCTTTTATTGTTGAATGATAATGTTTCGCCACACTGTGGCTTAATCATATTCTACATTTGAACTGATTCTGTATGAAAACTTACATAGGTTCTTATATATGTATTGACAGGAATTACAGCAAATGGGACTAAAAATAGAATGGCAATTATTTTGGTATTCCCAGTTGGGCGGACAGATAACGTCAATGGCAATGAAAGTTATTGGGGTTGTCGTTGGTTTTTCCAAATCACATGAAGATATTCCATAGAGGTGCCGTTTCGTGTCCATTTGTTCGTTTAGGAGGATCTTCTGAGAATTATATCGGTTTATTTCAAGCAGTTCTAAGAATGTTAAACTAGACCCTTTACTTTCGAAATGTATAATTTCATATTCGTTATTGAATTTATGTTCAAATTCTATTAGATGGTGGGCATATGTGGAATGTGCTGAATTTTAGGTATAGCTCTTTTGACGTTCGTGGATTCTTTTCTTGAACGATCTCCCGTTCTGACCAATAAAAATCATTGGGCAATCCTTATATTCGTAAGTCAACTTACAGACTCCTGATTTATTATCCTTGTTTAATATATCTTTATTATTTTCAATATATTTATTAATCTTATTAATGGTTCTGAAAGCTGCGAGATAATTAAAATTTTTCTTAAAATAATTGGCAGTGTCTTCGGATATTCTATTTATATATAAAATTTATATGAATTCTTTCGGAATGGGGTCTTTTGCCGTAGGATAAACATAACTCAATGCTTTTTTTCAGTTCATTGTTTATCATTTTATCTATGAGGGTTGGGACGAAACGATTGTTAAATGCTATTTGTTTGATTATATTAAGTTTTTTGGAAAAATTTTGGAGGTTCGTCGGTACTTCTAATAATCATCTATGGATAAAGCTATTAAAGGCAGACATTTTTTGATTGAAGGAATGATTGGAAGTTTTGTAATAATAATAATAATTATTTTATTTCACCAACAACGATCTACACTATGTATTGTTATATCTGTGTGTAGACTAAATTAATGTGAGTTATCTAATATTGTGATATTTAAGTCTAGGAAATTGATACTTCGCTTTCTCTTCTTCATAGGTGAATTCGCAAAGACAGGTGTAGATTATTAATGAAAATTGAAAAGGAGTTTGATTGTCTATTTGTTCCTCTGAAGCAACATAGAATGTCATCTACAAATCTGAACCAATGAAGGAAATATTTGTTCATTGGGTTTGAATGAATTTTTGATTCTAAATCATCCATAATCATTTCTGCTAAAATAGAGCTAAGTGGATTTCCCATGATAAGTCCTACATGGAAATATAAGTAATACCATTGAATTAGAAGTATTTCTGTTCGAGACATATTTTAAGACAATTCAGAATATCATTAATTTTTATAGGATTAGTATTGTTTTCAATAACAATAAAGTTATTAATAAAAAATAAATTTTCCAAAAGAACTCAATATAATCAAGCAAATAGCATTTAACAATTGTTTCAACTGAGCCCTTACAGATAAAATGATAAACCATACACAGAAAAAGATGGCATTAAATTATGTTCATCTATAAATAGAATATCCATAGACATTGCCAATTATTTCAAGAAAACTTCCAATATCATAGTAGTTTTCAGAACCATTGATATATTAAAAATAATGAAGATAAATCAAAGAAAGATAATAAATCAGGAGTCTATAAGTTGACTTCTTAAGATTGACCATTGGTTTATATTGATCAGGCCGGCAGATCGTCCATGAAAAGTATACACGAACATCAAAAGAGCTATATTTGAAATTCAACACATTCCACATATGTCAACCATCTAATAGAATTTGAAAAAAATTTCAATAACGAATATGAAATAATGCATATCGATAGGAAAGGATCTAGATCAGGCATGTCTAACTTGATGTCGGTGGTGGGCCAAAACCCGGGATGGAAGACCCGGCGGGCCGCAAAGCAATGGTGTAGGAGAAGGGGAGTGGTGTTGACCGAACTACCATTATTTTCTTTTTTGGAGATATATCAGATTGATTTACAGTATTAATGAAATCTTATCAATTTTTTATATAATTATTTATTGATTATCCCTTCCTCAAAAAAAATTTAATCGAAAATCTTAAACGCAAAGAGAACTATTATAGAGTATTTATTAAATGTTCAGAAGGGAAGATATTACAAAAATTATAACAACGATAACTGAGTTTTCTAACTGAACTCAAGTGTTCGTCCGTCAATCAAGATCTTGTATGAGATTGATGTATGAGATTTATTTCCTTTCATCAAAGAAAATGATTGTTCACACTTGTAGGTACTCCCGAACATTGAAAGCATTTTAAAAGCAAATTTTCTCATTTTAACGAATTGATCAAGTAAGTACTTGTGAAATTCCAATATAACAACTATAGTGAATTTTTCTTTCAAATTTGCTTACACTGTATCTCAATCATTTCCATCTGAAGGTGAGGGTAAAGATCATCGATATTGATGGTGAAAAGACCAATGAATATAGTAAAAGTTTTCGCTTAGAACTTAAAATCCTGAGAACGATTTTCAAAATCTGCTAGAAGACGTGTTATATTTTCTGTGTACATTTTGTTCGATACGGGCACACTTGCAGTTTTTGGATACGCTCTACAAGTCCGAAAATGTGACAAAATATCAACAGCTAACTGTTTTTCTGATTGCATCATATTGCACTTGAAAGCTTTCACATGATTATACATATCTGTTATCACTTGTTTTGCTCCTTGCGATTCTGTATTCATGACCAAAAAGTGTGTATCAACCAGAAATGATAGATCTTGTATGAAGGCTGAACGTAGAATAGGCTGACATATTGTCCTTTCACATTCATGATAGAGCATATTTCGTTTTTCAATTTATAAAATCTATCACATGAAAGCCATCGCATCTCTGCGTAATAAGGTAAATCAGTGTATTCACTTTCTATATCACGTAAAAACGCCGAAAACTGCCGCTGGTTCAATCCTTGTGGCATTATGACGTTAATAACTTCTTGGTGAATTGTACAATGAACATGAAGAATGTCTGGTTTTTCACAGCCCGTTTCTTTGATCATTGCATTAATTTACTTCAGTCATGGAAGGAGCTCTGTTGCGATGGAAAACAGTTTCGACAAATCTAAATTGTATTTTTGTAGAAGTTCATAGACGGATATGAAAATATCCTCTCTGGTTGTTGTATCATGCAAAGCTTACGAATTCCAATAATTCTTCATAAACTTTGATATTTTTGTCAACATCACGGAGAAAAACAGAGAGTTGCGCACATACATCCGTAGTTTCGTTACAGGCAACAGAAAATGCAATGAAAGAATACAATTTTCTTTTAATCTGAATACTTATATTGGCAGACATTTGAGTTACTCTCTTAGGTGCAGTATTCCGGAACAAGAATATATTTTAAAAAAGCTTCACGCCCCTGGGACTTACAATTTCAGCGGCCCCTATAAGACATTATCTCGCTAGAACAGCAAATTAATTTTCTTGCTTTGGAGGAATAAATATTAGCTGTTGATTTTTTAACTGCACTTTTAACTGACTTAACTTTTCGTTTCTGCTCATGCCTCTAAACTGGTCTTACTTCTATGACAATCATAGTGACATTTAATATTATATAATTTTGGGAAACTAGTTGTACTGTTGCTAATGAAGCAAATAATTTAGTCTTCTACTTCACAACATAAAAACTCCAATTCCCACTTTTCTTGAAAGATACGTTGCTCATCTGCGAGTTTTCTCTTACTTTTTGTTGAAAAAAACATGTTGAAAACAACTACCTCCCCTGTATTCGTGAGAGCGATATTGATGAAGATCTTGGATATATGCTTATGTTAAGCCTACTTTAGAATAAAAGAAGAAAATACTGCGTTCATCCGATAAATAACCTCAGGGAGGCTCGAAGTGAGTTTCATTTACTGGTGAAGGACTAAATTCCATCAATATTTCAGGATGTTTGCTTGATTCGGCCACTAGTGGAAACTCATTTTAATTAAAAAATATATAAGAGACAGTATTTCAATTTCCACAAAAATGTTTATGATACAACAATTGTTTCACCACGACGTCGCTTCTTCAGGTATCTACATTCTACTGGCTGATGGTGTCCAGTGTAACCGAGTGTAAATACAGTGTTAAGTATATGACAAAATGATGGAAAAACAAATCATAAAAAATCAAGGTGTTTTTTGGATTTTGCCACTACAAAAAGCCATTAGCAAAAAGATATTCAGTAATGGAGACTTGTGAACAGCTGTTTGTTCATATTAAGGATTTTACGGGCATTGTACCTGTTGATTTCAACAAATTCTAAAAGAGTTAATCTAGAACTTTTGCTTTCGACGTGGATAATTTCATAGCTATTGTTGAAATTATGCCTGAATTCCTTAGGATTAGCACTAGATACCTGAAGAAGCCACATCGTGGTGAAACAACTGTTGTATTATAAACATTTTTGTGGAAATTAAAATACTGTCTCGTATATATTTTTTGATATTTCAGGATGACGAAAATGCTGTTCGAGGAAATCCATTCTATGATCGAAAATGGCATAAAAAATGAATTTTAAATTTCGTCGACCTATGGGATGTAGTTTGGATAACTTCGTTCTGCGTTTAATCCCATACAAATCGCACACACGCGAGTGTCACATCCGAGCAGCTCGGATCCTCGAGTGTCTATCCGCGCCCTGTCATGACACGGGGTGTGTGAGTAGTAGTATAATCGCCCGTATTCCATAGGCTACTGACGCGAGTCGTCACGGCACGAACTACAAATATAATTCCTCCTTAAGATGATACTGAAAGAGTAGAACACAAGATTTATTTCATCCGTGTTCATAGGTTAGCACTGAGTGAAAAAGGTCCTCATTTATTAAAATATTAAACTACCTAATATTATTAAATGCCGTGATCCCAGTAAACAGTAAGAAAGTTAAGAAAATGTTAATTCATTTGGAACCTTACAACTCTTGGGATTATTTTGGTTCTGAAATTCTATTAATTCATTCTGACGTCATTTCATTTTTATATAGCAAATGTCTATTGCTTGAAATAAAGAAATTTATCTATCTATCTCCGACCCAAGATGAAAGCATGCCGCGTCTTTTCAAAGAACGCCGGCGCGTGGCTACCCATGTTCAGTTTCAGTAGTGGAGCCTCACAAGCGATAAAGTATAGCGTTTTTATTCCTTATATCAAGTTCCTTGGAAAAATGATGTTTTTGTGTTTGTTGCCTTTGATGATTTACTGCTGGCGTAGAAGGAATTGGCCGTGATGTGTTTGGGAACAACAGTGAATTTAAAATTCATGCAAACTACCCTATCACTTGAAGATGATTTTTTTTCCTTAAAACTTCAATCATTTAAGAATTATCCATCAAAATGAGCTGAAATTTTATTTGTACAACAAAGGACAACATAATTGATTTACCCAGAAATATGCTCCAGCATTATCAATTGAATGAAAAAAGGGAAATATTGAATCCTGGATTGCCTACTTTTGTTGTAATTTTCTAGAGGAATTTCTCAAAGTTAGAGTTTGCGAGTGCCATTTTTCTCTTCAATTTTTTCTCTCGAACTTTCATGTATTCACGAACAGGCTGACGGACAGAATGGAATTTTTGGCGTAAATTTCGCACATAACAGGTAGTCAGGCGAAATTATGAGAGTCTCTTTCCTAGAACAAGCGCTCAGAGCTAATAAAGCTAGTCTAAAAAAATTAAGAAAAGCACTGACGTGGTGTCAGGAGCTTTTGAGCGTTTCTTCATCCATCTCCTAACTCGTTAAAACTACCTCACTAGAGAATTCAAACAATGAAATTTAATTTTGTACTCCTAAGCCGGTAGCTCCGGTGTTTGAAACCTCCTTATACCATCCTCACGAATTTTCGCAAGAACATGCGCGTCATTGTTTTAATTCTAATTACCGAATTTAAAATCGATACAATATTAGCACGAAATGGATAACTCGTTATTACCATTTCTTGGTTTTCTTCTATATATAACAGGTTTTCCAACGGGAATGAAACAATTTGAAATGATTGTGAAAGTATATTATTTTTAACATTTTCCATGTCATTTGTGTTCACTAGGCTATGCCATTCAATCATGGGATTACACACGCTTCAACAACGTTTGGAAATTGTTAAATTTTTTCATCAAAATCATTGCTCATTTGTGAAAATTGTGGGAAATTTAAGAAGAATTCCTGGGCGACATGGTCCAGTTAGGCAACTCACTATTCATCGTATTGAAATTGAATTTTCTTTGCACGATACAAAAGTACCAGTAGGACAAAGAAATGCGCGCGCACATGGGAATATTGAATTAGTTGCAGCAAGTGTACAATCAGATCTTTCTCAAACAACAACTTGAAGAACTTAAAGAAAGGATTTGGGTTTACATCCTTACAAAATTTAACTGGTTCAAGAACTGCCATATGACCACCATAAATGTCGCTTATTTTCTTATTCTTCTCTTGAACAATTTGAAAATTATGAAAAATTTTAGTGAAAAATTTTATTCAGTGATGAAGCTCATTTTTGATTGAATGATTGATTATATAAACAAAAAATGGTCAAAAAATATTAGTTAATAGATAACGAACAATGTTAGATGAATTTTTTTCCTGCTGCTGTTGAGAATAATCTGGAGGATATGTGGATTCAACAAAATGATGTTACCCTCCACACAGCTACCTCAACAATCGATTTATTGAAAACAAAATCCGATGATAAAATTATCTCAAGAAATGGTCAAGTTACTTATGCTCCCGGCTCGTGTGATATAACACCTTGGGGATATGCTAAGTCATATGCTGATAATCCAACAACTAAATAATTGAAAATAAACATCGAACGTACCATTGATTATATACAGCCAAATTTATGAGTGAGTGCTGAAAAATTGGGTTGACAAATTGCGGTACGTACGGAGAAATTGTGGTGGTAATTGAGTACAATTATTTTCCATACATAATGGTATAATGTAACTTTTCAAATAAAAACAAATTGTGTCTCAATGAGTGACCTATGTGTTTTTTCAATTTTTAACCTGCATCATCGCTATTGGAAAACCCTTTATCAAGTGATTCAAACGTCACATTTAAAGATTTGCAATTTGAAAAATTATGCCATATATTCGCACGAAGTTATGCGTGAGTGTTCTCGTTCATTTTTCTCCCAAATACAACATTTGTGTTCGATTGGAATTGCTGATACAAAAATATTTGAAGAATAAAATTTAAAATTGACATAACTCACAAGCCGATTTTGACCATTTCACGACACAACGGATATATTCAGACTTCCAACATAATATGAAAATTTCAAGTCTCTAGGTCCTTCAGTTCGGAAGCTTTCAGTTTAACTTAGTCTTCGGTCCGGCTAGCCGATCCTTACAAAATTTGACACAATCCTCCGCATCGTTATTATTCACTTAAGAACCAGATTTCATTCTGATCTGATGAGTAGTTTCGGAACTATTGATAAAATAAAAAAAGAGATTCAATTGCGCTCCGGAATCCTTAAATAGATTGTGCCCATTAAAAAACTTAGGCGAGATATTCAGGTCCCAAATCTACCCCAAAAATTTCAAATCTCTATCACTTTTAGTTCGATACTCAAATCAGTTTTAATATGCGGGCTCCACAGTATTCGACAAGTACGAATAAAATATGTTTTTAAGTATCTTCTTATTATACGACCTTGTGGAAATTTGGCAAAACATGCATGTCACTGTTCGATTCCTTAATACCAAATTTGATGTTGATCGGATTCGTAGTTTCAAAAGTATTTGGAGAAAAGAAGACAACATTTCAAATCTTAATAATACTAACCTGAAAATTTAAATATTTCCATTTGATAGTTCAATTCAATTTCAGATTTTCGTACTGCACCGTATCCAAAATGTACGAAAAAAAAATTTAAAAAAGCTTTCTTATCCTACGATCCTCATGAAATTTTGCACAATTTTGCGCGTCATTACCTTCTTTCTGACTGCCAAAGTTCAGTTCGATCGAAAATATACTTTGGAAATTATTGGGAAAAATATGAAAAAATTCGAATTGAAATAACTACGAAACCATTAGAGCGGTTTGGCCCATTACGAACTAAGCCAAGATATTTGGAACCCAAATCGCCTCAGAAAATTTCAAGTCTCTAGCTTTATCCGTTAGATAGTTTGCGTGTTCACGGCCGGTCGGACAGAATTACTTTTGACCCCGGATTTTTCATCAGGGTGTTCAACCCTGTTATTTGAGACCATTCTCTGCTCAGAATTAGAAAATTACAGACATTCGGGCAAAACGATAGCACGCTATTCCTTAAAAGAAGTATGCAAAAACAATGAAAAACATGCTCTTGATTAAGTATTTCTGTTCGGTTGAGGATTATTTTTCTGACCCTTGAATGTTTAGAATTGAACTTATTTTGTATTTTTCTTGGAACTTGAATTATCCAGTACACTGTGTAGTGTCTTGAAGGATTAAAAAATCATTATTTAAATAGCAAGACCAGTAAATACTTCTGTTCGAATTCATTTTACCCAGGCGATGATACTGTTATATGCAATCAGTTCTGTTCAGTTTCGTTAAGTTGAGTTCTGTTCATTTCGACTCTTTGTTCCGTTAATCTCTGTTCAGTTCTATTCGGTTCTGTTCAGGCCTGTTCGGTTCTATTTAATTCTGTTCAGTTTCTACTGATTTTGTTCAGTGCCGTACAATGCTGTTTCGAACTCTCTAGTTTCTTTTAATTCTGTTCAGTTAATGTTCTGATACAAATATTAGTAGCTTATGATCCGTTATTCAGTTTCTCTCAGATCTAATCAGTTTCTTTCAGTCTCCGTTCAGTAGTGTTCAGTTGTTCAATCATGTTCCGTTCAGTTCAATTTCTTTCAGTTCTGTTTAGTTTCTTTAACGTTCTGTTACAAATATTTGTACATTCCGGTCATTTGTGTTCAGTTCCGTGCCGTTCATTTCAATTAGGTTTCTTTCAGTTCTCTTCAATTCTATCCAGTATCTATCTGCTTCATTCTGTTATATATAAATATTCATACGTTATGTTCCGCCCTGTTTGATTTCTTCCAGTTCTAATCAGTTTCTTTCAGTTTCTGTTGAGTTTTATACTGTTCTGTTGAACTTCAATTCTGAACATTTCAGTTGTGTTCAGTTCTGTTCTGTAAGTATGGCTTCAGAAATTTCCTATTTATGTATCTACTTATTGAAAAAATAATAATAATACTAATCTTAATTAGTCTTAATTAGGAAAAAATTCACAATACCAATTGAATCACACTATTGGGCTGAGATTTAGCTCGCATAAATTAGGTAGAGTATATTATTGTGTACTTGTTATTAATATGAATATTTCATGAAAAATTGGAATGAAGCAGAAAAATTTCACCTAACTGCTGAAATGATCTGAACATTTTTGTACTTCGAGTTTCATACTTTGAGATGAAGGTCTGCTAAAAATTCTTATTTTACCTCAAAATGCCCCTTTTGTTATATCACCAAAGGACGGCAGTATAGATGATAAGACGGAATGGTATTTGACTACGATTTAATATTTCAAATCATTAAATTGTTTGAAAATACTTTCAGCTGAAAATTCGATATTTTCATGTTGGCAGGACACGGTAGCGTTCAATCCCCTGATACAAGCTGACATGAAGATTTCAAATGTCCGAGAAGTAATCGAATCACTGTTGAGTAGAATTGTGATAGTTCCAAGACATGATACTTCCAAGACTGTCTTGGAAGTAACCATTAGATATAAAAAACTTCCAAGACTGTCTTGGAACTCAACAATTGTCTCGGAAGTATACAATAGATAACTAAAAATGTCTTGGAAGCAACCCTTAGATATATATATATATATATATATATCCAATACACCCAACAATTTATACAGTTCTTCGGTTGGAAAGTTGATATCCTTTTTGAAAATTATCTTCAGGATCCATTTTTGTTGAACAAATCATCTGTTGATTCTCTTTTTATATGCAGCTCTCAAGCTTTAATACCATACCCAAGTTGGGATTCAGCAAGAGAATGATACAAAATCAACATATGTCTGACATCCAAAATCCCAGCCAAATACTTGAACCTAAAAACCAGATCTCTCAACTTACCAATTTATTAGGTATTTTACATGCCCATCCCACCTGAGAAACGTATTCATCACTACACCCAAGTATTTACATTGATAAGTGGGCTGTATTTGGATATGATTTTCTTCATCTTGTATCAGTGGTCCAAAATTCAGCAACCACCGTCTGTCACATACAAACGGAATATGATTCTTGTTGAATTTTATTGTCAGTTTATTCTGATCCATCCATTGTTTGACCTGTAAAAAATCTTCCTCAACCGTCATCTTTATATCTGTCGAGTTGTATGCACTATATAGTATTGCCATATCGTCCTCATAATCAAGAATCTGCCTCTTCGTGTTCAATTCCAATAACTCATTGATGTATACTGAAAAGAGAACTAGTCCAAGAATGAAAATATGAATAAAAACAATATTCTCATTTCCGCTAATATTTTATTGACACTACGATCGTTACGTCATACCATGACTTCTTCAGGTGAGTATTACAAGATACTGAGTATACCGTGAACAAGAACTTCATTTTATAGTACATGGATATAACAAAAATAGAAGAGGGGGTGAAGAAAGTTTTACAATACTTTTGGGAAACTGAAAAATGGTTCAAAAAAGATTCAACAAAGGGGAGTTACTTAATTCAGTTTGGTCATTCAGGACATAGTTTTAATAGTAACTTTGAAATTTTACACTTAGAAAACAAAAGTTTTAGATTAAACTTATTAGAAACTTTAGAAATTAATAGATATCACAAAAGAAAAATATTATTGAATGACCAAACTGAATTAAGTAACTCCCCTTTGTTGAATCTTTTTTGAACCATTTTTCAGTTTCCCAAAAGTATTGTAAAACTTTCTTCACCCCCTCTTCTATTTTTGTTATATCCATGTACTATAAAATGAAGTTCTTGTTCACGGTATACTCAGTATCTTGTAATACTCACCTGAAGAAGTCATGGTATGACGTAACGATCGTAGTGTCAATAAAATATTAGCGGAAATGAGAATATTGTTTTTATTCATATTTTCAAGATGAATTTCCGTCAAGTAAAGACCGAAACAATCATAGATTTGATGAAAACTGATACCAGTTTTTTGGTCTTATGGTATTATAAGCTGTTATTACGATGCAGAATTACCACCCAGAATATTTGGTTTTTTACCAAATGCCTAGAACTTGAAGTCATCCCCAAGTACATACAACTGAAAACTAGGAATAAGACCCCAGCAGCAGATAGAGGTAGATTGATAGGAATGAAGACCTGGTTGAAAATGGACAGGAAACATGAATATCAGAAGAGAGACGCATACAACATATATCTTAAGGTAATACACTCTGAGTTGACTTATAGAATGCACGGTGTCTTGTTCGATAACTTAGATAATAATATTAGAAATGATATTGATGAATTGATACATAAAAAATACAAAATACAGAAAAAGAAATTAAAAAAATTTAGTAACTAAAAAGAATCAAATTAACTTAAAACAACAAATTCCAAAAAAATATTCCGAACATATTTTCTATCCTAGATTCATGAATATCTCCGAGGTAAAATTCAACCATACCGAAATAGAACTGTTAAAAAAAGGATATAAGTACAATTTAAATAATAGCAATAAGAAATCTTTAGAATATTTAGCTATCGACTCAGAACTTGCACTCAAAAATTGTCAAAATTTAAATAAGGATAAGTATGCATTGGCTAATATTATAAATAAAAAATGTTATCATCACCCGAATAATAACAATCACACAATAAAATCTATAAAAACTAAAATCTTAAAAAATGATTTAGTATTCACGCGTGCCGATAAAGGAAATACAGTAATAGCAATCGATAGAACAAGTTATATAAATAAAACAACAGAATTCTTAGACCCAGATAAGTATACAATTATCAAGAAGGACCCAACAGATAAATATCAAAATGAAATAAAAATAGCCATAAAAAACGCTACGGCACTTTTCGGTACTAAACCATTATTTAATTTAACTTTAATGAATCCTCAACCACCAAATATGTATTCTTTAATCAAGGTACATAAAGAAAGTTGTTCCCATCAGACCAGTTGTGTCATTTGTTACAGCGCCATCATATAGATTGTCTAAGGCACTTATTAAAATCATAATATCGGAAACAAATTTTGAAGCAAAATTATCTATAAAGAATACATACCATTTGGTGAATAACATAAAAGACGTACGTGTTCCAGATAATGCAAAGCTTATATCGTTTGATGTAAAGAATTTATTTCCGTCCATACCAGTCGAGGAAACCATAAAATTAGTAGATAACCTGCTACTCCGAAAAAGAACCAATTCGGTAATAAAACAAGAAATAATGGATGTTTTGACAGTTTGCTTGAAACAAAATTATTTCACGTTCAACGGCAAGATTTACATAGATAACGATGGCCTCACTATGAGAAATCCTTTGAGTCCGTTACTATCCGAAATTTTTATGGATTCCTTAGAAACTAGAATAATAAAAAGCCCTTATTTTAAATGTTTCATTTATTGGTATAGATATGTCGACGACGTTCTATGTTTATTCAATGGCACTGAGAGACAATTTTCTTTGTTTGTGGATTTCATAAACAAATTATCCCCAACCATACAATTCACTTATGAAGGGGAAAAAAACAATAGTATAAACTTTTTAGACTTAACCATCACAAAAATTAATAATAAACACGCTTTTTCAATATACCGGAAACCAACCCATACAGATAGCACAATTCACTTCACATCAAACCACCCATACTCACAAAAATTAGCAGCATACAATAGCATGTTATATAGATTAGCCAACATACCCATGTCACGTGAGAATTTTGACAAAGAATATAACATCATCAAACAGATTGCGTTGAACAACGGTTTCATCGTCCCAATTATTGAGAATCTTTTCTTAAAAATACAATTAAAGCTGGCCTTGAAATTAGTATATCCCATTAATAATGATCCAATTGAAAGTAAATACATTTCGTTGACATACTTGGGACCAAAAACAGAAAAGGTAGCTAGATATTTAAAGAAGAATCACAATTTTAGAATTTCTTATAAAACGAATAACTCCCTAGGAAAATTAATAAAAAATAATAAAGATAAATCATCTAAGAACAAGAAATCAGGTGTTTATAAGTTAACTTGCGGTACTTGCCATTTCGTATATGTTGGTCAGACAGGAAGATCGTTCCAGACGAGACTCAGGGAACATGAAAAATGCTATTGTAACAAAAAGGGAAATTCAACCTACGCAGAGCACCTTCTAGACAGGACATAGTTTTAATAGTAACTTTGAAATTTTACACTTAGAAAACAAAAGTTTTAGATTAAACTTATTAGAAACTTTAGAAATTAATAGATATCACAAAAGAAAAATATTATTGAATGACCAAACTGAATTAAGTAACTCCCCTTTGTTGAATCTTTTTTGAACCATTTTTCAGTTTCCCAAAAGTATTGTAAAACTTTCTTCACCCCCTCTTATATTTTTGTTATATCCATGTACTATAAAATGAAGTTCTTGTTCACGGTATACTCAGTATCTTGTAATACTCACCTGAAGAAATCATGGTATGACGTAACGATCGTAGTGTCAATAAAATATTAGCGGAAATGAGAATATTGTTTTTATTCATATTTTCAAGATGAATTTCCGTCAAGTAAAGACCGAAACAATCATAGATTAGTCCAAGAATGGTCCCCTGCGAAACTCCATATCTTAAGTATTTTACGTCACTTTACTTATTCTTGATCCTTAGGACTTTTTTTCTGTTGATTAAGTAGCTCCTAAGTAAACTGAAGCCCAACCGTGTGACACCAATTCCAGCCAGACGATCCAACAAGACTCCGTGATCTACTGAATCAAAGGCTTTCGCCAAATCAAGAAATATACAGAGAGAGGCATTTTTGTTATCAAGTGTTCCATAAATAGTTTTTGTTAGACATGATATGGCTCCTTTGCGTTGATCTTTCCTCTCTGAATCCATACTGACCATTGGATAAATTTTCATTCTAGGTAAGAAGTTAGCCTGGTTTGAATGACTTTTTCTATTATTTTGGAAATGGTTGATGTTAATGAAATTGGTCTATAATTGGAATAGAGCTTTCTGTCCCCCCTTGTGAAGGGTTAAAACAGCAGCCGTTTTAAGAATCTCGGGAAATATTCCTGTTTGAAAGATCTTATTACACAGGTCTGCTATCGGCCGTGTACACCCTTCAAAACCTGCCTTCAAACCTTCACTAGAAATACCGTTGATCCCAGCGCCCTTCTTCGATTTTAAGTTATTTATAATTTTTCTTCTTTATATATGGGGTACAAATAAGTTTCCGCCGTACGGAACCCAATTTCCTTGTTTATGAATCATTCCTAATGATTTTAAACGATGTGAAATTGCTTGCTGAGTGACTTCTAATGTTAGAGCAAGTTCTTTTTGTGTTTGAGATGAATCTTCCTCCGATAATTCCTCCAATTCTGCATCCTCGTAAATTTTTGGCCTTCCACTGCGATCTTTGTCTTCTACATCGAAATCACCGTTTTTGAACTTTTGAAACCACTCTCGACACGGTCTCTCACTCAAAGCACCCTCACCATATGCTTCTACGAGCAATTGATGCGCCTCAACAGCAGATTTCTTTAAATTAAAGAAGTAAACTAATATTTCTCGCAAATCACGCTTACTTGGCTCAAATTTTGACATTTTCAACTTATAAAAATTATATTTTACCAATATAAAATCAATTATATTAATAGGTTATGTTGTTCTTGAATGTTCAAACTATTTTTTAAGCCGGTTATCGTCTGCGAAAGCTAACAGAAACTCCGTGCCGCGCCATCTACAATAAAACGGCGGAAACTTATTTGTACTCCTTATATATATATATATATATATATATATATATATATATATACAAATAAGTTTCCGCCGTTTTATTGTCGATGGCGCGGCACGGAGTTTCGGTTAGCTTTCGCAGACGATAACCGGCTTAAAAAATAGTTCGAACATTCAAGAACAACATAACCTATTAATATCATTGATTTTATATTGGTCAAATATAATTTTTATGAGTTGAAAATGTCAAAATTATAAATATTATATATATATATATATATATATATATATATATATATATATATATATATAGTTTATATTTTATATATATATATATATATAAATATCACTACTGTCATTACTATCTAATATATTTATATTGAAATCGGCCAAATCAACATGATAATCAGCACTTCGACATACATTCAAATAAGAAATAAGATACTTATGATATCTTGTAGTGATTGGAAAAAAGTTTATATATATATATATGACATAATGGCAAAAAATTTCCAAAAAAAATATTAAATATCTCAAATATAATTGAAATAAATTCACTCACTTGAATCACTCGTTAGAAAAAAAACACTTTAAATTATTCATCGTCCTAACTTATTCCGAAATTTTGTTCATTAAAAATATGAAAAATAAGAGTTCTACTTTGAACTTGTTATACTCCTTAGAAATAAATAGGTATAATATACAAATCTTACACAGATGTGAACAATTCATTTTGTTCTTGAAATTCGTCGTAAATGATTTGAAGTAAAACACTTTATTTCCGCTTATTTTTATTTTTCAACGACAATTGTTTCGTTCTTTCTCCTTAAATACAAGTTTCACTAAAAATACGTGATAAAATGAAGTTTTCAAAGAATTTATTAAAAAAGAAGCAATGGAAATAAACCGGCATCATAAAATGAATATTTTGTTGAACGACCAAACAGATATGAACCGTGCTCCGTTGTAGAACCTTTTTAAATAAATTCCTTGAAAACTTCTACCTTCAGTCAAGTCACAGTTATCCCTATCGAAAGTTCTATCACTCTAAAAAAACACCCGATACTTATCACGATTAGTTTCATCAGTCATAAGGGTATTTTGAATATACATTTAATATTCTCTGAATATGTTCGTTCGGTTATTCATGTGAAAAATTAATTTTGGGCAGTTATTTTGTGATACGATGCTTTTAGGGATGTTGTTGCTCTGATTTAATTCTATTTTTATATTTATGGACATTCATTTGTATCACATTAGTGTTTGTACTGCTCATTTGTGAGGAAAAATTCCATTATATGCAAATGGAGCAGCTTGAGCTATCTCTTTAGCCGATGATGAGTACAGTCAACGTCAGATTAGTCAGACAATTGGTGAACCTCGATCCACTGTCCGAGATATCATCAAAAGTTACAGTGAGACTGAATCCTACACCAAAAGGACAGATCAAGGCAGAAATAAAGGCACGTCTGCTGGGGACGACTGTTTTGTTGTCTATACTATGCTGAGAGGCCGCTTTTGTACAGCTACTGAAACTCCTATCCACCTTTTGGAATCGATGAATGTTAGTGTCAGCGAACGGACTGTACGTAGGAAGGCGGAAGGAAATCTAAGAGCCCAGCTCGGACATCTGAACTTCTTACACAGCATTGGACAACTAACATTTGTTTGGCCCATCAATATGCTGATTGGACAATGGATCAGTGGAAAAACGTTGTCAGCATGAGTATCGAAGATCTCATGAAATATTACTGTTATATGACATAGTCCAAACCGTGAGCTCCCATGAAAGATCGTATAGGAAGACATCAGTTATAAGGCTCGCACTGAAATTATGGTCTTCAATAGAGGAAGTTTCACTAACCAACATGCGTTCAGCCATTTATTGCTGAATATTTCATTTCAATGCATGATAACGCACATTGACGCAAGCCCAAAATGACAACTGATAATCTCGGTCAGGTCGGATTTCGAAATTTGCCATGACCAGATCGCAATCCTGTAGAATAGATACCGGTTTAGAAAATTAAGTTTTACGGCTAGGATATTCAATGCATAATAAAGAGAACTCCGACCGTCTAGTCGAATATTGGAATAAACAGAAGATATGCGCGTTATGATAATGAATATTTCAGTGTATAAATCGAAATGAATGCTCTTCTGTCTCACAGAGATGTAGCCCTTGTGAAGCAGTGGGGGGCTGGGCACCTCATTTCGTTTCGCGTGATTCGCAAATTCAATTGCTGCATAGAACACAGAAGTGCTGGTGTCTAAGTCAATAGCAGTTTAAAATCAAAAAGACTCTTTGTGAATAGAAATGTTTACTATGGAAGAAAAAAATCAAATTACAAAATTATACTTTGGTGGTCACTCAATTGAAGAAACAATACATTTATTTTTGTTTAAAATCGGCCAATTCCTTCAAGTTCTACTATGTCTTATCATTCAATAAGATTGAATAATGTGAGTGTTTCCAAAAATGTGAAAATTACAAAATTGCTAAACCACCAGAATCCATGAGTGAAAATCGTCTGAAAGAGAGATAGATGTGTGTGCTGTTATTGAAACCAGTGGACCTGGTTCGAGTAGACAAATTGCTGAACATGTTAATATGTGTAATAAAACTGTTCGAAATATTTTTAAAAGAAATGCTTACCATTGTTATGAAGTACAGACTAGCCAAGAAATTTTTTACGGGGACAAAATATAACGGATGGAATTCTGTGAAGAATGATGGAAAGAGAAAATGAAAATAGTTGATTTTTAAACAATATCTTATTCACTAATAAGTGATCATTTTCTTGATCAGTAAAATAAACCATCAATGCTACGATATTGATCCAGAAAAAATAAACATGAAAATATTTCTGTGTTTACCTAGTATCCACAAAAATTTGTTTGGACTGGAATTCTGGAGAATTACTTTATCTTTATCGGTGGTAAACTTTACGCTGCCAATTATCTGCAGCTGCTGCAGAATCCAATTATTCCGACAATTCGAAACTGCCAATCAATTTAGATTATATCTGGTTTCAACATGATGGTTGTTCAAGTCACAACGCACAAGCAGTCATACAACATCCCTGAACCACTTTTTCGGATCCTGCCATTTTTATATATGGCACGATCAAACTGCCGCCAAGATCATCAGATCTATCTCCCATTGATTTTTTTCTTTGAGAATATCTGAAAAACTCAATTTATGGACTTGAGATCAATATAGCTACAAATTTTTTTGACCTTATGTTAAAAGTAATACAACTTTGTGCCAAGATATCCACCAGAGATAAGAGTTTATCTCTTTATAATAGATTTGGCTACCGTTTGGCACGACAGGTTGAGCCATTTGAATACTTAATTTAACTGTGCAAGCTTTCGACATGCGTTGAGTTTTTTCAGATTTAGTTTATACTTTCCCTTAGATTTTTAGTATTTTTGTAGAATTTATTTCATTTTCAAACTAGTTATAGTAAAAAAGAACCCAAGCACTGATTTACGTAGATGCAATCCGTGAAAAAATTCGTCACATATAATATGCAATAAAATAGGAATTTTGTATCGTTTTGTTTTTGATTTTCAAGCATAGCGCTAACACTAACTTCTCGAGTCTGGATTATTCATTATCATAACGCGCATATCTTTCGATTATTCTAATGTTCGATTAGACAGTCGGAGTTCTCCTTCTTATGCTTTGAATATCACAGCCCTGAAAGGATATTTTCTAAACCTGTATAAGATCATCACAAAAGTCAAGTTTCATCAACAAAAGTAGCTGCAAGGAACTTATAGGGAAGCTTAAAACAGCTGTGGATCTACAAAACCTAATGAATAGACCTCTACATACACGTCAAGATGTTATTAAGACCCGAGGTGATAATACATATTTTAAGGCTGTATAACATTGCTAATGGACTTTCAATCCTAAAAATATCTTTACTTGTTGACTTGCTACTATATAAAATATTTGTACATTGGGAGATTTTATTCAAAATAATTCACACAGTTCTTATCGTTCACAATTTAAAAGTGTTATTCATGTTATTAAAATATTTCCCAAAAAACTTTCCATAGAAAATATCCTATTCGTTCGATATGTTTACTTCATAATATAAATCCGTTATTTATTCAAACCCACATATTTGCAGAAATTCTAGTGTAAGATAAATACTTAATATGTCTAAAATTTGTAGAAATTTATTTGGACTTAATTTATCTAATATTATCGCTACGAAACCCTACAAAGACTTTCAAATCGTTATTTAAAAACAACTACCAGATATGAATTTTATAGGTGAGCTATCCCGTGTTATACGGAGTACTCTAAAAAATCTTGGATTTACGGAGTACTCTAAGGTATTTGGGATTATACGGAGTACTCTAAAGAACGCAAACCTTTTTATCGTGATCGTCTAATGGCGGGGGAATAGGACTTTACGTTGTGTAGACAACCCAAATTACTGAATTGTTTCAGCCGTTGCTATTTGGTAGTTGATCATAATTAAAACAAATTGTAGAAATTACTATGTTTTACTACCAATAAAAATATATATTACACACTTTTGTTTAAATACCTCTGTACCACTGTTAGGTCTTCAGTTGTCTGATGATGGGATAGTTCATTTCCCGAAACTCGAGTCACAAGAAAATTTGTAATATATATTTTATTGGTAGTAGAACATAGTAATTTCTACAATTTGTTTTAACCCAAATTACACCTCACGAGAGTAAGGAAACAGTGAGGGAAGGTAAAATATACAAAACACAGTAACGGTAGGATAATACATTTAATATATATGAGTAACATTGAAAGGCAACAACCCTCATTGGATGGAAACAATCATTTATCAGCCTGTTGTTAAATCTACTCTACTCAGTGGTTCGTAAAGCTACACAGTGAACCCAATAGCGCCTTGGGTCTAAATTACTTATTTCTACATATCGTTAGGTCGGTAACTAGCTCGAATCGGATATCATTCTTATACAACGGAAAGGATTAGAGAGGATAGGATACAGCCAGCATGCACCTTTAACTGCACTTGCGGTAAACAGTGCAGAACCTAACAGTTACAAGGGATAATTGGAATGAAATGAATTATCATAAAGTAACGGTCTACTCCATCCAATACAAGAGATAAGTTTGAATGAGCAGTATGGTAAAGGTAACGTGGTATGCCCAGAAGATCTCCTTGAAGAGGAGATCTAACATAAGTCGAGTCGACCGAAAAAGTTACTATCAAACGGACTGTATCTGGCCTTCTCGGGGTGGCCAAGGCCCAGGAAGGCTTATATATCAGTGAAGAACGAACGGAACACTACCTGAAGGGTCACGCAAACTAATCCTGGGGATATCACAATGCCTCGGAACAATGATCTAGCAATCACTCACACATTCTTACAGTAGCGTTGGATATCCGGAGCTATTTACTGTCTCTATACGATACGTTGCCCTCTACCAGGACTACCCAGTGATTTACCACAATGAACGCCACCGGTTCACAAGGAATACAATCTAAGCGGGCGCATTCATACGGCAAATATGTAACACAAACTGACTAGAACATTATAAAATAGATACAATACCCCATCACCTGGGCGTGTTAATGAACGTTACAATAAAATCAGACAAAAAAAATGTAACCATGGGATCACACGAGAGTAGATGCAAATCAGTTACATATCAGGCTTGGCGAATATCGTGAAGAGTACAAATAAAGAATTACTTTTAATGAGTACAGCAAACAGCAACCAGGCACCAAGAGAAAGTACAATATATATATATATATAGATAACTCAGAGGGTCGTGTTGTTTCAGTTATATACAAATGCAATGCATTTTAGTTTAAATATTACGGTCGGATTAAATAACACTGAATCAAAATACAAGAATGAAAAGTGATGAGTGGAAGTACGAATAAACGAACGTGCAATCAATGAGAATCTTACAATGAAACGAAAGTGGTATTCAAAAATGTAAAGCATGCAATTAATCAGAAGCATTTAAACTTTTTTAACTCACTAAGAGTTACTAAGAGGGACTATTTTAAGTACTATTATCTCGAGTGTGTTTTTGAGTCGCTCAGGATGTTTATTTCCAAGAACCTTTTTCTCTGCCGCTTCAAAATACAATGGGCATACCATAAGGACGTTCTTTTCTTTGTTATTGTCACTAATAGCATACGTGTCAAGTTACAGTGTCACAGATTATTGAATACATAAATAACGCGATTAAACACCGTGACTACATGATGTAATTTATATAATCTATGAGGGATTCTTTCACTCGTGTGATCCTTAGAAAATACGGATCTCTTCATATGATTCCAACATTTGAGGATATTGAAAAATGTGAATATCAAATGAGCAAAATTTCCATGAAACTCTTTGCTAATGTCTTATTCCACCCTGCGAAATTCTTCTTTCTATAAATCATGCTTTTCATATCCACTCATTTCTGTGTCTCTGCACCGTCACTCTCGCATATCTTCCAAAACAGTTACCATTTATACTGCAACCTTCACGAACCTCCTACGCTTTCTTCCAATCCAGCTGATGAACGTGTACGAATCGGGAAGTATCGAATCTGAGAGGTTCTTCTTTTTTTGCAGAATATCCTCAGTCATGGCGAACCTAGCCTCTCCAGCAACTCTAGCGGACGCTAATGGCAATAACGACTCGGGATATGTTCCGAGTCAAACCGAAACATCTACTATCATGGAGAGTCCAAGGGATAGGAAGCGAATGTACAAGAAAAACGGAGCCTCTTTCGACACAGAAATGAAGTAAATATATTTGTCTGTAGAAATGCGAAGCTCGAAATTCATATTTTAACGATAAGTAAACGAAAATTCAAATAATGAAAATTTTACGACTTCTGAAATGCTACTGTGATATATTATCCTCATACTCCTAGATCTTCTGCGAAGATCCTTCAGCAGCCTTTTCAGCTTGTACTAGTTCTAACGCCACTTTAGGCCATAGCAGCATAGTAATTTTTGACCCAACATTGAAATGATGGCCGAAACCCATACAACTATAAAATCTCTTCCCTACTTGAACGGAATTTGAATCCGGGAACTTTCGGTTCCCAGCCCAATGCTCTACCCACTGAGCTATCAGCACCTCTGGGTTATTCAATTCTGAACTTCCCTACGCAATTATAGCGATATGAAAGACACAACGAAAAATTGAGAAACCAACCTTCCCCAAAATTTCACAAAGATCGGTTTCTTGACAAAGGGTCCATTGATGGAGTTGCACTTAATCTCAATGACGTGTTCGTTCACGTTCAGTTCATTTTAGTTCACCTGACGGTGGACTGGATAAACAGTAAACAAACAAGCTATTCGAATCGAATAATGAGGCGACATAGACATAATGAGAGGTGATAAGAGATGGCCGATGGTATGTAATTTGGAAAATTTGATCTCCATCATTAAAGTTTTAAATTTCGCCAATAAGGTTTAAGTTGAAATCAGTATATTTGCGCAACATATTCTTTCTTGAAACATGAGGTATTATGGAATCAAAGAATAACGAAGACTTGACAAGGCAAAATTTAATTGAATCAATCCTTACTTGACAGAAATTCATTTCAATTAATTGAACCAAAATAAAACGGGTTATTTTCACATTTTATTATTATATTAACGACAATTGTCCCGCCAACTCTGTGACTTTGTCAAGTTTACATCTTGAACTAACTGTAAACATTTCACAACTCTTCTTAAATAGCTAAAAAGTGGAGGTACAACTAACTAATAATTTTGGGAAATAAACGAGGATACAAGAATCATCAAGTCACAGAAATACCGATAAAGAAAAATATGCGAAAAAAGGGAATATATATACATAACCAATTATTGGTACTACGTTAATAAGTGGAAATATTCAACAATGGCGTTTTTACAACATCTGTTTGGTCGTTAAGAAGAATTTCAAGGTTCTTGTACCTACTGCTTCCAAAAGCGTAAGTCTAGTACTTTTATTTTCAGAATGGATAATTTCATAGCTATTGTTTAAATAGTGTCCAAATTCTTTCAAATGACATAAATGGCATATGTTGAATGTGAAATATCTGACCTACAGCTTTGCTGGTGTTCGTGGATTCTCTTCTTGAGAGATCTTCCTATTTAACCAATATATACCATAGGGCAATCACTACAAGTCAACTTATAGCCCCTAGGTTTATTGTTTTTATTTGTTTTATTTTGGTTAATTTTTAAATGAATTCCTAAATTATTACTCGTTCTAAAACATACATTCGAATCAAATTTCTTTTTAAAATACTTGGCAATGTTATCTGATATTTTATTAACGTAAGGAGTGGAAATGTATCTTTTCTAACAGAGTAAACTAAATTCAATACAATCTTCTTCTGATTTTTGTTTAAAATTTGTTCTGTTATGATTGGAAAATATCCAATATTGTATGCAATTTGCCTAATGATATTCAATTCTATAAAAATTTATCGCGATTCATACTCGTAGGTACATTAACCAAACTATTCATAATACTGTGATATGCAGCCATTCTCTGATTAATAGGATGGTGGAATTAATTCATTTGAATATCTTCATATGGTTTTAAACTTTTCAGAAATCAGATTTTCTATTTTTTAGTTTTAATGAAATGTAGTGAGGAAGAATGGTCGCAAGAATAATTTGTCTTTCTCCACATTTCATGATCGAGCATTATTTGTGATTTCATGATATTTCATCATAACGCTTTCAGATTTTCGATAAAAAAAATTGTTATGTTACATTGAGCTCGAGAAAGCTTTTGATAGGATCCATCTATAGGATATAGGACATCTTTTATATGATAGGCCAACACAAAGTAACATCATTAAAACAATAGAAAACATCCAACCGAACAATAAAGTCGGAGAAAAGATTAAGAACGCACTCATTGCACTAATAACAATGGAAAAAGGCATACGTCGAGGAGACTGTGTACTTAGCTGCTCAACGTAATAATGGACGAAATAATCGGACCAGTTCGAAACCTACGGAAATACAAAATGGAAAATAAAGAAATAAACATCTTGTGCTGGAAAGATGACGCTGTCATATAAGAATAATAATAATTCTAATAGCAGAAAATGAAGATCATCTCCATGGACTTCTATTCTTGTTCAATAAAGTTTCCAATGGTAGGTATGACAATATCCGCAGCCAAAACTAAATGAATGGCTACATCTAAAGCACCTTTAAAATGTTAACTAATGGTAGAGGACATTATAATACGTCAGGAAATGGAATTTACCTACCTGGGCATAAAAATACAGGCTATGGTGACATGGAATCAGAAGTGCGAGATCATAGATTAACAATAATATATAGATTGGACACTTCCCTACCCTCACCTAAAACTAAGTTTTTAGTTGATGCACCAGTCAATAGTTAGCGCTAACCATCAACTTATACTTTTTGATTTCGCTGCTAGGTACCGCTACCATCAGCCGTTACCCATAGTTGTAATAATGGTCATATATTTTGAAAAGAAGTGGTGGTTTTGTTTACGTTTTGTTATGGCCCAACCTCGGGTAAATCTCATATTTTTTCATTAAATTTCATGAGAGTTGAGTTCAAAACAGTTTAGTACATCTAAACTAATGTATTTTCAAATATTGAGTTCAATACAGTACTTGAAAATGGGATATATTAAGGAATGTTGTGTACATGGGTGTCAAGATCTAACCAGCCCTAGACATCGTTTTCCCAAGAGAGATCCCAAGTTATTTAAGAGGTGGATTTTAATTATACAGCCAACTGATTGGCACTAATTATCAGATGATCAAATATTGAGAGGAATATAATTTCTTCAGGTTGGTTCATTTTAAATTACTATGTAGTCTAGACTATTTTTATGTTTAGTTGGTTAGTTAAGAATATAAATCAATGCTATGTAACACCAACAAAATTCTCTGGATGATCTAATCATATTATTTTTTCTCTAGGTGTTTTTTCTGAGGTAACTGATATTGAAATGATACGGCCAGTTTCTGGATCAGTGCCAAATGTTGATGGGAAAAGAACTTTTTCAGGTTGTGTGGTGCAGTTTGTAAGGTTATATCAAATGATTCATCTATTAGAAACTGTGCAATCTGTACGATTAATATATTTGGTAATTGTTAAAAGATCTAGATTTTATTGAGTGTAAGAAATATAAATTTGGTGATTTGATGAAACCGGGACACTATATTTACTTTTTATTTAATCAGTGTTTTAATTATCTCTTTCATTTCATTCCAAGACTCTGTGAGAAAAGAAAAATTTACAAAATGTCTTGAAAATAACATATTGAAGAATTTCAATTTTCAAATTATGAAGTGTGCATCACATAATCTTTATCAAATATTATGCTTGACTAGTCTGGTGTTCTTTATTCTGGTGGTGTAAGCAAGTGAATGAAATATCAACCAGAACTGATTCAAAATGTTATTCAGTAATCCAGAGAAGGAATTTATTGACCCGATTATGGTCCAAGCTGAAAGACAATTTGAATCTTAAAGAAGATCTCATAAATTAATGTTCTCAAGGTTCAATTTTTGTCTTAACTCCAAGGAATACTATAAATATGTTAATTTTGTTCCTTATTTTATTTAATAGTTTTCATTTTTTATAACCAATAAATAATTATTATTCAAACATATTTCTGTTATTCAAATAGTGAGTTTGAACATTGAAACAAGTTTTTGGAAATTACTATGTTCTACAACAAAAAAATTAAATGCAAATATCGTAAATAAATATGTTAGTTTCATCTCTTTTTTATTTAATAGTTTCTATTTTGTATAATGAATAAATATTTATAGTTCAAACATGTATCTGTTATTCTAATAGTAAGTTTGAAGATTGAAACAAATATTTGAATCTTCTTTCAGTTTTTCCTAGGGCTAAAATTAAAACAAGTGTTCAGAAATTACTATGTTGTACTACCAAAAAATTTAAATGTATTCATTCTTAACACGTGTTTGTTGTGATATAGTTGTAGTTTTTTGATTCTGATATTTGGAATATTATCTAGGACCGAAGAAGGGATTACTTAGATTTATATTTGTTTTTTGAAGATATAGTGCATGTTTTGAGAGATTTCTGAATTAACTTATTCGAATATTTAAATAGTATATTGAATATTTCAAATAAATTATATTCCTTGAGAAGTCCTTAAGGTGTGTTCATGTTCTTAAAAGGCAATTGGTGTTCTTAAAGGTAAGATCAGAAACAAAATTTTGTCTCCTTTAAATATTTATTTATTAATTTTAATGACTTTCTTATATCTGTTGGTTTATTTATTCCATTTGACATTATATAATATATTGAGTTTTGATTATATACGTCTATTAAACGTAAGCGATGCGACATCAATTTAATTCTAAAAGTTTTTTTAAATTAAAATTGTAGAAGACTAACAGATTTAATCTGTTTTGATATTCAAATTTTGTTATATTTCTTCTATCAAGTAAAAAGCTTGTTTGTATTTTATTTCTATTTTATGAAATGTATTTGTTGTGAAGTTGTGTGAATGGAAGCATTTCAATGTTTTTGTAGTAAAACATAGTAATTTCTGAACACTTGTTTAATTTTAGCCCTAGGAAAAACTGAAAGAAGATTCAAAAATTCCCGCCAAGCGTCGATAATGCAGTTTTCTAAAAGCAGAGGTCATGCAGTTCTCTTGAGAGTTGGTAATACAGTTTTCTCTAGTTGAATTTGTTCCATGCACCAGTCGCTATAAAAAAGTGAAAAACTTGATTCAGACTTTTTCCAGTCAGTGTCTCATCTATATAGTCTTGTTGATCTATGTGCGAGATTTAGCAATAGAAGCAACCAGACGGGTGCTCAATTGAAAGATTTTATCCGAAATAAACATCTTTCAATAGAAACAAAGGCCAGAATTTACAAAACTGTAATGAGGCGTTCTGACTTATGTGACGGAAACCAGGTCTGAGATCTCTAGAATACGGCAAATAATGGAAACAACCGAGATGAAAGTAGTTCGAAGGATAGCAGGAAAATCATTGTGAGAGAGAAACAGGAGCGAAGACATCAGACGATCGTATAAAATAAACAACATAATTTACTGGGTTCTGGAAAGGAAAATAAAATGGATCGAACATATAGGTCGAATGAACCAAGATCGGACAGTGAGAGTTCCGAGAGAAAAGTTACCGTTAGCATGAAAGATTATCGGAAGAGATGGAGTGACAACTTGCCCAAATAGATAGTGAGATAAAATGGGAGATCGGCGCTGTAGACAAGGCTATGTACCTACTTGGAAGAACGAAGAAGAAGAAGAAAATTTTCTATCAGCCTTAGCCGTCAGAAACGTTCTTTGAGAAGCATGTTCTGCTGCAATGTCCATTGGTTTTGATTTTATATATCACAAAATTAGAGTTAGTTTAAGATGTAAACTTGACAAAATGTAAGCGAAACGCTATCGTTAATTAAGTTAATTTATATTGAAATTAATGACAGCAAATATTAAGGTGCTTGTTTTTCTCTAAAATCAAATTAAATACTACACTTGTTGTTACGTCTGATAAAAAACTGTAATACTTTTAGGCCAAAAACTTAATGTAGAAATGGAAATATGTATTTCATGAATGATTTAATGAATTTAATGAAATTTATATAGTGCAATATAATTTTCTCTATTAATTATACAGTATTTTGCATATTTTTTTATACAAAATCAAGTAAATTAATAACCTATCATTCTAATCAGTAGAGCATATTAACTACATCCATATTATCGCAATTACATCCACTAAGTGTCATCATAGAAATTCGTTCGGAATGCCATAGAAAACAAACGAATTTAATCAAATCGAACGGATTGGACCCTGCATTTTCCCGCAATACAGCAAATCTAGACTGATTCGTTACCATTGCCAAACTCATATACGTATATCGGACGAGTTTGTTCGAACGAGGAACGGAAATTATTGCCGTTTTCGAAAAGTATTGGTCAGAATTACATTCGGAACTATACTGTATCATAATAGATGGCAATTCGAGCCCTCATTAATCTGTCATCAACATATTCCATCTATTTCGAATTAATCCTTTATGCACATGGTCGAAGTCGGTAATTTTATACTGCCAGCGTTTACTAAATCTAATCGTGTTCATCGTATTAGATAGAATGGATGTTTTGATGGTTATCTGCGTTTATAGAGGGATGAGCGGGCAAATCCGAAATCTACATAGGCGGTTATTTGCGCCAAAATTGGTTGGGATGGAAACTCTGATCATGATATATTATGAATGATTAAAATAGGCACGTGACTTCCCAGTTTGTATGTAATGAAGAAATTTTCTAATATTCTTCTGTTTCCTTCTTCTAAATAGGCACATTGCCTGTTCTACATCGAAGATTTTCATCTTATTATCTATCTGGGCAAATGGTCACCCCATATCTTCCTGGGTCTTTCGATTCTCCTTCTTCCTTACAGTTATTTATCTCTCGAAATTCCTACTATTCGATCTATATGTTAATTCCATTTCATCTTACTTCCCAGAACCCTTTCACTTATGTTGTCTATTTTACACATTCGTGTGATGTCTTCACTCCTCTCTCTGTCTCACAATTGTTTCCCTGCTATCCTTCGAACTATTTTCATTTAGGTTATTTCCATTATTTGCCGTGTCTTGAGGGCCCGACTTCTGCTGGATAAGTATGAATTGGTTTTATTACAGTTTCATAAATTTTGGCTTTTGTTTCTATTCCAACGTTTTTATTTCGGAAAATGGTATCGTTCAATTGAGCAGCTCCTTTCTTGTTGCTTTTATTCCGTGTTCTAGCACTTCTGATTCCTCGTCAGCATAGCTTGATATTTCTATTCCCAAGTAGGTAAATTTCATTTCTGATGTGTTACAATGTCGTCTACCATCAGATTACATCCTAAAAGTGTTTTACATGTAGTCACACATTTAGTTTTGGCTGCGGATATTGCCACACCTAGTGTTTTGACAACTTTATCGAGTAAGAATAGAAGTACGAGGGTTGTTCAAATATGATCGAGACAAATTGTGTAGATGGCGCGCATGTATATTTCGAAGGTCGTGGCTTGAGAAGGTGATAGCTGGGTCTCTTACAGACAGTGGGACATGTGTTTTCGTCGAAGCACTTATTTCATGCGTGTGCTAAGACCACGAGTGAATGTCAAGTGCCAACTGCCGTTGCTCAACGTATTATCATTCGTTATTTAGTGGGAGAAGACGTTAAAAATACGTAAATTTTTGTGCGTTTGCAGAATCAGTTCGGTAGTGAGTGCCCGAGTAGGGCTGCCTTGTTTAAATGGGCCAAAGCATTCAAGGATGGCCGGAAAACCGCCGGGAATGAGCCACATGATCGTCGACCCTGAACCAGCGTCACACCAGACAACGTAGAATGATTCATTTTGGAGGACCGCAGGATGAATGTTTGAGACATTTCAGCTGGAGTCGGCATCGGTATTGGCAGTGTAGAGTCTATCATCCACGAACACCTTCAATATCGCAAAATAACGGTGTGATGGATTCCTCAACTGTTGAACTTTGAGCAAAAATTAACGAGGTTGGAAGTTTGTCACCGTTTACTGACGCGATACGAGGCGAAGGGGGGCGCTTTTTTAACGCGAATCTTCACTACAGACGAAACATGGGTACACTTTTACACTCCCGAAACCAAGGTGTCAAGTAAAGGGTGTAGGAAGAATGAGGAAGGGGCGCCAGTCAAAGAGAAGACAACCTGGTCCGCGGGTAAGGTTATGTCGATTTCCTGCGCACTCAACGTACTATCAATGCTGCATACTACTCTAACCTTCTGAAAACACACGTGAAACCCGCTCATCGTTCGAAACGGAGGAGCATTCCAGCAAGAAGTGCGATTCCCCTCCAGGAAAATGCGCGCCCTCATACCGCGCGTCTACAATACAATACAATATCGGAATTGGGGTGGACGGTACTGGAACACCCCCCTACAGTCTGGATTTATCGCCCTGCGACTACCACATGTTTGGACCACGGAAAGATGCCCTCGCAGGTCAAAAGTTCGACGACGAGGTTGGGGGGTTCGTGCGCACATAGATGTTCAAGTTGTCCAAGGAGCTTCCGGAAAGGTGGACAAAATGTGTGAATAGTGAGGTGAAAAACCTAGAAAAAATGTGATTTTTTGTAAATTTTCCGATAAGAAATCAACGTGTCAGAGTATTTGTTTCGATCATATTTGAACCACTCTTGTATGTCGAGATCATCCTCATTTTCTGGTATAAGTACAGCGTCATCTGCATAGCACAAGATGTTTAATTCCTTAGTTCCTATTTTGTAGTCCGGTAGCTTTCGAATTTGACTGATCATATCGTCCATTATGATGCTGAAAACCAAAGGATCTAGATAGTCTCCTTGTCGCATGCCTCTTCTACTGTTATTGGTGCAGTGAGTGCGTTGTTTATCTTTGTTGTTCGTATAGATGTTTTCTGTTGTCCAATGATATAACTCGGCATTTGTTACATTTTCAAATAAAAGATGTATTATATTTTGTAGACGGATCCTGTCAAAAGCTCTCTCGAGGTCAATGAAACACAAATATGCTAGTTTGTTATATTCAATTGATTTCTTCGTTATTTGTCTAATTGCAAAATGATCTACCAGTTCTGAATCCCTGTTGTTCATCTACGAGAATAGTATTCGCGTTCACGATGTTTGTCATAAATTTTGTTATTAGTGTAAGGGTGGTATATGACAAATTTATTCCTCTGTAATTTGAAGGTTCTTTTTTCATCACCTATTTCAAATAGCAGCAAGAGAGTACTTATTCGCTATTCATTCGGAATCATGTTTCGTTGGAGTATTTTATTGGTCAGTGTTTTTAGTTCTTGGACCAGCTCTTCTTTTCCGATTTTCAGAAGTTCATTGGTCTGAAGTTGTTTCATTTTTCAGTTTTCCAGTGCTTCACTTTCATCTGCTGTATCTATTTCAATGTTTTTATTTATGTATATATTTGGGCTACTTTTTGCTGCAGTAGTTGTTTCTATGATGGTTTTTGAGGTGATTGATCCAGGTTTCTTCCTCTATCTGGCTTAGGTATGAGTTCATTGATCTCTTTATTTTGGCTGCTTAAAATATATACTCCATGTTTGTTTCTGGAGCCCGTTGAAGTTACCTTCTAGCTCGTTTGAAGAATTTTTGTTAGTGAGCCTTCTTTACTTGTCTGATCAGCTTGTTAGTTTCTTCTCAAATATATTTTTTAGTTATTATACAATTCCAGAATATTGAAAGGTAGAGGGGTCATTGGATGTTTGAACTCAATATTGTGGGCCAAAAACATATCGCGGGAGAAAAAACATCAGATATATAATTCCATCTTTGAGGGTATAGTGCTATACGGGTGTGAGACGTGGCAATTGACAAAGGGTGTGGAACGTCGACTTTTGGCCCTTGAGATGGATTTCTGGCGACGATCTGCAGGAAAATCCAGAATGGACAAAGTAAGGAATGATAGGATCAGAGATATCATGCAAGTCGAAAGACCAATCATAAAGGAAATCCAGAGAAGACAACTGATTTGGTACGGGCACGTAGAAAGAATGTGCGACGAGCGTCTACCAAAGATAATTCTGAAATGGACACCACCAGAAAGAAGAAAGAGAGGAAGGCCCAAAAAAACATGGTTTGAGGGAATAGAAAAAGCTATGTCTGAACGAAATCTACATCCAGGGAACTGGCAAGATAGAAAGGCTTGGAGATTAGGAACCGGAAGGCGTAGGACGCTATAAACCCGGATATATATATATATATATATATATATATATATATATATATATATATATATATATATATATATATACAATTCCAAAGACCGATTCGGGAGGTAACTCAAGTACGCCTTTTTCTTCTTCCTGCTATGTAGTTTAACTTCGTCACAAAACCAAGATGTTCTATATCTTCGGAGATGTTTGATGATTTCTTCGTTCTGTTATTCCTGCTGCTTCGATAGCAGCCTTTTTAATGATGAATATTATTTTTTTCCAACATACATACATTATCCGAATCGTTGATTGGATGTTGTTAATTTTTAGTTTCATCACAGTTATATCACGCAGGGCCTCTATTTCAATCTTCCCTTGTGTTAGGTCTGCTTGTTTGTTCTCCGTTTTCAGGGTTTCTTCGGAGGCACAATCTATTCTGTTATCTTTTAGTTTTCGCACAGTTTCTTGTTATTTGTTATTTAATGATTTTGATGTTCCAGGAAGCTACTCGTTTAATCTCTTTCCTTTTCCAGTTCTTAATCCTATTTCGCACATGTGTCGTCAACCGTTTATCCATCCTGTTCCAAGGTAACTTTTCATGTCTGTGAGCTGATGAAGATTAAACGCAATATAGAAAGCTAGCCTCACCTTTTATCCGGGTTTGGGGCCGGCAACGTAATCATCAAGCTACTCAATCCACCCGAGTAACCATGCAGGCAGAGTTGAATTTTCTAATCAACCGTAAAAAAACACTCTGGATGTCTTGAACCTGTGCTCAGCTGAAATTTCACGAAAGAGCACTTCCAGACGTCTGAATGATCAAAGTTGGAATTTTTAAATTACTTGTCAATCCCACCATAAAAACCTGCCTTATGTTCATTTTAATCTTTTTGAAGAGTTCAATATGAATAATCTTGAAAAACAGGTTAAGTGCAACAATGTTTATGATGGAAAGTAAAAACCACACTATTTCGTTACACTTAATGACCATTCACCAAAATGACTGCAAGGGATAACAAATAAGTGAAGCTTGGCGGAATATGAAGAGTATTGTAACTTTTCTCAAACAAAACTTACTTCGAAGAATTTGAAATAAGGTTATTCTGATTTTTACAAATTTTTATTGTTAAACTCACAACAATTGTTTCGCTATCACAGTAGCATCATCAGGCAAAATCACATTTTGAATAACTAAACTTGTTTCCGAAATCCGTGGCTATTTATATTACAGTAACTACAATAAATTTTTATTGAGCACTAAAACCCAAAAAAGGGTCCCTGCAAATTCCAGTTTATCTGAATATATTTAACAGAGGTGAGCTATTTAAATCTATTTGTTCGTTAAGTAATATTCCAATTTTATTATGTTTATTTATCTCTAGGGATTCTAACAGATTTAAGGCATAACTTTTGCTTTCTATATGTAGAATTTCAAAGTTATGGTTGAAAGTATGTCCTGTTTCTAACAAATGGTTGGAATATGTAGAATTGCTTTTATTATTGAGGAAACTCTTCAAATGTTCACGCATCCTATGACGGAAAGTTCTTCCAGTTTGACCTATGTAAATTTTAGGGCAATCATAATTAATTTTAATGAATCCACAACCTCCAAAAATGTATTCTTTGATTAAATTACACAAGGAAGATTATCCTATTAGACCGGTTGTTTCGTTCGTTAGTGCACCTTCATTTAAACTTTCGAAAGAACTTATTCAGATTATTTTGAAAGAAACTAAATTCCAAGCTAAATACTCGATAAAAAATTCAGTACAGCTAATAAACAAAATAAAGAATATCCACTTACCTCATAATGCTAAATTCATTTCATTTGACGTACAAAATTTATTTCCAAGTATACCACCAAACGTAACAATTAAACTAGTAGATAATCTATTAATCAAAAACAGATGCAATACAATTATCAAAGAAGATATTTTAGAATGTCTAGATATTTGAACTAGACAAAATTATTTTCAATTTAAAAATAAAATTTATAAATCTGAAAACGGTTCGATTATGGGAAATCCCTTAAGTCCTTTATTAGCAGAAATATTCATGGACAATATTGAAACTAATATTCACCAAAATCCCCTTAAGAAATACTTTTTACATTGGTATAGATATGTAGACGATATTTTCTGTTGCTTCACAGGTACAGACAGACTTTTGAAAAAATTCTTTTTATTCATCAATGAAATACATCCTTCAATTAAATTCACTATGAAAACCGAACTTAATAATTCTATTAATTTTCTTGATTTAACTGTTACTCGAATAGATAGTTCACATGATTTTTCAATATTTCACAAACCAACCTATACGGATTCTATTATATACAATAAATCAAATCATCCTCTAAATCAAAAATTATCAGCATTTAATTGGATGATCCATAGATTAGTTAATATTCCCATGAATCGAAAAAATTATATTTCAGAACTTAACATAATTAAACAAATAGCTATTAATAATGAATATGATCCAAAGTTGATAGACAAATTATTGATGAATAAAAATAATAAAATAGCTTTAAATATGGTGTTTCCTAATATAAAAGAAAATTTGAAATACATTTCCTTAAAATACACTAAAGGTATTTCTGAGAAAATTGCTACATACCTCAAAAATAAATATAATTTGAGAACTTCATTTAAAACTATTTCAAACTTGAGTAAATTTATCAAAAACAATAAAGACTACACACATAAGGATGATAAATCTGGGGTTTATAAGTTAACCTGCGGTGATTGCCCTAAAATTTACATAGGTCAAACTGGAAGAACTTTCCGTCATAGGATGCGTGAACATTTGAAGAGTTTCCTCAATAATAAAAGCAATTCTACATATTCCAACCATTTGTTAGAAACAGGACATACTTTCAACCATAACTTTGAAATTCTACATATAGAAACCAAAAGTTATGCCTTAAATCTGTTAGAATCCCTAGAGATAAATAAACATAATAAAATTGGAATATTACTTAACGAACAAATAGATTTAAATAGCTCACCTCTGTTAAATATATTCAGATAAACTGGAATTTGCAGGGACCCTTTTTTGGGTTTTAGTGCTCAATAAAAATTTATTGTAGTTACTGTAATATAAATAGCCACGGATTTCGGAAACAAGTTTAGTTATTCAAAATGTGATCTTGCCTGATGATGCTACTGTGATAGCGAAACAACTGTTGTGAGTTTAACAATAAAAATTTGTGAAAATCAGAATAACCTTATTTCAAATTATTTAATATGGATTTTCACCAAGTAAGGACTGATACAATTCAATATTTACTTCGAAGAGTTCCTCAATGATTATTTCAAATACTAATTTGAATTTTTCTTTAAATTTTCTAGTTGAACGGGTATCGGCCACCATTTCACTGATGGGTCAAAAATTAACAGTGCTGTGACCTAAAGTGGCGCGAGATCGCTATAACAAAGCCTACCCAGAACACAACTGAACTCCTAACTAGCACAAGCTGAAAAAGCTTCTGAGGAATCTTCACAGAAGATCTAGGAGTATCAGGATAATAATAGTTATAATAATAATTAATAATGATAATAAAAAATTCAATCACCAAAAATTTCTACCGCATAATTAAATAAGATAATATAGATTATTTGCTCCAAAAAATTTGAAATTGGTAGTTTCATTTTCACTATGGATATTTTCATAGTTATTATTGAAATTATATCCAAAAATAAAAAATTTAAAATGACTGGCATATGTTGAATGCGAGGAGGTGTCTGACGTGTCACTCTGCTGGTGTTCGTGAATACTTTTTTCAAAGAATGTTTTTCCACTATATACCAGAGGGCAAGCACTACAAACCAACTTCTAGACTCCAAATTTATCTTTACTTTTTTCATCTTTGTTATTTTTTCTATGAATTCCTGAATCATGAATGTTTCGATAATTTACATTCGAGTCAAATTTTATCAGAATGCTTGGCAATATTATCTGATATTCTATTCACGTAAGGAACGGCAATGTATCTTTTATTGAAATCATTTGTAACATGGTAAACTGAATCCAATGCTATTTTCTTTTGTTTTCTGTACAAAATTTTGTCTATTATGTTGGAAATATAGCCGTTATTGAATGCAATGTGCCTAATTATATACAATTTTATACAAAAATTATAACGATTCATCGATTTGATTGCATTCTGCGGTTTATGCGAAGGATATTCTTCACTCAAACAGCATAAAAAGAAATATATGGATACAAGTATATAGAGAGGTTTAAAAAAAATTATTCAATATTTGATATATTTCTTGAACAAGTTTAGAATTTTCTATTGGCAAAATCTTATGACACAGGGTTTCTCGTAATCCTGTGAAAATTTTTTTTCTTTCGTCAAAAATGTTGGAAAATTACAGATATTCGGACAAAACGAAAGCACACTATGCCCTGGAGCAATTGAATAATGATTATCCATGCCTGTTGTTGTTCACCAAATATGATTGAATCTGATGTGGGTATAAGACTTGGCAATTTGTGGTACCGAATCAGAAAGCGAGAACAAGTAACACGAACTCTCACAATTTATGCAAGAACTCCCCTTTTCATAACAGATTAACAACCGATCAAAAATTGATTAATAACACGGCTTTATTTGTGAGTTTATGTTAGGCATATCCAAGTCGATCCTTGACGATGGTTCCCATGGTATCTTTACTCACATAAATCATTCTGCCAATTCATGATACGCCCTAATTTGCATTCACAACTGGCAACTCTTCAGTCAGTATTCGGCGTGTAGCAACGAGCATTAGTCTTCATTTGTCACCGAATTTTGTATGGCGGGTCTTAAACGGAGGAATATTGCATTTCGTAGAACAAATTATCAAGCTTTATATGGTGGAAATAACGCACAACGGTATATAAACAAAAACCATAAAGAACATGCATGGGCATTGCAAAATCCACATGCCATAAGACATACCAATACGATTTCAGCATGTTTTCGTGTCAACGTTTGGGGTAGGACTGTTAACAATAATTTGATGCCAGAACATGTTATAAATAATCGATATTAATTTCTCGCATATCACTTGATGAAACATTTGTGCATTAATAAAGTAACACAAACAACTTAAGTTGTAAGTTTCACAGTGAAACTTAAGCCAAGTTATTTTTATTTACTTTATTAATTATAAATAATCGTTCGAATCCTGGTTTTATAGAAATTTTTGGAACATACGCAACCTTCTTGAGTTTAGTGATGATGAAGACCTCATTAGCAGATCAGTAGATGGACAAAACTATAACTTGAAAAATTGTGAAATTTAGTCAATATTTAATTAATTAATAATTTAATTAATATCATATAGCATTTAAGTCCGGAAATAGTTATTCAAGTCAATAAATTTAATTCTATACTTTAAGTGATGGGGATCAAAATTTCCAGTAATAATTAAAACATCCACAATTTATCGATGATCAACTAGAAAATTTCAGATGAATTTGAAAAATGATGAAAATTTATCCTTTATTTCCAAACCGCACTAAAAACAGGATTCAAACTAAATATTCACACCTTGGTGATCTCGAGTTTGTTATGAATCAATGGTTGAGAATTGCAGCTTTTAAAAATGTTGATAATAAAAAGCGAAGTATAGTTGTAATTTTATTTACATTCTACAGAAATTTATTGTGACATTTTTCATTATATTCTTTTATTACAGAGCGATTCCTACAGTAGGACATACGGATTCAACAAGGTCTACGGGTTCAAAAAAAGAAAAGAAGGCTAATGCAACGCCCAGGTTTACCATATACAAGGTGAACAAAGCTAGCAGGAAGAAGAGAGAAAAGTCTTCAGCAAAGAAAGAAAGAAAAGCCACAAAAACATTAGCTATAGTTCTCGGTGAGTAAAAAAAAATAAAAGAACTTTTCATATACTGAACTATTTCAGCCGTTACTATTTGGTAGTTATATCATATACTACCAATGAATTGATATTTTACACATTTAATTGTGACTCTAGTTTCGGGAATTAACTAACCCGTCTTCAGACAACTGAAGACTTAACAAGTAGGACAGTGTATTTATGTATATACAGAGGTAGAAGAGTTGATAAAAACAGGTTAAAAAAGGAAGAGCGCCTAACAACTATTAGAATGTCGGCACGCCAAAGACGATTGGCGTTTAGAAAACGGCCTACCTTTTCCGAAAATAGCTAATCTTAAAATTTTACATGTTGAATCAAAAGGAAAGAAACTTGATTATTAAGAATCTGTTGAAATTTCCAAATTAGTTCACAATAAAAATAATGAATGACTGTACGGATCAATGTAAATCCAAAATATTTGAGATATTTAAATAAGTAAGATCTGTTTACCAATCTTTTTTGCCGTGCCGACATTCTAATGATTGTTAGGCGTCCTTTCTTTTTCAACCTGCTTTCATCACCTCTGTATAAGCATAAATACCCTGTCTTGCTCATTAAGTCTTCAGTTGTCTGAAGATGGGATAGTTAATTCTCGAAATTCGAGTTACAATTAAATGTGTAAAACATCAATTTATTGGTAGAAAATATGGTATTTTTTCAACCTGTTTCAATTAAAAAGAACTTATTTTCTTGAAATGTATTTCCATAAAATGGAAATTATTCGAACTGCACTCATCAATTTATAACTTGATACTTTATATTATTTGAATGGAACTGTAGTTCCACCTGATAGATAGGGTATCAGGCAACCCTTCGATAGAGTGAATTGACCCTTCAAAATTTTAGTCTTTAATAACAAACTCATACACGTTTTCCAATTAATACTACTTTTTTCATAGTATCTACTAATAAGTTCACTGATTAGGAATTAGTATAAAACGCAATTGCTTTCTCTCAAGTCGTGAATCAAGAACTTCATAACTATCAACAGAATTGCTTAACAGAAAGTAACATTCACAATTCGATACAAGCAAAAATTACTTAATTAATATAAGTAGAATTAAATAGTTGTAGATCTGCTGCTTGCATGTAATGGGTGTTTCAGTAAGAAACGTTTACGCAGACCTGTGCCAGTTCTCTGATATTTCAGATTGCTTCGCGTCATACTGATGCAGGATAGGACAATAGAATAGAATAGAATAGAATAGAATATTTTATTGATCCTTTAAGACAACAAAGTGCATAGGACAGGTCAACTATAATAATAAACAATTAAACAGTGATAAGTGACGGACAATCGTCACAAAATTCTACAATGGAATAATAACATTTATTAGTTAACAACTCTTTTATTTTTTTTTTAAGGATTTCAATTTGAGAGCCTTCAAAGTTTTAGGTAGGCAATTATATAGTTTTATACTCTGATACATGTACAATTATATTCCTGATAATGTGATTACAAGCTGTTAACACTGCTAGAAAAGGGAACACTCACTACTGATGGCTTTTTTGTTTCATATCAAATAAATTTTCAATGTTCGTCGTATTTAACAAAATTTGAACGAAACGATAAGAACTTTGTTCATTTATACACTCACGAGAAAATCGTTCCATGAAGTTAGTTAATTATGTTGAAATGGAAAAGATCCTGAAGAACAGAATATTCCTAACCTAATGCAAATAATAAGAAAATCCTGATTTTGTGATGTAGTATATTTATAATTACACCTAATGAATATACAGAGCAGATATGTCCGTTATTGATACAGTTAGCCAACATAAAATGGCGCCACATCAATTGAATCGACAAACCCACCTTTGTGAAACTCACACGACGAGCAACCTACTTGAACTTTTCACTTATAAGCTCAGCGCTTGAAACGAGTAAAACGAGATGGTTTAAATCCTGGTCCGCATGTTGCATTTGTACTTGTCGCACTGTAAATATAATTAAACGTCTGTCTTGACGCAATTCCGATCGCATTGATTTCTTTGCTGAAGCTGTAGTTATTCGAAAGTTAGTTTCCTACTTTCGGGAAATCGACAACCTGTACTCTATCTACTCCATATAATATAATGATTAATAGTAGAAATCTGCAATTCTGTATAAATTTATACAATTCTCTATCAGCTTTTAATACATTTCAAAATATACAACCTTATCGGTTCTGATTTGAAGTAAAACACTTTATTTCCGCTTATTTTTATTTTTCAACGACAATTGTTTCGTCAATTACATATTGTTTCGTCAATTACATATTGACTTCGTCAGGTGAGTATGGTAACTGTTACCATACTTATGTAATTGACGAAGCAATTGTCGTTGAAAAATAAAAATAAGCGGAAATAAAGTGTTTTACTTCAAATCATTTACGATGAGTTTCCGTCAAGTAGAGACCGAAAGAATCAAGAACTTATCGGTTCTGATGTCTTTCAAATTAGTTTATTTTAACCACTTGACAGCAATAAACCAGAAACCCTTAATTTTAGTCTGATCTATATGGCTTTTTTCTTTCGGGTATGTCTTGTAGAAATCACATGATAAAACAGTTATCGTTTGTTATATGTCATCACTCCTTAGCTCACTGAGCAAATGTTGATAATAATTAATACTGGATTCTGGAGCTGCTTGTATATAACTCCTTTGTCTTCAATTACATCTTTAGAAGTGCGTAACCGTAATTCAACGTGCACCTTATGCTTTGTTGGTTAACTTTATAACTAACTCAATCTAAATTTACCCTTCCACCATAAAGTTATTCTTGCATCAACTTAGATGAGAAGAAATATAGTATTCTATTGAAACTCCTGAACTATCAGGTGTGCATTTTAACATCTCAGATTGCGTCACGTAATTCAATCGACATTTCCCTAATTTATGGCAACCTTTCTGAACTGACACACAGGGTTTTGTGACTGGAAATTTACTCTCAAGACAATGTAACTTACTTGTCTCCGTGTGATTCTGGGATCTTCAGATCCTTCACTAAAGTGCTCCACACACGAACATTACCATACGTATTACCAGGAAGTAAATTTATCTATAGTAATATGTTACGAGAGATTCATTTGGAAATATTGTATTCTTTAAAATATTGTGTGACAGTATAGTCTAGATTTTTTTGTTGTTTGAAGCACCAAGTAACAGCAATACAATATCTTAAATATCATACCGATTCATTTTGCTTACCTCACTAAAAATTTCAATTTTATGAACATTTTTTCCTCAAAAACTTTTTGATATTGAATAAAAAAATATTTTCATGTTTAAGTTTGGTAGACATTTAGAATTAATACTCATTACATAGCACCAAACCAAATAAAAGAAAAAAAGTTCTTTAAAAAAACTCCAAAAACATGCAGCACATCTTCAAAAAGATTACTTGGAATAACCACAACGACAATACAGGAGTTCAACATCGTATCAAAAATAAAAGTAATCAATACAAATATATCCACCTGACTAAAACAACACGTCTTTCGATAAAAATACTTAAAAATGTATTGAATTTTTCTAAATATCAAAACACTACGTATTCTATGTTCATCCACATAAATTACGCAAAGTTTGTAAGGATTCTTAAGGACTCCATTATATAAGTGAAAAACCAAAGTGTATTAATTATTATACATAAAATAAAATAATAAAAATTTTTATTATTCTGACAGCAACACGTTCATCTATTTAAGCAGTTTATAAATATTGGCCGTCTTTCCAAATTAATTATCGAAAAAAATATAAAAATTCGACAGAAACATGTTTTATTGTTTATTCATGGGCGTATTCGCTTTTTACTTTGATTATTGCTTCTAATTTGCTCTGCTTCGTGGACAGTCGATTCCAGAGGCAAAGAAGATGCGATTCTTTGAAAACACTGCTCTTTAACATTAGTGACCAAGTCATCCAAATTGTCGTGAATTTTGTTCGATTACCCTCGCTCCCCCGTGGTAGCAACCTTTTGGTTAGCGCTAGGACATGCTTCGGAAACGTACTCACTTGCAAATTTAGTGCTCTAGAAACCTAGGCCTTCCTGAAGCCATCTAGGGTAATGAGGGATTACCACACCCGTCAGTACTGTAGGATCCATTACGCGCCAGAAAACCACGGCAGTGCTCCGATAACACCACCACTGGAGCCCCGAACATAAGCCTTTCGACCTACAGTAACCGCCCTACATGCAACCACCGCCCCCCACCACCATCAATTCCAAACTTATTACCACATTACCAAACAACTCAGTCTTCAGCCACAGACTCCCCCGAAAGAGACACCTCAACGAGTTTATATCTTCTCTTAGAGAAGACGGCCCCAGAAAAGCTCTCCCTATCATCCAGCTTGTATCATATACACTTTCATTTACTCCTCTCATCATTCCCTCTAGTAAACAGGACATGGCTCCAGTTCTCTGTCTCCCCACATACACATCTATCACTCTCAGAGAGGCCCCATTTGTACAAAAAATCATTCAGGCTCCCATGGCCCGTAATCAGGTATCCCAGACATGGACCAAGGGTAAACCATTCATTATCGCTGGGAAAATCTACTATTGGAATGAACCTATATATATTCTTTTTTTTTAACCGAATCGGACCTCTTTCTGGGTAGATTCCTTTCGTCAACTGTCGTTCGACTAAATGCATTCAGAGCTAAATATTTCTTAAATCTGAACTCCATTTCTTTCGGCACAAGATCCCATAAAGAGACACCCATCAAAATATTCATGGCATCCGTGGATACCGTCCGACACACTCTTAGGGACACATACATGACCACTCTTTGACACCTATTCAGAGCCTTTCCTGCATACCCATACTTAATTGATTCATACCATATATTTTCTCCATACATGGCGCACGCTTTGAACATTCCATCATATATTATATTCATCGCCTTTCTCTGCAATCCCCACACACGCCGCAAGACTCTTCCTAAACAGGCCACAAATCTCGCCATTTCTCTCGTACTTCGCAGAAAACTTGTATGCGTCCTTCATTCTCAATTCCAGATACTTAACACTTGTAGCGTATTGAATGTCAGAGCCATTCAGATGCACATTAGGAGGCCTATTCAAGTCCAAATTCCCTTTCACCAACATGCAAACTGTCTTGCTTTCTGACAGACACACACTTGCTTTAGCAGCCCAATTGCACAACACATTTAAGTAGTACATTCCCGTCTCCTCGAGAGTGAGACGACTGTTCCCTTTCACTAGGAGGAGCACATCATCTGCATATGCAACTACCTAACACCCTTCCCTTTCAAGCTATTCCAACAACCCATTCCTTCATAGATTCCACACCTTAGGACCCACTATGGAGCCCTATGGACAACATCTCATTGTATTTCTCACAAAGATTCATACTTTTCTATCATTCTTGCTTATCTTTACTGAAGTAACTCTGCCAAAGCTCCATTTCCTCACATCCTATATCATTCAAACACTTCAAGGCATATCTTAAGATTATCGAAAGCACTCTTGAAGTCCACAAACAAACCCAGCACTTACTTCTCTTCGCTTTATCCCACTACTCTCTCAAACCTGAACCAAGCGTTTACAGTAGAACTGCCTTTAAAAAAGCCGTACTCCCTACTGGGCATGCCCTCAGTCTCTCTCTCAAGTTTATTCACCATCAATCTCTCCATAACCTCTCCAAAGACGGACAAAAGGCATAATATCGGCCTGTATGACCCTTTCTTTGTCTTCGGTATCTCCGACCATTTCAGGATATATCCCATCCACTCCTCGTGCTGTACAATTTCTCATCTGCTTTACAGCTTCATCTATTTCTTGTATAATGAACACCTCAATTTCATTCATTCTACATACAACCTCATTCATAAAAATACATCCATCAATACTCTCACAGTTTCACTCCAAGTCGTCGTTATACTTCCTCCATCTTTACCCCACATAAATCTGTCTTTCGCTTCTTCCCCATAGATATTTTAAGCGCTTCACCCCAAGGGTTAGCTAAACCTTTAACACTGATAAATTTTTCCCAATTTCTCTTCTTACATTTCAAAATTTCATTCCTATAGAGCCTTCACAAGCAAAGATATTCCATTTCTTCGTTTTCATGCAATCGTTCTTGCTTTCTTGCTTGCTGATACTTCAATATCGCCTTTCTTACTTACTTCTTATACTTCTGAAGACCAGGAGATCACCATGTTGCCTTATCAGGTGGGGGCTCTGGTTCCTTCAACATTCGTTCGTTCACATGTTCCATCCATTCATTCAGCATTTTAATCTTTTCTTCGGCCTGGAGTCCGACATATTGGTTGAAACCAACAATTTCAGACTCCATAAATATGAAACTTTGATCTTTTTCCTGTCCACACCTTCCACCCTCCATATGGTTTTTCCCATTTCCACTTGTACATCCCTTTTATCCCGTTCAGAGTAATCAGTATACCATTGTGGTCGCTGATACTCCATTCTGGCATCACACACCAACTTGTCACACATTTTGTATCCATACTTGCATTCATCATGGCGACGTCAATATCTGACTCAACCCGAGGACCACTGAAGGTATAAAATTTAAAACTGTCATTCAGCGCGAGGAGTTCGCTTTCAAAAATAAACTCTTACAGTCTAATCCCTCTTTCAACGCTGTTTTCATACATACCCATCCTCTTGTTATAGTACGAAGAGAATACCGCATTCGCATCTAACCCAACTAGTATGGGGCTATTCCCCGGTAGGGAAAACAGCCGTTTTATATACCCCACGTATCCCAGCTCATCACTATACTTACAATAGACTGAAGCCAAGTACTCCTTCATATATTGATTCCTCATCCGCACATATACACTATAATTATCTGTCGATTCTGAGACAGGCAAGACGTCATCATCATTGATGACAATGGCAGCACCACATACAGCTGTAAATTTCCAGCACCACATTTTCTCACCAGACTGCTTCCCCATCCATGAATGCCTTCTCATCCATACCACAGGGTTTCCTCTTGAAGAACTCTTGCTTCAATGTACCCTCCGCTATTTCAGAGGTTTCAGCATAATCTAACACTCTCTTACCAAGTTTCCTGGGCTTCTCCATTTTCATTCCGGTTTTCTGAAACTTTCCACATTCTCTCAATACATTTAACTTCCTTTCGCTCTTCGTCTCAATGACGATACCACCCTATTTTTCTGCATTTTCTCATTGCACCTTAGATACTACTTCCGCAATTACCTTCTTTTTCACATCCTCTGTGCCTTTCCAGACAGATTCCTTACCACCAGTGCAAAGATCCTGGTTGCAGGTGTCCGCAGAACCTTCACTCCGAGAATAGGGCTCGCCTGCCTAGGCTTCGTCGCCACATTCTTGCCTAAAGTCATTCCTCTCATGCATACCTCTCCACTCGTTATCGTCTTCTCCCATCTCTCTTTTTCCTCAACTACACCTTTCACTTGCTCAACCTCTCTGACCAAGTCCACTACCATACATTCAAAGGAGACTACACCTCTTACTATAACCTTCGTCACAGCTTTTGCAATTTATTTGTGTCTTTCATCACAAATTTTTTACGGTTGGTACTAAGCCTTCTCATCTTTTCCAACACACTCTACTATGTTACTCGCTCCACTCTCGCCCTCTCCTTCCACATTCCTTAATCCCTCTGTCCTGCCAGTAATATCCTTTCCATCTCTTCCTTTTTAAGTTTTCAGATCATCCATAGTAGATCTCACAAGTCGGGACGAAATAAAGGTCGCCCTCCAGTAGGGCTCCCTTGCTGAAGTGAAGGCCAAGCACACCAGGTACTTGGGCACCTCGGGTTTGGTAATCCCCGTACCATCTATTTCCTTAGATGGCCTCTGAGAAAGGCTATGCCCTGTCTGTGCCGGAATTGTTCGGGACGCAAATCACACGCCAGAGGGGCTTCTTATTTCCACCACCCAGTCGACCGCTTCTGGCCGTGGGCCCTCCAGTCCGCCGTGGGTTCTCCAGTCGATCCGGTTTCAAGCCCGGCCAACGGTTGATTCCCCTACACCTCCGAAAACAATCTCAGGCTCAAGAACTATGACACTTAACGTAAAACGATAAAAAACGTGACAACAAGAACGGCATAATTATGCTCTAACGGTTAAAGCATAATTATCTTATATATCGGGTAAAACAAATTTCTCGAGTACATATTCTTCTAACTTAAAGAATCACCAGACTTAAATGAGACTGAAAGCGCATCACTTCCACGAACTATTAGGTTCGCCCATCCAGCGGATAAAGAGTCATAGTGAAGCAATTAAAACTTTATCAATAAAAGCGGCCTTTATCTCGGTTCAAACGCCATCACCGCCATTTTTGACAGCGGAAATAAATCCAGAAGGAAACTCTCTGAAACTATCGGCCGACCCGGACGAAACACATCCCTAATTGGATGTCATGAGCGTCGACAAAGGGAAGATATCGCGCCGAATGGCGGAATGTGGAAACTGACGTTTCCGAACAAATGGAATGTTTATGATGGTGGTCTGCGAATATTGTCGTTTCGAGGGGTTGTTTTAACGGAAATTGGTTTGGATTGCGGTTTTGAGCATACACGACCTCGATTAGAGAATAGGATAATACAATGTGTGGTATCTGGTTGTCGGCGAATTGCAATCGGGATATATTGGCCAGAAATAGGAGGAAAATGAGAAATTTTGCAATATGCATTAATGAAACGATTTATGGATATTCAATTGAACTTTAGGATGAGCAATTACTAACACTGGGCACTCTGCAGAATAACTCACTCTCTACTGAAGATCTTGTTATTAAATCCCAAGCATTTCATATTGGAAATTTTTGTCGATTATCAGAGAAATATTTTGAGACAAAGGAATTGTTAAGAAGAAAGGTTTCAAAAATTCTTCCTTAAATTAAGATAACGATTTTAAAGCAGATTGGGTCAGAAATTCTCTTAAAATACTTGCAAAATCGTAACCTGAAAACAAATCAATGTTGCATAATATAAAGGGTTAGCAATCTAGAGTTTGCATTTTGAAGTAGTGGTTATTTCGGGTCTGGCACAACTTCATTTGTGTTTTGACAGGAAGTTAGTTCTATATTTGACATTAATGGAAATGATCGATTTACGCTTGAACAAAACTGGGAAGTATTAAAAATATAATTTCAAAGTGGTGAATCTTCTATCCAAACTGTTAAAAATTTACGTCAAAAATTCAATAGAAATGAAATTTGTGGATCAATTTGTGAAGCGAGTTCGTGAAACTGGATCGTTGATTGACAAAACAACCCGTCCAATTTCTCTTTCAGTGAGCACAACTATTATTGATGCTAAAAGCCTGAAAACATTGCTGCTGTAGCCTAGACTGAGGCTGAATATCCATCAACATCAGCTCGTCATCGTACTCAAGAACTGAACATTTCTCAAACTTTTCTGGGGAGAATTTGGCATGAAGACCTCGGTATGAAGGCCTACAAAGTTCAACCAGTGCAAGAAACGAATCCTTGTAACTATTCGATGCGTTTACACTTCGTCCAATGGTCTAATGATCGCATGGCCGAAGATGAATATTTTCCCAGAAAAATAAAATATTTTCCGATGAAGGTGTGATTTCACTCCTTTGGACTATTTTCTGTGTGGATGTGTTAAGATTAAGTGTTACGTTAACTATCCAGAAATGATTGATGCTTTGAAACAAGAAATCAAAGTTGCCATTTATTATACTGAACCCTTAACAATAGAAAATGTAATCAAAACTTGGGTTGAACGGATAGGGTACTGCAGCCAGTCGCAGCATTTACTTCAATGATATTGATTTTATTCATAAATGTCAAGGTTCAGTCTTTATAATTAACTCCTAATTTTGCAAATATACCCTTTGGTTTTTATTTATAGCTGACCAAAAATGCTAATTCAAATGGCTCACCCCTTACATGGGATCGTTTTGGTATCCTTGGGGTTACTCTATTTCGAAACTTCCACTTATTCTGGGACATATTAAATAATATATAGACAAGTATTGGGTTTTCCACTATAATTTGAATCCCCTCTTTAACTTTGCTACAAATGGAGATAAAAAATTATTCACAATTTTTGTAAGAAATCAAATGAATATTTTCAAAATTATTTCACAAAATGGAATATATACAGGCTGGGCAAGATATTGAGTGCGACTTCATTTTTTCAAATAATAGTAATAATAATAAAAATAATTTATTGATCCTCTGAGACGAATAAATGTATAGGATAAGTCATACAGATGAGCAGAAAAATATTAATCAGCTAATCACTATAACATTGAGGTAATCGCTTACTGTATAATAACATCTAGTCAATATTAACTTTCCAACAGTTCTTTTGAATTCATTTAAAACAAGAGATCGCATATTGTGGGAAAAATGGTTATATAGTTAAACAAATAAATTAAATGGAGGTTCATACTTGATAGAAAGTATATAAAATTGTTCAAATGTTTTAATATTTACAGATATATTCGGTCAGCCTTCTACATATTTAATTTCAAAAAATCATATTTGATATTATAACTTCAGAAATTAAATTAATATCATATAAGCACGGCTCATATCAAACGACATATAAAATAAACATTCATTATAAGACATTCAAATGAAATAAAAAATCCAATAAATGTAAATTATTGACAAAATTCCTAAAAATTAAATATTTTGAGTAGACAATTACCAAGATGCTTTCTGAATTGTTAAAGGTGAGTAAATATTTTTTGTTGATTGATGTTATATTTTATTGAATACGATTGAGTACTGACGAAGCAAAGACTCTCTTGAAACTTGTATTTTAGTAATGTTTTTACATATCTTGAGATTTTCTAAAAAGTAACTTAGTTGGATATCCAATAATATTGAATATTCTAAGCAAAATAGTTTTATGATGAAATTCTTAAAATTATGTTAAACATTTTCGAAATATATTTGTTTTCATAAGAGGAATGAGCAGAAACAAAATTTTGTCTACTCAAATTATTTAATTTATAGGATTTTTGTTAACAATTTATATTTTTTGGATTTTGTTATCTGACTTGGATGTCTTATAATGAATGTTCATTTTATATGTCGTTTGATATGAGCAGTGCTCATATGACATTAATTTGAAACCTGAAGTTATAATATTAAATATAATTTTTTGAAATTAAATCTGTAGAATGCTAACAGAATATATCTGTATATATTAAAATATTCAAATAATTATAGTTAAATACATTGATACATAGAAGACATCTCTAACTTCGTTCTTCTGTATTTGGGAACATATAATGTTCTCTCACTTTTCGTACCATAGTTATGAAAACTGGACAACTTTTCAAATTTAGTTCTTATTTTCCTTCACAGAAATTCGCAACAGATAATGGATGGCAATGTCATAATATTATTTTCTAGAAATATGGGTCTATAAGACGAACGTGGATGAAGGTTAAATATCATACGTTAAATACATTTTTGTATTATGAAAGCCCTTCCAACATCCGAAAAGATTCCCCACAGTAGAATGTTATACGAAAGGTGGCTATAGACCAAACTTTAATAGACATTTATGAGTGTTTCCAAGGGAATTAAGGTTCTCATCCTATTTATGGCAAAATAAGAGCTGTTCAGTTTTAAGCAAACAGAATCAATGTGCATACCCCATTTGAAATTGTTATCAAGGTGAATGCCAAGAAATTAAGTACCATTCTTAGATAGAATAGCACAATCCAAATGGCGAATCATCAGCTTACGAACACTTTGCCCAATTGTAAAGTAGATACATTCGGTTTTATCATGATATTCAATGAAAGTATTTCTGAAACATGCATTACACATAAGCGAAACAGGTCCATATCAAATCGAATTATATTTCAACAAAAAAATACATACAAATATATCATTACTGATACAATAAATCTATTCTATATTTTATGCAGAGAACAATAAAAACAAGAAAGCTAAAAGGGAAGTATATATGACGTTACATCCAGATCATCCAATTGCAAGTAAAAATACGTGTAAAAGATTCTAGAAGTTTAATTGAATCAGTCTTCACTGGATCAAAATCCATATTAAATAAGGTATTCTGATTTTCACAAATTTTTATTGTTGTATTATAATAGCAATAAAAATTCATAAAAATCAGAATAACCTTATTTAATATCATTCATTCTGAAAGTTTTAAGAGAAAAAGCCGTAGCGTCTTACGGAAAATAATCAAGAACTCGACATTGTTGAGTATTTATGGTGGTATGAAATGATCATTTACAACTGAATAAATTGCTCGAAATGGCCACCATTATTTGATATATATAATTGATATAGTTTTCTCAATTTAGACTATTTGGTATAGCATTATTAAGGTTTTGATCTAGTTCATGAATTAATGCTTCAAGTTTGTTTTTTTGACTATTCGATGGCCATGAAATACGTGCAGCATAACTGATTTTGAGATCAAATTGACCCCTCAAATGTTCTCAAACCAAAACTCTATGCGGGGTGCTCCGTACTGTTGCCAAATTTTTTGCTCAAATTCTTCAGCAGAAAACAGTAGCTCCAATAGCTGAGCTACCTCTTGCAATATCTTTTCTAAATATGCTTCACGTATTAATGTGTGGTCAAAAAATATAGGCCCCACAATTTTATTATAAACAATGCCACACCAAACGTTAACAGACTTCATCCCAGATTTTTTAATTAGAAATATTTTGCGTTGTCTTCGATTTTTGTTTTCCCAAGAATGTCTGTTTTTTATGTTGAACACGCCTGATGTGGAAAACGTCCAAATTATAAATTATATTAATTTAGAATCTTCTCCAGTCTTTACAAAATATGTTGACAGTAATCTGAGCGTTTTCGCTTTTGATTTTCTGTGAGGATTTGTGCTGGTAGTAAGTTTTATAACCTATAATGGTTCTTTTTTAACACTATAAATTTTCGAATAGCTTATTCCAAGTTCACGTGATGCTTTCTTCAATTCATTTTTTAATTTTTCTTGTATTTCTTTATTTTGATTTTTCTTCACATAGTGAAAATATTTAAAATTTTTCCGCTTCTGTGTCATGCATGTTTCAGAAATAATTTCATTCAATATCAACGTGTTTCATATTATTACTAATGCCGTTCGTTGATTAATCACAGCCAGCCACTTGAAAACCGATTACTGAGCCTGCCAGGTGGTTCTTCGAATTTTAGACTCTGTAGTTCTCAAAATAAGAGAGATAGACCAACACATGCATATATTCGTAATCCATAGAGAAAGTGCTCGCCAAAAACCGTAAAATATATAGGCTGGTCCATTAGCAGAAATGAATTTGCACTTGTCCAGCCTGTAAATATTTCATATTGTGAAATCATTTAAAATTTTTTTTGTTGATTTCGTAGTACTTTTATGAATAACTTTATTTGTATCTCCATTTGTAACAAAGTTAAAGAGAAGATCAAATTATAGTGCGAAACCTTATAGAATGGATAATCTGAAGACTCCACTTATTTGCGTAGGAATTACATCCTTATTATTTTTTATGTCGTTGTTGAGTGTCGATAGCTTAGTCGTAAGAGCATTGGGCTCGGAACTGAAACAAACCGGGTTCAAACCCTGTTCAGATGGAAAATAAATTTTCTAGTTGGACGGGTTTCGGCCAGAATTTCACAGTTGGGCCGAAAATCAACAGTGCTGTCACCTTAAGTGGCCTAAGATCAGAGTAACAAAGTCTACCCAGAACACAACTAAACTCATAACTCGCACAAGCTGAAAAAGCTTCTGAGGGATCTTTACAGTAGATCTTAGAATATCAGGATAATATTATAAACAAAAAATAAATAAAATATTAATTTACATAATAAATAGTACCTGTGTTTCAGATGAAACATCTTGAAATGAATACTGTACTTTCGTAACATTTTCAGTGATTTTGTATAATCCTATGTGTATGTTCTGTCATGGATTTTATAAAATAAATCTTGTAAACGAGTCATAATGACTCATTATTGAAAACTCATAAGATAAAAAATTACAACGCAAGAAAAAGATTCACCTTTGTATATAATTTGACTCGTTAGAACATAAATAGATCAAAATTAATATATTTACATCAATCCAAACAGAAACATGATTAGTTCAACTTATAATAATATTCACATGTAAAAATTATGAATGAAAACATATTTAGAATACATAACCTTCAGTCAAGTAAAAATTCTTTTCAACGTTAAACAATATTCATTCATCCTTTTGAAAATTTTAGACAGAACTCACAGGGAGCATTCAATTCATGAATATAAAATGTTGAGGACAGCCAAAGTCGCTAGAAATAGAAGTATTTTGAATTAGAATATCTATCTTCAAATGCTTGAAGAAAAACTAAGTTGAAATTGACATTTTCGTTATTATTATATAGTGTGTGAAATACTTAATAATGGAAAACCTTAATGAAATCTAACTCATCAAAATTATGTATATAAGACAACATTTATCAAAATTCAATAATTAAAAGAAACACGAGAGAAATGTTCAAATCATGTAAAAAGAAATTATTCTCGAAGATCTTTAGGTGTGTAGAGAGTTGTAATAGTATGTAAACTTCAAGAATTGTAATCAATTTGATAGATAATTTTAAGTAATTTTCAAAACAAAAGCAAAAGAAGTTAAAACTTCGTGAACGTTTGACATTCGGAAAACTCTTTAGAAGAAAAAAGTATTTAAAATTCAACCAATTTTCATAAAAGAGGTATCAAATTGTTCATAAAAAAATAAGCTAATTTTCCAGAATAATTTCAAGAAAAGAAATATTGTAAAATTTGTATAATCATTGAAAGCATCATTTTTAAGAAGATTGACAGATTACTAAGTACTAAGATAGCTATGGAATTCAAATGTTCATAAAAACTATTAAAGGAAGAAGCACGGAAAACAGCAGTCAGTCCTGAAATTACGAGAGCAGAATTCATATCGGTCTGTCTCAAAATAGAACATTTCTCTCTTCAATAATCCAGTTCCAAAATTCAAAAATAAATTAATATTATTATTGTGAATGGAAATGTAATATAAAAGTTTCGTTACATGAGTGTTGTGTATGGAAACATCACCAATAACAATTAAGAATTCATCAATTTATATCCATAAGAAGCAATCAACTAAGTGGGCTGGTTAATGGATAATTGAACTTACCAAAGATAATTAAAACAAATTGTAGAAATTACTATGTTTTACTACCAATAAAAAGATTACACATTTTCTTGTGACTCGAGTTTCGAGAAATGAACTATCTCATCATCTCAACATTCTAATTTCTACGATTTTTTCTAATTATGATCAACTACCAAATAGTAACGGCTGAAACAGTTCAGTATTACCAAAGGTAGAAATAAATTTATTTATGTAAAGTTTTCAAATTCGAATTAAAAAACACATCATTACTTGTTTACGTTAGAATTACGTTACGATATTTAGATAGGGTTGGGTTAGAACATAGAATTAAACATTTAAATTATTAACCACTGATGTTTAAATTTTCAAATTTCAAATTGATATAACTTTTTTTTAAATTCAACCTAAAAAATTCAAATTTGAACCCTCCCTTTGAAAACAAATCAAAATTTAATAATATTAAAAATTTTCAATAAAAATTATATGAACTATAGTGCTAGCTGGGAACCCCCGATCAGATCACTTATATACAGGGGTGATCTAAGATTCATTCAAAACTGAGAAATTTTAAAACTATAATCTTTCAGATGAGGAAAAGAGAACAAATTTCAATAATAACAACGGTTTTCATACTAACTTGCAATTACATCTATCAAGTCCAAATTTATTAAAAATTCGAATTTCCATAGGCACAAAATATGCAAAAAATTCATTTGCAATCGCTTATGCACGAATAAAGAAAACCTAACAAGACCCAAATTAGATGTGTCTTAAGCTGTATAATATGCTCCCAGTTCATTTCAAGGAATCGAGTCCGGCTGTATTCAGTGGAAGTTTGAGGAATATACTATTGTACCATACAGTATAGAGGTGGAATGATTTCTTGAATCAGTAATTTCATTTGTGAATCGTTTAATGTTATGCATGTGTCAACTATTTGATAGTTTATATGATGTTGTTATGTATACATATTTTAAATATTTCATATATATAGCTGAGACATTTTTGAGAACCGATACAAATTATATCTTGAATATCAAACAGACTAATTCTGTTATGCCCCACTACAAATTGAAATTTTTCAAAAGTTTTTTGAGAAAATTTCACAATTAAATAAATGCCTTATAAAACACTGTTTATTTTTCAATAGACATATAGAATTAAACCTTATCACACAGTACCAAAAGAAGATGAAAGAAGCCAAAGAAAAGATAGACTATTGATCGAGCTAACCCACCAAACATTCAAAGAATACAGCAGTGTTTCATATCGGTATCATGAAACAACAAATTCCACTCTTAAAATGTCTAACATCAAATTAAGAAATTTTTGATAGATTTGGTCTCCACTTGGTGGAAACTCATTTTTTTAATTAAGAAATTGTTCGAAAAAATCTCTCTTTAAGAAAGCTCTTTCAAAACACTCCTCAACTATGTAAAATATCTTCAAAGAGGCATTTGAAAAACCTCACCGATAATCCTAAATCCGGTTTCATGACAGCAAAATAAAAACAATCAATAAATAAATCTGTCATACTAATACGGCTACGTGTATCCAGAACTAAAAACAGAAAGAACGCAAATAGTAAACTTAGTGGATATACTAAACAACCATTTAAATTTTGTCAAGTATAAAAAACCCTCTTTTTATTATCTTATGCCATATTTGATGATCACAATTTGTTTCTTCACTCATGCAGACTTCGATGATAAATATTTGTACAAGTATTTTTCTGAAATAGGTTTATGTGCAAATAAATATAATTGCCATTATTATTTTTTGCCAATTATTATAAACAATCTGAACGATACAGTTATAAAAATAAACATCTTAAACCATCTCTAATCTTTCTGATATTCTCGTATCGATTAAGGTAGGGTTAGATCTCCAAACTTTCTTGTCTCGCCTTACTGGCTGCAGAAACATGAATATACTACGTGCTGTCTTGGGCCACCAACCGCTACCTAACTTTACGAACAGTATGCTTCAGCAGAGTCTGAAGGGATTCCTTCAGATAAATATGTTATTCAACTTATAATCGTGAAACCTCTGGCAAGCCAGAAGTTTGGAAGTATTTCTACACATTGTACTCGAGTTTGGCTTGTATCTATTGGGAATCTTGGGTGATGTAGTGGTTGTGGTAAATTATCATGGCGTAGGTGGTTATTCCGAGTCTTACTTTCTAGACATTCTAGTCGAAATGTTAATGGTTAGTACACAAAAACAGAACAGTTCAGTTTACAGTTCATTCAACTGCAAAAGCGTTGTTTGCATGGCTTGGTATTTCATTCTGCGCTCCGTGTCCCTTGTCGCTTCTATCTATGTACCTTGAAGACTATCTGACCCTTCCAATTTATACAAACTGTTGTTGATTCTCATTTCAACTTATGAACAGGTATAGTTATTCACTACAGAAAGCCTTCGAATGAACATGAGATAACTCGTAAAATAATATTTTCAAATTTTAAGGTGAAATATTGAACGATCTTACTTAAAAGCACATAGGCAATCCAGAGTGCATTAGAATTTTAAAAAATTAAAAATTGAAAGCAGGCAAAACTTTAAATTCTGATTATTTATCTGATGAAGTTCGGATTTTGATCGTATTCTTGTTTACTTTTCATGCCTATTCTACATTCTGTCAAGTAAGTACCGGGAATTATCGATTTAAATCTGGCGGGGCAATGAGGCAGGTAAAAACCTAGGTTGGTACCACTGTCTTTAATTACTATGCCAAGCTTGAGCGGGATCTGTCAACTAGTGTGTTTGCAATAGCTGATTAAGTCAGTCGATGTCAGAGTGCGTGCCGATTTTTACTATGGATGATTACGTTGAGCAAAGAATTTGTTTAAAGTTTTATGTTGCAAATGAATTTTCGTGTGCCGATGCATTGAAAATGTTGCAAAAGGCCTTTGGTTATAATGCTCTATCGAAAACTCGTGCATATCAGTGGTACAGAGCCTTCAAGGACGGTCGTGAAGTGGTCGCCCATCGACGGCTTCGATCGAAGATAACGTCGGTGAAATTAAGGAAAGGGTGCTGGAAAACCGTCGTACCAGCTTGAGAGAGATAACACATGATCTTAAGATATCCCACGAGTCCGCACGTATGATTTTGATTGATATTTTGGGCATGAGAAAGGTGGCCGCACGACTCGTACCGAAAGACCTGAATTTTCTTCAAAAACGTCATCGCGAACAGGTTGCTTCAGACATGCTGGATCGCTGTAATTCCGATTCTACATTCATGGAACGCATTATAACTGGTGATGAGAGCGGGGTCTACGAGTACGATATGCAAACAAGCCAGCAATCATCGGAATGGGTGGCAAAAAATGAGCCGAAACCCAAAAAACCACGCCAAAGCCGCTCGAAAATGAAGGTGATGCTCATTGTTTTCTTCGATATCCGTGGCGTGGTGCACTACGAATTCGTTCCAGGGGGCCACACGGTAAACAAGGAGTATTACCTAGGCGTTATGAAACGTTTGCGTGAGCGTATCCGTAAGAAGCGGCCAAATTTGTGGGCGAACAACTCATGGATTTTGCATGACGATAACGCGCCTTCTCACCGAGCTACGATTGTGACTGACTTTCTGGCCAAAAACTCAACAAACGTGCTTCAGCAACCACCGTATTCGCCGGATTTGGCTCCCTGCGACTTTTTCCTCCTCCCAAAACTAAAATTGCCCCTTCGTGGCACCCGTTTTGAGTCGATTGAAGCCATAAAACAAAATTCGGCGCGAGAGCTAAAGTCCATCCCGGAAAGCGCCTATAAAAAATGTTTCGATAATTGGAAGTGCCGTTGGCATAGATGTATTGGAGCAAATGGAGCCTATTTTGACGATTAAATGTAAAAATGTTGTTTTAATTGAAAATTCCCGGTACTTTCTTGACAGAGTAGTATATTTACGCCGCATCATATATATCTTTTTTCCCCGCGTTCTTATTCACGGGAAACAAATGTAGATAAAATTGACGAACGACGAATTTCTTTATTTTTCCAGTCTCTTGTTTTCTTGAAAATTTGGAAATTTTTAATATATTGGAAATGTATGTATCGAAAAACCTATAACTCGATTGGAAATTAGAGGTTCTTATACTTCTTTTGAAATCAGATATGAAAATTTTCTCCCAGCCTTGATTACCCTAATCTCACTTTATTCGGCTTGATTTTTATACGTCAGTACACTCGAAAAATGCTTATAATTCAGGTTCGAAACTTAATTGAGGTAACAAACATATTTATGATGTGAACTAGCTGAACGGAGATTTTTCGATTATAGCTTTAAGGAACTTAACAGAGAAACATCTACACCATAACTCTTGTTTTTCAATGTCGAACAATATCATATTCATCAGATGTTACCGGTATATTCTACATTTCCTGATAGAGTGTAGTTTCTCGATATTGTACTAGCAAAATGACCATTAAGCTTGTCCAAGCAGCTGTATTGAATCCAAAATTATTTTCCCCTCAGTGGACAATGCAAAGTTAACAGTTAGATAGTACGTTTTTTTGGACATTAAGTACAACGAAGATGTAGATGAGAAGTGTCATATTCCGCTTTGATTAATAACGTCTATAAATTTTGGGGAGCCTTTGAATTGGTGTGACGAGCTCTTGATGAGACAAAGAACTCAGAAAATACAAATAATCGTACAAGATTTCACAGAAAATAGTGGCAAAGAGTCTAAAGATAAAAGCATAAAAGTAAGTTTATTATTGGCCACATAGTTGAAGCTTGATTATTCTCGGAATAAATAGTATACTATGTAGATCTGAAAATAATTGAGGGACAATCCGATACAATTGTGCCGTAAAGGAATCTCAAAATTAGTTCAATCAAAATTTGAATAGACCAGCGCCTTCGCCATTTTGCAATGTAACCTTACTTATACAGATATGGAAAAGACATTCGGAAACATAGGAAATTCATCAAAAATGTATTATAGTAGTGGAACCATCAAAATCTCAGTGCAATTAGACAACGAATAAATGATTATTCTCTCTCAATGGCAGTTCAATCAGTTCCAAAGTCGTTAATTCAGGTTGGAAACTTAATTGACGTAACATATAGAGTTATAATGTAAACAAGCTGAACGGAAATTTTTCGATTATACCTTTAAAAAACTTAATCTAGATACATCTACACCAGAACTTCTTTGTTTTTCAATGTCGAACAATATCATATTCATGATATATTCTACATTTCCTGGCAGGTTGTAGTTTTTCGATATTGTATTACCAAAATGATCATTAAGCTTATCCAATGTGATATTAGAAAAATAATCACCGAAAACACCAGCTGGCTGTGCTGGGTCCAAAATTATCCTCCCCTCAGTGTACAACGCAAAGTGAACAGTCAAACAGTACATTTTTTGGATTAAAATTAAGTACAACGAAGATTTAGATGAGATGCATCATATTCTGCTTTGATCAATTATGTCTATAAATTTGGGGAGTCTTTGAATTGGCGTTACGAGCTCATGATGTGACACCGAACTCAGAAAATACTAATAATCGTTCAAGATTTCCCAGAAAATAGTGGCAAAGAGTCTAGAGCTAAAAGCATAAAATTATGTTTATTGTTAGTCTCAGTGATGAAGCTCGATTATTTTCGGAATGAACAGCATACTTTGGACTTATGAAAATAATTGAGGGAGAATCTGATGCAATTGTGCCGTGAAAGAATCTCAAAATTAGTTCAATTAAAATTTGAATAGACCGGCGCCTTCGCAATTTTGCAACATATAATTACTTATAATAAGGGGATTTCCAATAAGAGGTTTCATTTTAAATACCCCGTTATTGGGACAGCTTTTACCTTCAGAGTTTTTATTTTCTAACATTTGACAAGTAAAAACTACGCCATTACTAAAATTTGAATGACACGCGCTTCAAACATGCAAAGAAATAGTTAAAATTTTATTAGTCTGAAGCTTTTCATAACTTGAATAATATTCAAAAACTGTTGAAATTATCGCGTTTAAGCAAGATAAATAGTAGTTAAAATGATTCTTACATTATATTTTCTAGTCAATATCACTATTAGAGAAGGTACAAATATGGCATAATTTTGATTTGAATATTTAAAAAAAAATCTGTTGATGAAAACAATAAAATTTGGAAAAACGGTGCCTCACACAATGAGACACCGAAATATATTAGCAACTATGTATTTATTTGAAGAAAATTTTCAGAGGAAATGTTTGAATGAAAAAACTGCAAATTGTCTACTGTCCCACGTTGGCTTTCTTACTGAAAATGTCTTTTTAGGAATATATCTAGGCAATCTCTGCCTGCTAAATCATTTGTAGAAAAGGGGTGTTTGATCTTATTTCTTATGGCTTATTGATATGACATGTGCATGAAATCTATCATTGTAAGTCTGTAAAATTCAGACTCCATCTACAAAATGAAATTCACTAGTAGCTTCTTTAGTTCTGATCCTAAAATACATTTTATTCCAAGCTGCAGCTTCCTCTGGCGAAACTGTGTTATTTTGACTCAGACGGAAGAGTGTTGTACGAGGAACCATATAGGCATTGGATGCCTTGAGATATCCTATTTACCTTTCTCTAACAGCCGTGATGGCCATAGCCATATCCTCTTCCTTGTATCGCTTTCTTGCATCGCTACAAGCTTGGCGTTCAGTTTTACATTGCATCTTGAAAGAAAATGAGATTTCTGTGAAAAATGCTATGAACATAAGCATGGTGCAAATATGGAATACTAGTATTCCCTATTACCACCAAGCAAACTCATCAATGTTTGAGGTTCGACCTAGCCTACCATAACAAGAATCTGAACAAACTCAGCGATAACTTAGACTTTGGTTCATGCAGGGTGGCATCATCATGAAGAATCAAAGGAAAATATGCAACATACGTGTTGAAACTTTCGAATTTGCTAATTCACGTGGACTGAAATAATACAAAAATTGAGCGTGTCATGTCGCCACCAATACAGATCGCAAACATTCGCAAGTCCAAATATATTTTGATAGAAGGGTAGCACTTGGTTAAGTCAAAATCAAGGTGTTCCATATTACAAGCATATTCCATATTTACACCTTCTGCCCTAAGTTTCGTCAAAAAGAGCTACCGCTTAATTTCAGCGTCAGGAAATATTCAGGTGGCGCCCTCAATAACAAAAAGTGGAGTAATACATAAAATAATATTCCTCGTCCAAAGCTATGCCTCTATGCCGATTTTGATAACAATTGAGAATCAAGGAGTGAAATTATTAGCAAAAAACGAAAACAAAATTAAAATTTAAGGCACTGTATCTTTTTCCACAGCAAAGTTTCAAACAGTCATATTTGGTCTAATCGTTATATTTGTGTCCAAATTAACTGTTTATTGTTACTTATGATTCAACCTACATAATGAAAGTTTTAGTAAAACGGGATTGAAAGTTCAAAATTATTGAATTTTTCTTTTTTTTTATAGCGCAACACTTGCTCAATTCGAAACTTTAAGTTTGTCTGTCTGCTAGAATTATCGTAGATTCCTGATGATTAGTCTCAGTGACGAAATTCAAGAACTGGCGGTTGTTCGTAAACAATAAGTTAAAAATGGTTGATAATATAGTTTGAGAATATAGTTCGTTATAATATTTCTTCATGTATTTGCATATTTATATTTATAGCTAGGTCCGAAATTGAGTTGAAGGGGCTATAGTAATATCATTTCCTGCTCGGGAATGACGAAGGATGAATTCAGTTGCTATCAGTGGGTGGTTTTTTAAAACATTTAAATTTCTGCATTCAGTTTCATAACCTCTCCTTTTACAACAATAATCATTATTATTATACACAAATTAGGGCTAGGGACAAAGTCCTTTTATATCCAAAATATATAAAGTTGACAACTAAACATAATTTTACGAGTAGAGATAATATAATACAATGTCCTTCATAACTAAATTGTGTTATTCAGTCTGTTTTCCACCATATGCACTTACGAAGCACTGATTCTTTCACCGTCCACAGAATTTCAGACCCCGAATATATTTGGTACAAAGTATTGTCACTGCTGCGTCCTGAAATTTTTTCTCTTCAGTTTAAGTTGGTGTCCGCATAATCGATCATCTGTGTTAAGGGTAAATAAATGTATCAGATCAGCATAATTGTATTGCATGTTTAAATATTATCCATATTTCATACTGAAATATTATTTAATTGAGGGAATGGAACAACTCAAATGCAGAACGGAATTGAAAAATTACAATAGCACATTATAAGAATTTTAAACTCTACTGTAAATCTAAAACAGGTACGTGATTATGAAGAATCCGCTAGCAAAGGACGGAAAACGTCTATTCAGAAATTCAGATTCAATAGAACTGTTATGGAAAAGGGAATTGCACTATTTTGAGTCCAACTAAAACCGATAGAATTTTGAGGACTTCCGGAGTGCACCATAATCATTTGATTCCAAAATTTCCGAAAATGAATGTATCCAAACATATTTTGATGACACTGTGGAATCTCAACCGGACGGTGAAAAGTTGAAAACTGATTTTTCAACAATTTACGAATAACTTGTTTGACGTTACGTTTAGTAATTATATCAAATATTAACAAGAAAAATTTGACGTAAAATCAGAAGCGCGCGCTTCTTCCAATCCATTCCGCCTGAAAATTTCAAATCCTTGAATATCTTCCTGAAGAAGCTTGATACGATGAACAAAAAGACAGAACTCTCTTTACGGTCATTCGAAAGTCCAAAAACTTCAGAAGGGAGACGAGGCCATTCAATCATATCTTTTTTACATTCATAAGATTTTCCGTTTCCTCAGAAAAACAATGAAATTTAAGAACACTTTTTCTGAAGAAAAGGAAAATCTCATGAATGTAAAAAAGATATGATTGAATGGTTTTGTCCCCCTTCTTTCGATCTATGATATATCGTTACATATCAGTAGAGAAAAGTGAAAGAAAATAATTAAACAAAACTTCAAATATTTTTCTTATTTTTGCCGAAATCAGATAATTTCAGATATTTTCGAAATGTATCTTCACGAAATTATGAATGAGCCTTCGCGGTGTTATTTTATATATCAATACTTAAAATAATTTGAACTCGATCTCTTTTGAAATTCCCAAAATATTTGAAAAATGCAATTTCACAGAAAATTTAGTCAGGAATCATTAGCCGGGTTTAGCCCATTATTGAATTTTGAATATAACTCATGAATTCAAATTCGAAATCCATCCTGAAAATGTGAAATCTCTGGGTCTTACGTTTTTACATTACCAGTTTCAGTCGTCTGCCTTGGCGGTGAATGCTGAACAAATTTTTGCATAAATCTTTCTGTTGGAGAAATATTGACAACACAACATCACCTTTTGCATTAAGTGTTGTTTCCATTTTGTATTTGAGGCTGCTTCTGTATATCAATATTATTTTTCTACCGTTGCTCTCGCTATGGTGTTCATAGCACTATTTCCTGTGCAAACTCGATGACAAAATTGAAGCTATCTGGCCAAAACAACACATTGAGCCTCTATTTCGTTTGAACGTTAGCGATTGAAGAAATTATAGAAATTGAATTCAGGTGAGATTGAATATCAAGCATTTTCAACTGTCGAATGTATTCCATCTGTTTGAAGTCAAATTCTAAGTCGGTGCAAGTAAGACAAATAAAAAGCGCATCGAAGGGTAGTCCTAGTGAGAATATACAGGTGTCCGAGAAGTCGACGTCAAGCCAGTATCAAGGAAAAGGTTAAGTCATCAGAAAAATATAAAAGAAAATACAAGTACTGTATTTTTCAAATTATATTGCACTTTCTTTTATTCTTTTGAATATTAAAACAAATTAATATATGTTTATCTTCTACAATTTTAATTAAAATTGTAGAAGATAAACATATATTTAATTTGTTTTAATATTCAAATTTTGTTATATTTCTTCTATCAAGTAAAAGGCCTTTCTATTTTATTCTTTTATTCTATTAAATGCACACCATGTGTTGAATTTTGAACTCCTGTTGCTACAATTTTTTACTTTCTTCAAATTTTATTTTTCCAATGTTATTCCAAATAATGCTTCTGTAACCTGTAATCTTCAATTCTATGCCAATTGCTACAGCTTGGAAAATAATGTCATTGTTTGCTGAACCATGTATTCAAAATTAAAATTTCTCCCAACTTCAATTGACTCTACTGAAAAAAATTGTACTACGTCAGTTTGGCATATTACTTCAAAAGTTAGCGCGTTTATCAGGAATTCTATAATTATAGAACACTTACTACATTATTTCTTAGATCGGTCAAAAAAACGGTCGGCAGTTTCGAACAATTTTTTCGAACTTTCTGAAAAAACAATTTCTAAGAATTGTGGGTCTTTCCGGTTCTTTTGTAGATTGTTTTGGCAAAACGCAACCCGAGGTTCATAATCCCGAGGTAATAGAGCTTGTACTCGCTGTACATGATATGGGTGGAGCTTATATTTTTTCAATAGTCGGTGAGCTGTACTTTTGGGCAATCCTGTGCTTCGCTGAATTTCACGTAGCGAAGTGCTTGGATCTTTCTCAACTGCTTGAAGCACAATATTGTCTTAAGGTGAGGAAATTCTTTCTTCACCATGCGCTTTGTTGGAAGTCAACCCGCTGTGAAGAGCAGACGGTGCATATTCGTAAAAACTGGATTATTTGGATAACGATCAGCATTAGGGTATTCCTCGCGATATATTCTCGAAGTTATACTAACGTTACATCTGCATTCCCCATAAATGAGGTGCATGTTGGCATATTCCTGTGTGGTATACATAGACATGATGGCAATACGCAGTCATAAGTAAAATCAAAGTTCGTCATGAAGAGATCCAAACTATCCAAATCACAAGCAGATAAATCTAATAAACGAAGCCGAAAGTCGTAAGTACACGAATAACACGATCAAATACGGAAAGATGCGCAGTAGACCAAGGGGCGTAGCGTACTGATCAGTATTGCGTTTATGTGTGCCAATACCAAATAGTGGCGTCACTATCTGTCTCACTCAAATTTTAAGGAAGGACTCACGCAATCGCATTCAAACCAGGTTCTTCAAGTATTGGATGCACTAGAATCATTTTTAGAAAGTTCGAAGAAATTGTTCGAAACTGTGTTTCTTTATTAAAGATCGTTTTTTTTTTACCGATTTAAGAAATAATGTAGTAAGTCTTATACCACTTTAGAATCCTTAATAAATGCGCTAACTTTTAATGTAATTTGCCAAACTGATGTAGTACAGTTTTTTCAGTACAGTCAATGAAAATTGTGCGAAATATTAATTTTGAATACTTTGTTCAGCAGAAAGTGACGTTATTTTCCAAGTTGGAGTAATTGGCTTAGAATTGAAGATCATAGGTTATAGAAGCACTATTCGAGATATTCAAAATAAAATTTGAATAAAGTAAAAAACTGTAGCAACAGGAATTCAAAAATCATTACAGGGTATGCATTTTCTCGAATAATAAAAAATGCAACATAATTTGAAAAATACACGACTCAGATTTTTTTTTTTAATTTTTCTGATGACCACTATGACTCAGCCGGTTACCCGATTCCGGCTGGACGTCGACTTTTGTGACACTCTGTGTACCGTTATTATTTTAAAAAGTGATTCATTTCGTAAAAAAGTACTTCAAACCAATAACTGAGGTAAACACTTCAACTGCAGAAACAAAGATAATTAAAAAGTTCAATTGATCAGTGACAATCAGCTTATAAGCGAAGGGTTTCCAGTAAACTTCCACTCCACTTTTTGTCATTATAATACACTTAAATGGCATTTATTTCGATCATGTCAATAGTTCCGTAACTACTGGCGAAATGATAAAAATTTTCAAATATGAATAACTGCAGAACAATCAGATCGATTTTGCCCGTCGACGTTCTTAGCTTAGATATCTGGGCTTAAAACCTTATCTGAAGATTTGAAGTCTCTGGCTCTTTCCGCTTTGAAGTTATTATTTACGGACATACACATACTACAGTCGACAGTCGATTATTTGCAGCTCAATCATATGAAAGGCAACTTCGATTTCGTGTTTCAAAGCATTAATCGCTCTGGGTTAGCGTAATACCTATCCTCAACAGATAACAACAAAAATATTCCTTGGAGGTGAAAATGTGCTCCATCGCTAAGGATGATTTTTCTGGTAAAAAGCTTATATTTGATCATTGCCTACTGAGCGGTGTGGGAACGCGATGATCACGAGACTTATTGCACTAATTGTGTAGATGGACTGATAGTATCTGAATAGCGAATGACAACTCTACGATCATTATAGCCAATTGTAAAATGAATACATTAAGTTTTATCAATGTTGACCATCAAATTATTACCCTGACACCAGTTCACAAAGCTCTGTAGTAAAAGCATCTAAAGCTCCTCAAAAGTTTGCGCCGTAACTACATTGAAGCATCATAAGCGAATAAGCCAATACATAAATTTTTTGTGAGTAATAATATACCGTGACATTCCAGACCATTACACACGATGAACATTCATCGCAAATTATCGGGAAGATCATTGATGAAAAGTATAAATAGAAGTGGCCCGAAGACGGACCCTTGTGGTACTCCCAAAGTTAGTTATATCGTACTCAGCAGATGAAGAACTCTAATTTTTCACATACATGGATCTACCCTCAAGATAGCTGAGGATTCAATCCAAAAACACACCTCGGAAGCCCAAGTTGTAACATTCATGAATTATGAATTTCAAGGACAAACTATGAAAAGCACGTGAAAGATCGAAAAATAAGCCTGCAATATATAAGCCGTTGTCAAGGTACTCATAAACGAACTCAACAAAGTGAATTGCTGCCGTTTGAGTTGAGTAGCCAGAACGAAAGCCATGCTGGGCGGCATCAAGTATATTGATTTTTTCTAGGTACTTAATAATTCTATTGAACACAACTCTCTCAAATACCTTGGACAAAACACTTAAAGGGGAACTTGGCCTATAATTTGTGATACTGCGCATATAATTTTTTAAATTATATATATGAAACAATTAAGACTTTTTGAGGAGCGAAGGAACCACACCTGAACTCACAGACAGGTTAATGCAAAATGTTCACATATATCTGAACTTATCAATTTTAAAATTTCAGCGGAAATTGAATCCGCACCTGTGTTTCTTTTCATTTTTTAACGTTTTCATTATATCAGCTATTTTATTTGTCAAAACCGGGTAGAAGAATAATGTTATATTCAACATACATGAGGTGGTGTATGAAGTTCTTGAGCACGATGATGAGTTGATTCTGATAGATTTTCAGCCACATTCTGTGCTACAGCAGCAATGTTTTCAGTTGTACTCACTGAACGAGAACGTGAACAGGTTGTTTTATCAAATAACTATCCCGTTTCATGAACTCACTTTACAAATTTATCCACGAATTGCCGTGAGGGCATTTTCGACATAAATTTTTACCAGTTCAGATTGAAGATTCATCACTTTGGAAATAGGTTTTTTAATATTTCCCAATCATGTTTAAACGTAGATGGAGCCATTAAGTTAATGCCAAATATTGAACTTTCTTTCAAAACGCGAAAGGCAGAAGTGTTGAAATAACGGTTCACCCTTCATGAAGAGATTCGTCCAGTCTACCTCTAGTTTCGCCAATGAAATCATTGACGTCTTCAGCAGTATGAGAGTGGGAGAATGCTCAAAATATACTATAAGTGTTCATCTCATGTAAACTTTTTGAGAACTAACGAGTCGCCACTGGCGCATGCTACTTGTTATTTTAGTATTAGTAAAAATTAATGAATTCGATACACGTTTACGTTTCAGAACCGGACATGAGAAGAATATATCAAAAATATATTTATACCAGTCATAGTACATGTATATTTTTGATGTTGACATTTGTGGAAGTCGTCTATCGAATGAATAAATCGTTGGTTTAGCTCCGAGGGCATAGATGTCAGTAAAAATGAGGCGACGCGTTGCTGGTGGATAGAACCATACACATTTGTATTCCATTTCGTTATTGACGATTCTGGATCGTAATGTTACCCGATAAAACAGAATCCTTTGGGTGAAACAATCATCATGATCCATCCTATTATTTGATGAGAATACAATGGAACGATTGTTTGCGGGTAATATTGTATCTATTGTCTGTGCCGTAATTATCGGCGTTATCATAAATAGGCAAATCATTTACAATGAATTTCCTCTGAATGAAAATAATAATGTTTCAAGGTTTATCAGGGAAATTCAGTTATTCCTCTTGTTCGGTGGTCTTGCCCACAGGTGTTACTTGTACCACCTGGCCACCCCAATTGGTGTTGGACTCGAGGGGGCAGTGGTTGAAAGTCCGCATGCTGGACTAGGGGGGTATTTCATTTATCTGTTCGCAGACCCTCCTTTTCGGGATATTCTCATGAAACGACTCGGCGTTTAACGGGACTTGACGGTTCGACCGGCCTGTCCTGGCCCTGGAATGACTTCACATGGGTTCGGTGGGTCAGGACGTATAGTCCGCTAGACGGTGCTCGTACCAGGATCAATTGTAGTCGTCAATCTTGAGTTTATCTTAGTTCATGGGACTGCGTTCGGGTGGATGGATAAGAATTCCCTCCGACGGGTGAGTTGCGTCTCAAACCAACTCGGGTACTGACCTGCTGAGCCAGTAGAGGTTGGATAGTGCTTCGCTGCTACCAGTCAGACGGTTCTGGCTTTCGAGTCGGGGCCCAAACTGGAAGCAGGTGGGTTCATCTCTTCGGAGGGGTTCTCGCCACGCGCGATGATATGGCGTAATCCTTATCACACTTTCTACCTCTAGGGGTGGACTGTGGAGACTGCTTGGTAGTCACTTGGAAAAGAGGCTTTCCTCAAATAGCCAATAACTATTCTGGTAGAATTCACCTATTCCTCTTGTTCATTAATATGTACGCCGTTATGATCGAACTCTTCATCAATATACGCACTTACGTAATGATATTCATTCTATAATATATAAAACAAAATAATAGAAAAGGTGTTTTTCACTTGATAGAAGGTTTTTTCAAGGTCTCAAATATCCAGCAGAGTAATTCAGTTATACTTCACTACAAATTATAATTGAATTAAATTTCTTGAAAGCTTTTATAAATTATATTGAACAAATACCTTAAAAACACTACTTCTGCTTCTATAGACATATAGTATAAACACTAATCACGCAAAATTTGAATATCAAAACAAATTGAAATATGTTTATCTTCTACAATTTTAATTTCCAAAAGAATTTTTTATTCAAAACTTTTAGAATTAAATTAATGTCTAAAACAAGCACCGCTTACATTTAATAGACGTATATAATCAAAACTCAATATACAATGTCAAATGAAATAAATAACCCAATAGATATACGAAAGTAATTAAAATTAATAAATAAATATTCAAACGAGACAAAATTTTGTTTCTGCTTTTATCTTAAGAAATACTACTTGCCTTATAAAAACATGAACACACTTGAAGGACTTCCCAAAGAATATAATTTATTTGAAATATTTAATACATTTAAATATTCGAACAAATTATTTTAAAAAACTCTAAAAAATGTGCACTATATTTTCAAAAAACAAATATAATTCTAGATAATCACTTCATCAGCCGCTTTTCAATAATCCAAATATCAAAATCAAAAACATAACCTACATCACTCACGTGTTAAAAGACTTAAGCTTCGAACTACAGATCAACTATATATTCAAGATTGATCTATGTTCTAACAAAATCAAAGAACAAAGTGAGTTATTTTAAGGTTTACCTAAATCCATTGACACCGTATAAAGAAATTTATTGAAGCCAAAATATAATTATATATTATATATAAAATAAAATAGAAAGGCTTTTTACTTGATAGAAGAAATATAACAAAATTTGAATATCAAAACAAATTGAAATATGTTTATCTTCTACAATTTTAATTTCCAAAAGAATTTTTTATTCAAAACTTTTAGAATTAAATTAATGTCTAAAACAAGCACCGCTTACATTTAATAGACGTTTATAATCAAAACTCAATATACAATGTCAAATGAAATAAATAACCCAATAGATATACGAAAGTAATTAAAATTAATAAATAAATATTCAAACGAGACAAAATTTTGTTTCTGCTTTTATCTTAAGAAATACTACTTGCCTTATAAAAACATGAACACACTTGAAGGACTTCCCAAAGAATATAATTTATTTGAAATATTTAATACATTTAAATATTCGAACAAATTATTTTAAAAAACTCTAAAAAATGTGCACTATATTTTCAAAAAACAAATATAATTCTAGATAATCACTTCATCAGCCGCTTTTCAATAATCCAAATATCAAAATCAAAAACATAACCTACATCACTCACGTGTTAAAAGACTTAAGCTTCGAACTACAGATCAACTATATATTCAAGATTGATCTATGTTCTAACAAAATCAAAGAACAAAGTGAGTTATTTTAAGGTTTACCTAAATCCATTGACACCGTATAAAGAAATTTATTGAAGCCAAAATATAATTATATATTATATATAAAATAAAATAGAAAGGCTTTTTACTTGATAGAAGAAATATAACAAAATTTGAATATCAAAACAAATTGAAATATGTTTATCTTCTACAATTTTAATTTCCAAAAGAATTTTTTATTCAAAACTTTTAGAATTAAATTAATGTCTAAAACAAGCACCGCTTACATTTAATAGACGTATATAATCAAAACTCAATATACAATGTCAAATGAAATAAATAACCCAATAGATATACGAAAGTAATTAAAATTAATAAATAAATATTCAAACGAGACAAAATTTTGTTTCTGCTTTTATCTTAAGAAATACTACTTGCCTTATAAAAACATGAACACACTTGAAGGACTTCCCAAAGAATATAATTTATTTGAAATATTTAATACATTTAAATATTCGAACAAATTATTTTAAAAAACTCTAAAAAATGTGCACTATATTTTCAAAAAACAAATATAATTCTAGATAATCACTTCATCAGCCGCTTTTCAATAATCCAAATATCAAAATCAAAAACATAACCTACATCACTCACGTGTTAAAAGACTTAAGCTTCGAACTACAGATCAACTATATATTCAAGATTGATCTATGTTCTAACAAAATCAAAGAACAAAGTGAGTTATTTTAAGGTTTACCTAAATCCATTGACACCGTATAAAGAAATTTATTGAAGCCAAAATATAATTATATATTATATATAAAATAAAATAGAAAGGCTTTTTACTTGATAGAAGAAATATAACAAAATTTGAATATCAAAACAAATTGAAATATGTTTATCTTCTACAATTTTAATTTCCAAAAGAATTTTTTATTCAAAACTTTTAGAATTAAATTAATGTCTAAAACAAGCACCGCTTACATTTAATAGACGTATATAATCAAAACTCAATATACAATGTCAAATGAAATAAATAACCCAATAGATATACGAAAGTAATTAAAATTAATAAATAAATATTCAAACGAGACAAAATTTTGTTTCTGCTTTTATCTTAAGAAATACTACTTGCCTTATAAAAACATGAACACACTTGAAGGACTTCCCAAAGAATATAATTTATTTGAAATATTTAATACATTTAAATATTCGAACAAATTATTTTAAAAAACTCTAAAAAATGTGCACTATATTTTCAAAAAACAAATATAATTCTAGATAATCACTTCATCAGCCGCTTTTCAATAATCCAAATATCAAAATCAAAAACATAACCTACATCACTCACGTGTTAAAAGACTTAAGCTTCGAACTACAGATCAACTATATATTCAAGATTGATCTATGTTCTAACAAAATCAAAGAACAAAGTGAGTTATTTTAAGGTTTACCTAAATCCATTGACACCGTATAAAGAAATTTATTGAAGCCAAAATATAATTATATATTATATATAAAATAAAATAGAAAGGCTTTTTACTTGATAGAAGAAATATAACAAAATTTGAATATCAAAACAAATTGAAATATGTTTATCTTCTACAATTTTAATTTCCAAAAGAATTTTTTATTCAAAACTTTTAGAATTAAATTAATGTCTAAAACAAGCACCGCTTACATTTAATAGACGTATATAATCAAAACTCAATATACAATGTCAAATGAAATAAATAACCCAATAGATATACGAAAGTAATTAAAATTAATAAATAAATATTCAAACGAGACAAAATTTTGTTTCTGCTTTTATCTTAAGAAATACTACTTGCCTTATAAAAACATGAACACACTTGAAGGACTTCCCAAAGAATATAATTTATTTGAAATATTTAATACATTTAAATATTCGAACAAATTATTTTAAAAAACTCTAAAAAATGTGCACTATATTTTCAAAAAACAAATATAATTCTAGATAATCACTTCATCAGCCGCTTTTCAATAATCCAAATATCAAAATCAAAAACATAACCTACATCACTCACGTGTTAAAAGACTTAAGCTTCGAACTACAGATCAACTATATATTCAAGATTGATCTATGTTCTAACAAAATCAAAGAACAAAGTGAGTTATTTTAAGGTTTACCTAAATCCATTGACACCGTATAAAGAAATTTATTGAAGCCAAAATATAATTATATATTATATATAAAATAAAATAGAAAGGCTTTTTACTTGATAGAAGAAATATAACAAAATTTGAATATCAAAACAAATTGAAATATGTTTATCTTCTACAATTTTAATTTCCAAAAGAATTTTTTATTCAAAACTTTTAGAATTAAATTAATGTCTAAAACAAGCACCGCTTACATTTAATAGACGTATATAATCAAAACTCAATATACAATGTCAAATGAAATAAATAACCCAATAGATATACGAAAGTAATTAAAATTAATAAATAAATATTCAAACGAGACAAAATTTTGTTTCTGCTTTTATCTTAAGAAATACTACTTGCCTTATAAAAACATGAACACACTTGAAGGACTTCCCAAAGAATATAATTTATTTGAAATATTTAATACATTTAAATATTCGAACAAATTATTTTAAAAAACTCTAAAAAATGTGCACTATATTTTCAAAAAACAAATATAATTCTAGATAATCACTTCATCAGCCGCTTTTCAATAATCCAAATATCAAAATCAAAAACATAACCTACATCACTCACGTGTTAAAAGACTTAAGCTTCGAACTACAGATCAACTATATATTCAAGATTGATCTATGTTCTAACAAAATCAAAGAACAAAGTGAGTTATTTTAAGGTTTACCTAAATCCATTGACACCGTATAAAGAAATTTATTGAAGCCAAAATATAATTATATATTATATATAAAATAAAATAGAAAGGCTTTTTACTTGATAGAAGAAATATAACAAAATTTGAATATCAAAACAAATTGAAATATGTTTATCTTCTACAATTTTAATTTCCAAAAGAATTTTTTATTCAAAACTTTTAGAATTAAATTAATGTCTAAAACAAGCACCGCTTACATTTAATAGACGTATATAATCAAAACTCAATATACAATGTCAAATGAAATAAATAACCCAATAGATATACGAAAGTAATTAAAATTAATAAATAAATATTCAAACGAGACAAAATTTTGTTTCTGCTTTTATCTTAAGAAATACTACTTGCCTTATAAAAACATGAACACACTTGAAGGACTTCCCTAAGAATATAATTTATTTGAAATATTTAATACATTTAAATATTCGAACAAATTATTTTAAAAAACTCTAAAAAATGTGCACTATATTTTCAAAAAACAAATATAATTCTAGATAATCACTTCATCAGCCGCTTTTCAATAATCCAAATATCAAAATCAAAAACATAACCTACATCACTCACGTGTTAAAAGACTTAAGCTTCGAACTACAGATCAACTATATATTCAAGATTGATCTATGTTCTAACAAAATCAAAGAACAAAGTGAGTTATTTTAAGGTTTACCTAAATCCATTGACACCGTATAAAGAAATTTATTGAAGCCAAAATATAATTATATATTATATATAAAATAAAATAGAAAGGCTTTTTACTTGATAGAAGAAATATAACAAAATTTGAATATCAAAACAAATTGAAATATGTTTATCTTCTACAATTTTAATTTCCAAAAGAATTTTTTATTCAAAACTTTTAGAATTAAATTAATGTCTAAAACAAGCACCGCTTACATTTAATAGACGTATATAATCAAAACTCAATATACAATGTCAAATGAAATAAATAACCCAATAGATATACGAAAGTAATTAAAATTAATAAATAAATATTCAAACGAGACAAAATTTTGTTTCTGCTTTTATCTTAAGAAATACTACTTGCCTTATAAAAACATGAACACACTTGAAGGACTTCCCAAAGAATATAATTTATTTGAAATATTTAATACATTTAAATATTCGAACAAATTATTTTAAAAAACTCTAAAAAATGTGCACTATATTTTCAAAAAACAAATATAATTCTAGATAATCACTTCATCAGCCGCTTTTCAATAATCCAAATATCAAAATCAAAAACATAACCTACATCACTCACGTGTTAAAAGACTTAAGCTTCGAACTACAGATCAACTATATATTCGAGATTGATCTATGTTCTAACAAAATCAAAGAACAAAGAATTCTAAAAGTTTTGAATAAAAAATTCTTTTGGAAATTAAAATTGTAGAAGATAAACATATTTCAATTTGTTTTGATATTCAAATTTTGTTATATTTCTTCTATCAAGTAAAAAGCCTTTCTATTTTACTAATCACGCAGTAACAAAGGGAGATAAAAGAGTCCAAAGATTATATAGAATATTGAATTTTCGGTTTTTTTATTGTCTCGGTCTATAATTGACAGAAATTCACCTTCAATATGAGAAAAACAAATATTAACTTCCCGGATTTTATTCATTTACACAACAATTGTTTCGTCATACCATGACTTCAACAGGTGAGTATTAAAACTGAGGTATACAATGCAAAACATGATCTTAAATACACAGCTCTAGTACAAAAAATAGAGGGGTGATAAGAGGTGGTTCACAATCAATGGAAAATGCTTAATTGTAGGGATCTCTTCAAATCTATTTGATAATTCAATAAAACTTGTCTTTTATTATATCTATTGATCTCTAAAGTTTCTAACAGATTTAGTTTATGACTTTTGTTTTCGATATGTAATATTTCATAGTTCATATTACTTTAACAAATGGTTGGCATAAGTTGAATTTGGTTTACTATTAATGTAACATTTTTCGTGTTCTCCTATACTTGCCTGTCCCACATACATTCTGTCAAGAAAGTACCGGGAATTATCGATTTAAATCTGGCGGGGCAATGAGGCAGGTAAAATTTTTTTTCCTAGGTTGGTACCACTGTCCTTAATTACTATGCCAAGCTTGAGCGGGATCTGTCAACTAGTGTGTTTGCAACAGCTGATTAAGTCAGTCGATGTCAGAGTGCGTGCCGATTTTTACTATGGGTGATTACGTTGAGCAAAGAATTTGTTTAAAGTTTTATATTGCAAATGAATTTTCGTGTGCCGATGCATTGAAAATGTTGCAAAAGGCTTTTGGTGATAATGCTCTATCGAAAACTCGTGCATATCAGTGGTACAGAGCCTTCAAGGACGGTCGTGAAGTGGTCGCCCATCGACGGCTTCGATCGAAGATAACGTCGATAAAATTAAGGAAAGAACGCATTATAACTGGTGATGAGAGCTGGGTCTACGAGTACGATATGCAAACAAGCCAGCAATCATCGGAATGGGTGGCAAAAAATGAGCCGAAACCGAAAAAACCACGCCAAAGCCGCTTGAAAATGAAGGTGATGCTCATTGTTTTCTTCGATATCCGTGGCGTGGTGCACTACGAATTCGTTCCAGAAGGTCAGACGGTAAACAAGGAGTATTACCTAGGCGTTATGAAACGTTTGCGTGAGCGTATCCGTAAGAAGCGGCCAAATTTGTGGGCGAACAACTCATGGATTTTGCATGACGATAACGCGCAGATAGTGCGATTCATTCAACTTCAAACCATCCATTTCCAAAAAAATTAAAAGCTTATAATAGTATGCCTTATTATTAATAAGGAGTATGAGCTATGGGAATAGAAAGTTCTAGAAATCGAGACAGTGTACATACATCTTTATAATAATTCTATACTAAACCATGTTACATTATCTCGATTTCTAGAACTTTCCATTACCATAGCTCATACTCCTTATCAATAATTTTTAGCACAGATCGGCCGAATTAATTTATTCGAGTATGCTTTCTAGATTGGTTAATATGACAAAATTTTGACAAAAAATATGATACCATTAAACAAATTGCTTTCAACAATGATTTTAATCCGTTAATTATAGATAATTTAATCAATAAAATTAATTATAAGCAAACAATATAATATAATACAATATAATAATCTATACATCCTATTAACAAAATTTATTTCATTAACTTACATAGGCCAAAAACCTGAAAAGATTTCTAGATGTTTAAAGAAAAAAAAATTATAACATCTCTTGTAGAACCATTAATTTATCAGGAAGTTTAATCAAAAACAAAAAGACTTCATTCCTACAAACAGGAAATTAGGAGTTTACAAGTTAACATGTAGTGATTGCCCATGTGTGTATGTGGGACAGACAGGCCGTTCATTCCAAACAAGGATACGAGAACATGAAAAATGTTATATTAATATTAAACCAAATTGAACTTATGCCAAGCATTTGTTAGAGACTGGTTAATATGAACTATGTGATATTACATATCAAAAACAAAAGTCATAAACTAAATCTGTTGGAAACTTTAGACATCAGTAGATATAATAAAAGACAAATTTTATTGAATGAGCAAATAGTTTAAGACAGATACCCCTACTTAACATTTTTCATTGATTGTAAACCACCTCTAGTCACTTCTCTATTTTTGTACCAAAGCAGTGTATTTAATGTCATGTTTTGCATTGTAAACCTCAGTTTTAATACTCACCTGAAGAAGTGGGATGACGAAAAAATTTCGTATAAATCAATAAAATAGCGGAAGTTAATATTCTTTATTCTAATATTGCATTTTTGGTTATAACCGATTCTTGAAAAATTATTTATTGTATATTCTGTGGACAAACATGGAATATTAATCTTACCACTAAGAGTTCAGTGTTTGGTTCGCGATGACACATACAGGTGGTCATACAGGTTTTTTCAAATGCCCTTCTGAAGATGTGCTATATATTTTTGATGATTTTTTTGAAAGAATTTTTTGAAGAGAGGTTGTTTCGAAAACTTTTCCAAGTTTATGTTGGATATTTTCAGAGTGAAATTTGTTTCTCATTAATACTGAATGAAAGTGCTTTCTCCACTAAATGTCTGTTGATTAAGTTCGATCAATATTCTATATTTTCTTAGGATTATAATAAAAAAAATTAAGGGAGGTTTACACTTGATAAATGGTATATTCAATTTTTAATATTAACAGATATATTCTGTTAGCTTTCTACATATTTAATTTCAAAAAATTATAATCAATATTATAACCTCAGAAATTAAATTAATTTCATATAAGCACCGCTTATATCAAACGACATATTAAATAAACATTCATTATAAGACATCCAAATTAAATAACAAAATCCAATAAATATAAATTGTTAACAAAAATCCTATAAATGAAATATTTTGAGTAGACAAATTTTTGTTTTTGCTCATCCCTCTTATGAAAACAGATATCTTTCAAAAATGTTTGAGATAATCCTAAGAATTTCATCATAAAACTATCTTACTTGGAATATTCAATATTATTGAATATCTAACTATGTACCTTTTTAGAAAATCTCATTATATGTAAAAACATTACTAAAAACCAAGGTTTGAGAGAGACTTTGCACTTCAGTACCCAATCACTATAACACAAGTCTCAAATATGATCTAGGAAAAATGTTTTAGATTTATTCAAAAGAAATCGAGTGAGTATTTTCAATGAAAAATATTGTTGTAATATATGGTATATTTCATGAATTACCCTGGTAAGAACTTGTCAATATTCCAGCTACTCATGTGGAGGAGAGAAAATCAGTTTCCCAGGCAAGGGTACCTGGGACAAAAACGCATGAACAGTGCATTTCACTTTTATTGAGGAAAACAGAATAAATAGTAAAGACCCAAAAGGGAAAACAGGTATTGGCGGTCTCGTGGTTGTTAAAAAAAAAACGCTTTCTGATCTAATGAGGTCGATGTACCGTAAGGTCAGTGGAATACATACTTGAAGAAATTCAACAGAAAGTTTTTATTAAAAAAATGAGAAATCCAGGCAAACCTTCAGGTTTTTTCATACAGAAACTCAATACACAACAAAAAACATGAATTAGCTGCTGTAGGCGATGTGAATATCACTGGATTTTTTGGAAAACTGCTAATTTTATGTATATTCGACTGAAAAATATTGAATTAATATCCATATGATATAAAATTTTTTGATGTGTGATATTTTCATCAGATGACAAATAAACAATATCATTGTATTTGTTATAAAATAGGCTGCATAGCTATGCATAATTGGTAACTAAGCAATAAAAACACTATAATGAACCAGTGTGATAAAAATTTTCAAGCTCTATCAATGTAGTTTCGTCGCAAATTTCAGATTTTTATGTGAACATTTTTATATGTAGTATTATAATAAAAAAAAGGTAAACGAATACGTTAACACCAAACTTCGGTTATACCTTCCGAAATTGCCTTTCTCAAGATGCTAGAAAACTGCACTGTGACTCGTTTCTTTTGTCCTCATTCAATCACTGTCTCAGCGTTTACTATCCTTATCTGGAAGTTACTGATAAACAACGTATTCAAAGAACGAAAAACAGCTGCTTGAGACTCATTTGTAAGTGAGAAGGAGAGATCATATTAAACCTTCTCTAAAGCGATCAGGACGGCTGAATATATCTGTACGGTATGAAATGCACCTTGCGTGTCTTAGTTTCAAGATTCGTAAGTACAAGCAACCACGGTACTTCTATGATAGAATCGAATATAGATATGACATTCATGGCCTTGACGTGCCTCATAGACATCTTGCCACTAAACCTCAAAATCGAAAAGAAATTTATATATGAATTTCTTCATACACGGTTTCGGTTTCGCTAAATTATCTTGGTAATAGAGATTTTCAACAGAAGGGCTCCTCATTCAGGAGTTATCACAGAAAACCTCTTCTCTAACTACAATGATAGGTTGAAGTTTTCACTCACGATCTTATTTTGAAGATGATAGCGATAAAATCCTTTCCACTTATCCTCTCCATAGCCTAATCCTGATTATTCTCTCTCCATTAACAGTCAACGAAAATATTTAGTTTTATTTTGTTGTGCTACTCCCATTTGCTCATCAACATAATTGTTAGATGTAAGGCTATAACAGATTCCTTAATGTGAAATCTGAAATATTTTGCCTTTTCTTATTAATTCTTGTTGTAACAATAAAGGTTCATTTATTTATTCCTTTATTATTTTTTTCAGGTGTGTTTCTCATCTGTTGGGTTCCTTTCTTCACCTGCAACATTATGGACGCCATCTGTAGCAAGCTGAATTTTCCCTGCCAGCCTGGTGTAGCCACCTTCCTTCTTACTACATGGCTGGGGTACATGAACAGTTTCGTCAACCCCATCATTTACACTATCTTCAATCCCGAATTCAGGAAAGCGTTCAAGAAGCTGATGTTTTTGGGACCCTAACTCAACGTTTGGTACTATTGAGTTGCTTCTTTCTCGTTTGATTTTCCACACAAAATTTGAATGATTGAATAGGACTCTAGACCACTATATTATGATATAATTTATAACACACACTGAATGAACCATTTAAACGATTAATTTCCTCTTCAAAATCAATTTGATAGATATTAAATTATGAAATATTTAACTATGCCTCAATTGCTCATAAAATTCAGCAATCGATATTTTTTATGAGAGTGGGGCCTTATCGTTCCAGAATGTTTCTAACCAACCCTGCTGATTTATAAGAGATATATAATCCTCTGGGTATTTCCGGAGACCTATAAATTCCACTCTTCAAGTATTACATGAGAGAGTTTTTGTCCACATAAGCAGAGTAACCCGAAAATGTAAAAGTGTGCCATCTTAAACCCTTCTTATTGCCTTTAGGACCGTATTATACGATTTTATCGAAAGGAAAGAGCCTTTTAGGTAGTTCTTCAGATAGATGACCCTTGTTTTCTTTACGATACACCTGATACTCAGCAGTTTTGAACAGCATGATATCTTGAAACGATATTTTTATTTCCTTTTTTTATATTAAGTGTACTACCTTCTTTGAACAACCAGAGAAGTTTCTCGATAATAGAATTTGTTGTATAAGGTTTGGCAAAAAGCTTCTAAACGCTCATTTCAGAACAATTTCCACAAATTTCATGAAGAGTATTCCATTGTTTCATTCATATCATCATTTTGCTGATGATAACTAACTCAACAAAATAATTTGTTGCTCAGTTATGCAATACAAAACTTAATTGAATCGATCCTTAATTGATGGATATTCATTTTAATTGATTTTATTTGATTTTATTCAATATACTTGATGAAGGAGATATCCTGCACTTTTACAGAATTTTGTATTCAATACAAAAATTCAAAAGTGAATGACTGCACAAAATAACTTTTCTTTTCATTTCTTGAAAACCATATACGAGGTATTCAAGAGACTGAAATATAAATGGGGCAAAATCGTAGCTTCAATCCAACTAGGCAATCATAAATTCACCATGCAACTATGGATTTAGTTTAGGATGGAATTGCACAGAGGAATATTAATAACAACAGAATCGATCTGCTACTTTTCATATACTCTAAAAAAAGACCTAACCATATTGAATGAATAGTTGGAGAAGATTGGTGCCCCAATTGAACAAAGCTGCCCAGAGATCTCCTGAAAATTGCAGGAAAGGTCTAAGCGAAATATTGTAAGAATGTCCACATCACCGTCTGTACTAAAGCTGATCTTGCCTAGCATTGCGAAACAATTAGCAATGATCACAAAATGCTACAATAAGGGCCATTTGCCGAAACAATTGAAAATTGATTAACTACAGACCCATATTCGTTCTTCTTGGACTCTCAATGTAATAGAGGTGGCCATGAAGAAAATAATATCCAACTTCCTTAAAAAGTACAATGGTATGTTTGAAACCATGATTTTCAACATACTAAGTCAGCAAATGCAGCAATATCGGCAATGCTAGCAGGGGTTACAGGTGCCTACTATAAAAAAATTGCAGGCTGGTTGCCTTCGACTTGAGCAAGGGTTTGATTCGATTGAACATAAGGTACTCCTGCAGAAATTATCATACTGTGGCATCAGAGGTGTTGAATTGGGGGTGATGGAAAGCTATCTGCGTGGAAGTGCTTGGACTGGAAATGTGTTAGGTATGGAGTTCCTCAGGAAACATATTGAAAACCATATTATTTCTGTTATATGCTAATGGCTTTCCATCAAATGTACAGTCAGATAACTCGGTGCTCTTTTTTGTTAATTCTTCTTTCTTGCTTGTTGCTGCGGATGAATACAAGGTAAAGCTGAGATCGCAGATTGCTATAGAGCAAGCGAACAATTTCAAAAGAACTACGAAATCAACTCAGTACTCACGTTTCAGACTTGATCATGAAGCCTGATATTTGTGTGTATTCTCACAATACTGTATACAAAGGAACTAATCAGAAAGCTGTCAGTGGCAACCTAAGCTATTAGAAGTTTTGAGATTGCAGGCAAACAAACGCCTAGATTTGCCTACTTCTGGAACTTTCACGGTCGCATGAACTATGGATTATTTTTTTGGGTGGGCTATCAGACAGTACCAAGATATTCATCAAACAATGAAATGCGATACGCATCAAAATTACAAAACAAGAAACGAAACCAGTTTCAATTTCATAGAATATCAACAAACTTCCCGTAAACTTTAAAATATTTAATGAAAACAAACTGAAATGAAATGAACTACTATGAACGAGGACATTTTATACAATGCATGAATATTGGAACAGTCATCTTAAATAGTTTGTCCAAATGAACTGTATTATTGTCGTCATTGGTCATTGGTTCTACTTTCTCGTGATATTTTTGTTGGTTGTCATGTTTAACCATCGTTCGAGTATTAATTGACTTTTTAATTTGTTATTTGTCCGTAAATTTATTACAAGACTTTTTAAATTGATCTATTGCTTATTTGACTTTTTTGTGATATTCATGATGTGTAAAAAATGTTCACAATGGACTTTTAGTGAATAAATAATAATAATTTTATAATACTGACTTCGCGTGACCTTTGATGATTATTTAGTAAATATCAAGTTATCACTAAGTGCCGTCAGAACCGGTGGAAGAATTAATGATACCTTCCAAAAATGAATACATCTTAATTATACAATTCTTGTGAAAACAGTTTTTTCAAAAATCGTTAATTTTAAGTTTTCCATTTGAGGATAAGAATGAAGTTTAAAAATCTCTGTACATTGAAGACAAATTGTTGAAAATCGATGAGCATTTAAATGATCCCCTCTATCTAGTCGAGTTTTTTGCCAAACTTTTATATAATAATTAGTTTGAAAACTCCTAAATACTACTTGTATGATATTAAAATCAGCTATTGATCGAGTGGTCAGAATTCTATTTTCTGAAATATTCAATTAGACGAGAAAAGGAGCATCTCAATTCGAGTGGAACTATAGTAAAAGTGAGATGATGTCTTGGTGCTGATTTTTCCGTGTATTTCACCTCCTCAGTACTTCATATAGTCACCAAATTTTCGAATTTATTGAAAACATATCACTGATATCACCGTTACTCTATCTGCGCAATATCGAGCTTCAATCATTGATAATAATAAAATTAGTCACTTCTGAAATACGATCATCATTCAAACTATAATTGGAAAATATTCAGAATAGATATTATAAAACTGATTCCAAGTGAATTCTGTGATTTTAATTCTAGTTTGTAATTAGCGTAATTTTATAACGTTAATTTTATCTTAAGTACAGGATATAATATGAATAGAATTAATGAAATGTACCTAATTACTTGTAGGGTTATTGATGGTCGCTAAATTGAACTGTGAATAAAGTAACTAGAGAAGCAATGAGATAACTTCGGAGACATAAGAGCTATCTAAATATTTTATATTCAAACTCTGTTCCAAACTAGATGATTTTGAGAATGAATTTGCCACAGCATCTGTGCACTACATCCAAGTACCTTATTTAATTGCGGAAAAACATAACGGTCTGTCATGAAAGTAATTTCTTTTATAATAACGTTTCTTCTGCAACTCATATTTCAACTTTTCAAATAACATAGAAACCTTCCAGGTTTCAGCAGCAACTATTATTTAGTAATTGATTGTAATTAAGCGAAGTTTTTGGAAATAATTGTTTTACTACTTGAGTTTAAATGTTCCTTTCCACTTTTTTTTTTAAATATCGAACATTCGTTCATTTTTATACAATTGAAATCATAACAATGGATCAAAAGAGCAGGGTTGGATATGGAAGAAGTATAAAAATATATATTCTTGGTACACTAAGGAATTCTTCAGGTGTAAGTTATCAGTTTTGATTTTATAGTTCAGTTTTTTGTTATTTTCTAAATGTTTTATGAACATTTACGAAAACTCCACAGACTCCAAATATAAGAAAAGAGTGACTATCTATTCTTAGAATTTAGTCCACGAAACGGGTTGTATTCACTATGTACTAGAATTTTTTTCTGCTTCACAGGGTGGTATTACAACTAACTTTTATTAGTAGGTTATGGAAGGCATTCTCTGCAGATTCAGCTAAAAGAAATACTTCAATAAGCTTTAGGCTATTAAAAAAAAATTATCTCATTTTCCTCAACTCAACGGTTAATCTTTCGATTTTATTTCTTTTCGTTTAAAATTTTTCTTACATTTTCTTCTAACAAAAAGTTTTGTGCACTCGGAAAAAACATAAGTGTTCGGATCAACATTCACACTTTCACTATGTCATCATTAAAAAGCAACTTTGAAGAAAACAAAAATTCACTGTAATTCGAACTAATTTTTTCAATAAATAAGATAAAGAGTACGAGCATGTTGAAGAGGATGTTTTTCTAATCGGGACAGTGCAACACACATTTGTGTAACAGTTCGAAACTTAAATAAAGCCGATAACGTTTTGTTAATTGTAGGACATAAGCAACAGACAGAATGTTTCATAGCTTTCTGACAAGTCTTCAGTGAAATGATGTATTGCCGACGAGTGCAACATAGCCGCTAACCTATATTCGCTCAGCATTGCACTGAAGAGTAGCCAAAATGCTATGAAACATGCATATCTGGTGCTTATGTTTAACAATCAACATAACCTTATCGGCTTTATATATATTTAAGTTTCGAACAATAACACAGATGTTTGTTGCACTGTCACCAGGGTTATACTCGTGGTAATATTTCGTAATAAATAGCAGTGGATTCAATTCATTTTATTAAGTTATCCCTGAATTTCCTATAAGATCAGTAGTTAATCAAGAACTAGGAGTTATTCCCTTTAATATAGTGATTTCAATAGTGTTAATTCAGTAACATTCTTTATGAAGAATCTCATATTTGTTATTGAAGTTGTGTCAAAATTTAATAAAAAGAAATTAATCAGCTCACGACGGTGAGATTTGGTTTCAGTGAGCGCTTCACATACGTATTGATGAGTAACAAAATCACGTGGAGAATGCTCTTTCATCACAGCCAATTTGTAGCGATGAAATTTAAGGTCAGAGTGAAAAATTCGTCTCACAGAGTTATCGGAAACCCCAAACCAGCTACATGTTGGCATTCCGAAAGTCTGGGGGAACGAAATAGTAACTACCTATCTACTTTAACATTTTCGGCTGTTCTGGCAGTCGTCTGACCTACTCGTAAACTTGGTAACACATTAAAGCTCTCCATTAATCAGTCCTCACATAAAACAATCGTTTGCCGAACGCGCACCTCCTGATCGAATATGGAATTTAGTTCGGAAGGCACATTGAGAACGGAGTGGCCGTTCGAAAAGAATGCTCCGACGACAAATGCGCGCTGCTCACCGGTCCACTGCATGACTGTAACTAATAAGGTGGTGAACGAAACTTTAAAATCTTCCCTTTCGAATCAGACTAAATTCTACGACAAGACGAATCAGCAATTTTTTTATGAAAATCAAAGTTTAACATAATTTTCTCTCTCAAATGAATTTCCATCTAGTCGAGACCGAATCAATGAAATATGCGGTAATATTCAAATTGATCGAGCATGCATAAGGTTCACACTAACTGTTCAAAGTTTCTTTCGTTTAATGAAGAAACTTCAGGATTATTTCATTTCAAGAATTGATTCTTTCATCAGAAGATTCAGAAACTACAAATTTTTAAAATGATTTTTGTCTTCATTAAAAATAAATTATACATGGGGGAACTTTGATTATTTTCTGATGTGCAAAACTTTGATTGCAGTATATTGCCTGAGGTGGAACTATTTATGATATATTTTTCTGCTGACAGCTTCAATTCGATGTGGTATTCATACCAAATAAAACAGCATTCGCATATTGATTCATACTTATACGAGTAAATGTATTCTGGGGAAGTCGCTTTGTGGACGAAAAGTAACGAAAGTTTCTAATAGAGTGCTTATTGGAGAATAAAACGCTATATTCAATTAAATTTGTACAATTTATTCGCATAGTCATCACGTGTAAAGGAATACAGAATGCATTGGGATGTGTTAGTTATCATTCTATACAGAGGCAGATGTTACATATTAAGAAGTGTGAATCGGTTCATTTGTAATTAGTTGTTTAATGTTTGAAGATCGGGATCTTCATGAACTTTGTTCAGTTCTAAGCATAGCCTTTCTGACTTTCATGGAAGATTAATGAGTTGTTTATATCTATTTGGTGGTTGATAGCGTCAATATATTCAAAGACTTCCGATCTTTTGTCTCCACTCAGATGTTTTTTCAATATTGCTTCAGAGTTTATACCTCTTTGACTCACTTAAGTTAGGTCAGCAAAATTGATTATGTAGATTCCACTTCAATAATGTTTTTGTTTCGCATTGAATAGAAAATTTTCTCGATCAGAACTGAGAAAAGATAGATTTTATTGAAATAAAATTCGTAATAAATAGCAATGGATTCATTTCAATTTCTTGAGTTTTGCAGTTTGCTTGGGAGATAAATATCTGAAATAACTGAAGGTTATATATTTTTGATTGAGATTTCCTGTAATAAGATATAGAGGGGCATTTATTGGTTAACTCATTTTGCCCGCAATTATTCACCAAATGTAGGGGCAATTTTTCATTCTGGGCTATGGTTCACTGAATAGATTTCTTTTCAAAAGTTTCCTTTGGACATGTTTTCAAGCATTCCTTCAAATGAATGCATATCACTAACAGAAGAAAATAACGTCCAGGCACTAATAGCTTGCTTTAAAACTTCAAGACTCATTGAAAATTTTCCTTATAAAGGACTATTACACATTCAAATCCGAACTATTTTTACTTGGCTAATTTATTTTTTTGAAGTTCTTTTTTATCAGCTATTTTTATGGATAACCGAGAAAAAATATAATCATGGAACAATTTCTGGAAAATGAATATATTAATTTTTGCTATAGAAATGCACTTGTTATAATTTTTGGTTTAAAAGGAACAGACCGAAATCTCTAGAATTCCTACTCCATCAACAGTAGAATCAAATTCAAATTTTTCAAAAAAGAACAAATAATAAATTTAATTTCTAGAATTTGAAAATTTTTTAGAATTTTACCTATTAAATTTCAACATCTTCAGAAAAAGTACTGTCATCATTCTCCAAGATGATTTTAGTCTTTTTTGTTGCTCTTAATTCCATGATTCATAAAGTATTCACAATACTTATGGACTCGGGAATACTATCCTACAGAATTATCTATAATAAATTATTTAGCCCGAAATAATAAATTTCAATTACATTTGATAATTTCAAGCAAAATGAGTGAACAAGTAAATGCCCTTCTTTATTCGATTACACTAAATCAAAATGATAAATATATGATCTTGAGTCATTTTAGTCACCTAAAATGCAGAATTATTTCAATAAATCATTTGAAAACAGCCTTCTCAAGTTGTTCTTTTCTAAGAAATATTCTTCAATGCAAAACAAAAACAATAACATCGAACAGGTTCGGGAGTTCACATTATTAATTTTAAAGACAGTAGCGCAACTTACATGAGTCAAAAAGTTAAAAACTTTGAGAGGTTATCGAAAGAACATCTGACTATAGACTAGAGGTCAGGGGCCTTTGAACATATTAGAGCTGTCAATCACCATGTACATATTAACAAATTAATAATCATCATTACATTGAACAAAAGATGTGTTGTAGTGGCTGGAAATGAACAGAGTCCTTAAAGTTCCCGATATTCAAAGACTGAATGGCCAAATTGAAATTAAGCTATCTTCGGTCTTTAACATGTAAAATCCACCTCATCATAAAATGATACCTTATATATCTCAATGAATGTATGTATGATGTAACAATCAAAAGCGATAATTTATGACTTTCTTAGTGAATAAATGATTGAAATTCTTCAAAATATGGTATTTTATTCTTCGATATAGAAGAAGTGTGTAATTCTGAACATCAAAAAAATCAACGGGCATTGGAATGAATTTACTAACACTATTGAAATAGAGTAGGAATATTGGTGAATAAAGTACAACTTGTTCTTTATAGTCTGATTAGGTATTTTGGTATATAATATGCTCATAAAAAATACTCAACTATCATACCGAAAAACAATATTTTTTTCACAGTTTGTCCAGCTCAGTATTTTTGGATAATACCTCCAAGCAGAACCTGTTATATCCACTTACAACAGCAATGCATCTGGTTTGATATTTTTCACAATATTACAAACACAAAGAACCGATTTGTAGCACGCAAAACGTTTTCACTGCCAGATACGTGAATACCAACATAATAACACAAACAAACATAACGCCTCCAAACTAAAACACAAAGCGAAACTCCGCTCGAAAAACCTGGCCCAAATCAAAGGCAACGCGGTATATAACCCGATTCGAATGAAAACAATTTCCATCGTTTTCCCGCGCATTTCACACGTTCACCATGAAATATATAAACTTCTAGGCCACTGACTCGCGTAAATTCTTTCATGGAGTTTTGCCGAGCGCTCGTCCAATTCAAATTTCCTCCAGGGTGAACTCCAAATGGATCGATTTTCAATTTCGGATATACCTTCTCGCTCTGGAAATTGGATACATAAGCTGTGTATAGGAATATTTTCAGGTGATTGTGAACGTATGGGAATCCAATAAGTCTTCCGCAATTTTTGGGGGATATGGCGGTTTTTCGGTACGGATAGAGGCGACACTTTTTCGGTTACAAAGGGCTATGAGATGTGCAAAACATGTTTGTGAGTTTTCTTGATGTTCCCAGGTCTTCCCATTTGATGACAGGGCAGGTTTTTCATTTCATCTCGTAGTCGTACGTGCAAGACGTAAAAAACTCTGTTTAGGTTTCAATTGCTCCGAAGAAAACTCTTATTCAGCATGATTTCCTTAGAAAGCATATTGCATTCCGACATCGATTTTTTTTCATGAAAATTTTTAAACGCTTGTCGGAATATGTTCCACAGAATTTTACACGGAATGAGGAAATGTCGATATTAACAATCAGAGTAATTGACTGCTATCAAGTATCTTCATTTTGGCAAAAATGAATATTTATTATTATTCACTTATAACTTCCTTATCTTCAATTTCTTTCGATAAAAATGCAGTATAGGTATATAACAATGAAAAGAAAATAAAATCTATTCATAAAATGCTCTAGAATTTAACATTAACATTAAACGATAATAAAGTATTCTTTCAATTTGTTTTAGACAATACTAAACGAAGAAAAAGGTTTATAGTTAATTATAAGAATTGGATCTTCTTTAATATGGGAATTACTGTTGACAGTTTTAGGCAGGATGAAAAAACAGCAACTGGTAACGGAAAGGTTGATGGGATGAACTAGATATTAAGTGATAGTCGGTGCAAATGACTTCAACAGGATATGGAATAAGTCCCAGTACATTTATTTTCCTTCAAATGTCTTATAACAAGAAAGACCTTACTATCATAACCGGATAGAAAAGAAAAGTTCTGTCAATTATTTCAGAGGTTTAACAAGTGATCGACAATGTGGAACCCTAATATTCAGAAAGAATTTTCGGTTCGCAAGTTACTTTTTTTAACTAGTATCTTTTTCAGATCATCAGTTTTCTTCGTGTTTGATGCTTACCTGATATCACATAGAGATTTATACTTAACTATCGTTTTTATTTAACAAATTTCCTTGTTTTCACCAACTACAAATGTATGCTTTCTTTCATTAAGTACTTGGTTCCACTCATCCTCTTCTTTAGCACCATTTGATTTTGGTGAATTATTCCTAGAGAAAGAGAAAGACCATGCATTTTTTTATGTTTGTTTCATTAAACGCAATCGCCATTAACGAAGCAGAAGTTTTCAATGTGTTTATATTTCTTAATTGTTCTTTCTTTGCAGCAGCTGATTTGTTCCGTGTTGTAGAATGGGAACGTTCAATATGGTCACTTGAAGTATTTGGGTTATTATTAGTGAATTCAGAAGCTTTATAGAAACGCGAATGTTATGAGGGAGCTTCTACCTCTTAATTTGGTCCGAGCATGCGTCAGACAGGCGCGGTGCGCATGCCTACCTGTTACGCCAGTGACTCTGCGTTCCACGACGGAACGGCGGTTGAACGCTGTGTGCTTTGCCCTAATCGAACCCGGCGGGGACGGTCAGTCAGGTATTGCTAAGACTAGTCGTGTCCTCTATATGCTACGCCAGGAGGTAGAGCAGAGCAGAATTCCGGATGAGGAAGGTCACTACACACTCCCACTTCAGTGAGCGTCGATAGGGTCAAGGAATAGGACATAGGGATAAGGCAAGGAAACAGACTGCCGTTGGGTTGAACGCAGTGCCATCTCCAGCGGGGATACTGTAGAACGAAGGGAAGGCTACCACAGAAAAATTGGATGAGGTCGCTGTTGAAGCAAACCCTTCATCACGTCGGGGTCACCAATGAAGCTCTTAAGGAAATGAGGTGTTGTGAGGTAGCTTCTACCTATCCCATTCGCTTGAAAAACAGTCGATTTCAAGGGCGAAATAGTTGATATTCTCAGAGACAAAATACAAATAGCCGAAAATTTGAATCACCAGCCACTTTTTCAGCGATCAATCGACGTAGTAATCTGTAGGAACTTCGAGCGGTGAATATGACAGATGTAGTTGTAGATCCAAGTTCTTATTAGCGATGGATACAACGACATGAAGCTCAATATGTGAACGTGCATTATTGTTTTGAACAACAAAATGGTCCTTTTTGCGCTGCTTTTTCATTTCGATTGCTGTGTATAGTTGGCTTGGGTTCGATGCTGAATTTTCAAATACCGTTTTTTTCAGGAATCCGACAATACTGACGTTGATCATAGTTCCTGTTCTGATGAAACATGTCATTTGTGATGATTCCACAATGAATGGTCTCGTTTCCCTCGTAGCAGAGACACAACAAAGTATCTCGCTTACGCTAGCTAACGGATAGATAAAGCTAGAGCCTTGAAACTTTCAGAGAAGGTTAAGAGTCTATATTTCTCGCTCAAATTCTTTAATGGGTAACATTGGTTCAACAGTTTCGCAGTTTTTCTAGTGTGGAAATTTTTACTATTTTTCTCAATATTTTCTTAAAAATTTTCCTAGGTCGCGAAATAAACTTTGGGAGCGAATTAGCGTTAAGTATCATTTCGAATGCTATAACTTTCGAGCGGAAAAAGGTAGTGACTTGAAACTTTCGGGGTAGGTTTGAGACCTAAATATAATGATTGAGTTCGTTATCGTGCGAAATTAGTCGAACATTTTCCAAACTATGAGTGATAACGAATACCGGCTAAATTTTGTAAGGATCATATGATTAGATTCAAAACAAGACATAAATCTCATTAGTGGAGCGGCGTTGAGCGGTTAAAAATCCACAGCACCGGTTCCACAATCTTATTTACCGTTTAGATGTATATCAACGACCTCAAGTCTAAAATAAAATTTCGTGAAGATCCTATAAATGGTTCAAAACCAAAAAAAAATATATTTTGGGAGCTGAGCAGCGTTAAGTGTTACTGAAACCATAGCAACTTTCCTACCATTGGGTAGAAATTTAGCATTTGTATGTATAATAACGACAAGAAAGTTAATTTGTTATTTTAGACGAATGTGAATATGATTTTTCAAGAGTAAATCTCTGAAATCCAAAGAAAACATTATTTATAAACGGAATTCCAATTAATACTAACAAAAGAGGTGCAAATATTTATGATGGATAATTATACACTAGCCAAATATAAGATAGGGACTTCTAACTACCGCACTTTGCATGACAATTTGGTGGCAAAATATGCTGCAGCAATATGAAAAAATCCATCATATTGAAAAATTCCCGAGGAAATCCTTCAAATTTAAAGGAGACCTGATAGCAAACGCGCAATGAAATAGCTCAAAAATTAACGAGAATATCAAGAAAACAACCTCAGAACAAAAACGCCTGAGTCATCAGCGTGTTCCACATAAGAAATCAGCATTAGATCTACTAACTTACACCCCATGAAAAGCATTCAACAGATAACGAGTCGAAGTTTCAAGAGATAAAAAATTCGAGGAAGGCACGGACGTAAAATCGAGAGTTTCTGTGCGCCTGTTCAATAGTCCATTTTCTCTGAAAATTTTAAATTTGTGAATTATTTTCTGAAGAAGCTGAATACATTAAATGATTTTTTTGTTTTGAAACTTTTAATTATACTATTTCCAAGAAATTTCTCATTAATATGCTCGTTATTATTCTACTTCTAATTGACAAGTTTCAGATCTGGAATCTGCAGTTTAGAAAACATTGGAAAAAATATGAAAATTAACGAAAATTTTTCAGAATCCAATTACTGATAAACTATTAGACCGATTTCACCCCTAAAAGAGCGCAGCTGAGATATTCATAACTCGAATCATCTGTGAAAATTCAAAGCTCTAGTTGCCTTCGTTCTAATGTTAGCGTGTTTACGTAAAATCGGCCGGACAGAACTACTTTTAACCTCAGATTATTCATCAGCGTGTCAAACGTAGTCGCTTAAGACAATTATTTACTCAAAATTTGAAAATTACAGGCGTTTGAACGATATCACGCTGTTGCCTGGAACAAGCGCGCAGAAAAAACAGTTATAAGGGAGATATATCGAAGAGGAGGAAGATAACTTAGGGAAATGTGCAGTAATACAGGATAAAGTACAGTTATTTGTCTGTAGGAATATAAGCATTAAATGCACCATATAAGACAATTTGAAAATGAAATACTTCTTCTCAACCTCTTCTGTTCAGTTCTCAAAGAAATACTCTTCAATATTTCAACTACCAGAAAATAACAGTGTACAATTTTATTAAGTGAGGGAAAGTAAGATTTTCTCCTAAAATTTTCTGATGTCACCCTAAAAGTTTTCCAAAATTCGAATGAATTTGTTCTTAATGTCGAGAATGTACAGCTGACAATGACTTATCGAACATAACACTTTCTACCTGATATAAGCAAATAAACCATAACTGCCAAATCACTTATTATATTAATCTATTTGATAGCGGTTTCATCCACTACATCAGTGAAATCGAATAAACTTGCATTGAGTCTAAATGTAATATTGAAGTAACTCTCATAATTGCTCAACAACTTATTTTCAGTGTAATCGCCTAACCTATTCAAACTGAACAGAATCGTTTCAAAAACGTCGTCCTCTGATTCATTAATTCAATAAATAACTTCAAATCGTCAGTGTAGGGCACAACCTTCAAATGCCACATTATTTTACTAAATAATGAGAAGTAGAGGTCCCAAAAGAAAAGTCTTGATCAAACAGTTCAAATTCTTCGGCATAATAAGCATAAATTGGGTTTGCTTGAATTAAGCTGGGTTGAAGAAAGTGGGGGTTTGGAATAGCCACCAAAATTTCTTTTCAGTTTACTTTCTACATATATATATATATATATATATATATATATATATATATATATATATATCGGTCGAAAGTTATCATCTAAATTTTTCCATTCCCATTCCGGAAAAATTCCTAATTAGTTTTTTCGAACCCAACAAAATATCTCAACTCTATATGAAGGCAGTTTAACCACCGGTCATTGGCTTCTGATTTGTAATTTTTATAAAATAATAGAATTGGCCTGAGTTGAACTTCCCATTCATTTATTCGTGCGTAAATGTTTGACAGAGAACGTATGCATGACCTCTCAGCTATCACGATAACTGTTAAGTCAAACTGAAAGAGAATGGATTAGAAACATCTCAGAATGTTTCTCAATAGCAGGAGCACTTGTGCGTAACGTAATGAAGATTTCCGATAACGTTCGTTATGCAGTTTTAATAATAATAATCAATTATTGTACACTCTAAGTAACCTGAAAGTGCTTTCAAATACTTGGAACGTAGTGGTACCATTCCGAAACATTCATTTTACATCCATTCTGGATTGCATCTCAAGGTAGTTGTCGCCTTTATAATGTCTTTTGCGCGTGACTTTTTATTCTTATCATATTTCACGGAAGCCCCGAAAAAAAAATTGCCTCTGTTTCTTTTTAAAACCACAAAGACAATTCTAACTTACCTCACAACATTACTTTAGAAAGTAACTTCACCCTTTATTATTTGTAACAGACAAATAAGAGCAATTTTTTCTACAATTTCATGTGGATTCTCCTCAGCCCATATGTGTTATTATGAAAATTTATGATTGAAATTCTTAAGAAACAGGTTTCATCAGTGAATAGGATTTGGCAATCAAAATCAGGATTTTTTGATAGTCTATTCGGGTACCACTGACAAAATATAATACGGGGATTAAAATTTCGAAGCAAAAGCGCCTGCATCCTCTGAATTGATAAGGATTTAGCAAAGAATCCCGCAAAATCTGCCGAACAACTTGATGACTTGTACTTTCAATAACACTAATTTTTCTTGTACTGGTTCCTGGATGTTCTTCTATTTCGTTCAGAACTGCCTGTTCGAGTAGTTATATTCTCACACTTCATGATCTACCTCATTAATATATGTAGAAAAAGATCCAGTTTCTGAAAGACGCCTGTAAATATGAGAGAACATTCGATGACCAGGCATCATGTTGGGATAGCTTTCTATATAAAGACGCTTAGCTTCTCTTGAATTTCCATTTGCAAGGCCATACATGAAATGCATTTCAGTCATTTCGGAATTCGTGAAATTCGGCATGTTTTGATATTAAATTGCAACCACCTTTGCTTTTCCGAACACCTTTGCTTGTCCGATGTGTCAAAACTAACAATGAGTTTATTCACCACAGCGTACTAACTGAATTTTTATGACAATTTCAGGTTTTCTGAGAATTTCGAGAGAATCGTTCATATGTTTTTCTCCAAATCAGTATCAGAAACGATAAAACTACAAGAGGCGATAATGTTTAGTGTAACAACAAAGCTTCTCCGTACAATTTTTCAAACTAACAGTGGCTAACCAAAAAAGTTCTGGAGTAAAACACGGGACAGTGTTCCAGAACAAATATCAACTTGTAGATCTGCAATCGGAATTGGCATGTTACATGATTTAAACTCTGAATAATAATATCTATGCCAAATTTCAGTTAAATTTCTTGTAAGATGGAGACACTATGAGAAAAAAATTTAATCTTTAACACCCTGTATATCGAAAACGAAACGTTTGTGGTCCCATGTTTATGGGAATTTTTTTGTTAGAATTATGTAACGACTCTCCTCTCTCCGTTTGTATCTTCAATTCAGAAACACATGGTATATCAACTTAATAAGAAAATTAGCAATAACCAAAAAAATTTTTTGGACCACAAGATTTAGGAAAGTTACTCACAACTTTCTATCGTAATCAACCTTAGGAATGACAAAAAATAAAATCATTATTATTTATTTGGAATAACTGTTTTTCGAGTTTTATACTTCAATATCTCATTTAGTAGACACATTCATTCACTTATTAACAGGATAAACCCAATTCTACAAAAATCAACAACATTGATGACGCCCTGGTGTAATTGTGCTTGGTTGATGATGACTCCATAGATATCACTTACCTCTCCGACTGAAAACTTAACATATCATACAAGAGTTGATCATAAGAAAAATCCTCTAGTCATCAGGGAAAAGAATAAATTTTTCACGTGTAAAGCAAATGATTATGTTACTGATGCTTATCTAAAATAACAGAGCCAAATGACTATCCTGGGGCACACCTGAGCCAACCTGGGGAGAACCTGGAAGAAAAAATGCCTGTTGACAATGACCTATTGAATGAGATATGAAGAGGAGGCTCTACCGAAGAAGAACAGTCTTTCAGAAAAGAGATCGTAATCAATTAACAGCCTATTAAGTATTAGTCTGTTTGTACCCGTGTGAAAACTTGAAGACTTCCACAGTTCCGGTCAGTCAGAAATCAATAATAAATACCTCTTGAACTAATCGACCGAATGATTTCAAATTTTGAAGTTTAGTCACCCTTTACCATCGTCTTGCTTCACTATTTCTAAAATCGAGTAAATCCCATCCGGACTAGAAAAATTTTAGACTTTGTTTATTTTCCTGAATATTGGATCACCCCGTACGTGGACATTATGATATTTTTTCGTTTTCGTTACCACAAAGAATTATTACATAATAAAAATCGTAAATCTCTGGGCACCGTTATACAGGGTGATCAATAAACATTCTTTTATGAGTGAAATTTCATAGTTCAATAAATATTGAATTTATCGATTTAATTATTTCGAATTTTGATGTTTTGTCACCCTTTACCAGCGCATTTTTTCAATATTTCTGAAAACGAATAAATCAGATCAAGGAAAATTTTAGTCTTGTTCCTGTTTTCGTATATATTGGATCAGCCTGTATGTGCACATTATGAAATTTTCTTGTTTCCGCGACCACAAAGAAGTAATTCATGACAAAAATTTAAAACTCTGCTGGGCATCATCGTACAAGGTGACCAAAAAATATTATTTCTGAAGAAAAAAAATTTTAATTATTTTAATCAGCGTTATTGATATTTCACCCTGTAGAATGTTGCCATAATTATTCAGTCAATTTTCAGCTGTTGCAATAATAAGTAGGCTCATTTTTCTGATCATAATTCAATTAGGTTATCCATTGATTGAGATATTGGAGTTTTCCTGAAAATCAAAAGTCCTATTATTATTTCAATATTGAAAGGCTCATATATATTATATAAGGTATAAGATTTTTTAACCGTATGAAAGCTTGTAGACTTTCACAATTCCTAAGGTCAGTCAGAAATCAATTGATACCTTTTTTAGCCTTTCAATTCACAGTAGAAATTCAAATCTGACTCACCCTCAATTTTAGGTTTAAAGTTTTTTGACTTCCACATATGTTACGAAGTCGATGATTTTCTACATGAAAATAAATCCTAATTAATCAAAAAGCTATAAAAAACTCTAAAAAACTCCTACAAAATAACAAAAACTTTCGAATAATAATTAGAATTATTCAGGTAGACCTAGAAGTATTCTATTTGTCGATCTTCACACTATCTCTTGGGACACCTGTATAGAATGAATAATTTCGATTGCACAGAAAGTATCTCCACCAACTGAGTGCTTTGAAGAAAAAATCTACAGTTTTAAAATTATTACGACTACGAAACACAAAACATCTTTGAATTAAATATATTGATTTCTAGTAAACCACTTAATGAAACATTTTAGATTTTAATAGATTATCTCAAAACATTACATTCTCGTGAAAACTGGAGAAAACGAACTTATTAAGAATTTGGGAACTCAACTCCTAAACTTTTAAACTTGATAATGAATAATATCTCCATCCAATGCCAATCCTGCTCAATTTTAAGTTATCAATATAATCCTGACCTATTTAAATCTATTAGAAAAGGATCAGTAAATACTCAATTTTACACTGTTACTTTGTATAGTCCACTCGAGAAGTTCCAATCCAATCATATATTAATTTTAAAATGATAGTTATGTTGAAATTGTAAAAGGAAACTTTTCTTTCTGACATACCATCCTGGTTTTAGGACTAATCGTTTCGTTGCTTCTCTAGTCTTATTAAACTTAACGAAACATTGAATAAGTAGTATGTATGTAACACTGTAAATATTCGTGGGAAACAAATCTATTGAAATTTTTTTAAACAGTATTAGCTTCAAACTTGAACCTGCAGAAGTGACGCTGTATGTTTGTAAATTTTGTGAGATGCTGTGGCCTCATGCTACGGCTTCGAACTTCGAGCCCTATTTACAAACATCATCGGCCCGTTTAACAAGTGAACTCCTTGTACATAAAACCCTATACGCTTAAAATGAGGATATGATAGAATTTCGTTTGCAGAATGATGTTTACTATATCTGATGTTGAAATAAAGCTATTTATGTTACAAGAATCTGTTTTATTCATATTCCTCGCCTCTAGAAACATTTCCAGGAATTCAAGGCAGACAGGGTGAATCATAATTATTGGTACGTATGTTAAGGACAGATTTTTTGGATTAAATATGCCTCATTGAAATATTGCTGGGAAAAAGACACAGGGAGTTAAGTTTCAATTTTTTTTCGTGTTTTGCTAGCAATTGCAGTGTTAATTTCTCAATTCTTTTCGAAATAGGCACAGAGATTCTGATGAGGAATATCATTTCATCTATTACTTCAATTTTTGTCACAGTGGGCGCCTCGGGAATCATTCCTGATAATTAAATTATATGGTAGCTTTTTTTGAGGAAGTTTGATAGTAATTTTGATTGGAAAATACACTTTGACGTAGTATTTGTACTCTTGTCTCAATATGATAAATTCACTCGATTTTCAGAAAAATACAATTGAAGAGTTCATTATCTCAGAAGGGGATTTCAAATAACAGACAATAAAGAAACTTGTTACGTGAGACTTCTTTCTGTTCTAACATTAAATAAAAGTTAAAAATAATTCAACATAAAAAGAACAAACATAAAGTAAATGTTTTACGTGGCCTCCTTCCAATTCTACGCCATTTCTGATTCTTGTAGTAAACTTTCGGATGTCACAGAAAACATAATCTTCTGTGTTCTTCTCCAGAGTTCGTCTCGCTAATAAATTTTATAGACATAAATGGGCAGGATTTCATATATCCCCAAACAGACGAATCAAGAGGGTTATAATCAGGAATTCTTGCTGGCCATTCAAAAACACTTCCGCTGCTAATCTGTCGATGACAAAATATGTTACTTAGATGATTTCTATCCATTGATGGGAAATGGGGTGTAGCTCCATCCTACATAAACCACATTTTCCTTCTTATATTAGTATTATTATCATCTTGTGACAAGTTGCCCAAAATATCACTTATAGTTTTTTCTAAAAAAATTAATGCGAATCCCCATTTAAATTTTGAGGAAGAACAAATGGCCCCTTGCAGTTGGTCGCTTATAATGCAACACCAAATATTTAAATGAATGCTGAAAATGTCTTCTGTTAAGAGTATGCGAGTTTTTTCTTCCAAGTAAAAACTGTTTCTCCAATTAAATACCCTACAACTGGTGAAAGTCACTTCTTCGGTGAATATGATATTCTCAATAAAATTAAGGACATCACTATGCTTGTGAGAATCAGTTGGCACAACTGCAACAGTCGTGGCAGATCTTTTGGAAACAAATTCAGAACAGGGGTGAAATGATAAGGGTGAAGCTTTCGAACTTTTGTAGGTCCAAAATTATAGTAATTGACGGCTGACTTATTTCTGTTGCTGCTGCTAGTTGACGTGAACTTACTTCAGGATTTTCATCTGCCCGAACCAAATTTAATTTTCATCATTAGTTACCATTTGTTTCAGACGATCACCCAGATTTTCACTACGAAATGACTCAGTTTCATACGATTCTTCGATGAAATAAGTTTGCAAAAGTTTTATGGTGTTAGTCTAGAAATTATCCGGAGTGTATAAGTTTTTATAATTTCAACATGATTCTTTTTTGTAACATTCTGAGACAAAAGTAATGCGAAAAATAGGTTGTGCAGATAGTCGGCTACGGCCGAATTTGCATGGCAACACTTTTGGTCAAATATTGTTGATTGTACAATTTATACAATAATGTCGCAACTATAAAAAAGAAAACAGAGAGAATATTTGTTTAGAAAAGGTTTTCGAAAAGTTAAAAAATTAATTAAATTGAGTGAACTGGGAAAAGTGCTGTATATGATACAATAAAGAGGATAAAAATGGCATAGATATGAGGCATAGACCGCGTAAGATTAATTGTAAGTTAATTGACGACACAATCTGCGCCTGTAGTTTCGCAAATTGGCTAGCAGGTTTGGTAATCAACTAAATATAAAAGTACCTCCAGAAAGCGTCCGTGTTACTGAAAAGACAAGGTTACATAGCAAGAAAACCAAGAAAATCCCTCTAATGACACCTTTACAAATGGAACGAAGGATAGAATTACATTCTGTCAAGAAAGTACCGGGAATTATCGATTTAAATCTGGCGGGGCAATGAGGCAGGTAAATTTTTTTTTTCCTAGGTTGGTACCACTGTCCTTAATTACTATGCCAAGCTTGAGCGGGATCTGTCAACAAGTGTGTTTGCAACAGCTGATTAAGTCAGTCGATGTCAGAGTGCGTGCCGATTTTTACTATGGGTGATTACGTTGAGCGATAACGCGCCTTCTCACCGAGCTACGATTGTGACTGACTTTCTCGTCAAAAACTCAACAAACGTGCTTCAGCAACCACCGTATTCGCCGGATTTGGCTCCCTGCGACTTTTTCCTCTTCCCAAAACTAAAATTGCCCCTTCGTGGCACCCGTTTTGAGTCGATTGAAGCCATAAAACAAAATTCGGCGCGAGAGCTAAAGTCCATCCCGGAAAGCGCCTATAAAAAATGTTTCGTTAATTTGAAGTGCCGTTGGCATAGATGTATTGGAGCAAATGGAGCCTATTTTGAAGGCGACCCAATGAATTTTGACGATTAAATGTAAAAATGTTGTTTTAATTGAAAATTCCCGGTACTTTCTTGACAGAGTAGTATGTCAATGTCTTCAAGAAGATAATTTTTATGATGTCTTTGTATCTGATGAAACTTGTTTCTAACTTGGTGAAAATCACTTAAAAATTCTATCAAAACAACCTAGTGCCGTTCAAAATCCCAAATTTCACACCAAAATAATGGCTTGGGGAGCAATATCTCAGCGTGATGCTACGCCTCTCTGTATAATTGATGCTATCATTAATAGTGAAGAGTATTGTGGCATTCTGATCTCCTTGAAACGGCGCATGCTTCATATACAGAGAGGTGGCGTTTTCAGCAGAATAATGCAAAATGCCATACTTTGGGTTATACTCAAGCTTGGATGCAAGATCACCCAGTGACAACCATTTCATGGCCTGCAGTTTCACCAAATCTTAGTCCCATTGAAAACATATGGAGACAAAGGAATATTGAAGTTGAACGAGTAGCGCCACGGAATAAAGAAGATATAATTCAGTCAATTTTACAACCCTGGACACCATCACCGGAAATTATGGACGTGATCAAGTTTCGGGTGTACCTTGATGTTTAGTCAAGTGTTTACATTTAAATAGAGGTTAGATAAGTAAATAAAATAAATAGTTTGTTATAATTTTCTAATAAAAATATATAATAAATAATATCAATTAACCTCTGTTTTTTTCGGTTACTTTCAAGACTATACTATACATTAATTCCAGTTGCAGAGCAACCACAAAAGTTTTCTTGTGTATAAACCCAAAATCACGCCCCTCATTTCTTCAGTCCTAAAATAATTGTGTAGAGGCATTTCAATCAAAAATCTTTAAGAAATAATAACCTCTTCAATTGCTTTTTTCTCAAAAACGGGTGCAATTATTATATAGGAGTACCAATATCCCGTAAAAATGATTTTTAGATCGTTATTTATAATGAAGTTCACTTTCAAGTTTCGTCATAGAAAGGTACCACTTAATTTCATCATCATAATAATTCGCGTGGCGCCTTCTACTGCAAAAAGTTGAGTAATACATAAAATAATATTCCTCGCCCAAAATTTTGCGTTGATTTGATGACCATTGAGAAATAAACGGTGCAATTATTAGCAAAAAATGAAAAATAAATTCAAGTTTAACGCCTTGTGTCTTTTTCCATATTATGGAGGCTCATTTGGTCTAATCGTCATATTTTTTTGGTCCAAATAAATGGTTCTTTACCTATCTTCCAATAGTTATAATTCATTCTGCATAACTAGATCTTGGCAAAAAAATATCGACAAATATGGTATCCATTTTCTATCATGAATTTAAAACCATATCAAAGAAATATAGGCGATAATGAATGTTATGGTTTTCGAGAGTCATAGGTAGATAGCCTTTATCGAAATTTATGCAATTTATGTTTTTACGACTTATTTATGCACAGATTAAAATTTCTGTTATAGAACGAAATATTGAAAAATATAATTTGAAATTTCAACATGTTTTAACGTTACTTGTCAGAATATACAGGGAATCTATGATATCATGAATCAAGATCATCAATGAGAACTTATATAAACTGGTTTTTATGGGTGAAATTTCACAGTTCAATAACTCTTGAACTCTTGATTATATATAAGGATATCAATTTGAAAGTTTTTGTATATAGTTTAAATATATTTTGTAGAAATTCGAATATACAATTATTTATTTAAAGTCATTAAAATTTCATTTCCTTTCAAGTATTGACTCACATTCAAATTGATGATCAATAAACATTATTTTATCAGTGAAATTTCATAGCTGAATAAATATTGGACTTATCAGTAGAATTATTTCGAATTCTGCAGTTTTGTCACCCTTTACTATCGCCTTTCTTCAATAATTCTGAAATCGAATAAATCAGACTAGGGAAATTTTAGGTTTTTTCTATTTTCGTCAATATTGGATCACCCTGAACGTGAACGTTATGAAATTTTCTCGTTTTCATGACCACAAAAATAATTAATGACAAAAATTCAACATTCTGCTCCTCGTCATCATACAATATTATTTCTGAGGAAAAAAATTGTATTATTTTTTTAATCAGCTTGATTGATATTTCATCATGTATTATGTTGCTATAATTGTTCAGCCAATTTTTAGCTGTTGTAAATTGCTCAATTTCCTAATCATAATTCAATTAGGTAATCTATTGATTGAAATATTGGAATTTTCCTGAAAAGCAAAAGATATATTATCATTTCAGTATTAAAGGCTCATATAATCTCAACAATTCACTTGAATACCACTGTTTAAGTAGAGAGTTCAGATTAATATATCAAATCATAAAAAAGTGTTCATAAATGAAATTAATTTATTCGAGAAAATTTCTAATCAACAAACTAGATAATAAATAGAACAGAAAACAGCAAATACATTGGAAATATTTGAAATCAAAAACACTTAAACAAATACAAAATAAATGAAAAATGGTTCAGAATGGTAGCCCTCCATTTCAATACACTTTTGATCATGCTGATATAGTTGTTCCATAGATTTCGCTCTCCAATTCGGTGAAGATTTAATAATATCGTAAGCATCAGTATTTCTTTGTAGCAGTTGCTCCCTACTATCAATATGTATAAGTGCTCCCCATAAAAAAGTACTCCGAGGGTGTCAGATCAGGGACTCTAGGAGGCCAAGCAACGTTCAAGCAATGTTCACCCCTGCCAATCCATCTGTTTTCGCGAGTTTTAGTCAAATATTCTCTTGAATAGTGCGCAAGAGCTCCATCATGTTGCAACCATAATGTTCCTCCCTTTATAGAGCACCGCGAGCGTGGCGACTTGATCGTATGCTTTGGACACTGCACGGCTTATTTGGTTGAGACCTCCAGCCTCAATAGTAACAATTTTCGAGGTCACTGAAGCTCTACCATGAGAATTGCCACACTAACTAAGAATTTTCTAACCCATAGGATCTTCGCCAGGTGGAATTATCTTCCAGGTCGCATTGTCGACGATTGATTACTTATATTATAAATTATTTTGGATAAATTGAATGTTTTACAATCTTTCAATTGATTGAGAATTATTATTCACAATGCAAAACATAATGTCGAATAAATAATCGCATTTTTGACATTTTAATTTACATGCTCCTTTTACATCTGAAAGATCACGTGTATACGAAGCTAATTTCAGTTTATTTTTTTGAGTTAATGACTCATTCAAATCAAATTTTTCAAACATTTTATGGTGTGAAACTATGGCTGCTATGTCCACTTTAAAATTAACTATTATATCATTTACTTTCATTTCTGTAATCCATTCATTCCTTATCGACTTAATTCTTTCCACATTGCCAACCAAAATTAATTTGAGTTATCGGTACCTGAATATTTATCATTTCGTTGACTTCTTGTTCCACGTTATTGACTCTCCCGGTCTTTAGGGGGCTGATGGTTTCTCTGTTAAACTTCTGAAGGATTGAGCTGGACCACTTTGATACCCTATTTTCCTCTTGTTCACACGTTCGTTTTAGACTTCTCGCTTGCCATCGGCTTGACGTAGTGCATTGGTGACGCATTTCTTTAAAGAGGGAGACAAGAGTAATGCTGCTAACTGTCGTTCTATTAGTTTGGTCCCGATCGTATCTAAGATATGCTAGGAAGTTGCTCATGAGAGAGTCCTTCATTTCGTCCTTGAAAACCGCCTTTTACCGGACAGTCAACACAGTTTTACTCCAGGGCGTTCGGTCGTTACTAACCTTCTCGAGTGCCACAATTCCTGGTCAAAGTCTTTAAATAATTCTCTTTCAGTTGACGTAATATATTTGGAATTTTCGCGAACATTTGATCGTGTACCTCACTGGCTTATTCTTCTCAAGGTGAAACATATTGGAATTGGTGGGCGTCTACTTTGTTAGATTGAGGCATACCTTATTGATTGACTTATTGAGTTCGCGTTGGTAAACCTCTCTCATCGTCGAGATCTGTTTTGAGCGGTGTTCCGCAGGGTTCTGTTTTGGGACGGCTTCTCGTCCCCCTCTACATATTTGATTTATCGAATATCTTGAAATCTAACTGTTCTCAATTTGCCGAAGACACCAAATTATTTGGAAGCCCCATCAACGCCGCTGGCGAACTTCAGGAAGATTTAGAGTAGTTGAGCCGTCGATGCCGTGAGTGGCACTCAACCGGTAAAAATGTACTGTTTTACACCTAGGTAGCAGTCAGTGTGACCTCGGTGTGAATGTTACCGAGAATCTTAGCTGCTCTGATCACATTCTCTGCAATCCTAAAGGATCCCTGTTTATGATACAGAAGGCCTTTAATGGATGCTAACCTTTAACATATGCTGTACTGTTCAAGACGTATATCCGTCTCATAATGGAGTTTACCGGCCCTGTTTGGTAACGGGTTCGGAAGGGGATATGGCTTTGTTGGAGGGTATCCAGCGACGAGCCTCACGCCTTCCATATGGGATTATGCGCCAAAGTTATGAAGAAAGGTTATCTCTCATTAACTTGCCATCGTTTGCAGACAGGAGGATCCGAGGCGATCTGAGAACATACCGAGCTCTTAACAATCTCTTTGTAATGGAGCTAAGCGGCCTCTTTCAGCTGATCCCTGAATGTCGTCTTCCTGGTCATGCTTATAAACTGTCGAAGAAAAATTTCAAAACATCGCAGAGGCAACATTACCATCTCCAGTCGGGTTTTTGATGCGTAAAGTGGTCTGCCTTCGACAGCTATGAACCCCGTGTTATATTTTTGAAATATTCGGAATCACAGCCAACCTAGTTTATTTATCCTTAACATCTAATTTGTTTTATACTTGATTTCTATGTGGGATATTTCCATTCACACCACTCAGTTAACGTATTTTTTTATCACATTTCGGTTCACAATAAAAATAATGTTAATTTCTTTTTTGCTTTTTCTCTCTTGAAGAGAGAAATGTTCTACTTTGAGGCAAAACGACGTGAACTCTGCTATCGGAATTTTCATACTCAATGAAGTTTTCTATGCTTTCTCATTTTATAGTTTCCACGAAAAATTGAATTCCAAAGCGCACAAGCTTCGGTCAAAATTATTTAAAAAATTATGCTTTCTTTGATTTTAGGAAATTTTCATTACTTCTTGGTTTGAAATTACTCTAAATAAATAATCTACTTCTCAAACTACATTTTGATATATAATAAAATAAGAAGGAACGGTTTGTTACTTGATAGAAGGATTATTACAAAATTTGAATATCAAAACAGATTTAATCTGTTGTCTTCTACAATTTTGTAGAAGACAACAGATTAAATCTGTTTTGATATTCAAATTTTGATATATGTTTCATGTTAAACAAAACAGTGAAAGTCTTGCGTTTGATCCGTAAAGTATTTCAAATGTAAAATTTTACCAAAGTTTAACTTCTAATGCTTACAACTTTTTTCTTCGCCAATAATTTCATTGAAGTTTATATATAATTCATAATAATTACAAATCTTTTCAACAATTTCTTTACCAATTTCAAATTAGATATCTAAATTCAATTTGCTTCTATTTCTTGCAACTTTGGCTGTTTTTACATTAAATAATTGTGAATTGAAACCTCCCTGTGAATTCTATTTATAAATTGTCAAAAAGATTACTGATTTTTGATCACCGTTCTAAGAATTTTCACTCCACTAGAGGTCATGTACTCTGAATATGCTTTTTCTCCATAATTTTGGCTTGTGAGTATTTTTATTGATTAAATTATTATATTTCTATCAGAATGGATATTATTGAATTAATATTAGTCTGGTTACACTCTAACGAGTCACCTTATATACAACGGTGAGTCTTATATATATATATATATATATATATATATATATATATATATATATATATATATATATATATATACTATTCATTACAGCCACAGGAAAAATTATTTCTCTTCTAGCAGATGAAGTACTCTGATAAGTACTCTTATAGTGGTAATTCTATCCTTGAACTACTTCACTTCTTTGTTTGGATATTTTCATTATATGAGATGTGGACAGCTTCTTCTGAAGTCATTTTGTCATCTTTATCTCCTTGTATTAATTTTTCCTTTGTAAAGGTGCTCAGTATACCACAGATAAGAACGGTTTTAGTTAAAATTTTCTGAAGTCTTCACAACTTCACATTATTGATGTTTCTTTTTAACAGATGACACTTTGTTGTCGACTTGAAAATAATTTGTACACTTCGTAAGTAACAGTTTCCTTTGGTAGAAAATGTTGTTACAACTTATGCGGAAACCGTGTGCAAAAAAAGCCGAGGCTTTCTCAACATGAAAGAATATACTTCAAGATGAAAATTATTCAGCTTTTCACGAAAAACAACATATTTTCCTCAATTCCAAATTGAACTTCTTGTTTGAATAATCGAGGAATTACTGAATGAGGTAATGAGGCGGTCATCAATAATGTGAAGATAAAAGATCAGATAATCAATAAAGTGCGTCAACGCAAGGTGTATGCTGAAATGGTGATCAGGAAATTCCGAACTTAAGGCCCTACAACTGTCCCACAACTTTGAAGGTTCTCGTGAAGGTAGGTGAATATATTACAATATTAATTAACTGAATAATGCGAGTGGCGCTTCAAATAACTATTATTGTTATCACTTAAATTTTTTGTTGAGTTTTGTTAAATATGGTTGCGTTTCGCGTCGCTCTCATAAACATGTATCCTTAGTTTGATTTTACAATGAGGAATACTATGGTTTTGGTATCAGAGTAAATATTTTTTTTGGCGTTTCATTTTTCTTCTGTAACTACACATTGTTCATTTGGTGAATATATTTGATAGATCTTAACCCTGCCTAATTAACAGGAGAATAATGGGATGGATTAACACCTTCATTTGTCACCAATTCCACTTGTATTCATAAATATTTTGTCGTTTCCAGGTTTATAGTTAGAATAAGACAATTAGGAAAACCCATATTTGATAGATTTTGATGGTGAAATATTCGAGTGTTCTGCGGAAAAAACAATCTGATAATAAACAGGTGCATTCAAAGATAACAATATAGCGTTTTCATTTGTGGGCTTAGGGTGCTCATACAACTCGCCACAGCCACAGCGCTTTGATTCGTTAATTTGTATAAATATGTGTCTTGAAAACATTTGATATCGAACGCAAACCGAATTGGTTGGTCCACATAATCTGTGCCTAATCCAGATTTAAAAGAATTTCATTTCCTCTTGAGAAGAGGCCTAAATGTAGACATAAGTGATTTTTTCTTAGTTTTCAATTCCTAAATTGGAATTTTCCATATTCTGACTAATTCTCCCCCAAGCATCATGCACTTTGTGCTTGAGTGATTTTTATCTGTGCAGCCCCAAATTTCTCTTTCAGTTTCAAGAAGTTCTGAAAAGGTTATTATTTTATCGTTAGTGCACACCCTCGGCTTTTGAGAAGATATTTTTCATTGAAAATTTCACAAAAATGATAACGTAAGTTTTCGAAGGACCATACCTAGGCTGAATGTGATCACACATTGCCACTCCCACTGCAGGCTCTTTGACTTCCGCATGAAAAACCGCCAATTCAGGGAGTCTTGGGCAGCGCGAGTAGTAGCGGATGCCCAAAGAAGTAATACTGGCCGCTTTACTAGAGGATCGGGGCAGTGGTTGAAAGCCTGCACGTTAGGCTAGAGGGGTTCTGTCTCCTCGACGTATAAGTTGCGTTTTACAACTCGGGAGCTAACCTGCATAGTAAGAATGGGGCCTAAAATTTTGGAAACTGAACCCAAACTGGAAGTTACGATTCTATCGTAGCGCGCTGATTCGGCATATCCTAATCCACGCCGATGACTGTGACAGTAAGTCTGAGGGCAAGTAGGTCACATAAAACAACCTTTACTTCCTTCCTGAGCTAATACACGTCATTATCTGTTCACTGGGGCATAATGTCAGCATCTATGTGTTATAAATATTGTTTCGTCTCAGTAAAGACGGCCCTGTCACTCGACATTATTTTGTCATCGATACTTTGGTCTTTCACGTTGATATCTAGCAGTTTTGAGATTTGTTGCGAACTGTTTACTTTCATTCGACACTTCAGATTATTTGTTTTCTAATGATCATATATGGCCTCAGAAAACATGGAAACTCTTGTAGAACATTTTGATATATTTAATGCTATGGGAATTTCGAAGTCATTTGGAATTGTGAACTGATTCTAACCTTCTTTACTTGCATTCATCTCATAATCTTTCTGCAACAAATAAGTTTTATTACGAAAAGACTGTGAAATTATTAACTTTGGATAGTCAAACTTGTCGTATGTAGCTTCTGCTATAATATGCATCATCGTTCGGCTAGTTAAACTTGTATGTAAGTTTTGCTACATTATGCATTATCCAGTCGATCGCCAAAGTATTGGCAAATTCTTTACATTTGTTTCTAATTTAATAATCATACCTTTTGACTTGGTTTATATACATTAAACTAAGATTTATAGTTCGTTGTTATCATAGTGTATTACGAGTGTTTTACTTTAATTCCTTACAATCTTCGTTGGTTTATCTTATTGGATATACAAAGTTAGTTCATCATCGAGATAACTACACAAGTGCCCTTGAAGTAAAACTCTTCGCTAAACTACGTCAAAAATTCAGTGCACTAAGAAAGAACATCGAAATTAATCAATGAGATTAATTAATTAGCATGAGATGAAAAGAAATGTCAGAAAGTTGGTCTGTGCATTATGTGAAAATAAATTCCATAGTCAATGTGTAAACATGAGCGATGGAGATATGAAACTCATTTCAGTAAATGAATATATAAAATACCATTGTGATACTTGCAAAAAAGTACTGAGTACAAGTAAACTCAAGGAGATGCTGCATACTTGTTTGGTCAAGATGGAGGAACAAAAAGCGATTAGCCATGGATGCATGAACTTTATTAAGAGTTAGTCATAAATGGTACATCATATGCTGATCGTGAAAACCTGGCGGTTATTTTTTTTATATTGTTCCACTGTTATTGAAAATGCTCTAAGCGAATATTAGGGTTCCACCCTGCCCGTTACGTACACTACCTCTTCTATTTTTGAAACAACCTTCTTTTTTCATCCTGTTTTAGATCATGAGGTGGTTGATGTGATGGACAGTTTGAAGAATAAAAATTTTACAGGAATTGACTGCATTTCTGCTCGCATAATGAAAATGACAGGACCTGAGGTCTCTCCTTATTTTGCTCATATCATTAACATATCAATTATCTCAGGCGTTTTTCCCCATGTCCTGAAGAAGGTCATTGTTTTTCCCATCTTAAAAAAAGATGTACATGATATTGTTAATTATATCTGTTTTGAAGATTTTGAATAATTAAGGAAGAAGAGCTGGACGTTGTGCAGGACCAAGAGTGATTTATTCATTAATAAATTTGGGATTATACAAGAATAGTCAAACTACGTCATGTTTGAAATGATTTTCGAGGTGCAGTAGGCTTCTTTCGGTATGAAACGAATCACATAATTTTGAAGGTTATTAAGGAGAACAAATTATACGATTCCAACATATAAGAACTTCACATTCTTTTGAAACCCTATCGAGGGAGTTCTTCGTCTGGGGTGAGAATTCTTTGTTTGGGCTAGTTTCCAATACTTGGTGAGAATTGAATCTAAATGTTCAGCTTCTGTGGAGACTGCTAAAGAGTGAGCAAGAGATGAGACAGTTGTTTCTTAGTTGATCTTCAGGATACATTTCCCGCGATTATCCAGCCAAGCATAGTGTTTTGTTAAAATTGGACAATTTTTGCCTAATGATATGATTTTATCGGATATCAGTGAATAATAAATATCCGCAACAAGTGGGAAGTCAATGTGTTAGAGTGGTGTGATTACAAATGCTCTAGAATAAACTCAGGTCCGGGGTAGTTTGCGGGCAATGTGGGGCAGCACTGCACACTGCCGCGTCGAATGAGGAACTTTTTCGTGCATTTGAAATCGTTTCTAGAATACACGATAACCATGGCCGTAGCGAGTAATACTTCAGTGTTTTTCAGGGAAAGAACAGACATACCAAATGAGGTGGTAGTATCTAAATTCTGAAGGAGCAGTGATGCTTCGTCGTTTTTTCGAGATAAATTGATAGGGTTATAGTATTGTTGGATGACCGGACTTTCACCTTGTGTGTGTTGTTTAGGAGTGCGTGATGTCTCTTTGTATAAAATGAGAATCTTTAAGAAGTACAAGTGTTAACTGTGTGCCTAAACAGTTGTAGCAGATGCCATTATTTTCCACCTATTCGATTCTTTCAGCATATAAGAATAATAACAACTTTGGACATTGATATATTCCATGTGAGATAAGCACTTTGACAACTTTCGAGTTTTACGAGTACGATTGTATGTTGTTCAAATTGACGTTATTGCTTATTGTTTTTAAATTTATGATAGATTGGGCCGTTGCTTGGTAGAAATCAGTTTACATTTTCTACTTAAAGTAGAAAATGTAAACAAGTGTTTTATTTTATAATGACAATTATTGTTTTTATTTCACTAATTTGAAATTTTGACTTTTGGCGTACGCTTAAAAATAAATGTTTGTTTTTTCAACCGTAGCTACAGAATCAATACCAAGTAGTTGTTCTTCCAAAAACTTCTCTGTTTTATTTTTCGCGTTTTCATATTTTTCCAATGCTTCACTGAGTGTTGTTTTGATAAAAATTAGTTTGAATTCATCCGCGCAAGTTTTAAGATTTCCATATAATCATGAAATGCTACGGAATTTTCATTCAACTTTGAAACCTTCCAATGTGACATTCTACAGGAAGGAAATACAACAATATTTTAATAATGAAAGTAGTATTTAATTGAAAGAAATTAATCAGTAATCATTGGAATTCTCTGTTCGCGATTTGGACTGCTGTATTTCCAAGGGGTTGTTTTCTAGATTTTCTTTCTTTGGAATTATCTATTTCATACGGTAGATTGAATGAGATTTCGTGTATTGAAGGAAAGGATCGTCGGGTTCAAAGGACTAGGTGTGGAACGAAAAGATCCAACTCGAGGGGTCAGATGGAGAATTCCCTGATATATTTACATAACTTTTGAAATTCTTCTAGTAGTAATTGAACGTAAATCCATTAGTATGCAAATAGCAGGATAATAGGAAATATAATAATTGACTAGAACAAGTTTAAATATAATATATCTTTCACACAGTTACTTATACAACGTCGGCTTGTTTTACTGAAATTAAGGGAATTATGGCGATTGAGTTTTTATTGATCCTTATAGTGAAAGTACTATATTGTTGGTATAAAAGTAGATCGATGCTCTTTTCACTGATGTTCACTTCACAAATTCACTCACCTTAATTAGAAGTATGAAAACAAAGTTAATACATATAGTTTCAGTTTTTAAGTCGAGATATTCGTATTATCAAGAGAGGGTGAATGAAAATATTCCTTGAAATTGAATTTGAGAGGTTATAAATGAGTGCGAGAGTTTTGTGTGTTTGGTGAGTTAAATATGAAAGAGGTAAGTATTCAACTGAACTGGAGCGTGTTTTTTGTTAATGCAGAAAAGGTGGAGTTTCAAATTGATCTCGGGGTGGCTGAAGCGAGCGATAATTATGGTCTAACTGCATTAAGAGTGGGACTACGATTTTTACTAAAACTTACGATATTTAAGTATGACGCTTTGATGACCGAGTTTTCCAGAAAATTGGCGCCATTATAACAGAGAAAAGGCCAAAAAAGGGCGGAGTAGCGAGGGATCCTATATCTGTCGAGTGTAGGTCGACAAAATTTTGTTAATTTTCGAAAAAATCGAGCAAATAATTTTATGGAGATTATATTCTATATCGAAAGTTTTCATGAGGAAGACCTCTCTGCGTAGGTAAAAATATTAGCAAATCTGAATAGGTATTGAAAATATTTATTGGTTGAATCAAAGAAGAAACTTTTGGGGAAAATAAGGGATGTTTGAAGCCAGGTATAACAGACATCTTTCAAGCAAATGAGGTGAAAAAGTCTTCCTTATTCTTCATAAAAGAAGAGTCATATTTACTGATCTTTTCCCATTCATAGATAAAAAGTGGAGAGATGAATGAGGAGATGAGAAAACTTGAGTGTGCCCTCGATTCTATTAAGTCATTCAAGGCTTTCGGCCATGATCAGGTCACGACAAAGGCCATAAAGATGGTTCAAAAAATAATTACATCAGAATTGCTGGTTATTGTCAGAACTTTCCGAACAAACAATTTTTTCCAGATATTTGAAAAGAAAGTGTCGTTACCGATGGTGGCGTAGTGTATTTACTGAATCAGTTTGTGAAAATAACAGTAGGATAATTAATATCTGTGACGATCTACAGAGTACAACTTTTTTCAATGTTTTTTCTTCTATAGTTTCACGAAGACAAACGAATCTCTAAACGCATCCTGTTTCTTTTTTGGTTTTTCCTTCATTTTTCTTTGTTTCATTACATGAACCTTGAGTTGTCTACGTAGAATATAAGGGTTCGTAACTTGTAGTTATTAGAATAGACGGAAGTTGAATCATTGTCAAACTTTCCATTTGTGGAAAAAATTGATGAGATACAATGAACGTCAGAAGAGATTATATCTAAATGGGAGTAGCATTGTGTTGTATACATTTTACAATCGAATGTAATTTAGATCACTGATGAAAACTTGAACGATTCATATCTAGAAACTATCTTTTCCAATTGTCGTAGCTCGCACGAACTTCATTACTTGATAAACAATATGTAGGAAAAAATAAACCTTCAACTTTATTCTCTGATCGAGGAGTATCATTTGAAACTAGTAAATGTAAAATGAATCCGGAGAAAATGGGATATTTTTCGAAATGATGCATATTCGAGTTTACATTTTACGAGCAGTTTGAAAGTCTGATAATTGCACGCCTGTGAATTCCTGACTCGTAAATATTAATAAATAAATATTATCTATGGGTAGTCAGAAAAAGTAATTAATTTCAACACATTTATTTTCAATAAAAAACTCATTTGGTATAATACGAAGAGACAAGAAGAAATATGTACAAGAGAATCAATTTTAAAAACTAAAATACATCCTAATTCGCGTATACTACTCCAGGTTTTTGTTGTGCAAACTGTTGTGGCTGGTATTGCTCTGGAATCCTAACGTAAATGGATTGAGGAACTGAAGGTGCAGCTTGGGCTTTACTTTCGTACTGAGGCTGAGCCTGGTATGCTTGTTGTTGGTACCTGGTTTGAGGAACAGTTTGGTAGACGTATTCTTGCGGTCCAGCAGCAGATGGTTCAGCTTGTGCCTGGGCAGCCTCTTGAGCTGATACGTAGACGTATCTCTGTTGCGGTGCCCCTTGAGAAGCATATTTAGGCGATGCGACTACGTAATTCTGAGCCGGCTCGGCTGATTTCTGTTGTTCTTGTTGAGGGTAAGATTCATACTGGGGAACGTATTGGACTCGAGTTTTTACAGGAGATTCTCCTGCAGAAGTTTGGTAATATTGAGTTCTTGGAGCTGGTGCTGGAGCTATAGCTTGTCCAACAGGCTGATATTTGATAATTTGTTCTTGTTGTTTAGTGGCCAATTGTGAGAGGAGTCCCAAGTTGCTGTATTTGACGACAGGACTAGAGTAGCTAAATGTGGAAACATCAGAGGCGAGTGAAAAATGTGGAACCGTACGTGGTGCAGATTGTGTCTGGTATTCAGCCTGTAATGAAAAAATGTCTCTTTATCTGACCGAATGGTGTATTCACAGTATTAACATTCTATTTGAACATAAATCGCTAATCGCCTAGTGATGTTTTTTGCAACATTGTCTTGTGTTCAGTGAGGTACTGAAAGGTTTTATATTCCTTTCTCTTCAGTTTAAAGTAATCTCATAAATTATTAAATATTGTGTCGGTGAATGTGAAAGATTTTCGAACTGATGACTGAAAGCTAAGTGCTTTTAAAGCCCCTGCTCGGACAATGTGTTATATATTTAATAATCGTTTGCATATTAAACTTGACAAATGTAACATTCACGTAAATTTCTCCTTGAAAGGTGCTCAGTTCGATATATATTGATTTTCAGATTAGAGTTCCAGCTCAAATGCTCACACCAAAGTTTATATAGAATTATTCAGTATTTTATAGAAACATTTGGTCGCTGAAAAGTTTCATTTGCAGGAATGTTTTTAATGTTTAGAATTTGCAACTCGAAAACATTTCACTGATTAAATTCTATGAGTGCAGACTATTTGAAGGTTGAATAATTCTGTGAACTGCAATGTCATTGCTCTTCTCTCAATGACATTTCAGATCGATTTGAAGAGTCCATTTTCTTCATGTGATAATTGAAACCTTAAACTAATTAAAATCACAGTTGGTATTTTAGCAACTAATGTGAATTTATTGATTGTGGAAGTATTATTTATTATTTCATTCAATTGAACTGAATTTTCATCAACTAAGAAGGGATTCCATTAAATTTTTTCACGATAAATATCACAGTGGATTGAGATGTTAATTCATAAATATCATAACATATTTAAAGCTCATGATTTTTAGGAAGACGCCTAATAATTGAATGGTAAGTTATTCATAAATTTTAACTAATATTTTAAACTTTTCGCAGCATATACAACAATTCGAGCGTTTATCATTTTATGTTTTCTAACAAACTGTTGAATTTTTTTCTGTTCTCATGCATATGATGTTATTACGTGATTTTTTTTCCTTTATTTTAAATATTCAGTCTTCTATTTATCATCTGTTTGTAACTTTCAACGTGTATCTAGAATCATCGGGGGTGAGGTCGCGTAAATGAATGGATGATATAATTGTGTTCAATTTTTCAGTATTTTTTTCACCATCTCTGTCTGTACTAGATATTTTTAGCTGGATTTTTTTTCTCATTCATTTTGATATCTAAGAAATTTGTTGAATATATTTCTGGTGAATTTTCTGCATGGGAAGTCGTTAATGACGCCAGATCATTAACACCCTGCACAACATATTTGGGAAGCACACCAAACACCACATCACCCTGGTAAAGAAGATTCCAAAGAAACAATAGATATCAGAGAACAAAAAATTGGTTTATTCTTTGTATATTACTGATCCAAAACTACAAATGTGTATTTTATTTAATCAAATGTAAATTTAGAACAGATAGGGTGCGTGTTGTACAGTAATTTCAACTATATATTTCTTTCATAAAATAAAGCACTTTTTTCCTTTACTATTTCCTAAGATTCAGCTAAGATACGCTTTGAAATTACAGAAAAAATCAGTATTTCTTTCGTACCTCGAAGAGGGTAATTTCAAATAAAATTAATTTTGATCTAAGATTTTCTATAACTATGACTCATATTCGCTAATAACCATTTTTTAAAACTTTTTTTCGTCTTTACATAAAATTCAACAAATCATCATAAAGAAGGCGGATAAAGGTTATCTGAAGTTATCATAAGAATCCTCAATTATTCTAGAAAATTAAATTTATCTACATCCTTCCTCCTGAAACACACCGTTTTTTGAGATACTCATTCAGTGAGTATTATAAAATCTAAAAAGAATTCAAGAAATTGCACTGTTTCTGTTGATTATCTGCTGAGTTACAAATGGCTTCGATTCAAGCTGCTATATTCTTGTTGCCTCACTTGATTTTCTTTTAAAATTGGTCATGAATAATTTATTCTCTGCCTGATCTATGCAAAAGCCTGGAACACAGTTTGACAATGTCATCTGAAATTCTCACACAGAGGCATGGACATAATCCAGAGAGTTCAAAATAAATGAGGTAGAAAACACTTTTACAATGAATTTCCATAAAATTAGAAAATATGCATATACCTTTGAATTCGAAGTAATTGTGTTTATGATGATTAAATGATTTCACATAATTCATACATAAATTTGATGAAAGTTAGAATGTTTATGGAATGTGTGATAATGAATTTGTGTATAGTTTTATAGTGAAAATAATAAGATATTGAATAAAAATCAGGTACAAATGTTCTGATGAGCATCAGACTCTTGATTGTTCTATATTATAATTGCGGTTTATTCAGGAGGGTATTAGCCCTTTGTGAAATTTTTAGACGCTTATAAATATTTGCTTGTGCTGAATCTAATAAAATGGTTGATAAAATAACAAAAAGCAATGATCTTTAAGGAATGTCAGTGCCAAATTTCACGTCAAAAAGTCAAACTAGAGCTATACAATGAAATTTGAGAAAAAGAATGTCAACAGAAATTGTGAAAATTGAATAATTGGAGTATCGAGCCATCAGTATATGTAACGTTTGAAAACGTTAAAAGGTAAGCACATTCACGAAAATAAGCTTAATGCTCTTGATGATCAAGTAAATAAGTAAGCGATCGTGTAAAATGGAATTGGCAGTTTCGATAGATAAGATTCTCCATTGAAGGTTAAGAGTATTGGGGTATCCGGTATGTTTCACTTTTGTGAAAATTATAGTGAGCTTATGTTGACAGTTGACTAATTTTCTGTGAACGAACTATTTCTCACAATGACCAAAGATTCTGTAAGTTACCCGAAATGATCTGATATCTATCATGGCGGCACCTAAGAAGGACTGGCTTCGGAAGAAAAGATCAAATAGTTTGGAGTCGACATCATCGGAACGGTTCGAACTTTGTTAATTTGGTAACTTCGCCACTTAACACTTTTGGACTGTTAGAAATCGATCCGAGAACGTCGTGAGGAAGTTTCTGGGTGAAATTCGGAAGTTGCTGCGAGTGCTATATGTGCGATTACACTTCATTGGGGAGCTGATGATCTTTTATGAATTCGAGAAGTTCCTATCGGAATCTGGCTTCTAATTGCTTCACATTTAGGAGCAACACGTCCTAGTACGCGCATTGTGAAATTCGAGCTCACGACTTTATAGAGGAAAATTCGTTAACTACTGTTCAATAATTGGCTTAATCTGGGATATCGCTACCAACCTTGACTTTCACAAATCCACCGACAATAATGTAACTAAATTTGAGAATTCTCTATGGTTCATATCCGTATTGACTTCGTTAGTCGAATTTTAGTTGACGAATTCCCCAAATAATGAACTTTGAAATTAACTGCCCCTTAAATTTATAAAACTTATAATTCGGAAGACTTAAAATCAATAACTCGCTATGGCATTTGTCTGCAAAACTGGATCAAAATTATTTCTCTCTAAGATATGAAGCCTTCTTTCTTAAGATCTCATCGATGTTCATAACTCAACAAAGAATCATATTGGGATATAAAACATTACCTCTTATGGTAATTGTTCGAACAGATCTCATATGTGAAGTAGGCTTCACCTTCAATTATTTTTTTAAGTTAATTTTTTGTCTTAACGTTTCCAGTCATTAAAAAATCAAATTATGGAAAAATTGGGCAATGAATAATATGTTAAAGTAATTGAACCCTATTACTAAAATTAGCATACAAACGAAAGATTTCATTACTTTTTCGACCTGCATAATGTACCAATTAAGAGTGCTATTTGCACTCTCAAGAAACCAGAATTTTGATAGATTCTAAGAAACCAATTCTTGCTCGTGCAAGACGTTCAACTGAAAACATTGATGTCGTGAGGGAGAATGTGACTGAGAATCCAGGCACCCGAGACGTAGAACACAGATATTTCATTGTACAAAATTCATTTGATGCGGGGACTTGAGCGAACGATCTCTTTAAAGTATTGTAGGATAACGTCGATCTCTGTGCAATATCAGGTGGTTTTAATGCCAAAGATGAACTACTTTTCGTTTCTGTTCTGATTAGTCAATATGAGTGAAGATTTTGGAAGATTTTTTCGATGCGAAAATCAATGACGTGATGTTTATCTCATGTGCACGCCTGTTAAATAGTCCATTCTCCTGAAAATTTCAAATCTATGGAATACTTCTTACAAAATCAAAAAAATAGAATTAAAATGGCCATATTTCTCGAACTATAGGCAGATCTCTATAAACAACGAACCTCATCTTGGAATTTAGGATTATGGCCAAGTTTGTAAACTTAAAGTCTAAGTTTTTTCTTCTAAAAGACAGACTAACATATCCCATTTCTCATAATTTTCGTACTTCATTGCAGAAACTTGAACAGAAGTTGCGAACCAAAAAGAACTTCAACTGTTTCGATAAACAATATAAGAAAAACCGCTATTTTATTGATTTACACGACAATTGTTTTCTCATACCATGACTTCATCAGGTGAGTATTAAAACTGAGGTATACATGCTAAACATGACCTTAAATACACAGCTCTGGTACAAAAAATAGAGGGGTGGAAAGAGATGGTTTACAATCAATGAAAAATATTAAGTAGGGGGGGATCTCTTTAAATCTATTTGATCATTCAATAAAATTTTATCTTTTATTATATCTCTAAAGTTTTTAACAGATTTAGTTTCTGAATTTTGTTTTCGATATGTAATAATTCATAGTTCATATTAAAATTATGACCAGTCTCTAGCAAATGGTTGGCATAAGTTAAATTTGGTTTATTATTAATATAACATTTTTCATGTTCTCGTATCCTTGTTTGGAATGAACTTCTGCCCAAATATACACATGAGCAATCACTACATGATAACTTGTAAATTCCTGATTTTTTATTTTAAGGAATACCTAAATAATTAAAGGTTTCAAAAGAGATGTTATAATTTTCTTTTTTCTTATGAAAAAAGAAATGAAATTTGAAAATTCAATATGTCGAACATTTCTTCAAAAAAATATCAAGTAAGCTTTATTTCTGGAATGGTAATTTCAAGCTGTATCGAAATATGTAGAAATATAGGAGCTGTACCATTTAAAACAATGTTTTCATAGCGATATCTCATCAAATATTAGTTTGCAGAACATTCAATTAAGGTCATTGAATTTTACGGAAGACGATGCTTCAAGAATGTTTTAACAGAAATAGAAAATTTTCAACAGAAGAAAACTTACAGCAATATTTCGAAAATGAATATTTCCAGAAACACCTTGAAACAACGGTGATACATATCGACATACGGTTTCCCAATGAGATTTTACTCATGAAATTGGCCCTCAGACATCGACATCAGCTTTTGTCTATCTATCGGGTGTTTTTTTAGAGTGATAGAACTTTGAATTGAAATAAAACACATTTAAATTAAAATTGAAGCCAAATTCTTTTTTATTTGAAAGATAATTTCATGAAATTTATGTTTTGAAAATAATTTCCGGCCTATGTTCCACCAACACGACTAGCCCTGAGAAACCGCATTCGACCAGACCAATTTTGGACCACTTTTTCGAGTAATTGGGGCCTTATTTCATCAATAACACGAGTAATGTTGACTTCTGAAACGTTTATTGTTTCTGGTTTATCAGCATAAGCCAATGACTTGGCATAACCCCGAAGAAAATAATCCAGTAGAGTTATATCGCATGATCTTGTAGGCCAATTATTATAATTGGACCATTTCTCCAAATAATGTATCGCCAAATCTTTCTTTCAATAAATCAATTGTTACGGTAGCAGCATAAGGTGTAGCACCTTCTTGTTGGACCCTAAACACTTCTGGGTCGATACCATTCAAATTTTGAAACAAATAATCGTTGATCGATCTGTAACAAGCATCAATCACTGTAAGATCAGCTCCAGCATTTTTTTCAAAGAAATATGGACCGATAATGCCTCCAGCGTGTAAAGCACACCATACAGTGCGTTTTTCAGGATGAAATTGAACCTGCGGAACTACTTGAGGATTGTTTTCACTCCAATTTTGGTTGTTTACATAGACTTTCAACCAGAAATGAGCCTCATTACTAAACACAATTTTACGTAATGTATGAAAGAGAATGACGTTCAACGATCAACTTCAAGCTGTTCTAGGGTCCAATCAGCAAACAAACGACGCTTATTATGGTCAAGTGGCTTTAGTTCTTGAACCAGTTGGATCTTGTATGGGTGTAGACAAAGATCTTTACGCAAAATTTTCCATGTTGTGGATGCACAGAGTCTAACAGAGACAACTCTGGATCATGATCAACACTATGACTTACAGCAGCGATATTTTCTTCTATACGCACAATTCTTTGTCTTGTTGTTGTTGTTGCATCGAGTAGAGAAAATGTTGTCCGAAATCTATCGATAGTTTGACGAATAAGCTGCTCTGATGGACGATTATGTAAACCATAAATTTCACGAAGTGGTCTATAAGTTTGGCGAATAGAACACTGATTTTGAAAATAAATTTCAACAATTTGTAAACGTTGTTGCGACGTGGGTCTTTTCATGATAATTTGTCGATGCGCACGAACAGAAATGTCAAAACAACATGTCTTCTACCTCCTATCAAATCACAGTTATCTCTATGGAAAGTTCTATCACTCTAAAAACAACACCCGATAGTATAGAAATAAGACTTCCCCTTCAAAAGTTTCCAATTTGGCTCACTCTGTACACAAACCCCGACCGCAATAACCATACAATTCTGAATAATCCTCATACAACAATCTCATAGCGTATTCTAAACCGTTTTCCACGTTCGACCTCTCAACAGATTGCCTGAATATTTATTCCTTTCATTCCGTTTCCCAAACAAGGAATTATCATAATACATGACTGGGTAAACCTACTAACTCCACTCAGAATATTGGATGGCTATAATAAGATTCCCCTTCACCTAGACCTATTCGGTTTCATCAGAATATCTATTTATAAAGAAAAATCTAGTTTCCGATCACTCTTAATCACTTTCTACTTGTACGTGCCGTTATCAATTAATTATTTTTAAAAAGCAGTGGACGATTTATCCTATCGCGTTGAAGCCGTTCAACCCGTGTTGCTTCTGGCGTGCTGTGGTGAAAGTCGGATTGAGAAATTATAACGAGAGCATTCCGTTGTAACGTCGGAATTTTTTCAAGTTCACGATTACGGTTGATGATCTGGAAAGGAAATGTATGGAGTTACGAAATATGTTACGGGCGATTTCTGGTTTGTTAGTCATTTGACCGAAGGTGTGTTGGGAGATCTTATTATCCTTGGTGAAGCGAGGGGAAATAATTGAGAAGTACAATCAATAGTCGGGCTCAGGTCAATGCCCATCTTGTTGTCAGTCAATACTCTATATTTTATATCTGCTTCATACTCGAAGTCTCTGAAAGATGCCAAAGAAATGCTAAAGCATGACTAAATGGCTGAAATGTCGGGTGTTTTTTTTAGAGTGATAGAACTTTCGATAGGAATAACTATGATTTGACAGAAGGTAAAAGCCATGTTGTTTTGACATTTCTGTTCAGTAAGCATTGACAAATTATCATAGAAAGACTCAAGCCGCAACAACCTTTACAAATTGTTGAAATTTATTTTCAAAATAAGTGTTCTATTCGCCAAACTTATAGAAATTTATGGTTTACATAATCGTCCATCTATTATTCGTCGAACTATCGATAGATTTCGGACAACATTTTCTCTACTCGATGCATCAACAAAAAGACAAAGAACTGTACGTACAGAAGAAAATATCGCTGCTGTGAGTCATAGTGTTAATGATGAACCAGATTTGTTTATTCGTCGACGTTGACAACTAGTTGGACTCCACCACATAAAAAATTTTGCTTACAGATCTTTGTCTACACCCATACAAGATCCAACTGGTTCAAGAATTAAGGCCACTTGACCATAATAAACGTCGTTTGTTTGCTGATTGCGTCCTAGAACAGCTTGAAGTTGATCCACTTTCTTATCGTTAATTTGTGTTTAGTGATGAAGCTCATTTTTGGTTGAATGGCTATGAAAACTAGCAAAATTGCCGTATATGGAGTGAAAACAATCCTCAAAAAGTTCTGCATCCTGAAAAATGCACTTATGGTGTACTTTACATGCTGGAGGCATTATCGGTCCATATTTATTCAAAAACGATGCTGGAGCTAATGTTACAGTGAATAGTGCTCGTTATAGATCGATGATGAATGATTATTTGGTTTAAAATTTGAATGGTATCGACCAAGAAGTGTTTTGGTCCCAACGAGATGGTGCTACACCTCATTCTACTACCGTAACAATTGGTTTATTGAAATAAAGATTTGGCGATAATATTATTTCGAGAAATTGTACAATTAATTGGCCTCAAAGATCAAGCGACATAACTCCACTGGATTATTTTCTTTGGGGTTATGTCATGTCATTAGTTTATACTGATAAACCAGAAACAATAGACGCTTTGGAAGCCAACATAACTCGTGTTATTGGTGAAATAAGGCCTGAATTACTCGAAAAAGTGGTCCAAAATTGGTCTGGTCGAATGGGTTGCTCAGAGCTAGTCGTGGTAGATATATGCCGGAAACTATTTTAAAAACATAAATGTCATACGATTATCTTTAAAAGAAAAAATTGGCTTCAATCTCAATTCAAATGTGTTTTATTTCAAGTTCTATCCTTCTAAAGACAACACCCGATATGTTGATCTAAGCCGACTCACTTTAGGCCAGAAGTGGACGGTTTTTTACCAAATTTACTAAAATAAGTAAATACTGGAAAAATATGAAAAATTTCCAGACGTGAATAATTGCGAAACTATTAAACTGATTTTGAATTAACAAGCTTATGCAAGATATTTATACATTCAACATTCAAGGCGATACTAAAGTTTTGGAAAAAAAGACGGTCGGATCCATATTAGAGAATAATTATACTGTTAGATAAGATTTGTTGAGTTTTAGCCGGAAATGCGTTCACAATGATGAACTTGTGACTCATTTGCCCACAAAAATTTTTTCTCCACTATTAAGTTCAGCAGTAGACATTATTGGGGGCCAGAGCTAGGCAATCTTCCACCACATCTCGAGCGTTTTTGAATGCACTGTATTATTCATATACATGTGTTTTTAATGAAGTTGAATCACCGATGTAATTTTCAGTGCTTTCACAAACGTTATGCCATTTGCAATGAAAACTATGAGACAAATTATGTTCGATATTTTTATCTATTGTCCGAATCGAAACACACATTCGTCATGAAATGTCTGTGAGTATGGAAGGTAGTTTATATAGTGAGGACAAAACTGAGACAATTTTTATATGCAACTGACTAAACGTAAGACCACCGACAATAAGAACAAGGGAAGAGAAAACAAAAAACAAATTGCAACACCAAAAAGAGACAGGAAATCAGGAGGACATCAAGCAAAATGATACGAACGATAAACAGAAAAAACGGACACACCAAAGACATTATAAAACAAATAATGAAGAGTATGATGAAATCGGCAGCATTGTATGCCTCTGAAATATGATGCATCAACGAAGAACGAATAACACTCAGAAGAATAAATGCTAGGTAGAGTTTATTGCTCCTGCTCATCAATAAGACGTACGCCACAATATAGACGGTTATCATGTAGGTATTTGCGGACACACCACCTTGGTGTGTGTAAAAAAAAATACACAAACAATTGACAGAAAATAGACGTGAAATACAGGCAACTAAAAGAAAGGCGACATACCCGATTTTAAGACACTCGCCGACTCACCAAACCATAACTACAGCTGACAGAAATAAATCCAGTTGGAAAGGACCAAAAAATGCCATAATAACTTATGACTGGCAGATAACATGGGACAATGAAGAACGAGAACTTTACGAAAACTTTACTCCGACAGGGACGGACCAACTTAAACTGACATTCAAAACAACAAAATGAAAACAGGTCACTGAAACATGAAGGATACTTGAACTTTGAAAAGAATCCATTTGAAAGGCGTAGACGGCAATTGTATTTGTAATAGACAGATCGAAGACGCTCGACATATCATATTGGTCTGTACACTGACACAGAATGAACACCAAAGACAAAGTGAGACCAGAATACGAATAATCTACAATTAAGAAAAACCGAACATAGACACGATAAACGAATGAGCAGAGGACATAAAAAACGATATACACCGAGACATATAAAAACATAACGACCAAGCTACAAGCTCGAAATATAGCTGATGCCGAAAGACGTGAAGCTTATACAACTGAGAAAAAAATTTCCTTCATTATACATTTCCTGTACTTTCTTGCTTTAATGTGAGGTAAAATTGAAAATCTAGAAGAAAAGGACGATATTGATATTTGCTGTACGTGGTAAATGAAATAGGTGAAGTGCCTAAGCAATTTCGATGGTACACAGAAGCAAATTAGAAATTATAGTACCAAGTCCTAAGGCAATCCAAGAGCTTGACTAATTTTTAGACGTATGCGTAACAGAATATAATGGCTGTTTCTTTGAACAATTTTGAATATGAGTAAAAGACGAAGAATAGAAGATGGATACTTGATTAAAATTTCTCTTTTTAAGATCTGAAAATCAATTTATCATGCCGATTCATTCAAGGTTCGTGAATGTGAAAGTTCACTTTTCTAATTTCTTTGTTATACACATGATGACATTCTGTTTGTTTATATTTGCTCACCTTTGAATAAGCTGGAGAAGCAGACTGTCTAAGCCCAGGTTGAGAGTATGCTATAGCTTGTGGCTGAGCTTGCGTTTGATATTGAACAGCTGGAGCAGCACCAGAAGTATATGCCACAGGAGACCCGGTATATTTTGACGTTTGGGGTACATATCGCAGCTCACTAGCAGGTTGTGCCTGGAAAATATAATTAAATTTTATATTTGTTGAAGTTTGCCGTATTAATCAGTATTTCGTCAGGTACATACCTCGTTTTGAGCCTGAGTCTGGGCGTGAGCCTGAGCTTGAGCTTGAGCCTGAGCTTGAGCTTGAGCCTGAGCTTGAGCTTGAGCCTGAGCCTGAGCTTGAGCTTGTTGGTATTGTTTTATTCTAGCAATATATGCCTCTTGTTGTGCTGGAGACAATCCTGTAGGGGAAGATGTACCAATAGCACCACGTTTTTCTGTAACTTTGGTGTTACCTTGAACATCGGCCTGTGCCACTGCCAAGAGGGCCAAAACCGTTGCCTGAAATACATAAAGATCAATTAGATTAATTTTCTGATCTGAAATATGCATTGAAGGAAACAATTCGATGAAATATTTGGAACATACTGAGAATAATTCCAGTATCAAAAACACAGGCCAGAGCATCTCAGAACTCAAGGTCATTGTTTTTCTGAATATTCTCGGTTTTAATACCATGTTGCATCAAGATAAACCTAGAGGAATAATACGATATATATTTTATGTTTTCATTGAACGACTACCGGTAATATTTTGACACTTTGAAAACTAGTTCATTCGATGTAGACTGTAGATGTAGGTTACTGAAAATAAGACACTAACAAAAACTGATTTTGTCTGAAATCTTTATGGAATGAGAATAAAGTAAGGGCACATACCCATGAAACATACTATTTATAATGGAAAATACGATCCTGAACATAAGACGCAGTATGCCTTGTATGTTTCCTATTGATATTTTTGCTTTGATGCATACATGTTCTACAAGTATAGGAGTATTCAGAAGTTTATAACTTTCTTCACTTCATAGAGACCTCCCACGACACGTTCATGAGCAAAATCGTCTTCCTATTTCGTAATATTTATTTAATAATATATAACTCCCAACAACTTGAAATTTCGCCCCCAAGATGGTACGGTAGTTTTAAATAACCTAAACACGTCCTGCTACGGTCTAAATGCCGAATTCATGTCTTTCCATATTTGTCAATGAAAGTCTACGTCGCCCACAACTTTTTCCATTCACAACGATTACACCAGTCGCACAAAAAACAAAATCCCAAGAAGTCCTCACGAAACGATTCCGTGACCTGAAATCTTAAGAATTCCTATTAGTTCCAGCATCCTCGGGATGATCCCGATGCGGTAATGTCTTCATATTGAAACGCAATCTAGAAATAATGGTACGAAACTTTCACGTCAATCACAAGTAATTGACTTAGAATGCAACTGGAAATGATCTTTCAATTAGGCAAGCTTCCGCTTGAGGTAGCAAACAGAAATAGTAGCAGGTTCCAGCAATGTGACCTTTCTTTTTGCGATATATAAGTTATGGTCCATTATTCCGCTTGAAATCGTTAAATGGAGAGGAGTGAATGTGATCGGATTGGAAACGAAATATCATTGTCTTTTAGTGATGTAAATTCACAAGGCTGGCGTTATTCTTGAGTTTTAGAAGTCACTTTTTTGTTGATTTCCTTTTGTATTGCTGTAAAGTGGTTCAGTAGTTGAGAAACCTGGAAAGTACTACAGTTGGAATGAGCTCTTTGGGTGAACGATTAATCTCAATAGAGGAGACATCAATATTCAAAATAGGATACTTTTAAATCAGAAAAGTTTGCAAATTTTAAGCATTTTGGCGACTGAATTCTTCAAGCTAAGAACATTTGTGAATGATGACTAAAAGTAAAACAACTTAATTCCCGCTAATCTATTTAATTTCACAACAATTGTTCCGTCATGATAACATGACTTCGTCAGGCGAGTATGGTACCATACTCTCCTGACGAAGTCATCTTGTCATTAGCGGAAATTAATTTGTTTTACTTTTAATCATCAAGATGTATTTCCGATAAGTAACGACCGATACAATCAAACATTTGTGATTGTATAATCTGACATATCAGATCATTACTCTAAATACTTCTTGGTTAATGGACTTGAAAAAAATCGATTTTTTCAAGTTTTTTTCAGTTGAACGATAGATTTCATTTCTGTTGGCTCTCTCAAAGTATTAATATTGCCATTATGAAATACTTAAGAGTTAATAATTATGAAAATAAACCTATCAAAATTGATTTATTTATGGGGTAAATTTTTTTATACCTTGAGGAAAGTCTTATGAAATTCTAATTATTATGTTAATTTACTGATAATACATAGATTTTTCGATCATATTCAAGGTCAACAAGCTTCCAAGACCATTGAAAATACTTTTATACTAAGGACTAAGTGCTATGGTAAAAAAATGATTAATAAACTTATTCACTTGAAAATATTTTTGTTTTATAAACCTCACGTTTTGAGTGTTGATAGTTTGCTATTATCAATAAAATAAAGGAATTTTTTTCCATGTTTAAATCTTTTTCTGAATAAACAGTTTGTAATAGCAACATTTCAATTAGGGTCATTTTTGTTTAATTTGAAAGTAAATAACGATTTTCGTATAAGGAAGATAAAGTAATCAATTAGTAATCATTACGAATAAAATTATTTTTTCTGGTATTTTACAATTCAATATATTTTTAAGACCAATAGTTCTGCATGTTTGATTCAATTTCACGATAAATAATCAATGAGGTAGTGAATTAATGCTACAAATAACTGCTTCATTAAATCTTTCAAGAGAATGTCTCATTAAATTCCTTACGGGTGATTTCTTCTTATTTAAGGTAATAGATGAATTCCCTATTTGCTTATTAACAACTCAAATTATTTCCATTTTTTCCTCTAAAATGTCTTATAAAAGTGTGCAATATTTGAATTACTCACAAGATTGGTAGTGATGAAGTCACATGACCCGAAAAAAATCACATGACCTGCCAGATCGATATATTGAACAATAGAGGAGTTCATTTTCATTGTTTGAGATTTTAATCAAATGGTGAAATTTGAACTCCTAAAGTGGGTTCAAAATTCAGTCAAAATCATTCGTAATTCTTCCGCTGTAAAAAGAATAATCGGAAGATTCGAAGTGCTGTTTTATCATTTAAACAGTACTTTAAATCTTGATGAGATCATTATCATGCACATAGAGGTGTCTTTACGATCCGAGTCCTATGGCAATCTGGAGGAGAGTTCAAAAACGTCTATCTTCATCGTAGACAAGAATTGAACATTATGTAACATTTCAGCATATTCTTCATGCCTAAAATGTTAACAAATTATTTATTGTTTCGGTCTTAACTTGACGGAAATTCATCTTCAATATAAGAAAAACAAATGTTAACTTCCGCTATTTTATTGATTTACACGACAGTTTAAATACTCACCTGATGAAGTCATGGTATGACGAAACAACTGTCGTGTAAATCAATAAAATAGCAGAAGTGGCCATTTGTGTTTCTCATATTTAAATTGTTTTCTTCCATTTCACGTCTACAACGTTTAATTGACTCAAAATTTATCCCAATGAAACTTGCACGACGAAGGAATTCATGAAGTGGATCCTTAAACAACAAGAAGTGAATGCTGATTTTGCAAACGAATAATTTTTGCTGTTTCAGGAGTTTAGCTCGTTTTCGAAAGCTTTAAGACAGAAAACTGCCATATTTGGCTCAGAAAATTTGGTAATGATAAATTTATGAAAAAACATAAAAAGAATTACAGTTTGCTTTGAGGTCTGGAGGTTTAAATGAACCCATCTTTCTTTGAAGGCGAGGTATGGGTAAAACAATAACGGTGAATGGAGAATATTATCATAATAATCCAATCTCTTGTGGTACAATTGGAAGACATTCTCAATGATACTACAGCATCTTGTTGTAAAGTACCTTGAATGTCAAACAGAATAATTCTGTTATACCCCACTACGACTTTTCATTTCATAAAATTTCTCAAAAGCTTTTCCAAATAAAATTAAATAAACTCCTTAGAAAACACTCTTTCCTTTTTAAAAGACATATAAAATTAACGTTAATCACACAGTATCAAAAATATTTGCTGACATGAAAATGGAGGGAGGATTATCGGTGAGTTTTTTCAATCGTCTTTTGAAGATGAATTACATGTTTTTGAAGACTTTTTTGAAAGAGCTTTTTTAAAGAGAGATCGTTTCAAAGAATTTCTTGATGTTGGAAATTTTTAGAGTTGAATAATAATGCCGGTATGAAATAGTCTTGTCTTCACTAAATGTTTGTTGGGTATGTTCGATCGGTAGTCTATATTTCATTTGGTCTCATTTATCTCTTGTTGGTACTGTATAATTAGTGTTAATTACATTTCTATTGAAAAGGAAACAATGATTTCTTAAGCATTTTTTTCATTAAACTCTGAAAAGTTTTGAAAACAATTTTCTAAAGTAAAATTTGTAGAATAAAGCAGAATTACTTGATATTTAAGATATTGAAAAAACTTTCTACGAAGTGACTCATTCCCTTTTATTATGTAATTTTTGTTTATTGTCTAGATGCTTTTATTATCTAACACTTCTAGACTTACAGCAGGAAAGTTATCTGGAGTAACAGATTTCTCCAAGCTTGCGATCGCTGAAGTAGTAAAGCCAGAAATTTGATATTTTATCATTGATATACCACTATACATAGCGAATCCGTAGGGCAATTTACCAGATGTGTATTTTCGTATAAAATGCTCTCATTTGCAAATACGTCAATAAATCTTTTTATATCCTGAAAGCCATGTTCCATTGAACCTCGAATAATTACGCCCTTACTGAAACACCCTTTATTAGGTTTTATATAGGTAGCTAAATGAAAGCCTTCATCACAACAAGTGGCCCTTTTGACAACATTGAACATCAACAATATAAATATTTACGGACAATTTCCGTAGATTAACAACCTCACAAAAAAATTTAATTGAATCACGGACGTTTTCGCGAATCCGAATTGAAATCGGCCGCCCCCATTTTCCGAACCGGGGGCGGAAAATTAAGTCGAAAGGGAGTAGAATAAAGGCGTCCCTCATAATCCACTGATTAACAGATCGGCCGTTCGCTCACTTAAATCATAAATTTCCGAATTTTCCGGGACGCACTAAACTAATTGGGGCAGTTTTCCCGGTCTTGGTCCCTGTAAGAGGCCGAATTGAAAAGGGGGTGAAAATTGAATATTCCTACAATTCCTTCAAAATCAACTTTCGCTCTCGCCACCTTAGATCGATCAATGGCATCCCTTCAGACTAAAACCCATTAACGTCATCCGATATCAAGACCGGTGAAATGAGTTGTTGATTTCGGTCGATCTGGAAGCAGTTTTCCTGCCCTTGGAGCTGTAACGAGGTGTGCAGGGGCGTAGAGGGACAGAGACGGGTGTGTAAGATTATTATTGTCCCATCACAATTGATTAATTCTTTCTGTGGCTTTCTTGTGAGATATATATCACTCAACTTGTTCGTTTGTGAAGGACGTAAGGGGTTTCTGAATAAGAACGATGATAATAAATTTCTGTTTGGACACATATTGAAAATTTTACTATCATATCATATTTTCAACCTGAAAATTTTCGTAGAACTGAAGGAATGAAAAATATGTAATCGAGATATCATTTGAAAGCTTCCCTAATTTCCAAAAACTCCAATAATCCCTAAAATCAATAATACGCTATTCAAAATTACTTACTACCAGGAAATTCTAAAATAAGCATATAATTTACTTTATGATAGTGATTCTGTGTTTGAATTTCGAATTGAATTCAAATAATTATTTCGGTTTTCTTTATTTCAAACATCCATTACCTAAATTTTTTGGGCACAATTCATATTAACATGAGCAAAATCTTAAATAAGGAACTTGAAAGAAACTGAAAGAATAGAATCGAAAAAATGGTGAAAAATAATGTCCATATCCCCTGAAAATTGCTTCTCAAAGATCATAGGAAAAAAACACGAAATTCTCTGTTCTGCCATCCGAAAGTCAAACAAATGCAATTTTTGGCAATTGCAGAACTTTTCTTCTAACCAAACGGAACATCTCATGAAATTGAAAAATACATAGTTGAAAATGCTACGAAATTATGAATGAGCTTTCGTGTTGTTATTTCACATCATAATACTAAATTCCCACTTTCGAAAATATTTGAAAAATTTTATTTCAACTGAAAATTACTCAGGTATCATTGAGCCCACTATGTTAATTTTTGGACATAACTGATACTTTTAAATTCCAAACTCACCCTGGATATCTTAGATCTCCAGAAATTCCTTCGAAAATAAGTATTTTTATCAGTCAATACACATAAATACTAAATCTCATCTCGGATTAGTACTTTCAGAGCAATTGGGAAAAACTGACCAATCTGAATAACTGCGCAATCATTGGACTGCTTTTGCTCAATAACGAACTTTACCGATTACCTTTTTTAAAAGCTTTAAGTGTTCAGCTATTTCAGCATTCCTAAAACTAAGGAACTTATTTGTGAATAGAGAACTGAGCCTATCTCTGAAAACTTATGCCGCGTTGTTATTTTTCTCGGTTCCGTTCTACGGCATGGAAGCTTGGATCCTCACTGACGTACTGCTTAAGAGGTTGGAAACTTTCGAAATGTGGACCTACTGCAGAATTATTCGTAGACAGATCATGTTTTTAATACAGAGGTGTCGAGAAGAATTCAAAAGAGCGAAGCTGTTTCGGACATAGCATGAGGAATACCAATTATTACAACTGATATTACAAGGCAAAGTGGAAGGTAGGAGAGGACCAGGCGAAAGGAGACGTTCATGGTTGTACACTCTCAAAATGTGGTTTGAACATAATTCCATGCAACTCTTTAGGAACGTTGCACGCTGCTAAGAAAATAAAACTTGCCATTTTGATTGCTAACGTCCCGAGCGCGTTGCTTGTGTAAAAAATATCAAAAATGTTGGAATTTATGCTGAATCAGAACAATTGTTATTGATTGATTCTGACGCCAGAAGATACTAATTCAATTGGGAAAATCATCAAAAAATAATCGAAATGAAAAGTTGTCAGAATAAATTCTTAACCCGAAATAGTAATTTAAGATTAAATTTAAAACCCGAGAATATCGAAGATAATCGAGAACTGATTGCGGTTTGTTTTGCGAAATTAATTATCAGAACAAAATTAAATAGTGTACTTCACGACGTTTTGAACCGAACACTGATGATCGTTTGACGTTACGCCTTTTATATAGTCCTATTTTGATTTGTGACATCCATTGCGCGTAGCGACAAGGATCTCATCAGTATTCACTTGAAAACGATCAATAGTTTTTCAATTATGTTCAATATTTTCCTGTTTTAAATTTAATCCATGAAAATTGTTTCTGTTTCAGGATATATTCCGACAACGATATCTGTTATTAAAACCGTAGTAACTTACTTATAGTACTAACATATACTGAATGTTTCACAATTTTCACAAATGGAATGAAATAAGGAATTACTTTGTTTTCTATCACTTTTTATTGTAACTGATATACAGTGACTCGAGTTTCGTAGTGTTTACTACATTTTCAAACCGAATGAACAAATTAGATCTCAACTATTATATATGGGGATTGTAGGCTTTGGCAGAGCTTCGAAGAGAGGGGTTTTCCAAAGTTCCGTCTGTTCGTTAAGTAGTTTTATTATTGGTACGTGCTTTTTATATTTTTCAATTTCTATGGATTCCAGGATGTCAAGTTTTTTCCCTTTCGCTTCCACGTGCAACTTGACATCCTGCAATCCATAGAAATTGAAAAATATAAAAAGCACGTACCAATAAAAAAACTACTTAACGAACAGACGAAACTTTGGAAAACCCCTCTCTTCGAAGCTCTGCCGAAGCCTACAATCCCCATATATAATAGTTGAGATCTAATTTGTTCATTCGGTTTGAAAATGTAGTAAACACTACGAAACTCGAGTCACTGTATATCAGTTATAATAAAAAGTGATAGAAAACAAAGTACTTCCTTATTTCATTCCATTAAAATGAACTATCACAAAGTAACGGACTACTCCATCCAATATTTTCACAATTGTTTTGTATTCCGTATCAAACTTCTATTATTTTATTCTGATCCTTCACTCACTTTGAAGTTTTTTTTTTAAGTTTCGTTCACATTAGGATATACTGTGTGGAGAAAATGCAACGAATTTTCGAAATCAAAATCATCAAGTTACTCTGCCACTAACAGTCGCTTCTTTCTTTAAAATTCATAAAAATTGAAAGTTAAACACTCTCTTACTGGGTTATGAAGCGTTTGCGAACCTATGTTTACAGGAAATTTTTGTCTTGTGTATAAACCTGCTCTCGATTGTCAAAGTTATTTAACAAAAGTGAGTCACCTCGTATCAGATGTTCTATTCCAAATACCAAATATGAAAATTTGAAAAATATTATTATATTAATATTACACATTTACTTGTGACTCAAGTTTCAGGCATTAACTATCCTATCTTCAGACAACTGAAGACTTAACAAACAGAACAGGGTATTTATGCATGTACACAGGTAGAAGAGATAATAAAAACATGTTAAAAAAGAGAGGACGCCTTACAACTATTAGAATGTCGGCACGCCAAAGAAGATTGGTAGACAGATTTTACTTATTTAAATATCTCAATTTTTTTGGATTTACATAGATCCGTACAGTCATTCATTATATTCACATTATTTTCATTGTGAACTAATTTGAAAATTTCAACAGATAAAATAGAAAGGCCTTTTACTTGATAGAAGAAATATAACAAAATTTGAATATTGAAACAAATTAATATATGTTTATCTTCTACAATTTTAATTTAAAAAATTTTTATTCAAAAAACTTTTAGAATTAAATTAATATCTAAAACAAGCACCGCTTATATTTAATAGACGAATATAATCTAAACTCAATATACAATGTCAAATGGAATAAATAAACCAAAAGATATACGAAAGTGCCTAAAATTAATAAATAAATATTTAAAGGAGACAAAATTTGTTTCTGGTCTTGCCTTCAAAACGCCATTTGTATCTTAAAAACATGAACACACTTAAAGGACCTCTTCAAATAAATTATATTCTTTGAGAGGTCCTTTAAGTGTGTTCATGTTTTTAAGATACAAATGGCGTTTTGAAGGCAAGACCAGGAACAAATTTTGTCTCCTTTAAATATTTATTTATTAATTTTAGGGACTTTCGTATATCTTTTGGTTTATTTATTCCATTTGACATTGTATATTGAGTTTAGATTATATTCGTCTATTAAATATAAGCGGTTGCTTGTTTTAGACATTAATTTAATTCTAAAAGTTTTTTGAATAAAAATTTTTTAAATTAAAATTGTAGAAGATAAACATATATTAATTTGTTTTAATATTCAAATTTCAACAGATTCTAAATAATCAATTTTCTTTCCTTTTGATTCTACATGTAAAATTTTAAGATTATCTATTGTCGGAAAAGGATGGCTGTTTTCGAAACAATGAGTGGCAAAAGTAGAAGTTTGTTTTTTTTTTCATGAAATTCATTTTGTGTTCGTTGAACCACGTCTTGAAGGAACTCCGTCTGTCCTATATATTTATTACTGCACGTCGAACAAAATAACTAACTCATAAACTCTTGATTCAGGTATATTTGGAATTGGGTCCTTTGCGTTAAACAATACGGATGATAATTTGTTTTGTATTTTGAAGGCAATAATTATATTTAATTTTGAAAAACTTTTGGCCACTTTTAGACTTATGCTACCGAAGTACGATAAAGAAGTGAATTTTTTGTTTTCTTCATTTTTTATGATGTCTTCAGTTGTCTGAAGATTGGATAATCAATTCCCGAAACTCAAGTCACAATTAAATGTGTAAAATATCAATTTATTATTAGTAAAACATTGTAATTTCTACAACTTATTTCAACTAAAGATTTGAATTTAGGAGCTCTTGGCTATATTCGGACAAAATCTTGTAAGAGATAATATAATCTCTTGTTTAATATATTGTTTTGTCTGTGTACTTTTGAATGGTGAAAAATTATGGGTGTTATGGACTTACTCGGTTTGTAACAAAATTAAAAAACATGAGAGTTCGTAGACTCATATGCACAACAAAAAAGAAATTTGCATTATTAGGAAATGTCATTGTTGCAGAGCAACTCGATTTATAATGTTGGCTAAAAATTCAGAAAGTCGCACAAAATGAATGAATGTCTTCTATAAAATTATGGACTATATTGAGTTTTGTGTGCTCGACTATTTACGACCACTTTGAAAGCGACTCATCTAAAAATCCTGGAATTTTTCGTGCAGAACTTGACGAAGTATAAAATGAACATTTGAAAAAAATACACTTCAGAAGAAATTAAATGTGATTTATTTGATTGCATGCTTGAAATTTGTCGAGAGAGAATATTTTCTGAAATGAAAACACTTCCGTTTTTATCAATTATGGCGGATGAAACAACAGATGAACCCACAAAATGCCAGTTGGTCTTACTATTTCGGTATATACAAAATTCGGAGCCAGTGAAATGATTTTCAGATTATTTGGTTTCTAAAACTTGATGCGAATACAATAAATGATAATATCATAGAAATTATTGATCCTATTGTGAAAAATTGCCGTGAAAAACTTACAGCTTAAATTTACAGAACAGCTGTTATGAATAGCACTGATGTTCGATTAAAAATAAAAGAACAAAACCCTTTCGCGCATTTCATACAAAGCTACGCATACCAATTAAATTCAATATATCAAATTCCGCATCCTGTAATCCCCTAAGGAGAGTATTTTTAAGAAATCTACATGGCATTCCAGTATTCCTTGATAAGGTTTAAGATTTGGATAGAGTTATGAAAAAAATTCTCAAATTTCAATATTCGATCTGTAAATACAGTTCAAAAAACACAGGAAAAACTATCTTTCACTTTTTTAAAAGGGTTGAAATGGTCCCCTGCAGCTCAATATCGTCATATTCTGAATATTCTCTGTATTATACTGAGTCGGAAAGTTCTGATTTCGGCACTTCTTTTACCCACTAGCCGCCACTGAGTTGAATGGATGTAATGACATATATCCACAAAAGCAACACTCAATAATAATCTTTAGTATTTGCGGACTTGATAGAATAACAAATATTCAGTTGCAAATAAATCAAAATAATTCCCAAGAAACAATTGATATTTTTGTCTATAGTTTCGTAGTGTTTACTACATGTTCAAACTGAATAAAAACTAATTATATCTTAACTATTATATATATTCGTTGAAAGCGTCGGCAAAACTTCGAAAAGTGGGGTGTACCCAAGATCTGTGTACTCATTTAATAGTTGGAATGTGCTTTTCATGTTTAGATATTTCGATGGATTTCAGGAAGTCTAGTTTTTTTCTTTTTGCTTCCAGGTGCAATATTTCAAGATTATCCAATTCTGGGAAGATATGATTGGTTTCGAAAAAATGTTTCGCAAAATTAGAGTTATCTTTGCAGTTCCTAAACGAAGATTGATGTTCTTTGTACTTTTTGTGGAAAGATTTCCAGGTTTGATTTAAATGTTGAAGGCAAAGTATTTTGATAATTTTGATTTCGGACCTCCATTGCCTGAATTTTTCACATACACAATATATTCTCACCTGAAAAACAGAAAACTTCCTGCAAATTAATACAAAAATAATGGTAACAAATGTCTAACATATACTGTGAAACAGAGACAATAATCATGGATTTAATCTGAATTCACAATTTCTTGATGTACACAATATATTCGAACGTGAAGTGATCTGATAAAACAGAAAACTTCACGAAATGAATACTCGTGTCTTTAAAAATCAAGTTGAATTAAATTTAAAAAAAAATATACAATTAGAAATCTCGTCAAAAAATAAAGTTAAAAAAAATCATGTTGTGTATAACATTAAATATTATTAGGAGTACATATAAGTTTCCGCCGTTTTTTAACACAAATTAAATATTTATTATAGAAGACGATGTGAGACTGCTTGCTGAGTGACTTCTAATGTTAGAGCAAGTTCTTTTTGTGTTTGAGATGAATCTTCCTCGAATAATCCCTCCAATTCTGCATCCTCGAAAAATTTTGGCTTTCCACTGCGATCTTTGTCTTCTACGTCGAAATCACCGTTTTTAAAATTTTGAAACCACTCTCGACACATTCTCTCACTCAAAGCACCCTCTCCATATGCTTCTACGAGCAATTGATGCGCCTCAGCAGCAGATTTCTTTAAATTAAAGAAGTAAACTAATATTTCCCGCAAATGACGCTTACTTGGCTCAAATTTTGACATTTTCAACTTATTAAAATTATATTTTACCAATATAAAATCAATGGTATTAATAGGTTATGTTGTTCTTGAATGTCCAAACTATTTTTAAAGAGACAAGTATTCATTTCGTGAAGTTTTGTGTACTCTAAGATCACTTCACGTTCGAATATATTGTGTATATCAAGAAATTGTGAATTCAGATTCAATCCATGATTATTGTCTCTGTATCACAGTATATGTTAGACATTTGTTACAATTATTTTTGTATTAATTTTCAGTTTTCTGTTTTTTAGTTTAGAATATATTGTGTATGTAAAGAATTCAGGCAATGGATGTCCAAAATCAAAATTATCTCCAGATTTGTCCTATATATACGCTACTGCATAACTGACAACTTAATTTGTAGACTCCAGAATTATTCAGCCGGTTGTTTTGATCTTTTGCATAAAAAAGAGGTTGGAAATTTTATGACAGAGTATGAAAGCTGTAAGTATGTTAGTTTTTGATGTACAAAAGCTTTCACCACATTAGCACGAAATTTCCAACCTTTTGTTCAATGCAAAGGACAAAAACAACCGGCTAAATAATTCTGGAGTCTATAAATTAAGTGAGTAACAGTGCAGGTGCGTATATATAGGAAAAAACCGGGAGATCTTTCCACAAAAGGGACAAAGAACATCAATTTTCAGTTGAGAACCGGAAAGATAACTCTAATTTTGCGAAACGTTATTTCGAAAACAATCATATTTTCCCAGAATTGGACAATCTTGAAATATTGCACCTGGAAGCGGAAGGAAAATAACTAGACATCCTGAAATTCATTGAAATATTCAAACACAAAAAGCAGTTCCGACCACAGAAAGATTTTGAATGAGCAAACGGACCTTTGGCACAGCCCACTTTTCGAAGTTTTGCCGAAGCCTTCAACGAATATACATAATAGTGGAGATATAATTTGTTTTGTTCAGATGAAAATGTAGTAAACACTATGAAACTCGAATTACTGTCAATAAAAAGTGGTTTTTGATTTTATTGTCTTATTTAATTACAATATAATATCATTGGAGATCTAGGATACATAAGCAAAGTGACTTATATATGAGTAATTTCTACAAAGTAAATGAAAGGAATGAAAACAAATGTTGTGACCAAAATTAATATATTATCGATGTTTAAGTTAATGGATTGAATTTAACTCCGTTATAGTCGAAACGAATATAAAATCTGCTTGATTTTAAAAAATTTTCTAACCGATAGCTAAGACGTATATTGATCATTCAGTAGGAATAAATGTTATAGAAAGCCGATGGAGAATGGAAAATGGAAATCAAGCACCAATATCTTTTAATATAGTACATGTAAAAAACCGAGTTTTTCGAGTTAATTGAAATATACTTGGGAGAGCAATCATTAAAGAAAATTTTTCTTCCATTTCCAAAAGGCACGCTCACTACTGGAAGGCAACTTATATACCGAATTAACAAAATGAAAAATTCCTAATTTCACGACTTCAACAGAAAATAATGAAAAAACTCCGTCCCAAAAAAGACATCAAAGCTCCTTCCACTCGTTAGAGCCAGCTATCCACTCGCCCGTACAGCTTAATCAGTACCCATTAAATTTTACACAACCCTTCCATAAGTTCCGATTTTTCGCTGAATTTTTCATGGCCACAACCGTCGAGCATTCCTTACCACTGCACCGTAGGGATCTAATCAATTTTAATCACTCCGGACCCTTAGCGAACGTTGCATGAAGTTCCTGACGCGCACGAACTTTAAAAAATAAAGCGTGTTGTACTCACCGTAAGAAACATGCTGCCAACTTGTGTGAGGGAACGGAAAACGAAGAAACGTCTATGGAAAGAACTTCTAATATGTAACGAAGTTTCGGAGGAGTAGATATATATACGACCGAGTCCTCAGCGATCTCCTTTCTCTTGCACGCCTTTTTTATTCCGTCCATTCGCGAATAAATCGCTTGCATTATTTACGAGAACAGGGGAAGTTGGTTCTTTTTAATTAACGATTTTGGCTGAACGGAACAAAAAGGCTTGCAGCCAGGAAAGCGGGATGCTTAATTTCGATTTCTAATCCCGGAAATCTCTAATGATCGTAAATTTTTTACGGGACTATGTTGAAAAAAGCCTCTAGGTTTAGCTGTATCAGCGTTATATTCATTTCGGTGTTCTGCTTACAGCATTGTTTCATTCAACGATATTGACTTTTGAAGTCGAAAATCAGTAGGATATCACTTGAAATAAGAGTATTCAACTGTTTCGACCGTTACTGTTTGGAACTTGATAATAATAATAATAATATGGAGTTTATTGGTTTAAAAACTACAAGGAAAAGTATGATGAAAATCATGATGATGCAGAAGCAAGCAGCAATGGTGATACCCGTAATAAAGTTGAAAGAGTTCATGATTTGAAGGGTTGAAACTGGTTGAGCCGATAATAGGAGTGCTTCAACATCTATTTTCCTCTTATCTCCTTCCAATGGACATCCTAAAACCAATTTAAATCTGATTTTAAACTACAATCTTATAAATCCCCAGATAAAAGGTGTGAGACGCAAAAGGTTGCTTCGATTTTGTGAGTCTAGTGAATTTTTACATCTAGTATTCAAGTTAGAAATTGATAGGATAAAAGCTTTCAATAATAATTGAAAAACTAAAACAAATGATGAAGTAAATGTATATCACTCATAACCATAGAACGACATAATTATTTTCAATAAGGTTACATTACACTATTGAATTATATCAGTGCATCCCTATAATTATAATAAAAAAAAGATTTCAATATCATGTGAATAAATATTATTATCTTCGTCGATTGATAAAATTTGTTCGGGAAGTTTAATGAGCCGGTAGTTCAAATGAACAGGTACGACATTACGGCGAGAGGGCGTGTCTGAGTGTTGTCTGTGATCCCCGAAAATCGGGGAAAATTAGGTAAGACACGTATTCTTCCGTTTATAGCAAATAAACGAAAAATCGTATGGGAATAAAAATGACTTTACTGGTTAGACTTTCTTTCAGATTTCACCGGAAGAAAGCCTTTCGACTCACAAACACAGCCATTTTGAGGTTACTCTTCCGTGGTCTGTTGCGAAGACGCCTTACTGCTTTAATCATTAGTACAAATAAACTGTGGAAAAATTGTGGAGTTATTCATGATAACTGTGTTCAGCTATTTCAACTACATATTCACTTCATGAATCTAAACTATACAGGTTGTGTACTTTTAAAAGGGCCAAACTTCTAGGGGAGATCAAACCAGTAATTGGCAACAAAAAATGTCATATAACACATGTTCGATGGTTATTCTTCTATCTTGATTTCAAGAAATATTTCAAGTTTTTCCATAGAATCAATTATACTTCAGTTATCCTTGTAACCTCATCAAATTTGACGACATATTTGGAAACGACACTAATTTTGCAACAAGTTGTGAAGTAACATAAATAGAGGTTAATTTTTGATAGAAGGTATATAAAATTATTTAAATATTTTAATTTTAGCTTTCTACATATTTAATTTCAAAAAATTATATTTAATGATTATAACTTCTGAAAATAAATTAAAATAATGTCATATAAGTACCACTTATATCAAATGACATAAAATAAACATTCATTATAAGATATCCAAATGGTATAACAAAATCCAATAAATAAAAATTGTTAACCAAAATCCTATAAATTGAATATTTTAAATAGACAAAATTTTGTTTCTGCTGATCAATCTTATGAAAACAAATATCTTTCAAAAATGTCTAACATAATCTTAAGAATTTCATCATAAAACCATCTTACTTAGAATATTAAATATTATTGGATATCTAACTAAGTTACTTTATATAAAAACTCAAGATATGTAAAAACATTACTGAAAAACAAGTTTTAAGAGAGACTTTGCTTCGTCAGTATTCAAATAATTCATATTCAATAAATATAACATCAATCAACAACAAATATTTACTCACCTTTTAACCGTTTAGAAAACTTTTAGTAAACTAAAAAATCTTTAAATGTAGTGTAACGGTTCACTATATATAAATATTTCTGTGGTTTACCATTGATCTAAAATATTGAAAGACAATTTAATGGCCTCTGTTATAGCACAAGGACTATCTGTATAAAGAATGTTAAGGAAACCAAATAAATATATATTATGAATAAAATAACATAACAAAATTTTGTCTATTCAAAATCTTTAATTTATAGGATTTCGGTTAACAATTTTTATTTATTGGATTTTGTTATACTATTTGGATGTCTTATAATAAATGTTTATTTTATATGTCATTTGATATAAGTGGTACTTATATGACATTATTTTAATTTATTTTCAGAAGTTATAATCATTAAATACAATTTTTTGAAATTAAATATGTAGAAGGCTAATATTAAAATATTTTAATAAGTTGTGAAGTTCTGTGGGATGAATATCACAATTCTGAAGTGAACAAAATCAGTCCTATTTTTCCAATTGTTTTATCGATGAAAAATTATTAACTACGGACATGTTTTCCTTTCAGCAAAAAATACCCCACTAAGCTGGCTTTGGAATGACAACTTTTGTGCTAGCTGCTTCTCCTTTTCCATAATATCATGGCTAAGTAGATAACAACGAAATGTTGAAATATTCCAAACCTAAATTTGCTTCATCTTGAAGCTCTTCATGATTGAATATTAAAGTTATTCTCATGGAAATCATGAATTCATCTGTCGAGTCAAAATAATTCAAACGAATAAACTAAATTTTAATAATACAGATTTTATAAAAAAATGTAAAGAAAACAGAATTCTACTACTTATAACAATTATTCGAAATGTCCACCGTCTTGTCCAATACATTTCACACATCACATTTTCACTGAATCTACAACACTGCGAAGTTCACAAAATTCTTGACGAATTTCTGCACAACACAATTTCATTCTTTCGATCAGATCCTCTCGAGTCTGAACGTGAATTTGATATACTTTTTCTATCAAGGTGTTCCAGATCTAAAAATCCATAGGCATAAGGTGGAGGCTCATTGGTGGCCATCTTATCGGACCGTACCTTCCAATCGATGGCACCTCAAAATATTCATTCAATAAGTCCGGTACATTCCAACTAATATGAAATGAGCAGCCATTTGAAACCAGACATTTTGTGTGTTAGCCAGTGGCATTTCATCCAATATGTCTTTTGAGCTGCTTTGGATTAATTCAATGAATTGTTCAGCGTTAAGGTGATCGGGAAGTATTACTGGTCCGAAAAGTTTAACTCTCATGACTCCCAACCACACGTTGATCCTTAACTCATGTTGAAAATGAGAAACAATAGTCGCATGGGGTTCTCTCCTTTCCATCCATGGCTATTTCGCAAATTTATCATACCCGATTTCGTGAAAATGGCCTCATAATTATCAGCAGTCCATAATTTCCTATCGCCCCACTCTCGTAACTTATTCAGGTACTACATACAAAATGTTAGTTTCGTCTCAGCATCTGCAGGTAACAGATCCTGCATCTTCTTCGAATGATATGGATGTAACTTTTTTTTTGAGTTCTCAAATTGGTTATTCGGCGAGTACTTGTTTTGGGGTCCTCCCGGCCTTGTTGACTATTTCGTCCTCCTTCTCTGATTCGAAACCACCAAATGAGCCTTTTTCACCTAATCGCCTGAACACTTGTACAATTGTCTTTCTATTTAGTTGTCATCTGTTGGGAAAACGCAAACAGTACTCTCGAACCGCTGCGCGAGCATTCCCATTCGCGAATTCATATATGAACAACATATCGCCATATTCGATGTTTGAGCATAATTTTCTCGATTTTTTCTAGATTACTTCTTCTAAATTGAGTTAATTCGTTAGATTTAAGAAAACTTACTAATACCCAAAATTGTTAAGCGACAGAAACTGTCAGATTTTAAATTCAATGTTCACTTGGATAATGAAGTTTGACTGCTGTATAATTGAAAACATCAACTCTTAATACTAATCCAAAAAATTTGAATATTATTTTATATGTCATTATCGGTGGTATTTCTCTTCATCAGGTCTTAATTATCCCCATAGTTGGTATTTTACTTGTTCAGGAGGTTTATGAAAAGTCTTGAGTTGATAATATTTTTTGCATTTGGCGATTTAAGTGCAGTTTTGACTATATGAATTCCTTCAACAACCCTCAACAGAATTGATAATTCTGTGGATTGGATCCTCTTCAATAAGCCATTTTTTAATTTCCCTTTTTAAATTTAGTTTTGTTTTTTATTAATCTGATTATGGTTGGAACAATGGGATATTCTACCATGTTTCGATCTAGTATTATGTCCGTGTTCTTTCAGTATGATCGATATTTTACTTTGGTGTACATTTATAACGATTTTTGGAGCATATATCGGATGTTTTTTTTCAGATTGATAAAAATTTTGATAGGTATAACTGTACTTTGACAGAAGTTAGAAGCCATGTTGTTTTGACATTTCTGTTCAGTAAACATTGACAAATTATCATGGAACTATTCACGCCGCAACAACGTTTACAAATTATTGAAATTTTTCTTCAAAATCAGTGTTCTATTCGCCAAACTTATAGAACACTTCGTGAAATTTATAGTTTACATAATCGTCCATCAGAGCAGCTTATTCGTCGAACTATCGATAGATTTCGGCAAACATTTTCTCTACTCGATGCAACAACAACAACAAGATAAAGAACTGTACGTACAGAAGAAAATATCGCTGCTGTAAGTCACAGTGTTAATGATGATCCAGATTTGTCTATTCTTCGACGTTCACAAAAAGTTGGACTCTGTGCATCCACCACATGGAAAATTTTGCGTAAATATCTTGGTCTACACCCATACAAGATCCAACTGGTTCCAGAACTAAAGCCACTTGACCCTAATAAGCGTCGTTTGTTAGCTGATTACGCCTTAGAACAGCTTGAAGTTGATCGTTGAACGTCATTCTCTTTCATACATTACTTTCAAAATATATTTTTGTAGAATATCTAAGCTTCCCTTGTGAACTTTCAAAATACCTCCCCATCCTATTATCCCATATAAAATTTGCGATTGTACCAATGCGTTGTACAGTACATATATGTGATTTCTGGTTTCTTTATACACCTATATTTATACAGAATACCTCCAAGTTTTCTTGCTTGATATGACACATGTATGTCCCATTTAAAGTGGTCATCAAAAAAAATACCGAGATATTTGGTTGGTTGTGTTGCTAAGATATTCATCATTGATTTGTACATCTTCCAATCTTTTATTTTGTCTTCCCGCAGTTCAAGGTAAGTTTATTCAATTGAAACCATTTCATCAATATCCCCAAATCCTCTGTTGCTTTCTGTTTCAGATCTTCCCATGTTTCATCTTTATATATAACTATGGTATCATCTGCGAAACCTATAATTTCACCTCTACTGTCAATTTCGAATATGCCGTTTATGTAAAAATTGAACAATAGAGGTCCGAGAACAGTACTCTGTGGTATGCCGTAGGTAAGTTGCCTTTTTCTACTGGTTTTCCGTTTAAAAATACAATTTGATTTCCATTAGATAAGTATCTCTGAATAAGATCGTACATCTTTCCACGGTATCGTATAATCCGTGAGTTTTTCAAGTAATTTCTCGTGGTTTACAGTGTCGAATGCTTTTGCCAAATTTATTTATGTTTTTGTAAATAATATCTTTTTTTTCATCGCATTCTCTGTTGACATACACTTGCGAAATGGTGATACTATGAGAAACAACTGGAAAACAATTCAAAGTCTAACACCCTGTATTTCGAAAAGGAAGCGTTTGCGGCCCCCTATTTGTGGAAAATTTGTTTCTTAAAATTATTCAAGGAATCTTTTTTTTGCGACTGCCGTTTGAAGTATCAGCCCATATTCAGACAAAGAAAAACATCCCAGAATATACAGAGTATTTAAAACAGACAGACTATCAAGCCAAAAACAACCGAATTTCAATGAATTCAAGGAAGTAATTTTATCATATTAGTGATAAAATCTAAGCTAAAGAAATGCTATCGTTTTCTTGGAAAATAGTTGATATTTATTAAGTTAGAAGGCTAAGAAATTAAAGAATTATTTGGAACTTGTGACACTTGAATGGATTTTGGATGAATATTGTAACTGAAACTTAACCAAATTCAGAAAATAAGATACCAAAATGTAGATGAAAATTCAGGCCTATTTTCTAGAGTACTTTCAGATTAGAAAAAACTGTAATTTTCATGTGCATGACATAAGCATCGTTTTGGAGTATTTTGGTATTTTGCAAGCGAGCTGTGGATCGTCAAATTTTTCAACAAACTATAGATGGAAGAAGCTCAGCCAACGTCATTTTGGTATCAAAATCACCAGTCAGAACACAATTTAAAAACTTTTCATGTGGAAAAAAGAAAGAAAGTTTAACTGTTGAAATTTTGGAGGTACTTTATTATTAAATGTATCTAAATATTATAAATACAGATCTAAAATTTTCGATATATTCTATAATTTGCATTCTTGTAATCATTTTTTGTATATGTTACCCTAATCTTGCCTGCTCTATATAAAAATAATAATTTATATTCATCAATATTCGGTCATTTTTAATTACATCAACACAGCGTTCAATGTTAAGTTCCAAAGATTCTCTTGTTAGAGATTAGTTGGCTAAGACAAAGGATTGCAAATATCACCATGAAATGAAATTTAAGTCCCCTCTCCTCAGGTATTAGCGATTTTGTCAATTTCATACAATTTTAATCGCAATAATTCATTAATTAAACCATTTACTCTGCATCTTCATTTGCATAATTAAATTAAATGTTTATGCCACCAGGCTATGAGCCGTATCAAATAATAATGTTTCTGTATGTAAAAGCTTCTTGTATATCTCTTAATGATTATTACACACCTAAAATAACAAGTGTCTTTGTTATCGAAGTCATTTATCCAGAGCTTTATTTGATAAAATTTGTATTTTTTCAATCAAGAGCAGTTTCATGTTTCTCTACTGCCCAATAATAAAAATTTATAATGGTTGGGTCATTTCATTCTTGAATTCTCAAATTCCTGGACGTCTTACATTGTTCAAGATTATAGGTTATAGATAAGTCATGAAAGATATATCACTAAATGTATTTCGCATAACGTATATCAACAAGCTTTCTATCTTACATGTGGCAAGTATATGATCCGACCATGCAGGCTTGAAGTGACAGGTACGTCCAAGTCAACTTTTGAAGATGCTTTTCTTAAAGGGCAATCAACAATAGTGTAAATTTGCAATTAGTTTATCGCAAATGGCATTTCAGTGTGATCGAAATTGCCTGATGATTTGGTTGCTAGTCAGAAATATTTCCAATATATCAAAATAGCCTGTGTATTTCGGAATCAACATTGAATTTGAATTCCCTAAGATATAACCAATATAATTAATCTGTGTATAGACTTGCTGTTAAAATTATCATTATATATAACTAATAAAATAGAGTAATAAACTAGATCAGGGATAAGCGGACTGTATTAAATGGATGCACCTGGTTTCAGGAATTCAAAGAATAGTACACTTGAACAAGTATAGAAAATATATTGAAGTGTGAAATACTACTCTGTCAAGAAAGTACCGGGAATTTTCAATTAAAACAACATTTTTACATTTAATCGTCAAAATTTATTGGGTCGCCTTCAAAATAGGCTCCATTTGCTCCAATACATATATGCCAACGGCACTTCCAATTATCGAAACGTTTTTTATAGGCGCTTTCCGGGATGGACTTTAGCTCTTGCGCCGAATTTTGTTTTATGGCTTCAATCGACTCAAAACTGGTGCCACGAAGGGGCAATTTTAGTTTTGGGAAGAGGAAAAAGTCGCATGGAGCCAAATCCGGCGAATACGGTGGTTGCTGAAGCACGTTTGTTGAGTTTTTGGCGAGAAAGTCAGTCACAATCGTAGCTCGGTGAGAGGGCGCGTTATCGTCATGCAAAATCCATGAGTTGTTCGCCCACAAATTTGGCCGCTTCTTACGGATACGCTCACGCAAACGTTTCATAACGCCTAGGTAATACTCCTTGTTTACCGTCTGTCCCTCTGGAACGAACTCGTAGTGCACCATGCCACGGATATCGAAGAAAACAATGAGCATCACCTTCATTTTCGAGCGGCTTTGGCGTGGTTTTTTCGGCTTCGGCTCATTTTTTGCCACCCATTCCGATGATTGCTGGCTTGTTTGCATATCGTACTCGTAGACCCAGGTCTCATCACCAGTTATAATGCGTTCCATGAATGTAGAATCGGAATTACAGCGATCCAGCATGTCTGAAGCAACCTGTTCGCGATGACGTTTTTGAAGAAAATTCAGGTCTTTCGGTACGAGTCGTGCGGCCACCTTTCTCATGCCCAAAATATCAATCAAAATCGTACGTGCGGACTCGTGGGATATCTTAAGATCATGTGCTATCTCTCTCAAGCTGGTACGACGGTTTTCCAGCACCCTTTCCTAAATTTTATCGACGTTATCTTCGATCGAACGAGGCAAGTCTTCGACCACTTCACGACCGTCCTTGAAGGCTCTGTACCATTGATATGCACGAGTTTTCGATAGAGCATTATCACCAAAGGCCTTTTGCAACATTTTCAATGCATCGGCACACGAAAATTCATCTGCAACACAAATCTTTAAACAAATTCTTTGCTCAATGTAATCACCCATAGTAAAAATCGGCACGCACTTTGACATCGACTGACTTAATCAGCTGTTGCAAACACACTAGTTGACAGATCCCGCTCAAGCTTGGCACAGTAATTAAGGTACCAACCTAGGAAAAAAAAATTTTACCTGCCCCATTGCCCCGCCAGATTTAAATCGATAATTCCCGGTACTTTCTTGACAGAATGTATATTGAAGTGTGAAATATGTCTCATAAAATGATGAATGTATACAAAATTAACTCTCTAAGCTTTTTCAATATGTCCCACGGTCTAGAGACAGCTTGTATGTTGGAAGCCATTGGAATGAGGAACCGATTTGGAATACAATAAATATAATAGAATTGATTTTGTGTATCAAGAATTACATTAAATTTCGTCTATGGTTTCTGTGGTTATTCTTAAAGGGCAATTAACGAATGTATATTTCGATTGTATTTAAATCCTAGGAGACAACCTGCTTGGACGGCATTGGAGAGAACGAATTCAGCATGTACAAGAACTGCACAGTTACAGGGGCGGCATGATCATGGGTTGAAATTTTGTTTGGTCGCAGAGCTAATCTTTTTTATCAGATGGTTTTCTGGTGACCAACGATTATATATGGAAGGTCCTTTAACCTATTGTGCTTTCATAGAGAAATTTTGATGATCAAAATATTTATTTCATGCATAATAATGCTGTTGCATGCATAACAAGAATCGCAAGAAACTTCCTGGACGAATATGAAAATAATAAACTTCATTTGACATAAATAAGTACATGAAATATAAAGTCAACAGTGAAGAAACAATTTTGCAGACAAAACCGAGTAAGTTTGAACTTGTCTGCAATAATGCCTACCAAAATTTTATATTAAAAATGAAGATAAAATTAGTACAATGAAGCAATTTTCGGTTTTAGGCTGACTCTCCAATCACCGGATCTAAATATTAAATATAATAGTACATACGAGGATAATGCTACAGAGATATGTCTTTGAGGATCGAAACCATTTTCTAAATCGTTAATAACTTTTTCAAGCAGTTCAGTTCTCCTGGAATAATATTCCTCAAGAAGAGCTGGACAGTCTCGCTCTTTATTCAAAAATTTTTAGAATTAAATTAATGTCTTATAAGCACAGCTTTAATTTAATAGACGTATAAGGTCAAAACTGAATATACAATATCAAATGGAATGAATAACCCAACAAATATAAATTGTCAATTAAAATTAATAAATAAATATTTGAAGGAGACAAAATGTTGTTTCTGATCTTACCATTATGAATGAGGTCGCCTTCAAATCTTTATGTCAATGGCGCAGATGCGGAGACACGTTAATTTAAATAAATAAATAATAAAGTAAGTGTGCTCAAAACGAGGATATCAGGATTGAGGTGAGCTATATTTGTTGTTAGTTAATTTTATCTTTTAAATGTGAAGTAGAATTCTAATTGTTTTTTGAAGATGTTGCACATGTTTTGAGAGATATTTGAAGTAACTTATTTAAATATTTCAAATAAATTATATATTCTGGGAAGTCCTTGATATTATGTTCAGTATTTTTTAAAAGGAATCAATTTTCATTATAGTAAGATCAGAAACCCCTACCCAGCTGTAGTGTCGTGGCCAAGGCTATTGCACAGGGAAAACGATGCCAGTTGTCTCAACTGTTATACCGCTGATCGGATGTTGTCAGTTGTCATGTCTAGCGGACATCCCCTCGGTGGGGATCTTGGCTTAATTGTCTGGATCAAGTGCTTGGTAAACACAATAAAATTTCCCCCAAGACAAGGTGAAACAGCCTATGCCGAAGTCTGCATGTCTGATGGGTAGATCAGTCCTTTATAGGCGAACTCCAGACACCGGGCGACCTCTGGTTTCATTAGCCTTACCCCAGCACCGCGGGGCTCTACTGGGGTGGACGTCTTATATCCCTTGCTACTCGTGGGACCATATATGGAAACACAAATAAATGAAAATAACCCTGACAAGAAGGGACAATTCCCTGTTCCTCAGGCGACTAGGGGGCTCATGGAAGTGGTTGCTCAGACCACTTCAGCCCATTCAGACGAGGAGTCCGATAGGACGGAATCCCCAGTCTCAGATGGCAAACCGAAAAGGAAGGCGAGACTGACTGGGTCGAGGAGAAAACGACCCCCCAGACTCCTTAAGAGCGGTACACCGTATGATGCCGCCTTGAAAATGATCCTGGGCGAAGAGTCCAAGCTGCCGACTGTTGAAGAGGTGGATAAATCCATCTCAGAAACAGAGATCGGTGGCAAAAGGTTCAGATCCGAGGGTAACACACCAGAGCGGATTTCAAAGCGACCTAAAACCTCCTACGTTGTTGCGGCGGGGGGGGATCAGGGTTGGCCTGCTATGTTCTGGTTATCCCGCCGTCTCAATTTTGGGGACCAGCTGGTGCTATTGCAGAGGGCGGTTCCTCAAAACCGCGTCTTCCTCAAAACCAGTGCCCGAGTCGGCAAGAGTAAAAATCAAAAGGGACTCAAAGGAGGGCGGGGTAATTCCCACTTCCAGGGTCCTGAAACAAGATAGGAAAGGTTTCCAAGGAAAGGGTAAATCCATCCCTGGAAAACCCCTTCTTAAGAAGTCGGCCAGCGGCCAAGGGGAAGGTGGCAAAAAGTCGCCCACCTAGGACATACCGAAGCCGGCGTAGAAAAAGAGGCCATACGCTGTATACAGGCCAATCTCCAACATGCTAAGGCTGCATCGTTCATCCTTGGCAGGAGATTCATAGAGGAGCAGATAGATATTGCACTAATCCAGGAACCCTGGATATCATCCTCGGGTAAGGTAAGTGGACTCGGAGGAATTCCAGGAACTATTGTGACCGGGGTCTTAGTTGGGAGGCTGAGATCCTGTATAGTTGTAAGGAAAAAGATGAATTATTTCGTTATTTCAGAGTTCTGCACGGGGGACATGACAACCATTCATGTCCGCTGCCAGGGGGTTAGGATAGCGACGGAGTTTATCGTCTGTTCTGCGTACTTTCCTGGAGACAGAGCTGCCGAAGGACTCCCACCTACAGCCGTGCGGGGTTTAGTCCGCCACTGTAGAAAGAAAAATATCCAGCTGATAATTGGATGTGATGCCAATGCTCACCAAACAGTTTGAGGCAGCACAGACATCAACCATAGTCACTTCTAGATTACTTACTTCAAGAGGGCTTAACAGTGGTAAATAAGGGTGACATACCAACGTTTGTTTCCCCTTATAGACAGGAGGTTTTAGACCTCACTATAAGTACTAACTTCATTAACTATAAGATTTCCGATTGGACGGTATCCACTGAACCATCATGTTCAGACCATGGGCATACACTCTTCAATATAAAAACAGGTCCTAGACCATTAGAATACTACAGAAATGCTAAGGAAACAGACTGGATTGGTTATGTAGAAACCCTCCGGGCTAACCTTAGCACGTGTAGATCTAAAATATTCAAACAGAATCACTTGGATCTTGACGGAGCAAATCAAGACCGCCATGGTCTCCGCTTATAACGAAAACTGCCCACTAAGATGAAAAAGGATAACCGAAATTCATCTTGGTGGAATAACAACCTAAATAAACAAAGAAAGGAGGTTCGGAGATTATTCAACCGAGCCAAAGTGACCGGTCAATGGGACAAATACAAGGAAGCTCTAACCTTCTACAATAAAAGCATTAGGAGGATCAAGAGGGACTTGTGGAGCAAGTTCTGTGAGGGTATAAATGATGCCCCCGGAACTGCCAGAATACACAAGATTCTCTCCAGAGAGCCAGTGAGAACAACCGGTTCGCTCAAACGTCCGGAGGGTGGTTTCACTGGTTCTAGAAAAAAAACATTGGAGCTCCTTGCGAACAAACACTTCCCTGGATGTCAAATCTTGGAAGATACAAACGCCAGATCCAACCCTGACCATCTAATCTGGCCAGGGAGGGGCAACTGGCGAACATCCAAAAATATAGTCACTGCACAAGCAGTCAGAGGCGCAATAAGGTCTTTCAATTCATTCAAAACACCGGGGGTAGACGGAATCTTTCCAGCCCTTCTTCAAAAGAGCATTGATGTGTTGATTCCGTACCTGCTAAAATTATTTAGAACAAGTCTGGCTTGGGGGGTTATCCCTACAAGCTGGACACTAACTAAATTACAGGTGCGTTTCGCACCACACCCACGGCAGCCATGGAGGTCCTACTAAATATTACACCCCTGCACCTACTCGTGCAGAGGGAGGCGGAACGGACCACATACAAACTATATTAACTGGCGATTGACAGGCCAGAGGCAATAGTGATGGGAGGCTCAAGACTGCTGGACGAGCTTTTAACGAACAGTATCCTATCGATACCCTCAGATCTAATGTCAAAAATCACGAGCCAGGAACGGAATTTCAATGTAATCGTCCCCAGCCGGGACGAATGGACCCAGCATGCTGAGGTTCTATTGAGAACCGACCTTGGCTTGTTCACAGACGGCTCGCGAACGACGAACGGAACAGGAGCGGGAGTCTATGGGAGCAAACCAAGAATTAACATCTCATTGAGTCTCGGTCAAAACGCAACCATATTCCAGGCAGAAATATTTGCCATTGAGACCGCAGCGGAACTGCTGATAAAACGGCAAATCCACCACGGTAAAATCAAAATATTTACTAACAGTCAGTCAGTACTAAAAGCTCTGGAATCCAGCTATTTTACATCCAAAACAGTCTGGAGTTGCCGCACGACTTTAAACAGGCTCGGTATGTATAACGGAGTCATTCTGGTTTGGATACCGAGCCACTCAAACTATTTGGGTAACGAGGAGGCGGATTGGCTGGCATTTGCTTTAGCTGCGCTGCCTCTGGTAGGACCGGAACCATTCCTGGGAATATCGCATGACGTGGCTAACGAGGCGATAACAGGCAGAATGAACTCAAGGCTAGAGTCTTTCTGGCGGAGCCATTCGGGTCTAAAACACTCGAAGTTGTTCCTTGGAACAACCTAGCGCTAGGTCTGGATAGGGCCAAACTAAGAACACTTGTCGGAATTATGACAGGTCACTGCAGACTGAAAGCACATTTGCACAAAATCGGTCTGGCTGAAGACAATGAATGCAGGCTGTGTCTTGAGGACACTGAAACAGCCATGCACATCGTCTCAGAGTGCCCAGCGGTGAGTCGCATCAGATTCGAGGTCTTTGGCCAGGCTTTTATAGCCCACAGCGAACTGAAAAAATTACCCCTGAACAAAATTATCGGTTTTATCCAAAAACTGTGACGCAGTGGTAGGGTGGACAGACGCCCGCTCATCATAAATAATAATAATAATGATAATAAGATCAGAAAAAAAATTTTGTCTGCTTCAAATATTTTTTTATTAATTTTAATTGACAATCTTTATTTGTTCGGTTATTTATTCCATTTGATATTGTATCGGATGTTTTTTTTAGGTGATAGAACTTTCGATAGGTATAACTGTGACATGACAGAAGGTAGAAGCCATGTAGTTTTGACATTTCTGTTCAGTGAGCATCGACAAATTATCATGGAAAGACCCACGCCGCAACAACGCTTAAAAATTTATTTTCAAAATCAGTGTTCTATTCGCCAAACTTATAGAGCACTTCGTGAAATTTATGGTTTATATAATCGTTCTTCAGAGCAGCTTATTCGTCGAATTATCGATAGATTTAGGACAACATTCTCTCTACTCGATGCAACAACAACAAGACAAAGAACTGTACTTACTGAAGAAAATATCGCTGCTTTAAGTCATAGTGTTAATGATGATCCAGATTTGTCTATTCGTCGACGTTCACAACAGATTGGTGCATCTTCACCCATACAAGATCTAACTGGTGCAAGAACTAAAGCCACTTGACCATAATAAGCGTCGTTTGTTTGCTGTTAGGACCCTAGAACAGCTTGAAGTTGATCTTTTTTTTTATCGTAAAATTGTGTTTGGAAATGAAGCTCATTTCTGGTTGAACGTCTATGTAAACAAGTAAAATTCCTGTATATGGAGTGAAAACAATCCCCAAGAAGTTCTTCAGGTTCCATTGCATCCTGAAAAATAGACTGTATGGTGAGCTTTACACGTTGGAGGCATCATCGGTCCATCTTTCTTTAAAAATGATGCTGGAGCCAATGTTACAGTCAATGGTGCTCGTTACAGATCCATGATCAATGATTATTTGTTTCAAAATTTGAGTGGTATCGACCCAGAAGTGTTTTGGTTTCAAGAAGATGAAGCTACATCTCATGCTGCTACCGTAATAATTGATTAATTGAAAAAACGATTTGGCGATAACATTATTTTGAGAAATGGTCCAATTAATCGGCCTCCAAGGTCAAGCGACATAACTCCACTGGATTATTTTCTTTGGGGTAATGTCAAGTTATTGGTATATGCTGATAAACCAGAAACAATAGACGCTTTGAAAGTGAACATAACTCGTGTTATTGATGAAATAAGCCTGAAATATTCGAAAAAGTGGTTCAAAATTGGTCTGGTCGAATGCGGTTCCTCAGAGCTAGTCGTGGTGAATATGTGACGGAAATTATTTTCAAAACATAAATGTCATAAAATTATCTTTCAAATAAAAAAAAATGGCTTCAATCTTAATTTAAATGTGTTTTATTTCAATGTGAAGTTCTATCACTCTATAAAAAATACCCGATATGTTGAGTTTTGATTTTATACTTTTATTAAATATAAACTGTGCTTATAAGGCATTAATTTGATTCTAAAAATTTTTGAATAACATTTTTTGAAATTAAAATTACAGGAGACTAAAAGATTAAATCTATTTTGATATTCAAATTTTGTAATATTCCTTCTATCAAGTTAAAAAACCTCTTGTTATTATTTTATTTTCCTATCATTCTTTTGTACCTGTACCTTGTACATACTCAAATACTCTGTACAGTGTTTTCATCGAAATGAAAATGTGGTAATATCTAGAAACTGCAGTAACAAAAAAGTGAAAACTTTGAATATTTTGGTACTCAAACATAATTATTTCTAAAAACTTGTTTCAATTGTTTGTAAAGTAGTTCAATCAATACAAGCACCTCAAGGTAAAACGAGTTCACTCTCAGCTGGCGAAAACACCCACCACTTCTACGGAACCCAGCCAGTCCTTGTCAGGCACGCTCTTGACCAATATTTAATGTTCCACATTTAAATCTACTAAATGCCGTATTGAAGTTCAATTTATTCCTTGATGGAATTCGACACAAAAAATTTATAGCTCGAGTGCTGTGAACTTCAACGACTGGTTTGGTAAGAAGTGATTCGAATGCGACTTTAATTTATTTATATTAATAACTAACACTATTTAATGAGTCGCTCAGCTTCAACTCTGTGATATTACGAAACTGTCGCTGACTTCTTTCACATTGGATTTTTCCTCATATTATATTTATAAATATATGCTCAAAGAATGTCAAAACCCATTTAATGGTTCTGGGAGGAGTTTTCTGTGAGATAAACAACTTTAGTGAAATTGAAGAGGAAAACACTGCAGTTCTAATGAAGTGTTTTCCAAGGTTTTATTTTGATATTAAAAAAATTAATATATTATATATTATACCGTATATTATTCATTCGTTTTCAAATTCTACTGTATTTATACTCCATTTGTAACCACATAAACTGCAGAGACGAATAGGGCTGACATGGGGCGCATATGGAAAATTAAAAGATATATTCAAGTCAGAACTACCAATATGCTTGAAGAGAAAAGTTTTCAAACCAGGTTAACCTGCCTGTCCCAGCTTATGGTGCCGTGACTTTAAGATTGACAAAAAAGACTGCAAAAAATTAGAGTAGCACAGCGCGCAATGGAAAGGTCAATTCTAGAACTGTTATGGACCATGTTACATACATTCAGCTGCGTAGAAGAACTAAATTGGTTGACGCAGAAAATAGCAACCTTAAAATGGAATTGGGTTGGAAACATTGCGAGAACTTATGACAACATGGACCAAGAGGATTATAAAATGGAGGCCTAGACAGTACTCCCCAAGAAGTAGAGAACGACCACCAATTAGATGGTCCGCTGCTATTAGATGCATACATACAAATTGGATAAAAGATATACAGATGAAAATAATGTGAAAGAAATCTCGGGAGACATATGTCCAGCAGTGGACCAACGATAGCTGAATTACTAGGGGTGTTCAATGTATTCTCGGTGTGAAAGAAAACTCTATTTTTCAATGTAGTTTCTAAGAACTCCACTACATTTGTTAGATCGAGAAATAAGCTTCTGTAAACATTATAAAAAATATTCTTCAGGCTTCTTCTCACAATAGGTATTAATTGCTACCTTCAGTTCTTCATCGTCGGAAAATCAACTTCCACGAAGATATTTTTTACATTTGGGAATAGGTAGTAGTCACTGGGGGCCAAATCTGCACTGTAGGGAGGATTAGTAATATCTTCGAAGCTACATTCCCGCACAGCAGCCTTCGCCACGCGAGCCTTGTGAACCAGCGCGTTGTCGTTAAGCAGTATCACCTCCGCTGTAAGTTTTCCTCGACTTCTTCCTTTAACTGCTTCTCTTGAATTACACACAGAGGTTGCGTATGATGCCGCTGTGTTGCTTTCACACTTTTTAGTGTATTCTATCAATAAAATACCTTTGGAATCCCAAAAGACCGTAGCCATTATTTTTCCAGTGGATGGGATTACTATAAACTGTTTTGTTGAACTGTGCACCCTTTTAAATCTACTGCATAGGTTCTTGGTTACTATCAGAGTCATAGTGATGAACCCACTTCTCATCCTCAGTAACCAGCCAGTTGTAAATAGTCGATGAGTATTCTCCACAGAGCTCTTAAAACACCTTACAGTACTCCACTCGCACTTGCTTCTGAGGTGCGGTGAGCATTCTTGGTACCCATCTTGCACTGACCTTTGGGAGGTTCAGATGGTCATGAAGGATAGTATGTGTGGTACCCACGAATAGGTTTGCCATCCTTGCTAACATCTTGATTTTCATTCTGGCATCATCAAGCACCAGCTTTCCTACATTTTTTACATTTTCTTCAGTGATGCCGCTAACGGGCCCTCCCGAAGGATCCTCTTCAATGCTGTATCTGCCTTTGAATTCACTTGACTTCATAATTTTTCTTTGTTTAGTGAGGAATTTTATAACGGTGCTGTGCTCGATTTTCTTCGTCATTGTGGTTTCAGTCATTCTGGTCATCTTTCACTGAGGAGATCTAGAAAACAAATGGACGTAAATTAGTGAAATTTTATATTCATATGGTCAGATGTCAGTGTCATTAGTGAATGAGGCAATTAGATTACTCATATTATTAGGAAATCACCCCGATACCGAGAATTATTGTTATTTATGGCGAGCGGGCGTCCGTCCACCCTACCACTGCGTCCGCACAGACTATTTTAGTTCACCCCTAATTTGTATCTCCCCGACGAGATCCAGTTTTTGGATAAAACCGATAATCTTCTTTAGGGGTAATTTTTTCAATTTGCAGTGGGCTATAAAAGCCTGGCCAAAGACCTCGAATCTGATGTGACTCACCGCTGGGCACTTTGAGACGATGTGCATGGCTGTTTCAGTGTCCTCAAGATACAGCCTGCATTCATTGTCTTCAGCCAGACCCATTTTGTGCAAATGCGCTTTCAGTCTGCAGTGACTTCTCATAATTCCGACAAATGTTCTTAGTTTGACCCTATCCAGACCTAGCGTTAGGTTCGCCAACTTTTTGTTCGAAGCTGTTCCAAGAAACAACTCCGAATATTTCAGGCCAGAATGGCTCCGCCAGAAAGACTCTAGCCTTGAGTTCATTCTGCCTGTTATCACCTCGTTTGCCACGTCATGTGGTATTCCTAGGAATGGTTCTGATCCTACCAGAGGCAGCGTAGCTCCAGCAAATGCCAGCCGATCCGCCTCCTCGTTACCCAAATAGTTTGAGTGGCTCGGTATCCAAACCAGAGTGAGTCCGTTATACATACCGAGCCTGTTTAGAGCCGTGCGGCAACTCCAGGCTGTTCTTGAGGTACAAGAGCTGGATTCCAAAGCTTTTAGTATTGACTGACTATCAGTAAATATTTTATTTTACCGTGGTGGATTTGCCGTTTTATCAGCAGTTCTGCCGCGTTCTCAATGGCAAATAGTTCTGCCTGGAATATGGTTGCGTTTTGACCGAGACTCAATGAGATGTTAATTCTTGGTTTGCTCCCATAGACTCCCGCTCCTGTTCCGTTCGTCGTTCGCGAGCCGTCTGTGAACAAGCCAATGTCGGTTCTCAATAGAACCTCAGCATGCTGGGTCCATTCGTCCCGGCTGGGGACGATTACATTGAAATTCCGTTATTGGCTCGTGACTTTTGACATTAAATGCGAGGGCATCGATAGGATACTGTTCGCTAAAAGCTCGTCCAGCAGTCCTGAGCCTCCCATCACTATTGCCTCTGGCCTGTCAATCGCCAGATACCGAGAATACATTGAACACCCCTTGTATGATGGTAATGCTCCAGTTTCGGGTTTGAAATGACGATTTCGCATATTTCATGGTAGAATCTCCGGATTCATTGTATTCATTCATATCTGAAAGTCGTTAATAGTGAAATTTTGTTTGAGAATTCAGGGTGTTCAAAGTAAATGCAAGGTGGACCAACAATTACATAATCACACTACAAACGAGTCCATCAGGTTATGTCCTGAACAACGATATTATAATGTGAAGATATTATAACGAATAGTTAGGTGAATCAACCATGTGCATCAGGGTATGTCATAATAAGATAATTCAGACCAACAGTATTATGGACCCATTTTATGATAAACTAATTAGATAGTAGATGTATTGGTTCTTCCTCACTAATTGCTTGAACTACCTCGAAGATCTTTGTTTTCCTTCGTTTCTCTGTTAAAAAAAATCACTATTTGACAAGTCACCAAAATAGCGCCTCATTAGTCATCGTCCAAGTAGGTGCAATTTCAAGTGTTCTGAAAGTACAATTTACAAAGAGGATATTACATATGCTAAGTTATTTTGAGCATATTCTAAAAACTACAAAGACATTTTTGTCTCTGAGTAAAACAGTCAAATATTTTGCTCCAATAATTTTTATCTTCAGAACATCACATACCATTAATCACATTAAAATTATAACTGAAAATCATAGGTTAACATAACTTTGTGTATTTGGGCTGGAATGAATAACTTATAGATTGGAAATTGTTTGGTTAGAACTAGAAAATGTTATCATCTTATTGAAAAAAAATAATGCAGATTATTTATGCAACAAGCCAAGTTTTAAAATAGCAATTGGTTATATGTATTTTTTATCACGAGAATAACATTTTTCTCGTAAATCGTATTACCTGTCGAATGGTACCTCGAATGCTGACTGACAAAGAAGAGGATTAACATCTGGTTTGAGAAATTCAATTCCAGTAGCTCTTGTTATAATGTTGTTTGAATGAAAATAGTTTGAGGATATAAATACCAGCTTTCTTGTGAAATCCACACTGTCTTACCTAAGAAACGAAACTCAAATGAGTGAATATGAAAAATTTATGAGTTTGATAATAAAAAATAGTGTAGAATTCAGAATAATGATATAGTACTGCTTAGATACTTCGGCTCTTCGAAAGATTTTTTTCGAGCTCCTTATGGCACAATTATTCAATGGGAAAGAAGACGACTTTGGTAAATAAGAATATTTACATCGCTAAATCAATAAATATTTTAGGCACGGGTCAAGAGAATACCAGTCTACCTTTATATCTAGAGATGTTCCAAAATTTATTTTTTCAAAATAAAAAAAACATTTGAAAATCGTTTTGAATCGATTGAGGAGGATAAGGCACCATTTCTATCTCTCAGCCACTTGTACTCGCTTTTGACCGCACCCCTCCACCGTGACACGCGTCGTCAGTACGTCGAAAGCTCTCGGCGTCGTCGAATGTTTCTACGTAGGTTATAATTCGCTTTCGACGCAAGACAATTTGGCGTCTTCCAATGCTTTAGCTGTGACGTACAGTTTATTATTTCAAGTAGAATAGTTATCTTCTCAAGCGTATGTATGTACATACATAATAGTAAAATAAACCGAAGTAAAGGTAGGTAACATAGAAGTTGCAAAAAGGGACAAACCCTTCAATGATGGTAAGTATGTCAAAGATTGCTTCATACGTGCATCTGAAAAACTGTTTCGTGATGTCAAAAACTAACCAGAAATCTTGGAAAATATCAAAGATTTGCCACTATCAGCTAAAGCACTACAAGATAGAATAGCTAAACTGTTTTTATATGTTACATATTTGCAGGTGGAAGATATTTAACTTTCTTCTGCCTTTTCACTTGCTATGCATGCAACTTGCGATATAAAAGACATGACACAAGTTGGAATTTTTGTCAGGTATATGTCTTCCGAAGATCCAAAAGAAGAACTTCTAGGATTGCTACCACTCTAAGGACAAAGAAGAGGGTAAGATAAAGCGAATACCGTGTCAAAATGCCTTGAAGATAATAAGATCGATTCAAACAAAATCGTTTCAAAAGCAACTTATGGAGCCAGAAGTATGACAGGAACAAATAAGGAGCCAACAATGATTCTTCAGAGCAGAATAAACCTCGAAATATTTACCTTTCACTGCATTTTACACTAAGAAGCGCTTTGTGCCCAAACATTTCCGAGCGAAATATTTGAAGTCATAAATTTTTTAATCAAGATTGTTGACAGCATCTTGTCAAAATCACTCTACCATCATCAGTTTAAACGAAATGGACACTCAGTATTCCGACCTCCTTCTTCGCAATAAAGTGCGATGGCTTTCCAAAGTGTTGAAACGTTTTGTTTTGCGCTTGAATGACATAAATACATTCCTCAATGAAAAAGGCATTAATCACCCTGAATTAGGGAACGACAAATGGTTGCAAAAATTTTACTTTATGATGAATCTCACAGCAAAATTAAATGAGCTGATTCTAAGACTACAAGTAAAAGGAAACTCAGTCTATGTTTTGGTATGAGGATTGGTTTGTTATGAAGAAAAATTAATTCTTTTTGCAGAAGATATTCAGAGCGAGAAAATACTTCACTTTCAAATTCTAAAGCAATATAGCGATTAAACCAGTGCAACTGTTGACACGAATTTCTTCAGCACAGTTATAAAAAAAATAAAGATGAATTTGCTGACAGATTTGAATCATTCAAAACCAAAAAAACCACATTCATAGCAAATCCTCCAAACACAAATAGTAACGAAATCCACAATGAGCCATTTGAATTTGATACTGGATCTCTAGAAATACAATTGATCGATTTGTTTTTGATTTCTAGTTTTTTACAGAAGATGTTTCATATGACCAACGTCCATTTCATTGCACGAAGTACATAGTCGCATGAAGGAATTACATACTCTTTCGAAAACACCTGGTTGTGTTCGGATCGTTTGACAGGATAGTTCAATCCGATGTTGCAACTCTTCGATGTTATTCACTGACATTGCAGGCACTAAACTTTTTAAATAACCTCAAATACAAAAGTCCAAAGGATTCAAATCGAGAGATCTAGCGCGCCATGGCATTGGGCCTCCTCGTCCTATCCATCTTCTGGTGAAACTTTGATCTGAATATTCCCAAGTGTAATGTGGGACGCTCCATCTTGCATAAACCAAATATTCATCCACTGCTTTAAAGGTACCACGTCTAGAAAATCGGGCAAGGTATTTTGAAGAAAGTTCAGATATGCGGCTCCTGTTAAATCCGTGGTAAAACTACTAGTCTTAACAAACAATCTCATAAAATACCTAGCCAGATATTCATACTGAAACCCTGTTGATACCTGGATTCATGAATGGTGTGTGGATTTTCATCCGCCCAAATATGGCTATTATGGAAGTTGAAAATTCCATCTTTGGTAAAGCCATCATCAGTGAAAAAGATATTAGAAGTAAAATGCGGATGTTCAGCAATCTTTGTTAAAACCCATTGACAGAATGTCGTTCTGGCTTGATGATCGGGAAGATTAAGAGCTTGCACGCGTTGAATATGGAATTGATAGAGAAGTTGTTGATGCATAGTTCTCCAGACAAGTGGGCCACTTGTTTATACTTCCGCTGAAATTAGTTTTACACTTGTACCGATCTTTTTAGTCACAATATTTAATTAAAATTTGCTCTTCAACCTATGGAGTACTTACAGATCTTGGACGCACAGTATCACGAGCGTTTTCTTTTAAGGAACCAGTTTCCCTCAATCGTCTAACAAAATGATTGAACGTCAGATGAGAAAGAAGTTGACGATCGGGATAAGCCTCTGCATAAAGGCGACCTCCTTTAGGACCACTTCCGCTGGTGCGGCCATACATGAAAACCATATCACTCATTTGAATATCAGAATAAGGCATTTCAAATTCAGAAATAAAAAATTTTTCTTAATAACAAAGTGAAAGAAAGTAAACAACTCGAATCGGATGCAAAATAATCAATTAAGTACGTAAATGTCATATGAAAACCAAATCTTTGATGCCAGCTGTAATTTTTTTTAATGAACCGACTGAAAAACATTTCAATTGTAAGTTCGGTAAACAAGACATCTGAAAGATAAAAATAAATCGAATATCTTATTTGGTTGCGCTAGTAGTTAATTTGAAAACCAAAAATCGCTTATATCTCCAGAACAACTCATTTGCGGACCCATGATTATATAAAATACTTTACTTATTTTGAGGTCTATAATCACCTCCCAAAATATTGAAACTTTGTTTTTCAACACCCGGTATATGAATGAATAGATATTTCTTCTTATAAATAAATATATTAGTTTTTTTCATCAAATAAATTTTATTCAAGTAAGTACTAAATATTGTTGGCAATAAAGAATTTTGGCTCTTTAAAATCTTTGAAATTTGGTAAATTGTAATTCATAGCTCTTCCGACTCAAAAGGTTACCAACCCCTGATCTAGGGAATAGAAAATTAGTAAAATTGGTAACTGACCTCGGCAGTGTAGTTAAGTAACAAACTTGGCCATCGTGCCAAATGTTATGGGTTCAAAACCTGCTCTTGTTCATGGGTGTTCGCTATATTCCGTGATGAAAGAGAGAGTCCGAATATGAATTAAAAGCCTAGGTGCTAAGGAAGAAAGGAAAAAAGTACTTTCTCCATCATCTGGAAGTGTCGTACATATTTTTGTGATATCACTATAGTTTTGGTAAAAAGTCTGTACTCATTGAATGAACAACTTAAAATTGAATGTTCGTTGATTGGCATTTTCATTTTTATTATTAATTGTAATGTACGAGCGGAGACTTTCAGTTTCGCGTATGAGTGGTGGGGTGAATCTTTCAGTATTCTCTAATTCCCTGTTGATCTTTTTTATAACGTGTTACCTGTTAGTCGTACCGTTTGTTATCTCGTGTAGGGTTGTATTGGAGTTCTTGCTCACCCTTTATATATTTGACCGTACATGAGATGTTAGTTCCATTTAGAGGACGCTGTTGAATCCGAATATTCATACCAAGTAAACCTGCTCAATATGGGATCAAGGTACAGATTCTGGCAGATGCAAAAACCCACTATATGATTATCTCCTAAACTTACTGCGTAAAACAGACAACATATAAGAATAGTTTGGAAAAAAAAGAAAAACTTTCAATGCCGACACAAGTGGTTCTCAGATTAGTTAAGCCAGTGAAAGTCTCTATTAAAAATATAACAACTGACAATTTGTATATCTCTCTAGAACTTGCCAATTGTCAGAGTAAAGAAATATTGACATTGGTTGATACTGTGAGGAAAAATAAACTTTCATTCCGCCAGAATTTTTACCGCTGAGAGGAAGGAAGTAGGTGTCATTATTATTATCCTGATACTCCTAGATCTTCTGTGAAGATCTCTCAGAAGCTTTTTCAGCTTGTGCTGAGTTAGGAGTTCAGTTGTATTCTGGGTAGGCTTTGTTACTGCGATCTTGCGCCAGTTTAGGTCACAGCACTATTAATTTTTGACCCAACAGTGAAATGATGCCCGACACCTGTTCAACTAGAAAATTTCTTTTCCTCCTGAACATGATTTTAACCCGGACCTTCCGATGCTCTATCACTGAGCTGTCCACACTTCACTCACTATTTGATTTCCTTTCCGATATGACGATTGTTTCTCATGTACCAAAGAAGAATAAATCTATACTATTGTTATATTCGATGCATTTAGATTATATTTTTGACGAGGAAAACAATAGGCCGGATATAATTTTATTTTACAACAGTACTAAATCTGGTGTAGACGCATTATACCAAATATGCGCAAAGTACATCAAGAAGGACTCGTAGACGGCCAATGGCAACGTTCCATATGATTCTAAATGTCTCGGGGGTGCATTGTAGAATATCAGTTTACGCCAGCCGGGAAGGAGTTACCCAGAAAAAAGTTCCTAAAAACCTTGATGAAGGAATTATGTCAACCACATGTAGTGACCAGAATGAGCAACAACAAGACACCGCTAAAACTCAGAATTTTAGCTGCGGATATATTCAGAATTGATATTTCTCATCCATCAGAGCCTCAGCTTGGACTTGGCACTAGTGCCCTCTATGCAGAAATACCTAGAAAATTACTTTAGTTGAGAGATTATTGTTTGTAATTTTTTTTTAATAAACTATGAAAAAAGGTCTTTTTTTCCTTTGTTAATTCTCCCCAAAAAATGTCGAAAATAACCCGCCGGTAGCACTTGTGTTGCAAAAATCTTATGTAGAGATTAAGGGTTATTAATTGTTTCCGACTGTGTTCTTATTGAACATTACGAAGATATCAGTTGAAGTAGATGACAGATAAGGAACATCGATCTAATGTTTTCGTCTGAAGCTGCTATTTCTCAGGAATTTCACAAACTTTTTATGAACAGAGAGTATTGATACTGTGGTTAAACATGTAATAAATAATCCTTTTATAAACAAATATTCAATTTAAGATCAGCATACAATCAAATCAGAAATAATCTACATTGACTAATATTCCAAGATATAATGCACGTCAAAATTGCATGGACCACTCTTCATCAAACAACAGTCTATAATCACATGATGATAAAATATATTTTATAAATCTCAAATTTTCAAAAAATATGATTTATTTGAAATATATAAATATTCAAATAAGTTCATTCAAAAATCACACTAATTGTTTTTTGAAGATATAGTGCATGTTTTGAGAGATTTTTGAATTAGCTTATTTGAATATTTAAATAAATTATATATACAAATAAATTATATTTTTTGAGAAATCCTTAAGTTGTGTTTTATGTTTTTGTAAACGAATTGGTTTCATTATGGTAAGATCAGAAACAAAATTTTGTCTCCTTCAAATATTCATTTATTGATTTTAAATGACTTTTTTATATTTGTTGGCTAATGACATTGTATATTGACTTTTGATTATATATATATATATCTATTAAATATAAGCTGTGCTTATTATAGACATTATATTAATTCTAAAAGTTTTTTGAATAAAAAATTTTTTGAAATTAAAATTGTAGAAGACTAACAGATTAAATCTGTTTTGATATTCAAATTTTGATATATACTTGAGTATCGTCTTCATAATAATAGGCTTTGCACCTACTGAATGAGAGAACTTGTTCAGAAGTGTACACCGTATAAAGAATTGTTCCCAAAACAACTGCGCAACCCCCTCGTCACGAGCAGCTCATCGAAAAGAATACCAGACTCTACGAGTCCTCCCATATAAATAACTGCCGAAGAATGCAATCATGCTTTTCACCTATGTAATGAACAATTGTCAATAATATAGAACAATTAAGGGTTTGAAATGCTCTGCTATAGTCCAATAGAATATGTAGAGTGAATTCATTAAAATCTGTAGCACGAATAGCCGTGATATCAGTGAGTGTGGTAGAGTAATTGTGAAATTTTCGAAAACCAATTTGTGTTTCAGGAAGTATATTATTGGCTTTTATATAAGTTACAAGTTGTTCGTAGATCAATTTTTCAAGTATTTTCAACAAACATGGAAAAATGCTTTTAAGTCTGAGGTCCACGTACTCTTTAGGAGAAGCTATTTTTGTATTCGGGATTATAACAGGCTCTGCGAGTAAAACTTTATAGTATCATCCGGATCAACTAGGGTTTGTGGGACCAGTGAAATGAATGACAGTTTTTTTAAATTATCTGGTGACTGTGCTCTGCTATCTTTTAGATGACCACAGTACTATTTTAAATATTGCCAAATTGCCAATGTTTTCTTCCCATGTTCAATTGTCGATGAAATTAGGTTTCTCAATGATTTATAAAAGGCTCGGTTTTTGTCAATACGGTGCTTTTTATTTTTACTTAAGAACCTATCACGCGGTTTCATTAGGTGCTTAACATTTTCAAACCAGGGTTGATTTTTTTAGGTTTCGATAACCTAATCATTCTCTTCGGTGCATGTAGATCAAACAATATGTGTCCAAATTCTCGTTAATGAAATCAACCTTACCATCAGCATTGTCTAGGTTGGGAATATTTAGCCATGGAATGGAGCGCAAATTTTGGTCAAACTGCTGTATATTAATATCATTATAGTTCCTACATTCCTGTTATTCCGCCCCTTCTCTTCTAGATAATTGTATTTCACAAAAAATAAATTTGTGATCCGAAAACATTGAGGGTAGAGTGTCACACTGAACGATTTCTATGTTATCAGATAAAATGATAAGATCAATTAAGGATTCAGTTTGTGAGGTTATTCTAGTAGGGTAGGTAAGAACCTGAGGCAGATCCATGGAATTCAGCAAATAGGTGGATTCCACTGAATCCCTTGATGAGAAATTCCTGTAATTCAAATTGTAATCTCCAACACAACATATTACGTCACAAAGAGGAGCCAATGAGGCTAATATGTCATGGAAATTCATCAAAAAGTTATATTGGTGATAGTGGGGAGGCTTATAAACATATCCAAGCAAAACATCTACCCCCACCTTGACGAATTCGTATCAAAATTTGTTCAAAGATTGAATTTGTGGTGTATTCATTCTCAGTACGTGGAAAAATATAGCCCTTCCTCACGAACAATCAATCCCACGCCTCCTCCTCTACCGTGTTTATTCTAATAGATAGCTTTACACCCCTCAATTATAATGTCTTCATAGTTTATCGTATCATTGAGTCAAGTTTCCGATACTCCTACAAAATCAAAACTATTCTAGATAATGAACCGCTTAAAGTCCTCAAGACTTGGAATTAAAAATCTTATATTTATTGGGTGTTTTTTTAGAGTGATACAAGTTTCGTTAGGAATAACTGTGATTTGACCGAAGGTAGAAACTATGTTCTTTTGACATTTCTGTTCAGTAAGCATTGACAAATTATCTTGAAAAGACTCACGCCGCAAAAACATTTACAAATTGTTGAAATTTATTTTCAAAATCAGTGTTCTATTCGCCATACTGACACGACGTTCACAAGTTGGCCTCTGTTCATCCACCACATGAAACATTTTGCGTAAAGATCTTGGCCTACACCCATACAAGATCCAACTGGTTCAAGAACTAAGCCACTTGACCATAATAGACGTCGTTTGTTTGCTGATTGGGCACTAGAACAGCTTAAAGTTGATCCACTTTTTTATCGTAAAATTATGTTCAGTGATGAAGCTCATTTCTGGTGAAAACGGTTGAACGGCTATGTAAACAAGCTTGCCGTATATGCAGTGACAACAATCCTCAAGAAGTTCTGCAGGTTTTATTGCATCCTGAAAAATGCACTATATGGTGTGCTTTACACGATGGAGGCATCATCGGTCCATATTTCTTTAAAAACGATGCTGCGGCTAATGTTACAGTGAATGGTGCTCGTTACAGATCGATGATCAATGATTATTTGTTTCAAAATTTGAATAGTATCGACCCAGAAGTGTTTTGGTTCCAACAAGATGGTGCTACACCTCATGCTGCTACCGTAACAATTGATTTATTGAAAGGAAGATTTGGCGACAACATTATTCCGAGAAATGGTCCAATTAATTGGCCTTTAAAATCATGCGACATAACTCCACTGGATTATTTTCTTTGGGTTTATGTCAAGGCATTGGTTTGTGCTGATAAAACTGAAACAATAGACGCTTTGGAATCCAACATAACTCGTGTTATTGATGAAATAACGCCTGAATTACTCGAAAAAGTGGTACAAAATTGGTCTGGTCGAATGCGGTTCCTCAGAGCTAGTCTTGGTGGACATATGCCGGAAATTATTTTTAAGCCCTAAATGTCATAAAATTATCTTTCAATTAAAAAAAATTGGCTGGAAGCTTAATTTAAATGTGTTTTATTTCAGACTATTGTATATGAAGTTCGATCGTATTGTAACTAATATAAGAAAGTGAACACAGACGCACCACTGAAATTCACAATTATCTTGAATTATTTTCCGAAAAATAAAGAAAAATTGCGAAAAGTACAGGTTACCATTCCGCTGTCAGTTTATTTAGGTTTACTTAGGTTATTTTGAAGAACATGAATCTTCTTATCACCATGTAAAATAAAGACCTTACCATTCTCGTCCAGGAGTTTTTTTTTTGAATGTCTCCCATACCTTCCGGAATAGCTGTATTTCATCCTTTCTCAACACTTCAGAAATGAAAAATTTGCTTCCATTCAGTCGATCTTTACTGCAGAAAACTAGGAACGCTCCTTAATAAAACCATTTCCTGTTGTTATTGTTTACAATTCTATGAACATGTTGTTCACTCTCTTGTATTTTGCATTGAATCGATATTAGTTCATCTCCTAGGTTCTTAATATTTTTTTTATTTCGATCTCGAATTGTTTCAGTTTTTCTTCAAAGACTGAAGGATTTCTCTGATTTGAGATTGAACAGTTCTTATCAATAAAGTCCTCACGTAGTTTATCCAGACTTTGAAAGTATTGTCCATTGCTTGCCACTACTTTTTTCATCTTTTCCATCTTTCCGAAAATTGACGGATCCCTTCGCGAAAAAAGCCGGCTCTGTGGCCGTTATTAATACAGCTATCCAGTTTTTCACTGCGCTGTACGACGCGTTTTTAATAGACAATGCAACCTGTGGTCGTACATTGTCATACATTTTCAATAACTTTGCGTGTCTTTTGGCGTATTTTGGCCTTTTTTTTTGCAATATTCGGCTCCAACGCAACAATTGTCGTCAGTAAACCTCCCCTGTGATCCTTTTGTTCCATTGAAACAGCTCATAATACACCACACCCAACTGATCCCAATAGATAAACACCCTGATATTCTGGTAATGTTCCCTAAAATATTGAATCTGCCCAGACAAACTCAAGATAGCCATTGTAAAACCAATTCATAAAAAAGGTGATATCCTTGACCATAACAACTATAGCTAAGTATTCTACCGAGCTTTTCCAAAACTACAGAGATGGTCTATTGCCGACAAATAATGGAATATTTACTACTGCATAAAATATTAAGAGAGAACCAACATGGACACATTAAAGAAAAATCAATTAAACCAGCAATTTATGAATTCGTCAATAAAATAGTAGAATCTTTTGAAAACAAAGAGTTATCCATGGGAATTTATCTGGACTTAACCAAGGCATATGACTGTTTGGATAGAAATAAAGTACTTCAAAAATTAGAACGTTATGGAATTCGAGGACCGATACTGGAATGGGTTAATTTATATTTTCTACTCAGAAATCAAATGGTAGAAATGGAAATCAATGAGGAAACTGTCAGATCAAATTAAGAAGAATTACTTTTAGGCATACCACAAGAAATTTTTGCTGGACCCTTATTATTCCTAATATATCGGGTTTTTTAAAGTGATAGAATTTTAAATTGAAATAAAACACATTTAAATTAAGATTGAAGCCGATCTTTTTTTATTTGGATGATAATTTTATGACATTTATGGTCTTAAAATCATTTCCGGCATATATCCACCACGACTAGCTCTGAGGAACCGTATTCGACCAGACCAATTTTGGACCACTTTTTCGAGTAATTCAGGCCTTATTTCATCGATAACACGAGTTATGTTGGCTTCCAAAGCGTCTATTTTTTCTGGTTTATCAGCATAAACCAATGACTTGACATAACCCCAAAGAAAATAATCCATTGGAGTTATGTCGCATTATCTTGGAGGCCAATTAATTGGACCATTTCTCGAAATAATGTTATCGCCAAATCTTTCTTTCAATAAATCAATTGTTACGGTAGCAGCATGAGGTATAGCACCATCTTGTTGAAAGCTTCTCGGTCGATACTATTCAAATCTGAAACAAATAATCATTGATCGTCGATCGGTAACGAGCACCATTCACTGTAACATTAGCCCCAGCATCGTTTTTGAAGAAATATGGGCCGGTGATGCCTCCAGCGTGTAAAGCACACCATACAGTGCAGTTTTCAGGATGCAATGGAATCTGCAGAACTTCTTGAGGATTGCTTTCACTCCATATATGGCAATTTCGCTTGTTTACATAGCCGTTCAACCAGAAATGAGCTGCATCACCAAACACAATTTTACGATAAAAAAGTGGATCAACTTCAAGCTTTTCTATGGCTCATCAAACAAACGAAGCTTATTATAGTCAAGTGGCTTTAGTTCTTGAACCAGTTGGATCTTGTATGGATGTAGAACAAGATCTTCACGCAAAATTTTCTATGTGGCGGAAGCACAGAGTACAACTTGTTGTGAACGTCGACGAATAGACAAATCTGGATTATCATTAACACTATGACTTACAAAAGCGAAATTTGCTTTTCGTACTGTTCTTTGTCTTGTTGTTGTTGTTGCATCGAGTAGAGAAAATGTTGTCCGAAATCTATCGATAGTTCGACAAATTAGCTGCTCTGAAGGACGATTATGTAAACCATAAATTTCACGAAGTACTCTATAAGTTTGGCGAATAGAACACTGATTTTGAAAATAACTTTCAACAATTTCTATACGCTGTTGCGGCGTGAGTCTTTCCATGATAATTTGTCATTGATTACTGAACAGAAATGTCAAAACAACATGGCTTCTACCTTCTGTCATATCATAGTTATCCCTATCGAAAGTTCTATCACTCTAAAAAAAAAACACCTCATATATCAATGACTACAAACCAGATGTGGTTCCCAAAGAGTAAATACGGTTAATTATGCTAATGACACAAATTTACTTCTAGTTGAGAACCTTTTTTCAATGTTAGAGAGACTATCTGAAATTATCTTAGATAAGACTGATGAATGGTTCAAAAATAATAATTTACTTCTCAACAAAGAAAAAACAAAGTTCATACTTTTCATACAAACACAATAAAAAATTGAAGGAAATTTAACAATTAATTTTAGTCAAGAAATATACCTGATACGAGAAACCACTAAATTTGTGGGCATTCATATAGACAAAAATCTCAATTGGAAGGAACATATGAGTTGAATATGTGAGAATATTACATCATCAATTTATGGTCTGAGAATAATTAGTGGATATATCCATGGTAATTACCTGAAAATGGTTCATCATGGAATGACTGAGGTGAAATGGAGATTTGACATAGCATTTTATGGATCAGGGAGCATAAAGCCATTGTTCATTCTACAGAAAAGAGCATTTATAATACTAAACAACTTGAAGTATAATGAATCCTGCATGAGAATCTTCAAGAAAAATCAGTTATTGACAATATATGCACTTTACATTCAGGAATGTGTCCTCTTCATTAGGAACAATGAACATCTATTTGAAAAATATGAAAACAGATGAACTGTCTACGAAACCAAAAATGAAGACTATATTTATCCCAGACATAATGTATCACTTCTTATCAAGAGAAGATGGAATATAGATGTCTTAAAATATATAATATTCTTCCCAAAAATATAAAAACAATAAAAAATATGAAATGTTTCAAAAAAACAATTATTCAAATATCTAGATGAGCTAGAACTATACAGTTTAGAGGACTAAATGTCCCCCATGGAATTAGTATTTTGACACTATTCCACTTCGTTTTCATATAAGTATAGTTGTGTGTGTATGAATGTGATTGGGAATAAAGAGCTATTATTATTATAATTATTATTAATATTCGACTAGGCAGTTGATGATGAGGTATCCATACGTTTGCCGACGTTTTGGATTATCGTAAAGGACCTTTCATCGCCAGTCACAATTTGATGCAAAAACTTCTTTCGTTGGTTTTCGACGTTGTAGCATTTGTTCGCACCTAAAAAAACGGCGTTCGACATCGCTTGGCTTCAATTTATACGGCACCCAATTTCCTACTTTACGGATCATTTCATTTGCTTTTAAACGAAATGGCTGGTTGAGTGACACCAAGTGTTTTTGCGAGTTCGTCTTGCGTTTGTGATGGATTCTTAATCAAGCTTTGCCCCTTATTTCTCATCATTAAACTTTGGTTAGGCTGAGTTCGTTCTTCGTTTTCCATATCAAAATTGTCAATTTTAAATTGGGCAAACAATTTCTGATACGTTCCTTCAGCTAGAGCATGGTCGTCATAAACATCCACTAAAATACGGTGACTTCATATTGGAGTAATGAAGTAAAACTCCGTACAAAAAACACATTATTCGGTACAAAAGTTGACACAGAAATATACTAACTGACAAAGAAACTGCAACACCCAGAAGGAGCTGTTTGAATTTTGAATTTTTTTTGGTAAAACATAGATAGTATAGCAAGGAGCAAATGATTAAAATTTGAAGAAAAAAATCGGGAAGGTTTTTTCATGTAAACATTTTTTATTACTTAAATATGTAGTCGTTTTTTGCAAATTTTTTTAATTTTTCAATGAACCAGCTGTTCGAGGAGATCAAAAGTCGATGTTTAGTTGTTGTTAAAATGCCTAGAGCACATGTACGTGGAATTTATCGCCAGCTATGTGAATTTGAAAGAGGTTGAATTATTGGTCTACGAGAGGCGGGGTTATCATTTCGAGAAATCGTTAACCATACGAACAGAAATCCAACTACTATTATGAGATGTTGTCAAGCGTGGTTTGATAATGCCTAAAATCAAAAAATAGGCACAAATGAGGTTCAAGATCGATGTCTAAGTCTTATATCTATTAGAGACCGATTTGCGAAAATTCGATCGCTGATGAGTGGTTAGGAGAATAAGGCCTGTAACTGTCCGAATGGTTTACCGCTGGATAAGGTTGGACTACAGCATTATCGACCCCATCTTGTGTTACCTCTAACGGTTGAGCATCGCCGGCAACGATTACAGTGGTACAGAGAACGTCAACATTGGAATGTGGAATAGCATCAGGTCTTTTCTGATGAATCTCGATTCTCCTTGGCCGAAGAAGGGTTAGACGACGTCGGGGAAAAAGACGTGAACCTCAGTTTTATATTGAGCGGCATGTAAACCGGACAGTAGGCGTTATGGTATGGGGTGCTATTGCACATGCAAGTAAGTCACCTTTAGCCTTTATTCGAAGTAACATGACAGCGCTGCGTTACCTTCAAGAAAGAGAGGAGCCATATGTTCTCCCTTACCTTAACCGGCTCGAGAATCCAATATTTCAGCAAGATAATGCTCGACCTCATGTTGCCAGAGTTAGTTTAAACTTTTTTGAGCGACCCATGTGAATCTGTTGCCATGGCCGCCCAGATCCCCGCATCTTCGCCCACACAGCATGTTTTGGATATCATAGGTAGAAGGCTTGGAAATTTACCCCGGCCCCCACGGATTTTGGCGGCTCTGAGACATGAACTACAGGTAGCTTGGGATAGTATCCCTCAAGAAGAAATAGACCATTGTATTGCATCAATGCCAAGACATTTTGGGGAGTGTATACATAATCGCGGTGGACAACACATTATTCACAAATTTATTAAAAAAAATTGTAAACCCTCCGTTTTTTTTCTTCAAATTTCAAACATTTACCCCTTGCTATACTATCTATGTTTTACCAAAAAAGATTTAAAATTTAAACACCTCCTTCTGGGTGTTGCAGTTTCTTTGTCAGTTAGTATATATTGTTTACACTTCAGCGGAATGACAGATACTCAAAAGAAAGTCTAATGATGACACTTCAGAATAAAAGTAACGCCAGATTAACCAATGAAAGAATAAATTAGTAGCGACATCTCTTATCTTAACTAACTTCTACTCCTAATATCTCCTTTTTTATCATTTCTATACAGACTCTAATGGAAATGGTAGGTTGAATCAAGAAACTTTTTACCGCCAATTAGAATCGTACAGGTAATTATTAACTTCGCAATCAACTTATTCTGTTCGACTCATGACCGCCGCCACTGGAACTTTTCCCCGATATTTCGACAATTTCCAGCTGATGGAGGCAGCTTCGCGAACGCGATTTCTTGTGAAGTTGGAGCATCTGTGGTTGACATAATAAAAACCAGGCTATCCACCCGCGCACTTCAAACCTGGGCACCTCTTGTTGATTGAATCGTTACAAGTTACACTGACGAACAGCACGATAAATTCGCTATGAAAGCAGCTACAAATTCCACACAATATAAATTAATCTTGGAGTGAAAAATCGCAAATTATTTGGCTTAAGTACTTTAATATCGAGAAAGCGGAAAGAAAGGCATACAATCAGTTCGAACTCAACATAAAACTTACTAACTAATCGGGTTTCGACTATGGCTTATATTTTGTTTTTTAGCGTAGTTATTTAACCAACAATGTGCTTCACACCTGATAGAATTTTTCGAATGAAACTGTTGGCCAACAGTAGTCCCTAAATATACATAGAAAACCAAGATCGTGCGGCTTTAGTTTCTGTACAAATTTAATCGTGAAAGCACTTTTACGAGGGGCGTTCAATGTATTCTCGGTATATGCATGAAAGAAAACTCAGAAAGTTTTGGAAAAATTATATTTTTCAATGTCCCCTAGAACTTCAATGCATTTGTTAGACCGGGAAATAAGCTTCTCTAAACCTTGTAAGAATATTCTTCCGGCTTCTCCTCAAAATAGGTATTAATTGCTACCTTCAGTTCTTCATCGTCGGAAAATCGTCTTCCACGAAGATATTTTTCCACATTTTGGAATAGTTAGTATTCAACGGGGGCCAAGTCTGGACTGTGCGGAGGATAAGTAATTTTTTTCGAAGCCACATTCCCGCACAGCAGCCATCGCCACACGGGCCTTGTGAACCGGCGCGTTGAGAGTTTTCGTCGCCTTTTTCCTTTAATTTCTTCTTTTAACTTACGCAAAATGGTTGCGTATAATGCTGTGTATTTTTAATGTATTCTATAAATAAAATACCTTCAGAATCTCAAAGGACGGTAGCCATTATCTTTCCAGCGGCTGGCATCTACTTCATGGAGGCTTGTTTCCCCCAGGGTCATAGTGATGAGCCCACGTCTCATCCTCCTCAGTAACCAGCCGGTTGAAAATAGTCGATGGATCTTCTCCACAGAGCTCTAAAAACTCCTTACAGCACTCGACTCACACCTATTTCTGAGGCGCAATGAGGATTCTCGGTGCCCATCTAGCACTGACCTTTGAGAGGTTAAGATGGTCATGAAGGATAGCATATATGGTACCCACGGATAAATTTGTCATCTCTGCTAACATCTTGATTTTTATTTTGGCATCTTCAAGTACCAGTTTTTCTTCTTTTTCACATTTTCTTCAATGTTTTCTTTGCCTCTTTTGTATTCGTTTGACCACTTTTGAACGGTGGTTAACGACAGGGCACAGTCTTGGTTAACAGCAACCATCTCTTCCTGAGTGATTTTTTTACTTTTTTCTTGCTTAATGAGGAACTTCATAACTGCACGATGCTCGATTTTCTTCATCATTGTGGCGTAAGCCATTCTGGTCGTCTTTCACTGAGGAAACCTAGAAAATCAATGAGCATAAATTAGTGAAATTTTATATTTATACCCTCCGATAGTGTCATTTGTAAATGGAATAACTACATTATCAGCAAGTCAACCCGATACTGAGTATACATTGAGCACCTGTAGTACCAAGATCTGTATTCAATATTTTCCATGAATGGACACAAGTTTAATTTTTGAGCGCATCATCAACTGACAGATTTGGATTATCATCAATACTAAGCTGCACATCATTAATCGCTTCTTGTGGGGGGCGTCTAGCGAAATGTGTATAGCAAACTCATTACAAAACCGGTTCAGCTATCTAGAGCTTCTATTTTGAAGTAGTAGTTATTTCGAGTCCAACAACACTTCTGCCATTCGTATTTTGACACAAAGTTAGCTTAATTTTGGACATTACCGAAATGCTTAAACAAAACTGGGAAATATAAAAACTTATTTCCAAATTGGTAATTCTTCTATATAAACTGTTTGAAATTTACGTGGAAAATTCAATAGAAATGAAATTCCCTCACGGCAATGTTTGGATCAATTTTTTCGTGAAACGATGAAACAACGTATACACATTCTCTCGAGTGAGCACACCTGAAAACATTGCTGCTGTAGCCCAGAATGCGACTGAAGTTCCATCAACATCAACTCGATATCGTGCTCAAGAACTGAACATTTCTCGCCTTTCTCTGAGGAGAATTTTGCGTAAAAACCTCAGTATGAAGGCTCACAAAGTTCAACTAGTTCAAGAAGACCATCGATAGAATCGGATGTTTTTTCACTTCGTTCAACTGGCTAATGATCTGATGGCGGAAGATGAGCATTTTCCCAAATTAATCATCTTCAGCGATGAAGCTCATTTTCACCTCGGAGGACAACTTTTTGTGGGGATCCGTTAAAGATACATTCTGTCAAGAAAGTACCGGGAATTATCGATTTACATCTGGCGGGGCAATGAGGCAGGTAAAAATTTTTTTCCTAGGTTGGTACCACTGTCCTTAATTACTATGCCAAGCTTGAGCGGGATCTGTCAACTAGTGTGTTTGCAACAGCTGATTAAGTCAGTCGATGTCAGAGTGCGTGCCGATTTTTACTATGGGTGATTACGTTGAGCAAAGAATTTGTTTAAAGTTTTGTGTTGCAAATGAATTTTCGTGTGCCGATGCATTGACAATGTTGCAAAAGGCCTTTGGTGATAATGCTCTATCGAAAACTCGTGCATATCAGTGGTACAGAGCCTTCAAGGACGGTCGTGAAGTGGACGCCCATCGACGGCTTTGATCGAAGATAACGTCGATAAAATTAAGGAAAGGGCGCTGGAAAACCGTCGTACCCGCTTGAGAGAGATAGCACATGATCTTAAGATATCCCACGAGTCCGCACGTACGATTTTGATTGATATTTTGGGCATGAGAAAGGTGGCCGCACGACTCGTACCGAAAGACCTGAATTTTCTTCAAAAACGTCATCGCGAACAGGTTGCTTCAGACATGCTGGATCGCTGTAATTCCGATTCTACATTCATGGAACGCATTATAACTGGTGATGAGACCTGGGTCTACGAGTACGATATGCAAACAAGCCAGCAATCATCGGAATGAGTGGCAAAAAATGAGCCGAAACCGAAAAAACCACGCCAAAGCCGCTCGAAAATGAAGGTGATGCTCATTGTTTTCTTCGATATCCGTTGCGTTGTGCACTACGAATTCGTTCCAGAGGGTCAGACGGTAAACAAGGAGTATTACCTAGGCGTTATGAAACGTTTGCGTGAGCGTATCCGTAAGAAGCGGCCAAATTTGTGGGCGAACAACTCATGGATTTTGCATGACGATAACGCGCCTTCTCACCGAGCTACGATTGTGACTGACTTTCTCGCCAAAAACTCAACAAACGTGCTTCAGCAACCACCATATTTGCCGGATTTGGCTCCCTACGACTTTTTCCTCTTCCCAAAACTAAAATTGCCCCTTCGTGGCACCCGTTTTGAGTCGATTGAAGCCATAAAACAAAATTCGGCGCGAGAGCTTAAGTCCATCCCGGAAAGCGCCTATAAAAAATGTTTCGATAATTGGAAGTGCCGTTGGCATAGATGTATTGGAGCAAATGGAGCCTATTTCGAAGGCGACCCAATAAATTTTGACGATTAAATGTAAAAATGTTGTTTTAATTGAAAATTCCCGGTACTTTCTTGACAGAGTAGTAAGTGTTACGCTCACCATCTTGAAATGGTTGATGCCTAGAAATACGAAATCGAAGTTGCCATTAATGAGAGAATAGGGTTGATCGGTACTGTCGCCAGTTGTGGCGGTCATTTGAATAATATTTTTTTCAGTCGCTAACGTCAAGGTACAAAATTTCTAATTCACTCATAACTTTGAGAAAATATTCATTATTTTTATTTATAGGAGATCAAAAATGCAAATTTTGAATTGCCTTTATATCCTGGAATGAGCACAATAAAGTACAAGTAATTTCACTAATTTATCTAAGTTTTTCATAATGAATTTGAATAATTTTCAAACATTCTTCCTTTGTGAGTCTGTTAATAATGGACCAATATATGTATCAATATAGGTCTTTCAACAATAGAGAACTGTCGAATTGGATGTCAGAGAAAACTTTTATGCCAATTCAAAATTCTCGGCGTCTTCAAAAAGACAATTTTCAAATATATTCGTAAGGTATAGAGTTCCAAAAGAGCCAATATTCATTTTGTTTTATCGGTTCAGCAAAGAGAGCAGTTCCCTCTGGGATAATCCGATCCAACATCCCGGTTCTCAAAATCTTTCAATTTATGACGTAAATGAATTGAAATACGTTTTTCCTTTCACGGTTCAATCGGCGCGGGCTATCTAAAGGCTCCAGTGTCCGCCGAAATATATTTTCGCCATTCGATCTCTTTGTATGATGAATCCTTTGTGAAGAATTGATGTGAAACCCTTCTCTGCCAGCCCCTCGCCCTGAATTTCTCACCTTCTACGCGGGACAGAAGTCATAACTCAAAAGGGATGAATGCTGATATCTTAGGGGTGGATTCAAATGACGGTAATAAATCGATTCTAGGGAATTTATCAGTATTTCGATCTGTCCGTTTGTTCTGTATTCGATGGGAGCGTGAAAAATGGCCAGGAGATTTTTTTCGCGTTAGTTCAGATGAAGGATAATATTTTTGCATATGAAAATTTTCTTTGTGATGTTTTTTCATTCTGAAATAGGGTTATAAATCAGATGTTTCAACATCAGGTTACAAGAAGAAAAATTTGAACCTTAACTGTGAATTAGCTGACAAATCAACCAATATTCCTCAAACTTTAAATTTTGACTTTTCATTTGAAACAGTTAGATGCAAGTCTACACACTTGCTGAGTATACAAATAGTGTGAAACAAAAGTACAAAGAGTTTATTAGAATTGCATTCATTTCAATAAATACTGTGAAGAGATTCTCATTATCTAAGGATCATACACAAAGAGATCAGCAAAATAAAGTTTTGAAGTCCAGATTTATCAGCTACAGAAACAAACTGAGGGTCCTACTCAGGATTGCAAAAAAACAGTATTACAGTAACAGGATTGTACAAAGTGAAGGTAATTCAAAACAACTATGGAACGTAATAAATGAACTAAGTAATAACGGAAAGAAAAATACTATAATTAACGAGGTAAAACTAGAAGATAATACGATAGTAACAGACCCCGCCATTATGAGCAATGAATTCAACAAATACTACTCTGTCAAGAAAGTACCGGGAATTTTCAATTAAAACAACATTTTTACATTTAATCGTCAAAATTTATTGGGTCGCCTTCGAAATAGGCTCCATTTGCTCCAATACATCTATGCCAACGGCACTTCCAATTATCGAAACATTTTTTATAGGCGCTTTCCGGGATGGACTTAAGCTCTCGCGCCGAATTTTGTTTTATGGCTTCAATCGACTCAAAACGGGTGCCACGAAGGGGCAATTTTAGTTTTGGGAAGAGGAAAAAGTCGTAGGGAGCCAAATCCGGCAAATATGGTGGTTGCTGAAGCACGTTTGTTGAGTTTTTGGCGAGAAAGTCAGTCACAATCGTAGCTCGGTGAGAAGGCGCGTTATCGTCATGCAAAATCCATGAGTTGTTCGCCCACAAATTTGGCCGCTTCTTACGGATACGCTCACGCAAACGTTTCATAACGCCTAGGTAATACTCCTTGTTTACCGTCTTAGCCTCTGGAACGAATTCGTAGTGCACCACGCCACGGATATCGAAGAAAACAATGAGCATCACCTTCATTTTCGAGCGGCTTTGGCGTGGTTTTTTCGGTTTCGGCTCATTTTTTGCCACCCATTCCGATGATTGCTGGCTTGTTTGCATATCGTACTCGTAGACCCAGGTCTCATCACCAGTTATAATGCGTTCCATGAATGCAGAATCCGAATTACAGCGATCCAGCATGTCTGAAGCAACCTGTTCGCGATGACGTTTTTGAAGAAAATTCAGGTCTTTCGGTACGAGTTGTGCGGCCACCTTTCTCATGCCCAAAATATCAATCAAAATCGTACGTGCGGACTCGTGGGATATCTTAAGATCATGTGCTATCTCTCTCAAGCTGGTACGACGGTTTTCCAGCACCCTTTCCTTAATTTTATCGACGTTATCTTCGATCGAAGCCGTCGATGGGAGTCCGGAATGAGGCAAGTCTTCGACCACTTCACGACCGTCCTTGAAGGCTCTGTACCACCGATATGCACGAGTTTTCGATAGAGCATTATCACCAAAGGCCTTTTGCAACATTTTCAAGGCATCGGCACACGAAAATTCATTTGCAACATAAAACTTTAAACAAATTCTTCGCTCAACGTAATCACCCATAGTAAAAATCGGCACGCACTCTGACATCGACTGACTTAATCAGCTGTTGCAAACACACTAGTTGACAGATCCCGCTCAAGCTTGGCATTGTAATTAAGGACAGTGGTACCAACCTAGGAAAAAAAGTTTTCACCTGCCTCATTGCCCCGCCAGATTTAAATCGATAATTCCCGGTACTTTCTTGACAGAATGTATTATGGAAATGTTGGAGAGAGTCTCGCTAACAAGATAATAAAACCCTCGACGCATCCACTACGGCATATTAATCAAAATACAATGTTCATGGAACCAACTAATAAACATGAAGTAGAGGCAATTATAAAAACATTAAAAAATAATAAAACACCTGGATTGGACGGGCTGAGGGCAGAAACCTTAAAATGTATCTCTTGCCACATCTGTGAACCACTTGCCTACCTCATTAATCAAAGCATCTCAATGGGAGAATGGCCTAAAAGTCTCAAAGAAGCAATAATAAAGCCTCTATTCAAAAGCGGAGATAAGACTAAAATGGTGAACTATAGACCCGTATCAGTAATTTCAAACGTAGCAAAGATTTTTGAAAAAATTATAAAACAGAGATTGGAGAAATATGTGTTAGATAAAAATATTATCTCAAATAGACAGTTTGGATTTCAGCCAAACAAGTCCACTGAGGATGCGATTTCTATGCTTGTATCAAACATTTATGAGGCTTTAGATAGGAGTAAGCCAACTCTGTGCGTTTTTTTAGACTTAGCAAAAGCCTTCGACACTGTAAGCCACCCACAATTATTCGAGGCCTTGGAAGACATTGGTTTAAGGGGCAATGTGCTTGATCTGATAAAGAGCTATATATCTAGCAGACAATAATATGTCAAAATAGGAGACTGTATAAGTGACGCTTTCGAGGTTAAGTTTGGAGTCCCACAAGGAACCGTACTGGGGCCTATATTATTCAATATTTATATGAATGGTCTACTTGAATTGAATAGCCAGGGGAAGATAATTAGTTTCGCAGCCATTTTATATCAAGCTGATAGCTGGGAAGAACTCAGAGAACAAGCTGAAAACGACATGAAATCTATCAAAGATTGGATGGATTATAATTTATTGACAATTAACTTCGAAAAGACCAAATATATCACATTCACTTGCTTAGATAGAAACTTACCAGACTATGAGACACTGGAAATTGATGAGAATTGTGTGATCAAAAGAACCGACCATATCAAATATTTGGGTGTTATTGTGGATAAACATTTGAGATGGGATAAACATATAGAAAACCTCAGCAGGAATCTCAGGTGTTTAATCTATAAATTTAAGCTTCTGACAACCATTCTAGACACAACCAAACTGAAAATGGTTTATCATGCTTTGGTGGGTTCACGATTGAACCATGGTATCATAGGGTGGGGTGGAGCAATGAACACATACCTCAAAAAAATTAGTATAATACAGAAAAAAATCTTGAAAATAATCTTAAGGAGACCTCATACCTATTCGACAGATAATCTCTACACAGAAACAAAGATCTTCGACATAAAGCAATCGTTTTATCGTTCCATTGTGGTATATCAATTCAAAAATAAATCAAATCTACGATCTCTAACACATCAGTATAATACAAGGAAACATAGAACTTGCTACAGAACTCCATTTTCAACGAGGACAGTTGGCCAGCGCAGTTTTGCTTATTTGGCACCGAGAATGTATCAGATTCTACCCAAAGATCTGACAGAACTTCATAATCTACGCCATTTCAAGAAAAAATTGAATGAATTTATTACAAAATACCCGAGAGATGAACTTGTCAAAATAATAGACATGCGAAAATAAATATTTGTGACACTGAATTATATTGCTCCCTTCTATGTTTTATATTATATGCATGCATACCTTCATTAATACACCATTTTAGCTGTACACACTCTATCAATATATGATGTTTTATCTATACATTTTATTTGTTTATATAACTAGTACTTGTACATTTTTTATCTGTATTTGTCTATACCTTGTCTTCATTTTATCTATACACTGTTTTTAAAATAAAATTAGTATTAGTATAATAAACCAATATCCTAAATCTTAACAACTCACGCACAGGCAATATGCCTTAGTGAGTTTTTGCGGTTTATTGAATCTATATTTCTGAATATGTATTGATTGATTTTTATAGAAACTGTACTTTTTCAATAAACTATATATTATTATTATTATTATTATTATACGAGTGAAATAATCCCTTATAGATTATACAGACTACGTGACGGTATTCACCCGCTTATGCCCATGTGAAATATTGTAAGACACTGGAACATGATGCCATGCACTCTGTGACATCCACAAAAAATATGGACGCCTTTATGGCTTCTCCATTTAATTCTAAGCTTGCAGAGAAGAGAGTTCTTTGAAATAAAACTCATGAGCGACAAACATTATACGTACTCGAGACAGCTTGCACATAGTTGTCCCTCTTGGTAATTGGACCTTTCGTATATGTTTTAATTAATTGCACATTTCACAATTTTCAATTTCCACCTCACCTTACATTTGATGTGAGAATCTCGGGTACTGCATGCTCGTTTGGTGTAATCCAGCTCGTTGCCTGTTAATTTTCATTCTGTATTTTTTCCTTAGTAATATATACTGCATCAAAATATTGTACTGAAATGCCCTGGTTTTGTATATAACTATTGTAAAGCGTCGCAACTCTCACAAGTAATCCATTTTTCATTGTTTACTTTCTCTCTGTGTCTGTTTTGTTGTTTGTTGTATTTATTTAGAAGGGTTTTTATTTGTGATATTAATTTTATTCGTTATGCCTGTTAGATGACCATTACGTCGATCTAATATACAGTCGTTTAAATGTATCACAGTTCTGTTAGTAAATACACAGAGTACGCATGCGTGACACTGTCACTGTCAATTTATTGCAAGCTTTGTGATTGTTTTTTTGGGAAGTAGTTGTCGTTAAGTTAAAGATAGTGAGGTTGTTGCTTGTAAAACCTTTCACGTTTTTCACTGAGTCCAGTTTATATTAAACATTATTCTGAAGCTTATCGCTTATTATTTTCAATATAAACCTAAGAATGCCTGGCATATAACTAATTACCATGTACTATAACTGATAAGCATTGAGTGCACTGTGTGATCATTTATTCACCTATTTCTTTGTTTTTCATTGTAACATTAACTAACATGTCCAAATGAAGGGATATTATATCTATTTAATAATCTCCTAGTCAGTTTATGTTTTCAATATTTAAGTGGCCGTTTAGTTTGAGTTATTGTATTCCTTGTGAGTAATATCCTTTAGAGTGAATCCTTTAGTAGTTCTGCTATGGTATAAAATATTTAATAGAGACAGTAATTACTCTAGATATCCAATACTGCTGTGCGAAATGTGTGATTGAATGATCATTGTTCCCAAGGTATTGTGGTTGCTCAAATATTAGTTCGTGCGACCCTTCAGGTGGTGTGTGAGTTTTTCATTTCATACTCTGAGCCTTCTTGGGCCCTGGCCACCCTAGCGAGGTCAGATGCAGTCTTCTTGATAGTTACGCTTTCGGTTGATTCGAGTTATGTGAGATCACCTCTTCATGGTGACCTGCAAGGAATACCAGGTTGGCCCTCTTTCTGTTCACCCAGATCACATTCTACCCTACCCTGCTAGATGAAGGTTTAGCACTGGTTACAGGAGTTAAAGTTGTAGGTGCATGCGGGCTGTAAGTTCTCTTCGCTGGGTAAGAATGATATTCTACGTGAGATATTTAACCACCTAATACTATGTATAAATTAGATAGTCACTTATACTTGGGATGCATCTTCATGAAATATTACCTGTAATATACATATAACGTCAGGTTGATAAATTTTTTTTGAGGTCATAAAGGGTTCATTCCTTATTGAGAAAATAAATTATTTGTTAACGTTGTTGAAGTGTGTACCTTTCCAGGACTAAATGGTAGACTTTCACAAATACAACTGTCAATGTCATAAATAAACAATGGCTGCCATGCGAGAATAATGTCAATTCAAAAATGATGCGTTCCCATTGAAAGACCCCTTATAAAGAATAATCAAGAAGAATGAAAGTTGGAAGTTAGTTAACGCTAACTGAATGTTAGTTTTCGACAGTTTTCGAAATTACATCGCAAAGGGGTGGAAAAATCAACTCCTGCAATTTTTTGCGTACTAACTTTTTGATGCTTCAACATTTTTTAAATCTAAAAATTGATTCAAGAAGGTGAATTTAATGAGCAACTTTTAAGTTTCTCGAACTCTTCTAAAATTGTTGGTTGGAATACAAACAAATTTAAAAAAATCTGTAACTATTTCCACATGAATTCACAGACATTATTATTTCTTGTAAAAATAGAACAGGCGGCTATCAAATATAGTTATAATGACAAAATTTTCTTAACTTCCCAAAGTATTAATGAAAATACACTGAAATGGCAGATATGCATTTCGTATAATAGTCGCGCTAATGATAATGGGTTGAAAGCTTGAAGGCTCTCTGCTTAGTTATATTCAGAAGGGACATTAACTCATCACAGCATATTTGCGCATATTCATAAATGTCTTCGAGAAAAAGGAAATTTCTCAAGAAGTGATATCGTTGATTAACGTTCTCGAGAAGTATGAACTGAGGTACTAGAAAGTTGTTCTCAATTTAATCAAAAACTCTCCCAAAATAACTACCAGAAAAATTTCCCTAGTCTTAAATTTAGACCGTTCCTTGCCATTTAAAATTCTGAGAGAACAACTGTTATATCCCTGTCTCATATCCAATGAATCCAAACCCTCTCACCTAGGGATCTTGTATTTCGCTTAATTTAATGTAGATGGATACTTCAAGTGATCTTTCAAGGCAATTATAATCTATAGGATTTAAAGTAAAACACTTCATTTCCGCTAATAATTATTGTTTTCACAACAATTGTTTCATCAATTACATCATATTCGATGAATTTCTGTCAAGTAGGAACCGAAATAAACAAGAATTTAATTCCAATCTAGTATTCTGTTTACGGAAAAGGCTTACATTTCAGGGGAATCTATTGGAAATTTCCATAATAATCACACATAGACTGAGGAAAATTCTAACCAAATTGTTGAATCTAGATTTCGACAACTGTTTGATTGAATTAAGTTGGCGCAATTTCAAACTGCTCGTCAAAAGTAAAGGATATTGATGTTTTCCTAAAATAAAATCAATGGAGGTTTATATTTGATAAAATGCATATAAAATTATTTAAATATTTCAATATTTATTTTATTTTATTCAATATATATATATATATATATATATATATATATACATATTGTGCTATAACAGAGGCCGTTAAATTGCTTTTCAATCTTTAAGATCAATGGTAAAACCACAGAACTATTTATTTCGAGTTGACATTAGACTTCATTTAAATATTCGGTATTCATTTATCAAGACGCTTTCTGAATTGTTAAAGGTGAGTTAATATATTTTTTGTTGATTGATGTTACATATTATTGAATATGATTGAGTACTGACGAAGCAAAGTCTCTCTTAAAATTTGTTTTTTAGTAATGTTTTTACATATCTTGAGATTTTCTGAAAAGTAACTTTGATATCCAATAATATTGAAAATTCTAAGTGAGATAGTTTTTTGATGAAATTCTTAAGATTATTTCAAACATTTTTGAAAGATATCTGTTTTTATAAGAGGGATGAGCAGAAACAAAATTTTGTCTACTCGAAATATTTAATTTATAGGATTTTTGGTTTACAATTTATATTTATTGGATTCTGTTATTTCATTTGGATGTCTTATAATGAATGTTCATTTTATATGTCGTTTGATATGAGTAGTACTTATATGACATTAATTTTATTCCTGAAGTTATAATATTAAATATAATTTTTTGAAATTAAATATGGAGAAGGCTAACAGAATATATCTGTAAATATAAAAATATTTGAATACTAGGATATATATTTTCCATAATATCCTAATATAATTCATTTATTATTATTTCTTATTATTACATAAACTCAAAATGATTATATAAATGCCTTCTGGTTCATCGTTAAGCTAGTTTTCATCAATTTTGAGTTTTTTATGTCCATAAGCGTATTCTAAAGATTTTCGTTCAGTCTTTATTTCGATTTCAATGAGACTAAACGGTTCAAAGCAATTAGGAATTGAATTTTCATTCCACCAAAACAAGTTTTATCCGAGGGCGTCAAATGAAACTAGAATACTGTTAGATAGAGGTCTAAAAATTCATTAGTTTTCACTGATTTAGTTCCAGGGAACAGAAAATTTTCAGGGAAAGATTGGGCTGTAAACGTCGCTAATAAGTTCGTTAATGGATAAAATCAGTAAAATAGTTTCGCTGGTATTCATATTGGAAAATGTTTTATATATTTCCCAATATTTTCGAAACTACAAATTCGATCAATCTGACACTCAGAATTTGAAAGAAGTGTGAAATTTCGTGTGGATCGTATAATGAGAATATCAAGAAAGAATTATTTACTTTGGATCATGGATGATATGAACTAACGCGCAAAGCTCCTGACTTCAAGTCAGTGTTTTTCAGCTTTTTTTATGCTCTATTGGTTTTTTTCAATAGAGTGAGGTGATTTTTTTGTTCTGAAGCCTGTTTTCGAGCAATAATGTCGGGGAACTTTTCGACCTCTCATTTGTGGGAGGTAGGCGTTTCGTTCTAGCCTGTACCGAACTCTGCAAATTGGCTACTGAGTGCAACCTGCCAATGATCCCTGTTGGCTTAGTTCCAGTGGAAATGCCAGTATCGAACACTTACATGCTGCTCTTTTTGGAAAAAATAAAGACTTTTCAACTTTCACTCTACTGGAAGCAAGAGAGGACGGTGAATTGAATATCGGAGAGCGGTCGCGTCCTCTGGATACAATGCCGGAAAGCTGTGACGAACATAGAATACGTAGGATTTTTTAAAGTTCACTTTTAAAAATGTTAATATTAATAATAATAATAATAATATTTCTTCATTTCAAATAAGGTCAACCAAGATGACAATCTGAAATGAAATAGTGTCCTAAAATTAAACATAATCAACTAAATTCAGCATTGAAAAAAATCTCCTAGTTCATAAGGTTCAAGATTTATAATCCATGATTTCATTTTATTTTTAAAAATTTTGGGCTACTTATATTCCTTAAACTATTAGGTAACTGGTTATTGTACAGCTATATGCAGGATGGTTTTCACTCAAAGTTTATCTGTGTATTGGAAAGTTTAAATTTTGTGTTCTTGTATTATACTTATTACTAGTGTTATATCCAATGAACTTATCTTTGTTCCTATGAAGAAATAAATATATAAACCGTAAATTGTGAATATATTGTTTTGTTTGAACAACATGTCTCCCTAAACTTTGAATTATAAATTTTTCGCAGAGTTCTTTTCTGTAGCAAAAACATTTCTTCCAAATTTTGCTTAGTACCCCAGAAAATTATACCATATCGGAGTCTAGATTCAAAATTCGTAGGATACAATATTTTCAATGATTTCTCATTCAAATATTTTTTAGATATTCTGTTGACTCAGTTTTTGACTTAAGTATTCTATATGCGTTCTGAAGGGCAGAAAAGAGTCTACCAAAATCCCCAGGAGTTTTGTATTATTTGTTACAAGGATTTCCTCATTTCCCAATGTTATGCTTGTTGGTTTGCTTCTATTAATCCTGTTGGTGCTAAAAATCAGAAGGTTTTTCTTTTCAACATTCAGTACTAATTCATTATTTTTAACCATTTTTGTGTCCTTTTGAAGAATTTAGTTCCTGCTTTAAGTTATTTTTTTCTTTTGCTTCAACTAGTAAGTTGGTGTCATCTTAGTAGCTTATCAATGACTCTTCTCCTTCTTCCTCCACGATGTCCTCTTGTTCGTTGAGGAAAACAAGAAACATACGAAGCCCTAGGATACCTTCTTGTGCGATACCTCTATCGTTTATAAGTTCTTCAGATTCAGCATTCTCCCCACCTTCGATGATTTTTACCTTTTGTTTCCTCTTGCACAGGTATGATTTGATCCAGTTTAATGCATTTCCAGAAATACTGCCAGGGCTAATTTGTCTCCCTCTAACAGTTCCAGTATATTTCTCGTCAGTTCAAATATAGCTGTTTGTGTGGATTTTCCCTTCAAACAACCATGCTGTGTGCTGGCGAAGTCATAACTATTCAGGAATTCTGTTATTCTTGAGCACATTATCTATTCAAAAATTTTTGAGAAGCTTGGAAGAATGCTGAAGGCCTATAATTACCTATGTCTTTATGATTTCCCTTTTTTAATATCGGTTTGATAATTGCCGTTTTTAGTTGTTCTCGGAATTCACCTTCCTTAAGTGGCAGATTGATCAGGTGTGCTAGGATCCCGTTTATTTCAGGCAGAGCTAGTATGATTGTGCTGGTGGTTATTTCATCTACCCTACTGGTATGTTTATTTTTGAGGAGTTTCCTATTTCTAAAATTTCTGTAGGATTAGTTGGTTTTAGGTATATAGATCGGTCATTATGTTCAATGTTACATATTAGTTGTGTCAATGTCTGTGGAATGATGTTATTAAAGTGGTAGTTGAATTTTTGTGCTATCTCAAGTGGAGCTCCTTCTATCCCACATTGCTCTATATTATTCTGTCCTCTGATTTCCTTGCAAATTGTCCACATTGTCTTGCTCTTGTTATCTGATTTTCTGATTCCTTCTTCAAAAATTTGTGCCTTATAATTCCTGATCAGTTGGTCATATTTCTTTTTGGTCTTATTATATAGATCTTTATAAATGGGATTCTTTCCAACCATCAACATTAAAATGTCGACATGGTTTTTCTATTTTTTCTCATTGTTTGAGGGTGTTTGCTTCCTTGTTTTTTGTATCCACTTTTTCATCGGAAAGCATTCATAGAAGATAGATTGGAATTTGTTCAGAAAATTTTGCCATTTTAAATTAATGTTGTTATTTCTTTCTTCTTGGTAAATAAATGACCAGTTTTGTTCTCTCATTTTTATTATAAACTCACTTTTGGATTTTTCATTAAAGGATCTATATTGCTTTTCTTGTTGTATTGTGGGCCTTGTGTTTGTTCAGATAACTACATTCAGTTTTTCTGCTAGGATATTTTTTGTTAATTATTTTTATTTTTTAAATGTAAAGTAGGGCTGATGAGTTTCCGTTACGATAATCCTAAATTTCTTTTTGAAGATGTACTGCATGTTTTAAGAATTTTTTTGTAGAAACTAATTTTGAGCAAGTTATTTTTGAAAAAATTTTATTATGTTATGTTTTGATTTTTCAAAAGGAATTTGGTTTTGATAAAACAAGGTACGAAATAAAATGTTGTATCTTCAAGTATTGATTTAGTAGATTTGATTGATAATTCATATTTCTTCGATTTCTTTCATTCCCTTTGGTACTGTATAATTAGTGTTTAATTCTATAATATATGTCTACTTAATTGACATAATGTATTCTAAGACATTTGTTTAATCCAATTCTAAAAGTTTTTTTAATGAAAAGTTTTCGAAATTGAAATTTGTAGGAGGTTAATAGAATCCATCTGTATGATGTTTAAAATTTATAAATAATCCTTCTGTTTTTTGGTGTTAATTGGTATGGCACCCAAACGCATTCCCTGCCTAAAGGGTTTTAGAGTGTTTTATGGTACGACTACTAATATACCGGCCTACTTGACACCCTGACAGCGAGCATAAATCTAAAGTTGTTTGATGGATACTTCACGAGATATCGAGCAGTACATCATCTACACAAAAAATAATGGATTTTTTTAACGAAACTTTTATAAGAAACTACTGGTCTTATTGGAGTGTTATTTTTTATGAATTAATTGAATACTAAAATAAACTGATAATTCTTTCTCCGTCAAACTTGCCTTTTCGGATCATCTCACTCACGAACTTTTTCTGGTCCATTCTGGCAAATTCGTTTTGTGCGTTACCACATCTCAATTTCTCCGGAATAATCAACACCTCGCGCTGAAACTCAGACGACATTCCCTCATCCGTGGACGTTTCTCGTCAAAAATGCATGGGATGGTCAACTAAGCGTGCTCGTGGTCATAAATATGCATGTTACCCTCGTCCAAAAGACCACTTATCCAGCCCCCGGCCGGTTTTTGTGGACCGCCGGCGCGGCGGTTGCAAATTTAGATGGGCTTCTTCCGAAAATGGAATAATTCCCCTGAATTATATGACTACCTAAATTGAGTCGCAAAGATTAATGGAATTGGATTTAGAATGTGGAAACAGCACTATATGCAAGTTGTACAAAGGCTGTGTGTTTTTGAGTGTGTACGGAAAGTTATGGAATATACCGTAAAACTTTCGATTCAATTATAACCTTTATACAAAGTATTTTTGTAACTAAAGGCTTCATGGAATGAAGGCTGATTTGAAAGTCTCTCAACGCGATTAATTGAGTAAAAAGCTTCATTAAAACGCCACTTTAAATAAAGCGCTTCAACAAGCTCCTTCTTTAAAATACTCAGGGACATTTGGAGTGTTACACACAGAAGAAATAATTTCGTTTACAAAATTCTAAATATCATACAGATTTATTCTGTTAACCTCCTACAAATTTTAATTTCGAAAAAAATTCATTCAAAAACTTTTTATAATTGATGTTTCGTCTCATAAGAGACGGCCCTGTCGTTCGAAATTAGTTTGTCATTCGATACTTATGTCTTTTACGTTGATATGCGATCTAGCAGTTTTGAGATTGTTTTACTCGACACTTCAGATTATTGGTTTTCTACTTATTATATATGGCCTTAGAAAACATGGAATGTCAATTAGACATTTGGATATTTTATGCCTGTTAATTTCACATGACGCAGCATTCGGATTTACAAACTGATTCTTCCTTCTTTACTTGCATTAGTCTCATGATTTTTCTGTAACCAATAAGAAGATTTGGTTTGTTCATTCAATCCACCTCCAAATGGGCCTTCCAATCAATTACGTTAATTTCCTTCTTTTTGTTAGAAGGGGTGCATCGAGCATCTCTAACGTTCAGTCTTTGAAAAGACCGTAAAAACATTATTATTCGTGATAATCGAAGTGTTCGCATGTAGCCTTTGCTACATCATGCATTATCATTCGAGTAATAGTCAAAGTTGTCGCATGTAGCCGTAGCTACATTATGCATTATTCTCCGAATAGTCAAGTTGTTCGTTTGTAATTGTACAAGCTTAACGCGATTGGTCTAAACGTAGCAATCCACATTACACTTGTTTGTAGTGTAATTGTCATCACATTAACTTGGTTCATATACAGTGATACCAAAATATATTAGTTTGTCTTGTTATAAGTGTTTTACTTCAGTTACTCATCATCGTTGTGGTTTATCATTATAAGATGAAGGAAGCTGTGGACCACCGCACATAGAGTGTTCTTTGAAGTCAAAATCACCGCTAATAATCAAAAATACAGTCCACTAGAAGCCATTGGAATTAATCATAGAGATTAATTAATTTTCAATTGTCTATTATTTTAAAATACTGAAATAATAGGCAAATACTACGGTTAACTAACCGTAGTACGAAACAATTGAATTGAATAGATGTCTTACAAAAACCCTGTTTCAATTTACTAGACATATAGAAGCAAATTTTAAATATCATACAGATTTATTCTGTTCACCTCCCACAAATTTTAATTTCAAAAGATTGGTATTCAAAAACTTTTAGAATTAAATTAAATATGTTAATTCTTATGGCTACTAAATTGAAACAGTGTGTCCTAGAGATATTTATTTAATTTATTTCTAAAGGCTTTGAATAATACATTTTTGAAATTAAAATTTTTAGGAGGTTTTGTAATAATCCTTCTATCAAGAAGAAACCTCTTTTTATTATTTTATTGTATATATAATAATTATATTTTTTGGTTCACACTTATTGCATATTATCATTTGGTTTTAAAGCAGTCCATAAAATACCTTGCAAACTTTATGTATTTTCTGCGACGAACATAGAATACGTAAGATTTTTTAAAAGTTCACTTCATTCTAGTATTTTTCTACATAACCGCATTCAGTTTTGTACTGTAAGATATGTTTTGTTAATTATATTTACTTTTTGAATATGAAGTAGACTTGATGAGTTTCCGTTGTAATAATTCTAAATTGCTTTTTAAAGATGTTCGGCATGTTTCACGGATTTTTGAGCAAGTTGTTTTTGAAAAAGTCTTGAGGTTATGTTTTGCATTTTTGGAGGGAAATTTGGATTCCATAAAATAACGAACGAAATAAAATTTGTACTCTTCAGGTATTGATTTTATAATTTTCTAATTGACAATTTATATTTCTGAAGCTCTTGAGTTTTTATATAAAGTACCTTGGTTAGATATCCAATAATATTGAATAGTCTAAGTAAGATAGTTTTGTGATAAAATTCTTAAGATTATGTTGGATATTCTTGAAAGATATTGGTTTTCATAAGATTGATAAGCAGAAACAAAATTTTGTCTATTCAAAATGTTTAATTTATGGGATTTTAGTTAATGATTTTTATTTATTGGATTTTGTTATACCATTTGGATGTCTTATAATGAATGTTTATTTTATGTCATGATATAAGTGGTACTTATACGACATTATTTTAATTTATTTTCAGAAGTTATAATCATTGAATATAATCTTTTGGAATTAAATATGTAGAAGGCTAATTTTTTAAAATTGTTTAAAAAATTTTTTAAATATTTATATTATTTTATATACCTTCTATCAAGAATGACCTCTGTTTATGTTATTTTGACACAGTGTGTTTGGAGACATTTATTTGATTCCTTGAAATTAAAATTTATAGGAGGTTAACAGAATAAATCTGTATTATATTTATAATTTTGTGATAATTCTTCTATCAAGAAAAAAACTCTTTTTAGTACACATAGAATGATCACTTATTACACAGTACCAAAAGGAATGAAAGAATTCCAAGAAATATAAATTATTAATAGCAAATACTTGACAAATATTTGAAGGATACAAAATTTTGTTTCGTTTCTTTTACTATAAAAGACAAATCACCTTCCAAAATTGCAAAACAAAACCCCAGAACTTCTCCAAAAACGACTTACTTCAAATGAGTTCTTTAAAAAATATTCCTTCAAGATGCAGTACATCTTCAAGAAACAATTGAGAATTTCTACAACGAAAAATCCTCAGTCCTACATCATATTCAAAAAATAAAAATAATTAACAAAAAATATCTCACCAGACCAGCTGAATGTCTTCTTAACAAATACCAGTGAAGTAAATTTTTATAAATCCTACGTATTCTATGTTCGTCACAGAAATTACATAAAGTTTGCAAAGTATTTTATGTACTTTATGATAAGGAGTCCATAAAATACCTTGCAATTTCTGTGACGAACATAGAATACGTAGGATGTCTATGAGTTCACTTCATTCTTGTTTTTGTCCATAAAACAGCATTCACTTGGTTTGGTAAGATATTTTTTGTTAATTATTTATATTTTTAAATATGGAGTTGAGCTTAATTGTGTAACGTTCAAGTATTTATTTAATATTTTCAATGCATAATCTTGTATTTATTGGAATTCTTTTATTCCTTTTGGTACTGTGTAATGAGTGTTAATTCTATATGTCTACTAAATGGAAACAGTAGTTTGCAAAGACATTTATTTAATTTAGTTCTATCAAGTAAATACCTCATTTTATTAATTTCGTTCACACACTATACTACTGATTCTTGGAAATGTAGTCTTAAATCAAGAATAAAACTATAACATTTGCAAGAAATTTTACTAACATAAATTAGAAATAATATAATAATGTGTTTGAAAACTCCGCAACTAAGTACATTCATGTATACATGTAGACATCAAAGAAATAAGATGACAAGGCATCTCGTTACAAATAATCAGGGCAGTCTCTTTCAAATCAAATCCTTACATGAATTAGCATTGGAATAACGGTTGGACCATTTCTAATTTGCATTTTTTATCGGGTGTGAATTAAAAACTAATTAATGTTTTTTCGAAGTTTTGTGTTCATTAGAAAGGTTGAATCTTGACATTTGCGAATGGAAAACAATATCATTCAAATGACTGCCACGACTGGCTACAGTAATCCATCCGATCAACCTAATTTTTCATTATATTATCGATTATTTCAGGCTCAATCTCATGAATGCCAACTTTTATTTCGTGTTTCAAAGCATTAATCGTCGGATAGTTAACCTAACACTTATCCTTAACGGATTAACGAAAAACGTCCGAGGTGAAAATGGGCTTCATCGTTAAAGATAATTTTTCTGGGAAAATGCTCATCTTTGGCCATGCGACTATTAGCCAACTGAGAGAAATGGAAACGCATCGAATGGTCACGAGGTATCTCAAAATAAGAGAGGTAGACCAACTCATTCATATATATTTGTAATCAGGAGAGAAAGAGCTAGCCAAAAATAGAAAAATATACAGGATGATCCGTTGGAAAATATAAATTTGCGCTATCTTGTCTACTCTGTATATATTCCATTTTGTGAAATCATCTTGAAAAAATTCAGTTGATTTCCTACAACCTTTGTGAATGATTTTCTTTTTGAATCTCCATTTGTAACAAAGTTAAAGGGGGGTCAAACTATGTTGAAAAACCCGGTATATTAGTGAAGTCAAATTTGATAAAATGTTTCTCCATTGAAACTAGAGCTTCTCCGCCGATATGTTAGTGATGTTGTGACCTGAATACACATGGCTTTCTACCATCTTCAAAGTAGCTGTCAGGACTTTCAAACATTTTATCCTTTCAAGGAAAATACATGTGCTACTAGGAGTTTCATTTTCACTAGATTTGATTTAATATTTTCAACGATTATATGCATAATAATAGTAATTAGAAGGTGTTCTGTAGGAAAAATCTGTAAAACCTAAATTGTGCAAACTTCGGACGAATCAGAGAATGATTCACATTTCTATAACACTCAAAAACCTATATTTCATTAGAAATTTAAAAGTTTCCTAGTTTCTGTTGGGTAAACACATCTTTTATAAATTAAAGCGAACACTGCACGATTTATACAAATAGCCTAACTATTTCCGCTATAAGATAAAAAAAACATCCTCAATTAACCGAAGCAAAATGTTTTCATGTAACCGCATCGCACTAGACGTTCCATTTCACCACTCAATTACAGATTTCGAGTGAATCCCTCCACAGAAGGATGTTTACTGAAACTATATTAATACGAGTAGGTACAACACAGCCAATGGAAACCATAAATTAATTCAACTTATGAGTAAGCATAGGTTCAAGAATTCATATACCAGAACATAATATATTCACCAACTATTTATCATACTACACCGCGAACTAATTGATATTACTTCCAGCCAGATTAATAAATCAGCTCACAACTCCAACAGTTCCAATCATACCGCCTTCGTTTAATCTATAACTAACGAGGCAGATGATTCCTAGCTAAGAAAAATATAGGGACCGAGCATGCTTCTGGATGGAATGAAATTTTTCAGCTTTTGTATTCAAAAATCAGTTGATCAATGTTGAGAGTTCAATGAAAAGTTTTGAAGCAATTACTGGAAATATCGGGTCCTCCGGCAAGAAGTTTCATTTTGAATTGCGCACTAATTCGTCAAAATAACAATCACAAGGATGTTGCGTTTGACATATGGAAACTTATGTTATGAAAAATTGATCAATATGAGTTCACCAAACCCAATAAAATAATGGAAATTCACATTAAAATTGATGAATATATAACATAAAATTCGTTCTGTTTAGTAATTCACCAAGCAAAGTAGCTTGATTTAAAAAACAAATAAGCTTGGTTTGGGCTTACAAAAGGATTGTCTTGAAAAATATAAGCTTGGCTCAGGTTTGTGAAAGGCTTGCCTTGAAAAATAAAGGCTTGGCTTGATATTAAGCTTTCGCAAACTTTTCCAGGTTAATCAAGATTTCGATTCTTTTATTACTTAAAGCGTGATCAATTCGCCACTATAATCACTTTGTTACTATTCGTCATTTTCAGTATATAGTTCTTCTGTATTGAATATTTAACTATATTGCTTACTGGACTTACATCTACAGGATAAGTAAACAAACTTCAATCAATGTGGAAATTGGTACAACTGCAAACACATAAAGGGAACCTAAATTTATCGGATGAACGAATCACAGCAGACGAAATAAACACATATTTTATATATAAGTTATTGAAACTCATCGTCCTATATATAAAATGACCTCTCTGTAAAATTATTATTGTTTCAGTCAAAGTGTTTTTCCTACCAAATTCAAAATAGCAACTAAATCAAATGCGAGGTTCCCCAGGGGTCTATTTTAGGTCCAATTTTTTTCATACTATACACCAATGAACTCTTCGATAATATAACATCCAGAAATAGTTGCAGCTATGCCGATGATATGATTCTTTTGAACAAATCAGAATCCAGAAGCAAATTACATGAAATGACAAAGAACAGTGAAACAGACGCGCAGAGATGTAAACAGCGAAGTGACTACTGATGAATGAGAATAAAATACAGACAATAGTGTTCACTAACAAAGGAAAAAATATTTCTTCGCTTTTATACCTGGGATTGCACTTTCAACCATCTTTGAGCTGGAGTAAACAAATGGACAAACGTTTGATTGTATCGGTCTCTACTTGTCGGAAATACATCTTGATGATAAGAGTAAAACAACTTAATTTCCCCTAATTTATTTAATTTCACAACAATTCTTTCATCATGACAACATGACTTCATCAGGTGAGTATGGTACAGTACCATACTGTCATAAAATTGTTTTACTTTAATCATCAAGTGGACAAGCTTTGTAAGAAATTATCGACTTCGATCAGAAGAAAGCGACAAATAACTAGCACCAACAGCGCAGAAATGACCTATTACTCTAGTTTCCATATTCTTATCACATATGGTATTATCCCATGGGGACTATCCGTAGAAGCCCAAAGAGTCCTTCTAAAACAGAAGAGTGCTATAAGAGCCATATATAAAATGCGTCAAATATGTGCACCAACATCAGGATGAATTTCAAAAGTACTCTTACTATCAAAGTAACAATACACGAGAGAAACGTAACTTCTCTGTTCCGCGCGCAAGAATAAAGAAGACGCAACAAGGTCCAAACTACACTGGTCTTAAATTATAAAACAAGCTCCCAAGTTACTTGAAAGTTTTAAGCTTTCCTGCATTTAACAAAAAAGTAAAAGATTTGCTCTTAGTAAAGACAATTTATGATATGAATGCATTTCTCACCTAAAAGATGGCCTTGTATGTCGTATCGTGTTCATGTAGTATATGGATGTTGTTATATACTTGTATACTACTCTGTCAAGAAAGTACAGGGAATTTTCAATTAAAACAACATTTTTACATTTAATCGTCAAAATTTATTGGGTCACCTTCAAAATAGGCTCCATTTGCTCCAATACATCTATGCCAACGGCACTTCCAATTAACGAAACATTTTTTATAGGCGCTTTCCGGGATGGACTTTAGCTCTCACGCCGAATTTTGTTTTATGGCTTCAATCGATTCAAAACTGGTGCCACGAAGGGGCAATTTTAGTTTTGGGAAGAGGAAAAAGTCGCAGGGAGCCAAATCCGGCGAATACGGTGGTTGCTGAAGCACGTTTGTTGAGTTTTTGGCGAGAAAGTCAGTCACAATCGTAGCTCGATGAGAAGGCGCGTTATCGTCATGCAAAATGCATGAGTTGTTCGCCCACAAATTTGGCCGCTTCTTACGGATACGCTCACGCAAACGTTTCATAACGCCTAGTTAATACTCCTTGTTTACCGTCTGACCCTCTGGAACGAATTCGTAGTGCACCACGCCACGGATATCGAAAAAAACAAAGAGCATCACCTTCATTTTCTAGCGGCTTTGGCGTGGTTTTCTCGGTTTCGGCTCTTTTTTTGCCACCTATTCCGATGATTGCTGGCTTGTTTGCATATCGTACTCGTAGACCCAGGTCTCATCACCAGTTATAATGCGTTCCATGAATGTAGAATCGGAATTACAGCGATCCAGCATGTCTGAAGCAACCTGTTCGCGATGACGTTCTTGAAGAAAATTCAGGTCTTTCGGTACGAGTCGTGCGGCCACCTTTCTCATGCCCAAAATATCAATCAAAATCGTACGTGCGGACTCGTGGGATATCTTAAGATCATGTGCTATCTCTCTCAAGCTGGTACGACGGTTTTCCAGCACCCTTTCCTTAATTTTATCGACGTTATCTTCGATCGAAGCCGTCGATGGGCGACCACTTCACGACCGTCCTTGAAGGCTCTGTACCACTGATATGCACGAGTTTTCGATAGAGCATTATCACCAAAGGCCTTTTGCAACATTTTCAATGCATCGGCACACGAAAATTCATTTGCAACACAAAACTTTAAACAAATTCTTTGCTCAACGTAATCACCCATAGTAAAAATCGGCACGCACTCTGACATCGACTGACTTAATCAGCTGTTGCAAACACAATAGTTGGCAGATCCCGCTCAAGCTTGGCATAGTAATTAAGGACAGTGGTATCAACCTAGGAAAAAAAATTTTTACCTGCCTCATTGCCCCGCCAGATTTAAATCGATAATTCTCGGTACTTTCTTGACAGAATGTATATAGTCCGTCTAGAAAGTATCTGAAATGTATTATTTTTCATAATTTTAATATATTTCTTTTTTGTAATATTCTAAGAGAAAAGTAATGTATCAAATAGGTTGTGCAGATATTCGGCTATGGCCAAACATGCATGGCAATACTATTTGTCAAAGACTGTTGATTGTAAACAGGTATATAATTCATGAAATAATGTCGCAACTATAAAAAAGAAAACAGGTAGAATATTTAAAATATAATAGAAAGGGCCTTTCACTTGATAGAAGAAATATAACAAAATTTGAATATCAAAACAAATTAAAATATGTTTATCTTCTACAATTTTAATTTCGAAAAAATTTTTTATTCAAAAAACTCTTAGAATTAAATTGATGTCTATACAATCAACGCTTACATTTAATAGACGTATATAATCAAAACTCAATATATAATGTCAAATGGAATAAATAAACCAACAGATATACGAAAGTCATTAAAATTAATGAATAAATATTTAAAGGAGATAAAATTCTGTTTCTGGTCTTACCTTTAAGAACACCAATTCCCTTTTGAAAAAGGTAGAATATTTGTATAGAAAAGATTTTCGAAACGTTAAAAAATTGACTGAACTTGGATAAAGTGCTATATATAAAACAATAAGAAAAAAGGAAACAATTTAGATGCTTTATACCCCTTAGGACGACACAATCCGCGCCTGAGATTTCGCAAATTGGCTAACAGATTTGGAAATCACTGAAAAGACAAGGCTACATATCAAGGAAACCAAAAAAAATCCCTATAATGACACCTTTACAAAAGGAACGAAAGATAAAATTTTGTCAACGTTTTCAAGAGAATGATTTCAATTATGTCTTTATATCTGATGACAGTTGTTTCCAACTTGGTGAAAATCACTTAAAAATCCTATCAAAACAACCTGTTACCGTTCAAATTTCCAAATTTTCCACCAAAATAATGGTTTGGGGGGCAATATCTCAACGTGGTGCTCCACCTCTCTGTATAGTTGATGGTACCAGAAATGGTGAAAAGTATTGTGGCATTCTAAATGATTTTTCTCCTTGAAACTGCGCTTGCTTTATATCCAGAGGGGTGGCGTTCTCTGCAGGATAATGCCATACTTCGGCCTATCCTGTAGCTTGGATGCAAGAACACCAAGTGACAACCATTTCATAGCCAGCAACTTCACCAGATCTTAGTCCGATTGAAAGAATATGGGGACTAATGAAGATTTAAGTTGAACGAGCAGCGCCACGAAATGAAGATGCCAAAATTCAACATGTATGAATGAATATTATTATTATTTTTATAAATAAATTAGTTCGGCTGATCTTCACCAAACAACATTAATATAATAATCAATTAATTTAAACAAATATAAATATGCGAATTATGAGCATTTACGGCATATTATGGTCTGTTTTGAGCATGAGGAAAATTTTTTCTTGTACCGAGAATATATTTCTTTGCTTGAACTAACTCGCAAATATATGTCTTGTATGTATACTTACATACTATAGATGGCGCTAGTATTTGATTAATACCTTAGTGTTTCTGTTTATAGCGAATATAGGTAGTTGACGTATTTGTAGTAGCTGATATTCATTGCACAGACGAGAACCAACATATTCGGAACGTGCGAATTTCTGCAATTTGCCCCAGTGATCAAGAAAACCTTATCGATTTTTTTGAGTATAGAATTGCTATACAGATGTATGTTACAAAGTCTCGATTTGTGGAACTATAACCATGCTAAAGTCCGAGGGACTTTGCAACGCCGGTTGAGGGTTAAACATGCCTATTGAATATTTGTGTAACTTTCTGTATAATAAAATCAAGAGGACGACGGCAAATTGTTGTGCACCATCCCACTAATAAATAACAGTTAATGCAGCTGAACGTAATTAATTCAGAGAAGATACAATTGATGGTGATTTTATCAGAAAATAAATTATGTAGTCCACTGGAATTTCAATCTAATCCGTATAAAACTTCGGACTAAACAATGATTTAAATGCGAGGATTGTACCTCAGTCGTTAATAATGTGCCTGGAAGAAAACGGCGAGCCCATCACGAATTTGAAATTCACAATTCATCCCCAGACTGTCATAAACATGCATCTCGAATGCATTTATGTGCGAAACAATCGAATGATACGTCGTTTTGTTGGAGCCCTTGTTCAAAATTCATAGAACAACATGAACAATAATTGTGTCCAAACCATATTTCGTGTTTTGTTTACCCTCGCGGGAATTGGAATTTTACGCGATATCGCAAAAGTTGATGTGTGTGAAAATGTTTTGTTGGGGTTATGAGTTTTAATTTACGATTCCGTTGGGAATGTAAAAATTTCAGTTATCTTTTGAAGCTGTTTATCTTCGGAAATAGAATATGAAGAGTTTCAAATAGAGATGTTTTCATAATTAAAAGAGTACGAAATTGGGGTCATTTCTTGTTTTTTCTGTCTTAGCATAGTAAACAATTAGTCCGGTCAATTTAGACATTTACCCTTGCATAAATTCCCAACAAGCTAAAAATTTGCATGAACGTTTAGGACACCATTATAATGAAATTGTGAAAATTCCTTATCGATCCCATGTGTGCAAAGCATTTTGTTCGAGGTCAAAGTTTACAAAAATGGTTTTTTTGGGTATTTTAGTGGAACGTTTAATTTTATCATAAAAATATTTGAGATAAAATTGTATTGAATTATCTACAAAAATTATTCCTACACGTTTTTTCATAACACAAACCATTTCTGGGAAGAATCGATTCCAAAATTCACTTTTTTTATTCTCTAATATGCACAGATTTCCAGGCCACCTACAAGGTAGCATATTTAGCGCTTTTAAACGTGATTCCTCCACGGTCTCAGTAAAATTCAATGAAATACCGGGTCATCTTGTTCATCATCGTCGTCGATACGGACAATAGTTCTTACGGCGTCATCAGAACGAGACTGAGCTACTTTCAGGATTAAGTATTTGAATGAAATTGTTGTACCTTGATTAATTTTACTCTAAAATTTCTGGTTTCGTTTCCTTTCATATTCTTCATCCAATTTATAGTCGCAAAAGAAACAAAAATGTTTTAAATTAGGTACTAAGAAGCTGCTGAGGAAGACCAAGGATACTGCTCGATCAAGGAATTTTAAATTCACATGGATCCGCAACGGCAATATCTTTGTCAGGAGAGACCAGAGATCCAAGGTCATAAAGATCTCCGGCGAGGCAGATTTGGACAAAATCGTCTAGGTTTTTTTTGGTGTCGATTTTATATTGTTTGTATCTTTTGTTGTTTTTTAATGGGACTTACAGCATATTATCAACACGTTCATGGAATAAAATCTAAATCTTCTTGTGAATTTGACATCGTATGTCTGACGGAGACATGGTTAAATGATTTCGACCCTTCCTATAGGGGGATAGAGATTCCACACTTTCGAAGAAGAATAAAGGAGGGGGTGTTTTGATAGCGATTTCTGTAGACCTGGTCAGCTTCTCTAATAACCTATGGTATTCTGAATGTGAAAACCTATTGGTGACAATCGTTTCGGAGAGTGGGCGCAAGGTACATATTGGATGCGTGGATGTTCCACCTAGAGATAATTTGGCGCTGGTTGCATTTTGTAATAGGTTGAATTATATTGTTGAAAACAACCAGGAGGAACTTTTTGTTATCTGTCGCGACTTCAACTTGCCAGGTATTACATGGGAAATTGACCAACTTAATTCGTGTTGTATACTAAAATATATTGAGGATTCCTATTCCAGTTTATTCGTAGATTCAATATCTCTGTCGGGGATGGTTCAGTTCAATGAATTTCAAAATGTTTCGGGTAACACACTTTTCAAATAATTAATTTCAAATAATACCTTCAAAATTACTGATTTGAAACTTACTGAGCACCCTCTAGTACCCGAGGACTGTTATCACAATTCACTCGAATTTGACATAGATGTTCCGGCACCATTTAGAAGATATTGGGGTAATTCACGATCCCGTAATTTCAGTCTTGCTGATTATGACTCGTTAAATGTGGCGATACAAGCTGTCGACTGGAGTGGCGAACTTCTGGGCAGGTTTTGGATGATTCTGGTTATGAGATCATCTGTTCTCTCTTTGATAGGTATGTTCCCTTATTTCCCAGATACTGTAGAAGGTACCCTACTTGGTACACGCTCCCTACTATAAAAGTGCTTAAAGAAAAAGAGAGGCTTCAAGGGACATCCGGATGAAATGAAGTTCCTTTCGATTAATTAGTGAAGGAATTGTAATAAAATTCAATTTTTTTTATTATTAAAAAATATAATATGAACTTAATTAGAAGGCTCAATTTTAGTAATAATTGGCTTGTGGTAACTGAAGTAGGAAACATATGTTTGGGATTCTATTTTATTTGAATGTGCATCGATGGTAGTATTATATTTTGTTCTTGATTCTGCTGGATTATTGTTTATTCTTAAATCAAATTCTTCCTCAAGAAACTGTAGCAATGGTTTTGATTTTTCATTACTGAAGTTGATGTTAAAATCACGGGCAAAAATGAGTGGACGTTTATCTAAATTTCTGTTGTATCTGCTGAGCATTTGAGAAACATCTTTAGAATACTCTAGGAGTGCTCGATGAATGAACTCCTGAATATATATTAATTTGTTATTTGGTGAGACATATATGACTGCCATGATTAAAGTAACGCCGTTTTCCATTACACACTCTGCAACACTTGTACGTCTTACGTGCAAGTCCTGAATATTGTTCCTAATGACCGACATATTTGGTGTTTCAAGATTGGTCGTATCATTTGTGTTGTGATTAATCGCAACTCCACCTGAACGAACAAAATCACGTTTAAAGTGAGCTATACAATTAAAATTCGGTATATCACATTCTTCTTGATTGTCCAACCATGTCTCTGATAATAACAAAATGTTCGTTTTTTCTGTAACAGAGTCGATTAAATCAACTGAATGTTTACGAAGGCTTTGGACGTTGAAAGTACACAATGAAATGCCTTTATCTCTAGTAATGAAATCAATGACTGATTTTGCCTTCGTTTCAAGCTTATTTAAGGACCATCTGTGAAACTCTTGTACTAGAGATATTGTTCATGAATCTTGTACTCGATTATGATGAAATCGAAATTTAGCAAAAAGTATCGTTACGACTTTTGGTCTTAATTTTTTTCCGTCTAGCCCCATTTCGCGACGCGCGATAAGGAACTTCGTTCCAAAACAGAAATTCCATAGGCGTTGGAAGATATATAGAAATTTATTAGACTATCCAACTTACAAGCTTCTCAGGGGCAGGGAAAAGTACCTAATATCACAAGACTACATAAGATTTATCGAAAGCGTGGAGAGTAGCATCAAACAAGACCCGAAGTTTTTCTGGCGTTATGTTCACAGTAAAAAAAACTCTCCCTGTATCCCCGATTCCATCAGAACTCCAACCGGAATTGTCACTGATCAGCAAATATATCTACATATACAAACAAAAGAATTGAATGTATGGAAAAGTATTCAAACATTATCATTTTTAATACTTTTCAATCTTTATTCTCGAACGAAGATTAGTCACGCAGTTATAATAAGTCACATACTGAAAGTTTTTATATTATTCTTTCAGCGATGTACCTACATAGGCAGCTTAGTCATGCTTATTATGGAGAATAATACTAAAGTGCATTTTAGAATCGCTTTTTCTCAGAAATGATTAATGTTATGACAAAAATGTGAAAACAATTTTTGTAGGTGATTACATGCTCTTAAATTTTAGTCTGAGATATTTTTAACATAAAACTAACCGCTTCACTGAAAAATCGGAAAAACCTTGCAAATTTTGACCTTGAATAAAAGTTTTTGCACACTCACATGAGTTTTAAGAACACTCACATGAGTTTGAATATAAAGTTATAATACACATGTGAAGAACAAAATAAATCTTTGGAAATAACTTAAAAAGGAAATATGTCAAAACGATATAAAATATTATATAATCTCTTAGCTTCCACAAACAATTCTCAAGTTTGAATACGCTCATCAAAGGCTTCAAAATGACGGGTTGACAGATGCTGACATGAAAGCCAACCGCATAAAATTCAGGTCGGAAGAACTGATAGGGATTTTGAGAGCTAACTGAATAACAAGCGGGAGTTTTAAAAAATGATCCACAGAAAACATAATTTTCATGACAAACAACAGAACTCAAAACTCAGATATACTGTGTAACAAATGTCAAATGTTTTGTATTGCTCTATTTGATTGAAAGCCAATATGTCTATCAAGTGAAAGCATAATCGTAGATAATACTGAGATGGTTATGATCAGCTTTTTTGTTCATACTGTTATCATCATTCTCAATATAGAACATTTCTTTGAAGAGTCTTTTGTGGTAGTTGTTTCCAGTACACATAACTGTGACATTGTTATAATCCATAGGTTTAATGTTTAGTTTTTATTACATGTTCAAAAAGAGCACAAGATAATTTTTTGTCTTACAATCTAAGTCGTAAAGCGCCCCAATAAACTCCTCGAAATTTGTCCAATATATGACTTGTCAGAATCCTGACAGGGAATACCTTATATAACATTGGATTTTTTGTACTCTAAATTTTGGTCTTGGTGAAAATGTTATTATTGATAAATATCGGGTGTTTTTTTAGGGTGATAGAACTTTTGATAGGAATAACTGTGATTTTACAGAAGGTAGGAGCCATGTTGTTTCGACATTTCTGTTCAGTAAGCAGTAACAAATTGTCATGGAAATACTCAAGCCGCAACAACGTTTACAAATCGTTGAAATTGATTTTCAAAATCAGTGATCTATTTGCCAAACTGATGGAGCACTTGGTGGTTTACATAATCGTCCATCAGAGCAGCTTATTCGTCAAACTATCGATAGATTTCGGACAACATTTTCTCTACTCGATGCAACAACAACAAGGCAAAGAACTGTACGTTCAGAAGAAAATATCGCTGCTGTAACCCATAGTGTTAATGATGCTCCAGATTTGTCTATTCGTCGACGTTCACAACTCTGTGCATCCACCACATGGAAAATTTCACGTGAAGATCTTGGTCTTCACCCATGCAAGATACAACTAGTTCAAGAAATAAAGCCACTTGACCCTGATAAGCGTCGTTTGTTTGCTGATTGTGCCCTAGAACAGCTTGAAGTTGATCCACTTTTTTATCGTAAAATTGTGTTTAGTAATGAAGCTTATTTCTGGTTGAACGGCTATGTAAACAAGCAAAATTGCCGTATATGGAGTGAAAACAATCCTCAAGAAGTTCTACAGGTTCAATTGCATCCTGAAAAATGCATTGTATGGTGTGCCTCACACGCTGGAGGCAGCATAGGTCCATATTACTTTAAAAACGATGCATGATCTAATATAACAGTGAATAGTGCGCGTTACAGAGTGATGATCAATGATTTTTGTTTCAAAATATGAATGGTATCGACCCAGAAGTGTTTTTGTTCCAACAAGGTGGTGCTACACTTCATGCTGCTTCCGTAACAATTGATTTATTGGAAGAAAGATTTGGCGATAACACTATTTCGAGAAATGGTCCAATTAATTGGCCTTCAAGATCATTGACATAACTCCACTGGATTATTTTCTTTGGGGTTATATCAAGTCATTGGTTTATGCTGATAAACCAGAAACAATAGACGCTTTGTAAGCCAAAATAACTCGTGTTATTGATGAAATAAGGCCTTAATTACTCGAAAAAGTGCTCCAAAAATGGTCTGGTCGAATGCGTGGTGTACATATGCCGGATTTTATCTTTAAAATATAAATGTCATGAAATTATCTTTCAAATAAAAAAAAAGAGCTTCAATCCTAATTTAAATGTGTTTTATTTCAATTTAAATTTCTATCACTCTAAACAAACACCCGATATAATATAATACGTTGTGGTATTTGAGGTTTTCTCTTTGAAAATGGTGATAAGCTCTGGAGTCACAGGGTGAATAAAAGGCAATGAGCAGAAAAAAAAAATTTTCGTTAGACAGAGAGCTGTCTTGATTATTGTTGTGTTCAATATTAGCGTTGAGGTATCCATTACGATTTATAATATGTTCCCATTAAATCTTTCATTTAGTTGTGAACTAAACTAAAGCTTATTGACGAGCTCAATTGGATATGAATTTTCAATAAAAATGCTCAATTCACCAAAACAAGATTCAACGTAATTTTGATGTGACAGCTTGAAAACTCTACTCTTCATTGGCAGAACAAGATTTATTTCCAATTGGGTAAGATGGTAAGAGTGATAATAAAGCATTTTATTACTAGCGCACAGTTTTCTGTATCATCTAGTTTGCATATTACATAGATATAACTACATATGGTAAGTATATGATTGGACCAGGTAAGGTCCAAAGCGACAGTTACTCTAGAATCTATCTTTGTATCAAGCTACTCTGGTCACCCGGAATCATTGAATTATTATTGTCGAATGTCGTCAAAAGATAGCCTTATTTCATATGAACTCGCTCTTGAGATATAGCGGTGGCCTACCTTTTCGGTGATAGAAATTTCATTATGACATAACTGATACAATTCGCCCACAAATCACCAATTCGCATGATACGGCATAATTATCGATCATTCGATCGAATAAAGAAATTGCAGACAGGCCAATGTGGCTGTACTTTGTTGAAGAAATAATACCCTGCGTGTTTTTTCATGGGAAAGGTTCAATTATTGTATGTAAATTCGTAACGATAAATTGAGTAATACAATGGATGAGAGATTCTGCCCCATTCAAATGAGATATGCATTTGATTTCTCTCACGAGAAAATAATTTCACACGTGAGTGAGTTATTTTAAGGATTATGCATTTTCTTATTGGAACGAAATCTTTCTCTTCACGGTGAATCGAAAGTAAATATTGGACGTCCAATATATAGACCATGATGGCTGAGTGAAGAATTTCAATGAACATAATTAATAACTATGAAATATATTCAGTACAGTGGCGGCTGCTGGATAAGAGAATTGGGTGTTTTGCATCCAAATCAGGCTCAATATAATATTAGAAATATGAAGAAAATGTCCTTATAAGCGGATATTGAACTGCAGGGGACCATTTCAGACCTCTTCATATAATAAAAGACAGTTTTGCTATTTTTTCGTCATGATATGCATGACTGAGATTGTGATTGCTAAAGATCGTTGCTCATAAAGGTTTTCTAGCATTGTTTGGATTGTATGGTGTGAATTATATCGAAACAAAAATAAAAAAACTCACCGGTTGATTAACTTGATCCACATTTGGAAGAGAACACACCTACACTTATTTTTACAAATAATTAAATTTTTCAAAATTTTTGGATGCAACATCATCAGTAACTTTTTCACTGAAATTCTGTATATCTCTTATAATTTCTATTCAATAGATAGCATAGCTTTTAAACTATCTTCTTACATAGAATTTCTTGAAAACCTTTTTATTCGTCTTAGGGTCAGAAAGCTTCAAATGTTGTCATTGGTATAGTATAAATAATTTTTCAAAATTTTTTCTCTTTCTGATATATTATCTTACACAATTAATTCTGAGAAAGGAAAAGTTCCTTTTAGATTTCTGCACTCACTTCTGGAATAGAATACTGATAATTCAGTACTTCAATTCAATTCTTTATTCCTCCTTAAGACTTGTAGGACATGTCCACATAAAAAAATACAATAATATTGAACAAAAAAAATTACACAGCAATGGGCCGTTAATTGGTGAAAGTCAGAGCACTTCATTAAGGTTTAGATATAAGCCTTCACATGCAAGAGACGATCTAAACTGTAAATGCATGAAAGTGTAAGAATCTTCAAATTCCTGAACATCGGCCTACAGGATTCTTGAGGGCTCAAACTGAAAATCAAACGAATGATTTTCTTCTGAGCAATGAAAATTCGATCACCACCAGAAAACGCGCCTCATAAAACTTCATTATAGTTGACGTGACAATTTATCATCCCATAGTAGATACTTAATGATGCATTCAACGGTAATGAATGTTTGAGACGATGAATTTGTTCAACTTTTTCTATAGATGTTCGATATGAAAATTTCATCTCAAACATCCATCAACGTTTAATCCAAGAAATTTGATGCAAGCAACGGACTCCAGATCATCTTCCCCTGTATTGAGAACCATTGGTACCGAGAACCATTCGCAATGAGTGAATTTCTCCTACAACAGTCACTAAAAATTTAGATCAGTAGTTAATATTCAGATATTAATTCCTCCAGGCTATTAGCTTTAATGGCAGTGCCGTCCGCAAACAGAATCAAAATGCGCCCAACAAGGTACTCAGGCAAGTCGTTTATAAACAAGAGGGAAAGGAGTGGTCCCAAGACTGATTCTTGAGGAACACCAAGATTATTATGTTATTCATTGGAAGTTTGTTCGTTTATTTGGACAAATATGGAACGATTCGAGAGATAACTCAGAATTTATCTTAAAAATAGGCCTCTAGAACTAATCTGATAAAGTTTGTCGGTAATAAATTTGTGCTGAAGGCAATCAAATGCACGGAAAAGATTAAAAAAAACACCTACAACGTGTGCACCCCGATTCAAGCTGTCATAGACAAATTCAATTAATTCAGTACAGGGTGGACCTACCAATCCTAAAACCGTTCTGCTGATTCTTCAACATGGAAAATTTGGTCAGAAATTCGCTCATACGATAGTGTACTATTTCTTCAAAGACTTTAGATATTTGGCTCAGTATTGATATTGGGAGATAGTTATCAATGTTGCCTTCAGCGTCCCTCTTGTGTATTTAAACGTTGTATCTCTTCAATTTTCCTCATCTGTGGCTCCGTCTCTCATTGTATTTTGTATTCCCTTCATCCATGATGTATCTGGCCTTCCTTTCTTTCTGCTGTTAGTGGGCGTATAATTGAGAGCTCTTTTTCGCCATCTATTGTAGTCCATTCTCCATATAAGCCATTACGTGTCCATACCATATAAGCTGTCTCGTTTCTATTCGTTGAGCGGTGGTGTGAATTCTTTTTGTCCTACTTCTTATCTCTGCGTTCGGGAAATGTTCTAATCTAGACACCTCATTTTTTCTTCTGAGAAAATCTACCTCCACAGTATCAATTCGTTTCTTGTTCTTTACGGATAACTGCCAGCACTCCGATCCATAAGTCATTATTGGCTCTACAATTGCTCTGTAGATTGTAATCTTTGTGTTTAAATTTATTTGTTTTGACCAAAGTAGAGAATTTAATATTCGCACGCATTTCTTTCCTTGTTGAATCCTATTTGTTATGTCTCTATCTGGTGTTACCTTTTTTGATATGATGATTCCCAAGTATTTCTATTCTTTGCATGATCTTATCTCTCGCAGTCGGAGTCTTCTTCCTCTTTTAGTTCTCCCCCTATATGCAAGTACTCTGTTTTTTCATGTATATGTTCAACCTCTATTTTTCGTATTCTTCCTTCAGTTTTTTTAGCATACAGTCGATGTCTACTTCACAGTTTGCAGTAATTACTTGGTCATCAGCAAAGAAAAAGATTGTTAAACGGGATTAATCAATCTCTATTTCCATTTTCAAACACTATCTTCTCCAAGTTTCTAAGGCTTCTTGAATGTAAATTTGAAACAGAGTCGGCGAAAGACAGCAATCCTGCTTAAGGCCTTATGTAACTCTGAATGATCATGATATCCTTTTTTCTATATCAACGGCTCTCTGTAGGTTCTTATAATATACATGCCACATTTAAAATTTGAAATGGGAATTCGTTTTGATATTTGAAGAAATAATCGGAAAAATGAAGAACTCGTTCGAAGATTACCAGTAAAACTTAACCTCCGTACGCATTATTGATGATTACTTCAGACACTTCTATTTCACTATTATGATTTGCCGCTTTTTGGGAATCTAAAAGTGCCTTTTTTGTAATGAAGGTTCAGGATCTTCGTCATAAATAAGTTCATTTGCTTCATCAATAACATCACCATTAGAAGTTCTAATACTTGCTACATTTTCTTCAAAAAGATTGATAGCATTGTACTACATTGGACTCAATTATTCTCCGCTGAAGTTGATTAAATAGAATATCTTCACTGCATGAGATATAAAACGATGAAAAAATTCATTTGATTCCGAATGCAGCACTGGCTACGTTTATGTTGGCAACATATGATTCTATTATGCATTTACAGTTCGTATATTGAAATTTCACTGAGTGGAAACAACATGGAAAATATTTTGTACAACTCTATCCAAAACTTCAACCTTTGAGGTGGATTACTGAAAAATGCTGGAATGTATGCAGATTTCCAAATATGCAGTTCCACTGGGGAATTGATACAAAATTTGACATAATTAAAGCAATGTATGAAATGCCCAAAAGGGTATTTTTCTTCTATTTTTGCTTGATCTTTTGAGTGCTGTCCTCATAACAGTTGTTATCTGACATTTTCAGGGCAATTTTTCATAACAGAATCAAGAAAGTTCAGCAGAAAAATTAACATCCCACGAAAAATTCGAAGATTTTCAGATGTGTCGCTTTCATCGTGACCGCGAAAAACCAATTCGGAACCATCATAAAAAATATACTCGTATTTTATAAGGTTTGAATACCTTCTTTCATACATATAATTATTAAACAATACAATTCAAGTCACTCTGCAATATTGACATGACCTTATTTGGTTGTGCATATAAATCATCGAATTCTCATGTTTTTTGAAATTTTGTTACACAAATTTATACTGGGTTAGTAACAACCGTCTGCGACAACAATTTTTCACTATTAAGAAATACACAGGCAAAACTATATATCGTATTTTGTCTGGTGCATCCACAAACTTTCTTATTTCGCGAATGTATTTCCCGACTAAATTGTCTTTAATTAGATAATCCCTGACCTAAGCCGAAAGCTTCTAAATCAGTATTTATTTCTCTCAATGTTACTTTTTCAGTAAACCTAAGTGGTACAGAAGAAACGAAAATAGCCAACTGTCGTTTCGGAACTTTACCTGCGCCACATTTTGACCCCTAACGCAGTCTCATTTTTTACCGCTTCCCCCGGAGGACTGATAAAGATAGATCCTTCGAGTCATTCCTTAGCACTCGACATACAAATACGCCGATTTTTTCTCCGGTTTTCTTTTCATAATACGTAATACACACACTCTGTATATACAAGTAAGCTATATTCACATTTTTTGTTTGTCTCAACTCTCGAGTTATAATCACACATCTCTCTCTGCACTTGAATAAGTTTATATTCGCATTCACTTTAACCGTTCGAGGATCACCCACTCTCAATAACATAGTCACTCAATAAAAGGCTTGGAAATGAGTGTATTATCTACATTATTTGTTTGTAATTAGATAGTAATTGTCTAAAGTGAATCGAAGAATGAACCCAGTAAAAGTGAGCTCAGTGAAAAAGCTCGTCGATATACTCCTCTACGAGCAATATATTGTTCCCATCGCATTATTATTATAGTTATAGTTCAAACTACACAGAAGCAATTACCTCAAACTTTGGGTAAAACAATCCCAAAATTGTACATATGTATTTAGGCTGTGAATGAACCAGTTAAAGTCTTATATACATCCCTCTCTTACACCCCATTTTGAAGTATGCTTATCCTGGAATTTGCATACTAATTGATTGACGATAATAAAATACTAGGAAGAATTCATAAAGGTATCTCAACATACCAAACAATTCTTTCAACGGTAATATAAAGCTGCAAAATATCCTTCTTTGGCAGGCAACGAAATAGCTAATACAGTCTGATGGCACTAAAGCACCTATAGGTCTTTATCTGTAGTTCGAAGTCCGTATGAACTAGTGTTTATAGAGAGATCATTCTTTCAACTAGCCATTGGATTTTCTGATTAATAAGCTATAGGATGAATGTATTGTAGTAAAGTAATAATCTAACATGGAACTATAATTATTAACGAAGAAACATCACGATTACAGTTGTTAATTTTATTCTTCATCAGTACATAAAAAGGCATAAAAACTGCCTTTGGATCAAAAATTTTATTGAATCGGTCTTTACTTGATAGAAATTCATTTTAATTGAATAAAATAATAATGGATTGTTTCCTCAATTTATGAACTTAACAGTAGGTTTTTCGCCAACACTATGGCTTTGTCCGATTTGCATTTTGAACTAACTGATATATTGAATTGAATCAGTCCTTATTATATTGTTATTGTTATTGAACTAACAGAGTTAGTTTATCTACTATTTATATTTTCATTCGTTATTATTATAACTATTACGTCTTTGAATGTTATTTATCATTCACCAACCAGCTATATCAAAAGGGCTAGTGTGGTTGCTAAAACTGCAGGAATCTATGCGGCATATATTTAGAATAACCGGATTCTGTATTTAAATTTAGCTGTTTGAGTGCCCTAGTTTTAAAGTCTCTCTAGAAGTTTCTGCGAGGTGCGACATATGAACGAAATTATTTTTGGGATGGGTCCACTTTTTGAATGTGTCACATCTGCTTGATTTCGATAGCCAAATTCTGTGTATTTGTGTTTATCATTATAACTATTATCATTTTCAATTAATTTCAGAATTAACTTCTGGTAATTTGGATCAGTTACGCGTACAACACCAAACGATTCCTTTTATTTTTGACTCACGAATCTTCAGGCAATCCGGGTTGTGTTCAGGATCACAACCTTCTGCAGGAATTAGAAGTGGTTGTTGTGTAGCTCTAGACTTGTGTGGAGGTCTTTTGATATAATCCCTCTACTTGATAATACAATTGCCACAATCACTTTTTGAGTCCCCACTCCTTGTTAAGTTCATGTGCTACCTCCTGGTATTTCGTTTTTTTTTCTGTTTTGATGTTGGGTAGAGTTATGGGTGTTTGGTTTGGTATTGCTACGTCTATGATCAGTGCCTCTTTCTTCAATTTATGTTATCTTACTACGAGGCCTTGCTTGTTGTAAGGAATACTCCGATCGGTTGTAATTGATCGGTCGTAATAGATGGTGTACTGGGATGTTTTAGTGATTGCCGATCTCTCGTACTTGTAGTAGGGTGTTATAATAGCTCTTGCATTAAGCATATTTCTTTATATCTGACAGTAGCTTCTTAGCTGTAGAAATGTAGATAGTCGCTTTAGCTTAGTAGGCTTTTGTAATGTGTTGAATGATTTCTGGCTCCTCCCTCCACTTTCTATACAGGTCATCTCGTATCTTGGAGTCTTTATTTATATGTTTCAGGTAGTTCTTAGAATTCACTACCCGATCCTGGACGGCTGTCATAAAATAGTTCGTTTCTAGGAAAATTTTCCTACTACTCAACCACCAATTCGACGCTAATTCATTATTATTTTTAGTTAGCCTAAGGTTTCTCCTCCGGGTATTTCGAATTAGGTCTTAGTACAATACCAAGCGCTTCCTCCTATTCTTGATTCAGAAATCTTTTGGCAATCCGAGTTCTGTTCAGAATGAATATACTTCGCTTTCTTCTATGGAGTGGTGTTTGGTAGATTATGGGTGTTCGTTATTGCCACGTTTATGACCAGTACCTGCTTATATCGTTTAAGTCATATTATGATATCTGCCTTGTTTTAATGAATATTTACATCGGTTATAATTGATAGATCGTAATACGTTATGGTAAACCAACATGGTTTGAAATCCATGAAAGGGCTGTAATTATACAGGGATTAATTCATTGGACAAAAGCAAATTCAACGCGAGGTTCACTTCCCCAGAATGAATTTGTTTATTCTAATCTCCAGACCACTTAATGTTAAACTTAGGAATTCGCTTTCGAGGCACGCCCGAACGGCGGCTTCTGAAGGAAATTATTTTACTCTGACCTATATATTATAGTAACAAGCTACACATTAAAAAGTTGTATTGTAGCTGATTGTACGACACGTAAACATATTCCTTCAGATGAGTTTAGGAACGGAAATTTCCAAAGAAAAACACTGACGTCTTAAATTTACACGTGTAGCTCGACAAAGAGCTGAAATTTCAAAAAGTGCTAAGTTTCAATTTTGAGCGGGTGTACGGATCAAAAATTTGGAAGGAAAAAACCGACGCGTGGGGGGGTACTAAGAGGGCCAAATGAGAGTTTGTTAGAGAGGCTTGACACGTCGGAAAAAGTAGTAAGATCGTCTAGAAAATCTCGCGGTACGAGGCTCGAATTGTTCTCAGAATTTAGAGTTATTATAATTATATTGAGTGGTATTAGTTTATTTGTTTTGTTAAAGAATTGAGTCAGAAGAATCAGAGAAATTGAATGTAGGGCTAAGTTCCGGGACCAAGGAATTAAAGAGTACTGGTAGTCGTTCTTTATCGTTTATTGTTCGTGTTAAATAGGTCGTTTCTTGTAGAAAATCTCGTGAGCCCAGTTTTGTTTTGAATGTATGGTCTTGGAGAGTATGGGTAAAAAGTATCTGAAAATTTTGGTATATTATTCAGGTTGAAATTGTCTAATTAAAGTAGAGTCAAAAATTAAGAAGAAGGTTGATATATCTCTTCGTAATTATCATGTTTGAAGAATTTAAAAAGAATTAAGAATTATATAAATGATTCGTAGTGCATGAGGGATCCGCATCCCCCTCATTGTACATTGTACAATGTAATAATTTATATTTCTTATTATTCTTTTATTCCTTTTGGTACTGTGTAATGAGTGTTAATTCTATGTGTAATAAAAAGAGGTTGTAGAGAATTGCTTGGTATGTAGAGATAGCTTTTTGAATTCTTCGAAAGTAATTGATTAAATGTTAACCAATTAGTATGCAAATTCTTGGTTGAGCATACTTCAAATGGGGGTGAAAGAGGGATGCATATTAAACATTTATGCTCTATTCACAGCCTAAAATGCATATAAAATAGAAAGGCCTTTTACTTGATAGAAGAAATTAATAAAGTTTCCTTTAAGTATGTTCATGTTTTCAAGGTACAAATGGCGTTTTAAGAGCAAGACCAGAAACAAAATTTGTCTCCTTTAAATATTTATTTATTAATTTTAGGGACTTTCGTGTATCTTTTGGTTTATTTATTCCATTTGACATTGTATATTGAGTTTAGATTATATACGTCTATTAAATATAAGCGGTGCTTGTTTTAGACATTAATTTAATTCTAAAAGTTTTTTTGAATAAAAATTTTTTAAATTAAAACTGTAGAAGATAAACATATATTAATTTGTTTCAATATTCAAACTTTAAAATGCATATAATACAAGTTCAGAGAGTTGAATTATTTTACCCAAATTGAGGGAGTTGTTTCGTGTCCAGATATGGAATGTAATCCGGCTCGTATGGAGCATGTAGAGAATTGTCAGCAGAAGTACATATAGTACAAGTGTACAATTTTGAGATTTAAAGTTGTTGACCCAGATTGAGGTGGATACACTATCTTGATCCTGGAATAGTTCTTCTCTGAGTTTTTTCTATTGTTGTTCACGACACGGACTTCAATTTTATTGGTTTCACTTTTGAGTTCAATTTTCACAACTTAATATCTAATTACAAATGAATAATGTAGATAATACATTCACTTCCAGGCCTTTAATGCGTTATGGGTAACTGAGAGAGAGAGTTCCTTGGAAGTTCAAAGTGAGAAATGCGAATATAAAATAATTCAAGCGTAGAGATAAAAATGTTTACAAGTTAGTTTCTAGAGAATGTGCGTGGGATCAGAACTTGTCTTCCACTGAACTTTTATAACTAACTGTTTATACAAGGTGAGTATCGCGTGACCTGTCTGGTCTAGGGAATGTGTTCAACTGTCCCTTTCTGCTAACTAGCGAATGAGAGAGTGGGTTTGGGTCCGAAAAGGTAGCCCAGGTAATTCCGATACGACAATAGTCTTGAAACGTTTCTAATGGGTTTCTAGGAATAATGTAAGGAAAAAATATGTTCGTTTCCTAACTGGTGTTTAGGCCCGTTTAGGAATTAAATGAGGCATATTTGAAAGGCCTAAATTATTGAACTCTGGGTACGTAATTGTTACGTACCTGCAAAGTGAATTAAAAATTCTTTGTTCGAAGTAAATTTGAACATCTCCTCTTTTTCTATTGTATTTCTATTGTTATTTTCAAGCACATTTGTGCTTAAATCCATTTATATTATTTCTTTCTCAAATCTACTTTTTTTGCAAGCTTTTGGTATAATATTCCTGCCATTAAATTATGTCTCTATAAATTTTCTGTGTCCGTTACTATACTACAATCAGATATACCTAAGATGTTCCTTCTATTGTTTCTGATTTGTTTAAACAAAGCCGCCATTTATCATTCACATCCTATTCTTTCAGAATATATTTTCGGTAGTTTCTTGTTTTCATTAATTCATCCTGCATGGCTGTGATGAACTCTTCAGTTTCAACATGAAACCCTTTTTTTTGTATGATAACTTGTGGACTTGACTTGATCTCCCTTTGAAAGGGCATATTTTCCATGTACTTCTTTGCTACCCCATGTTTCTTGTAAGTCTTCGATCTTTGGTAGTATCGATTGATAGTTATGTTATACACATCAAGGATTTATGTTCATCTACTATGTTTATTATTCTCGTGACTTCTGTCTTTTCTTGTTCGGAATAATTTCTGAGGTTCAAAAGTTTGTCATAGAGGTACTGGAGATGTAATAGCCGTCTTCCACCTACTTGCCGCGGCAAATAAAGCCGTGTAGTGGAGGCTTTTCGTCATTTCGTATCTTATTCTTCTGTTTATTCTTTGAAGATTTGTATTCAACTAATCTATGATTTCAAGTGAGTAAAGTATAATATGTAAGGCCCAAGTGTTAATTGCTTTGGGAGTTTTCTTCCCGTTCTAATTTTTTAGACATTATTCATTAGTGTTGATTTTATCACTATCATTATTATAATTGCATCATTGTACTTTCTCAGTACAAAGCGTTGCTGGTGCAAAGGAAGCTTTATCATGATACATACTCTACAGACGAGATTTCCCGATTATCTTCGGATTTCTGATTAAGAATTATAAGTGTTATGCGTGAATTATAAAATTTTACTCATTCGAAATCTAACTATTCGCAGTGCAGAAAAGCTTTTTCACTGACAAATGACCACTCTAAATCTGTCTGATCCATCCCCTTTCGTTTTAAATTCAGAAGTATTCCTAGATATGTATTTGATTATTTGTATTGTTCAGGTTTTTGTGAATATTCATATATTCACCTTGAAGTATTTAGTTCTTTCACTAATTACATCGCACTATTTCAATTCAAGTTTCAGGAAATTGTTCAATAGCTGGAGATAGTATCGTTATCAAATCCAATTCATGAAATTTTGAATTTACAAGTTATATATTTAATTCATATTGAATTATTAACAAAGAAGTTCAATACATATTCTATACGAAATGAATTTACAATAAATTACAAATAATACATTTTTACACAGTAAACAGTTACAAGATTGTGTTTCCTCTACCAACCAGAATATCCAAGACCATAACCACCATATCCGCCATAATATCCATAACCACCGTACGATGGATACAAGAACCTGTATGGAGAGTAGCTGTAAGTCCTGTATGGATATCCTAAGCTGTAGTAGCCTCCATATCCATATGGAGCAAATCCATACCCATAACCATACCCATATGCTCCTCTCTTTGTTGTTTTCTTGGGTACTAAGTGGGCAGGTATGACTTGTTCTTCAGTTGAGGTTCCAGATGAAACCTCAGCTTTCTCTTCCGACTCTTCGGCCATGATTGCAACTAAGATGGAGGAAAGGAGGAAAACAGAAATCTGTAAAAAAATTAACATGTAATTAATACAATTTAGAAAGACAACAGAAGATACAAAAACAAACATATCCCTTGATGAATTCCTCCAGTTGCTCTCCGACATTCATAAAATAACATAGAATACTTGCCAGTAGGGTACATTTCGCCAATAAAGAAAATCTTTTAAAGGCGATTTAAATACTGAGCCGAAAAATATGTACGGTGTGTGAATAACTAATGGAGGAATCATTTCTGGTGTTGTTTTTCATTTGCATAAAAATATTAAATCGGTGGATTCTTTCAAAAGAATATCTCTTGATAAAATTTTGGAAAATACAGGGAATGCTGAAGGAATAGTTTTTCAAGTCAAATTTTAATATTGTTGATTACACCTTACAAATAGGATTTCAATGGCCTCAAACACTTTAATGAAAATTTTCAATATAATTGACGTGTAGTATACGAGGATGGATCAAAATAAACCGGACTTTTTTATTTGTCGCTGCGTGAAATGATGCGCTTGATGCTATCTGTCAATGTGTTGGAGGAGATGGGGGGATTGTCTAGAGGAGGAGAAGACAACGCTGCGATTCACTGCAGTTGATTGGACGTCAGGAACATCATGTCAACAAAAGTTACATACGTTTGTTGAGCAACGCATCATTATAAAATTTTTATCGCGGGAAGCCGAAAACCTTCCGTGATTTTGCGTCGATTGACTTACAGTTCACTAAGAAAAACTTTTAAGTGTTCGTACAGGAGTAGAAATTGTGTGTCATGCCCGTAAACTGCGAACAGAAGTAGGAATATCGTACGAGAATACTCAACAGATCATTTATAATGAGTTGAGTTATCGATAACTTTGGACAAGATGGGTTTCTCGCCTACTAACGGAAAATCAGAAAGCACACCTTCTTGCTGTGTATGAAAGACTTTTAACACGATATCGAGGGGAAGATGATAATTTTTTAAGTCACATTGCCACATGTGTGTATGATTAAACTCCAGAATCTAAACAAGCAAGCATGAAGTGAAGACAACCTGGAGAAGCGCCACTTTTAAAAGCCAAAACACGTCTGCGGGAAAAGTTCTTGCAACTGTTTTTTGGGATAGCGGAGGCGTTCTGCTTGTTGATAGCTAACTCTTTGTGAAATTGGCTTATCGAAGAACTTCATCCGGAGTGTAATCCTTCTCCGTAACAACGCTCAACAAAACACAGCGGCGGCTTTGACTCGAAAAAAATTGGAGAAAGTTCATTGGGAAATACTCGAGCATTCTTTCTACAAACCAGACTTGTCCTGGTGTGACTATCATATCTTTGGTTCTCTAGAAGAAGAATTAAGGGGACGCTGCTTTCAAGATGACCAAAAAGTGAAATTATTCATGAATAATTGACTGAAGACACGACCGACTACATTCTTCAATAATGGCATCATAAAAGTTCCTATTCGTTGGGAAAATGTTATTGATAGAAGCAGATATATATGGTTCTTCATATCTTCGGTACATATAGTCGGCCAACTATGCCAAGAAACTGGATTCTTAGGAGATGTGTAGAAACTAGAACGTGCTCCTGAAGGGAAATATAATTAAGAATACAAACATATCCATTTGCTTGTCCACGTTCACTTTACATCGAATATTGACGAAAGATCTTTTTACGTGTTCAAATTTCAATTAGCATAAGAATCCACTTTTCTGACGGTACTAGGCTTACATAGATCACCGTGTATATATTAAGATATTCTCAAGAGATACAATTATCGGATTGAAAACTTGTCCAATAATTTTTATGAATTGCCTATATAAAATGAAACCAGTTGTAATTTTATTACATAAATAGTTTTAGCACTATATGTTTACTCCATTAAAATAAATAGTCAACAAAACTACAAAATATTTCCTTTGACCAGTCATCCTTGTATGTTGTACACATCCGATGTCCTTTCATTTCGTCCCCACGTTGCTTCTTATTATAATAGACTTGTGAAGAAGGATGCTGTGATATTTTCCTCCAAGACGTGAGAAGTGAATCGGAAAATTTTATATAAATATGAAAGATATCGACATGCCCTTTCTACGGAAAAGGCGTACAAGATGTTTCTAGGGACGTTTCCTTTTATACGAGGATTCCGTAAACAAAAGGATCTGAGATATGAACCATTTATATGCATCAATCATTATTAAAGGTTTTACTCCCCTCGTCTTTCTGTTCAGTTTTGACTAAACTGAATAAAGTTTACACTTTCTACCCAAGTTTTCAGAACCCCTACGATTACAATAATTTCGTTGATCACTTCTCTTCAATATTATATATTACAGTAGACTGTTTAAGACAGTATATCAATGTTTTGAGAAATATTCAAATGCAGTGAAAGAGTCTAATCTTGACGACTTCATTTCTGGAAATATAAGAATTTACTTAGATTATAAATTTCAAGTATGAAAGATTCCCAAAAAACCGCATTTTTCCTTGCCCAAAAAGCACAAAATAAACCGCTCGCTAGTTGCACGACTCTCTCAATAACACAGTACCACACTAAAGGCCTGGAAGTGAATATATTATCTACATTATCTATTTGTAATTAGATATCACTTTGTGAAAAGTGAACCCAACAGTTAAAACCAATAAAAGTGAATTCGGTGAAAGTGAACAACGGTGAAATATCTCAAGGAAGAACTGCTAATCCACGAACGAGATAGTGTTGTCACCGCAATTAAATTTCGATATTATACCGAAACAACTCCCTCAATTTGGGTAAAAAATTCAAACTTGTAAACTTCTTATATATGTGTTTAGGCTCTAGCTGCCAAAGTGTATCATTGACGAACCATTGTACGTTCCAAACTCACTTGTTTCTCATTAAGATTTTGGTCATTACGAGGGATGCCATATGGAGGGCGATTTCACAGTCTACTGTGACGGCAGAAACCACTGGTAACAGTGAATCCTCAGAATGATTAAGCCTGGAAGAAGTGATAAGATAGCGGTATATCAAGCCACTGTAATCCCGAAAAAAATTATTTTACGGTGGAGAAATCCAACAAGCAAGAAATGAAAGCGCCTTAAACACTTTCATTGATAGACCCCCCCAAGATTTGGAATACGAGAAATTATATATCTGCTTAGAAATTGAGCACAAATACCCTTCTCACCAGAGTGCTTTCGTACTGTAGTAGGAAAGCAAAGAAGTACAGAGCAGATCGTGGCAGAATCAAGACCCTCTGCGATGTTCTCAAGAAGGGTTCGTTGGATCACACCAAATGTATAACGAGGTATAAATATTTCATGACGCACCTGCCTGGGTAAAAACTGATAGCTTCGAAGTAGGCGTAGTAAAGTGAGGATCACCATTTCTTCAAGTAGCAATATTTTTCCGTGGCCACTCACCTCGTCGGATTCAAATCCTATCGAACATGTGTGAGATACCATATCGAGGAGACTGATTTCTTTGCACTATCGTCAACAGACTCTTATGAAATTAATCTAAAAATATCAAATTTCTGGTAACAAGCTGCCACAATGAGAAATTAAGCATCTCATTTTATCGCAACATAGACGTTTACGGGAGTATACTTAGCTACAGGATATCTGAACATATCGTTATTCCTCCGGATTAATTGTTATCAAATTTTTTTCAAAGATGTTGTTTCATTCATAAGATAAGACTACCACTTTGTAAAAATTACATTTGAAGGAATTATTTGTGACATTGGAATAAAATGTCCAATTTTCCATGACGTAGTAACATTAACAATACACTCTTTTTCCACTTTAGGTGAAAAAGTTGTCCTACCATTGGCCCATTTGCTTCCTAGTTTTCACATTATTTATAAATAATTACTTGAATTACAGTCATAAAATTTTTAATTCTAATCGATCACTACGTGATCTTGCAATTGGGACACATATCCAAATCAATGCAGAAAAATTAACGATCTTATCTAATCGAAAATTCACTGACAATTACTGCTTTCTCTGCTTAATTGTGGCATGCCGAACTATTTTAATTGCAATATTGAAATCACTGGGTTGGTTAAAACCAGCCAAGATGAAACTTAACTTCACTCTCATTGCAATTATTTGCGCTCAATAAATCGTATCATTCAGTTTTGAAGTTTAAGACCATAAAGCGGTTGTATAAGAAAATTCCGGATTCCTTAGATGAATAACATAACATAATATGGTATAACTAATTGTTTAACTCATCATTTCCCTCAAATATATTATTTCAGGAACCTTGAAACATGGTTAAATATCTTGGTTCAATAAGAATAACTCAGAAATGAATCTTGAAATATTTCAAAGAATGTTAAATTTGTTTTTATGAGTATTTGGCAACAGTTTTTAATTTCCTCCATAACACTTTCAATATAAATAGTTCATTTATATTCAAAGCTTTTTCCTAGTCCCTTTAAATTTTACATATTTGGTTGCCTGATATTCAAATTACAGCAATTATCATAACTAGGACTACATATTACATGTTTAAATTGATTGTTTCATTTTTGCATTTGATGGAAATTCATTTTGAATTAAAAAAAAAAAGTTCCATTATATTTTTCATTATAGCAATGGATTCGTCTTTCCCTGACTTAGTAGTTATTCCTAATAATTATAAGAGGTTTTCCATTAAGCGCTTCTTATCTTTGAATTCAAATAAAACAAAGACAAACCTTGTGATATTTTTGTCGAATTAACGTACCTAATCCATGAAAATGATGGAATATTGAATTTTTATTGTTTCTTATAAGATGTCTAATCAGAAGGCGTCTTAGTACCGGAGATCTTAAAACTGAACAATCTTGTTGGAGTGCCTTTTTGGTTAAATGATCTTAATACCAGACAATCTTTCTTCTGCAGGATTTAGAGTATCTTATTACCGAACCATCTTAGTTTCGGACGCTACTGGTCATTTGGAACAATTTGTAACTGAGGACCTACTGATTATATGCAAAATAGTAATTATCATTGGAGAAAGCACTATCACTCGCACTCCCACACCTTGGAAAACAATATTTCAGGAGTACCTCAAAGATAAGTCTTTATGGAATGAAATAAGAAATTACTTTGTCTTTATGTAAATCTCGGACCTCAAGCTAACTGTAAAACTGTATTATGTTGTTAATAAGAGTCACTTTCTAAATCGTAAAGTTGAAATAAATAGATAGGGAGTAAGAGTTTGCATTTTCACTATCAGATTGACGATTTGGGATTCATCCAGAGCGTTTTAGTTTCACTTCTTTTATCTTTTTATCATAGCCTTCGCTGTCTATTGATGCCATTTTGTATTAAGTATAACATCTTGCAGAAATGTCTAATTTTGCATGACTCTGGTGCATAAACTAGACTGAATTTGACAGATGTCATGGGTTATGTCAGCTTTGAGGACCGCTATGGTTTGCTGCTTATTCGCATAGATCTGCGACTTAAGATAACCCTAAAGGAAAAAGTCAAACAGAGCCAAATAGCACGATCTCAGTTCACATCACCCCCACGTTAAATGACATGTGTGGCACGTAGCGTTGTTCTGTTGAATCCACATGTCGTTTGTGCTCATTGAGTCTAGTTGAGGCCAAAAAAAGGGGTTATCACCGAACTATAGCGCTCGCGTTGACGGAGATGGCCTGGCCAACATCGTTCTCAAAAAAATATGGACCACACCAAACAGTGACTATTTCGGGATGCATTGAACGCTCTTGGATTAGTATGGTCCCAGATTCGACAATTTTATTTTATGACATACCTATTCATTCGGCAATCTTATCTTCAGCTCCTGGGCCAGTCTTGGGTGCAGTGTCCCAAGTAAAATTTGCCAAATTGTGATGTGCAAAAGGCTGGATTTTTTTGTATGATGCGAAATCTACTACTTCGGATGTTCCTCCACACTCTCACGGAGAGGGGAGATGTTTTCGGAAGATTTTCTTTATGTTGGATTGCCCTAAGAAAGGAAAACCTATGTTATCTAGTTGGTGCTCCGAGCAGAAAGTTGTGTCCTGTGCACACTCGTGTTGAATAGCTGAAGATTATACACTGAAGGAAACACATCAGCTAGAAAGGTCTTCTATAACTGGCGACTTCGGGGGAAGAAGGATTCCAAAGGTTCTTGAAATTGTAAATTCGACTGCATAGTGATATGCTCATTGCACAGCTGACATAATTTCCTTCAGTTGCATGGATCAGGGACTGTTATATGCACAAGTCGGCAACTATCCTTACAGGTTCCAACGACTGTAAATCGACTGTTATCGTTAGGCAGTCAATCGATCGTGTGCAATTTGTTTTCTGGATTGAAATCAAAAGTTATAACGAATGCTCGGGCGTTGAGATCCAAATATGAAAGCAGTATTCGAATCCTGTTCTGATCTAGGCTTTATACAGTGAAATAACCTGATCTGTAGAGAAATATTTCCTTAAACCTTAAACAAATGTCTCAGCTAATTTGGAGCAGACTTCGAAATGTCAGTTACATGTTTTCTTCAACAGACTGAAGAGTTGACAGTCAGACCAAGAAGATGCTTGAAATTACTTGGATGAATCAACTGGTTTCCCATCGTCAAATCAGAAGTCACAAACTGATTTATCCGAGAAAAAGTTATTGTTTCGGGCTTCGAGGTACTGAATTACTCCAAATTCCATTGACCCCAATCGTTCATCTTTTTGAAACCTTCGTTCAGGGAATCGAGTTGCTGGCGACAAAACTGAGCCTTGGGGCACTTCAGCGTTCACTTTAAAACCGATACCATTCACGACTACAAGAAAGTTCCTATTGGTAAAAAAACTCTTCATTCAATCGCAGAGTCTCCCAGAAAAGCCATATGAATATAGCTTATTCTGAAGAGCCTTATGCCGGACATGATCGATATGTCCAGAGCAACTAACCTGGATTCTCTATAGCCCTCAGTAGACCTTGCTCACACCTGCGTCACATAGTCTAGGAGGTCACCTGTTGATCGGTTTTTGCTGAAACCATATTGTTTGTCACTGATAAGACGTTCGCTCTCCAGGTATCTAACCATTTCGCGACTGATAGCTGCCTCCATGACTTTCGACTAAATGAATTTCATAGCTATTGGACGGTGATAAACAACACTTCCTCCCCTTCTTTGGTATAGGCTGCAGTCGTGCACTCTTCCATGAATCAAGGAAAATTCCTTTCCTTTATGACGGAGTGAACATCTCACAGAGAACAGGTTTAAGCTTTGATCAATACTGTTTTAATACAATGGTAGGAATCCTGTCTGGTTCAGTTGCTTTCTTGAAATTAAATCCACCAAGCACTCGACGAATGATCTATGGCCTGAAGTATATATCCCTTATCCTAGATGAAACAGTTGGAATTGTTGGAAGTTCCCGGCCAAATGTTTCGAGAGTCGATTTAGCAGCGAATATCCGCGCGAAGAGATCGGCTTTAGCTTTTGGCGAAGTTGCAAGTATATCATCCTCTTCCATCAGAGGGGGAAACCTTGAATGATAGATCTGGCGTTTCGTCCGTACTGGTGTTGGTTTATTGTTTACTGAACAAGTGGACTCAAATGTATCCACCAAACTGCGAATAGATCTCTCGGTAAGATGATTATGCTGGCCATTATTTGGACGAAGCGCGCGGAAAGTTGCCCGAACAGAATTCCCATTTTAAAATAAATTCTTCATTTGCACGTGTTGCTAAACATTAAATCTATCCTTAGTATTTTTGCAAAACAGACTGCACAAATGACATTCAATTCAACAGATACAGCTTTAACAATATGGCCGTTATTAAACCTCAAAGTTCGGAAGCCCCTATTGGAAGCCCCGCTAGGATACACTAGAATATATCAGTGTACAAAAGTTAGATTTTTGGGAACTTTTGGAACATACTGAATATAGGAGATATATTCTAGGAAATTAGGTGCCGTATGAAGTGAAGCCAAGAGACCTCGAACGCTATTTTCTTATGTGTGAATAACTGCTCTTACGGCAAAAAAAATGCGTTTTTGATTCGAATTGTGACTGGAGATGAAAAGTGGTCCTATTACGATAATCCAAAACATCTAGCAACGTATGGATGCCTTATCAACAACTGTCAAGCCGATTATTTATGGCGAGAAGATCATGCTGTGTATTTGGGGGGACTAGCTGGATGTGGAGTATTATGAGCTGCCACAATCGAACGAAAGTATCATAGGGCAGGTCTAACGACGACAATTAATGCGTTTGAGCTGAGTATTGCGAGAAAAACGGCCGCAATGCGCCGACACATACGACAAAGTTATTGACTGTGCATGACAATGCACAACCACAATGGCGTCACCTGTTAAAACGTACTTAGAATCGCTCAAATGGGTACTACCCCACCCGCCGTAAAGGCCAGACATTTTTTCTTCCGATTACCATCTCTGCCGAACGATGCAACATAGCCTGACTGACCAGCACTTTTTCAATGAAAATGATCTCAAAAAAAGGATCGATGCATGGATAGCGCCAAAGAGTCGACCTTTTTCGCGTTGGGATCAGTCAGTTGTAAGAAATATGAGCAAAAGTAGTGGCTAGCGACGTCCACTACTTTGAACTTTGAATGTATAACCAATTTTTTACAATAAAGCTTCACTTTTCAAAAGAAAACTCAAAAACTCATTTATGCTCCTGACATTCACTCGAATCCCTTTTTAAACTTTCACAAAGAGTTAAAGAACTTTTTTGAAACTTTTTTTAACACTAACAATAATGTATTTTTATAAACCTAAAAAATTAGAGAATTTTTATTATTTCACAGAATTTGATTACTGAATAGTTACAGCTACGAATTCTTCATGAGTTTCCCAAAAAATATGAAATCATCCAGCTTAGAAATGCATAATTCGCACATTTGAATAATTTGGAGAATTAGCACTCAGCCTGATTATACTCATAAAGGAAAATTAATAATATATATACATATATTTGAGAAACACCAATTTTCTTCTCAATTAAATTCAAAAATTATCAGTTTATATTCAGTTTAAATTATATAATTATTTAATTATTATTTATAATAAACAACTTATTCTCAGCCTTTACTTTGGCATTTAAATGATTTTTTTTCTGGGAATCGCTTCATTCTTTAACAAACGACCAATAAATCATCAAGGAACAATTTTTGTCACATTTTTATTTTAAGTCACTGTTGATCAGATTCCGTCGTATTATTTATCTGCCAATCAGCTACTCTTTTCATTTCAGTTATACAGGCTGTCCTAATAAAAATTTGAACCCTCCCAGAAATAATAAACGATTTAAAAAGAACAGGTAAACTTTTATTTTGAGGGGGAAGAATTTCCATCATGAGTTTGTTCCGAAAAGACCACCCCCATGAAGTATTGGTTAGTTTGAACGTTATTTATGTTCTGTACACAATTCAGTTCAAATTCTCTAAATCGGTTCATTATTCACGAAATAATGTGATATTGAACTTACTGTCAAAAGGTGATGTTGAACAGACAGTTGAACCGCCCAAACTCAAGAACCTAAGAGTCTTGAAGAATCCAAAAATAATTTTCAAGTTCTGTATTAGGGAGAAAGAATTACTATGACGACATTGTTCCGAAAAACACCACCTGATGATGGCAACAACCCCCAACATTTTTTGAATAGGAAGATGTTAGATGTGGTTTAGTTGAGAAGTTTTTTCTGGTCTTTAAACATCGCAGTTGAAATTTTCAAATGTGTTCATTTAATGGCAGAAAAATTTTTTCTATTCAAAAAAATATTAGGGATTGTTGCCACCATCAGGTGTTTTTTTCGGAACAATGTCGTCATAGAAATTCTTTTTCCCTAATAACGATATTGAAAATTTTTGAATTCTTCAAAACTCTCAGGTTCTTGAGTTTGGGCAGTTCAATATCATCTTTTGACGTTTAGTTCAATATTACATTATTTCGTAAATAACAAACGGATTTTGAAAATTTTAACTTGGTGGTGTACAGAACATAAATTATTTTCAAACTAACCAACATTCGACATCTCTTCTCTATTCAAAAAGTGTTGGGGGTTGATCCACCTTCATGGGTGTGGTTTTTTTGGAACAAACTCACGATAAAAATTCGTCCCCCTCAAAACAGAAGTTGACCTGTGTTTTTTTAATCTTCGAAAGTTCTTCGTTTCGGAGTTCTAGGGGGTCGAATTTTCGTTGCGACACCCTGCATTTGAGAGAGTGACGCTCATAAACAGTATTCTGATGCAAATAACGATTGATATATTTAAAAAATGTTCTCTTCCAAACGGATTTCGAGCGTTAATACCTTAACTCATTAACCATGATTATTATGGAATAGTGTACCTTCGGAATCAAGATATAAGTAACAAATACATAAAAGTTTTACTTGACTGGCATTGATTATCAATTAAAATTTCCGAAAATTTTTCTAATGGTCGAAACAGATGAAATTGGGAAAATATAATCCTGATCAAGTCTCATCCAAAATCCATTTCTCAAGCTTTTCTTTCTATCGACTTACTGAAATTGCTGATTCAGAACTTTGTTCTCTAGTGCTAATCATTAAACTGATATGAAAACGAGAGGAAATATCAATTTATCGCACCAAACTAACCGAAATACAGTATATTTAGATCACCTATCGGTATGAGAAAAGTAATATTCACTTAAATTTGAAAATTAAAAAAGTAGATAAAAAATAGATAAAAATAATACAATTCATGAAAATACTGGTGAAATTTGGGATTTAACATTTTCCGAAATTGCCAAACACGTGTACTTGAAACTTAATACAATATAACTTATTCAATTAACTACAATTGTGTGGCCTGCACTGTGCCTTTGTCAGGTGAACAATTTGAACTAGTTACAGATTAAATAAAACTAATTTGCATTAGCTGAAGACCGATACAGTTTAAATCCAACACTGTTCCTCGTAGCATTTCAGACTGATCGATTCCCTCTAAGAGTTCAAAACTGTGGATTAATAAAAAGAATTAATTTTTCTCGAAAACCAGCTAATTGCCTATTCTGAAGTTATGTTCCACAAAGGGTAGTTTGCGTATTATTAAGAAAAACATGGTAAAAATTCGGAGATAAGATTACATATAGATAATATATCTGAACATATTTGAGGGGAAATACTGAAGCACTGCTTTTCACTTCAATTCACTACTCAAACTTACCAGAATCTTCATGATGTCACTAAAGTACCACAGTTGCAATACTAGAACGACTGATAATGAAACTCATCGTTTGCATTCATTTATATACGACATTTTTCCATATTGTCATAAAAAACGGTGGTGTCCCTCCCACATTGTAATTACGAAGTGAAAAACTAAGTTAAGGTTACAAATAAACAGTCGTTCACATTATTATTGGGTGTATTCATGGGTCTAGCATCGCATGTTGCAGGAACTAATGACATGGTACCACCAATGTTCCTTCGATATTACGAAATCGATGGGGCATGGATTTAGTTTGAATCCCAATTGTGTATTTCAGCAAATTTTTGAAATTTTATTTTCTTCGGATTAATCAATACAAGAAAATTCATTCAATACGACCAAGTACTGAAATTGAAACAAAATGTTCTATAATGCTTGACAGCCTGTATCCAATAGGCATCATTTCCCTATAAAAAATAAAAGTTTGGTTGAAAAACATAGCATATTCATTTTAGAATTAAAATTTGCACCAAAACGCTTGAATTCTGTCTGTGACGCCATTTCTCTGTTTGTCAACAGTACACATTAAGTGCAAATGCAATAATTAGTTTGTATTGTTATCGTTTTTATATTTCACATAATGAAAGGATGCAAACAAGGTAGCTTAATTGGTTTATTTTTCCAATTATAGTGTTTCTATTCTTCAATTCATATCTGTTAGAATCATTTCAATATGATTTACTTTATTCTACTGATTTTTAAATGGCTTATGCATAATATATTGAAAATTTACTATAAAGAAATATTTGAATATTACAGATAATAGCTGGAATTAATTCTCCGGAACTATTAAAGATCTAAATCTGAGTAAATCTCATGAAAATATTTAGAATTTAATTTTTTTAATTTAAAAAACATGTTCTAGATAATACTATATCACTTTATAGACATATATATTATCATCACATGTGGTGAAAACTAACTAATAAAGAATCAAAACAAAGGTAAAATAATGACCAAATTATTTGGACATCACCTTATACCTACATGTTTCGATTGGATGTTAAAGAATCACAAGTTCCATCACCAAAAAATGTTCAACATATAATTCAAAATTGCCTCTTTTCATTTTTCTTTCAATATAGAGAGAAATAACCTCATAAATTCGGACACAAATCTCTTCAGTAAGGAGTTACTCGAATAAACAAAATAATCATTAAAAAATATATAAAAACACCTTCTTTCACCAGACGTTCTGCAAAAGCTAACCAATTTTTAGATAAGCATGGCCTATACGAAAATTAGATTATATCAAAGAAATATACAATGAACGAAGATACGACTTAGACTCAGCATTAGATAACTGCCACGTGCATGTGTAATAATACAAAGAAATTTCTCAATTTTTAATAAAACAACATTTTTACATTTAATCGTCAAAATTTATTGGGTCGCCTTCAAAATAGGCTCCATTTGCTCCAATACATCTATGCCAACGGCACTTCCAATTATCGAAACATTTTTTATAGGCACTTTCCGGGATGGACTTTAGCTCTCGCGCCGAATTTTGTTTTATGGCTTCAATCGACTCAAAACGGGTGCCACGAAGGGGCAATTTTAGTTTTGGGAAGAGGAAAAAGTCGCAGGGAGCCAAATCCGGCGTATACGGTGGTTGCTGAAGCACGTTTGTTGAGTTTTTGGCGAGAAAGTCAGTCACAATCATAGCTCGGTGAGAAGGCGCGTTATCGTCATGTAAAATCCATGAGTTGTTCGCCCACAAATTTGGCCGCTTCTTACGGATACGCTCACGCAAACGTTTCATAACGCCTAGGTAATACTCCTTGTTTACCGTCTGACCCTCTGGAATGAATTCGTAGTGCACCACGCCACGGATATCGAAGAAAACAATGAGCATCACCTTCATTTTCGAGCGGCTTTGGCGTGGTTTTTTCGGTTTCGGCTCATTTTTTGCCACCCATTCCGATGATTGCTGGCTTTTTTGCATATCGTACTCGTAGACCCAGGTCTCATCACCAGTTATAATGCGTTCCATGAATGTAGAATCGGAATTACAGCGATCCAGCATGTCTGAAGCAACCTGTTCGCGATGACGTTTTTGAAGAAAATTCAGGTCTTTCGGTACGAGTCGTGCGGCCACCTTTCTCATGCCCAAAATATCAATCAAAATCGTACGTGCAGACTCGTGGGATATCTTAAGATCATGTGCTATCTCTCTCAAGCTGGTACGACGGTTTTCCAGCACCCTTTCCTTAATTTTATCGACGTTATCTTCGATCGAAGCCGTCGATGGGCGTCCACTTCACGACCGTCCTTGAAGGCTCTGTACCACTGATATGCAAGAGTTTTCGATAGAGCATTATCACCAAAGGCCTTTTGCAACATTTTCAATGCATCGGCACACGAAAATTCATTTGCAACACAAAACTTAAAACAAATTCTTTGCTCAACGTAATCACCCATAGTAAAAATCGGCACGCACTCTGACATCGACTGACTTAATCAGCTGTTGCAAACACACTAGTTGACAGATCCCGCTCAAGCTTGGCATAGTAATTAAGGACAGTGGTACCAACCTAGGAAAACAAATTTTTACCTGCCTCATTGCCCCGCCAGATTTAAATCGATAATTCCCGGTACTTTCTTGACAGAATGTGTATATATATATATATATATATATTGAAAATTTACTGTGAAGAAGTATTTACAGATAACAGCTGGAATTAATTCTCCGGAACCTCTACAGTTGTTCTCAGTAGATAGCTTAAATGATTTAGTGCCATACAGAACCATAACGCACTCAGACAATCACCCTGAAAAATCTCCTTTTTAATTGATATAGGGTTGGTTCTAGATGTTCTGAGGGTACTTTTTGTAGACGAAGTTTGGCTCGTTGTAGTAATTGGGTTTCCCCTATGATTCAACTGTATTATAGTCTGACAGTTCTTCATTATGAATGTGGGGAAGTTTATAATAGCCAGAGTTATTTTGTATGTGGACAGGACTTTTAGGAGCCATGAATGAGTAAACGAATCGAAGCATTTTTGATAGTCGATGTAGCTCCGGGCATTGTAGACACTGGCTAAACAATTCAGCCATTTTTGAATGAGTACACGTGAGACATTGATACCAGAAGTTCTGAATTTTATCGGGTCCAGGATCCCTCCAGTTGTGTGCTTTTTTTAATGCATTTGTTAGCTGTTGGGTGGTTATTTCAGTGAAAAGCATATCAGGTAACTTTTTGAGGCTTGTTTCTTCATCTTTCATCCATTGTGCATTAGTATGGTTCTCTCAAGTAGACTATACAGAGGACCAGTACTCTTCTACTCGTTCTATAGATGGAAGTTCTTGAGAGTCGGTGTTATCAGATGGTTATTTTAAGTTTCTATAGAACTTTTTCTCATCCATACCAAACAGTTGGTTATTTTTTTCCGTAAATTATATATATATATAATATATTTCCTTCTTTCCCAAATTTGTACAGCCAGTTTTTGTTTTAAGGTGTCAATTAATCTGTTTGGTTTTTCGTTATGGGCCTCGTATTTAGAATGTGTATTATATTTTTTGAGGATTGTATTGGTTTTTCACTTGCTCATTGTATAACGATTGTTCGTATTAGCAATTCTCTTATCCTTGAAATGGCACTTCTTAGTTCTGTAATTTTCTTGTCTAGTCGCTTGAACCATGGCGAATTCTTTCAAACTCGCGGTCGTTGATCTTGTTTATTGTTAAGGTTTAAATCGACAGTTTTTCCTACTCTTCTGGCTACATTAATGGCTGAACAGTACACAATCGTCTGTACACTTTCTATGTCATTGGTGTTACTTACGAGGGGGGGTAGTATATTTTTATTGAGGTCTTGTAGTATGGTACATACTTTCCTAGATGAGTTAATTCTATGAATGGCAGGCCTTTTAGTAGGATTCGTTTTATCATAGAGAGAGTACATATCAAAGAAAGTATCCCTTGTTCGAGTATCAGCTTCATTGTTGGTGTCAGCAACATTTCCTGCATTACTGCTTTGATTGTCTGCTGGGTTGATGATGTTTTGATCAATGTTGGCAGGTGTACTATCCTCTGATGGAGAAATGTTTATTAGTTCATTGAGTTCTGCGGCAATTTCTTCTTTTTTATATTTCGCCTTGTTTCCGATATCAGATTGTTTCGGTGCATTACGCGCACCTGATCAGCAAGTCTTTGGTCGGTCACGTCATAATCTCTATGTAAATATTGAGTGTAGCTTTGTTCAGTATCCGGTGAGGTCAGTTTCTAAGAGATTTACTTGATAGTACTTGCGCAGTAATGCTTTGTTCATAATATTCTTCCACTTTCTGTGCTGTTCGGCTTGAGTGACAGCTACAGCTGCAGGTGCCTGCTGTTCACTGGTAGGTCCCGTTGTTTTCTGACCTACATTGCTTTCATATGACGATTGGTCGGAATCGGCTATAGCTTCTTCGGTTGACCCGGAAGTGGCTAGCCTTATTCACATCCTACTGGTGGCTCGCATATTATCACGTCCAGCACCAGCTCCAGACGTGCTCTGGTTGCCCCCAGGTGGTAGCATTAATCCTTTAGTACTTCTTGTTTTCAGCATTTTATTGGGTTATTATTATTACTTCTAGTTGTTCTCATTCCTGGTATTTTGACGAGCTGCAGAAGTTGGAAAAGGTTGTTGTGTACCCCTAGAGTCGCGAGACACGTGTGGAGGTCAATGCGTATAATCCCTGTAGATGACAATGGAATTGGCACAATTCACACTTTTTCAATTCCCCACATTTTCTTAATTTCATCTGCTAGGACTGTGTACTTCCTTTTCTTCTCTGCAATGGTGTTGAGTAGGTTATGGGTATTCGGTATTGCCACGTCTATGATCAATGACTCCTTTTTTGTTATTATTATTTCCAGTTGTTATCATGTTACTCTTCCTGGTATTTTGACGAGGTACGGGCATAATATATACCAAGCACTCTCGCCTATTCCTGGCTCCAGAATCTTCTGACGATCTGTATTATGTTCAGGATCACGGCTTTCTGCAGGAGTTGAAAAAGGTTGTTGTGTAGCCCAAGGATCTCGAGACTTGTGTGGAGGTCAATGGGTATAATCCCTGTGAATGATAATACAATTGGCACAATTCACACTTTTTCAATTCCCCCCATTTTCTTAATTTCATCTGCCAGGTCTGTGTACTTCCTTTTCTTCTCTGCAATGGTGTTAAGTAGGTTATGGGTGTTCAGTATTGCCACGTCTATGAACAATGCCTGCTTCTTTCGTTTTTCTCGTACTACGATGTCCGGTAGTAGGGACTTATGGATGGTGTACTGGGGCGTTTCAGTGACAGCTGGCGGAGTACTTGTAATAGGGGGTTCTGGCAGCTTGGTTTAATAGCTTTAGCCTGAAGCACAGTTCTTGATGATAGCAGCTAGTTGGTTGTGGTGGTGTGGATAGTCGGTTTGGGTCAGTAGGCTGCATGCTGATGTTATATGTTGAATGGTTTCTGGCTTCTCCCTGCACTTTCGACATCTATCATCTGGTATCTGAGGGTCCTTAACTATGTGCTTCACGTAATTCTTAGTATTGACTACCTGATCCTGGATGGCTATCATAAAACCCTCCGTTTCTGGAAAGTGTTCCCCCCTACTCGACCATGCGTTCGACCCGGACTTGTCGATATGGGGCTGGTCAAGATCATGGGGATACCTTCCATGAAGGGCCTCGCTGCGCCATTCTCGGAGTTTCTCCTCCCTGCTGTAGATCAACTCGTCAATTAGTTCGTTTACCTTCATTTTCCAGCTTGAGGAGCGTTTATGCACGAACGACTAGGCAGGCAGTTGTGTGTAGGGGTGAGGTTTCTTTTTTTTATGAAAATATGGTTTCAAGAGTCTGACTTGTCTGTTATGCACGTTTTTGATGTCTCGTTTTGAGGCCTCTGCCTGCCTCCCCTCTCGGTATTGTAAGCCTTACACTGCTTGCTTTCGGGTGGTGTTTTCTGTATTTTGTCAGAGTTTTTCTATTCTCTCTTATGATTTTGTCAAGATCCATATCTGTCCATGTTATTACTCCAAATGAGTATATTAATACCGGTATCACCAGAGTGTTTATTGATTGAAATAGGTGTTTGCTATTGAGCTCGGTGTAGCAGACTCTCGTTACTCAAGAGGTTTTCCCTAATACTTTTGTATCGTTCTGGCTTGTTGGTATCCTAGATATTGGTAAGTATTACTATAACGTAAATAGAGGTCATTCTTGATAGAAGGTATATAAAATAATATAAATATTTTAAAAAATTTTAAACAATTTTAAAAAATTAGCCTTCTACATATTTAATTCCAAAAGCTTATATTCAATGATTATAACTTCTGAAAATAAATTAAAATAATGTCGTATAAGTACCACTTATATCACGACATAAAATAAACATTCATTATAAGACATCCAAATGGTATAACAAAATCCAATAAATAAAAATTATTAACTAAAATCCTATAAATTAAACATTTTGAATAGACAAAATTTTGTTTCTGCTTATCAATCCTATGAAAACCAATATCTTTCAAGAATATCCAACATAATCTTAAGAATTTTATCACAAAACTATCTTACTTAGACTATTCAATATTATTGGATATCTAACCAAGGTACTTTATACAAAAACTCAAGATATGCAAAACATTACTGAAAAACAAGTTTTAAAATCGACTTTGCTCATCAGTATTCAAATATTCATATAAGCTTTTGGAATTAAATATGTAGAAGGCTAATTTTTTAAAATTGTTTAAAATTTTTTTAAAATATTTATATTATTAAGTATTACTATTATTATTGATATTATTATTGTTATTACAATGAAATAAAATTGATTTCCCTTAAAATATACTCTTTTTTTCAACATCAAAATGAAACCTCTTATTGGAAAATCCTTAACTTCGAAATTTCCACATATTTATTTCAATTTAATAACAGATGCTACATTTCAAGTAGCTCCTCTTTATTAAAAGAATTAAGAATTTAATAACTCACTCGAAAAATTTTTAAAAAAGATGGATTATTCATAATAATTTTTCCGTTGAATTTTATTACACCATAACAAGTTCAAGATGAAATTTTCATTTTCAATATGCAAATTTCCAATTTATGTTATGTCTGGAGGTCTAAGGTAGGTAACTTCTGAGATGGTCTTCGAGAATTTTTTGTTTGTTTTTCCTTTGAAAACTTTTTGGTAGTCATCACAAGTTGATTCATAAATTCCCAATTTACAGATATAATCACTTTTATTATTTTTGCTGAATTCGCTAAGGTTTGAATTAGTTCCACATTACAAGTTCGTAAATTTGATATTTTTTGATACATGTAGCAATTTTCTGCAGGAAAATCATGGATATATATTTCAAATTTTCTTTTATATTCGGATATGCCATGTTTGAAGCTATTGTATAATCTTTTCTCATTAATAACTCATCTATCTACCAATATTGCCTTAAAATTATGATTGATAGATAATTCTTTAATCATGTGGGGTTTTCAAATACAATTTCCTCGATTTGAATACTGATAATCAAATATTTCACATGAGTTTTCGAAGACCTCATAGACATATGTCGCCTATATGCAATAAATCACACCATCCTATCAATAATACTATCCATAAACTCGTAAACACTCCAATGAATCAAGAAAATTATATTTTAGAATTCAGCATGATTAAGCAAATAGCTAATAATGGCGATCAATATCCAATCTTGGTAGATTAGTTATTAAATAAATTATTCCAAATTAATTGTATTTAACACTTTTCGTTTCGAGAAAATTATTATATATCCTAGAGACGCAGGGAGTCCGTCGCAGCACAGGGCCCCTCACTTAAAACTAGCGTACTCTACCCTATTAAATTTCCTAGTTTTCCGGATTTTTCTGTCCAATGGCCGAGTGCGTTATGTAGCATACTGCGTTACCTCAGGAGGGTGGATGGCCACAGGTGGTACTTGTGTACCACCTGGCCACCCGATTGGTGGTGGAGTCGAGGGGGTAGTGTATCTATCAAATATTTATAATTTTTGCTGAGATTCAGTTTATAACTCACTCAGGTGATGGCGCTTGTTGATTATTTTTGATTTTTGCTAAGTTAGTCATTGGGATAATTGGACCCAACATATTTTACGATTTCTTATATTCCTTTTTTGCATATTTTTACTTATCTGTATTTACGGAAATTCACTTTTATTTTTACCTCCCTCATTTTCAATTTTGGGCATGGACCACTACCTAAAGGGTCTTTCAATGGAAAAATTGACATTACTCACCCATGGCATGAGGAGGGACTGGATAACTGCGGGTGTTGTTGAATCTGTAAATCATAAAAACGAGCTCTATAAGAAATACATTAGAGAACCAGACAAGTATAGAGAGGAATTTGTCAGATATCGAAACCACCTAAACCGAATAATTAGGGCAGCCAAGTGCAGCTATTACAGCGAGAAGATAGAGAAGAATGGGGGTAGCTCAAGGAATTTATGGAGTATACTAAAGGAGAAATATAAGTGTGGAAGCCGGGTCGGAGTGAAGGGGATTCGAGGAGGAGATGGTTCGAGAACAGAAGATGAAAGGGAGGTTGCTGATATTTTTAATGGCTATTTTATAAATGCTGCATCGGACCTTGCAAGTAACCTAACTGTTGCAGACACAAAACCATTCAAGCCGGGGAAAATTCAACATTCTTTTTTTCTTAACCCAACGACCCCAGCAGAAGTTGAGTCAACGATTAATAACTTAAAGAGGAATAAATCTCCGGGATACGATGGCATTACAGGTGAAACCTTGGGGAAAATTAAAGACGAAATATCTGTCCCGTTGGCGCATATACTAAATGATGTGTTGCAGTCTGGTTGTTGTCCCAGGGAATTTAAATTATCAATTGTGAGACCAATATATAAGAAGGGAACAGGGGAATCACCTTCAAATTATAGGCCTATATCGCTGATTACCTCTTTTGCCAAGGTATTTGAGAAGATTGTCGGAACGAGGTTGAACAGCTACCTGGAAAAATATGAGATCATATCACATAATCAGTTTGGCTTTCGTGAGGGGAAGTCTGCGACGGATGCTGTATCGTACCTGTCTGATATGGTGTATAGGATCTTGGATGCTGATGAGGCGGCAGTGTGTGTGTTCTTGGACCTCTCAAAGGCATTTGACACGGTAAATCATAATGAGATGCTGAATGTCTTGGAAAATATTGGAGTGCGTGGAATACCCCTTCAACTATTTAGTACGTATTTAAAAAATAGGTCACAGAGGGTGCAGGTTGGTGAAGTGTTGAGTGATGTGTTGGAAATACAGTGTGGGGTGCCGCAAGGCACGTTACTGGGACCTGTTTTATTCACGTTGTATATAAATGACATACTAGGTATTAATTGTATGGGAGAGATAATCTGTTTCGCAGATGATATAGCCATCCTCTATAAGGACTTGAAATGGAGTAGTTTGAAGGTGCTAGTCGAGAAAGACATGAAAAATGTTTTGAATGCTATTAAATGCAGATACTTGACAGTAAATGAGGAAAAAACTAAATACTTACCTTTTTCACTTTGCGCAAGTGGGCTACCACGTTTTGATGATCTATTGATATGTGACGGAGAAACAACATTCAGAATTGGCCAAGTGAGTTCCATTAGGTACTTAGGTATACATATCGACCGGCATCTCCGGTGGGATGTTCACTGCCGTAATGTAATAAATACACTGCGACGATTTCTCCATCGATTTCGCTCTCTTAACCAAATATTGGGATTCAAGCAGATGAAAATATTATATCATGCACTCGTAGAATCCAGGCTTCAATATGGTATTCTGGCCTGGGGTGGCCTGTATGATACACATCTAAAAGGATTACAGGTTCTACAGAATTACTTCTTGAGAAGCATGCTACATAGGGAGAGATTGTATCCAACAGATAATCTTTTTTTGGAAGCAAAAGTTCTTGATATGAGAGGGATGTACTTCCACACCCTACTTATGCAAAACTTTAAAAATCGAAATTCGATGGAGTACCTCAATCACGGATATAATACTCGTAGAACAGAAAAGCCGAAAGTACAGACCCATAGAACTAAGAAGACTGTAGGACAACGTACATATACTTACATCATGCCACGTATTTTCAACTTGCTGGAGGGTGAACTGAGAACTAAATTTTATTCACTAAACTCCTGCAAATTGTTCAGCAAGTTTATTAAAAACTATTTGGGACAGATTGGTGGAGCTAAAGTAGCAGACATGATCAATCAGAGATAGCGATGTCCAACGTCTAAAGTCGTACCTTGCTCATAAAACTGCTTCAATGCCATGGTCACAAAACAGATGCATATATTGAGAAGAGATTTATCCTCCGTGCAACCTTCGGTTTTTGGAGGAAATCTATGTTTATTCAGCAACAGTCTTTTTTTTGTGTTGTATTGGCTTATTATTTTGTTCAGTTTTCCAGTATGTACATTACTTTTTTGTCAAAAGCTATCAATGTAAACTTAATTGTGAATAAACCATATTATTATTATGGCAGCCATTGTTTATTTGTGACATTGACAGATATATTTGTCAATGTCTTCCATTCAATCGTGGAAATGTACATACTCCAAAAACGTTTACAAATAATCCAAATTATTATGAAAAATCGCGATCTGTTACTAGAACTTTACCTGCTTTACGAAATTTTCAATATTCAACTTAAAGACTTGAAATATTTGATTCACTGCAGATTAAGAAACATTTAAATAAAGATAGCAATCTAATCTTGAATGATCAGGTAAATTTGTATAATCCACCAATCATAAATTATTTCCAAAATGCTCCTAAAAGATCTATACCTACATAATTCTCAGAAAATAAGTTGAATTTTTTAAACTCCCTCATTACTCTTGTTACCACTTTATGAGTAACCTAAAAAAATGTATATGAGACAGTAATTTATTTCCACAAAAATGTTTGTACTACTACAACAATTGTTTCACCACGATGTGGCTTCTTCAGGTATTCCACTGTACTGTCTGTAATACCTGAACAAGCCACATCGTGGTGAAACACAAACATTTTTGTGGAAATAAATTACTGTCTCATATACATTTTTTCAATTTAAATGAGTTTCCACCAAGTAAAGACCGAATCTATCAAATATTTATAAGTGAACGATGTTTTTGCTGAGATTTAGTTTATAACTCACTCAGGTGATGGCGCTTGTTGATTATTTTTGCCAAGTTAGTCATTAAGATAATTGGACCCAATATATTTTACGATTTCTTATATTCCTTTTTTGCATAGTTTTACTTATCTCTATTTACGGAAATTTACTTTTATTTTTACCTCCCTCATTTTCGATTTTGGGCATACACCACTGCCTAAAGGGTCTTTCAATGGGAAAATTGTCATTACTCACCCATGGCAACCATTGTATATTTGTGACATATTTGTCAATGTCTTCCATTTAATCATGGAAATGTACATACTCCAAAAACGCTTACAAATAATCCAAATTATTATGAAAAATCGCGATCTGTTACTAGAACTTTACCTGCTTTAACTCCAAATAAACAAAAAATTCCGAAATTTTCAATATTCAACTTATGGGCTTGAAATTGTTGATTCACTACAGATTAAGAAACATTTGAATAAAGATAACAATCTAATCTTGAATGATCAGGTACACATGTGTAATCCAACAATCATAAATTATCTCCAAAATGCCCCTAAAAGATCTATACCTACATAATTCTCAGAAAATAAGTTGAATTTAAAGTTAATTTAAACTCCCTCAGTACTCTTGGAACCACATTATAAGTAAACGATGTTTTTGCTGTGGTTCAGTTTATAACTCACTCAGATGATGGCGCTGTGTGGAAACAATTGCCAGCTTAGATTCACAAATTTATTTCATGTTATATATTACATATTGTGTGAATTAGAAAAAAAATTTTATTTCTTCTTCATCTCTTTATGTTAGGTTTAAAAATGGACCAAATCGACTCAATGGTTCTTGACTTATTCTCATTTAAAATTTATTTTTTAAATAATTTCAAAAGTGCTAACCCGATCGACCTTTAATTTATTATTCTGATGTGAAATAACGACACGAAGGCTCAAGCATAATTTACTGAAGATAAATTACGACAATTTTTAAAATTGTTTTCTTATTTGATTTCGGCAGAAAGGATAATAAGTATTTGAAGTTTTGTTCAATTTATGTTTTTTTTACTCTTTCAATCCAAGGATGAAGCTTAGAGCCCTTCAACCATGTAATTTTCATTTTCATGAGATTTTTCGTTTCTTCTGGAGAACAGTTCCAAAATTTCGGAAAATTTTTAGTAAAAAAATTTGAATATCAAAACAGACTTAATCTGTTAGCCTCCTATAAATTTTAATTTCGAAAAATTTTTATTCAGACTTCTAAAATTAAATCTGTTTTGATATTTAAATTTTGTAATATTCCTTTCATCAAGTAAAAAGTTATTTTAAATGTTTATTTGACTTCCAGATGACAGAACTCTGAATTCAGTTTGTTGTATTGACTTGTGGGTACTAGAACAAAGTTTGAAGTTTTCGTTGTTTTTACCTGATAGGTAAAAGTCAATACAACAAACTGAAATCTGAGTTCTGTCATCCTGAAGTCAAATAAACATTTAAAATAACTTTTTACTTGATAAAAGGAATATTACAAAATTTAAATATCAAAACAGATGTTTATAGGAGGCTTAAAGATTGAATCTGTTTTGATATTCAAATTTTTTAAATAAAAATTTTCCGAAACTTTGGAACTGTTCTCCTGAAGAAACGAAAAATCTCATGAAAATGAAAATTATATGGTTGAAGGGCTTCATCCTTGGATTTGTACCCACAAGTCAATATATTTTGGGGACACGAAACAATTTTACATCAGAATTCTGTGTTTTAATCCATCATATGTAACTTCAATAATTGATTCACAGATTAGAAGTTTTCAGTGTTCATGAACTGACGAACAAGTGAGCAAAAGCTTCTTACTTCACATCAGTGCTTTTCACCATTTTTCATTAAATATAATACATCTGATAGAAAAAGACAGCTCTGTTAACTTATGCCACCTGTAGATAAGGATAATTCCCACATATTAACCGAACAATAAAATGAAAATTAAGTATTGAGCAACCTTCCATTTGCACAGTGTTACTTTCAATCATTCATCTCATCGTCTAATGATAAGCTGCTCAAAAACGTGTAGTGCTTATCGGAATCAACCAGGTATCACCATTGTTTGAAGTAGCAATGACACTGTGGAGGCATAATTGGCCAATTATAGTGTTAATATATTTAATAATAGTGCGTGTTCTCCTATTTCAATTATTGAGCAATTAATTGATTTCTCGAACCGTCAACAGTACATAATTATTGATTTTCCAACTCATGTATGAAAGGAAAAGTGGAAATGAGAAACCCATTTTCATCTTAGTTTAAAGAAAAATGTTCCCCATGAAATGTTTTTTGTATTCGTCGCAACCTTTTTGATAATAATAATGTTTATTCAAAGAAAGTTTAAGATTTGTTTTAACAGTGGTATTAAATTCAAATCAATACAAACCGATAATTAATCTGATACCAGAGTACAAAAAATACAATAAAAATACAGAAGCATATGTTTTTCACAATCCAAATGAAATCCACATGAATAAATGTTTGATTGATTCGGTCTTTACTTGGTGGAAATTCATTTTAATTAGAAAATATATAAGAGACACTATTTTAATTTCCACAGAAATGTTTATATTACAACAATTGTTTCATCACGACATGGCTTCTTCAGGTATCTATATTCTACTGGCTGATGGTGTCCAGTGTAACCGAGTTTAAATACAGTGTTAAGTACGTGACAAAATAATGGAAGAACAAGTCATAAAACTCAATAATAGTTGGAATTAATTCATCAGAATCTCTACAGATTTTAATCTAAATAAAATAACGTAAATAGAGGTCATTCTTGATAGAAGGTATATGAAATAATATAAATATTTTAAAAAAATTTTAAACAATTTTAAAAATTAGCCTTCTACATATTTAATTCCAATTTTATTCATAATATATAATTATTTGGTTTCCTCAAACATTCTTATACAGATGGTCCTTGTGCTATAGCAGAGGCCGTTAAATTTGTCTTTCAATCTTCTAGATCAGGTTAAACCACAGAGATATTTCTGTGTGTATTTAAGTAGAACTTTTTCTGGAGAATGAAGGGTGAGTTTGAATATATGTTATTAATTGATGTTATATTTATTGAATATGAATATTTGAATACTGATGAGCAAAGTCGATTTTAAAACTTGTTTTTCAGTAATGTTTTGCATATCTTGAGTTTTTATATAAAGTACCTTGGTTAGATATCCAATAATATTGAATAGTCTAAGTAAGATAGTTTTATGATAAAATTCTTAAGATTATGTTGGATATTCTTGAAAGATATTGGTTTTCATAAGATTGATAAGCAGAAACAAAATTTTGTCTATTCAAAATGTTTAATTTATAGGATTTTGGTTAATGATTTTTATTTATTGGATTTTGTTATACCATTTGGATGTCTTATAATGAATGTTTATTTTATGTCATGATATAAGTGGTACTTATACGACATTATTTTAATTTATTTTCAGAAGTTATAATCATTGAATATAATCTTTTGGAATTAAATATGTAGAAGGCTAATTTTTAAAATTGTTTAAAATTTTTTTTAAATATTTATATTAATCTAAATAAGTTTAACGAACATATAGCACATTCTCCAGAGAAAGAACCTGATTCATTCGGACCATAGACGTATTAGGATAATAAATCTGTGATTCGGACCCAAAATCACATCAGTAAGGAGTTATTTGAATAAACAAAATAATCATTCAAAAATATTAAAGAGGGTATTGTTACATATTTTAAAATGATTATTTTGTTTATTCAAATAACTCCTTACTGATGAGATTTTGGGTCCGAATCATAGATTTATTCTCCTAATACGTCTATGGTCCGAACGAAATCTCATCAGTAAGGAGTTATTTGAATAAACAAAATAATCATTCAAAAATATTAAAGAAGGTATTGTGACATATTTTTAAATGATTATTTTGTTTATTCAAATAACTCCTTACTGATGAGATTTTGGGTCCGAATGTATTTAATTATTTGAATAGACAAAATAATCATTTAAGAATATGTAACAATACCTTCTTTAATATTTTTATGGCTGGGTAGATGAGATTTAATGCCCTACTCTTTTGTTTATTGGATACCATTTAGTCTATAAGGAAGGGGTTTTAACCGTTGTTTGACGCTTTCTGTTTAATAATATTCAATTATTCAAAAAGTTGAATTCAAAGAGGCATTCAATAGTCTATGAATAAAACCATTATATGCTGACATCTTTTGGTTGGTGGGGTGATTTGAAGTTTTATGTATTTTAATATCTGTATGTGTGAGTTTATGAATAATACTAAAATCATGTGAATTATCTAGTCTTGTTATTTTGAAAGAAAATTAATACTGTGGTTCTTTTCTTCTCCTTCATTGTGAATTTGTTTTTTGGATCGAGTTTATTGATAAATTCCGTAAATATATGTAGTTGACGGTCGGTGCTTTTGAAACAACAAAAAATGTCATCTACATATCTATAGCAATAAAGGAAAAATTTGCTTGTCGGATTTAGGTGTATTTTAGATTCTAGATCATCCATGAAAATTTCAGCTAAAATTGAACTGAGTGGATTTCCCATTATTAAACCTTTGTTAGAAATATAGATTGTTCATAGGAATGAAAAAACAAAAGTAATACCACCTCTCTTTTATGAAATAGAAAGGAAAAATTACCAATCAATGCCTGAAAATTGTATATTTTGAATATTATCGAGACTTTTTTGTTCATTAAACAAATGATTAAGAATATTTCACATGTACTGAATTTTCAAAAATTATTCTGTCAGCACTGTGGTTTCGTCAGGTTTACATTTTGAACTAAAAATAAATTTCAGTTGAATTCGGGTCTCTTTTAGTTTATTATTTATGAACAACCGAAGGAATCGAATATCGAAAATATTTTTCCGAACTCTCTTGAATTTTTACCATCTACGTTTCAAAGGAATTTTAAGAATCGAATAAAATTTCTATCTGCCATCCAATTTTCCCCTGAAACTACAAGTGATGTATTCATAAGACTCGTGTCATAAAGTGATTTTCACAGTTTTTCAATAGAATTGTTTCACCCCAAGAATGAAAAATTATACACAACCCAGGTTGTCATACATAATCCGAATTTCTTTACCTAGAAGTTCTAAGATCAAGATTATGAATAATGATATATATCGGGTGTTTTTTTTTTGTGATAGAACTTTAAATTGAAATAAAACACACTTAAATTAAGATTGAAGCCGAATTTTGTTTTTATTTGAAAGATAATTTTATGAAATTTATGTTTTAAAAATAATTTCTGGCATATGTCCACTACGACTAGCTCTGAGTGACCGCATTCAACCAAACCAATTTTGGACCACTTTTTCGAGTAATTCAGGAATTATTTTATCAATAACACGAGTTATGCTTGCTTTCAAAGCGTCTATTGTTTCTGGTTTATCAGCATAAACTAATGACTTGACATAACCCCAAAGAAAATAATCCACTGGAGTTATGTCGCATGATCTTGGAGGCCAATTAATTGGACCATTTCTCGAAATAATGTTAACGCCAAATCTTTCTTTCAATAAAACAATTTTTACCGTATCAGCATGAGGTGTAGCACCATCTTGTTGGAACCAAAACACTTCTGGGTCGATACCATTCAAATTTTGAAAAAAATAATCATTGATAATATGTGATGTAATGAGCACCATTCACTGTAAAATTAGCTCCAGCATCGCTTTTAAAGAAATATGGACCGATAATGCCTCCAGCGTGTAAAGCACACCACACAGTGCATTTTTCAGGATCCAGTGGGACCTGCAGAACTTCTTGAGGATTGTTTTCACTCAGCAAACAAACGGCGCTTATTATGGTTAAGTGGCTTAAGTCCTTGAACCAGTTGGATCTTCTATGGGTGTAGACCAAGATCTTTACGCAAAATTTTCCATGTTGTGGATGCACAGAGTCTAACTTGTCAACGAATAGACAAATCTGGATCATCATTAACACTATGACTTTCAGCAGCGATATTTCCTTCTGTACGTCAAGTTCATTGTCTAGTTGTTGTTGTTGCATCTAGTAGAGAAAATGTTGTCCGAAATCTATCGATAGTTCGACGAATAAGCTAAATTTCACGAAGTGCTCTATAAGTTTGTCGAATAGAACACTGATTTTGGAAATAAATTTCAATGATTTGTAAACGTTGTTGCGGTGTGAGTCTTTCCATTATAATTTGTCAATGCTTAATGAACAGAAATGTCCAAACAACATGGCTTCTATCTTCTGTCAAGTCACAGTTATCCCTATCAAAAGTTCTATCACTCTGAAAGAAACACCCGATAGCAGATGAAATATACTCGGTGACTTCAAAACTAATAATTTCAACAAATTCTTAGAAATTACTATGCTTCTTCACCTACATTTGGGAGTACAAATTAAATTTGTCAGTTTTCAAATGATACCTTTTTTAAATTTTGGAATAGAAACAAATATATTGATATTGATATTTGGAATATCAAAAGAGGACTGAAGACGGGATTGTCTAGAATTATATTTGTTTTTTGAAGATATAGTGCACATTTTTTTAGAGATTTTTGAAATAATTTATTCGAATATTTAAATATATTAAATATTTCAAATAAATTATATTCTTGAAGTCCTTTAAGTGTGTTCATGTTTTTAAAAGGCAATTGGTGTTCTTAAAGGTAAGACCAGAAACAAAATTTTGTCTCCTTTGAATATTTATTTATTAATTTTAATTACTTTCGTATATCTGTTGGGTTATTTATTCCATTTGACATTATATATTGAGTTTTGATTATATACGTCTATTAAATGTAAGCGGTGCTTGTTAGACATAAATTTATTTCTAAAAGTTTTTTGAATAAAAATTTTTTTTTAATTAAAATTGTAGAAGATATTATTATATTATATACAATTTGTTTTAATATTCAAATTTTGTTACAGTAAGTTCTACCCTCCATTTTAAATCAAAAATTCAGTAGCGCTCATCGACAAAATAACAAATATCGAAATACCTAATTCAAAATTAGTCATTTGACATTGTAAATTTATTTCCGAATGTACCACCTGCAGCTGTCATAGCCCATATTGAAGAAACGCTATCTGAAGAGAATAAAGAACAACATCCATTTACTAACAATTGGCTGGAATCAAAATTATTTTAAATTTAATGGTGAATTATACGGCAGTACAGATAGCTTAATAATAGGGAGTCCCCTGAGCCCACTTTTAGCTGAAATTTGCATGGATAATTCATGAAAATAAAAACAGAATCACTATATCTCTACAGATAGGTTGATCACATAATCAACCATATTCTTCAGAGATACAGCTTGATGATTTTTTCCAGTACCTAAATTAATTACTTGAAAGTTTTGAGTTTGCAATGGAAATACAAATTGAAGACTAATTAAATTATACGGATTCAACTATAACTACAGTGAATAACAAACATAATTTTTCCATTTTTCTTAAACCTTCTCATACAAATTTTACAAATATCCATTAATAACGGTTATTTGTCATCAATAAAAGACAATATGACAGCTAGAAAACAATTTCAATATACTATTTACGAAATATACCCCAAGTTGAAAACCGATAAAATATGAAATTCTTTCAGCTGAAGCTCTCGAAGGAATTCGGGTGTTAGGAGGGAGTTTCTACCTCTTAATTTGGCAGGCGGCGCTTCTCGAATCATTTCTTCGTCGCGGACTGAACGAGGGCGGCCAGAGTGTTGAATTTTTACTATCGCACCTGCATTCTCGAACATCCGGATCTATTTTCTAATGCTGTCGTCACTTGGTGCATGGCGTGTACGATATTCCGCACGATACAAACGTTGAGAAGCCACTATTGAATCACCGTTAATATACCGATAATAGGCTCGTACTCAAAAAAGACGATGCGTTCCCGGGTACTGCTCCATCGTGACTAAATGGGGGACACCGCGGTCCCCTTCTCACTTTCCTCCGCTGCTCAGTTTTAAATGCAGCCCGAAAACAAATACCCGATACGCTTTTTGGACACGCTGTATATTCAAATTTCATTAAATTTTGAGTTCTTGTTGTAGTATGGTAGTGACTATTCGAATGGAGATGTATCTCCTAAGATATACTGTATTAATTTTTGAAATTATTGACAGAATATTTCTAATTCTTATTCAAAATTAAAAACAACCTTTAAAAATGAAAGAAATTCTGTAAATTCATAATTTACAATTATCAACTTCGGAAAAACCTAAAAATTCCGCTACTATTCCCTACTGAAACTGATCTTATCTACTAGGGAGCATAAAATATAAACCGGCCTTTCTTTTGACCGATCGCTACGTGAAATGACGGGCATGGTGCTATGCTATGTGTTGGAAAGAATTGTTCAGGCAGGGAAAGATGACGCTAAGGTTTACTGCAGTCTATTGGGGGTCAGTAGCATGATTTCTCATCTAGAGGTACTTCCGTCTGTTGAGTAACTCACTATTATAAAATTTTTATTGTGGGATATTGTAAACCCTTCTGAAATTTTGCGTAGATTGACTCTACAGTTTGCTAAGAAGAACTCAAGTCTATGAATAGCACAAAACATTTTAAAAGGTCGTGTAGCAGTAAAAAATATTAGTCATGTCCGTCGACATTGAACAAGTTTTACTGACACGAACATTCGTGCTGATTGAAGCTGACCGGCGACTGGCAGTACACGAAATTGCTGCAGAAGTAGGAATAGCTTATAGAAGTACTCAATCAGTCATTTCTAATGAGTTGGGTTATCTAAAACTATCGGCAAAATGGATTCCTCACCTACTAACAGAAAATCACAAAGCTCGATATCGAGAAGAGGGTGATGATTTCTTAGATCACATTGTCACCTGTAATAAAACATGGTGCATAATTACACTATAGATTCTAAACAAGCAAACAAGCAAGCTTGACATTTTCCCAACATGGATATGTGAAAGAAAAGTCGACACAGAGTGTAATGTTTAAATTCATCATAGAGGTATTGAATGCATTGGAAACTTAAAGACCAGTGCTTTGATGCTGGACATCCCCTCAATTTTCATAATTTCAGTGTAAAAAAACTATAGTTTGAAGAGATCCGTATTCTCTAGGGATCATGCGAGTGATAGAATATCTCATTGATTACATAAATTACATCACGGTAATTACCCACCTATTTATGTGTCTAATATTCTGTGGCGCTGTACTTCCACTCATCGCTTTTCATTCTTGTATTTTTGCTTCAGTATTATTCAATTCGACCGGAATATTTTACTAAAATGTACCTTTGTATATAACTAAAACGGCACGACCCTCACCAGTTATGTATTTATATTGTATACCTTTTCTCGGTGCCTGGTTGTTATTTGTTGTATTTATTGATAGCAAGGTAAGCACAATAAAAATGATGGCGTTGTTGTTTTTGTTAGGGACCAAATCGAATTTAAGCATGATCTGATATACATAGACAGATGCAGAGCCATATGCACAGAATAACTCTTGGAAAGGTAACAACTCTCGTGACATCGCTATACAGACCTCCATCCACAAGAGCAGAAGATTTTGTAGAGAACCTTGAAGATTACCTGGAAACAACAGAAAATATTAATGTTGACCATCATGTTATTGTAGGTGATGTAAATTTGGACATACATTCTGTCAAGAAAGTACCGAGAATTATCGATTTAAATCTGGCGGGGCAATGAGGCAGGTAAATTTTTTTTTCCTAGGTTGGTACCACTGTCCTTAATTACTATGCCAAGCTTGAGCGGGATCTGTCAACTAGTGTGTTTGCAACAGCTGATTAAGTCAGTCGATGTCAGAGTGCCGATTTTTACTATGGGTGATTACGTTGAGCAAAGAATTTGTTTAAAGTTTTGTGTTGCAAATGAATTTTCGTGTGCCGATGCATTGAAAATGTTGCAAAAGGCCTTTGGTGATAATGCTCTATCAAAAACTCGTGCATATCAGTGGTACAGAGCCTTCAAGGACGGTCGTGAAGTGGTCGACCATCGACGGCTTCGATCGAAGATAACGTCGATAAAATTAAGGAAAGGGTGCTGGAAAACCGTCGTACCAGCTTGAGAGAGATAGCATATGATCTTAAGATATCCCACGAGTCCGTACGTATGATTTTGATTGATATTTTGGGCATGAGAAAGGTGGCCGCACGACTCGTACCGAAAGACCTGAATTTTCTTCAAAAACTTCATCGCGAACAGGTTGCTTCAGACATGCTGGATCGCTGTAATTCCGATTCTACATTCATGGAACGCATTATAACTGGTGATGAGACCTGGGTCTACGAGTACGATATGCAAACAAGCCAGCAATCATCGGAATGGGTGGCAAAAAATGAGCCGAAACCGAAAAAACCACGCCAAAGCCGCTCGAAAATGAAGGTGATGCTCATTGTTTTCTTCGATATCCGTGGCGTGGTGCACTACGAATTCGTTCCAGAGGGTCAAACGGTAAATAAGGAGTATTACCTAGGCGTTATGAAACGTTTGCGTGAGCGTATCCATAAGAAGCGGCCAAATTTGTGGGCGAACAACTCATGGATTTTGCATGACGATAACGCGCCTTCTCACCGAGCTACGATTGTGACTGACTTTCTCGCCAAAAACTCAACAAACGTGCTTCAGCAACCACCGTATTCGCCGGATTTGCTCCCTGCGACTTTTTCCTCTTCCCAAAACCAAAATTTTCTCTTCGTGGCACCCGTTTTGAGTCGATTGAAGCCATAAAACAAAATTCGGCGCGAGAGCTAAAGTCCATCCCGGAAAGCGCCTATAAAAAATGTTTCGATAATTGGAAGTGCCGTTGGCATAGATGTATTGGAGCAAATGGAGCCTATTTTGAAGGGACCCAATAAATTTTGACGATTAAATATAAAAATGTTGTTTTAATTGAAAATTCCTGGTACTTTCTTGACAGAGTAGTACAAGGTGAAAAGGAAGTGGTTTCAACGTATAGGGACTGTTTGAGCGAGTATAATTTCATGTCCATGATCAATAGATCCACAAAAGTACAGGGTGGATCAGAAACATGCAGTGACCATATGTTCCTAAGATCTCGGAAAAATATTCATGAAACATGCATTTCCGCAGTTTTCGAGGCAGGCATTACCGATCATAAGTGCACTCACTATATTTGGAATTCCCACTGAACACGAAAGAAGAGTAGCTGGAGAGAATAGAACAAGGAGCTACATAAACTACGACAGCCTTAAACGAAATATCCGAGAATATGATTGGTCATTGTACTACACCCTAGAGAGTACAGATGAGCAGGTCGATTGCTTAGCGAATACATTTAAGGGAATGATAAAAAGAAACACAACAACCTCAAAAATTAGAAGAATAGAACAAAGGAGAAAGAAATGGATATCTAACGGGCTGGTTATATCTGTAAATCGTAAAAACGCATTATACCTCGAGTACAGGGAAGATTCTCAAAACGAGGCGAAAAAGACAACGTACCTTAATTACAGAAACCACACCACCAAACTGATAAGGATGGCAAAACGGATGTACTATCAGAGAAAAATTGAAAGAAGTCAAAATAGGTCGAAGCAACTATGGGAAATTGTAAACGAATTCAACGCTTCCGAGAAGGATAGTTCACTAAAAAAAATTTCATGTGGGGGTGGAATGAAGGCTAACGATGACAAAAAAAGGCAGAAATATTCAATACATATTTTACGAACATAGGTAAGAGTTACGCGGAAAAAATAAACAAGCCCCCTACTCCAAGACCCAAAAAGAACATTAATACGAACTCTTTTTTTCTATGTCCAGTCGAAGAGAAGGAAATTTCAGATATAATCGATTCCCTCAGATGTGGAGGATTTGATGGTTTCAGACCTGAGCATCTGAAAAAACATCTAAAGAAATCACACCTCTATTAACAGCCTAAATGAGTAGAATATTTAATACGTGCCAATGTCCGAAGGCATTCAAGACGTCCTTGGTTACCCCTATATTGAAAAAAGGTGATCCTGAGTTGGTAGATAACTACCACTGATAACAAATTTCACGAAGATTTTTGGGAAGCTGCTGCAGTCTAGACTTATGACATTTATTGACAGGTACAATCTTATACCTAATAGGCAGTATGGTTTCAGACAGGGTTTGTCAACAAGTTATGCGATAGCTGCTCTAACTGGCGAACTATACGAACACGTGGATAATAAAATAATATTTCAATAAGGTTATTCTGATTTTCACAAATTTTTATTAAATTTGAATATCAAAACAGATTTTATCTGTTAGTCTTCTACAATTTTAATTCAAAAAAATTTTTTGAAGAAACTTTAAGAATTAAATTAATGTCTTTATAAGCACTGTTTATATTTAATAGACGTATAAAATTGAAATTCATCATACAATATTAAATGGAATTAAGGAAAAGCAACGAATATAAATTGTCAATTAAAATTAAAAAATAAATAAACAAACATTTTTTGTTTCGTTCCAGGCATGCGTACTGAACTCTTCAGACAAACGTACGAAGCCCTGTTTGTTACAAAATGTATTGTTTTCTGATCCTTTATTTATGAAAAATAACTCTTTCTCGAAAATATAAAACATAATTTCAAGAACTTCTCAAAAACTAATTTATTTGAAATATTCAATATATTTAAATAAATTACTTCAAAAAATCTCAAAGCATCTAGTACATCCTCAAAAAATAATTAAAATTACGATAAGATCAGTTCAACTTTGTGTTTTATATTTTTGAGAAAGAGTTATTTTTCATAAATAAAGGATCAGAAAACAATACATTTTGTAACAAACAGGGCTTCGTACGTTTATCTGAAGAGTTCAGTACGCATGCCTGGAACGAAACCAAAAATGTTTGTTTATTTGTATTTTAATTTTAATTGACAATTTATATTCGTTGGTTTTTCTTAATTCCATTTGATATTGTATGATGAATTTCGATTTTATACGTCTATTAAATATGAACAGTGCTTATAAAGACACTAATTTAATTCTTAAAGTTTCTTCAAAAAATTTTTTGAAATTAAAATTGTAGAAGACTAACAGATTAAATCTGTTTTGATATTCAAATTCTTCTATCAAGTAAAAAACCGTTCCTTATTATTTCACAAATTTTTATTGTTATGTTTAAAACAATCGTTTGGCTATCACAGTAGCATCATCAGGCAAAATTACATTTTGAATAACTAACGAACTAATTTTGCCTGATGATGCTACTGTGATAGCGAAACGATTATTGTAAACATAACAATAAAAATTTGTGAAAATCAGAATAACTTTATTTAAATATTATTTAATATGGATTTTCACCAAGTAAGGACTGATTCAATTCAATACAATGGATAATAAAAGGCCAGCTATATGTTTATTTTTAGATCTAGCCAAGGCTTTCGATACCGTTGACCACACCCAATTACTAGACGTTCTGAGTTGCTCTGGTATTAGAGGTAAACCCCAGAAGCTTTTCGAAAGCTACTTGAAAGACCGTGGACAAGCAGTTAACAATGTTCTGAGCACAGAATTAAAAGTGAATTATGGTATACCACAAGGTACGGTATCAGGCCCTTTGTTGTTTTCCCTGTATGTGAACGATCTCCTCACCTTGAGGTTTGAAGGAACTGTTTTCAGTTTCGCTGACGAAAGCCTTGCTCTTCACAGAAGATGATTGGGGAAGTCTGAAAGTAATTGTGGAAGATCAGATGAATGTAATTAAAGACTAGTTCGATCACAGATCATTGACAATTAACTTTGCCAAAACCCATTTTATGCCATTTGCGAATTATGAAAACCGATTGCCAAATTATAATGAATTGATAATTAATAATTATGGAAAAACAATGAAGATCACCAGAGCAGACAACATTAAGTATCTGGGTGTCACAATAGATCGCCATCTGAGATGGGATGCACATGTTCGGAAGGTTTCGGAAACACTCAGATATATGTTGTATAAATTTAAATATTTAATATCTTTTCTCGATACCACTTATCTCAGAGTGATATACTTCGCCTTGGTCCAGTCTCGACTACAGTATGCCATTCTCAGTTGGGGTGGTTTGCTTGATACTCACCTTAAAAGGATGGAAATATTACAGAGGGTAATACTGAAAATCATATACCGCAAAAAAAGAGACTAGCCATCGGATTGTATTTATAGGGATTCAGAAATTCTTGACATACGGCAACTGTTCATGTGTGATATTTTATTATTCATATACAAAAATAGAAGAACTCTCCGAGATTTGGAACATGTTTATCATACCAGGAATAAGGCTAAGGGAAATGTACAGGTCATTACTCCAAGGAAGAATATTGGGAAACACACATATACTACTCTGTCAAGAAAGTACCGGGAATTTTCAATTAAAACAACATTTTTACATTTAATCGTCAAAATTTATTGGGTCGCCTTCAAAATAGGCTCCATTTGCTCCAATACATCTATGCCAACGGCACTTCCAATTATCGAAACATTTTTTATAGGCGCTTTCCGGGATGGACTTTAGCTCTCGCGCCGAATTTTGTCTTATGGCTTCAATCGACTCAAAACGGGTGCCACGAAGGGGCAATTTTAGTTTTGGGAAGAGGAAAAAGTCGCAGGGAGCCAAATCCGGCGAATACGGTGGTTGCTGAAGCACGTTTGTTGAGTTTTTGGCGAGAAAGTCAGTCACAATCGTAGCTCAGTGAGAAGGCGCGTTATCGTCATGCAAAATCCATGAGTTGTTCGCCCACAAATTTGGCCGCTTCTTACGGATACGCTCACGCAAACGATTCATAACGCCTAGGTAATACTCCTTGTTTACCGTCTGACCCTCTGGAACAAATTCGTAGTGCACCACGCCACGGATATCGAAGAAAACAATGAGCATCACCTTCATTTTCGAGCGGCTTTGGCGTGGTTTTTTCGGTTTCGGCTCATTTTTTGCCACCAATTACGATGATTGCTGGCTTGTTTGCATATCGTACTCGTAGACCCAGGTCTCATCACCAATTATAATGCGTTCCATGAATGTAGAATCGGAATTACAGCGATCCAGCATGTCTGAAGCAACCTGTTCGCGATGACGTTTTTGAAGAAAATTCAGGTCTTTCGGTACGAGTCGTGCGGCCACCTTTCTCATGCCCAAAATATCAATCAAAATCGTACGTGCGGACTCGTGGGATATCTTAAGATCATGTGCTATCTCTCTCAAGCTGGTACGACGGTTTTCCAGCACTCTTTCCTTAATTTTATCGACGTTATCTTCGATCGAAGCCGTCGATGGGCGACCACTTCACGACCGTCCTTGAAGGCTCTGTACCACTGATATGCACGAGTTTTCGATAGAGCATTATCACCAAAGGCCTTTTGCAACATTTTCAATGCATCGGCACACGAAAATTCATTCGCAACACAAAACTTTAAACAAATTCTTTGCTCAACGTAATCACCCATAGTAAAAATCGGCACTCACTCTGACATCGACTGACTTAATCAGCTGTTGCAAACACACTAATTGACAGATCCCGCTCAAGCTTGGCATAGTAATTAAGGACAGTGGTACCAACCTAGGAAAAAAATTTTTACCTGCCTCATTGCCCCGCCAGATTTAAATCGATAATTCCCGGTACTTTCTTGACAGAATGTAAATACCTCACTAGTAAAATATTCAACTACTTACCTGAGATGTATAAAATGTATATAAGACAAATAAACAACATTAACCTTCTAAAGAAAATTTTCAGGAGGTACATGATTGTACCTGCTGGACCGAAATGTTGTTCACAAAATAATTCTCAATGATGATATGTAACCTAGCTCCAGTGTGTCTTCCTGTTTCTGGATCGGCTACGAGTGAGTTTGCGAGGGGATTAGTTGCCTCTGATCTGTTTTATGGGCTTCGATTGGTCGGATTTGTATTTATTTAATGTACACATATTATTGCAGAATGTTTCAATGGCAGATGAATACCTACGCACAACTTAGGTTTTAGTAGGGAACTCATGTTTATTTGTTAGAGATTTTGTACATATTTGAGTATATTGCTTCATGTATTGTGTGTTATATATATTTTCAAAAATAAACATTATTATTATTATTATTATAGTGCTTCTTTATTTGTGCTATTCATGGTATTCACAGTGCCTGATATGTAACTGATTTACATGTACTCTTGTGAGATCCCCTGGTTACCTATGTATTTGTTTCCTTTAGTATAACGTTCATTGACACGTCCAGGTGATGTATCTATTTTATAATATCCTAGTCAGTTTGTGTTACATATTTGCCATATGCACGCACCTGCTTATTTTAGGAGATTGTATTCCTTGTGAATCGGTGGCGTTCTTTAGAATAAATCACCGAGTAGTCCTGGTAGAGGACGACGTATCGTATAGAGACAGTAAATATCTCCGTATATCCAATGCTACAATAAGAATGTGTGAGTGATTGCTAGATCATTATTCCGAGGCATTCTGATATTCCCAGGATTAGTTTGCGTGATCCTTCAAGTAGTGATCGATTTGTTCTTTAGTAATATCTGAGCCTTCCTGGGCCTTGGCCACCCCGAGGAGGTCAGATACAGTCCATTTGACAATAACTTTTCCGGTCGACTCGAGTTATGTTAGATCCCCTCTTCAAGTAGATCTCCTGGGCATACCACGTTACCCACCTGACGGTCCTTTCAAATTCTTACCCCTTGTAACTTCAGGTTCTGCAAGGGTTACCGTAAGTGCAGTTGTATGTGCATGCTGGCTGTATCATGTCCTTTCTAATCAATTCAGCTGCAAAATAATGATATCCGATTTGAGCGAGTTACCCCCCTAACGATATGTTGAAATAAGTCATTTAGAGCGGGGGCGCTATAAGGTTCACTTGTTTGGAGCTTTGCGAACCACTGAGTAGAGTAGATTTAACCACAGGCTGATAAATGTTTGTTTCCATTCATTGAGGGTTGTTGCTTTTCAAGATTACTAATATAAATATATTATGCCGATGTTACTATGCTTTGAATATCTGAACCTCTCGTCACTGTTTCCTTGCCCTTTTTAGGTGTAATTTGGGTTGTCTACTCAACGTAACGTCCTATTCTCCCGCCACTAGACGATCACGATAAAAAGGTTAGCACTCTTTAGAGTACTCCGTATAATCCCAGATATCTTAGAGTATAACACGGGAAAGCTCAATAAGAATAAATTTTACTAACCACATAAGAGGAGATCTGACCTTAATTAATTTCAAAAAGTTTATATACAAGCTCTTGCTCAAGATCGAACCCTACAGAGTAGAGGACTTCATGAACTATGCAATTTGAGTGCAAACCCTTGTTGACACTATTTCATTTTAAGTAGATACTCATCTGTGCATTCAATTCTTAATGATTTGAAAACAGAACACATCCGATCCTACTTCCTATTGGAGTTTTTCGGAACGCAGAAAACATATATTGGCGATACTGGACAATAGTGGACATGCGTCTTTATTTTGAGTGTTGACATTAGACGTAAATAAATTTTTAGGTTAGGTTGTTAGATTTCTTGGTTATATCGTTAAAAAACTGAAATTTTAGGTTTACACACAAATTAAAAAAGTAAGAAGCATGATGAATATGTTCCAATGGAACTATAATCGAATTTATTTTTTTCAGAATGAATTTCATTTCAAACCTGATTCGCAGAACAAATGCAACTCCTCTTTTAGGAAAAATTAATCAAACTGCCGGAACATGTACATTCAAACCACCTAAAGTTTATGATTTATGCAATAGTTTGTGTGAAAGATTAAGCTCTTTATCAATACAAGGTAGGTTCATTCTGTGCTATTATTGAATTATACTATGTTGAGTTTTTACTTATATAATGAGCGATGTATACTATTTGCATTCTTGTAAGGGCTTAATTTGCATTACACTTAAACAATATCAAAAATTATTTTATTGTAGTCTGCTGATTTTTGATTCTATTCCATTTAAACAACACCGAAAAGTAATGTTTTATATCATCAAATGGGTATTTACAAAACCATTAGATTTTTATTCCATGCAAAGTAAGTAGTACATTATGTATTGGGGTTTTCAGAAAAACTTAGTTTTCTTTTGTGGTAAACTACGTACATAGCAGTTTCTTAAGTGTATTTCTTTGAATTTTGAGAGGAAAGTAGTTTTAAACGATTACATGATGAATAATTTGTGGTCAAATAATTTTTTTGTTTCATATTTGTTTGTGTATCAGTATGATAATTTTGGGAAACAACAGCTTGTACATTTGAAATCTGCTCAGGAGGATTTTGAACCTAAATTGAAATACCACTTTTGTGAGTGAGCATAATCTGTCCACAGACTCAAGAAATGTGCCCTCTATAAATTTTGATTTCACAATTGCTCAAAAAATACAAGATCAAAATCAAAAAGTTAGATGTAGATTAATGATTTTAATATTTTTGCAGAATTCACTGATAATCGTTTTAGATACATGAAAGAATGTAAATTAAGGTAGAAGATTTTAATTTATATGAAGAGCTATCTTACGAATCTGTAATGTGGTATTAGCACAAGTGTACACAAGGTTTTTCTGAAACTGTAAGACTCTATGGGTAGTGTTCCTTGAATATTGTTAAATATTATTATTATCATAAATGGTTTGACATTTATCAGAAATAATGATTAAAATAAGGGCAATAAAATCTTGATAAACTTTAAATGAGTATTACGATTTAACTATTGAGTGTGCTAAGGCTCCTTATGCTTCAATAAATTTTTAGATATCTCATTTTATCAATATATTATGAGGATTGCTGCTTAAATTTTGAGATAGACAAATAAAACTGAATATTTATAATTGGAAATGACTCGAGTGTTTTTCAAAATATTCTCTTTTAAGGTCAATACACTTTTAGATGCATTTGAATCAATCTTCAAACCACGTTTTCCATTCTAATTGAAGTATCTCTAAAGCATGTGATTTGAATGCATCAGACTCATCTTTAGACGTCGAAAAATGTTTACCTCGCAGTTTATTTTTGATCTAAAGGAATGAGAAGAAATCATTGTGTGCCAAACAAGGACTGTAGGACGAATGAGTCATCAGTTCGATGTTTTGACTGTTTAAAAAAATATTTCTTAAGCTGATGTGTAAAGGCTTGTATACTTTTTGTATTGTTGTGGTGTAGATTGGTTTCTCCGATTTTCTTCGATCAGTAGTGCTCTTGTACCGTTCAGAATGGATTGTTCTATGTTGCTCTAATGGAACTGTAGCAAAATGTCCAGTTATTCAGAAGAAATAGGTGATCATTTGCTTATTAATGATTCAAGCACAAGCAAATTTTGTTGGATTTTGCTCGTTTTGAATGACCAATACAATTGATTGTTGTTTAGTTTTAGGTTCATATGCATAGATTTATCATGATTCATCAATGCAATATTATACACTTCTTTTAATGCACCGATAATTGCAGGAATCGACACCACTCTTTTTTTGAGCGATTATTAGATTATGAGGTATCTAATATGAACATTGACTATTGTCACTGTAACTAATTACGAAGGATGACTCAATCTCAGGAATGTCATATAAAGATCTTGCAATATCAGTTGACGCACAGTATCGATGTTTTCTGGCTCAACAGCTGATTTTGGTAGACCTTCACGTCCTGCAAATGTTTGTGATTTTATTCAATTATTTGACCAAGATAATTGTTTCAAGTATCTGTAAATAGCACAAATGCCACTCGTATGACAACACGTTCTGAGTATGTTTAGCATTCATAATGTCATAGTTTATAATGACAATGTTAGGATTGACATCAGTGTTGCCACATTTCAAAACTTAAATAGCAATACTCATATATATTTATATCTACATATTTTCTGTTAAATCAGCAGATTTTTAAAAATTGACAATATAATTTTTTGTGAATTGAGGGTTCACATTTTTTTGTTATTGCAGTTTCGGAGTATTACTACATCTTCAGACAAATGAAAACTTGATAATGGGTACAAAGTATTTATGCCAGGAATGTTAACAAGAATACAAGAGCTATAAAATCTCGATAAAATGGTAAGTAATAATTATGCAGGTGTTAAGATATCAGGAGTATTAAAATATTTCCAATATTTTGGATTTACATAGATCAATTTGGTCATTCATTAATTTCAGATTTTTTTTTTTTAATTAACTAATAGAACTGCCAGGTGTCCTAAAAATATGGGAAGAAATTTTTATTCAAGTCCAGCAAATTCTGACTGTGAGTTCTAAGAAATGCTTTCATTTTTGTAGCATCTCTATAAATAATACAGCTGTCTGTTCATGCCTGGTGTCGCCCGGGTGAACTTTATGTCTCTATCACTAGGTGGTGATCATCCAAAATTGTGTAGCTTTAAATTATTTGTCCGTTTTATTATCTTTATATGACATTTTTGAATTTGTGTTATCATTTTTTGGTTTACTTCATTACTGATTTATTGTTTCCTTGAAAATAAATGTCAAGAAATTCATTATCAGCATTAACTGCCATGATGGTGAACTGGTCTTTGAATCTTCGGAATTGCCAACAAATTCTGATTTATGTACACGATATAGATTCTAGTCAAAATAGAAATAAACTTCAAATGTTGGGCTGAAACTTTGTTCTTTTGGTGTAGAAGTACGAAACCAGATTTCTGTGTGAAAACTACATGTCTATGGTTTGAAAATTATAAAAATATTTTATTCAAAATAATCTCCATTGCTATTTATACATTTTTCGCACCCCTCCGAGAGTTTACGAATGTCACCCAAAAAAACTGTCCTTCATTTGAAGAGAATCAGTTATCGAGCCATTTTCGTACATTTTCATACGAATAGAAGCTTCGTTCAGCAAGAGTGTTCTCAGTGGTGCAAATAGATGATAACCAGACAGAGCAAGTCTGGAGAATAAGCCACATGCACTAGTATTTCCCAACTGAACGCCCTGCCCCGTTTTGCTGTGTGTGACATTATCATGCAGCATAATGACTTTATGTTGTCTTTTTCCATATTCCAGTCGTTTTTCATGTAATGCTTGATTTGGATCGATAATCTGTTATTGCTAGCGATCAATGTTAATGGTTTCACCATGTTTTAGCAGCTCATTGGAGATTACTGATCCCACCAAATACAGCGCATTGTCTTCTACCCAAGGAGATTCGGTCTTGAAGTGCATCTTGACGGTTCACATGGAATCAACAATGATTTACAATGCTTAGGATTCTCAAAATATATTCCTTTATCATCACCTGTCACGATTCGATTGAGAAATAATTGTCTCTGTCCAGCAGCCTTTCAACTGGTTTTTCGTTTTTCTTGCTGCCTTAATCTGAAAACCATTTTCCCACTTTCTGAACTTTTCCCTTAGCATCCAAAGGAATGGAGATGGGTTTCTGTATCACATTCAATTGATCCACAAGCTCTTGTAGACAAGTATCATCTTCATCCAATAAAGCCTTGCTATTTGTTGTCTGTGAACTTTTTTCATGATTTCCCACGCTAGTTTCTTACGTCAAAATCATTAATTTTTAATTTTTCAACCACTCGAAACACTGTGTTTGACCAAGAACATATTCACCATAAGCTTCAGCAAGGTTATGTCATAGTTAATCGTCACAAAACTAGACATGTTTAAGGTTATGGCAAAATATGCCAGTTTATAGAATTTGGATAGTTGTGTGTTGTCAGCAGTTAGAGGGAGATGATAGTGCTACAACGGCCTTCTTATGGTCTTAAACTGACCAGCACCATCTATCAGGAAATTCTGGTTTCATACTTCTATACCTGTTATGTGCCCAAAATGATGTAATTTGCAGCACAACAAGTTGAAGTCAATGAACTTTATACAAACTTCTTTTCTATACGTGTTGCAAATGATTTTTATTTATATACATTTAAAGATTTCAATGGACTCCAAATAGTTAAGCTTCTTACCCTTTCATTCTACATTCTACAACATTGTTTTGAACTGGGTGGCACAGGTGGATTATAGCTTTTCATACAATTAAAAATCTAAAAGTTTGGAATGCATTGAAATATTCAAATTAGTTCATGAAAATAATCTGAAATAATAAATGATCAAACTCTTCTTTGTAAATCCAAAATATTCAAGTTCTTTAAATAACACCTTCATAATTATTACTAACCACTGTACTGATACTTTGTAACTCTTCTTTTCTTGTAATCGTTCTTTATGTCTAACTGCGTAAATACCTTTTATCATTTGTTAAGTTTTGAGTTATCTGAAGATGAACGAATTCTTGGAAATCACAGTAAAAACCCACACAAAAACGTTAACTTTTGAATTGTATTCTATTCTTCATATTAATTTCCACATTGATTTTAATTATAATGAACTACATTGCCAAGCATAAAAGTAGGGCCATCCTTTTATTTGCATGAATTTTAGAAATCTTTAGTTTTTCAAATATTGGATGGAGTATTGAATTGTATCAGTCCTTACTTGGTGAAAATCCATATTAAATAATTTGAAATAAGGTTATTCTGATTTTCACAAATTTTTATTGTTAAACTCACAACAATTGTTTCGCTATCACAGTAGCATCATCAGGCAAGATCACATTTTGAATAACTAAGCTTGTTTCCGAAATCCGTGGCTATTTATATTACAGTAACTACAATAAATTTTTATTGAGCACTAAAACCCAAAAAAGGGTCCCTGCACATTCCAGCTTATCTGAATATATTTAACAGATGTGAGCTATTTAAATCTATTTGTTCGTTAAATAATATTCCAATTTTATTATGTTTATTTATCTCTAGGGATTCTAACAGATTTAAGGCATAACTTTTGCTTTCTATATGTAGAATTTCAAAATTATGGTTGAAAGTATGTCCTGTTTCTAACAAATGGTTGCAATATGTAGAATTGCTTTTATCATTGAGGAAACTCTTCAAATGTTCACACATCCTATGACGGAAAGTTCTTCCAGTTTGACCTATGTAAATTTTAGGGCAATCACCGCAGGTTAACTTATAAACCCCAGATTTATCATCCTTATGTGTGTACTCTTTATTATTTTTGATAAATTTACTCAAGTTTGAATTAGTTTTAAATGAAGTTCTCAAATTATATTTATTTTTGAGGTATGTAGCAATTTTCTCAGAAATACCTTTAGTGTATTTTAAGGAAATGTATTTAAAATTTTCTTTTATATTAGGAAACACTATATTTAAAGCTATTTTATTATTTTTATTCATCAATAATTTGTCTATCAACTTTGGATCATATTCATTATTAATAGCTATTTGTTTAATTATGTTAAGTTCTGAAATATAATTTTCTCGATTCATGGGAATATTATCTAATCTATGGATCATACAATTAAATGCTGATAATTTTTGATTTAGAGGATGATTTGATTTATTGTGTATAATAGAATCCGTATAGGTTGGTTTTGTGAAATATTGAAAAATCATGTGAACTATTTATTCGAGTAACAGTTAAATCAAGAAAATTAATAGAATTATTAAGTTCGGTTTCCATAGTGAATTTAATTGAAGGATGTATTTCATTGATGAATAAAAAGAATTTTTTCAAAAGTCTGTCTGTACCTGTGAAGCAACAGAAAATATCGTCTACATATCTATACCAATATAAAAAGTATTTCTTAAGGGGATTTTGGTGAATTTTAGTTTCAATATTCTCCATGAATATTTCTGCTAATAAAGGACTTAAGGGATTTCCCATAATCAAACCGTTTTCAGATTTATAAATTTTATTTTTAAATTGAAAATAATTTTGTCTAGTGCAAATATCTAGACATTCTAAAATATCTTCTTTGATAATTGTATTGCATCTGTTGTTGATTAATAGATTATCTACTAGTTTAATTGTTTTGTTTGGTGGTATACTTGGAAATAAATTTTGTACGTCAAATGAAATGAATTTAGCATTATGAGGTAAGTGGATATTCTTTATTTTGTTTATTAGCTAATAATCTGGGGTTTATAAGTTAACCTGCGGTGATTGCCCTAAAATTTACATAGGTCAAACTGGAAGAACTTTCCGTCATAGGATGTGTGAACATTTGAAGTTTCCTCAATAATAAAAGCAATTCTACATATTCCAACCATTTGTTAGAAACAGGACATACTTTCAACCATAACTTTGAAATTCTACATATAGAAAGCAAAAGTTATGCCTTAAATCTGTTAGAATCCCTAGAGATAAATAAACATAATAAAATTGGAATATTACTTAACGAACAAATAGATTTAAATAGCTCACCTCTGTTAAATATATTCAGATAAGCTGGAATTTGCAGAGACCCTTTTTTGGGTTTTAGTGCTCAATAAAAATTTATTGTAGTTACTGTAATATAAATAGCCACGGATTTCGGAAACAACCTTAGTTATTCAAAATGTGATCTTGCCTGATGATGCTACTGTGATAGCGAAACAATTGTTGTGAGTTTAACAATAAAAATTTGTGAAAATGAGAATAACCTTATTTCAAATTATTTGGATGGAGTAGTTCGTTCTTATTTCATTCCAATTAGTTTTCCAGATTTCAAGAACTTTATATGATGATTTTGTAGTGAGTGTTTAAATGAAAAATGTTTTGTTTTGTTTAAAGTTTATTGAAAGTGATGAAAAGTAAGAATTTAATTTTATATGCTTTTAGGTCAAACAAAAAAAAATTTAAGAACTTCAGTAGAAATTATTTCCTCCTATAACAGTCACAACAGCTTGCAAACGAGGAGGCTTGTTTAATTCAGAATTTGGATGACATACTGAGGAACATTGTTCCATTCCTGCACCAGTATGTCGTAGGCTCTATAAAAATTTCTGGTAGTTGGCACATGCCTCTCCATCTCATTCCAAACATGTTCCATCAGATTTAAATCTGGACTTTGCGCAGGCCAAACAAATTTCGTGATGTGAAATACGTCAAGATGAACAGTAACTATCAGTAACTAAAGTGTGAGTTCATGCATTACCATTCATAAAGTTTACGTCTTCTCCAAGAATAACAGTGAATGGTACAACATTTCTAGAACCTCTATCAGTCTGTAAGGTGTCTATGAGTAGTGAAAGTTCCATCGTAGATAAAGACTAACTCTGTGGAAACTTCAAAAAGTATGCCTACCAATGCCATGTCTTAGCCTCAACCAAATGGAAGTCACTTAGTAATACACATTTCAGTATATCTCTAGCTTTATCGTCCCCACACTCTCACATGTCTGTCTGAGTCCATAAGACGAAATCGCGATTTATCAGCAAACAATACGTGAAATACTACAAAGTGTCCTCTTGCAAAATTCAACCTTGCAATACAATGTTCATGTTAAAGGGGTGATCCAGTAGCTCTAGTTTAAGAAGATAATCATGCAGCATGAAGTCCCTTCCTAACCGTCCACTCACTCACTTTACATTTCTCACTTCCTGCAGATGATTTCGAAAAAAATTCTCTAGACTATTCGGTTTCTCAAAGCACTAGAAACGAGAAGGCGGTCGTTTCTAGCTGATGTAGTCCTTTCCCGTCCTGAACCAGGTCTTCTAGTGAGCAGTTTCTTAGTAAGGTTGAAATACTTGTTGCACACTGCAGAGACTTCTACCAAAGTTTTTCACACTTTTACACTTACTGCATGCTATCTCCTATAGTCAGCACATTTCGTTCTTTAACAAAACTATTTGTAGGCATTTCAACACTCATATTACTAACACATTTCAATTAAACAATTTGAAATAGACAGATAAAACCACTGATAATTCTGATCAAGGTTATCATCCATTTTCATGAGTTGAATAAAACAGTTATCAGGAATCGGACTATATATTTTATTCTCTTCTACAGCTTCTTTCGGCCAACGTTTCAAGACAACACTGTCTCTTTCTCAAGGCTTCAAAAACTACTTTTACAGAGACATCAAAATAAGTTTACAAAACATCAAGGTGGTGAACAAAACAGTTAAAGACACATTAAAATAGCTATAGCAAATTACATTAAGGATTATTATCCAATTTTAACTAATTTATTCAATTTGCTATAGCTATTTTAATGTGTCTTTAACTGTTTTGTTCACCACCTTGATGTTTTGTAAACTTATTTTGATGTCTCTGTAAAAGTAGTTTTTGAAGCCTTGAGAAAGAGACAGTGTTGTCTTGAAACGTTGGCCGAAAGAAGCTGTAGAAGAGAATAAAATATATAGTCCGATTCCTGATAACTGTTTTATTCAACCACTGATAATCTTCACAGAAGATCTAGGAGTATCAGGATAATAATAATGTTTTTAGGAACTTTGGTAGTAGACCCGACCCTTCCTTACTTATTGAAACAAAAACTTTTTTATTCATGAATTACAGGTATTCAATTCATGCTATCGCATAGAGATAGCAAATTATATTACAATCACAAAACTGAAGGTTTCTAAAATTGATACGAGTTTTTTAGTAATTTTTTATTTAGTTTTGAATTTCCAGTACTCGTGAATCTCTTGATATTTCAAACTGTATCAACACTTCAAGCATACAAGATTGAAATTTCTTCATTCATCGGCACTGTTGCATGCTCAGAGTTAAATATTTAAATATTATTAAAGAGAAAGAGAGAAGATGTAAACTCCTCTAGCAAATGGCCAACGACTTGCGTTTCTCTGCCAGTGTAAAATTAATTAATTGTCTCTACCGGACAATTGCACCCTTTAACGGTTTGATCAGGTACTTTCTTTTGTTCTGTTCTTGATTTGGATCTTGAAGAATAATGGGCTGGAGGACTTCGCGATTATGTGGTCTGCTCACAAATTTCCTTCCTAAGGTTTGAAGTCTATTTAGAATCGGATCTATCTTCACTTTTTCATAGAGAAGTTCATTTGATAGGTTATGAAGTGGAATCTGACTGAATGCAAAAGTCTTGAGTATAAACAAACTTTAAAAATGTAAACATGTGAATAATTGAGTGGTTGTGCCGGTGTGATGTTTGTAATAGTCTTTATTGATTTTCTTTTTTGTTATTTGGAAGCGATGAAGCATCAAAATGGACAAAATCTGTTTTAAAGATTTGACAATACAATGAAATATTTTTATTACTTTTGGCAAAACCTCCGAGTTCTTCTTGGATCTATTCAACCAGAGACCCGGTAGTTCTACCAAAAGAAATAAAATTATTTTTTTGTACCTGTACCTCAAAACAGAAAATATTTATAAACTGTAGGTTACCAAATTTCAGACTGATTGTTTGTAAGCATCTGAAGAAGTTGACTATGTTTAACGAAACCCATCATGTGAATAACTTAAGGTAATAAATGGAAATCAACATATATATTTATGTGTTTCATTTAACTGAAGTATTGAGATGTTGAAATTGTTTATCGTTTGCTTCTAGCCCATTATTAAATTCTTATTCAATCTTTTCATCAAAATGTGATGCATGGTAAACTGGAAGCTTTTCGAATTGGGACAGAATCGGGACCATCTTATGCATTATAGCATACCACATTTGGCTAAGTCAAGAATCGAACTGTGTTCCCATATTTTATCAACATTTTGTAGCAATTCAGGTGTGATTTTAGGATCAGCAGTAACTAAAAACTTGAAAACTGCAAAAAGTATTTTTCTTACTTAAATTCTTGACAAGGTCCAATATGCTTTTGAGATTTTACAGGTTTTCCTCACTTTAATACTCTCTCAGATATTGAAATTGCGATTATCTACCCTTTTCTACAATTTAAACATGGTTCACACAACTGCAGAGAGATTAGAAATAGTCGCTCTCTACTTCAAAAATAATGATAATGCTTGACAAATAGCGAAAATTTTCAATCAATGAAATGGGAAGAATATCAATTGTACAGTTGTGATTAATTTAATTTCCAAATTCATGAACACTGGGTGGGTTCGTTCTTAACTAAAAACGTGAAAAGTATCACAGTGTTACTGACCAAGCTGCAGTTCTCGGATATATCGAATTGGATCCTTCGTTAATTACCAGAAAGTTAGGAGAAACCTCAGGAATTACTCGAACATGTATTGGGAGGATCTTGAGAAACATCATTTCCTTCCCTATTAGATTCACCTTGTCCAAGAACTAAATGAAGACGATTTTAATCGGTGGTTAGAATATTGTGAACAGATAAGTGAAAATATTTTTAATGATTCTAATTAATTATATTCAGTTTGTTTCTCTGATGAATGCCCATTTTTTCTGTATGATAATGTCAACCTACATAACTGTTGATACTGAAGTGATTTAAATCCTAGAATTCTGAAAGAGCGACACACACAGTATCCAGAAAATTTTAACATCTGGCCTGGAATTTTTCCTTTCTAAGGTGAATCTTACTCCAACGCATTGTAGAGATTTTAAAAAAGAGGATGGAATAGAAAACGTATTTTTTCAACAAGAACAACTAGACTTTATGCAGTCTCAGTATGTGACTTTTTGAATCAGTATTCTCCGGAGGATTGTGGGGTTATTTGAAGAATGTCATGCTGAAAACTGCACTTTACCTATCACTTCCAACGAGTTTTTTTCACGGAAACAAGCACCATACAGAAATTTTTCAACATTTGAAAAGTTCCGATAAAGATTCTCTCTCTCTCTCTCTCTCTCTCTCTTTCTCTCTCTCTCACAGATTAGATAAAAATTTCAAATGTAGATAACTCTACCAAACTATTGAACAGATTTTTCCCCATAACGAACTCAACTGAGATATTCAGGACCCAAACCATAGATATAAAGAAAAAGAGATTTACATTTTCTATTGAGGCTAACATTATGTCGTTCATTATTCAAATGGTCAGTTGTAAGCACTACAAGGTCCTGTGTTGCCAAACTACTCATTTGAGTATGTTTCCTTTTAAAATCCTCATTACCGTTCATAAAGTTTGGTTTGCCTTTTTTCAAACAATATACAGGGTCATGCAACAGTGCGTTCTTCTTCCATAGCTGCCGAACCAGACATCTTAGAAATATCGTTCGAATACAAGTGTTTTTGTATTTCTATTTCTGCATCTCAAGAAATTATTTTCCAATATACAGGATGTTCCCAAAAAAAGATTCAACAAATTGGTGATTTTTTTAATGGATTGCCCTGTATATTTTCATGTATTTTCAATGACCACCATCTCTATTAAAACGCAAAATCTTAGAAATACTTTTTTAACGGTAGATCTTATTCAGATAAAACTGGAAAAAGTTGAGCGCACAGCACTCCGCTAAAAAACCTAAAACGGTTGCAAAAACTAGACGTAAATATGGTACGAATTCTTGTTTACTGAAAGATTAGTCTTCATAACAAAAAGATTAATTTGCCATACACAGAATGTCCGTAATTGATTGCCAAATATGATGAACTTGAAATTGATATTTCTCGATTTTTTCAAATATAACGGCCTGTTTATTTTTTTACTATAATGCAGAGAATTGAATGATTCACATTTTTTCAGAAGCAACCTTGGGGTTATTTTCACTCCTGTAGGCATGAAAATGCCTACAGGACACTGAAACAACTGACAATATCATTTGAATATTGGACAAATTACTTACAGACGTTAAGAAAGTCAAAACGATGAACCCTGCAGTAAATATCATTCAAAGTTTACTTACCAATATACAAGCTGTCCGAAATTGATTGCAAAATAGGTAGAATTTTGCACGGGTATTTACCAATCTAACATTCGCTTCTTTTATGCTAAACATATTATTAAAAAGCTTGATAGGTTTTGAAAATAGTTTGGCAAATTTATTTTACCCCTGGTTCCGCTCGTCATAAATCCTCAATGGTGGCTTGAGGTTTTAGTGCTTAGTGTTTTAGTTTAGCCGAATCAGACAACTTGAGAACTGGGCTTCAATCCTTGTATTTCTGGAAAATATTTCAACAGACGAAATAACAAAGTGTTAAAAAAAAGCATCGATTTGAATACTTCACGTGTCGTTAAAAGTCGAAATGGTGTACTTACCTTTAATGAGCTGGGTATCCAAATCTTAAGGAAACTATTTGAGACCACTAAATGCTTATTGAGTAAGATAAACCAAGAAAATAATGAAATAAATTTTAACGCTTAATGAGATGTTCGAAGTATCGTCCGCCTTCTCTCGAGCATAAAGCAATCGGATCCTGAAACGATCTATCGGGTGTTTTTCTTTAGAGTGATAGAACTTTCGATAGGGATAACTGTGATTTAACAGAAGGTAGAAGCCATGTTGTTTTGACATTTCTGTTCAGTAAGCATTGGCAAATTATCATGAAAAGACTCACGCCGCAACAACGTTTAAAAATTGTTGAAAACTATTTTCAAAATCAGTGTTCTATTCGCCAAACTTATAGAGCACTTCGTGAAACTTATGGTTTATATAATCGTCCATAAGAGCAGATTATTCGTCGAACTATCGATATATTTCGGACCACATTTTCTCTACTAACAACAACAATACAAAGACCTGTACGTACAGAAGAAAATATCGCTGCTGTAAGTCATAGTGTTAATGATGATCCAGATTTGTCTATTCGTCGACGTTTACAAAAAGTTGGACTGTGTGCATCCACCATATGGAAAATTTTGCGTAAAGATCTTGGTCTACACCCATACAAGATCCAACTGGTTCAAGAACTAAAGCCACTTGACCATAATAAGCGTCGTTTGTTTGCTGATTGGGTCCTAGAACAGCTTGAAGTTAACAATTGATTTATTGGAAGAAAGATTTGGCGATAACATTATTTCGAGAAATGGTCCAATTAATTGGCCTCCAAGATCATGCGACAAAACTCCATTGGATTATTTTCTTTGGGATTATGTCAAGTCATCGATTTATGCTTATAAACCAGAAACAATAGATGCTTTGGAAGCCAACATAACTCGTGTTATAGAAGAAATAAGGCCTGAATTACTTGAAAAAGTGGTCCAAAATTGGTCTGGTCGAATGCGGTTCCTTAGAGCTAGTCATGGTGGACATTTGTCGGAAATTATTTTTAAAACATAAATGTCATAAAATTATATTTCAAATAAAAAAAAATCTGGCTTCAATCTTAATTTAAATGTGTTTTATTTCAATTTAAAGTTCTATCACTCTAAAAAAAACACCCGATACTAACCCTCGTTAGCATGGCTGGATTAATGCTTCGAAAAGCATATACTATTCTCTCTCGCATATTGAGAGCTGTGGTTGGAGCATTATCGTATACGATTCCCTTTATGCATCTCCACAGAAAAAATTTCATTTGTTAAGATCTGGTGATCTAGCAGACCATCTCGTCGGTCCGCCCCTACCAATCCATCTATTGGAAAAGTGGTTGCCCAGAAATTCTCTCACAGGACGATAATAATGAGCGGCTGCTCCATCATGCTGCAACACATTCCGTTCCTTATTTGCGAAGGTAGCACTGCTAATAATCCAGGCCAAATGTTCTGAAGGAAATCCAAATAAGCAACACCGTTGAGATGAGGACCTGTCACAAGTTTGTCGATAACTCTTACCCAAACATTTAATGACCACTTGTGTTGATGGTCAACTTCTCTTATTATTTTCGGATTTTCTATTGAATAGTAATGGAAATTATGCCTATTGACTAGACTGGGCCAAAAAAAAACGTCAATTTTTTTACCGATACTGTGAAAATATCATTCATGATAATAAAAAAAAATTATCGGGAAAGTTTGAGCCCTTAATAATAGCATTAAGGGGTATACATACTCAGAATTGTACAAGTTAAAATATGAGCAGAGCTCTCTAATAACATTAATGTACCATTGTCATCATTGTTGTCCCGGGTTTCTGCTCAAGTTTTGACACTCCAGCAGACCCCCGAAAGCTGAAAGAGAAAGAAAGGAGTTTTTTGGAGAAAGGATTATAGAACACTCCGCGCCAGCACAATTAGGTGAGGGACCCCCACAAGTCACCTCTCCCATGCCTAAGAGGATCGCCGTAGCGATCCCACCACTCAATCATTTGGGCAGAGTGTCTATGGATTATGAAAGACTGAAGCAACGAATCAACACAGATAACGGCCTGTCAGCATGGACCCCACGCGCCACAGGGTCGCTGTTGCTGTTCGCCGCCAAAAGCGAGGTTCCGAAGCATCATAGGATTGGGCCTTAGGATCAAAAGGGCGCTAGAGTTTGGGGGAGAGCAGAGCGTATCTTAAAGGACCCTCAAACCTTGTCGAAACGTCGTAGTCTCCCTTTTTCTCCAGCGGACCACTTCCGAACCCGCAGCGGAAAAAGTTAAGCTTTAGGATCCACGAATGGGGCCGGAGTTAGGAGAGAGCGCAGCGAATATCCCAAGGTCCCACACTTGTTCAAAACGTCGCAGTCTACCTTTGTCCTCCAACGGACCAATCAGGACCCCGCAGCAAGAGCTTCAGGAACTAAAAATGGAGCCAAATTTGGGGGCGAGCAGAGCGAATCTCCCAAGGTCCCACACTTGTTCGAAACGTGTAGTAGTCTCCCTTTTTCATTCAGCAACCATTTAAGATCCTTCAGCGGGCTAAGAGGACGAAGGTTGGAAACCCACGCTAAGGACTAGCGGGGATCGCCTTCGCCAATGAAAGGAAAAACAGAACTCTAATCGATCGCAGGGTCGCAGATTCTGGTCGTCAATCAGAGCCAGCTTCCCCGTACGATTCCAAGTCCTGCGGTAGGAAAAGGTAGGTGTGGGACAACATGATGGAAAGGTATTATGCAAGAAAGAAACAAAGAAAGGAAATTAGGATTGCGAGTCTCTGCTTTAGGCATCATAACCATATCCTCCATCTCATAAATGAAACTAGGACACTCGCTATGACAAGCTCCCCCACCACGACAAGGTACAGAGACAGGGGGGGAGTATTAAGGGGTATATCGTTACGATTATTGGTTTTTTAACAGTAATCGCATTTTTTTTACTCAAAACTGGTCAATTATTAGGAGTACAAATAAGTTTCCGCCGTTTTATTGTAGATGGCGCGGCACGGAGTTTCGGTTAGCTTTCGCAGATGATAACCAGCTTAAAAAATAGTTTGGATATTCAAGAACAACATAACCTATTAATATCATTGATTTTATATTGGTAAAATATAATTTTCATAAGTTGAAAATGTCAAAATTTGAGCCAAGTAAGCGTAATTTGCGGGAAATATTAGTTTACTTCTTTAATTTAAAGAAATCTGCTGCTGAGGCGCATCAATTGCTCGTAGAAGCATATGGTGAGGGTGCTTTGAGTGAAGAACGTATCGAGAGTGGTTTCAAAAGTTTAAAAACGGTGATTTCGACGTAGAAGACAAAGATCGCAGTGGAAGGCCAAAAATTTACGAGGATGCAGAATTGGAGGAATTATTGGAGGAAGATTCATCTCAAACACAAAAAGAACTTGCTCTAACATTAGAAGTCACTCAGCAAGCAGTCTCACATCGTTTAAAATCATTTTGTGTTAAAAAACGGCGGAAACTTATTTGTACTCCTAATATTAATCTGAAAAATTCGAGCGATGCGTATTCTTAAAGGAAATTAAATTCCCTAGAAAAAAGCTTTCCTTGTGAATTTATGTAAAACTAGCCGTTTGCTGGTAATCGTGCCTTAAACATTGATTTATTTTTTCAATTTTGCGTTTCGATTTTGCAGTTTTGTAACTACCAGAAATATCAATATTTTTATGGTTCAAAATACTTACTTTTAAACGAGATTCAATACTCTACAAAAAAAGTTTCTCAACATATTTAATTAAGTTCACTCCTTCCAAAGTTATTCGACGTTGAAGGTAAATTCAAAAGTAATTTATCGTTTTTTTTCGGGTTACCCATGATTTTTTCCACTTGATCGAAAAATTTATCACTTAAATATTGAGAATAACTTCATTTTGTTGGACTACTAAACTTTTTTTTATTAAATCGTAATTTATCAATATATTATTCTGCTTTTTAACGATTAGTTATCTACAATGTAGCATGTAACAGATTAAATCTGTTTTGATATTCAAATTTTGTAATAATCCTTCTATCAAGTAAAAAACCGTTCCTTATTATTTAAATTTATATATAATATATAATTATATCAGGTTTTTAAATAAAGAAATTTATTATACAGTGTTGAATGTTTTTAACTAAGACCATTAAAGGGCCTTATAAACTTTGTGTGATTTTTTTGTGAGCATAGAACATAGAGTACCTTGGATTAATATCCAAGGTACATCTAATGATGTACCTATGTGAATGTTCCTGAAAATCACATATTTTTGAAGATTGCATTCGTCAAGTCTATTTATTGTTAATTGATTTTATTATTTTTTATATGTAAAGTTGAAGTCTTATCTGAATTTTAATTATTTTTTGAGGATGTGCTACATGTTTTAGATTTTTTGAAGTAATTTATTTAAATATATTAAATATTTCAAATAAATTAGTTTTTGAGAAGTTCTTAAAATAATGTTTTTATTTTTGAGAAAGAGTTATTTTTCATAAATATAGGATCAGAAAAAAATACATTTTGTAACAAACAGGGCTTCGTACGTTTGTCTGAAGAGTTCAGTACGCATGCCTGGAACGAAACCAAAAATGTTTGTTTATTTATTTATTAATTTTAATTGACAATTTATATTCGTTGATTTTTTTTAAATCCATTTGATATTGTATGATGAATTTCGATTTTATACGTCTTTTAAATATAAGCAGTGCTTATAAAGACATTAATTTAAGTCTCAAAGTTTCTTGAATAAATTTTTTGAAATTAAAATTGTAGAAGACTAACAGATTAAATTTGTTTTGATATTCAAATCATGAATGATATTTTCACAGTATCGTTAAAAAAAAATTGACGTTTTTTTGTTCCAGTCTACTATTGACAAAACCAGAATTGTGGAAAGTCGCTTAATCACTGAATAAAAGTCAATTGAAAAATGATGAATTCTTTTCAATTGATGAACTTGCCCAGTTGCAGAAATTCAGACGGTTTTCAAAATAATGTGAATGTGGTAGGCGTGAAACTTATGTTTTTTGAGGATTCTTTGAACTGAACGCTCATTAATACCGCAGGCTTCACCAACCCTCCTCTGGTTTATCTGTGGATTTTCTGTTACGGTCAGTAATATCTCAAGCTCTGTGTCTTCGCTTGTGGCCGATTTTGTCCTTTCTTGTTTTGTGTTAATCTAGAACTTTTGCTTTCAACGTGGATAATTTCATAATTATTGTTGAAATTATGCCTGAATTCCTTAAGATGATTAGCATATGTCGAATGTACATGAATATCTGCTTGGCATCTTCTCTGTATGTTTTCCACAAGTTATTGAGAAAATTCTGCTTAATTTTTTGCTAAAGTAGTGGCAAAAGATGGATTGTTTTTCGAAGTTGTGAGTTTATTAGATAGGTTGAAACTTGACATTTACGAATGAAGAACAATATTCTTCAGACGACCGCCACGACTGCAGGGCTACAGTAACCCATCTGATCAACCCAATTTTTCAGTACATAGTCCATATTTTGGGGCTCAATCTCATGAATGGCAACTTCAATTTCGGTGTTTCAAGGCATCCATCGTTTATGGATGGTTAGCGTAACACTCATCTTTAAAGGATCCTCACAAAAAATAGTCCTCCGAGGTGAAAATAAGCTTCATCGCTAAAGATGATTTTTCTGGGAAAATACTCATCTTCGGCCATGCGCGATGACGAGTTGATGTTGATGGATGTTCATCCACATTCTAGGCTAAAGCAGCAATATTTTCAGAGGCGCTAACTGGACGAGAACGTGAACGGGTTGTTTTATCAAATAACGATCTAGTTTTGACGAAGAAATTGATCCACAAATTGCAGTGAGGGCATTTAGTTTCTTCTGAATTTTCCACGTAAATTTCTAACAGTTTGTTTAAAAAATTCACCACTTTGGAAATAAGTTTTTAATAATATTTGCCAGATTTTTTCAAGCGTAAATCGTCCCATTCCGTAAATTGCAGATATTAAACTAGCTTTCTGTCAAAACACGAATGACAGAAGTGTTGCCAGACTTATTATAATCACTACTTCAAAATACAAACTCTAGATGGCTCTTGGAGGCAATGCTAGTTATGGAATACCATGGTTTTTCTCAAGTCGTATTCTTCTTGTGAGATCTGTGTGGCAATGCATTATTATCCAGAAAATCGAAATTTTCGCCAATAAATTTTAGGACTACCTTTTTGATAACTTTATCAATATATGTCTGAGAAGTCATGCTTCTTGGAAGTACTAATAAGTCAGTTCTGCCATCGAAACAAACTCCTTGTACAGAGCAGTAGTTCATTCGGATGAGTGCACGTGTCAACTCCTCTACTTGTCGACTGTCAGAAAAACTCCCATATCTGCACTCGTCAGTAAAGAGTACGTATCCCTATTTATTATACAGGTTTACTTTATTTTCAACCGATATCGACAGACGAATCCCACGTTTGAAGTGCGAATTATTCTGATTGCTGAATTGAAAGCAGTACAGAGCCTCGTTTAGATCGAAGCATCCTTCCCATTAGCCACTCAGAGAACAGTCGTTTATTCATCATCGCATCGCGCTGAGGTTTTGATTCTTCGACTGCTCCACTGGATATTCGTGCTCCTCTGGATTAACATTGAATTTCCTATGTTTGCGACTGTCTTTTGCATACCTGTATATCTCCATTGTAATCACTCCATTGCCCATTTTGACTTCTGGTGCTTGTGTTCGCGAGTTAGTGGATCTCTTCTTAACGACCATCTCGATGTTAGACTTACTTCATGAAGCCGCCATCTGTCATTCGTCAAGTACTGAGAGGGTGCCTTCTCACCGAAATAGTTAAAAAAATTGTCTTCTACTGGGGTTGTTTCACGGGGTGTAGTACCTCTGCGTCTTCGGCGAACAGTTCCAGTACCGTGCGAATAAAAGTAATATCACATTTTGGCTAACATTAAAGATATGGCTACTTGCACTTGTTTTCGATCAGCCTGAAGCATCCAAGGGTCCTGTTGGCATTTCAATGGATAAAACTTGTCTTGGAATAATAAAAATTCGATTTTTAGCTTTAGAATCGTTCGATCTTATTGAAAACGCAATACAGACTGAAGAGAAATTCATTAAAATGTGCTTTTCTGACACACGCGGACAAAAAAATTATCAAACTTGATAAAAACTTGCATCACAATCAACCAGAAGACGTTTCTATAAATGTTATAAGTTTCCGTAAAGGGTTTTCCATTAAGATGTTTCACTTAGAATAGCCCGTTATCTTGACAGCAGTCGAACATTCGAAGCCGTCATCTTTAGACATTTGACCAGTAAAAACTACGTCATTACTGAAAATGGAACGATCCACGCTTAAACAACGCATTGAAATTGTTAAAATTCTACTGCTACTAAAATGGTGAAAATTTTGCAGTCATAGCACGCAAAACTAAAGCACTTTTGAGTCGTGAAGCATCTTCTCATCCGGGGCAATAGTGAATCTGGTGGAAAAATTTGTGCTGTTGGGACAAGTTAGTGATGTGAAGAATCAAAACCGTGTGCATCGCTCAAGAGCAACTGAGAATATTGCTGCTGTAGCCCGTACGAAAACCCAGGTTTGTCGATCTTTGGAATTAGGCATTCCAAAAACCAGATTACATCGCATTTTGCATAGTCTTAGGTATTAAGTTCAGTTAACACAAGATCTCAAGCCGGTCGATCACAGCAACGTCGTATCTTCGCTGATTGCCTCCTTGAAATGCATCAAAATGATCCGGATTCTCATTTAAAAATCATCTTCATTGATGAAGAAATTACTAACACATATTCATGTTGACTACGTTTATTTGCAACAAGATGGCGTTGCGTGCCACACAAGCAACGAAGCAATCGCAATTTTGCAAGAAAAGTTTCCTGACCGTATTATTTCTCGAAGATGATCACAATCTTGGGATTTAACATCTTTAGACTTTTTTCTCTGGGCCACGTGAAAGATAAGGTCTATGCCAATGCTCCACAATCGATTGAATACCTCAAAGATGGAATTTGTTAAATTATCGGGGACTTAAGCCATTATTCTAAACATGAATTCATACTGTTGAATCTTTAAAGGATGTGCCCTCAGAATGAGCCTAAGTAATTGAAACACCTCGTACAATTTGCATTGAATGGATGCGTTTCATTCTGTCGAAAAGGCGGAATCGCAGATATGTGGTGGTATTTCCCTCCCCAGCGCTATGTATACATAGTGGTCGCAAACTTTCAAACCCCTCGAGAACCGTCAAACTTGCACGACCGCCAGCCTTACGCGTATGTGCTTCCGCCCATCAAAAGCAAAGAAACTCGTTTCGTTCGACAGCGGTCCAGCAATGCATACGGAATGAGCATTAGCGAGCGAATATAATGTTATTCTGGTCAAATTCCAATTATTTAGAACGTGTATCGAATCCCTGTACTGTTATTTTAGGTCCGTAGTCCGTTTTCGACGTACATTGTTGCCTTGATTTCCGCCCGGAACGCCATTTGGGATGTTTTCTTAACGAGTTTGTAGGGGTGAAGGGTTGCCTCCACCGTGTATGATTGTAAAGGTTAATGTAGGTAGAATGACGATATTGTTTGGGTTATTGGGGTTCATTTGGACCCACGTGAAAGTAATATATACGTATTTACTTTGAATATAACTGGAAACTGATTTATACACTGATTTTTAAAAGTATCGAACTCCGTCATATTTTAATTGAAAAAAGAAATAATATGAAAATATTTATCGTGTTGTACTGTTCCGTACGTTAAGGAGTTTCCTTACTACAAATTCCGGATAATAGTTACTCGTTGATTGGACACCACCCTTCCATGGGCGTACCCAGCGAGGAGCAGGGGGGCAGCTGCCCCCCCTTGGAAGCAAAAAAATTAATCGTTATTAAATTTTGTTGCTGGAATACATTACAATTCTAGAAATAACTATTTTAATAATAATAAAAATATAGATGTATAGATGATAGAGTAGTCCGTTACTTTGTAATAGACCATTTTAGTTATAAAAACGAAATTACTTTGTTTACTATCACTAGGATAGTGTATGGCGCTATAGCGTGGTGGAAGAAAGTCCGACAAACAGTTGGCGAACAAAAGCTCACCCGACTACAGAGACAGGCTTGCCTTGCAATTACAGGTGCGCTTCGCACCACACCCACGGCAGTCATGGAGGTCCTACTAAATCTACCACCTCTGCACCTACTCGTGCAGAGGGAGGCGGAACGGACCACATACAAACTATATCAACTGGCGATTGACAGGCCAGAGGCAATAGTGATGGGAGGCTCAGGACTGCTGGACGAGCTTTTAACGAAAAGTATCCTATCGATGCCCTCGGATCTAATGTCAACGAGCCAAGAACGGACCTTCAATGTAATCTTCCCCCGTCGGGACGAATGGACCTAGCATGCTGAGGTTCTATAGAGAAACTTGTTCACAGACGGCTCGCGAACGACGAACCGAACAGGAGCGGGAGTCTATGGGAGCAAACACAGAATTAACATCTCATTGAGTCTCGGTCAAAACGCAACCATATTCCAGGCAGAACTATTTGCCATTGAGACCGCGGCAGAACTGCTGATAAAACGGCAAATCCACCACGGTAAAATCAAAATATTTACTGATAGTCAGTCAGTACTAAAAGCTTTGGAATCCAGCTCATGTACCTCAAGAACAGTCTGGAGTTGCTGCACGGCTTTAAACAGGCTCGGTATGTATAACGGAGTTACTCTGGTTTGGATACCGAGCCACTCAAACTATTTGGGTAACGAGGAGGCAGATCGGCTGGCGTTTGCCGGAGCTGAGCTGCCTCTGGTAGGATCGGAACCATTCCTGGGAATACTACATGACGTGGCCAACGAGGCGATAACAGGCAGAATTAACTCAAGACTAGAATCTTTCTGGCGGAGTCATTCTGGCCTGAAACATTCGAAGTTGTTCCATGGAACAGCTTCGAACAAAAAGATGGCGAACCTAGCGCTAGGTCTGGTTAGGGCCAAACTAAGAACACTTGTCGGAATTACGACAGGTCACTGCGGACTGAAAGCGCATTTGCACAAAATCGGTCTGGCTGAAGACGATGAATGCAGGCTGTGTCTTGAGGACACTGAAACAGCCATGCACATCGTGTCAGAGTGCCCAGCGGTGAGTCGCATCAGATTCGAGGTCTTTGCTAAGGCTTTTATGGTCCACAGCGAACTGAAAAAACAAGATTATCGGTTTTATCCAAAACTGGGTTTCGTTGGGGAGATATAAATTAGGGGTGAACCACAATAGTCCCTGCGGACGCAGTGATAGGGTGGACAGATGCCCGCTCGCCATAAATAACATCACTAGCTTTATTTCATTAGTTACTCGAGTTTAGTTGTATCACTACATTTTCAAACTGAAATATTCAGTTGCGTTTTTTTCTGTATAGGTTATAGTCTACACGTTCAATAGATCAATTTCCGGGTCATTATGGTGTTTATGAATTTCTAGAACTTCGAAAATATTCATTTTATTGCCCTTTGTCGCAAGATGTTGGTCTATACAGGGCATTGAATAGTGGGGAATTCTACAGGTCCGTCTGCTCGTTCGATAAATTTATTGCCGGATCATTTTGGTGTTTATGAATTTCGAGAGCTTCGAAAATATTCATTTTATTGCCCTTTGTCGCAAGATGTAGAATTTCCATATCTTCTGGTTCAGGGAATGTATGGTTTATTTCAAAGAAATGGCTAGCAAAATTGGACTTGTCTCTCCTGTATTTAAGGGCGGCTAAGTGTTCTTTATATCTGGTTTCGGTACTTCTATGAAAAAAAGTTACTTACAATATTGAAAATTATAAAATTAGGTTAATTTATCGTTATTTTATTGTCGATCGAAATTATCGTACAATCGTACTCAGTTATTTTCTATAGTAAAACAGAGGAATAATACTACTAATATATCGAATTATCAATATTTTTTCACAAAATAATGAATATCGTCGATATTTTCAATTTCTTTATCTTTAGAACACACTGTGTCAATTTAGTTAACATAGAATTAATACTAAAATTGACATAGTGTGTTCTAAAGATATTTATTGAAGCTAATTCAAAAAATGTTTGAATAAAAATTCTTTTGAAATTAAAATTTGTACGAGGTTAACAGAATAAATCTGTACGATATTCAAAATTTGTAATAATCCTCCTATCAAGAAAAAACCTCTTTTCATAATTTTTTTGAATTTGAAAATAATTTAGCAGTAGAAGTTAGTAGGTACCAGAATCTTAAAATTCTTCTCAACGAACAAACAAATGTCACCGGATATTATACTGTTGAATATTCTTGCTTAGTGGTGTATTACCGATATTTGGTTCTAATAAATTTAATGGTTATTTTATCCCTTTTTTGTATAATCTCCCTAATCGCTATTTCCGAAAATTGATGTTTATTTGAATTCCATTTTTGCGTATGTTTTCTTATATGTACATTCTGTCAAGAAAGTACCGGGAATTATCGATTTAAATCTGGCGAGGTAATGAGGCAGGTAAAATTTTTTTTTCCTAGGTTGGTACCACTGTCCTTAATTACTATGCCAAGCTTGAGCGGGATCTGTCAACTAGTGTGTTTGCAACAGCTGATTAAGTCAGTCGATGTCAGAGTGCGTGCCGATTTTTACTATGGGTGATTACGTTGAGCAAAGAATTTGTTTAAAGTTTTGTGTTGCAAATGAATTTTCGTGTGCCGATGCATTGAAAATGTTGCAAAAGGCCTTTGGTGATAATGCTCTATCGAAAACTCGTGCATATCAGTGGTACAGAGCCTTCAAGGACGGACGTAAAGTGGTCGCCCATCGACGGCTTCGATCGAAGATAACGTCGATAAAATTAAGGAAAGGGTGCTGGAAAACCGTCGTACCAGCTTGAGAGAGATAGCACATGATCTTAAGATATCCCACGAGTCCGCACGTACGATTGTGATTGATATTTTGGGCATGAGAAAGGTGGCCGCACGACTCGTACCGAAAGACCTGAATTTTCTTCAAAAACGTCATCGCGAACAGGTTGCTTCAGACATGCTGGATCGCTGTAATTCCGATTCTACATTCATGGAACGCATTATAACTGGTGATGAGACCTGGGTCTACGAGTACGATATGCAAACAAGCCAGCAATCATAGGAATGGGTGGCAAAAAATGAGCCGAAACCGAAAAAACCACGCCAAAGCCGCTCGAAAATGAAGGTGATGCTCATTGTTTTCTTCGATATCCGTGACGTGGTGCACTACGAATTCGTTCCAGAGGGTCAGACGGTAAACAAGGAGTATTACCTAGGCGTTATGAAACGTTTGCGTGAGCGTATCCGTAAGAAGCGGCCAAATTTGTGGGCGAACAACTCATGGATTTTGCATGACGATAACGCGCCTTCTCACCGAGCTACGATTGTGACTGACTTTCTCGCCAAAAACTCAACAAACGTGCTTCAGCAACCACAGTATTCGCCGGATTTGGCTCCCTGCGACTTTTTCCTCTTCCCAAAACTAAAATTGCCCCTTCGTGGCACCCGTTTTGAGTCGATTGAAGCCATAAAACAAAATTCGGCGCGAGAGCTAAAGTCCATCCCGGAAAGCGCCTATAAAAAATGTTTCGATAATTGGAAGTGCCGTTGGCATAGATGTATTGGAGCAAATGGAGCCTATTTTGAAGGCGACCCAATAAATTTTGACGATTAAATGTAAAAATGTTGTTTTAATTGAAAATTCCCGGTACTTTCTGGACAGAGTAGTATTTCCGAAAATTGTTGGTTATTTGTAGCTCCACTTTTTTGAAGTTTTAATAGCAATATAAATATTGAAGATGTAATTTTTAGAGTTAGTTCAGACTGTAAACCTGAAGAACCAACTCATTCATAAATTTAAACTTAATATTGTACTATGATTTTCACAAAAATTTGCTCAAACACTCTTAGCGCTATTTCACGTACCCACATAAAACAGTCCAGACGACACTAAGAGAAAAAAATAATTATAGAAATTATTAATCGCTTTTAGAGTCAAAAAACAAATTTCCCAGTGAAACCGTTTGAGGATTACAGATTTTGGGCTTGCCCAGAAATTGTTGAGAAGAAGAATTCAGATCCTTCTGTAAAATATCTGTTGATAACCTTGAAATAAAATTCTGATTCAATCTCAATTTTATTACCTGGCATGACACGTGTAAGCAACATGTCGATTTTTGATCAAATTTTTTTTCTTGAAGGGTTAGTGTCATCGTTTAATTGTGACTCAAGTTTCGAGAATTAAGTATCCCAACTTCAGACACTTGAATACTTAACAGGCATAGAAACAGTTCAAAAGAGAGAGGTCGGCCAAAGAAGATTGGTAAACAGATGTTACTTATTTAAATAACTCAAATATTTTGGATTTACATAGATCCGTATAGTCAAGTCATTCATTCATTTTATTGTGAACTAATTTCAAAATTTCAACACATTCTAAGTAATCAAGTATCTTTTCTTTTGATTTTACGTGGAAAAATTTAAAGATTATCTATTGTTCTCAAAGGATGGCCGTTTTCAAAACAATGAGTGGCAAAAGCAGAAGTTTGTTCATTTTTCATGAAATTCATTTTATGTTGGTTGAACCTCGTCTTGAAATGTCCCGTCTGTCCTATATATTTATTACTGCAAGTCGAACAAGATAACTCATAAACTCCCGATTTGTGTTTATTTGGAGTTGGGTCCTTTGCATTAAATAATACGGATGATAATTTGTTTTGTGTTTTGAAAACAATATGAACATCTAATTTTGAAAAACTATTGGCCATTTTCTGACTTATGATACTGAAGCACGATAGAAAAATGAATTTTTTGTTTTCTTTAGTTTTTATGATGGGATAAATTTGGTTTATAGCTATTTTAGATTGTTTCTGTCGTATTAAATTATCTATTATCTTGGGGTTGAAACCGATTTTCGCGGATATGGATTTTATAGTTTTCACTTCAGCTTCGCAGTTCTTTTTTATAAGAGCAATGCGAAAGCTCTATGGATCATCCATTGATACGCTGACATTTTTTCTGAATATGGGTGATTGGAGTCAATAGGAATACAAAAGTAATTGATAAGAAAAATTACTTGTGGTAAATAAAACGAGTGACTTGTTTGTCTAGGGGTTGTGTCTTTTCGTTTTGCAGAATTTTGAGGTTAGGCTCACGACCCAGTTGAACCGACTGGGCTCGGGCATTTTAAAATTATAATTGTAGTCGAATTGTTACAAGATGAAGTGACAAAGAGAAGCATTATAGACAAACTAAATGACAAACGACGCTAAAAATCTGCGTGGGTATGGACAACAATTGTGCCAATTTAGTGTCAAGAGGAATTTCGGCAAACCCTTTAAATGGCTTTTTAAATTAACAATTCACGGTACTTTCTTGACTGATCGTTGAAAATTTTTGGCTCTACACGTATACATAGAAATCCATTTATAGATTTTGTTAGAAACACAGTTCAATAGTTTTATTGTCTTTATAAATACATTTTAGAAAAATAACATTCTTCATTCTTCAATTGCGCAACCCTGTAGATCCTAATCATCAAGTGGTGTTTAAACAAAACCCTACCTACACCTTTAGAATTTCCTAATCCTTTTCGTGGAACTTCTAAAACTGAACATTCCACAACACTGCGTTATTGTTACATACATCTGACAGTTTGACATGCATTTTTTCGCCTAACCCAAATCTCAAAATATTAATGAATCTGTCCCAACTCTTATGCCTTAATTCCCTTGGCCATTATTGGCGAAAACTGACCATTCAATTGTGCTTCCATTGTGGGACAGAAGAACGGAAGTTGTTGGTTCGATTCAAATCAGAAAATTATGAAAAATGGACATAACAGGCAGTCATAGAAAACCAGAAGTGACAGATCTCGGTACAATGGGCGAAATGCAATGAACGAAATCTTAGAGATCGCTATCTTTGCGTGCACGGTGTCAATCATAGAGATGGACAAGCCAGAGGTGGATTAGGATTATTTGCTTGTGTAATCGAATCTTCTGTTTCCTAACGCTTATTTATCCTTCCGTTCGAAAATGAACGAAATTGTAAAAAATTTCATATCGAAAGTCAAAGTTGGGTCAAAACATCTGGATATAAGTAGAGTATACTTTGTTTTCGTATCAACTATTGAAATATGTCCATTTTAATTTCAAATTAAATCTCCCTCAATTTAATTTGATGTTGGATATTTAAATAACCTGAGTGGTAAATGATCAATAATGAATATTATACAAATGTATAAACTGCAAATGTTTCCAAATTAATTGATAGATATTTATTACGAATATGAGACTGGTAAATGGGAAGTTTTACCAATCGGGACAGTGCAACATATATCTATGTTACAATTTGAAACTTGAATAAAACCGATTAGGTTTTGTTGATATTCAGACATAAACATCAGACATGCATGTTTCATAGCTGTTTGGTTATTCGTGCATTGTTCTAATGGGACATTTGAATTTTGCATTTTTGATTGGCTACAAATGGAAAAATAATGAAAATTATTTCAAAGGAATGAGTTTATCAGAAAGTTTGATCCTTGACATTTGCGAATAAAAACAATATCATTCAAATGAATGATATTGAGTCGCAAGCAATCGACAATGTACTGAAAAATTGGTCTGATCGGAGTACTGTAGCTTGTCGTGGAGGTCATTTGAATGATATTGTTTTTTATTCGTAAATTTCAAGGTTTCTGAGAAACTCATAACTTTGAAAAAATATTCATCAGTTTTTTACTTATAGCCGATCAAAAATGCAAGTCCACCCTTATATTCAATTTAATTTATTTCAAAATCAAATTGTTCTTAATGAGAAACCCTCTAATTTGAAGTTCAAATCACTTCTATTAAAAATAAATCTTTTCATACCTTATAGTATCCATTTTGTCAAATTTTTCAATACGCCCCTGTCTGTCCACCCTTTGGGACCGTCGCAAGGGCAGGTGACGCATCTCGTGTACGTCACCAACGTTGACCATCACCGAAATACAACAATGCAACCCCTTTTCCGCATTTACGCTGTATTGCACGGGCTTGATATTCGACTGCCATAATATCTAGGAGGCCTCTCCTAACCGCTAGGGATTAAATCTGGGAGCGGTGAGGGACGGGCCACCCTGCCCTCGGGGGTGGACGCTGGTCACACGTACTTAATTGTATCTGTCGGTGGATATTGGGTGGTATGTGTCTTTCGGGATAGAGATTAGTTTTGAGTAAGCCACCCGGTATATTAGGAAGTATTATGTCATTCGGATTGCGGTAGGTGGCCTTTAGGATTTGCGAAGATCTCTAGACTAGACGAAACTTGCTAGAAAAATTAAGGAGTCTTTTTCGAATTCAGTGAAGGATAAACATCTTTGCAGTGCTGTTTTCAATCGAGAACAGAAAATAGTTATTGTGTGGCAGAAGCAATTTCAATTTCTGCTCCTCCATTGTTGCCATAATAATAATATAATAATGCTTATGGAAAATTTTAATAGCTTCAAATTGGGAAAACAATACAAAACTTTGAGCTCTTAATACACTGTCTAAATCAGTAAATAAATTTTACTTCCAATGTAGAGCTGATAAAGAAATGTGAAAAATTTTACGAGGTGGTTCTTTTCTGGAAGCGGGGGTCTTTCGTAAAAAAAAATTTCTAAGCTCCTTCCAAATTACTGCAAGTTAAAATTAATCTTAATGCAAACTAAATGAATAAAAAAAAGTTATATCTCCAATGTATAGCTAATAAAGACGATATTTAATGTTTCTGAATTGACGAAACATTCTAAGGTGGTTATTTGGTAAAAATATTGGAGGGTCTGTTTTGTTTTTGTTCTAAGCCTCTTGCCTTCAAAGTTACTGCTCTTTGAAATTGTAAAAATTTTGTTTTCATTAAATATCTCCTATAAGGAATAATTAAAAAGAATGAAATCTGAAATTTAATCAGACTGCACTTTTTGACAGTTTTTTTAATTCCGAAATTTTATCACGTAGGGGTGGAAAAATCAACCCTTACAATATGTTTCATCTGAACTTTTTGATGTTTTAACATTTTGCAAGTTGAAAATTTGATTCAAGAAGATAAATTCAATAAGCAACTTTTTGGGTCTTGATATCGTTAAATATTTAATTTGACTACTAAACAAAAAATGAGGCCTAAATATATTAGTGAGATTCGTTAATGGGCAAAATCTGTCTGATGGTTCCACATTATTCACTTCTGAAATTTTTTCTCAATGTGTGGTAGAAGTAATTTCAATTTATTCTTCATTGTTATAAAGATAATATAATAATAATAATAATGTTTATTGAAAATTAAAAAAATTCCAAAGATTGACAACAATATAAATATAACATCATTAGTAAGGAGTATGATCTATGGCAATAGAAAGTTCTAGAAATCGAGACAGTATAACATACATTTGTATAACAACTCCATACTCAAACAAACTCGGGTTTTGTTGATCACAGAGGCAAATTGCAGACATGCATACGTTACAAGCTGATTGGTTTTCGACAGTGCAATGTATGCTAGTAACTCCAAATTGTCAAGTATCGGGTGTTTTCTTTAGAGTGATAGAACTTTTGATAGAGATAACTGATTTGACATAAGGAAGAAGCCGTGTGGTTTTGATATTTCTGTTCAGTAAGCATTGACAAATTATCATGGAGAGACTCACGCTGCAACAACGTTTACAAATTGTTGAAATTTATTTTCAAAATCAGTGTTCTATTCGCCAAACTTATAGAGCACTTCGTGAAATTTATGGTAGTATACATAATCGTCCATCAGAGCAGATTATTCGTCGAACTATCGATAGATAGAACACATTTTCTCTACTTGATGCAACAACAACGAGACAAAGAACTGTACGTACAGAAGAAAATATCGCTGCTGTAAGTCATAGTGTTAATGATGATCCAGATTTGTCTATTCGTCGACATTCACAACAAGTTGGACTCTGTGCATCCACCACATGGAAAATTTAAAGATTTTGGTCTACACCCATACAAGATCAAACTGGTTCAAGAACTAAAGCCACTTGACCATAATAAGCTTCGTTTGTTTGCTGATTGGGCCCTAGAACAGCTTGAAGTTGATCCACTTTTTTATCGTAAAATTGTGTTTAGTGATGAAGCTCATTTCTGGTTGAACGGGTATGTGAACAAGCAAAATTGCTGTATATGGAGTGAAAGCAATCCTCAAGTAGTTCTGTAGGTTCCAGTGCATGTATGGTATGATTTACACGCTGGAGGCATCATCGGCCCATATTTCTTTAAAAACTATGCTGTAGCTAATGTTACAGTGAATGGTGCTCGTTACAGATCGATGATCAATGATTATTTGTTTCAAAATTTTAATGGTATCGACCCAGAAGTGTTTTGGTTCCAACAAGATGGTGCTACACCTCATGCTGCTACCGTAACAATTGATTTATTGAAAGAAAGATTTGGCGATAACATTATTTCGAGAAATGGTCAATTTAATTGACCTCCAAGATCATGCAACATTACTCCACGGGAATATTTTCTTTGGGGTTATGTCAATTCATTGGTTTATGCTGATAAATCAGAAACAATAGAAGCTTTGGAAGCCAACATAACTCGTGTTATTGATGAAATAAGCCCTGAATTACTCGAAAAAGGGATCCAAAATTGGTCTGGTCGAATACGGTTCCTCAGAGCTAGTCGTGGTGGACATATGCCGGAAATTATTTTTAAAACGTAAATGTCATAAAATTATCTTTCAAATAAAAAAAAATTGGCTTCAATCTTAATTCAAATGTGTTTTATTTCAATTTAAAGTTATATCACTCTAGAAAAAACAACCGATATCTATATTCGCTATACACAGGATTTAATACTACACTAGCGGTATCTAGAATATGCAAAATAAATACAAGACATACCTTTCTGAGTGAAATCAAGTAAAGAAATGCATTCTCGTTATTTTCACGTTACTTACGCAGAAAAAACTTTCCGCATGTTCAAATCAGACCATAATTTGCCGTAAGGCTCATAATCAGCATATTCATATTAAAATAAATTTACCTGTGTGTTTGGTACAGATCAGCCGAATCAATTCATTTGGATATAAATATAAAAGTATTACATGCCTAAAGCCTATAGGATAAGAAAGAAAATAAACAGAATAAATACAAAAAATAAAAATTTAGAGATGAGCGAAGTTATGCATCCATTGTAAAGCCAATAAAGAGTGTTACTAAATTGACGCAAAAAATTTTAAGGGGTGGTTCTTTACTGGAAATTCATGGAGGTCTTTGATATGATTTTTTTCTAATCCCCTTCTCTTCCACGGTATTGACCTTTGAAATTGGAAAAATTTAGTTTTTATTAAATATCTCCTATAAGGAATAATGGAAAAGAATGAAATTTAATTAAACTGCATTTTTGTCAGTTTTTTAAATTCTGAAATTCCATCACAGAGGGGTGGAAAAATCAACCCCTACAATATTTTTCATCAGAACTTTTTGATGATGTAACATTTATTAAGTTAAAAATTCGATTCAAGATCATAAATTCAATGAGCAATTTTTTTGTCTTGATGCCTTATCGTTAAATTGTTAGTTTGAGTAATAAAATTTAAAAAATCAGACCTAAATACCTTAGCTGTGTTCGTTAATATGGGAAATCTTTGGGATGGTACCGCAGTTATTCACATTTGACATGTTCCTTTATTTTGTTGGGCAGAAGTAACTTCAACTTCTGTTCCTTAATTATTGCCATAATAATAAGTATAATAATGTTATTTGAAAATTGAAAAAGTTCCAAAGGTGTATAAAATATACAAAATAATATTACATGTCTGCAGCCCATGTAATAGGAAAGAACAAAATAAGAATTGAAATAATAAGATGTGGTTTTTTTTACTTGATAGAAGGATAATTATAATTACAAACTTTGAATATCAAAACAGTTTTAATCTGTTAGTCTTCTACAATTTTAATTTCAAAAAATTGTTTTAAAAAACTTTGAGAATTAAATTAATGCCTAATAATAAGCACTGCTCATATTCAATAGATGTATAAAAATGAAAATTCACTATACAGTATCAAATGGAATAAAAAACCCAACAAAAATAAATTATTAATTAAAATTAAAAATAAGTAATATCGAATGTTTCGTTCCAAACATACGCACCTGAACTCGTCAGAAAGGCCGTGGTACGTATGTTTAGCCTTTGACAAATATTTGACAGCATGTTCAGTTTCTGGTCTCATATTTATGAAAACTAAATCTTTTTCAAAAATACACAACATAACTTTAAAACTTCTCCAAAACTAATTTATTTGAAATATTCAATATGTTTAAATATTTATAATAAATAAGTTACTTTTCCAGAAATTGTTTGGTAAGATTACATGTTTATTTATTTTTAATTGAATTTTTATTATGAATGTAAAGTTGAACTGACCTTATCTGAATTCTAATTGTTTTTGAGGATGTGCTACATGTTTTTGAGAGTTGAAGTAACTTATTTAATAATTTAAACATATTAAATATTTCAAATAAATTAGTTTTGGGGAAGTTCTTAAAGTTATGTTGTGTATTTTTGAAAAAGATTTAGTTTTCATAAATATAAGACCAGAAACTGAACATATTGTCAAACGTTTGTCAAAGGCAAAACATACATACGTACGTAATTTATTTTTGTTGGGTTTTTTATTCCATTTGATATTGTATAGTGAATTTTGATTTTTATACGTCTATTAAATATGAGTAGTGCTTATTATTAGACATTAATTCAATTCTAAAGTTTTTAAAAAATTTTTTTTGAAATTAAAATTGTAGAAAACTAACAGATTAAATCTGTTTTGATATTCAAAGTTCAACATAAGAATTAAAACGAAAAATTTATCTTGATTCAATCTAAATGAAGAAACATAGTTATACCTCCATTATACGTATAATGAAGACGATATACAGGATATTTCTAAATTGACGAGAAAAATTTTGATAGGTAGTTGATTAGTAGAAATTTATGTCTTATAAATTTTTGTTCTAAGCCCCTTCCTTTTCACTTGAAAAGGACAGTAACTTTACTGTCCTTTGAAATATGGGGGAAGTATTATTTTTATGGAATAATTAAGACGAATGAAATTTGGTGGTTCTGCAGTTATTCACATTTGAAATTTTCTTCTATTTTGTAGGGCAGAAGTTATTTCGATTTCTGATTGATCATAGTTGCCATAAAAATATGATAATATGAAGGTTTATTGATAATTGAAAGAGTTCCAAAAAACGTTTTGTCTTGACTTTTTTTTTCTAAAACCCAAAAGTAGAACAATATAAGCATAAAACTATCACATGTGTTGAACCCAAAGAATAGGAAAGAATAAAATCAGTATAAATATAAAAAATTGAGCTTAATACAAACTAAATGAACAAATAAAGTTAAATCTCCAATGTACAGCTAATAAAGACGATATTTAGGTTTTTCTGAATTGACGCGAACATTTTTAAGATGTGGTTATTTAGCAAAAATATAAGGGGGTCCGTTATAGGAATTTTTGTTCTAAGCCCCTTGCCTTCCAAGTAACTGCTCTTTGAAATTGATTTTTCATTAAATATCTCCCATATGGAATAAATAAGAAAAATGAAATTTTGAATTCAATTAAACTACACCTTTTGACAGTTTTTTCAATTCTGAAATTTTATCACAGAGGTGTGGAAAAATCAACCCCTAAAATATCTTCCATCAGAAATGTTTGATGCTTTAAAATAAATATGAAACTGTTAAAGGTTCAATAGCCCATAGAATGGGAATGAACAAAATCAGAATAAATACAAAAAATTGAGCTCGATACATACTAAATGAATGAACAAAGTTCTTCCTCCAATATACAGTAATAAACACGACATACAGGTGTTTCTAAATCGACGCGAGGGAGTTCTTTAGTAAAAATGTATGGGGGGGTCTCTTATATAAATTTTTTCTAAGCCCCGTGCCTTCCAAGTTTGCCCTTTGAAATTGAAGGAAAAATTTTGTTTTCATAAAATATCTCCTATATGGAATAATTAGGAAGAATGAAATTTGGAATTTTATCAAATTGCACTTTTTTGTAATTCTGAAATTTCATCAGAGAGGAAAGAAGAAATTATTTATTTAGCATCGATAAAAATAGGTGGAAAAAATAACCTCTACAACATTTTTCATCACAAAATTTGAATATCAGAACAAATTAAAATATGTTTATCTTCTACAATTTTGATTTCAAAAAAATTTTTTATTCAAAAAAACTTTTAGAATTAAATTAATGTCTAAAACAAGCACCGCTTACATTTAATAGACGTATATAATCAAAACTCAATATATAATGTCAAATGGAATAAATAAACCAACAGATATACGAAAGCCATTAAAATTAATAAATAAATATTTAAAGGAGACAAAATTTTGTTTCTGGTCTTACCTTTAAGAACACCAATTGCCTTTTAAAAACATGAACACACTTAAAGGACTTCTCAAAGAATATAATTTATTTGAAATATGTAATATATTTAAATATTCGAATAAGTTAATTCAGAAATCTCTCAAAACATGCACTATATCTTCAAAAAACAAATATAATTCTAAGCAATCCCTTCTTCGGTCCTGAATAATATTCCAAATATCAAAATCAAAAAACTAACCTATATCAACAACGCACCACGTGTAAACGAATTATATAAAAAATTATATAAATATAAAATATGTTAACATATTTTAATTTGTTTTGATATTCAAATTTTGTTATATTTCTTCTATCAAGTAAAAGGCCTTTCTATTTTATTTTTCATCACAACTATTTGCTGCTTCAACATTTTTCAAGTTGAGAATTTCATTCAAGAAGAAAAATTCAATAAGTAACTTCTAGTGCCTGGACTTTTTCTCCTAAAATTGTGAGTTTGATTACAAAAATAAAAAATGAGGCCTAAATGCCTTAGCTTCATTAAAGGGCAAAATCGATCGGATAATATAAATATATAATAATATAATATAATATAATATATTCTGTAAACTGATATCAGATTCTATCTATAATAATTGTTTTTGTTTCAAAACATATTCCAATATTTTTAACTTTTTTACAACAATTTTGATTTTAATTTCGTGAATTTCATCCTAGTTCTTCATATTATTTGAAGTTTTTTTGTTCAAGATTTTGTTGGCATGAAGGTATATGTGTACAAAAATTCAGGTGTTGGACGTTCTAAATCAAGATAACTCCAATCGTGAGAGTGTATCTGTGGTCTTTTAGCTCTCAAATAATATACATGCAATTTCTTACAGTTTTACTAGAAATGCCTATTCTAGTTGCTTGCCTGAATCCCTGACGATGTCTATGTTCTATTTTGTCTTATCGTCAGGACCACTAAACGGACTTGATCATGAATACAGGACAGGCTGTTTCTCGTCCTATCCCACTATCGCACAGACTTGAGGTAAGTCTGAAATGTATCCGACCTAAGTTCTTCATATCTCTGCGTTGGTGCTTTTCCTCATCATCGTGGCCGAGGCATTTTTTGAAGTACTCCCATTTGATTGAACCACAGGCTGCCAGTGATGCTTCCACATCTTAAAGCACTCCTCGAACGCAGATTGTGGAATGGCCTTCAGCATTACTCTGAATCGTCTCGATATCGTCGAACCGCTATCCTTTGAATGCCATTTTTAATTTTGGGAACATCCAAAAGTCACAGGGATCTTGTCGGGGCTGTACGGAGGCTAACGAAGCTGTAAAATCTTGTGTTTCGCCAAAAACTGCTGCACCATGTTCTATGAAAGAACTGGCGCGTTATCGCGGTGATGAAGCCAGTCACCGCTTGACCAGAAACGTGGACATTTTCTTCTCACGCACCATGCAACCTTTTTCGAACTTCAACGTAAAATTCTCTGTTGGTCTTCTAATGTCTTGGAGCAAATTCGTAGTGAATAACACCCTTAAAATAAAAAAAAATAATAAGCATTAACTTGACATAGCTACGCCTTCGACATGCTTTTTCAGATACTGAACGGTTTCAGCCGTTACTATTTGGTAGTTGATCATAATTGAAACAAGTTGTAGAAATTACTATGTCTGACTACCAATAAATTGATATTTTACACATTTAATTGTGACTCGAGTTTCGGGAATTAACTATCCCATCTTGTTATTTAAATATTTCAATATTAGCCTTCTACATATTTAATTTCGAAAAATTATATTTAATAATTATAACTTGGGGCATTAAATTAAATTAATGTCATATAAGTACCACTTATATCAAACGACATATAAAATAAACATTCATTATTAGACATCCAAATGATATAACAAAATCCAATAAATAAAAATTGTTAACCAAAATCCTATAAATTAAATATTTTGAGTAAACAAAATTTTGTTTCTGCTGATCAATCTTATGAAAACAAATATCTTTCACAAATGTTTAACATAGTCTTAAGAATTTCATCATAAAACTATCTTACTTAGAATATTCAATATTATTTGATATCTAACTAAGTTACTTTCTATAAAATCTCAAAATATGTAAAAACATTACTGAAAAACAAGTTTTAAGAGGGACTTTGCTTCGTCAGTACTCAAATAATTCATATTCAATAAAATATAACATCAAATAACAACAATTAATTTAATTCCTGAAGTTATAATTATTAAATATAATTTTTTGAACTTAAATATGTAGAAGGCTAATATTAAAATATTTAAATAATTTTATATACCTTCTATCAAGTATTAACCTCCATTTATGTTATTTTATTCATAATATATAATTATTTGGTTTCCTCAACATTCTTTATACAGATAATCATTGTGCTATAACAGAGGCCGTTAAATTGTCTTTCAATCATTTAGATCAAGGAAAAACAAAGAATTATTTATTTTTAGTTAACATTACTCTCCATTTAAGTTTTTTAGTATTCATTTACCAGAAGTTTTCTAAATTGTTGAAGGGTGAGTAAATATTTGTTGTTGATTGATGTTATATTTTATTGAATATGAATTATTTGAGTACTGACGAAGCACAGTCTCTCTTAAAACTTGTTTTTCAGTAATGTTTATACATATCTTGAGATTTTATAGAAATTATTATAACTTAGTTAGATATCCAATAATATTGAATATTCTAGGTAAGATAACTAAAACAAATTGTAGAAATTACTATGTTTTACTACCAATAAAAAGATATGTTACACATTTTCTCGAGTTTCGTGAAATGAACTATCCCATCATCAGACAACTCAGTTGTCTGATGACACAAGAAAATGTGTAACATCTTTTTATTGGTAGTAAAACAGTAATTTCTACAATTTTTTTTAATTATGATCAACTACCAAATAGTAACGGCTGAAACAATTCAGTATCTAAGTAAGATAGTTTTATGATGAAATTCTTAAGATTATGTTAAACATTTTTGGAAGATATTTGTTTTCATAAGATTTAACAGCAGAAACAAAATTTTGTCTACTCAACATATTTAATTTATAAGATTTTGGTTAACACTTTTTATTTATTTAAATATTTTAATACTAGCCTTCTACATATTAAATTCCAAAAAATTATATTTAATGATTATAACTTCTGAAAATAAATTAAAATAATATCATATAAGTACCACTTATATGACAATTATTTTAATTTATTTTCAGAAGTTATAATCATTAAATATAATTTTTTGGAATTAAATATGTAGAAGGCTAATATTAAAATATTTAAATATTTTTAGATACCTTCTATCAAGAATTAACCTCTATTTATGTTACTTTTTATTTATTGGATTTTGTTATATTATTTGGATGTCTTATAATGAATGTTTATTTTATATGTCGTTTGATATAAGTGGAACGGTACTTATATGATATTAATTTAATTTCATTCCTGAAGTTATAATCATTAAATATAATTTTTTGAAATTAAAAATGTAGAAGGCTAATATTAAAATATTTAAATAATTTTATTTACCTTCTATCAGGTATTAACCTCTATTTATGTTATTTTATCCCATCTTGAGTTGTCTGAAGATGGGTTAGTTAATTCCCGAAACTCGAGTCACAATTAAATGTGTAAAATATCAATTTATTGGTAGTAAAACATATAATAGTAATTTCTACAACTTGTCTTAACATCTTTTTCGCCCATGGCTCGTCCGAATGCTGCCACTGTGAAGATGGTTGTTTAGTTTCAGGATCGTAACAATAAATCCTTAATTCATCACCTGTAATTACCTTCTTAAGAATATTTTCATAATGACTGACCATTTCCGAGTTTCCTGAGCGATTTAAGAGCGAAGGTCTTTCTGCTCGGTCGTTGGGAATATCGGAACGCGAGACCCAAAATCTTGTTCGGTATTTCCCATACAATAGTTTTCCTTATTCCGAAATGATTTTCTAGTTCACGAACAGTCAATCGATGATCACCTTCAATCGCAAGTCGCACACAATCGATGTTTTCCGGTGTTTTTGACAGCGAAGGTCGACCAGAACGACGGTCAACAGATGTGCAGTCATTTTTAAACCATCCGTATCACTCTTTTTCTGTGTTATGCCCATATTTTCGTCCCCAAGGGCCTTCTGTATCACTTCAATCGTCTTCTTACAACTTTTACCGAGGTTGAAGCAAAACTTGATGTGAATTCGTTGATCTGTTCTTTCTGTCAGTTTGAACAGTAAGAAAATGTGACGGACGGAAAAACACGTAGAACATAAACACAACCTGCGCACGACCCAAAGCATCTGGCCGGTAACTATAGCATTCAGGGAGTTCGTAAGGGACTACTGGTTACGCTCATACATTGCAGACGTCGTTCGAGCCTTCTGACGCGTAGATATTAACTCAAGTCGGATAATTTTCGCATATGCAGTCCAGTCATTCGCTGAATATCAAGTAAATGCTGGGCATGTTCCGACATTTTCCATCGTATAGTGACTTGAGACAAACATTTCCAATTCCTCAATTTGGGCTTTTTTTACATATAACATAATCTTAATTGCAGTATAGAACAGTAATGAAGTCTCTACCCCCACTATTAGGAGAATAAAATAGTATCTTTTTCAAAGCACATTCCTACAAAGAGAGAAAAATAACGTGGGAAAATTATTACTATAAATTGGCGTTCATAAGAGTTTGTAAAGCAATTAAATTAGGAATATTTTACAATTCAAATTTTAGGAGAAAATCTAATATCCACCCTGATTGTGGAACAGTATATATCGATTTGCCGTAAGCGGAATTCGGTGATTATGAATATAATACTCTCCGTATCTGTTCTGTTTACGGCCTCAGTACCCCAATTTCCCTTATATTGAAAAATATACACAGTATAATGAAGGAGTAATAATCGAAACGATCTGAGGGAATACCATTAAGACATTTGGATTACAAACGGAACACTCCCTAATCTGAGCAATCGATGGAGCCTCATCTATCCGCAATTAACGCCTCTGTGATTCCGTCAGCTGTCGTTAACGGGATCACAGATACAAAGCCGATTGTTCTGTGGTTGCCTTATGGCTGCGTGTCGAAAGTTGCAATGGCTGGACGGATATACGTAATGGACTTGTGTTGTGCGAACATCTCTGACGGACTCGGACAGCGTCCATGCAAGACATGACACCGGACGTTGTGTTGACAGTCCTGCAAATGGCGAGTTGGGATCGGATCGCCGGGGAAATTAATTTAAATGATTCGCGTGGGCCTGAGGGCGACCGCTCTATTTATGGTGGAAATTGCAGAGGTTTCACTGCGATATTATATCGCTTTGGATTATTGAGGTGCCCATCGGAATTCAAGACTACTTAACAGCTGCGGAGTTCACAGTTTATTGATGAAAAATTAGTTTTGCTTCATTATTAGTCTATTACTCCCCTCATCTGGTCCACAAATATTCCAAAGGCGCCGGTCGATCCGTGAGTTCCTAGAATTTTTTTACCAGGTGAAATCATGGAGCCGTGCACCATTTTTTCGCATATGACTTAGGTAAGAAATGAAAAATCGATTACGATAGTTAAGTCGGAATTTCATCGCCACTTCAACATTTTCGGAAATCAAGTCGTTCCCCCTCGAAACTCATTTTTCATTGAATTAAGGCAGTTCGCACACTAGCATTGGAGTTCACAATAGTTTGGTCATCGGATCATGACAGAAACAACCTCAGTTGATCAACACTACCTAAACAACAAGGCCTACTCACCTCGAAAGATGAGTCATCACTGATAGGGTTACTAGTTTTCGTGAAAGTTCCGAATTATGTTCATTCCTTCTATTTGTATGGAGGAAATCAACTTGAAACTTACCAAAATTAAATTTTTATTATTTTCTGAATTTTGAACGAATGTCACTTGGATGACATATGACATATATTGGCAAAGAAAATTAATAATTTGTGGAATGAAGTGATTAAATCCATTAAATATTTATTCAGGGCTGAAGGACTTAGGTCAATGGCCTTAAATACAGTTATTTATTTATTTATTCAGACATTTAAATCTTAATATTGAATCAGTATATCTTGTCTATGGATTAAATCAAACACAATTTAAGGATAACAATTAATATATTACTTGGTCATACTATATTGAAACATTTCAGGAGGAAAATAAGACTAATGAATATAAACACTGAATAGATAGATATGTTGAACGAAAGTTCATGTCATGAATTTTGAAAGTGTATTTATAGGATATTCATTAACAAATGAATGAAACTATTGAAGGAAAATATTATTTCTTTGCATCAGTTTTTATTCCAAAATCTTTAACCTTTCAGTGGAGTTTCAACATTAATAATATCCCACCAAGTGCATATAATATTCAAAAAGTCAGAAGTTTCCTCAAAGTTATCGATTTTTTCCCTCCTAGCTCTCTAAGAGCATTAACAATATTCGAATTGAAAATTTGCAATACTAAATTGACATTTTGTCAATCATAAGTACTATCGATTTATCCTCATATATCAAAATATTAAATGTATTCTCTTGATTGTTGATGAACTAGGCAGAAATAAAATTCCATAACTTCTGCGAAACTTATATGCATGAGGCGAATTTGAATACAGCAATCCGCAAAATAATGTTGTATTTATACCGTATCTTAAGGAATATCTATTAGGTTATCCAAGGAGTTCGATCTGTTCTATTATGAAAGTGCATATAATATTCAAAAAGTCAGAAGTTTCCTCAAAGTTATCGATTTTTTCCCTCCTAGCTCTCTAAGAGCATTAACAATAGTCGAATTGAAAATTTGCAATACTAAATTGACATTTTGTCAATCATAAGTACTATCGATTTATCCTCATATATCAAAATATTAAATTTATTCTCTTGATTGTTGATGAACTAGGCAGAAATAAAATTCCATAACTTCTGCGAAACTTATATGCATGCGAATTTGAATACAGCAATCCGCAAAATAATGTTGTATTTATACCGTATCTTAAGGAATATCTATTAGGTTATCCAAGGAGTTCGATCTGTTCTATTATGAAATGTAAGAACAATATTTGGTTATTCATACTTTCTTACAAGTTGCTTTCCATCAATTTGATTTTAAAGAAAGACAATGTCCTTTCCAAAATATATGTCATTTGATTTGTATCAGTTACGTTTTGCTGATTTTCTTTCCTATTATTGAATAGATCCTGAACTGCCATATCCCCATAAAACACTTTCAGCGTCATGTCTTCCAACACTACAACACTGCACTGAATTTTCACTAGAGGTTCACTAAAATACACGAAGTAGGTATAACTTGCTCTCACATTTCTTCAAAACCCATTGCTCAAACTCCTTTTTCTTAATCTTAAGATACAATTCTTCAACATTTGTCACAGCTATTGATGTTATATATTCTTTATTGGATTTATCGCTTTCTTTCAGACTTTTTCTTAACATCGAATACTCTAGTTTTTCTCTTCTACCATCGGGAGCTTCTCGGGCTATAGGCTTTAATCGAGGTTTCTTCAGAGGGGCTGACAATAATTCCTCAGTTGTTAACTTTTTCAATATCACTTTCCAAGAAATGATCCTCACACACCTGAAACAAATAATCAATATATATACAATATACATGCCCGTGTACTTGCGGTTGGTTTAAAATTTTCACGACTTATGGTATTTAACCACTTATTCTTTAGTTCCTCATTTTTTTGGAAAAGCAAAGGGACTCTTTTTAAACCCATTTTTATAGTTCACCTTACAAAGTGGAACACAACAACAGTTTGGCATGTTGAATGTATTTATTATATAATTTGCACTAAAAAACTTCTAATATTATTTAAAAATAAAAAATACAAAACTACACACACTATAAAAAACAACACTAATTGTCAAGAGCAGGACAAAAGACAGCACTCTACAGCGCCCATAGAGTACCTGAATCGTTTCATACCCTACATGTGATGACTCATACCCCCTTTTATTTAGAAGTGAAAAGGCCTTTTTGTTTAGGTGGTGTTGAATTGATTATCGATCAAATACAAATTGGGTTCCAGAAAACATTTTGTGCTCGAATCTAACCTATCGGGTGTTTTTTTTTTAGTGATAGAACTTTAAATTTAAATTAAGATTGAAGCAATTTTTTTTTATTTGAAAGATAATTTTATGACATCAATGTTTTAAAAATAATTTCTGTCATATATCCATCACGACTAGCTCTGAGGAACAGCATTCGACCAGACCAATTTTGGACCACTTTTTCGAGTAATTCAGGCCTTATTTCATCAATAACACGAGTTATGTTGGCTTCCAAAGCGTCTATTGTTTCTGGTTTATCAGCATAAACCAATGACTTGACATAACCCCAAAGCAAATAATCTAGTGGAGTTATGTCGCATGATCTTGGAGGCCAATTAATTGGACCATTCTCGAAATAATGTTATCGCCAAAACTTTCTTTCAATAAATCAATTGTTACGGTAGCAGCATGAGGTGTAGCACCATCTTTTTGGAACCAAAACACTTCTGGGTAGATACCATTCAAATTTTGAAACAAATAATCATTGATCATCTATCTGTAACGAGCACCATTGACTGTGACATTAGCTCCAGCATCGTTTTTAAAGGAATATAGACCGATAATGCCTCCGGCGTGTAAAACACACCATACAGTGCATTTTTCAAGATGCAATGGAAACTGCAGAACTTCTTGAGGGTTTTTTTTTCACTCCATATACGGCAATTTTGCTTGTTTACATAGCCGTTCACCCAGAAATGAGCTTTGTCACTAAACACAATCTTACGATAAAAAAGTGGATCAACTTCAAGCTGTTTTAGGACCCAATCAGCAAACAAACGTTTGCTTATTATGGTCAAGTGGCTTTAGTTCTTGAACCATTTGGATCTTGTATGGGTGTAGACCAAGATCTTTACGCAAAATTTTCCATGTGGTGGATGCACAGAGTCCAACTTGTTGTGAACCTCGACGAATAGACAAATCTGGATCATCATTAACACTATGACTTACAGCAGCGATATTTTCTTCTGTACGTACAGTTGTTTGTCTTGCTGTTGTTGTTGCATCGAGTGGAGAAAATGTTGTCCGAAATCTATCGATAGTTCGACGAATAAGTTGCTCTGATGGACGATTATGTAAACCATAAATTTCACGAAATGCTCTGTAAGTCTAAAATAAATTTCAACAATTTGAAAACGTTGTTGCGGCGTGAGTCTTTCCTGATAATTTGTCAATGCTTACTAAACAGTAATGTCAAAACAACATGGCTTCTACCTTCAGTTATACCTATCGAAAGTTCTATCTCTCTAAAAAACACCCGATAGAATCGCTGCTAAACTACAGATCAAGTTGATTTGTCGATTTTGGTGAATCAGAATCTGCGTATTTTTCGTTGAAATGTATTGTTTACTTTTTTCAAGTGATATAATTGTAAAATTTTTTTCGAAAAATCTGTTCATCGTCATCATCAGAAGAAGATTCCAGTGAAATTCGAATTATTAGAGACAGGAGTGATCCTTTTGCAAAATATGATGATCTTGATTTCAAAATACGTTTTCGTTTAAAAAAAAATGTCGTGATTGAATTATTTTATGAAATTGGACTAGAAATTGAACCACGCAGTAAAATATATTAAATAATCGAGGCGAGATTACAAATATTTGTTTGTCTACGACAACAAGAATATAATCAATAACAACCCCTTTCTAAATTATAACCTTACATTAACAGAGCTACCACAGATATACATTTATTCAGGTGTCCCAAAAATAGCAGCAAATGCGCTGGGCAGCCATCTTGTTGGTACCACATGCTGCCATAAATGTTCAGTGGAACTTCCTTGTAAATCTTAATTTAATTAAAACTTAAGGAATCCACTGAATTTTATTTCAAACGCACATTAAAATAATTTTTAACTAAGGTAGATAAATCTGTTAAAAACGGGAGTATTTCCAAAAAAATAATTGTGTGTGTTATAAAGTGTTATACCATTTTGGAATTCTTACTAAATGCACCAACGTCACTTGCCAAACTTGTGTAGTACTTTTTTTTTCAGTTTTACTTGGCGAAATTTTTATTTTGAAATTTTTTTGAGAAAAATGTCTCTTTTTCATCCAAGCTGAAGCAGCGTTATTCGGGGTTATACATTCTGTCAAAAAAGTACCGGGAATTATCGATTTAAATCTGGCGGGGCAATGAGGCAGGTAAAATTTTTTTTTCCTAGGTTGGTACCACTGTCCTTAATTACTATGCCAAGCTTGAGCGGGATCTATCAACTTGTGTGTTTGCAACAGCTGATTAAGTCAGTCGATGTCAGAGTGCGTGCCGATTTTTACTATGGGTGATTACGTTGAGCAAAGAATTTGTTTAAAGTTTTGTGTTGCAAATGAATTTTCGTGTGCCGATGCACTGAAAATGTTGCAAAAGGCCTTTGGTGATAATGCTCTATCGAAAACTCGTGCGAAAAAATGCGAAAAAACCACGCCAAAGCCGCTCGAAAATGAAGGTGATGCTCATTGTTTTCTTCGATATCCGTGGTGTGGTGCACTACGAATTCATTCCAGAGGGTCAGACGGTAAACAAGGAGTATTACCTAGGCGTTATGAAACGTTTGCGTGAACGTATCCGTAAGAAGCGGCCAAATTTGTGGGCGAACATCTCATGGATTTTGCATGACGATAACGCGCCTTCTCACCGAGCTACGATTGTGACTGACTTTCTCGCCAAAAACTCAACAAACGTGCTTCAGCAACCACCGTATTCGCCGAATTTGGCTCCCTGCGACTTTTTCCTCTTCCCAAAACTAAAATTGCCCCTTCGTGGCACCCGTTTTGAGTCGATTGAAGCCATAAAACAAAATTCGGCGCGAAAGCTAAAGTCCATCCCGGAAAGCGCCTATAAAAAATGTTTCGATAATTGGAAGTGCCGTTGGCATAGATGTATTGGAGCAAATGGAGCCTATTTTGAGGGCGACCCAATAAATTTTGACGATTAAATGTAAAAATGTTGTTTTAATTGAAAATTCCCGGTACTTTCTTGACAGAGTAGTATAACAAAAGAAATATTGGAAAAAGTGTGAAGATTTTTGGCAACAGGAGTAAAAAGACCGTCGCAGGGAGTAGAATTCTTGGAATTTTTTTAAATGACTTTAAATGACATTTTGAAAGAATGCCACATAGATTTTTTTTTTATTTTTCTGATAACCAGTCGACTTGCCTCGTCTTGACGTTGATTTCTGGGAGATACTCGTATTTATAAAAATGTTGGTTTTTCTTAGGATATTGGATTCCACAAGCAAAATTAAAAAGTCCTCGGTTGAGAATATTCTCAATTTCAATGGTAAATAAATTAAAATTCTCTGCCATGTGACAATTCTGTAGAAAGGTAGTACCATCATAAAAACATTTAAAATAGTATTAAGAGATGACGTACCTAAGCAGAAAATTAGTATTATTTCGCAATCAAAATGTCAAGAATCAATCTACCATCCACTGGTATCCACTGGTTAATTCGCAATAATTCCCGAATGACGCGGTCTGCCGTGAAATATCAGGTGTTTTTAATATTTTCGTTGGATATCTCCGTATGTATCCCAACGGGAAACATCATTAGTGGTTATAGATGATGGTCGCGAACATAACGATTGGTGATGGAATATTTCTTAAAAACTGTTGGGTCTTGTATCTGATTTTAGAATTTCTCTCTATAGGATGGTGTGATAGACCTGGCTCAGGTTTCTTATATCAGTTCTGTCATTAATGGCGTTTTTGTTTTTTTTATAGAAATCATTTTCTTTATGCTTTTTTTATCATTATTAGTTTCAAGTGCAAGTATCTTCGTATTTTGGAAGTCTGGGTTGTGGTCATCTGTTAATATATGTTTGTTCAGTGCTGTGCTTGAGTTTTTCATGTATTTGTGCCCATTCAGTCTGTTGTGCAATAATTGCGATGTCATGCCTATACTACTCTGTCAAGAAAGTACCGGAAATTTTCAATTAAAACAACATTTTTACATTTAATCGTAAAAATTTATTGGGTCGCCTTCAAAATAGGCTCCATTTGCTCCAATACATCTATGCCAACGGCACTTCCAATTATCGAAACATTTTTTATAGGCGCTTTCCGGGATGGACTTTAGCTCTCGCGCCGAATTTTGTTTTATGGCTTCAATCGACTTAAAACGGGTGCCCCGAAGGGGCAATTTTAGTTTTGGGAAGAGGAAAAAGTCGCAGGGAGCTAAATCCGGCGAATACGGTGGTCGCTGGAGCACGTTTGTTGAGTTTTTGGCGAGAAAGTCAGTCACAATCGTGGCTCGGTGAGAAGGCGCGTTATCGCCATGCAAAATCCATGAGTTGTTCGCCCACACATTTGGCCGCTTCTTACGGATACGCTCACGCAAACGTTTCATAACGCCTTGGTAATACTCCTTGTTTACCGTCTGACCCTCTGGAACGAATTCGTAGTGCACCACGCCACGGATATCGAAGAAAACAATGAGCATCACCTTCATTTTCGAGCGGCTTTGGCGTGGTTTTTTCGGTTTCGGCTTATTTTTTGCCACCCATTCCTATGATTGCTGGCTTGTTTGCATATCTTACTCGTAGACCCAGGTCTCATCACCAGTTATAATGCGTTCCATGAATGTAGAATCGGAATTACAGCGATCCAGCATGTCTGAAGCAACCTGTTCGCGATGACGTTTTTGAAGAAAATTCAGGTCTTTCGGTACGAGTCGTGCGGCCACCTTTCTCATGCCCAAAATATCAATCAAAATCGTACGTGCGGACTCGTGGGATATCTTAAGATCATGTGCTATCTCTCTCAAGCTGGTACGACGGTTTTCCAGCACCCTTTCCTTAATTTTATGGACGTTATCTTCGATCGAAGCCGTCGATGGGCGACCACTTCACGACCGTCCTTGAAGGCTCTGTACCACTGATATGCACGAGTTTTCGATAGAGCATTATCACCAAAGGCCTTTTGCAACATTTTCAATGCATCGGCACACGAAAATTCATTTGCAACACAAAACTTTAAACAAATTCTTTGCTCAACGTAATCACCCATAGTAAAAATCGGCACGCACTCTGACATCGACTGACTTAATCAGCTGTTGCAAACACACTAGTTGACAGATCCCGCCCAAGCTTGGCATAGTAATTAAGGACAGTAGTACCAACCTAGGAAAAAAAAAATTACCTGCCTCATTGCCCCGCCAGATTTAAATCGATAATTCCCGGTACTTTCTTGACAGAATGTATATGCTTTCTCACAATCGTTGCAGAGAATACTGTATATCAAATTTGACCTTTTCAGTAGTTGAATTTCACTTTTTAGCGGAGTGAACAAGTTTTTCAAATTATTGTGTTTTGTGGCATACCTTCAGATTATGTACGTTCAGAATGTTACCTATATTTTCAGATAGGTTTCGTACATACTGAATGCAGATGTATTTTTCCTCTTGAATGTCTTTTTTGTTTCTTGTTTTGTTTTAAAATCTGTGCGTTCTTTGTTTGATAATCTTGTTCACTAAATCAGTAGCGTAGTTGTTGTAAATTAAGATTTTCCTAACTCTGTTAAGTGTGTCTATCCTAAAAGATGGGCGGCCTAGGATAATTGTACGGTCTGTTATGCCTATTATCACACTTTTTTTTGGCTAAAAGGATATTCGGATGAAAAGTTCAAATATCTTTTTGACCAGGTTGTTTTCGTACACCATTTTGTGAGTATGATATTATTATGTCTGATTAGGCTTCAATTTAGGAAGTTGATTCTGTTATTTTCTTCCTTTTCTATTATGAATTGAATTTTATCATGAACAACATTAAACGCACTTGAGATTTCATTCGTTCAATATTTTTCATGATAAAATTCAATTCAAAATTCAACCGATCAGCGTGATCAACCACCTGAACTTGACAAGATGATGCCCGTATGACGTCTGGTGGCATTTTGGCCGATTCTCGTTTGAGAGCTGTCTTCAGCCTATCTGCTGTATCGTATTTTTTTTGCCCCCACTTTACTCCCCAAATACCCTTAAATTCAAAAATCCAGATTTGAGTCTGGGGAATATAAAGGCCATCGTCTTGCTGAAATATAGTCTGGGATATTGTTTTAAAGCCTTTGCTGCTTTCTGTGAGCTGGTGCAGAGTCCTGTTGGAACACCCAGCGTTCTAATTTCAATTGTTTGCTTGCCCAAGGAATCCCACAAGACTGTCTATAGATTGGAGAATTAACTTTTACTCCTACTGGTATAAAAACCAGTGGAAAACGCCCATTTCGGGTTATGGCTGCGCAAACCATCACCAAAGCGGGCTTTGGCTTTTCACATGCTTGCAAATGAACTCGATTGAGAGGAGGATGATAACTCAAGTAAACACAATCTTTTTATTTGTTCACAACTTGCGGTATCTAAAAATTTTCTCATCCTAGAATACCAAATTGTCCAACTCATGATATACCGCAATCCCATCCAACTATTTTGCCCTATCGATTCTAACTTTTTTGATTTATCATTCTGAACTTTTTGTATTTTGTATATAATATGCGGCGAATGGAGGATTGCAATATTCCAATATCTTTTGGCAATTGAGTTCACTTCACGAATGTTCTCAGGGAGCAATTGTTCAATAGATCCAGTTTTATTATATCGTTTGATGATACAACAAATTTTGATAGTTTGATGACACAAACAAATTTCTATTATATTCGAATGTTTCAGCACCTTCACTAACAAAATTTGAATATCAAAACAGATTTAATCTGTTAGTCTTCTACAATTTTAATTTCAAAAAAATGTTCATTCAAAAAACTTTTAGAATTAAATTAATGTCTACAATAAGCACCGTTTATATTTAATAGACGTATATAATCAAAAATCAATATTTAATGTCAAATGGAATAAATAAACCAACAAATATAAAAAAGTCATTTAAAATTAATAAAAAAATATTTGAAGGAGACAAAATTTTGTTTCTGATCTTACCATAATGAACACCAATTTCTTTTCAAAAACATACAACACAACTTAAGGATTTCTCAAAAAATATAATTTATTTGAAATCTCTCACAACATGCACTATATCTTCAAAAAACAATTAGAATTCGTATAATCTCTTCATCGGACCTAGATAATATTTAAAATATCAAAATCAACTAACAATCAGTATATCTTACCTTAGAATGTAACCGGAACTTGTTTAAACAGACTAGCTTTAAAAATCCATATAGTCTATGTTAGTCACAAAATCACAGAAAACTGTAAGGTATTAAAAGGTTTTCTTTAAACCAATGACATTCCATGATGAGATTTCTTCAAGCCTAAATATAATTATATATTATGTATAAAATAAAATAGAAAAAGGCTTTTTACTTGATTTACTTGATTGATCTATCAAGTAAAAAGCCTTTTTCTATTTTACCTTTACTAACTCACTAGTCAATTTGTCATCCAAAAATAAAGCGATTATCGCAGACTTTTTCACTTTTGAATCCATTTCGCTTTTTATTGGTCGATTTCACAAAGAGACGCACTTTTGAAGGATAATTGAATGACAAGCTGTCAAGATCTAGCATCATAAATAATGTCTGTCAAAAGTGACAATGAATGAAGTTTGGGACAAATTTCAATACAAAAAAATAAGTCTAATAAGGCGAGCAGGAGCTGTATATTGAAAGAAAAATTTATTCGCATTTCAGCTCTCGAAATTGCTCAACCTTCAATGATATTAACTTATAGAAATTAACCGTCGGAATGCATTTACATTGCATACCCCTTGAAAATTTTACAGCTTTTTTCTTTGTAATATAATTGCTGAATTTTATACGGGCGTACTAATAATTTGAATAAAAAATCGTCCATTACCTCCTAGTATTTCGTTCCGAGCGCAGAATAGATACGGGTTCGGAACGTTTTCCAATCAGGAGAAGAATTTCCGGCGGTCTCGTGGTTCAATTTAAAATAAGCGATTTAGCGTGAATAATCCTAGAAATTCGGCACGGAATGGCGTCGTTAATAGCGCTTGCGATCGTTCTTCGGTAACGAGAAAATGCATACGCCTCGTCTGGCTAGAATCGTGATCTCTGGCTCGATCTCTCCGTATAAATAATTCTGGCGGCCCAAGAGGAGTCCAGGGGACTTAACAGTCATTAAGAAGGGAGTGGGGGTCATACCGGATGTAGAATTCAAGGACGTCTCGTGACCGCAGAGGTAAGGAAGTGGGCGCCATCTTAGAGGATGATATCAAACACGTGCGGAATTGAATTGAATGAATATTTGAGGAAAATGTTGGATGGAGGACATGAAATATAATTCTCGGAGAATTTTTTTTTATACAGAGTATCCTCTGAATAAGAGATATTTGATTTATTCGCCTGCTTGATGGAAATTTATCTTGAAATAAAAAATAATTATAAACCTCAATTCACACAAAAAAGTGCAGCGTCGTCAAGCTGTTGAAAGATGCGAAAAAAGACCAGAGGAGCAATATACCATCAAGTTATATTAGAGCCTACCACTAGATCCTTCAAATTCACCGGAGATATTCAGCAAGAATTAAAATCTATTTGTTCATTCAAAAGCGCCCCTTGTCGTGGTGGGGAGCTTGTCATGACTAAGGTCCAAGTTTCACCCAGGTGAAATGGAGGAATAAGTTATCATGGCTAAACTGAAGGCAAGGTTGGTTGTTGCACCACAGGGCCTCAAAATTAAAAAATTCACTGGTGGAAATGCAAGTGCGTTACTAATTGATACGCTCTAGCTTTGAAGAGGGAGACCACGACGTGTTGGATTTCTCAAGTTCGTGGTCTCTAGCATCGATTCGAACTCTTCTTGGCGACCGCTAGCCTTCCGTATGGTAACAAGGTTACCTCGGAAAGTGATTATTCGTACTTCTGGTGACCTATTGCACTCAAAGGCAAGGTGGTTGAAAGCCTGTATGCTAGATTAGAAGGGTATTCCACACTCGAACCAGGACCAATTGAGGCATCTATTTTTGACGGTTTGTTAGATTCCCTGAGTTTGTGATTTCTAGCATCGAGTTAAACTCTTCTTGGCGACCGTTAGCCTTCCGGGAATCCATATGGTAACAAGTGTACCACGAGAGGGTAGGTGCGCAAAAATATTCGTACCTCTGGTTCCAAATCCAATTGGTATTGGACTCACGAGGACAGTGGTTGAAATCCTTTGCTAGATTAGAAGGGTATTTATTTCATTTATCTAACCTTTCTAACCAGGATTGATCGAGTGGTTAAGAAGATCGACGGTGGTCGATCCAAGTTCTATTTGAGGACTTCTCTGTGGTTTGTGGGTTTTGACCATATGGATGGCTCGTTTAGAAATAATTCTCGGTGCAGAAACAATTCTCGATGGTTTGTCGGTCTTGAATTTGCGACTGGCTGGTGAACACTGGCTCTTTCGTCATGTGAATTGCGTCCCAAACAACTTGGGTGACCTGCATATCCGGTAGAGGTTGGGTACTTCACTAGTTCTAATCACTGCCTAAGTTTCTATAATTGAAGTCTACTGGATTCAGAGAAGTTCTCCCCTGCTGTATTAGTTCCTCACTTTCTGCATAACATAACAAATATACTTCCTCTGTTAAATCAATAATATATCATTTGATGAAAAAGATGCATGAAAGATAGCAGATATCCGATCGATGTATGTGGACAAAAGAAGATAAAGGAACATAAAGAAAACCTGCTGGTCAATGGAGGCGTAGCATACATCGTCAAGATAGACTCTTCAGACAATTATTTCTGTGTGACTGTTTACAAAGGTTTGGAGAACCTGTTAGTTAGCTTGTACCATATATCTTTATTCGAGCATTTGGACCGTCCACGATTAGAGCTTCCTTTGAACACTGTCGTCAGTATTTGAACTAGTGTAGAGATTGGTCGCGATTTTGTCCAGGTAAGCGTGATGGCTGTAGAAGGGACGGCGAGAGCGACGTAATATCGAGTTAGATATTGAGAGGCATGTACCCAAGAATGTTGGAATAATAGTTTTGGGGGCTATTGCTTATGACACCGTTTGTAGTAAAATAAGAATGGTTAAAAATACAAGTTATTAAGATAATACACACAGTCTTTCGCAAAACCTGGAGATGCATACTAGTACGAAATATGAGAACAATCAAGAATAGTGCCCCAAGAAAAAGTCGATCACCTCATTAGAAGTATACCTAGACAGACATAGATCACACACTATCGAAGTCAAATACTATACTAATTTTTCTTGAATTAATGATGTCCTGATGAAACACAACACCTCTTCTGTTGGTCACTCCTGGTCGTTTCTAAACAATTGCTAGCTTCAAACGGTCCATTTTGTGACATTAGAGATACGAATTTAGTCTTTATATGGAGGCAAGTCATAATAAATTATTCCTTTACAGTTTCACCTAATGCACAGCAGAATCTTCCTGACTCTTCACCGCGGTTTCACCACGATCGTTTTCGCACAATATTGTTCTATGGAACCCATTTCTCATCCCCAGTTACAATCCGTTTAAGAAATGAGTCAATTTCATTCCGTTTGGCCAGGGCTTCGCAGATGGAAATTCAATCCATTATGTTTTTTGGTGTTAATTCTTGTGTCACCCAAACATCGAGCTTCTTTTTGAATTCAGCTTTGCGTAAAAGGCTTAAAACTGTTTTATGATCGATCTTCAGCTCCTGGGCGATGCAACGACTACTAACATGTCGGTCAACTTTGATTATTTTCGTGATTTTATCGACATTTTCGACGACGAGCCTGCCTGTGCAAAAAAATTGCACGTTTTTAGCTGTTACAATATCGGGGCAATACAACATTCACATTTTCGGCCGCCTGGCTTGCATTTCCTCGCCTTTATCAAAGAAAAACTGTATGTAGCGAAGTTTCCCTTTGTTGACTTCCAGTACCCTGTAACTCGCAACTGAATTTACCAAACAAAAAACAGGCAACAAATTTTTTTTAGTGTGAAATGTAACCTCGACAACGAGCATCAATCTGAAATTGTTTATCCGATACTTCACGGAATATCGATCACTACAGTTATCTTTCGAAAAAATTATGGATTTTTTTTCGAACCTTATATAACATGGGGTTTTTACGAAAACAGTGGATCTTCTGCAAGGTTGTCAAGAGCCCAACGACTAAAACGGAAACAATTCGGAAGGTCGGTCGACTTCCTTTCTTACATAATTGAATTTTGTAAGCCATTAAAGAAAGATCCTTACGTAAAATATGCCAAGTTGTTGAATATGACAGGTCAAGCGGTTGAGAACGGCGACGAATTGACACTTCACGGTCTTCGCGTACACTCTCCGCTACAGCCCCTATATTTTCTTCACTACATGCTGGGTGTGGTCTATTTGGTCGAGTATTATCCAATAATGAAAATTCGGTCTCAAACGGATGGTAGAGTTAATTGTGCGTTCGGTAGGCCGATTATGTGGATCATAAGTTGCTCTAAGCGTCTGATACACATTCCTCGTAGAACGCATAGTTTCGTAATAAAGTGAACAATTTGTAGACGCTGTGCCGGGCTGAGTCTTTCCATTATGAATTGTCAAACACTACTGAACAGAAATAAACAGTTAACACGAGGCATGCGCAATCTGCAATTAAATCCTCAGCACAAAAAGGACCTCTAAATGAATCACCTTTTACAACATACTACTCGCAGCAGATCAGAAAATCTCAATCTATCCCTGGCACTGTAGAACCTCTACATAATTTAAACTTAATACCAAAATCATATAAAGGTTTTACATAATAATTCTATTTTTAAATATAAAATTAAATATTTTCCTTTGTCAAGAATTACTATTAAAATTTATTTTATTTTACTTATACTAATATTGTTCTTTTCATTTATTCATTTAATTCAATCATAATTTCACCCATTTGTTTCTCTGCAATATAATCGCCTTCACAACCAGTTTATCTTTGAAATCGCACGTTGATTAACCATAATTTTCTTCTTACAGGACGTACCATGGCTTCCCTCAGTCAGATGCACCGAACAGGACCTCACATCAAAAAAGACAGAACCATCAAGCCGTTAGATGGTAAACCCTTCATGAAGGGCGTGGTGCTGAGGACTGTCATCAAAAAGCCTAAGAAACCCAACTCAGCAAACAGAAAGTGCGTCCTTGTGAGGCTGAGGAATGGGAAGGAAATGGTGGCTTACATACCTGGAATAGGTCATAATTTGCAAGAACACCATACTGTTTTAGTGAGAGTTGGAAAAGTGCAGGATTGTCCTGGTGTCAAATTGAAGTGTGTTAGGGGAAAATTCGATCTAGGTCACGTTATTATCGCTAGAGACACTAAAAAGAAATAATTGTAAATAGTAGAGAATAAAGTTTTGATATAGTGAGAGTGTTTATACATAACCTAGTTTAAAAAAATTCTGTAAAAGCACTTACATCAAGTCAGGAGATTTTGCGCGCTTGTTCATTCTCACGAAATATTACATTAGCCCTTTTGTAATCATGGTTCTAGTAGCGTTCAATACTGCTCTGCTAACAAAGTTTTTTTAGATCATTTGATTATATGATCTCCCGAAAGTTAGCAAGAACATACGCGTTATTAGTTTTCTTCTAAACACCCAATTTCATATTGATCTAATCTCTAGTATCGAAAATATTGGTAAACATGAGAAAAAATTTCAAACTTTATCCCCTAATTTAATTTTCTTTATCATTTATTGAAAATTATTATGCGACCAATTAATTCTCAAAAATATTCAAAAATAACGGATTATCCATTTGGTGGATTACACAGCCCTGTTTCAATAACATATTTGAGATTTTTACGGGGAAAGTTGGGATTTCGGCGCAGTACGAATTTTGGCCAAAAACATTAAATTTGAGGAAAAAATGTATGAGAGTGTTCCAAAAATGAACATACTCCTATTTAAAAAAAATCGAATATTACGTTGAAGGGTTTTTTTGAAAAACATTTCAAAAAAATATAAAAATTCTGTTTTTTTTATTAAATGCCTTAGAAATACTATTTCTTTTTATAGACATATAGAATTTTCAATAAATATACAGGCATCCCAGAAGTCGACGTCAAGCCGGAATCAGGTAACAGGTTGTCATAATAATCATCAGAATAATATAAGGGTCACATACACTAGAAAGTCCACAAAGCTAGATTATAGTTACCATATGGCTGATAATTTTATTGTCAATAAAGATTAAATGTATTACCTTGGAGTATTGTTCGACTCTACCTTCACCTTCATTTCCCATATCAAGAAGTTATGTGCATCAACCCGTAGAACTTTGAGCTTTGTATTTAGGAGCATAAAGGATTTCGATGACCTGTCAGTACTCAGAAATTTGAACTTCACTCTAGTTATTAGGATAGAATATGTCAATTCGATATGGTTCTCTATCTATCAGTATCATCTTGTACCTCTGGAACGCATTCATAGGAAATTTTTTATGTACGTATTGTCAGCGGACTGGTAGATATTCGCGTGGAGCTGATCTGTCTGACATCATGAATGATATGGAAATCATCGTTGTTTGAGAGACGTGAGGTTCAGTGTGCCAGATTTGCTCATTATGTCAATGAGTGCTACTGAATTTTAATTGTAATTCGGGGTTGGAAATAACAGAAAGTTCTCATAATGTTTACAAGGAATTCACAAATTTTTTATGCTGATGGTGTGAAATATGAAGCTACTCGTTTTTTCTGGTATTCTATTTCACGAAGTTTTTTAGAGTAATGTAATCGTGGTTCTTATGCACTTATTGATACTAGTTTATTTATATCTTCATATGTGAATATATAACATGCTTTAATCTTAATTTGATTTTTGTATTGAATACTTAGTTTGGATGTTTCCTCAGTGATTTGAAATGTACTTTGTTGATGAGTTCTATTGTTTTTTCTGATTCATCTTTTGCCAAAATCGTATCACTTTTACCTGATTTTGTGAATATTATGCTATTTTGATCTGCCTTTTCTTCATATCGATTACTATTTTTTGTTTAACATGTTTGCCAACATGTAAATGGAAATTCTTTTCTAATAATCTCTAAACATCGAAATTTATTATATAAGTTATTACCAGAAATAATAAAGAACTTCACCACTAAACTCAAAACAAAGACTATTCGAATATTGTATGCAACCAAATTTTTGCAGCTCTGCCTGTGACGCCAGTGACCATGTGTTCCGCTTGGAACGGTCATCAAACGCTGTGTGCCTTGCCTTATTTGAACTCAGCGGGGACGGTTAGTCAGGAATCTTTAGACTGGACGTGTCCTCTATTGATACGCCGGTTAAGCTGCAACAGAGCAAGGCAAGTTTCTGGACGAGGTGCGAAGAAGTTGTTCGCTACAATTTGTATTTACGAAGAGTCTATTTGATTTTCAACTGTTATGGACTAACACACCAACACTCTTGAGTTTTATGCAGCCCCTAATTGAATTTGAGGATACGCGAACTAAATGTGGTGTCCAACTGTGTGAGAGAAGAACATTCTTTTCGATTTATATACTGGATTATTTATTATCATAACGCGCATATCTTTCGATGATTCCAATGTTCGTCTGGCGTCGGAGTTCTCTGTCTTATGCATTGAATATCGTATTTCCAAATCGTGTTATATATTTATTGATTTTTTGCAACAGTTATGCCTATTTCTCATGAATACCCAGCAGGTACACGTCGCAAGAAATTCAATATGTTCCTTCCAAAAGCTGATTTTTTTTACACCCACGTGCGGTCCCATCAACCGATTCTTTTATGTTCGTTCTTGCGTAATTTTCGCTCCGAAAACCGCACACTTCTTGTCGCTCAACGCATTATTTAAATTGAAAATATCCGAAGGATCTTTTTTCATCGTATTTTGTCGTATGCGATTGGACGAAGAAGTATTTTATCTGTTCCGAGAGATGCCCTTTGTGAACACGCGAGGAAATTTCGATTTCATGAAAACGTTAAGTGTTCCGATGTTTTTCTCAAATGGAATCACTGACCATGCATCCTCTGTTCATTCGGGGGTTTCTGGAAAAAAACTGTATACGGACTCGCTGTCAACTTTTGTTTTCTCGAGGAATTGTTCCGCTTTCGGGAAGGCAAAGGCACTGGTGAAACTGACATATGGGAAGAGTAAATGAGGTAGGAAGGAGGAACACTATAAATATGAAAAATTATGACATCGATCGGAAAATATACATTAGGTCTCATCCAGAGATGGATCTACACATAATTCATTAATTTATTGTCGCTGGGGCAATACGTAAATCTTTCCATCTTTAAATTTTCGACGTAGCAGTTTTTGAGCTGTGCCATTTAAACTTCAGTTTATTTGTTCACTTCAGCTTATTTGTTCGACATTTCAGCTCATTTGTTCTCACATGAGTATAAATAGCCCTTATAAAACATGGAAAATCTTCTATGAATTATATTCAACGACGCAACGTTCTGAATTTAAAATTTTTTCGTTTGGAGTTTCCGCAATGAAAGTCGACGTTGTTATCGCATGCGCTGTGGAGTTGTATTGTTTTCAAGAGGCGTAGAATTTCCCAGATTTCTTCTTCTTCTTCTTCGTATTGTGGGGTTACACGAAGTCACACATTGTGGGATTTTTATCGAATTAACGTACCTAATCCATGAAAAATGTGGAATATTGAATTTTTATTGTTTCTTATAAGACGTCCAATCAGAGGGCGGTGAGTACTACGTAGATCCCGATCAATATTTTATGCTTTTGTGAATGTGATTTATTATTTTTGATTCATTTCATTCTCTCAAAAGCCGTCTTAGTACCGGAGATCTTAGTACCGGATGTTATTAGAACTGAACAATCTTGCTGGAGTGACGTTTGGCTTGGATTATCTTAATACCAGACAATCTTCCTTGTGCCGGATTTGGAGTATCTTATTACCGCACCATCTTGGTTCCGGACGATCTACTGGTCATTTGGAACAATTTGAAACTGAACTGTGATTATATGCAAAATAGGAACTATTCTTCGAGAAAGCACTATCATTCTGTCACCTTGGAGAACACTATTCCAGGATAACCTCAAAGATGAATTCTTACGTAAATCTCGGATCTCAAGCTAACTGTAAAATTGTATTATATTGTAAATAAGAGTGACAATTTCATTGTAAAGTTAAAATAAATAGATAGGGAGTAAGAATTTGCATTTTCACTATCAGGTTGACAATGTGGAATTCATTCAGGAAAGACAAGTTTAATGTTCTTTGGCGCACTATGAGGCATTTTACGAAGTAGGATATTTTAAGTGCAGATAGACAAAATCGCTAGCTCAAGCTGAAGCATTTTAGTTTCATTTCCTTTTATCTTTTTATCGTAGCCTTCGCTGTGGTGGGTTAGGGATTTCAGTTTCAAACTTTTTCTATAACCAACGAGAAAGTTCGATTCATCCCCTCAGTCGATCCATAAATAGGCGTTCCAATCAATTTCGTTAATTTTCCTCTTTTTCTTAAAAGGGGTGCCTTGAGACCTCTCTAACATTAAGTTTTTGAATATACTGTAAACTCATTAGTGGTTATCTTGATTGCTTGTGAACTTTCGATCCAACATATCGCATTATACTTCGGTAATAATCACCTTTGTCGTGTGTGGCTTCTACCCACATTATTGCATTACTCGAGTAGTAGTCATCCTTGTCACTTGTGGCCTTCCGGCCTAAGAAATTGCATTATTCCCTCGGTAATGATTACCTTTGCCAAGATTATTGCATTATCTCTCTGATAACCAAACTTTGTCGCTTGTGTCTCCACACAAGATTATCGCGATTACTGTAAACATAGTAACCCACATTGTCCTTACTTAAGCTTACAGTGATACCAAAATATAATTGTTCCTCATCCAAACTTCCACATACAAAGTGATCTTTGAAGTTAAAATCACCGCTACACTTCATTAAATACAGTCCACAAAACTTGAGTAAGTAATCATTGCGATTAATTAATTTGCCATTTTTTGTTGTTTCAAAATTTTGTTTTTCCCCTTTCTGAAGCAATGAGATATTTTGATATAATAGGTTGGGGAAAAATGAATCCATTATTTTTTCGATAGATGGCTATAGCGATCGATAACTCCTAAAGTATCGATCGAATAATTTCAGATTAGTGCTCGTTTTTATGGTGAAATTTCTCACTAAAAAATTTTTTTGCTGTTTTTTTGTTTGGTCTTTTCACTAATGAATTTTTTTTTCAAATTCAAATTTATTAGTTACCCTCAAAATTTTACAGGGTTTGTCAAAGAAATATATGATAATGTACGTCATAAAATAAAAAATTGTAAATATATCATACTAAAATATTTCAACTTTAAAACCTACAATAATCAATAAAAAACAAACTATTACACCAAGATACGAACTGAAACACAGCAAGTAGATAACTAGAACTGGTACTTCATAAACTCATCCATTGAATAAAATGCACATTCAGTTAGAATCGCTTTAACTTTTCGCTTGAATGTTGTAGAATGCAGTGTTGTTAGGGATTGTGAAAGTCGGTTATAGATTTTCATTCCATTAAATATATGGGTGTTCTGTGTCCTCTGCAGTCTATGTCTTGGGGCAACAAAGTTGTTCCTATACCTGGTGGCATGACTGTGAATCGTTGAGTGTGTCTGGAAATTATCCCGATTTTTGTTCACATACATAAGACACTCTAGGATATAACAGCATGTTGAAGTAAGTATTCCATATTTCTTAAAGAGTGGTCTACAGCTAGTGACCTGGTTTACTCCCGCTACTAATCTTAAAGCTTTTTTCTGTTTCAGGAACACTCTTTCTGCCTCTGAAGATGCACCCCATAAAATGATGCTGTAGCTCATCCTGCTGTGGAAATGTGCGTGATATGTAAGTATCGCTTCTTTTTCTGTGAGCAAGTTTTTTATTCTTCTTATTGAAAATAATGCTGTTGGGAGTCTTTGGCACAATTCATTTATGTGCTTCAGCCAAGTTGAATTTCCGCGGATTGCGGAAATTCAACAGAGAAATACTTTTTGGTTCTTGACGTTTTGTGCTCACAATCAACTCCTGAGTTTTCTCTTCGTTCACTTTCATGTCATTTGAACTAAACCATTCTATCGCATCTTTGACTGTTTCATTTAGGAGTAGATTCACTGTTTATTTAGGAGTAGATTTCTGCCTTTGGCTCTATTCAAAAATGTTGTATCGTCAGCGAAGAGGGTTTCATCATCAGCACCAACGTTATATATCAGGTCATCGATATATAGGAGGAAAAGAATAGGACCGAGCACAGATCCCTGGGGAACTCCTTCAGTAATTTTCATCTTGGAGGATCTTTTACCTTCCAAATCTACAATTTGGTACCTATCCTCAAGGAACGACTCCAACAGATTCAAAACTGGCCCTCCTATGCCAATGTACTCCAACTTAAGCAGAAGCTTTTCATGGTTGACACAATCAAACGCTTGACTTAGATCCATGCGGGTCAGCATCACATCATCTGCATCATCCAATGCCTTCATGATGTATTCAACAATGTGGACCAAAGCAGTGATAGTAGATTTTCCCTCTCTGAAACCATGCTGGAAACTACCAAGCAACGAATTTGTTTCTAGAAATGCGACAATTCTAGTTTTGAGGAGATTCTCATAGATTTTTGAGACAACTGGCAGGATAGATATTGGCCTATGGTTCTCGTATAGCTCTTGAGTACCTTTTTTGTGGACCGGTATCACCCTCGTAATCTTCAGTTCTTCGGGAAAGTAGCCCTACTGGAAGCAATCGTTAATGAGATAAGAGATAGGATCAGCAAGACAATAGATGACCTCTTTCAACATTTTCACGGAGAAGCCATATACATCTTGGAAAGCTTTATTTTTCATTTCTGATACAACTCTCAAAATTTCCTCTGGTTATGGGGGTCAAAAAAAATGAGCGTGAAGTTTTACCATTTTTATTTTTCAACATTTTTTCACTCGATTCTGGATTGGTGTTAGCTCCAGTTAACTTTTCCGCAACTGTTGAAAAATACCGGTTGAATGTTTCTTCTGATAGTGATGAGGGGTGTACTTTTCCTGTCTCTGATTTTAATTTTGAGTTTATTACCTGCCATATGCACGACTCTTATTTTCTGCTTCATTGACGAATTTTGAATTTTTATGTTTGACGGTAAAAGCTGTTTATATTCATTTTTCAATCTGATGTATAATTTCCTTGAACCATCATTTCTTTTTACCTCATATATTGTGTATGCTGCATCTAATTTGTTTTTAATGTCAATCATTTCTGGTGTTTTTAAGCATTTCTTCTCACAAGAATCAAAAACTTTTTTTTTTCGTTCAGGAAAGCACTGATTGGAATGGTGCGTTATTGTTTGATGAAAGATCCTGAAAAAATATTGAGCTGAGCTCATACAAATACCCAATCTACGCTCCGCAGCGGTTCACGAAAGCGGCTAATATTATCCTCATTTATAATGCGCACCATCTTATATTTTTAATTTTTAGGGATGTTTGCCTGCAGTATGTCCAGTCTCTGCGCCAGATGATCCGACAAGTGATAAGTAATTGTTGTGGCTTTATAGAAGGAACGATTCAAATTAGTGAAAATGTTGTCACTTGACGTCTGTGTAACACGTGATGCCTGATTAAAAATAACATGTACACCGTATGAGACGAGTGTTTCTTTTACCTTTAGCTCCTCATTGTTTGTTTCATTAAAATTTATATTAAAATCGCCTGCTATCAGTACATTATGATTCGGCTTACCAGCCATGATATTCAGGGCTCCATCTAGCCGATCAACAAACAATTCGATATTTCCCTGAGGGGACCTGTAAACACATAATTAATATGTTTTTGTGGTCTTCTCAAATACTGCACACATTTCAATTTCTCTTCAATTGATAAATCATTTATCGATTCCACAGGTTCAAATTGAATGTTCTCTCTTAGAAGAATTACGCAACCGCCGTGTTTGAATTTACTACGATTAAAGGCATTTGCCACTTTATAATTACGAATATTTACGCCTTTCATTTGATCTTGGTTCATCCAATGTTCGGTTATACATGCCAATTTGTAGTTGTCAGTGTTCAATACATTCTCCACTATGTCAAGTTTATTGCCTAAGCACTGTATATTGATATTCAATATTGGGTCATATCTTACAGCATCTTATTGCAGGGTATTAAAAATGTAAGTCAACAAAGAAAACATTCGCTACATTTTACAGTTTTACTTTGATAGAGGCGGAAATGCAAGCCAGGCGGCTGAAATTGTTAATGGTGTTTGTGGTCTCGATACTATAACAGTTAATCACGTGCAATTTTTGTTTCATCATTTTGTTTCATGTTCAGGTATTTTCGATGTTAAAGATCTCACACGCAGGCCCGTCATCAAAAATGTCTATAAAATAATATAAATTAATCGAAGTTGACCGGTAAGTTGGTAGTCGTAGCATCACCCAGGAACTAAATATCGACCATAAAATAGTTTTAAGCTTTTTGCTCAAAGCTAAATTCAAAAAGAAGCTCGATGTTTGGGTGCCACACAAATTAACACTAAAAAACATGATGGATCGAATTTCCATCTGCGAATCCTTGACAAAACGGAATGAAATCGACCCATTTCTTAAACGGATGGTAAGTGCGGATGAGCCATGGGTCCCATAGAACAATATTGTGCGATAACGACCGTGGTCAAACCGCGGTGAAGAAATTATAATGGTGCATTTGGTGAGACTAGAAAGGAATAATTTATTATAAGTTACTTCCAAATGGCCAAACACTAAATTCGTATCTCTAATTGAGCGAGCAGAAACGGCCAGAATTGGCCAACAGAAGAGGTATTGTGTTCCATTAGGACAACACCAGGCCATGCACGTCTGTAGTGGCTCGCTCCGGTAGCTTGGTTGGGAAATTTTAATTCATGCACCATATAGTCCGGATCTGGCACCAAGCGATTACTATCTTTTTCTTGCATTGCATTGCTGCCTTAGTGATAAGAAACTGGCATCAGGAGAAGATTGTGACAATCGATTAGTGGAGTTTTTTTGTCAATTAGAACCAAGACTTCTATGAGAGAGGTATCATGAAGCCACCTCTAAAATGGCAACAAATTGTAAGACTAAAAGGCGCTCCACTGTTGATTTCAATTTCAATCGCTGAAAAACGCTCCAATAGTGTGATTAAACTAAGACCATAAGGAATTTGAAGTTTCCGCAATGAAAGTCGATGTTATTATCGCATACACTGTAGAGTTGCATTGTTTTCAAGGAGAGTAGAATTTCCCAGATTTTTTTCTTGCTTTTTCTACTGTGAGGTTGCATGAAGGCACACCTTGTGGTACCTAATCCATGAAAATCGTGGAATATTGAATTTTTATTGTTTCTTATAAGAAATCCAATCAGAAGGCGGTGAGTACTACGTAGATCCCGATCAATATTTTATGCTTTTGTGAATGTGATTTATTATTTTTTATTCATTTCATTCTCCGCAAGATACACAAGTTAACATGTTGCTTTATATGATATTATGGATTTAATTTCCCTTCTTGTGTTCTGGATATTCCATCTCATGTTTATTACTTTGTAAATAATTTAAATATCTAGAGTCACTGGGAGTGAGATCACGTGTTGTAGGAAGTGTCCCATACATTTGAAATTTAGAGTCTTAGTACCAGATGATCTTAGTACCGAATGATCTTAAAACTGGACAATCTTGGTTCGGGTCCTTCTTCTTGCTGGAGTGCCTTTTTAGTTGGATTATCTTAATACCAGTGTGTGCCGGATTTAGAATATCTTAGTATCGAACCATCTTAGTTTCGGATGCTCTACTGGTCATTTGGAACTAACCGAACCTGAAGACCTACTGAATATATGCAGAATAGTAACTTTCGTTGGAGAAATCACTATCACTCCAACATCTTGGAAGACAATATTCCTGGAGAACCTCAAAGATAAGTAAATCTCGGATCTCAAGCTAACTGTAAAACTGTATTATATTGTAAATAAAAGGCACCATTTTAATTGTAAAGTTGAAATACATGGATAGGTAGTAAGAGTTTGCATTTTCAATATCAGATTCACAATTTGGGATTCATTCGGAAAAGATAAGTTTTTTTTATATTCTCATTGGCGCACTATGAGACATTTAACGAATTAGGATTGTTTCATGTGTGGATGGACAAAATGCTGGCGCAAGGTAGAACGTTTTAGTTTTACTTCTTTTTATCATAGCCTCGTTGTGGTGGGTTAGCGATGTGGTTTCAAAATTATGGAAGAAAACGGTGCATATTTGACCTAAATCGGACACTACAAAACTTGTCAAATAAGGTGTTAAATAAAGTTCACACAAATATTATGGAATTTTTTCCCAAAGAATATTATTTTATTTGAAAAAGACTGTTTGATTGAGAAACAAATTTTAATGAATTTCAGTCTAAAATAATAAGAAGCGCTTTTTTGCTTGATAGAAGGATTAATATAAACTTTGAATATCAGAACAGATTTAATCTGTTAGCCTTTTACAATTTCAATTCCAAAAAATTTTTTTCAAAACTTTTATAATCGAATTAATGTATTATATTGAATATTTTCTGTTAAATATAAGCACTGTTTATATTTAATAAAACTATAAAATCATAATTCAATATCAAATGAAATAAAAAAACCCAACAAATATAAATTTCCAATTAAAATGAAAAAATAAGTATTATTGAATGTTTCGTTCCAAGCATGCGCACCTGAACTCGTCAGACATGCGTGGTACGCATGTTTTCCTGCGACTAAATGTTCTGTTTCTGATCTTATATTTATGAAAACTATATCACTTCAAAAATACACAACATAATTTTAAGAACTTCTTCAAAACTAATTTATTTGAAATATTTAATAGGTTTAAATATTTAAATAAGTTACTTCAAGAGCATGTAGCACATCCTCAAACACAATTATAATTCAGATAAGGTCAGTTCAATTTTACATTCAAAAGGTAAAATCAAATAATAATGAATAAATTAGAAACTTACCATACAATTTTTGGAAACTATGTTTAATGCAAATTCAAACTAGGTACATCTAATATCTAAGGTACTCTATTTTCTATGCTAAACACAAAAATCACACAAAGTTTGTAAATCATTTTATGGCCTTCCTTAAACCACTGGAAACTATAATAAATTTCTTTATTCAAAAACCTTATATAAGTATATATAAATTAAAATAATAAGAAGCGGATTTTTCCTTGAGAAGGATTATTAAGTTAGTTTACAAGTTTATTTATTGTTATTTGATTTTATCTTTTAAATGTAAAGTTGAACTGACCTTATCTCAATTCTAATTGTTTTTGAGGGTATTCTACGTGTTTTTGAAGTAACTTATTTGAATATTTAAACATATTAAATATTTCGAATAAATTAGTTTTGGCAAGCTCTTGAAATTATGTTGTGTATTTTTGAAGGTGATTTAGTTTTCATAAATATAAGATCAGAAACAAAACATTTTGCCACAGGCGTGGATTGTGCAGTCCAAAAGCCAATAAAGCGTTTGAATTGTTTCATCTAGTCTCACATTGATGTCATTATTTATCCTTTTTATTGTCTCATATACAGCACTATTTCCCAGTTCAGTCCATTGCAATAATTTTCTTCGTATCGAAAAATTTTTTCATACGAATATTCTACCTGCTTTCCTTTTTCTAGTTGCGACATTACTTCATATATTGTATATCTGTTACAATCAACAATATGTGACAAATAGTGTTGTCATTCAACTCTGGCCATAGCCGACTATCTGCACAACCAATTTTATACATTACTTTTGTCTCAGAATGTTACAAAAAAGAAGTATATAAAAATTATGAAAAATAATGAATTCCGGATACTTTCTAGACGGATATCCAAAGTTTGTAATAATCCTTCTATCAAGTAAACAACCTTATTATTTCATTTTATATATAATATATAATTAAATTAGGTTTTTGAATAAAGAAATTTATTATACAGTTTCCAGTAGTTTTAGAAAGGCCATAAAATGCCTTACACACTTTGTGTGATTTTTGTGTTTAGCATAAAACATAGAGTACCCTAGATATTAGATGTACCTAGTTTAAATTTGCATTAACCATAGATTCCAAAAATTGTATGGTAAGTTTATAAGTTTATTTATTGTTATTTGATAATGGATAGTCCCGGATAGCAGTTCGGTTTGACGTATGTGATTGAAACGCAAAGAGAATCCAGATCACGAATTGAATGACCCATAAAAGAAGCTCGTTCAGGATGATCAAACAACGGAAAATAATCATCTAAAAAGTTTCAATATAAAGGGAAGCGAAGCTCCAATTCTACAACGATTTTATATGAAAACGTAACAGTCTGTTCTGAAATAATTCGATATTTAGGAAGATATTTTCTGAATAAATATTAATCTTTTTCATTCGGCCGTTAATAACCATCATATCTTGCGGAAGGATGAAAAAATATCCTAAGGCTGGATATTATACGTCCGCTTGTAAAATTCATTATGCTGGTCTGAAAGACGTCAAAATTCTAATAAAAACGCTAATAGAGTATAAGAACATCAGCATCAATATCTTCTATTCGTTTATTCGCAAATATTGGGTTGTTCGGAGAGTAGTTTCGTTTTTTTTTTAGAAAATGAAAGATAATTTTCGTATAATGAGTGGATATTTTATTGAATTATATATTGGCCATTCTGGGCCTACACCTTTTGCCATCTTTCTGGTAGTAGTTCCAAGCTCATAAAATTTTTGATTTTTGCTAGCGAAAAAATGATCCAGGTGATTTTTGACCTCCTCACTTGAAGTATAGATTTTAGCGTCGAAAAAATTTTGCAATGACCAAAAAATAATAATCCGAAGGCGCCAGATCTGGAGAATATGGTGGATGTGGCAGTGTATCCCATTAAAAGCTTTTGGCGAATAACCAAACTTGTATGAAATCTCGCATTATGTTCGTGGAACACTACACCTTTTCTGTTGACCAATTCTGGCTTTTTCTATTGAAGTGTATCATTCAGTTTGTCCAGCTGATGACAGTAGACTTCCGAATCAATTGTTGTGATATCCGGTAAAAGCTCAAAAGAAACGATTCCTTTCAAATCCACAACACAATATCACCCTTTTTTGATGGGTATTGCCTTTCGAAATGCTTTGAGCCGGTTCATCTTTTTTGCTGCATGATCTCTTGCATTTGACATTGTTATATACGTGAATTCTATAAGGTTTTCGAATTGGCATGTGAGCATAGCTCTTCACCAAGTGACTACTCAGCAGTCTCCACAGTCGACTCCAAGAGGTAGAAAGTGTGATAAGGATCACGCCATATCATCGCACGAAGTGAGAACCCCTCCGAAGAGATGAACTCACCAGCTTCCAGTTTGGGCCCCGACTCGAAAGCCAGAACCGTCTGACTGTTAGCAACGAAGCACTATTCAACATCTACTGGCTCTGCAGGTCAGTACCCGAGTTGGTTTTGACGCAACTCACCCGCCATGAACTAAGATAATCTCAAGATTGATGACTACTATTGATTCTGGTACGAGCACCGTCTAACGGCTTGTACGTCCTGACTCACCGAACCCATGTGAAGTCATTTGATTGATCCTGGCATCAAGCACTAATGGCAAAGCCATTTCGTCGAGATCCACAAACTCTAAATCGTTACGCACTGCTCCAACACCATGGGGTGGCCAGGTGGTACAAGTAACACCTGAAGGCAAATCACGCCCCCCCGATGTAACGCAGTATGCTACATAACGCACTCGGCCATTAATTACACAGAAAATCCGGAGATTAACTGCGATAAGGTAGAGTACGCCAGCTTTAAGTGATGCGACAGACTCCCTGTCCTTGAGTTAATCAACCGGCTCAGCCCTTCATTTCACCAGAACCCTAAAACTAGGACCCCATTCGGAGATCTTCCACCATACAGGTTCAGTGACTGGCGCGAATGACATTACGTTAGGCGCCAAGACTTAACCTTCCATTTCTCCGGGACGAAACTAGGGTCCTAGTCCTGACAAGCGCCCTCATCTCGTCAAGATCTGATGCCCGGGAGGCAATTGCTATATACATTCCATTTTTTCCTCTTATGATGGGCTTCAAAAATGGATAATTTTCATGACGTTTTAGAAGCAAATCACAGTCGTCAACGCGACGACACAAATTTCTTTCCATGAGAACATGTGGAACCCATATATCAAGCTTCGAGGTTGAACTCAGGCCTTTCAAGTGGTCATAAACAGTCGAATTAGATGAATTTAAACTTTCACCGATCTCACGTGTTGTTATTCGTCGATTTGCATCAACTAATGTCTTTATCGTGTCTTTATCAGCTTCAACCGGCCTTCCACAACGTGGTGCATCTTCGACATCAAAATTGCCTGATTGAAATTTTGCAAACCAGTTTTGGCACTGGTATACTGACAACACATCTTCTCCATAAACATCGGTTAATTTCTTTCTGGCTTGAAGAGCATTTTTACCTAAAAATATGACAAAAATGCTGTTTATTGCTCCCAATATTCGAAATTGCATTAACCAAAAACTACTGCGTAGTTTGAAGTTTTTCAAACACAAGCCTTGCTACATCAGCTCTCAAAACATATAATAATGATTGTGCGGTTCAAGTGCGAAGTTGAGTTCGAAAAAATACAATTAAATCCTCTGCCAGGAAAAAAGAAATTCCTTTCCTAACAACTTTATATTTTGTCATATTTAATCGGTATGTTATACGAACATGAATAAATTGAACCATAAATTTATCAACGGGATGGAGCAATATATTTCGTTCAGCTAAAAATGTCGAATATTAAGCTTAGAAGGTACAATTTTTAAATTAGAATATATTGATTTATTTTATTTTCGAGATTTAAGGGTAGGTCATGTAGCGTTTGCATTTTAAAGTTAGGGTTATTTGGGATCTGGCAACATTTCTGCTATTCTTGTTTTAACATTTGTAATTGAAGAAATGGGTCGATTTACTCTTGAACAAAGTGGTGAATATTCTATTCAAACTGTTAGAAATTTAATTCGGAAAATTCAATAGAAATTTTCGGGGCAATTGAACTTTAAGAGCCTTAAAACCTAAGTCCCTATGCAAAATAGTTTGTAATGTCGTTTGTGAAATGCCTAATAATAAAGAATGACGAGGAATCGACAAACTTGGGTTTTCGTCAACTATTCTCAGTTGTTCTTGAATGACCCACACGGTCTTGATTCTTCACATCACTAACTTGTCCAAACAGCTCAAATTTTTCCACCAGTTTCACTATTGACGGCTGAGAAGGTACTTCACGTCAACCCGAAACTGCTTTCTTTACAGTGTATACAGTGAAAATTACTACGACTAAGTATTAGCATATTACAGAATAATAGCTGGAACCAGAAACTCTACAGATTTTAATCTAAATAAATCTCATAAAAACATTTAGAATAAAATTTTAAAACATGGCCCAAATGCACTGTATCACTTCATATACATATATATTATCATCACATGTGTTGGAAATTACCTAATAAAGAATCAAAAGAAATATAAAATAATGGAATAATTATTTAGACATCACCTTATACATATTTATGTTTCGATTGGATATTAAATATTAACAAGTTCAATCACCAAACAATGGTAAATATATAATTCAAAAAAGGCCTTTTTTTTTTTGAAGAATATATAGCAAATTCTACAGTGAAAGAACCTGATACATTCGGACTCAAAATCTCATCAGTAAGGAGTTATTTGAATAAACAAAATAATCATTTAAAAATATATAACAAAACCTTCTTTAAAAACAAATTTCTGCAACAACTAACCAATTTTTGGGATAAGCATTGCTTTAACGAAAATTAGGTGTATCACAGAAATATGCAATGAAAGAAGATACGATTTAGACTCTACATTAGATAACCGCCACGTGCGGTTGATGATGTAATTCAAAGAAATTTCCCAATTATTAAAGTGTATAAGAAGAGTATATAAGAATTATTTGCATATTACTGAATAATAGCTGGAATTAATTCACCATAACCTCTACAGATTCTAGTCTAAATAAATCTCAGGAAAACATTTAGAATTAAATTTTAAAACATGGCCTAAATACGCTGTATCACTTCATAGACATATATATTATCATCACATGTGCTGAAAATTAAAAAATAAAGAATCAAAAGAAATATAAAATAATGCTAAAATTATTTAGACATCACCTAATAAATATATATGTTTCGATTGGATATTAAAGAATCACAAGGTCCATCACCACAAAATGGTCAACATATAATCCAAAAAAGGTTTTTTTATTTTCCTTTTTTAAAGAATATATAGCAAATTCTCCAGAGAAAGAACCTGATACATTCGGACCCAAAATCTCATCAGTAAGGGTCATTTGAATAAACAAAATAATCATTTAAAAATATATAACAATACCTTCTTTAAAACAACATATTTCTGCAACAACTAACCAATTTTTTGGATAAGCATTGCCTTAACGAAAATTAGGTGTATCACAGAAATATACAATGAAAAAAGATACGTCTTAGGCTCTACACGTGCATATGATGTAATACAAAGGAATTTCTCAATTATTCAAGTATATAAATTGAAAACTACTACGAAGAAGTATTTGCATCTTACAGAATAATATCTGGAAAAATTCACCAGAACCTCTACTGATTTTAATCTAAATAAATCTCATGTAAACAGTTAGAATTAAATTTTAAAACATGTCCTACATACACTGTATCACTTTATAGACATATAAATTAACATCACATCTGTTGGAAATTAACTGAAAAAGAATCAAAAGAAATATAAAAAAATTGTAAAATTATTTAGACATTATCTTATATATATATATATATATATATATATATATATATATATGTTTCGATTGGATATTAAAGAATCACAAGGTCCATCACCAAAAAATGTTCAACATATAATCCAAAAAAAGGTTTTTTTATTTTCCTTTTTAAAGAATATATAGCAAATTCTCCAGAGAAAGAACCTGATACATTCGGACCCAAAATCTCATCAGTAAGGGTAATTTGAATAAACAAAATAATCATTTAAAAATATATAACAATACCTTCTTAGAAACAGCATATTTCTGCAACAACTTACCAATTTTTGGGGCAAGAATGGCCTAAGTGAAAATTAGATTATATCACAGAAATATACAATGAAATTGGTTAGTTGTTGCGGAAATGTGTTGTGTTAAAGAAGGTATTGTTACATATTTTTAAATGATTATTTTGTTCATTCAATGAACTCCTTACTGATGAGATTTCGGGTCCGAATGTATCAGGTTCTTTCTCCGGAGAATCTGCTATATATTCTTTAAAAGAGGAAAATAAACAAGGCCTTTTTTGAATTATATGTTGAACATTTTTTGGTGATGGACCTTATGATTCTTTAATATCCAATCGAAACATATATATGTATAAGGTAATGTCTAAATAATTTTAGCATTATTTTATATTTCTTTTGATTTTTTATTAGTTAATTTTCACCACATGTGATGAAAATATATAATATAATTAATTTGAAATATTTAATATATTTAAATATTCAAATAAATTATATTTTTTGAGAAGTCCTTAATTTGTGTTTTATGTTTTTGAAAAAGAATTATTGTTCATAATGGTAAGATCAGAAACAAAATTTTGTCTCCTTCAAATATTTATTTATTAATTTTAAATGACTTTTTATATTCTTTGGTTTATTTATTCCATTTGACATTGTCTATTAGGTTTTTATTACATACGTCTATTAAATATGAGCGGTGCTTATGTGGACATTAATATAATTCTAAAAGTTTTTTGAATAAAAATTTTTTTGAAATTAAAATTGTAGAAGACTGACGGATTAAATCTGTTTAGATATTCAAACTTTGTTATATTTCTTCTATCGAGTAAAAAGCTTTTTTCTATTTTTTTTTTCATACATAATATATAATTATATTTAGGCTTGAATAAATCTCATTATAGAATGTCAATGGTTTAAAGAAAGCCTTATAATATCTTACAGTTTTCTGTGATTTTGTGATGAACATAGACTATCTGGATTTTTAAAGTTAGTCTGTTTACGCAATTTCCGGTTACACTTTAAGGTAAGATATACTGATTGGTAGTTGATGTGGATATTTTAAATATTATCTAGGGCCGATGAAGAGATTATCGGAATTCTAATTGTTTTTTGAAGATATAGTGCATGTTTTGAGAGATTTTCGAATTAACTCATTTGAATATTTAAATATATTAAATATTTCAAATGAATTATATTTTTTGAGTAGTCTTTAAGTTGTGTTTCATGTTTTTGAAAAAGAATTAGTGTTCATAATGGTAAGATCAGAAACAAAATTTTGTTTCCTTCAAATATTTATTCATTAATTTTGAATGACTTTTTATATTCGTTGGTTTACTTATTCCATTCGAAATTGTATATTGAGTTTTAATTATATACGTCTATTAAATATGAGCGGTGCTTACGTTGAAATTAATTTAATTCTAAAAGTTTTTTGAATAAAAATTTTTTTGAAATTAAAATTGTAGAAAACTGACAGATTAAATCTGTTTTGATATTCAAATTTTGTTATATTTCTTCTATCAAGTAAAAGGCCTTTTTCTATTTCATATGTCTATAAAGTGATACAGTGTATTTAGGACATGTTTTAGAATTTAATTCTAAATGTTTTCATGAGATTGATTTAGATTAAAATCTGTTGAGGTTCTGCTGAATAAATTCCAGCTATAATTCTGTAATATGCTTTCTTTACTTTTGCGAACTTGGACTACAAACTTTTGACCATTTTTGTGATGAATTTTAACAGTTTCAGTGCGTTGTTGAAGTGTGTAACGTCCCATTTTTATTAATGGCGTAGTTTCTACTTGTCAAATGTCAAAAGACGACACCTTCATAAGTGAAAACTGGTCAGATAGCGGGCTATTCAAAATGAAACCTCTTATTGGAAAATCGTTTACAAAAGGTTAAGAAACCCTGTAACAATCATGAAAAGCTCAGCGAGACTCATCAAAATTAATCAAAACCGCAAATAAATCATTTCAAATCCGAATCCACAATATGAAGGATTGATAGCTTTCCCGAATCATTATGAAATATCGTACCAAAAGTAGGTACTCTTTGGTGTTTACCACGAGAAATTTATGTGCCCAATTTCTCATCCGCCATAAATCTTCCGATAACGGTGGTCGCCTGCGGCATGTGAAGAACCGCAAAGTGAAGCGTGTTGACAACGAATTTGCCCCACATTACGGTGACAATGCGTGGGAGAACAACCCTTCACGCGTGGCACCTGGCCCTGCAAGGCAAGGGCTTCTTTTTCCCGTTTTGTTCATTTACAGTTACACGTATTTGACCGACAGATTTAGAAAGGCTGGACACGGACACAGGGATTTGGAAACGAAAGGGTGGTTGTTGGTGTTCTCCGGGGTAGAGGTGGATTTGCGATGTTTCCGCATTGATTTGGAGGAGGTTTACCTTTGTAACTAAACGAATTACCCGATTCTACTTCGGAAACAACGTTTCGGGACTATGTTACTATAAAATATACGGGGTCTAATTGTACAACCTAATGGAGGGCATAGAATTGTTCGAATGAATGGGGATAACCTAATTTCCTATAATATGCAGGAAGAATTAAACATAAAAGCTATTCAAGATAGCCGTATAAGAATTCTGTTCAAAAACTCTGAGAGTTTTTTTTAAATCCTCATTTTTACGCGCTTGTTCTGGGGTATAGCGTGACATCATTTTGCCGAAATGTCTATAATTTTAGAATTTTGAGGCAAAATGGTCTGAAACTACTAGCGATTAGGGACATGGACTCATTGTCATAAGGAGATGAAATTTCCAACTACTGGAATCTGATTTAATATGAGGTCAACTAGTCCAGTCAAAATGGACATTCAACTTAGCCAAAATTCGCATAGGGCTTGAAATGAGTATACACGTTAAATAAACTATTACAAATTCTGCAAAAGAATTAATTCAAGGTCAAATGTAAAAAACTCAGATTTTTAATTTTTCTCTGAAACGGTAAGTTTTATCTTATTATTATTTTATTTAGTAAAAATAGGTCAGGTAAATGTTGTGAACCCTACAATTCTTTTCAAAAATTATTCAGATTCGTTTGGAACGAAGTTCCTTATCGCGCGTTGCGAAAGGGGCTAGACGAAAAAAATTAAGACCAAAAGTTGTAACGACACTTTTAGCTATAGTTTCAAGCCGTGCGGCGTGTACGTGTTTCTCTGTCTGTCTCTCATAGAAAGCAAGGCAATTATTTTCTTTTCGTCTTTTTATTTCGCATTAAACAGTGTGGGGTCGCGGCGAATATTTTTGTTGAGTGTACACAGGTTTTTTGTACATAATAAATAAAAAATTGAGAGGTGTCAAGGGACACCCGGATGGAATGAAATTCCTTTCGATTAATTAGTGAAGGAATTGTAATAAATTTTTTTTTTTAAGTTATAATAATATTTTTTTTATTATTAACAAATATAATGTTATATAAACTTAATTAGTAGGCTCAATTTTAGTAATAATTAAAAAAATGTATATGAGACAGTAATTTATTTCCACAAAAATATTTTTGTGGAAATAAATTACTGTCTCATATACATTTTTTTAATTAAAATGAGTTTCCACCAAGTAAAGACCGAATCTATCAGATATTTAGTAATAATTGGCTTGTGGTAACTGAAGTAAATCATCTGTAGCAACAGTTTACATACCAGTGATATACTCAACAGAACGTCAGAGAATAAGAAAAACTTTAAAAGCTTAGTGATTTAGATGATGACTATACAAATATATGGAAGGAAAATTGGTTCGATAAGTACGAAAAGAGGCCTGAAATTCTTGAGAATGTAACATTAGCTCAATTTGTTGCTAATTATAGTATGAGAAAACACGGAGAGTACTACAAAAAAAAATGTCTAGAGTTATTAGATACCGTAACTATGATATGGCTAACAATTTCAACGATTATAGAAGAGAAATGGTGTTACCACACATTCCTTTTAGAAGTGAAGATAATGAAGTTCTTGCTGAAAATAAATTCATTCAAATTTATGAAGATAAAAAAAACTTGATTTTAGAACGCAGAAAAGAGTTTGAATGTAATTTAGACCTAAAAAAAACACTTCAAATTTGTAGACAGTTAGGTAGAGATGATGACAATGAAGACAAACATTTGCGAAACGAAGCTAATGTCATATTTTAGGAAGAACCATATGCAAGATTACTACAGGATGTTGATTCTGTCGTTAATGCTGATATACGAAATGCCACACTGAGTAAACTTGGTGCTATTGCAGAAAAAGAGAAAATATAATGGATACTGAAAAATTCTACGTCTTAATGAGGTTGGCTAACGCTAAATAAAAAGAACTTTTAATGCATTTTATATCTCATCTTCAAACTCAAAATCAGCAATCATTTCAAGTTTTTTTTTACTGGTCCAGCAGGCAGTGGCAAAAGTTTTGTTATTAAACTTATAATGGAAATCTACAATAGATATACTGACAATGATGGTTACTGTAATTCGTATATAGCTTGCGCATCTAATGGTAAAGCTGCAGTAGCAATTGATGGTACTACGGTTCATACTGCTCTTAAAATTTTAAACTATTACCATTATCATCTGAAATGTTACATTTGTACAGATCTTTTTAGATCTGCATGATCAGTGCAGAACTGTTAGCTAAAATTGATTTACGCTTAAAACAAATTACTGCAAATCATAATGTTGATTTTGGCGGCATTCACGTCATTTTAATTGGTGATTTACGCCAGGCGTCACCAGTACGGGCAACATTGATATATAAACCTATTAAAACGACAATGGTTGGTCCACATTTATGGCGAAGTCTTAAATTTTTTGAACTAACGCAAGTCATGAGACAGGCTAATGCTGCATTTTCATTGATACTTGAAAAGATTGGCAATGGTGAAGTTTGGGAACACGATTAGAAATTATCGAACCAAGATTTTTCAAAAAAGAAGAAACTCAACAATTAAGTCCTCATGGTGTTCGTTTATTTTATACTAAGGTCGCTGTAGACAGTTACAATTCAATTTTGCAAGAAGCTCCAGATAAAGTCATCTCAATAGTAAAGGATATAATAACTGGTTCTAAAAATCAAGAACAAGAAGCTTCTTTTAGATTACAAGTGCACAAAAAATCTGTCATCGATACTGAAAGATTACCTTAATGACTTTTGTAAAAGGAAAGTATTACCTTATCACAACAAACATCGATGTAAGTGATGTATTAGTTAATGGTGCCGTTGGTAAATTAACTCACCTAGACTTCAATGAGGACAACGTAGTTTGCAGAGTTTGGCTCGAATTCTATGGATCACCAAAGGTTGGGCAAAAAGCAAGAAAAAAAGCTGCTTTGCTAACTGTTCAAAGCAAAGTACATAAGGCTGCTGTACCTCTTGAATGGCGAACATCCAACATTACCATGACAAGGAATAAATCAGTTACTGTTAAACGTAATCACTTTCCCATAATTTCTGCTTATGCTATGACTATTCATAAGTTACAAGGTGGAACATTTGATCAAATTGTTTACGAGTATGACAAAATACATCCACAACAATTTGTTTATGTTGCTCTCTCTCGTGTAACAAGCATCGAAGGTTTATTTATCCTTACATTTGATGATGATGAAACTAAATTTCGATTTCATCATAATCGAGTACAAGCTTCATCAACAATATCTCTAGTACAAGAGTTTCAGAGATTGTCATCAAATAAGCTTGAAACGAAGCCAAAATCAGTCATTGATTTCATTACTAGAGATAAAGGCATTCCATTGTGTACGTTCAACGTCCAAAGCCTTCGTAAACATTCAGTTGATTTAATCGACTCTGTTACAGAAAAAACCAACAGTTTGTTATTATCAGAGACATGGTTGGACAATCAAGAAGAATGTGATATACCGAATTTTAATTGTATAAAAATAATACGTTATTTTGTTCGTTCAGGTGGAGTTGCGATTTATCACGACACAAATGATACGACAAATCTTGTAACACCAAATATGTCGGTCATTATGAACAATATTCAGGACTTGCAAGTAAGACGTACAAGTGTTGCAGATTTATGTGCAGCCGAGTGTGTAATAAAAACGGCGTTACTTTAATCATGGCAGTCATATATGTCTCACCAAATAACAAATATAAATATTCAGGTGTTCATTCATCGAGCACTGCTAGAGTATTCTAAAGATGTATCTCAAAGGCAGATACAACAGAAATTTAGATAAACTTCCACTCATTTTGACCAGTGAGTTTAACATCAACTTCATTAATGAAAAATCAAAACCATTGCTACAGTTTCTAGAGGAAGAATTTGATTTAAGCATAAACAATAATCCAGCAGAATCAACAACCAAATATAATACTACCATCGATGCAGTTTTTTCGAGACATTTAAATAAAATAGAATCCCAAACATATGTTTCCTACTTCAGTTACCACAAGCCAATTATTACTAAAATTGAGCCTACTAATTGAGTTCGTATTACATTATATTTGTTAATAATAAAAAAATATTATTATATTAGGAGTACATATAAGTTTTCGCCGTTTTTTAACACAAATTGAATATTTATTATAGAAGAACGGTTTTAAACGATGTGAGACTGCTTGCTGAGTGACTTCTAATGTTAGAGCAAGTTCTTTTTGTGTTTGAGATGAATCTTCCTCCAATAATTCCTCCAATTCTGCATCCTCGTAAATTTTTGGCCTTCCACTGCGATCTTTGTCTTCTACGTCGAAATCACCATTTTTAAACTTTTGAAACCACTCTCGACATGTTCTCTCACTCAAAGCACCCCCACCATATGCTTCTACTAGCAATTGATGCGCCTCAGCAGCAGATTTTTTTAAATTAAAGAAGTAAACTAATATTTCCCGCAAATGACGCTTACTTGGCTCAAATTTTGACTTTTTCAACTTATAAAAATTATATTTTACCAATATAAAATCAATGATATTAATAGGTTATGTTGTTCTTGAATGTCCAAACTATTTTTTAAGCCGGTTATCATCTGCGAAAGCTAACCGAAACTCCATGCCGCGCCATCTACAATACAACGGCAGAAACTTATTTGTACTCCTAATAACTTAAAAAAAGATAAAATTTTATTACAATTCCTTCACTAATTAATCGAAAGGAACTTCGTTCCATCCGGATGTCCCTTAACACCTCTCAATTTTTTTTCGTACGAATCACCATTCGTGAGATATCGCGGTTTTAAAGGTTGAAAAATTAATATTCTACATAATAATAATAACGACTTTTATTCAACATCACAATATTTACAGATATTTTAGTACTTATGATGGGCGATGTTCAGTTCGTTTCAGTATTTAGCTACACCCAACGTCTGTTCAACTAATCCAGTTTCAAACTCAATCATAAATACAAAAATATTGTTAAAAAAAATTGAATAGAAATAGAAAGGTATACCCGAAATATAAGAACTTATGCACTGTATAAGACTTGCGGTCAGTCACTCAAGATCGTTCTCAATGCAATATTTCCGAATCTTTTTCTCGAATCAACGCTTGCACAGTCGATAGAAAATTTATTCAAACATTTTGCAATGTTGTAATAATAATAATAATTCATTTATTTGATCAATTATACCTCCACAGATATAGCTCACGTCACAAGAAAAAATTTCAAAATATATAAGCACTTATAACTACCCAACTATATCCCAACAACATCTCAAAAAGTAACCTGTACATCATCTATCCTTTTAGAGTTCAGTAAAATCCTCATCATTAATGAACTCTCTTAGACTGTAATAACATTTTTCAATTAAAAAACATTTTAAAGATTTCTTTTGTGCAGAGTTTGTCGTGTACTTTTGAAATTTTTAGGTAATTTATTCCAGATTGGTATGAAATGTGTAACATTTTTCTGTATATATGTATAACTTGTTTTTTCAGCACTCAAATAAGTTTTGCCCCTAGTATTATATTCATGCTTTCATAATAAAATTTTTAAAATCATTATAATTAATTAAAACAAATTGTAGAAATTACTATGTTTTACTACCAAAAAATGGAATCGAAGAAACAGAAACTTCTTATTCCGGCCTGAAAAGTATCTTGATGGTCTTCATTAAGAAATATTTCTCAACACAGCTGGAGCGTAGAGATATACAGGAGGCCAGGAGGATAGGAAGAAAAGGAGATAAAGCTCGACCAATAACCGCCACCTTTTCAACCTTAGGTCTCAAAATAGACCTGCACAAACAAAGGAGGGTTCTGAACGACACCGCGTATTATATAAAAGAGGACTTCCCACAGAACGTCCTAGAAAAAAGGAAACAGCTACAAGAACAATTGCGCATAGAGAAAGAGAAGGGAAACTCAGCAACAATCAAATATGACAAACTTGTTATACGCAGCAAGAACCCGAACTCTACAAATAACAACAAAAGGATGCTTTCACTGTCACCTGAAAGTAACATACCATCTCAAGAAGACCCCAAAAAACAGCCTAGCAAGAAAAACAAGACTCATGAGCCGCTCACGAGATCATCAAGCCTATCCGAGGGAATTATCAAACCGGGCATACTAAACTACTTAGTTCCCAAGAACCCAGACAACACACCAAAACAAGACACCACAAACACTGCTTCATAGCAACCACCGCCTCTCTCTCGCACAGATTACACAGAAAACTCTATCACTAAAAACAATATACATCTTCCAAGCCGGTTGGTCACCGTGGTAGAATATGACCACAACCCTCCAATAAAAGGAATAAATACGAATAAACACCTTAAATTAGCCACCTACAATGTCAGATCACTCTCTATCACCGAAAAATACTACGAATTAATGTACGCACTCCGAAATATTAACATCGATGTTCTTGGCTTAGCCGAAGTAAGAAAAACGGGATGCAAAATAGAGGAACACAACGACCATATATTTTGCTACGTGGGAGAAACCCGCGGGCTACATGGCGTGGGATTTCTTATTAAGAAAAAGGAAAATATAGTACAATTCAGCGGCCTATCAGAAAGGTGCGCTTTACTACATCTACAGTTTGACCATACAAACTTGGCAATAATTCAAGCTTATGCCCCTACACAAGACTCAAGCGATGACGAAATTGAAGCATTCTATCAAACGCTACAAAAAGCTCACTCATTATCGGAAGGTTTCAAAAACACCTTGGTAATGAGAGATTTTAACGCTAAAGTGGGACAATCTCAAAGCAATGAAAGTTTAGTAATTGGCAAACATGGCTACGGAAAAAGGAACAAACGAGGAGAAAGACTTATTGAATATGCGTACGAATACAAACTTTGCGTTATGAACACATTTTTCAAAAAGAAATCGAATAGGAAGTGGACTTGGATATCTCCGGACACAAATACGAAAAATGAAATAGACTTTATTTTGTCAAACTCTCCCAAATATATCACTAACATAGAGGTACTTAACAATGTTGAGTTTCCAAGCGACCACCGAATAGTAAGTGCAACATTAGACATGAAACCAACGAAAAAATGCAGAAAACTCTTTAAAACCTCAAATTCATCACTGAAAACGGAAGACGACATAAAATCATACCTTTATAACCTCGAAAGAAACATCAACACCATGCCAATCTGCGAAAAGGATAACATTCAAGCGACCTATGACTCGCTAGAACTCTGCATCAAAACCAGTTTAAAACAGCGAAACATGAGCAAATATGAAAACAAAAGCTATCACTTTTTCGAGGAATCGACTAAACTTCTAATACATAGACGCAGCGAACTGATAAAAATCAACAACAAAACTCAAGACCAGAAAAAAGAGCTGTCAAATGTTTTCAAAAAATGTAGCAAGGCGATAAGAAATGACTACAATCTTCACAAACAAGAAATCAAGTTTAAGGCGTTATAGAAGCGCCAAAAAAGGATATAAACAGTTAAGTACACACAAAGAATGGATACAGAGCTTAAATAGAGATTCGAGCGAAACAAAATCGAGAAAAGATGTCATCTCAACCGCGACGACATTTTACGCAGACCTGTACTCCAACAAACTTAGCGACGCAACTTCAGCGGCAACTGTGCTCAACGTACCAGAATCCCGCTCATCCGTGATTATCCATTTACACGAGATCGATGTATTGAAACATATCAAGAATCTGAAAAGCGATAAGAGCCCTGTCCTGACGGCCTAACAAACGAGGCGCTGAAAATAGGCGCTCCGGTACTAATCAAACCACTGACGCATATATTTAACACGGCACTCAACACTGGGAAGGTTCCAAAACAGTGGCACGATTCAGACATTATCCTGCTATATAAAAAAGGAAACCCTCTAGACATTGCCAACTACCGTCCGATAAGCTTACTATCCAGCGCATACAAGCTGTTCGCATCTATCATACACAACAAAATTAGCCCTCAAATAGAAGATATGCAGCCAGTAGAACAAGCTGGATTCCGCCCCGGTTTCTCGACTATGGATCATATTCACTCAATGATGCAAATAATAGAAAAGTTTGGCGAGTTCAATAGAAACTTGTACATCTCTTTCATTGACTACACGAAGGCATTCGATAGCATCCACCATAACTGCATCTGGGATGCTCTAAACAAGTGTAATGTAAGCCAAAAAATCATTACAGTCCTAAAAAACCTCTACTTAAACAACACAAGCAGAGTAAAATTAGAAGCTAGAGGCGATGAGATTAAAATAGACAGAGGCGTCAGACAAGGCGATCCATTATCCCCTAAACTCTTCATAGCTGTCTTGCAATGCATTTTCGCCGAGCTGAAGTGGGAATCTGAGGGCATCAAAATTGGAAACACACGACTTAACCACCTAAGATTCGCTGACGATATCGCAGTCCTAGCTGAAAACCATCATGACTTAGAAAACATGATACTCCAATTAAACACAGCAAGTAAAAAAGCCGGTCTACATATGAATTTAAATAAAACTAAGATAATGACAAACAGTACGAAGAAAAAAATCATGCTAGACAACACCGAACTAGAATACGTCGACCACTATATATACTTAGGGAAGCAAGTATCGTTCTCCAAAACAAACAACGCAGAAGAAATAAATAGACGAATCAAATGCAGCTGGAACAAATAGTGGGCTAATAAAGAAATACTGAAAGGCAACTATAATCTCCATATGAAGAAAACTGTCATGGACACATGCATTCTTCCGTGCCTAACATACGGCTCCCAAACTTGGACTTACACAAACAACATAAAAAACAAAATAACATCGTGTCAAAGAGCGATGGAGAGGAGCATTCTAAGCTTAAGAAAAATTCACAAAGTAAAAAGCCAAAAGATCAGGGAAAAAACTAAACTAACCGACGCTCTACATCAAACACTAAAATTGAAATGGCGATGGGCCGGCCACGTAGCCAGATATACTGACCAACGCTGGACCCTCATATGTACGAAATGGACCGGTCCTAATGGAAAACGAAGCGTGGGACGACCTCAGCAGCGCTGGGAGGATGAAATAAAATTATTTGCAGGAAACAACTGGCTTGAAGTGGCACATGACAGAGATAAGTGGAAGGAATTGGAGGAGACCTATACCCTGCCAAAGGGATCCCAACAAAAAACCGAGAGAGAGGAAACAAATGAAAACATATACCTAAAGATAATTTCAACAGATAGCACAACAATACCTAGCACATAGTAACAAAATTTCATACATGTAGATATATTGTTTTTTTCTTTTTCTTTCTTAGTCTGTAAGGAAAAACAAACTGTAATTTAACATTTTTACGGGAAATAAAAGGTTTATTATATTACCAAAAAATATATATTACACATTTTCTTGTGACTAGAGTTTCGGGAAATGAACTATCTCATCATCAGACAACTCGAGTCACAAGAAAATGTGTAATATATATTTTTGGTAGTAAAAAATAGTCATTTCTACAATTTGTTTTAATTATGATCAACTACCAAATAGTAACGCCTGAAACAATTCATTATCATTATAATTATTAATTATATACATCACACATTCATATATGAATAGGCTGTACAGGGTTAGTATTTTATACTCAATAAAAACATTTTTACATGTCTCGTTATATTTTAATTAAAAGATATTCCTCAAACATCTTTTTTGAAGAATTAAAATTCTATCAGCTTCCATATAATAGACATGGTATGCTGTCAGGGACGCAGCTTCTCCAATTGTTCCCGTCAGAACCCTCAATGCATAACAATATCTTGCCAGGCCTGTGGCTATATGTTCAATTTATGAAATCCAATTTAAGTTTTGATCGATGTGCATCCCCAAGAATGAAATGGTTCTTTCACTTGTGATATTTATATTGTTGTAAGTAATATTCGAAATTTCATGTTGATTTTTATCATTGAAGACAAGCAGCTTTGTTTTAGCAATATTAATTTCGAGATCATTGCTCGTGAACCATGAAGACTTCTAAGTCTTCTTCTAATGTAGCCCTGCATTCATCAGCAGTGATACCTTTACATAAAACCGAAATATCATCGGCAAACATCACAGCATTCCCTGTTGTTACTTGAATTAAGTCATTGCTGTAGAGTATATATAGTAATGGGCCTAGTATCGATCCTTGCAGCACAACTCTCTCTATTTGTATGGCATCTGTCCTTAATTGTTTTCCATCTATTCTCTTTTCTACTGTCCTTTGTATTCTATTGCTTAGGTACATTCTGTCAAGAAAGTACCGGGAATTATCGATTTAAATCTGGCGGGGCAATGAGGCAGGTAAAAATTTTTTTCCTAGGTTGGTTCCACTGTCCTTAATTACTATGCCAAGCTTGAGCGGTATCTGTCAACTAGTGTGTTTGCAACAGCTGATTAAGTCAGTCGATGCCAGAGTGCGTGCCGATTTTTACTATGGGTGATTACGTTGATCAAAGAATTTGTTTAAAGTTTTGTGTTGCAAATGAATTTTCGTGTGCCGATGCATTGAAAATGTTGCAGAAGGCCTTTGGTGATAATGCTCTATCGAAAACTCGTGCATATCAGTGGTACAGAGCCTTCAAGGACGGTCGTGAAGTGGTCGCCCATCGACGGCTTCGATCGAAGATAACGTCGATAAAATTAAGGAAAGGGTGCTGGAAAACCGTCGTACCAGCTTGAGAGAGATAGCACATGATCTTAAGATATCCCACGAGTCCGCACGTATGAATTTGATTGATATTTTGGGCATGAGAAAGGTGGCCGCACGACTCGTACCGAAAGACCTGAATTTTCTTCAAAAACGTCATCGCGAACAGGTTGCTTCAGACATGCTGGATCGCTGTAATTCCGATTCTACATTCATGGAACGCATTATAACTGGTGATGAGACCTGGGTCTACGAGTACGATATGCAAACAAGCCAGCAATCATCGGAATGGGTGGCAAAAAATGAGCTGAAACCGAAAAAACCACGCCAAAGCCGCTCGAAAATGAAGGTGATGCTCATTGTTTTCTTCGATATCCGTGGCGTGGTGCACTACGAATTCGTTCCAGAGGGTCAGACGGTAAACAAGGAGTATTACCTAGGCGTTATGAAACGTTTGCGTGAGCGTATCCGTAAGAAGCGGCCAAATTTGTGGGCGAACAACTCATGGATTTTGCATGACGATAACGCGCCTTCTCACCGAGCTACGATTGTGACTGACTTTCTCGCCAAAAACTCAACAAACGTGCTTCAGCAACCACCGTATTCGCCGGATTTGGCTCCCTGCGACTTTTTCCTCTTCCCTAAACTAAAATTGCCCCTTCGTGGCACCCGTGTTGAGTCGATTGAAGCCATAAAACAAAATTCGGCGCGAGAGCTAAAGTCCATCCCGGAAAGCGCCTATAAAAAATGTTTCGATAATTGGAAGTGCCGTTGGCATAGATGTATTGGAGCAAATGGAGCCTATTTTGAAGGCGGCCCAATAAATTTTGACGATTAAATGTGAAAATGTTGTTTTAATTGAAAATTCCCGGTACTTTCTTGACAGAGCAGTATATAAGTATATATATATATATATATAGTTAGTGCTATCTCTCGATTATCGAGAGTTAGCACTAACAGCGTTTCTGGATACTAACAGTTTAATTTTCCGATCAGATTATGCAATTCAAGTTCTGCCGACTTGCCAGCCTGGTAGGCGTATTGATGAAGGCTAGGGGGACTGTCAATTAGCACCTTCCCCCTGATATGGACATCAATCACCTTCTCCAGACTCTTCAGCAGGAAATATGTCAAGCTTATTGGTCTGAACGAAGAGGGTTCCGATTCTATTCGTCCCACCTTTGGTATATATACCACTTTAGTTAGTGTCCAGCTTGTAGGGATAGCCCCCCAAGCCAGACTTGTTCTTCACATGTTACATCTATTTTAAATGTTTCTTTAATATAATTTTTGACTTCTTCTGGTATAGTTTTTGGTTTGTACGAGAGTAAACGTTTGAAAAGTTCCACTGAATGAGGTGGTATGATTATCTCACCCTTTAAGCGAACATTGATGTTGTGCACATCACTGCGAAACCTTATTTTATTAGAAGGGTATCCGGGCGTCCTTTGGCTAACCACCGAAGAATTGGCATGCAGAATGTAGCCTTCGTCTACGCCCCATGTTCAACCAATAAATTTCCCTCAGTTTTTGTTTGATGTGCTCATATTATGTGCTCCTCTTGGTGATAGGGAACTGTCGTCTCATGATCGAGGAGAAGGGGACATACTATTTGAAACTGTTGAGCAATTGGGCTGCTGAGGCAGGTGTAAGTGGAAAACAGAATTCTGGTCTCTCCTCCGAAGTACAAGAGAAGTTGGTGATATTGGTGGACTGCTTGGGAAGAGTTTTGCGGCGTGACTGGGGATTGAAGAGAAAGGCGATGAATGTAATATATAATGGCATGTTTGAAGCGTGCGCCATTTATGGAGTGAATATATGGTATGAATCAATGAAGTATGGGTATGCAAGAAAGGCTTTGAATAGCTGTCAGAGGGTTGTCATGTATAAAAGTATGTCGGACGGTATCCACGGATGCCATGAATGTCCTGATGGGTGTCCCTCCGTGGGATCTTGTAGCGAAAGAAATGAAAGTGAAGTATAAACTGAAGGAAGGTTTGGCACTGAATGGTTTTGATAGAACGATAATTGATGAAAGGAATCAAGACCCTGAAAGGGGTGTGATTGAGTTAAAAGATATAATGAAGGTGGAGTGGCAGAAGAGATGGGATGAGAGTGAAGCTGGGCGAGTCACTTACAGGTTCATCCCGAGAGTAGATTTTTCCAGCGAGAATAAATGGTTCTTCCCTGGCCTATATCTAGGATATTTGATTACGGGCCATGGGAGCCTGAAAGAATTTGTGTTTAGAAAGGGCCTCAGATGTGTATGTGCAGAGATTGAGAGTTGGAGCCATGTCCTGTATGAGTGTATAGAGTACTTGGAAAAACAAATGGTGGTATAGAGGGAATGAAGAGAGGAGCAAATGAAAGTAGATGATAGAGACTTATAAAAGATTTAAAAGAATGGAAAGCTTCTCTAGGGCAGTATTCTCAAAGAAAAGATGAAGACTCATTGAGGTGTTCCTTTCAGGGCGATCTGAGGCTGAAGGCTGGGTTTCTCGTTACTTTGGAACGATATTGGAGTTAGTGTGGATGGGTGGTGGTGGTCGCATGCAAGGCGGTCACTTTGGGTTGAAAGGTCGATGTTTGGGGCTCTGGTGGTGGTGTTATCGAAGCGCTACCCTGGTTTCCTGGCGCGTCTTGGATCCTACAGTACTGATGGGTGTGGCAATCCCGCATTACTCTAACTGGCTTCCGCAAGGCCTGGGTTTCCAAGGCCTTAAATTTGCAGGGGAATGCGTTCCCGAAGCAAGTCTCAGCAATGGCGCGATGATTGCTACCACAGAAGTAATCCTGGCCGCTCTACTAGAGAATAGGTTTCGTTGAAACCTGCATGCTGGGCTAGAGGGGTTCCGTCTCGTCGAAGTGTTGCGTTTTCCAACTCGGAAGTTGACCTGCATTCTTAGAAGAGTCAAACTGGAAGTTACGATCCTATCGTGACATGCTGATTCGGTGTATCCTAATCCTGCGTCCATGGGGCTGTGACCGTAGACCTGAGGGCAGGTAGGTCACATAAAATAACCTTTATTTCCTTCCTTGATCTACTCAAATTTTCCAATTTCATATATTAATCTCAAATATGAATTTTGTAATTTTGCATTTTTTTTAACATCTGAGGCTGTTGAACACAGGCCATAGACAATGTCGCAATAATTCAGGTGCCAAAGCAGCAATCTAACGTACAGCATTGCCTTTAACTCTTCACCAAGAAAATGTCTATTCTGAAATATCAGTTTTAGACTCAGGTATGACTTCCTCACCATCTGCGGAACGTGATAGGAAAATCAATAATGACACCAAGAAACTCAAAACCATTATCATTCATCATCAACTAATGGATGTAGTTATTGATGAAGCCGTTATCGTTTCTCCTACCGAAGACAATAGCCGTTGTCTACCAAGGGTTCAGCTTCAGAGAATGTTTCGAGGAAAACTGTAGTAGTCGCTATTCATAGCACCAATGGCCTCTGGTTAAAATGACAATAGCAGTTGAATATTGTCAGCATAATAGTACTGAATACAGGAGTGGAAAACAGCAGGAAACATCGCTATATAAATACTGAAAAGTAGAGGAGATATAATATACCCTTGCGGTACACCAGTGGTTACATTAAGAGGCCTTGACTCTTTACTCCGATAGATCACAGTTTGATACCTGAATGCCAATAAATCCGACAAAGTATCTCGTGCGGAGCCCTACAAGCCTATATAATGTAGAATAGCCTCCAGAACCTCAGGGCTCTGGGAGTTGAAGGCTTTAGAATAATCAAGCAGCATCAGAACAGTCATCTGACCCTTGTCTGTAGCCCTAAGAATATCATCAGTTATTGATAGAAGGGCCGTGCTGCAATCATGCCCTCGCCAAAACGTGGGTAAAATACTATTGGCCTCCACGTGCTCATGAAGTTGTTTTTCCATTATTTTCTCCAATATTTTCGAAAAGGTTTGTAAGACACTAATATGCATACATTTCTGCATCACTTATGAGGAAATGAACTTGACGCATTTTTTTAACGCGGTTTACCCAGTAGGCATACTCCACGGTCTTTGTGATAAAAAAAATTTGATGAGATCCTAACCTATTGATTGAAAGAATGATTATGTTGCTAATGATCAAAGTGGAACGGGTTGATTTCTTCTAATCTTCAAGAATTATTTCTTCATCTTCACTTTCTTCTTCACCTTGCAGAATTAATCTACGCTTCAGAAGTAGAATAACAACAAGCTTATTCGTGCAAAATTTCGTTAGGATCTTATGCTTAGAATTTAAAAAATTGGTTTCATAAAGATTCGGTAATCACTGGATCAAAAGATATTCTTGTTAAATTGATAAACGGATCAACGAATTTGTGTTCTACGAAACAAATTGGTGTAATATATATTGAAAATTTACTATGAAAAAGTTTTAATTCTGAATAGTTTCAAGAGATTTATTCAGATTGAAATCTGTAGAGGTTCCAGAGAATTAATCCAGCTATTATCTGTAATATCCAAAAAACTTCTTCAAAGTAAATTTTCAATATATATTGTTTAAAAGATTCTTTATATTATCACACAACGGCATAGCGGTTTTCTAATGCTGAGTCTATATCGTATCTTCTTTCATTATATATTGGATTCGGAAAGTAATTCTGTTTTTTTTTGGAAAATTAAAGACAATTTATATAAATTTATATGATTATAATGAATAAATGGTTTATTAAGTTATATATTGGCCATTCTGCTTCAACACGTTTTGCCACCTTTCTGGTGGTAGCATGATTCCACGCTCATAAAATTTTTGGTCTTTGCTGGCAAAAACTGATCCAGGTGATTTTTGACCTCTGCATTTGAAGTAAAGGTTTTACCGTCAAAAATTTTTGCAATCACCGGAACAAATAATAATCAGAAGGTGCCAGATCTGGAGAATATGATAGGTGTAACAGTGTATCCCATTTAAGCTTTAAAAGCTTTTGGCGAGTGACCAACTTGTATAACGTCTAGCAATATCTCGGTGGAATACTACACCTTTTCTGTTGATTAATTCTGGCCTTTTCATTTGAAGAACATCAATCAGTTTATCAAGCTGATGACAAAAGACAGAAGACTTCCGAATTAATTGTTATGTTTTCCGGTAAAATCTCAAAAAAAAACGAATCCTTTTAAAACCCCACCAAACAGACAGCATCACTCTATTTGATGGATTTTATGGATATTGGCTTTCGAAATGCTTTGAGCAGGTTCATCTCTTTTTCTCCCACATCTCTTTCGTTTGACATTGTTATATTGTCCCCAGTAATGATGCGCTTCAAAGATGGATCATTTTTGTGACATTTGAGAACCGAATTGCGACGGGACAAATTACTCTCAGTGAGAATATGGGTAACCTATATACCGAGCTTTGAGGTTAAACCCAGGCCTTTCAAGTGATCATAAATAGTTGGATTCTATAAATTTAAACTCTCACTGATCTCACGTATTGTTATTCACCGATTTGCATCAACTAATGTCTTTATCATTTCTTTATCAGCTTCAACCGGCTTTCCGGAACGTGGTGTACCTTCGACATCAAAATTTCCGGATCAAAATTTCGTAAACCAGTTCTGGCACTAGCGTAATGTCAACACATCTTCTCTATACATGTCGGTTGATTTCTTCCTGGCTTGAAAAGCATTTTTACCTTTTCTATAGTAAAAAATTTAAGGATCAAGAATATGCTGCTTATTGCTTTCCATATTTGAAAGAGCACGAACCAAAACTATTCACACACTATATCAGCTCTCAAAATATATAATGATTATGCGACTTAAGTCAAATACAATTAAATCCTCTGTCGGGAAAAAACGAAATAACTTATATATCTGTAGAATTACCTAATTTTTGAATATGCCATGCTTATTCAAAAACCGGTCTTTTTCGCTTAGTGTCTAATGGATGGTATACGATGGTAAGACATTTTCCATTAGACTCTAAAATCTATATATATATATATATATATATATATATATATATATATACATATATATATATATATATATATATATATATATATATTCATTTAAATAATATGGTCAACACATTATATTTCCTTTGATTATTTATTAGTTCATTACCATTACATGTAATTAATCCAGCTATTATCTGCATTCTGGTAGTTGATCGCTACACCATAGTATCAGAAAGAAGAAAAATTATATATATTTCTATGGTAGCGCTGTTAATGAAGGGTTAGAATTTTGAAACGGATTGTTATCATTTATATGCTTGTCATACTACTACGAACTACGAGTACGTTATTAGTATTATTTATAACTTTAAAATGAAAGGCGGCTTCAAACGGAAAATTTGAACTGATACTATTTTATTAATACTGCATACCGATGATTTTGCAATGTTGATATGATCTCTTATTAATTGGAAATCACCAGCTGCATAAAAAGCGTAAAAACTCTCATAATTGTAATCTCGCATCAATTTATCTATTCCTTTTACTACGTGGTTTAACTTCTGGTCTAATGCTGTCTCTAATAATTCGTGGCCTTTGAATTTCACTTGAATCTTCTTCTGATGATGACGATGAACTGATTTCGAAAAGAATGAATATGAATCTATATGAGGTTTATGTCCATTAAACTTTTTTTAATGAACAATTTTCATATTGAAACTTGAATACTTTTTTTTGAAATACAGGCAGGCTTATTGATGAGTTTCACTATTTTATTCCGATTTAAATATGAAAAGCAGCAATTGGATTTAGTGTCTAAAAAAAAAGACTTAATTTAAACGTACTCCGTACCTTGCAACTAATTTATGAGCAATTTTTTCTGAAATGGAAATACTCACTTTCTAAATTATTTTACATATCTTGATAAAATCGATAAGGCATGTGAGGATAAGTAACAGGATCTTCCTCTTCAGGAGATGTCCAGATCAATGATCCCATCTTTCTTAGAACTTCCATCCAAATATTGTTGTTCATTTACCCAAGTCTAGCTCGAGTGTCCCACCATAATAAAAGAATTATTCAACTTTAAACATCTTTATATCCCACAAATGCTCAAATATCGGTACACACAATCATTAATCCTTTTTCTATGGGTCCTACTGACCACCGTATGAATGGAAGAATATACGGTGAATTGAAAGAGACCAGCTCCCACGTTTTTGAAGGAAACAGGGTGGTCAAACCTTTCTAAAGGTAGGAATAGAGTCGAGATTTTCAACATAGATCTCATGGACAAAGGGTGCAGACTAAATTCTAGATGCTGATGAAAAGTAGGCTTTACAAACCGAAATGTTTATCAAAATTTTAATTGAGGAAAAGAGAATGATGCTTAAATAATTATTCAAATATACACCATTTCCAACTTCTTTAAGGAAGACTCAACATTCTTATTATTCAATTAAAGGATTTTTTCATTTTCGGTGGCTCGATGTTGACAGCCTGTGACGACTATTTCGTTTGAGTATCATCTATTTAATATGCTGTTTATGTTTTAGTTGAAGATGCCAAATCACCTTGACAGGTTACATGATTGAGGAGGATTTCCAACTGATAAGACTTTATTCATTAATAATAAAGTCTACTTTTCAACATTTGGTAGCCAAATTCAAGACTATCAGTTCGGTAAACAATCAAGCAACAGTAGTTCGTCTAAGGATCGCCAGATAGTCCAAGAACATTGAATACAAATATAAATTGAAATAAATTTATTTCAGATAATTTGACAACACGCATGTACATCAAAATCAAATGAAAAGCCTTCAAAGTCATTTATAAACTTTATATAGGCCCGTTAAAATACTCGTCCAGAGTACACGTCCATAGATTAATCAACATTCGTTTTACCTCTCTTTCTTAAAGTACTAAGTTATCTAGTAGTTTTATTCTCTTGAATAATATATTATACACTTTTATACATATATATGATGGGCTTTTTTCTGTAAGCGTTAATCTATGCCTTGGATAGTTTATATATCTAATGTCCTAGTACTATAAGTTACATATACATTTTCATTGATTAAGGATATTCTATATTTATGTAATTAAATTCACATAAATACAAAACATAACCTGAAAATATACCATTCAATTTGAAAACACCCTTACAGATTTTCTGAATCCCATTTTAAACTTTGTCCGAATCACCGTCTTTCGTGCAATAAATACTCCCTCTAAGTTTTGATGTGTCCCCCAAAAAATAATTCCGTATCTCATAACAGATCCATAATTTGCAAGGTATAAAGTCCTTATATATTGAGCATTAATTCCAAAAACAAAAGAGGTTTTATTGAATTTTTCCAAGAAATATTCACAATGTTCTTGCCAGCTGAGAAATTTATTGATATATAAACCAAAAAACTTAAAAGAATATGAAATAATAAGAAGATATTTTTTTACTTGATAGAAGGATTATTACAAAAATTGAAATTCATAGGAGGCTAACAGAATAAATCTGTTAAATACTCAGATATCACAAACTCATTTTCACAGAAAATTGTCCCATTAGATTTCATTAGTTCCGTATCAGAAATTAACAATTTTGTTTTCTTTCCGTTTAATATGAGTTCATTTCCATGCAACCACCATTCCGCTCTCACTATTTTGTGTTGTCTTTTACTGTTCATTTCTTCCTGATTTCATCGCCCTACCACTATATTTGTATCATCAGTTAAATTTGCCACAGTTTCAGCGATTTTTGATGGATCAGTAGCACAAATCACAATACCACAGACCCTACTATGCTGATACCTTGATCAAGCCCTATAAAATTCTCAATTATCGAGGACTTACTAATCACCCCATCGTTCTACACAATAACTCTTTATTATCTTCTTTTGAAATAACATTCAAACCATTTCAGAGCATTTCCTCATAAAACTACCTTCGTTGGAAACTTCTTCCTTTCAATGATTTATAGGCTTTTGATCAAAGAAAATACCTAAGGCCAGTTCATTACTTTCCAATAAATTAAGAACTGCTTGACTGAACTGAAAAATGGCTGTCGATGTAGAGCGATCTTGCAAATAGACGTGTCTGTTTACTAAGAAGATATTATAAGAGTAAAAATAATTAAGGTTTCTGCTACACATTAGATGTTCAAGTATTTTCGAAAAGCCGGGCAATACACAAACCGGCCTACAGTTTTCTAATAACTCTGGTTCACCATTCTTGAAGATGGGTTTCATCAGAACCAGCTTTAACGAATCAGAAAATATTCCAAACCTGAAATGAGAAAGATTAGTTGATATCACTCCTAAAAATAGTTTGACTTTTAATGTGGATACTTCATCATCACTACTACTCAATTTGTTTCTCAATGAATTTTGTTAGTGATCTAATCTCTTCTGGGTTCGTTTGTCTTGACAGTAATGAAGGATTTATCACTTTCTTCGATACTAGCCTACAAATTTTAATTTGAAACAAATGTTTTATTCAAAAACTTTTTAGAATTAAATTGAATGAATGTCTTAGAAAACACAGTTTCCATTTAGTTGACATATAGAATAAACACTGAATACACAGTACCAAAATAAATGAAAGAATTTCAAGAAATATAAATTATGATTTGAAAATACTAAATAAACACTTGAAGGATACAAAATTTTGTTTCGTATCTTGTATTATGAAAACCAAATCCCTTTCCAAAAATGCAAAACATAATCTGACGAACTTCTTCAAAAATAACTTACTTTAAATAAGTTCCTTCAAAAATATTCCTAAAACATGCAGCACATCTTCAAAAAGCAATTTAGAATTCCAACAGTCACACTTCATATTTAAAAACTAAAAATTATTAACAAAAAACTTCTTACCAGATCAACCAAATGTCTTCCTCTGCAAACACCAGAATATAGTGAACTTTTAAAAAATCCTATGTATTCTATGTATGAGTGATAAACCAAAATATAATTATTATTCACAAAATAAAATAATAAAAAGAGGTTTCTCTTTGATAGAAGGATTATTACAATATTTTAAATATCATATAGATTTATTCTGCTGAACTTCTACAATTTTTTATTTCAAAATGAAACTTTTAGAATAAATGTCTGAGAAAACAGAGTTTCAATTTAGTTGACATATAAAATTAATACTCATTACACAGTACCAAAAGAAATAAAATAATTCCAAGAAATAAGAATTATTAATTTAAAGTACTAAATGAACACTAGAAGGATACAAATTTTGTATTTGCATTTTGTATTATGCATTTTGTATTATGCATTTTGTATTATGAAAACCAAGTCCCTTTCCAAAAATGCAAAACATAACCTCAAGAAGTTCTTGAAAACTAACTTACTTTAAATGATTTCCTTTAAAAAAATTCCTAAAACATGCAGTACATCTTCAAAGAGTAATTTAGAAGTTCAACAATGAAAATTCCTCAGTCCCTTTTCATATTTAAAAAACAAAAATAATTAACAAAAAATATCTTACCAGACCAGCCAAATGTCTTTCTCTACAAACACAAGAATATATTAGGAGTACAAATAAGTTTCCGCCGTACGGAACCCAATTTCCTTGTTTATGAATCATTCATTCCTAATGATTTTAAACGATGTGAGACTGCTTGCTGAGTGACTTCTAATGTTAGAGCAAGTTCTTTTTGTGTTTGAGAAGAATCTTCCTCTAATAATTCCTCCAATTCTGCATCCTCGTAAATTTTTGACCTTCCACTGCGATCTTTGTCTTCTACGTCGAACTCACCGTTTTTGAACTTTTGAAACCACTCTCGACACGTTCTCTCACTCAAAGCACCCTCACCATATGCTTCTACGAGCAATTGATGCGCCTCAGCAGCAGATTTTTTAAATTAAAGAAGTAAACTAATATTTCCCGCAAACGACGCTTACTTGGCTCAAATTTTGACATTTTCAATTTATAAAAATTATATTTTACCAATATAAAATCAATGATATTAATAGGTTATGTTGTTCTTGAATGTCCAAACTATTTTTTAAGCCGGTTATCATCTGCGAAAGCTAACCGAAACTCCGTGCCGCGCCATCTACAATAAAACGGCGGAAACTTATTTGTACTCCTAATATATACAAATCACTCATACATATTATCATTTGGATTTAACCGAGTCCTTGAAATACCTTGCAAGCATTGTATGTATTCAGTGACGAACATAGAATACATAGGATTTGAAAGTTCGCTATATTCTGATGTTTGTACAGGAAGACATTTGGTTGGTCTGGTAAGATATTTTTTGATAATTATTTTTATTTTTTAATTACAAAGTGAGACTGAGGAGTTTCCGTTGTTGGGCTTCTAAATTGCTTATTGAAGATGTGCTGCATGTTTTAGGTATTTTTTTGAAGGAATTTATGTAAAGTAAGTTATTATTGAAGAAGTTCGTGAGGTTATGTTTTGCATTTTCAGAAAGAGATTTGGTTTTTATAATACAAGATACGAAAGAAAATTTTGTATTCTTCAAGTGTTTATTTATTATTTTTAATTAATAACTTATATTTCTTGGAATTCTTTTATTCCTTTTGGTACTGTGTATAGTGTTAATTCTATATATCTGCTAAATTGAAATTGTGTTTTCTAAGACATTTATTCGAATTTAATTCTAAAAGTTTTTGAATACAAAATTTTCTTGAAATTAAAATTTGTATAAGTTAACAGAATGAATCGGTATGATTAAAAAAATGTATATAAGACAGTAATTTATGTCCACAAAAATGTTTGTACTACTACAATAATTGTTTCACCACGATTTGGCTTCTTCAGGTATTACATTGTACTGTCAGTATGATATTGAAAATATTGCAATAATCTGTCTATCAGGTGAAAAACTCTTTTCATTAACTTGTGTATTATCTGGATTTTTCGCTATTATCTCACTGAAATTAACATTAAAAAACTGTTCAACTTCCCTAGCTCTGCCCTTCACATGACAGGACTCTGAGCCTTGTTCACTTTATCTGATTTCATTACATATTTGCCACATAGTTTTACTTGTATTATTCAATCTTGATAGTATGATTTCATATTGAGGTAATCTATTTTATTTCAGTTAATCGTCATACTGTTCTTTCTTTTTTTTTGTGCGTCATAATGAACTTTGATAGATTTTCAGCACTTGTATAATATCTAATTCATTGTTCAATACAGTGAGCGCTTCACTTTGAATGATGTTCTCATTTCTTTTGACACTGTTGACTAATTTTTTTGGAAATAATTTGTTTACTTACTAATAATTTAGATTTTGCCGCACATTTCTGACATTCCCATCACCATAGTGATATAAGAATATAATATCCCTACGCTCAGCGCAGAATAAAGAATTTTATGATTCTCACGTCCCTTCTATTTTCTTAAGGTCATGGAAACTGGCTTCATAGACAACAATAGGAATATCGAAGAGTTTTTTTGCTTCTATATTATTTCTTTATTCTGTGACTGCATTATTTCTTTATTCTGTGATTATGCTCCATTAAAATAAAGGATAAACAACTTCAAACCTTATTTATCTTAACTTTTCATATCATTTAGACCACAGTCTTACACCTTCATTTGCGGGACAACCGAGAAGGTACATAGCTGTGTCGGTTTCCTTCTACATATATCATTTGAAGATTTCAAATTTTAGCTTTTGTAGATTTGAAATTCCTGCAAATATTAAAGCCCCAAACCTACCCTCAAAATTTCAAGACTTCAGGTCTTTTCTTTCGAAACTTAGCATGTTGACCTCCTATCGGTAAGCGGATCTCGTGTATTATAATTGTAATAAGCAAAAACCAAAGAAAATGGAGTTGAATTAAGTTTACACTCTCACAAAAGAATAGAGTAAAAAATACATTTCCATTCCTTGCGTGAATAGAATATCAGATAAAATTGCCAAAAAATAACAAAGATGATACAAATAAACACAAGGAACCTGGAGTCTATAAATTGACACCAGCAGAGTTACACCTCAAACATGTCGCACTCAAAATATGCCAGTTATTTGAAAGAATTTAGACATAATTTCAAGAATAACTATCAATTTATCCATGATGAAATTAAAAGTACTACACTCATATTTTTGGAAGCAGTGGAAAATCGTATGTACAAGAACTTTAAAATTTTTTTCAACGACCATACAGATGTAGCAAGTTCTCCTTTGTTGAATATTTTTACCTAGTTAGGCATATTCCATAATTGTAAACAAAAAATTTTATGATTATTTGTATCCCCTTTTCGCATATAGTATTTTTCTTTATCGATATTTCTGAAGAAGTGAGGTTGTAATTCGCAGAGTTAGTTCAAAATGTAAACTTGAATTATTTCATTCAAATGAAATGAATTTCCATCAAGTAGAACCGATTCAATTCAATTCTGGTTCAAAGCGAAATTCAATTTGTTGCAAAGTGTACGAAATTTTATTTATGAAATGATAATTCGATCCCGAGATTGGCTTATGAATGATTTGTTGTTCAAAACATAATTGACGTAAGTTTTATTTTCAAATGAAGAAGAAATCCTTCTGTTCCAAATATATCATATATTATTTAATAAAAAGAGGTTTTTACTTGATAGAAGAATTATTTAAAAAAATTTAAATAACATACAGATTAATTCTGTTAAAATATGAAATTTTAATTCCAAAAAAATTTTTAATCAAAAAATTTTAGAATTAAATTAGATAAAGGCCCAAGAACACGCTGTGCCAATTTAGTAGACAACGAATTAAACACTTATTACACAGTATCAAAAGGAAAAAAACAATTCAAAGAAATATGAATTATCAATTAAGTCTACTTGAAGGGGACAAAATATTTTTTCGTTACTTGTTTCATTGGAACCAAATTCCTTCCTAATCTCAAGAACTCCTTGAAAAACAACTTGCTCAAAATGAGTTCCTTCAAAAAAATTTCTGACACATGCAGAACATCTTCAAAAAGCAATTTAGAATTATTACAACGGAAATTCATAAGCCCTACTTAACATTCAAAAAATTAAAATAATTCACAAAAAAAATCTGGTAGCATACAAACTGAATGCAGTTATCTAAACAAACACTAGAATGAAGTGAACTTTTAAAAATCCTACTTATTCCATGTTCGCCAAAGAGACTTCATAAAGTTTGCAAGGTATTTTATGGACTCCCTTAAAACCAAATGATAATATGTTATAAGTGTAAACCAAAATATATAATCATTATAAATACAACAAAATATTGAAAAGAGATTTTTTTCTTAATAGAAGAATTACTTGAAAATGTTTGAATATCATACAGATTTATTCTGTTAACCTCCTACAAATTTTAATTTAAAAAAATATGTCATTCAAAATCTTTTAGAATTAGATTAAATAAATGTCTAAGAACCCACTGTGCCAATTTAGAAGACATATAGAAAGAACTAAAACTAATCACACAGTACCAAAGGAAATAAAAGAATTCAAAGAAATATAAATATCAATTGAGTCTACAAAATAAATAACTGAAGGGACCAAATTTTGTTTCCTTCCTTGTTTTATTGAAACCAAATTCCTTTCGAAAAATGCATAACATAACCTCAAGAAATTCTTCAATAACAACTTGCACAAAATAAGTTCCTCCAAAAGAATTCCTGCAGAACATCTTCAAAAAAAAATTTAGAATTATTACAACAGAAACTCATCAAGATAGTGAACAAAATGTTGATTAATTTTATTTTTTAAATGTGATGAGTTTCCGTTGTAATTATTCTAAATTGCTTCTTGAAGATGTTTCAGGAATTTTTTTGAAGGAAATTATTTTGAGCAATTTGTTTTTGAAGACGGTCTTGAGGTTCTGTTTTGCATTTTTGGAAAGGAATTTGGTTTTAATAAAACAAGGAACAAAACAAAATTTTGTCCCCTTCAAGTATTTATTTAGTAGACATAATTTATAATTTTTGGAATTATTTCATTCCCTTTTGTAATGTGTGATCGGTGTTTAATACTATATGTCTACCAAATTGACACAGTGTGTTCTTAAACATTTATTTAATTTAATTCTTAAAGTTTCTGATTCAAAAATTTTATTGAAATTAAAATTTGTAGGGGGGGGTTAATAGAGGCAAGGTTAATTTCTTGTTCGGAACTCATTACCTTAAGTTCTTCATGTTCCCAAAGATTCGTAGTTGTTAAAATTAACTTTTTTTACCCTTTCGGTATGTCCGCATTACCCGCCCTATGTATATTGTGACTTTGCTATTGCCGAACAACAAATTCGGAACAAAAAGAACAAGATGTTACAGAAGAAAGCTGGCACTTACGCTCTTGTATGACCTTTCACGCTAGTTAATAAAAAATGATCGATTGTTCCATCAAATATCAGAAATTCATAGTTCTGCTATCCTTTCACGTCCCACCTTCTATTCGATTTCCTTACCTACCTGTCATCTGTCACTTGCCTTTCAAACAGAAATTACATATTGGCGTATTCCGCTATTATGTTCACATCTCAATGCACAGACGAATTCTCTATAGAGTTCGGTTTTCGGTATTGCGGTTTTGGTTTGTTCCTTTCAAATAATAAACCGCTATACGAGAGGTGACGAAAAATATTCCAAAATCCAAGAAATTTCCAAGTCACATTTCAAGGTATACAGGGTGTATATAAATAGTTGCGAAAACATTTCGGGTGATTCCTTGTCAAAAAATAGGGAGGGTCTTTCTTATAAACTTAATTTTTTTGAGCTCTCTCTGCCTAGTTACAGCCCCCTAAACAGTTCTCATTTTTTTTCTTAAAAACCAAAAAAATGACAATAATTGTAACTGAACCAAAGTTAATCAAAACAAGTCAGTTCTCATAACAAAATGACATCCTTTGTTTACTATCACTATTTTATTTTGACGATACAGTGACCCGAGTTTCATAGATTATACTGCATTTTCAAAACTATTTTGATAGATTATACTACATTTTGAAAACTTTTATCCTCAAAATAAAAAAGTGATAGAAAACAAAGCAATTTCATTTATTCCATTATTAAAATGAACTATCGCAAAGTAGCGAACTACTCCATCCAAAATGACATCCGCTTACCAGATAAATTCTAGTTCGGAAATAATTCCAGCCTCTCTACTCACGCTATCATGTTGATACATTTTTTTTCCTCAAAAACTTTTAACTTGAGCAAGTAATTACATGAGACCTCATTTGTTAAGAATAGATCAAGCTTTCTTAAATTAATTTTTTTATTGTAAAACAGGAATATGGAAAAAAGTTTCTTGCAAAAAGTTCAGGTATGCAATCTTATAGGAAAACCACCAAAAATTTTTTTGAGTGCCTTCACGCCGCCATAAAATATCAGCTCAATTTTATTCTTGTCATTTTTAGGTTTTTAGGAGAAAACTTGAAAACTGTGTTTTGTGCGCCATCTTTAAGGGGCTGTAACTAAGCAGGGGGCTCGAAAAAATGAGGGTTATATGGAAGACTAACCATATTTTTTGACAAGGAATCACCCCCTACATTTTTTCGCAATTACATTTTTTCGCAATATACATGCTGAAGATTTGATTCTTTTCATTTGACGAAAATTACACTTTAATTTGTATTAATGACAAATCACAAAAATTCGATGAAAGCACAGACGTGAAGCTTTTGCGCACTTGTTCAGTAGTCCATTTCCCCTGAAAATTCTATTTATGAAAAACTCCTTAAAAAGGCTGCATATGATGTAGGACTGTTGATATTTTCTTAAATTTTAAATATCGTATTCTCGATATATCGATATTTTTGAATATATCAACATCGGAGTATTATATATCGAAAAAAAATCGATATTTTTCATTTTATCGGCTTTGTTTTGAAAATCAATCGTAATTCGGCTCAAAAAGGATTTATAATTAATAAAGTTTATAATTCAGTATATTAAACAAGTTAAATTATAAATGTATGAAAATGTTAGGTTCTTAGTATTTATGGTTTGGTTTTGATAAAAAAATTATGCGTATCATTATTTCCCAGTAAGAGTTTTTTAAAATACCCGTTGTTTTAAATGTACAGCTGCTTGACTACTACTATATAAGGCACTAGAAGATTGATTGTAGAAGTAATTCGTTCAGATGGAACGGATGTAGCAGAAGAAATCAAATATTTAACAGCTATTTCTGATAGCAGAGGATTAAAATGTCTACTATCGATCAAAAATTTCAGTGCATTTGATGACCTTGAAATATTTAGCTGATCTAAATACTGCTTTAATTTAGCAGGTATTGTACCAAAACTTCTGCCAAAAACCTCCCTGCCATTGGACATATTTTTCATGAGCATATCTTCAAGTCTGTCCCATAATGATGAAGTTGTTTTTTTTACTCAAAGTGGAGAAGCACCTACCATCGGTGAACGATTTAATCTTATTTTGTGTTCTGCAATTATTTATTTTGATAGATCTGATATTGGATTAGCAGCAGCCAATGCTGACATGGAATGTAACTTTTTGAAGCAGGGATCTGAGTTAGTTGCTTTGGCGAAGAAAAGGTTTTCTTGTAAAGACGTTAACCTACCTTCAATGCCTTTCAATGAATTATTTTGTACTGACACTCCAACAGCTGTTCATGTTTTAGTTTGTTGTTTGTTTTTAATTAATTTGTTAATGGTATTACTAAACTAGCTGTGACATATTCTTCGGCACTCAAGTTTTCTGTTACTATATAAATAAATCAAACAGCGTAACTAAATCGCCCAAAATAGTTATTGCGAAGTAGCTAGCATATCAGGTACATTATTCTTAGTTCTGGATGCTAATACCTCTGCGGCAATTGATAATAGTTTCAGGAATCTTTCCATCATGCCCAAACAAGAGTTCCAACGAGTACTAGATCAAACATGAGTGGGAATCATTCTTTCTTTCCTTCTGGTAATTACTCAGATCAGAAGCACCAACTGAGTGTTCAAAATAGGCCACAATACATTTCATGTAATCAACTAAGTTTGAAAAATTTGTATTGTTTTTTAAAATTGACTTTCTTAATATTTGTCCTTTTTTTATGGATAGTTGGGCATATGCTTGATGGTTTAATTTTTAAGTGGCTTTCCGCTGCTTTTGTAATTTTTCCCGCATAAGTTGAAAGAAACACTTTTTGTATCTAATTTCTCCATACATACAATAGAAGAATTTTTCGAAGAGGACATATATATATTTTGATACTTCACCTTTTTCTATGAGATTCGAAATAATTTAACCTGAATAAACACGTCCTTCTCCGTTATGATATATGATGTTATGAAATTCAATACCTTTCTTTTTACTTTCGGTCGTTGTTAATCATAGACTATAGATTATACACTGACTAGGTGTAGGGAGAGATGCTGAAGCTATTAACAGTGACAAGTGATAAGTGAAAAATAAAAACTCAATTTAAAAAAATATCTACAGTCGATATCTATATTTCAATATCGAACTATCGATATATCACCCAATAAAGTATTGGTAATAAATATCGAATAAATAATATGATGAATAAAATGCAGACTTATATCCGAAGATCAAACAAACATCATTTTTGCAATTAGAACTGCCCTTCTAAGGGAACGGTAAATCTCGTGAAAACAAACCACAAAAGATTGAAAGGTTCGATCCTTCTTCCTCTTATCTGACGTTACATATTGGCAAGAAAGAGAGAAGAACTAATGTATTTCACAAAATTTCAAATACTTTTCATACTTTCTTCAGAAATTATATAGAAAAAATTTTAAAATAAGAAGGAACGGTTTTCTACTTGATAGAAGGATTATTACAAAATTTGAATATCAAAACAGATTTAATCTGTTAGTCTTCTACAATTTTAATTTCAAAAAATTTTTTTTGAAGAAACTTTAAGAATTAAATTAATGTCTTTATAAGCACTGCCCATATTTAATAGACGTATGAAATCAAAATTCATCATACAATATCAAATGCAATTAAGAAAAACCAACGAATATAAATTGTCAATTGAAATTAAAATATAAATTAACATTTTTTGTTTCGTTCCAGGCATGCGTACTGAACTCTTCAGACAAACGTACGAAGCACTGTTTGTTACAAAATGTATTGTTTTCTGATCCTATATTAATGAAAAATAACTCTTTCTCAAAAATATAAAACATAATTTCAACAACTTCTCAAAAACTAATTTATTTCAAATATTCAATATATTTAAATAAATTACTTCAAAAAATCTCAAAACATGTAGCACATCCTCAAGAAATAATTAAAATTACGATAAGATCAAATCAACTTTACATATAAAAAATAATAAAATCAATTAAACAATAAATAGACTTACCAAGTGAAATCTTCAGAAATATATGATCTTCAAAAACATGCACATAGGTACATTTATATCCAAGGTACTCTATGTTCTATGTTCACAAAAAATCATACAAAGCTTATAAGGCACTTGGTCTCAGTTAAAACCATTCAACACTGTATAATGAATTTCTTTATTTAAAAAACCTAATATAATAATATATTATATATAAAATAAAATAAGAAGGAACGGTTTTTTACTTGATAGAAGGATTATTACAAAATTTGAATATCAAAACAGATTTAATCTGTTAGTCTTCTACAATTTTAATTTCGAAAAATTTTTTTAAAAAAATAAGAAGGAACGGATTTTTACTTGATAGAAGGATTATTACAAAATTTGAATATCAAAACAGATTCAATCTGTTAGTCTTCTACAATTTTAATTTCGAAAAATTTTTTTTAAGGAACTTTAAGAATTAAATTAATGTCTTTCTAAGCACTGCTCATATTTAATAGACGTATAAAATCAAAATTCATCATACAATATCAAATGCAATCAAGAAAAACCAACGAATGTAAATTGTCAATTGAAATTAAAATATAAATTAACATTTTTTGTTTCGTTCCAGGCATGCGTACTGAACTCTTCAGACAAACGTACGAAGCCCTGTTTGTTACAAAATGTATTGTTTTCTGATCCTTTATTAATGAAAAATAACTCTTTCTCAAAAATATAAAACATAATTTCAACAACTTCTCAACAACTAATTTATTTCAAATATTCAATATATTTAAATAAATTACTTCAAAAAATCTCAAAACATGTAGCACATCCTCAAGAAATAATTAAAATTACGATAAGATCAAATCAACTTTACATATAAAAAATAATAAAATCAATTAAACAATAAATAGACTTACCAAGTGCAATCTTCAGAAATATATGATCTTCAAAAACATGCACATAGGTACATTTATATCCAAGGTACTCTATGTTCTATGTTCACAAAAAATCATAAAAAGCTTATAAGGCACTTGGTCTTAGTTAAAACCATTCAACACTGTATAATGAATTTCTTTATTTAAAAAACCTAATATAATAATATATTATATATAAAATAAAATAAGAAGGAACGGTTTTTTACTTGATAGAAGGATTATTACAAAATTTGAATATCAAAACAGATTTAATCTGTTAGTCTTCTACAATTTTAATTTCGAAAAATTTTTTTTAAAAAATAAGAAGGAACGGTTTTTTACTTGATAGAAGGATTATTACAAAATTTGAATATCAAAACAGATTTAATCTGTTAGTCTTCTGCAATTTTAATTTCGAAAAATTTTTTTGAAGGAACTTTAAGAATTAAATTAATGTCTTTCTAAGCACTGCTCATATTTAATAGACGTAAAAAATCAAAATTCATCATACAATATCAAATGGAATTTAGAAAAACCAACGAATATAAATTGTCAATTGAAATTGAAATATAAATGAACAAGCATTTTTTGTTTCGTTCCAGGCATGCGTACTGAACTCTTCAGACAAACGTACGAAGCCCTGTTTGTTACAAAATGTATTGTTTTCTGATCCTATATTAATGAAAAATAACTCTTTCTCAAAAATATAAAACATAATTTCAAGAACTTCTCAAAAACTAATTTATTTGAAATATTCAATATATTCAAATAAATTACCTCAAAAAATCTCAAAACATGTAGCACATCCTAAACAAATAATTAAAATTACGATAAGATAAGTTTTTCGTTAATAAACACCAAGACTTCTATGAGAGAGGCATTATGAAGCTACCTTTAAAGTGGCAAAAAATTATAGAAAAAGACAGTGCATATTTGACCCAAGACAAGATAAGACAGATAAAGCCTTGTAGTTCACGCATAAATAATGGATTTTTTCCCAACCTAATATTAATTTGGGCTCGACCGGGGTTGCATATAAAAATATGCGAAAAATAATATTATATTTCAAATGAGATTAACTCTGGAAGTGTCCAGCCTATATTGTTAGTTTTCGAACAAAATTGGTATACGAGTATTAAGACTCCAAACTGAGCCAACGAACAAATTTCGAGTCCCATCATTCAGAAATTGGCATCTTTACTTCTAGTCGTCCGACTGGACGATACATCCTTCCGAAATTTAGCATAAATTTTCTTACTGTTATTATACAATTTGAAGCTCCTTAGGGTGTGGTGTAATGAGGGAACTTCTAACCTTTTAGTTTCGAGTAGTAAGGTGTTTCGTTCCAACTTGCAACCCCTGAACTCATCAGATTGTCCTGGGGTATGTAGATATATTTTTTATTGATTGTTTTTATTTAATATACAAATAACTTCCGACCTATGAGAAAATGGTTCAGAGTTTCTTATTTTATTTTTTTGTCATTTATTTATTTCAACTTTTCCTTCAGTTACGAATTAAGTTCCATATAATATTCAGGATACATCAAGAGGATAATCTACGGGGTTATCCATTTTGTGGTTCCAAAAGTAATCTCTTTCATTTATAATATCGATCAAATTTTATTTCAATATAATGCTTGGACCTCGCGATTTTTTGTGGAATACAACATCATTTAGATGTTATCCGCGTGATCTCTTAAAAAAACTCGATCCTTTTGAGGTAATTTTCGATGACTCGCCAGCACATTTTTGACAATATCACTTATACGCGGATCACGTTTCTGTTCAACAAATGTCATTGAAACAGGGCTGTGAAATCCGAAAATGTCCTATATATTTTTTTAGAAAGAAATGAAAAAAGACTTTTTAAAATCAATGTGAAGCATTTTTTGGGAATGGCAATTTTTATTCTTGTCTGATGCTTGCTAATCAGGCTCAATATTTTATATTTTCTTTTGATTCGGTATCGGTTGACTGCCGCTTATATGTATTGATAATTCTTTATGTCTAGATAAAGAAACAGTGTTTCTAAGACAATTAATTTTAAAAAATTTAACAAATGCAGAGGTTTTGGGAAAAAAATTGTTATAAATATGTGAAATGTTTTATAAACTACCCTTCAACGCCATATTCAGTTTTTAGTTAATAAGAGTTCATTTTTGTAAAAATCTCATACATTTTTCCTTCAGATTTAATGTTTTTGGCCAAAATTCGCAAGGCGCCGTAAACCCAACTTTCCCCGTAAAAATCTCCAACACAAATCATCTAAGCCGTCCTATCTGTACGATTGCGAATTTCTAAAGCCTTCACGCACATCATCCATTCAGTTGACAACAAAGGATTGTACAGTTAGTTCAGCAAGTTTCACACAACCCTTCAATGGTCCGACTTTGAGGAAGAGGGGACAGCTGCTCGGACAACTCAATATAGGTCAAAAAGCTTTGAGCCTATTTGCAATAGGGATTAAATTTCGGGCAAATATGTGTACAGTTAGCATTTTTCTGGACATCAATCATATTTCCACAAATCCCACACAAAAGACTGTAAGTGGGAGGCTGCAGCGGTAATATGGACCCGCTGTGTTGAGCAAGGTGGCGGAAGAAGTAGGTAACTATGGTACCGCTACGATTTCTGGTTTATTTTTATTTTTTAAACGTGTCACTAAAAATATTTAAATTAGAGGTGATTTTTCTTCGATGAATTATCAACTGAGAATCTTGAAAAAAGAGGAGGTACAAACAAATAACTAACAATTTTCGGAAATACTAAAAAATTTCCAGTTTGATTAAGATTGAATATTTTGTTCAAAGATCGGTTACTCGTTAATGTAAAATTAAAAATTAATTTTGAATTATTAGTTAACATATCTCTGAAAAAAAATTTTTGATCTTAATCAATCTGGAAAGTTTTGTCAGAGATCTGTTAACCAATTATTCAAAATTAATTTTTAATTTTGCATTATCGAGTAACCCATCTCTGAGAAAAATTTCCAGTTCAATTAAGATTAAGTAATTTACTCAGAGATCGGCAACTCAATAATGTAAAATAAAAACTAATTTAAAATTATTGGTTAACAGATCTCTGACAAAATTTTTTTTTTGATTAAGATTAAAAATTTTTCTTAGAGATCGGTCAGTCTATAATGTAAAAGCAAAAATTAATTTTGAGTTATTAGTTAACAGATCTGTGACAAAAATTTCCAGTTTGATTAAGATTGAAAATTTTTGTCAGAGATCTGTTAACCAATAATACAAAATAAATTTTTAATTTTGCATTATCGAGTTACCGATCTCGGAAAAAAAGTTTTGAACTAAATCCAACTGGAAATTCTTGTCAGAGATCTATCAACCAATAATTCGAAATTAATTTTTAATTTGGCATTATTGAGTAACCGATCTCTGAGATAAACTTTCAATCTTAATCACGAGAAAATTTTTGTCAGAGATCTATTAAACAATAATTCAAATTTTAATTTTGCATTATCGAGTAACCGATCTCTGAGAAAATTTTCTTAATCTTCATTCAACTGCAAGTTTTTCGGTTATTCGATAATGCAAAATTAAAAATTAATTTTGAATAATTGATTAACAGATCTCTGACTAAAATTTCCAGTTTGATTAAGATCAAAATTTTTGTCAGAGATACGTTAACGAATAATTCAAAATAAATTTTTAATTTTGTAATATCGAGTAACCCATCTCTGAGATAAAAATTCAATCTTAAACTCAAATTCAAACTGGAAATTTTTGTCAGAGATCTGTTAACCAATAATTTCAAAATTTATTTTTAATTTCACATTATCGAGTAACCGATCTGAGTAAATTATTTAATCTTAATTCAACTGGAAATTTTTCTCAGAGATCGGTTACTCGATAATGCAAAATTAAAATTTAATTTTGAATTATTGGTTAATAGATGTTTGACAATAATTTTCAGTTTCATTAAGATTAAAGATTTTTATAAGAGATCTGTTAACCAATAATACAAAATAAATTTGAATTTTTCATTATCGAGTAACGGATCTCTGAGAAAAATTTTTGATTTTAATCAAAACGAAAATTTTTGTCAGAGACCTGTTAACCAATAATTCAAATTAACCGATCTCTGAGAAAATTTTGCAATCTTAGCAACTGGAAGTTTTCCGTTTACTCGATAATGCAAAATTGATTTTGAATTATTGTTTAACAGATCCCCGACAAAAATTTTCAGTTTGATTAAGATGAAAAATTTTCGTCAATAATTTAAAATTAATTTTTAATTTTCATTATCGAGTAACCGATCCCTGAGAAAATGTTGTAAATGTGTAATCTTAATCAAACTGGAAATTTTTGTAAGAGGTCTGTTAACCAATATTTCAAAATTAATTTTTAATTTTGCGTTATCGAGTAACCGATCTCTGAAAAATGGGAAATTAATTCCATTTGACGTTCAGAATTTTTTTGCATGTAATCCATCAAACGGAATAGTAGAACTAGTAGAAAACTAATAATTAATTAAAATGATAAAGACTATTTCAACAATTTATTAATTAACGACAATTTTTTTGCCAACTCTGTGGCTTCTTGAATTTCAAATTTTGGACTCTGAAAATTACACCTTCATTTATTATACAGCTAAAATCTTGAAAAAAGATGAGGTACACATAACTATCAATATACAGAAATACCGATAAAGAAAAATATGATGCTCGTTTGTACCCCTTTTTGTTTTTGTTTTTCTTATCTTCATTTGCGAAACTAATAAGAAATCATGCAATAATAGATGTCATTGTTTGACGGTTTGTGTAGGTACCTTGAACTGACTTGTTATTTCGACGGAAAATGAAGAAGAAAAGATCTCCTACTTATTTTTCCAAAATCTTAACGATTTGTCCAGAAACTTCATTGTGTAAAATATGAAATTTCCCAAATAATCTGTTTCCAGAATATATTCGAATATAATTTCTTAGAAGGAAGCGGAGGTCAACATTTAATCCCTTATCCAAAAATTCTTACAGTTCCTCATTATAATATTTCGCAATAAGTCTTTCCAGGAATTGAAGTACTACCACTCAATATTCGAAATAGTAACGGAGGTTTGGATAATCTGCATATAACCCTTTCTAACCGTAGAAAGTTTTTCGGGAAGGACCTTGACATAATAAACTCTTCTCTATAAATCAGTCACTGGGCCAAAACTGATGGAGACCCGTAACGTGACTCGAATTTTAAAGGGTTATTCTCCGCAGTTAACGTTGTCGTAAAGTTGTTTTGTTATTGCATGACTATTTTCATTTTCGAAACATGAGGTTCTCTGGAATTCGTTAACTAAGGTAGAACCAACTTGCAAATTCCGAAATAATGCTGATACATTGTGGATATGGATGAAAACCTTCAAACACTTTAACTTTCGAATGGAAAGACCTAAGGACTTGAAAACTTTGAGAGTAGGTTTAGGTCGCAAATATCTCGGTTTAGTTCGTTAATAGGCAAAATCGGATCAATTATTCCGTAGCTATTTACATTTGACCTATTTTCTTATTTTCATAAAAGTGCCGAAACTGTTGATCCGATCGAAATTAAATTTGGTATTTAGATGTATGATAACTGTTGAAGAATACGAATAGTTGCGAAAAAATTTAGGGAGGGATTCCTTGTTAAAAAATACGGTGGGACTCTCTTATAAACTTTATTTTTTTTTTGAGCCCCCCCTGCTTAGTTACAGCCCTCTGAAGATGGCACCCGAAAAAACAGTTTTTGATTTTTTACTTAAAAACCACAAAACTGACAATAATTGTAACTGAATCAAAGGCGATCAAAACTGGCCAGTTGTCCTAACAAAATGATATCCGCTTACTAGATAAATTCTAGTTCGGAAATTATTCCAGCTTCTACACTATCATGTTGATTAAGTATTTTTTTCTCAAAAATCTTGAATCTCAGCAAGAGATAACAAGAGACCTTATTTGTCCAGAATGGATCAAGCTGTCCAAAATTATTTTTTTTTGTAATAAAGGAATATGGAAAAAAGTTTCTTGCGAAAGAAGGTTTAGGGGTGGATTTTTTTACCCCTTGCAATCATGGAGGAACACCACCAAAAAGTTTGTTGAGTGCCTCTCGCTCGCATAAAATGTCTGCTTAATTTTATTCTTGTCAGTTTTTTGGTTTTTAAGAAAAAAATTAAAAACTGTTTTTCGGGCGTCATCTTTAGGGGGCTGTAACTAAGCAGGGAGGGCTCAAAAGAATAAAGTTTATATGAAAGACCCACCCTATTTTTTGACAAGGAATCACCCCCTAAATTTTTTCGCAATCATTCAAAAACCAAATATATGCTAAATTCAGCAAGAATTGGCCGACCGAGCGGATGACTGAATGTGAAAATGTTAAAAATTTGAAATTTTCAGGGCATGTTTGGATTCTGATTATATCAGTTATGTTCAAAAAAGACAAAAACGGCTCAACAATTCCTGAATTATTCATGCGTAAAGCGAAGCGAGTTTTCTTTCCTCAAATCTGTATGTATTTTCGACCAATTCACTCTTTCAAGGGCCGTATAAAGCACAGATATTATTCCTTGTTAACTACTTCACCTTCTGGCGAAAAACAAAATTAAATAATAGTTAGAAAATTATATATACTCCTCATCCAGTTTCTCAATTCTCAAAGCTATTTTAGACTTTTTACCCTGGAGTGTTTTCATAAAGCCAGGCTATCAATTCTAAAATTTGAAATAGATAAAGCGTGGGCCATCTAGAGTTTTCAAATAGTGGTTATTTCGAGTTTGGCAACACTTCTGTCAAGGAGTGTTCTGACGTAGTCAGTTCAAAATTTTGAATTAACGAAATGACCCAATTGACGCTTGAACAAAACTGGAAAAAATAAAAACTCATTTCCGAAATTCCTATCCCAGTTGTTAGAAATTTACATGGAAAATTCAATTGTGGCACGGCAATTTATGAAGTGAGTTCGTGAAACTCGATGGTTATTTGATATAACCGTTCATGTTCTCGTCCAGTGAGCACATCTGAAAGCATTGCTGGTGTAGCCCAGAATGTGGCTGAACGTCTACTAATATCAACTCAATAACCTGAATATTTCTCGCACTTATCTGAGGAGACTTTGGTGAAAAGAACTTGGTATGAAGGCTTACAAAGTACAACTAGTGTGATAAGTAACCATCCGATGCGTTTCCACGCACGGTGGGCTAATGATCGCATGGCCGAAGAAGAGCATTTTCCCACCATTCTTAGCGATGGAGATAATTTTCACGTCGGAGAACTTATTCCTGTGAGGTTACATTAAGGATAAATGTTGCACTAACAATCCAGAAACGATTGATACCTTGAAAAACGAAATCGAAGCTGCCATTCTTGAGATTGAGCCCTAAAACAATCGAGAATGTACTGAAAAGTTGGGTTAATAGAATAGGTTGTGGTGATCATTTAAATAATATTGTTTTTATTCGTAAATATCAAGGTTCCACTTTTCTAATAAGTTCATATAATTTTGAAAAAATATTTATTAATTTTTTATTTATGACCCACTCCTTATATCTATATAGGGTATTTTACCATAAAATGGACAAACAAATAAAGTCGTGAAGATGCCACCAGGAGAATCATTTTTGCTTTATGACATATACCCTATTTTTGAAGCATAAGCGACATCCAAGGCGTTGAGTGCTAATCTTAAGCCAAATTTTGTTTAGTGTGTGGTGCCAGCTATAAAATCACGGTTTCTGGTCACCTCTTGGTATTTAAAATATTCTAATGAAGCGTAGAATTCTGGATGAAATATTTCAAGTTGCCGGAAAACATGAAAAGTTCCCGTTTTTATTCTCTGCTGCCAAATTCGATTTAATTCTTTAAGTTTACTCGATTTTCTAAAAATTTCACAAACATCCAAAACATTTTGAATGCTTATTCTAGGGAAGGGCGTGCTTTTATTCTGCCTAAATGGTTGTAATTTTCGAATCTTGAGCCGAATATGGTCTTAAACGACTATCTTGAACTTACTGCAGAAAATTCCGAGGTCGAAACTAATTCTGTCTGGCCGCGGCGATCATCTGGTCTGTCCGTAAATAATATTTCGAACTGAAAGAGCTAGAGTCTCGAAACATTCAGAATAGGCTTGAAGCCTATACATCCGGTTAATTTCGGTAGTGGGCAAAATCGATCGAATAGTTCCGCAGTTATTCACATTTGACCCTTTTTCTTATTGACCCACTAGTTCGGAAACTACTAGTCTGAATAAAATCAAATTTCTTATTTAGGTGAACAGTAAGGATAAAAAGATTTATACGAAATTTTAGGAAGATCTGCCGTCCGGTAAGTTGACTGGAGGTAAATGGCTAATTTTCGAACTAAAACACCTAGAGACTTAAAATTATCATGGTAGCTTTGAAGTCTGAATATATTTGCTACGTTCAAAAATGGACAGCATCGGTCGAAAAGTTTCTGAGTTATTCTCATTCGAAATCCCGATGGACTTAATTTAGTATTTAGATGTAAAATAACAACACGAAGACTCATGCATATCATAATTTGAAAGCTTTCTGATTTTCTTTTATTTGATTTTAGCAAATACTATGTGAAATAATGAATACCGTGACTCCTTCAGGTGAGAAATACTGCTTCTTTTTAATTGACAGGCATTCTGTTGTTATAAAAAAGACATTTCATGTGACCCCAAAAATAAAATTCAAGTGGTGTTAGGTCCAGAGAAAGTATCGGGTGTTTTTTTTAACGTGATAGAACTTTCTGTAGGGATAACTGTAATTTGACAGAAGAAAGAAGCCATGCTGTTTTGACATTTCTGTTCAGTAAGCATTGACAAATTATTATGGAAAGACTCACGCCGCAACAATCCTCAAGCAGTTCTGCAGGTTCCATTGCATCTGTATGGTGTGCTTTACACGCTGGAGGCATCATCGGTCCATATTTCTTTAGAAACGATGCTGGAGCTAATGTTACATTGAATGGTGCTCGTTACAGATCGATGATCAATGATTATTTGTTTCAAAATTTGAATGGTATTGACCCAGAAGTGTTTTGGTTCCAATAAGATGGTGCTACGTTTCATGCTGCTACCGTAACAATTGATTTATTGAAATAAAGATTTGGCGATAACATTATTTCGAGAAATGATCCAATTAATTGTCCTCCAAGATTATGCGACATAACTCCACTGGATTATTTTCTTTGGAGTTATGTCAAGTCATTGGTTTACGCTGATAAACCGGAAACAATAGACGCTTTGGAAGCCAACATAACTCGTGTTATTGATGAAATAAGGCCTGAATTACTCGAAAAAGTGGTCCAAAATTGGTGTGGTCGAATGCGGTTCCTCATAGCTAGTCGTGGTGGACATATGCCGGAAATTATTTTTAAAACATAAATGTCAAGAAATTATCTTTCAAATAAAAAGAAAATTTGGCATCTTAATTTGAATGTGTTTTATTCCAATTTAAAGTTCTATTACTCTAAAAAAAAACACCTGATAGCTTCATCACTAAATATAATAAGAAAGAAATCTTTCTTTTATTCCTCCTCTTTCTTTTATTCCCTTCTACAGGTTTTTTGATTTATTTGTCGATTATATGGAACCCGCAGAATTTTTCGGAATAACTTAGTGTAATTCACCAAATAGCGTTTAACCATGGCTTCAATCCAACCCTTATAGATGAAATGATAGTTAACAAATAGGGATAACGGTATTAACTCAAAGTTATCCCATCATAAATTACCTCACCTCACAAAAATACATCAAATTCAACTATAATACTAGTAAATAAATAAATTTTGATTATCCAGCATCTTTTAAAACCACTAACAACTTGGATAATTATATCAAAAATAACAAAGACAAGCCAAACCAAGATAATGAATCAGGAGTCTACAGAGGAGCTTGTGGTAATTGCTCATTAGTATAATATATATTAGTCAAACCGGAAGATCATTTGAAAAAGGATACATTAACAACAAAAATATTGTACACTTCAAGTTCATTCCATTCAAAATACACCAAGCATTTTATAGAATTTGGACATAATTTCAACTCTGACTTTGAAATGGTACATATCGAAAGGAAAGGATCCCGACTAACACTCTTACAATCACTTGAAATAAACAGATAAAATTCACAAAAAAATTCTTAATTGGTTAAACGGATGTTAGTATATCGTCGCTACTAAATTTCTTCATGTAATTTAGAAATAATAGCGACAAACTGTAATATTTTTTGTAACTATGTTGAATAACTTTCATCTATAATTAATTTAATAATTATATTATCTTATATTCTTATCAGCTGCAAGGCCCAATAACTGTTATTCACACTTTTAGTTTCCTTCATCTTCCTCACTGTTTCCTATTAAGACCCTTTTCTGCAGTATGTACTCTTATGGATTAATTCCATAACAATAGGCGCCCAACGTGGGGCTCCAATTGTTATAGCATCTGACTAATGAATACTCAATTTATTTTTAACTAGCTTCATTAAATTTTTCCAATAGAAATTTAAGGTGTCTCGAATATTCTTCTTTATATTTTAGAAAATATTATAACATTGTCATTAGAATTTAGAGTAAATTCTTCGTAATATTTGATGTAGTGCCCGTTCTAATGCTGAACATGTATTTTGTAAACCAAATGGCACTACAGCGAGTCTTTAAATAACTCTATCTATTTAAGTAGTTTTTGCTAATGAAATAAACCAAAAACTGTCTTTTAAATTTATTTTAATAAAGATATAGAAATAACCAAACCTAAAATTTTCATTAAAATATATATAAAATACAGTGTTCTGTTTATTCCAATAGATGGACTTTTTTTAGTTTACTAAGTGCATGTTCAGCATTAGTACGAGCACTCCATCAAATACCAGGTAAATACGAAGAATTTACTTATTTAGCTTATATAAGAACTTATTCATTCACATTATAATAAGGATATTCTAATATTTTCGAAAAATAAAGAAAAATATTTAAGACACTTTGAACTTATATTGAAAGAATTGGATGAAGCTGGTTCAAAAATAAAATGAAAATTCATTAGTAAGATTCCATAACAGTACCTACTGATATACAAGATGCTACGTAGGGTCTCACACCTAAATATTTCAGATGTATAACCTGATGAAGCCACAGTGTGACGGAGCAATTGGTATTTAATATTTATTTAAAATGAGTTTCCATCAAGTAAAAACATCAAATATTTTATGAAAGGAATTCCTGGCTAGTACTGAAGTCGAATCTTGAAAATGCGTTCAAATATTTTGGAAAATTCATTGACATGAATGTATTTATTTAATTTAATGGTTCAACTTTGAAACCTATACAATAAAAGCTGAACACAAATTTTTTCTATTTTTTGAAATTACCATATTTTGTTTCTCCAGAAATTACCATATTTTGGTAGAAAAAATTAACACACTTTTTTGAGGTAATAGCCCTTTCTCGAACAGTTGTCATAAAAAATGTGTTAATTTTTATATTTTGGCTAGTAAAACATGGTAATTTCTTAAAACCTGTTTTAATTGTGATCAACTACTAAATCTACCAAACAATAATGGCCGAAATAATTCTTATGTGTGTCATTGATCGATGCTAGGTACTTTACATATCTCTAATTTGCGCGAAGGTTTCACATTTCTTCTGTTCAAGTTCAGGAATCGTAAGTAATAAAAGTCAAATTCGGTAAATATTTTAAGCAACATTTTAACCGACCGGCCTTGTGCAAATCTCTTTATTCCGTAAAAAACTTCAAATCTGCAACCCTACCTGGAAAAACTCATAATGGTACATTTTATGACTGCATGAAATTTCTCAAGCCTTCTGTTGCGGCAGAAAGTCAATTTCAAACGGCTACTGTCAATGACGGTAACTCTACTTTTATTACCCGTTATTTATGAACTTTACTGAAAATATTATCTGAAAGTATTGTGAAGGCTTACTTGGTGCAAAACCAGTGGCTTGAGTGCCCTAAAATTTTGCTATGACAGAGTCCAGAAAGAGGTAAGTGAAAGGATTATATTTCTATAATCGATACTTAGGATGTTAGGATACCAATAAATTAAAAATAAAGAGCAATAACTCAGAAGTTCATTCCCTTCTTTCGAATTAGTCTTGCTGGAAGCTTACGATATTGGCTTTAATTGAGGAAATATCTGAGGAAAGAAGACTAGCATGAACTGAAGTGGAATGGTGATGAATATCAAGGATATATTAAATAATACTATTTCCTCGTTTATTTAAATACTAAATGATGCCCGTAATTTTGTGCCCGTGGACTTTACTCAATGAATAAAATAGGGAAAAGGATCGAGGTGAAGTCAGGAGCTTAAGCGCACCTGTTCATAGCACACACGATCTTCACGAAATTTTGCATGAACCTGCTTGTCGTAAATATACATCTGAATACTACTTTTTAACTTCAAGTTTACGACTGTTGCTATGGTTTTGATAACGCTCACAATAGTTATTTATGTACCAAGTGCGTTATATAGATCCTAACGCCCGTAGAGAAACATTCGGCCCGAGGGCCTTTGGCCCGAGGGATGAATGTGGCCCGAGAGCCTTTGGTCTAGGGATGAATGTAGCCCGATGAACGTTAGGATCTAGTAACGCGCGTGGTGCATACAAGATTTTATTCTTCGCGAAAAAATCATTTTATTGGAATAAAATATCGATTTTAAAATCAATTTATTCCTCCTAGGATTTCCATTTTTCTTCTCGTATTAACCATGGCATTTGTTGATATTTTGAAGTTTTGTTGAATCTTGCTGCCATCATTATATTTAGTGAATGTCATAGCTGCTTTCTTTAAGTAGTCTTATAGAAACAATGGAAATGAATGCGAATTTACTCAAGAATATCATAGAAAATGCAGTTGCGAATAATTTGTTGCCGGAGAGATCCAGACTCGCACACGACAAAGATTATGAAGTATCGGGTATTTTTTTTTTAGAGTGATAAAACTTTCTATAGGGATAACTGTGATTTGACAGAAGGTAAAAGCCATGTCGTTTTGACATTTCTGTTCAGTAAGCATTGACAAATTATCATGGAAAGACTCACGCTGCAACAACGTTTACAAATTGTTGAAATTTATTTTCAAAATCAGTGTTCTATTCGCCGAACTTATAGAGCACTTCATGAAATTGATGGTTTACATAATCGTCCATCAGAGCAGCTTATTCGTCGAACTATCGATAGATTTCGGACAACATTTTCTCTACTCGATGCAACAACAAGACAAAGAACTGTACGTACAGAAGAAAATATCGCATTGGTCTATACCCATACAGGATCCAACTGTTTCAAGAAACAAAGCCACTTGACCAGAATAAGCTTCGTTTGTTTGCTGATTGAGCCCTGGAACAGCTTGAAATTGATCCACTTTTTTATCGTGAAATTGTGTTTAGTGATAAAGCTCATTTCGGGTTAAACGGCTACGTAAACAAGCAAAATTGCCGTATAGGGAGTGAAAACAATCCCCAAGAAGTTCTGCAGGTTCCATTACATCCTGAAAAATGCACTGTATGGTGTGCTTTACACGCTGGAGGCATCATCGATCCATATTTCTTTAGAAACGATGCTGGAGCTAATGTTACACTGAATGGTGCTCGTTACAGATCGATGATCAAGGATTATTCGTTTCAAAATTTTAATGGTATCGACCCAGAAGTGTTTTGGTTCCAACAAGATGGTGTTACACCTCATGCTGCTACCGTAAAAATTGATTTATTGAAAGAAACATTTGGAGATAATATTATTTCGAGAAATGGTTAAATTAATTGGCCTCCAAGATCTTGCGGCATAACTCCACTGGATTATTTTGTTTGGGGTTAAGTCAAGTCATTGATTTATGCTGATAAACCAGAAACAATAGACGCTTTCGAAGCCAGCATAACTCGTGTTATTGATAAAATAAGGCCTGAATTACTCGAAAAAGTGGTCCAAAATTGGTCTGGTCGAATGCGGTTCCTCAGAGCTAGTCGTGGTGGACATATGCCGGAAATTATTTTCAAAACATAAATGTCATACAATTATCTTTCAAATAAAAAAAAATTGGCTTCAATCTCAATTTAAGTGTGTTTTATTTCAATTTAAAGTTTCATTACTCTAAAAAAATACCCGATATATATTTTGTGAGTGAATCACCTTCGAGGACTACTTTAAACACAATAACTTTCTATCTGAAAAATATACAGACTTGAAACTTTTCAGAATAGTTTTGGGACTATCTCGGTTAGGTTCGTTATTGGGGTAAATCAGTCCAGTTTTATTAATATTTTCCAAACTACAAATAAGATCGATCTGAAATTTCTGGTTCAGATGTCTAATGACAACGTTCATGTTTGTGCAAAATTTTATGAGGATTATATGATGTGAAGATCCAAAACAAAAACAAAAATTTGATGAGCAGAGCAATGTTGAGCGCTTAAAAAAACATAGCAACAGTACCACGATGGAATTTAAATTTAGCATTACTTTAAAATAATGCTTAAGCGAGATTTCATAAAAGTCGTATAATTTGAAGAGTAACAGAAGTAGTTGTACGATTCACATTTAAAATAAACACAAGAAAGCTAATGCAAAATTTGTGGGGTTCGCGGGTAATATGATAAAGCGCACTAAAGCTCCTGACTTCACTTCAGTCTTTTCACATTCTTTTTTAAATCTTCTAATTTTACGATCCTCACTAGCGCAGCTGAGTGAGTGCTTTGGGACTGTAAAACCCCCCGTTCTCCGTTTTGTTCAATCCATTTCTTCAATTTCAAATATAAAACTACCTTTCTGTTGGAACACGAATGACAGAAGTGTTGTAAGACAATTCAGAAAATAGTATCTTCTAAGCTTAATATTCGACATTTTTAGCTGAACGAAATATATTTCTGCATTCTGTCGGTCAATTTCAGTTTATTCATGTTCGTATAATATACCAATTAGATATGACAGAATATTTGCGAATATCGATGCTGATCTCTTATACTGTATCAGCGTTCTTATTAGAATTTTAGCGTCTTTCAGACCAGCATGATGAATTTTACAAGCGGACGTATAATATCCAAATTAAGCCCTGGGATATTTCATCTTTCCGCAAGATATGACTGTTATTAACGGCGGAATCTATAATAAAAGATTAATATTAATTCAGAAAACATCTTCTTAGTTATTGAAATATCTCAGAATAGACTACGTTTTCATATAAAATCTTTGTAGTATAATTGGAGCTTCGCTTCCCTTTATGCTGAAACTTTTCAGATGATTATTTTTCACGGTTTCATCATTCTGAACGAGTTACTTTCATAGGTCATTCAATTACAGATCCAACCTTTCCGTTTCAATCACATACATCAAACAGAACTGTCATCCGAGACTCGTATATCAATCTATAAACTCAATGATATTGAGAAAAGTTATTACAAGAAAAAGGTGAAAAGCAATGACCTGAAGTCTGAAGCATTTGCTCGCTAGTTCATACTACCTACGATCCTCACAAAATAATATCTTTGGACTTCCCGAAATATTGTATTGGCTTTTTTGTCATTATTATAAAGGGTTTTTCAACAAGAGGTTTCATTTTGAATAGTACGCTATCTGGACAGCTGCCACTTTTGAAGTTGTCATCTTTTGACATTCGACAAATAAAACTAACTAGAAATGGAACGATACACGCTTCAACAACGCACTGAAATTGTCAAAATCACTACAAAAATGGTGAACATTTTTCAGTCACAGGTCGCAAAATTAAAATACATTTGGGTCGTAGTGAAGCACCTTGTCGGACGGCAAAAGTGAAACTGGTGGAAAAATTTGAGCTATTGGGACAAATTAGTGATACGAAGAATCAAAACCGTATGCGTCAGTCAAGAATAACTGAGAATATTGCTGATGTAGTCCATAGTGTTGACGAAAACCCAGGTTTGTCGATTCTTCATCGATATTTGGAAGTAGTCATTCCACAAAGAACATCACATCTTATTTGCATAAGGACTTAAGTTTTTAAAGTTCAGTTCACACAAAAACTCAAGTTGGTCGATCATCAGCATTATCGTATCTTCGCTGATTGGGTCCTTGAAAGGCATCAACATGATCTGGAATTTTATCGAAAAATCATCTTCAGTGATGAGACGCATTTTCACCTCGGAGGATACGTTAATAAGCAGAATTGTTGCATTTGTTGCAATTGTTGCAATCAAAAAATGATTGTTGAAAAGCCTCTCCATCCTCAACGTGTTTGGTACGGTTTGTGAACTAGCGGTGTGATGGGACCTTAAAAAATATACTGTTTTTTTTTTAAATCAAAATGAAACCTCTTACTGTAAAACCCTTTACATCTCTATGCTTTATTTAGACTCCATCGTGAGTCTGTTGCAACGGTTTCTTCAGCGCTCAACGCTGCTAGGTTCACGAAATTTTTTTTTCTGTTTTGAATGTTCTAATCAAATATACCTCATGAAATTTTCAGAAAAATGTGCATTAGCATTGTCCTTCTAAACCACAAATTTCAAATCACTAAGATAGTTTGAAAAATATCAATAGAAATAAGAGAAAATTTCAAATGGGAAACCATTAAACTCATTTTTCCTAACAACGAACTCAACCGATATATTCAGGTTTCAAAACTACCTCAAAGATTCCAGTCTCTCTTTACTTCCGCACACAAAATATATTTTTTAAAACTTCTAATCATAGGATCCTTACGCATGATTCTGCTTCCATCTGTTGAATTTCAGATCGATCAAATATGTAGCTTCGAAAAAGTTTTGAAGAATTATGACAAATTTTCAATCGTGAATAATCTTTTTTGCTCAATAACAAACTTAGCTGCAAAATTCAGATTCCAACCGGATCAGCTGCACTGAATTACTTTTGACCTTGTATTCTTCATCAGTGAGTCACCACCTAGTCGTTTGAGACTTTTTTCGGTTCACAATTAAAAAATGACAGACATTTGAGGACACTGTTCCCTGGAAATAGCTCTCAAAGGTATATGATTCTATAGTGGGTACATTTCGCGGACTATGAGCAGATTGCAATGGACAGAATCATCCATGCCATATGATCATCCATGCCATATATAGTATTTATATCTGTAAACAAATTCAAAGAGATTTGCTCTGATATGGACGTCTTAAGATATATTCATTATCAAAATGCACGCTCTACAGAAAATATTGCTGCTAGTAGTGGAAGTACAGAAAAAAATCAAAATCTACAGATTTCTTGACGATTATAGCATTTGGTCTTGTCTTGCAGCATTTGGGCGTGTCATTTCAGCGTATTTTCCGTTAGGATTTGCATCTGCTTCCCTATAAAGTTCAGCTCACACCTAAATTGGACCTTGCTGACCGAAAAACATACGCAAATTTGGAGCTTGAGTATCAACATCAAAATGGCCAATTTCCACATATTTTCTTTAGTGATGAGGTTCATTTTTCTTTAGGTGACTATGTTAAAAAACGAAATTGTCTTAAGAACTAGCGAAAATCCTGTATTCGAAGACCAAACACTGTGTGGTATGCAGGAAGTGAATGTAACGACATCATCAATGCTTATCGTTGCAGGCAAATCTTGAAATATCTATTTCGACCTCAAGTCGAAGATATCAGTATGGAAGACAACACGGTGTCTTAGACAATACAATAAGTTTTGGCTTTATTGCAAAATGAATTCCTGGTGAACTAGTCACCAGCATCGATGACCACGATACTTTTCGATGGTAATAGGTAAGTGACTTGGAAATTTGAGTTTAACAAAGAGGTGAATGAATATCACCTCTTATGGTCTTATTATTCCTTTATATATATTGAATAATAAGAAAGTTGGCGAAACAATATCCTCCATGGATCGACATCACGTTCAGCTTGACCTCCAAAAGCACCTGATCTGTCTCTATTGGAATATTTCTGTGACATGATTTTTCCGAGGCTCCCAACTTTGTGTATCCCCAACAGCCTTATTTAAAGACGTATCTCAAGAATGAGATATCCCAAGAAGACGCACCATCCCATCAGAAATCAACCCTAAGAGTATCAACGCAAGCATAAGAAATAGCGGGTGATCAACACACTTTTGGACTAGTTTTTCTTATGAATCTACAATTCTTATTAAGTGTGAGGCGCTGACCACGTGTACAACAAACTGTTAAAATCGGATAAGCATATATATAGGTGTTTTCTTTCTTTCGTCAGTCGAAATATCTTTAGTTTTTCAAGAATTCGAAACACTAAAATGCTGTGTCAAAAAGAGTGAAGAATAAAGAAAAAATCATGGTTTTATGTGAATATATTAATAATGTTAAAACGCAAATATTATTTTGTTGAGTTCATTCCCCAATTTTAATGTTTGTGATAAATCGAACTGAAAATTTAAGGAATATTTTACAAGGAAAAAAGTTTTGATATTCAGCACTCAACGCTATCATGAGAAATGAAATGAAAATACTGAAAACCATTGACGTAAAGTTATGCTCAGCGGTTGTCCAGTAGTTCATTTCCCCCGAAAATTTCAAATTTGTGAATTACTTCTAAAATAAGGTACATATCAGGAACAAAAACACAGAATTCTATGTACTGTCATCATAAAGTCAAGTAAACGTAATTTTTTGCAAATTTGGAACTTAAAAGGAAAAATTCCATTATAATAAAAATACATGATTTTATCATTCTCCCTTCTGTCTGCATCGTCTTCTATTGGCAAAAAGAGGTGGAAAAATTGAACAAAACTACACACTTCGTACGCTTTTCGGAAGTCAGATGAGACATGAATTTTAAAAATTCTGGTACTTTATCGAAATTATGCATTATCCTTCTTGTCGTTATATCACATCTAAATACCAACTTTGAACTCGATCGGATTTGTAAAATTTGAAAATTTTGGAGGAGAATAACTCAGGATAATTTTCGAACACAACTGATATATTTAGTATCCAAACCTACAGCAGAAATTTCAATTCTCTATGTCTTTCCTTTCGAAAGTTGAAGTATGGTTTAAAACCATTTTCTGCTCAAATTACGAAATAAAACATTTGCGCGAAACCATAGCACAGGTTTCCTTAGAAGAAACGCGTCAAAAGGAAATAAATAGATCTTACTCTTCTTTTCAGAATTGTTCTGAATGATTGCTGCGTAGAACAATGGTCATCTCCAGCACAGACATATTTCCAGATTATGATCCAGGAAAATTTACTTACGGAAGTTTTGCCTCTTATTTACTGAACGTCCTATACAAACGCAAATTTCCCTTTGCATCTACGTCAGTTTCGAATAACAGCTTCTTCCATCAGCCCTCTGCAAACCCTATAAATAGCGGTTCTTTGTCCGCATTTTATACGCAGTTAACAAATATAGCGGGCCCTTTAGCGCCTGTTATCCTTCGAAGGACGAGGGTATTGTTTGTTTGTTTTATTCAGGTGGAATGCACCTGAAAACAGGAGACGCTGGACTAAAACGGCAATACTGATATTAATTAGATACAGTTTTCGCATTCAATATACTCTTATGATTAATTATAATGGAAAAACTTTTGAGAAAAGCTGATTACAATTGGTAAAACTATATAAGAAACTGTATTTCTTCACCATAATAATGTTTGAAATAGTTTCATTCCTAGCTATCGGATATCGTTCGTTGTTATTCTTTAAGGTCTTCGTTTCATGGAAATTAATTCTTGTAATCTGTAATCTTGTAATCCCGAAAGACTCAATAATTCATTCAGACTTCTGAAACTTTGAACAGAATCAATAATTAATTTTAAGGGAAAATTCCAGTTCTATTTAGTAAGATTTTCATGTTTTGGAAAGGTATCTACTTTGATTTCGAATTCACAAGGTTCATATATCAGCTCATATATTATTTCGATTATATTTATGTTTCTTCTTTTTCAAAAAGTGTCAAATATTGAGTTGTATGATCCATTCTCTGTACATATAGAATGTTTCAAAACACAAATATTTACCAGGTGAGAAGCCAGATTATGCTGGTTCTATAAAAAATAAAAATGCCTTCATTTTTCAATAATCTGTTAACTTCAGATGACGAAATTCGACAGTGTTACATCCTTGAGTAATATGATCATAAATCTTATTTGATCTTTGATTGTTTCGGTTTTTGCTTGTCGGAAATTCATCTAAAAATTCTTAAAATAAAAACAATTTCAACTTCCGTTAATTTGTACTGTTTTCACAACAATGGTTTCGTCAAACAATGGTTTCGTCATACCATGTCTTCACCAGATGAGAATTTAAACTAGATATACAACGCCAAAACGTTGGTTTGGTCCAAAAATATAAAGGGACGAGTGAAAAACAGAGGGGTGAAAAAATTAGATTACAAATCATTGAGGAGTTCTAAAATTTCATTTGAAAATTATAAAGTGGGGATCTATTGAGTTCTTTTAATCATTTAATGGAATTCGTCTATTATTATATTTATTTATTTCTAGAGTTTTCAAAAGATTATGTCCAAAAATTTTCTTCATAATATTTATAAAAATTATTGGAAGTATATTCTGTTTTCAGTAAATTATATGTATATGTTAATTATCGAAATCATAAATGAATTATTAGTTTTATATTATATATTAAAATTTTGTTTCCTCTTAATTTCGATAGTTTTCTGTCCTATGTATGTTAATGAAATATATTTATTTGATCATATAAGTTCTCAAGTGTGGGGTATGCTTATGTTACAACGTGTTTGAAAAGAAAGCAAAATTTTAAATCCTAGATTTCTGTACATCATCAACAAATTGCCGTGAGGGCATTTCAATTCTATTGAATTTTCCACGTAAATTTCTAATAGTTTGGATAGAAGATTTACCACTTTTAAAATAAGTTTTCAAATTATGAATAAAAAACAATATTCTATTTCCGCTAATATTCTATTTCACTACAATCGTTTCGTCATACCATGACTTCTTCAGATAAGTACTACTGGATACTGATTTTACAATGTTCGAGAATTTTTGTATATATAGTGCAGTTTCATAACAAAAAATAGAGGGGATGAAGAAAATTTTACAATTTTGTGGGAATTCCGAAAAATTATTCAAAAAAGATTCAACGGGGGGAGCTACCTAATTCTGTTTGGTGGTTTGATAATATATCTTTTTTATGATATCTATTAATTTCTAATGTTTCCAATAGGTTTAATCCTAATCTTTTATTTTTTATGTGTAAAATTATTATTAAATATGTCCAGTGTCCTATAGGTGTTCTGCATAGGTTGAATTTCTTTTTTTGTTGCAATAACATTTTTAATTATCCCTTGTTTCCCCCTGTTTGACCAACATATACAAAATGGCAAGTACCGCAAGTGAGCTTATAAAAAGCTGATTTCTTGTTCTTAGGTATTGTATCTCCATTATTTTCTATTAATTTTCCTAACGAATGATTAGTTCTGAAAGAAATTTTAAAGTTGTGATCGATCTTTAGAGATATAGCTACCTTTTCTGTTTTTACTCCTAAGTATGTTAATGATATGTATTTACTTGCAGTAAAATTATTGATTTTGGGATATACTAATGACTGACCAGTTTTTGTTGTATTTTTCGAAGAGATTTTCGATAATTAAAACATTGAAACCGTTGTTCAATGCAATCTGTTTAATAATATTGTATTCTTTGTCAAAATTCTCACGTGACATAGGTATGTTGGCTAATCTATATAACATAGTATTGTATGCTGCAAATTTTTGTTACTTTTGAAAATGTGTGATTTGAACTGAAATGAATTGTGCTATCCGTATGGGTTGGTTTCCGGTATATTGAAAAATCATATTTTTTATCAATTTTTGAAATGGGTAAGTCTAAAAATTTTATACTATTGTTTTTTTCCAATTCACAAACGAATTGTATGGTTATGGATAATTTGTTTATGAAATCCACAAATGAAAAAAATTGCTTATCAGTGCTATTGAATGAACAAAGAATATCATCTACATATCTATACCAATAAATAAAGTATTTGAAGTAGGGTATTTTTATTATTCTAATTTCCTTAGAAACTAGGACAATAAAAGCCCCTACTTCAAATGCGTCATTTATTGGTATAGATAGATGATATTTCATGTTTATTCAATGGCACTGATAGACAATTTTCTTTATTTGTGAATTTCATAAACAAATTATCCCCAACCATACAATTCAATTATGAATTGAAAAAAATAAATAGTATCAATATTTTGGACTATCACAAAAATTGATAATAAACATGATTTTTCAATGTACCAAAAACCAACCCATTCTGAGAGCACAATTTATTTCAGTTCAAATCACACATTTTCAAAAATGACAAAAATTAGCAGCATACACTAAATAGTATGTTATATAGATTAGCCAACATATCTATGTCACGTGAAAATTTTGACAAAGAATACAGTATTATTAAACAGATTGCGTTGAACAACAGTTCCAATATTCTAATTATCAAAAATCTCTTCCCAAAAATAAAATTGAAACTGGCTCAGTCATTAGTATTCCCAAAATCAATAATTTTACTGAAAGTAAATACATATCATTAACATACTTAGGATTAAAAACGGAAAAGGTAGCTATATCTCTAAAGACCAATCACAACTTTAAAATTTCTTTTAAACTAATAATTCGTTGGGAAAATCAATAAAAAATAATAAAGATAAAATATCTAAGAACAAGAAATCATGTGTTTATGAGCTTACTTGGGGTACTTGCCATTTTGTTGGTCAAACAGAAAGAGCTTTCCAAACGAGACTAAGGGAACATAAAAAATATTATTGTAACAAAAAAAGAAATTCAACCTATGCAAAACACCTATTGGAGAAAGGACATATTTTTAATAGCAAATTCGAAATTTTACCCATAGAAAATAAAATTTTCAGATCAAACCTATTAGAAACATTAGAAATTTTAATATCAAAACAGATTTAATCTGTCAGTTTTCTACAATTTTAATTTCAAAAAAAGTTTTATTCAAAAATTTTTTAGAATTCAATTAATGTCTACAGAAGCACCGCTCATATTTAATAGACGTATATAATCAAAACTCAATATACAGAAACATTAGGAATTAATAGGTATCATAAAACACATATATTATTAAACAACCAAACAGAATTAAGTAGCTCCCCCCTATTGAATCTTTTTTGAATTATTTTTCGTAATTCCCGAAGAATTGTAAAATTTTCGTCATCCGCTGTATCTTTTGTTAAGAACCTGCACTATATATAGAAATTCTCGAACATTGTACAATCAGTATCCAGTAGTACTCACCTGAAGAAGTCATGGTATGACGAAACGATTGTAGTGAAATAAAATATTAGCGGAAATAGAATATTGTTTTTTATTTATAATTTCAAGATGAAGTTTCGTGAAGTAAAGACCGAAACAATCATAGAATTTCCCAGTTTTGTTCAAGCATAAATCAACCCATCTCGTTATTGTCAAATATTAATTTAACGAATGACGGAAGTGTTGCCAGACTTGAAATAATCACTACTTCAAATTACATACTCTGGATAGCCCCCATTTCTCATTTAATTTTGACCGACAATTGACCACCGAAGTACGATGAAGAAATGAGTTGTTTGGTTTTGACAGATTTTATGATGGGTATATTGGCTTTATGGTGAATTGAGAATGATTTTGTTCAACTAAATTGCGTCTCATATTATTATAATTGGAACCCTAATTCCACAGCCGATATTCGTTTATAACTACTGAAACTGCAGATTTGTCTATTAACAGTTTATAGTCATTTGCAAGCTGTTTAACAGTTTCATTGTCTTCATCTTCATCAGTATAATCGACTCTTGGAATAAAAACGCCTAGTAAAAATAATTTTAGTACTTCTAGAGACAGAGGATCCTTTAAGTCATTTATTACAGAATCTAGAAGAGGGTTGTATACAGCCCTGCGGAAATACTCTTCAGCAGATTGAACAAGATGGCTGTTGGTTCTGTGTGTTTGTCGTACAATTCTGGGGCATTTAATTTCTGCATCTAATTGCTCAGCTACTTCCTTTACCTCTTCAAAAGGCTCTCGGAAAATTGGGTCAGCCTTTTCCCTTTTATTTCGTAAGACAGTCATTGTATCATTTATGGCGTCCGAAGCCCTTTTTGAATGAATTGAACTCGATTGCAATACTTTGCTTAAGGCTACTCTTGTACCTGAAAAATATTAAGTTATATTTAAACTACAGTTTGGCTCTTTAGGTGATAGAAACGGTAATTTGGACTGCCTTTAATGAAATGCTCAAAAGCTACTAACAAATAAATTATTAGTATCTGAGAATAAAAAACAAAATATTTAGGCATCTAAAACATCACTGAAGCAGATAGATGGATGATATGATGTCCAAACTGCGCAACATTTGCAGTAAGCAATGCGCGTCATTGGCAGTGTTGTGGTCTTGCCAAGTAGAAATCTTTTTCAGAGCGCTACAAATTTTCACCAAGTTGTTTCCTTGAAATTGTAGATGCCCATCATTCCTCTCGACCCAGCGCGTCTCACAGATACTTTGCATTGTAACTCCAAGTTATTTTTTCAAAAATTTGATGCCTCTTAGCGGAAGCATTGGCAAATTCCACAAGTTTTCTCATCGTGCCCGAGGTGTTGCGGCAAGAAATAACTTTGGATGACGTAGCTAATGTATTATTAAGAACGCGATTGCTGCACGGCCAACGTTTGGCATATACAGTTTTTTTTTACTACTCCTGGTCAGTATCCCTTGTATCTGAGGCTATAACCGAGCAGCTGTCAGTCCCAAAACCCACAAACCATGTTAAATGTATATTAAATTTGAGACAGAGATTTTCAAAGATTTTCGTCAGTGCTATACCTGTCAACCGAGGCTCTATAACGTATTTACTGTTATCAACCTCATCACATCTAAGAGTATCGTATGTATCACAGATAATCACAAAATCTTTCTTTATGATACCATTGTGAAGATATCTAAATGATAGGCTGAGCTGTGAGTTGTTTCATTTAATGAAATTGAAAAGTATTTAGCTTCCTTCACTTTCTGTAATATTGTTTCCCGAATGATTTCCTTGCAAACATCAATCACCTCATTTTGCACAGTTTTGTGGATGTATGTTGCGTTAGATTTAGAAGTTCCATCAATAAGAATAGAAAAATTATCACGAGTCAACCTAGACCCAGCCCAAGGGGGGTTGGGGGTCATGACCCCCCCTGAATCCGCGCTTGACGACCAGTTTAAATTTAGCAATTACACGTTAAATAAACACGAAGCCTAATGTAAATTTTTTACTCGACATATGTAGCTTCTTCAACTATTCAGAGATTCTTAATTTTCAAGGGAAGCAGACTGTTGAACAAGCAAGAATAGGACAAAGTGATTCTGGGTTCAATTCAGGTTCATATTTGTCATATTTTTCAATATCCAACGAATGGAATTTTAATCATAAATAAAATTCACCGAGCCTAATAATCTCAGCATATACGTGTACCTGACAGAGATGGAGAAGAAAAAAATTATAAAAATTGAATCCCTCCACTTGATTTAGCCCGAATTTTATGTTCCAACTCGCTGAATTTCTTACGTAAATCCTCTGGAACCTTCATCCCCAACAAATCTCCACTACCTTAATAAACTCATAAACTCCTAACTTTCTATGTAAATCTCCGAAATTATTCCCTGCGAAGTTTTTTAGAAGGTCACTGCTTTCGGTAGTAAAAAAATATTTTACGCATTTAAGGTGGCAAAAATGTGAATATTTTACTGCTATATATTCGGCGTCGGCTAACTTATCTTTGCCGCAAATCGACATTTCTTAGATGCTTCCGTACAACCCTCATAAAGTTTATTATTATTTTGAGATTTTATTGCACCAGGAAACGATTTGTGGAGGTACAACAGATGACTGCTACTACCTTTGCACTGACCGTTTCTCAGTTGTTCTGGTTAGGATGGATTTTTTCATTTTTTTATGTTTACATTGAAATGTTTAGTAACTATATTGTTCAATTACGTACTCGTATAAATACAGATTCTCAGTTATATGTTTCAATGAAGAGCTTCTATCATTTGAAATCTCCAAATAAATTCGTTTCCACAATAACTGTTTCATCAGTCCATGACTTCATCAGGTGAGTATCTAAACTGATTATGCAATGCAAAACATATTTAAGAACCAAACACTGCTCAAAGAAATATGAGGGGGCTAGTAAAAAGTAGAGGGGTATAGAAAACATAATTTATAAAAATTAGAAAACGCCAACATGTTACTCAAAAATATTGAGCAGTGGAGATTTGCTTAGGTCTATTTGATCGTTCAAAAAAAATTTTTTTTTGACATATCTTTTGATTTCTACCTTTCTAGATGCTTAAGTCTGTAACTTTCATTTTCAATGTGTAATATTTTATAATTAATATTAAAATTATGTCCTGTTTCCAATAAGTAATTTGCATATATTCAACTTCGTTTCAACATTTTTCATGTTTTCTGATTCTTTTTTGGAATGAACATTCAGTTTATCTAATATATACCTACTGTCAATTATCACATGTAATCCTATAAACCTCTAACATCCGCATTGTTGAAATGAAGTCTTTGTTGTTATGGTATTAAGTTCCTTTTGAATCATTAGTTCGGCATGATACCTCAGAAAAATATAATACACGCAAAAATAATGGATATTTTCCCCAATCAATTAAATTGAACAAATTGGACGTCTATTCCAAACAGAAATATGAGAGCATAAAAAATGTATTAATAAAAAATAAAACTAGACATACGCATAATGATTTTAATAATAATCGTAAAATATTACCTTTTAAAAGTAAAAATCATAGATTTACTCAGTTGGAAATTCTAAATTAACTAGATACAATTTAAAAAAAAATCATATTGAACGATCAAACAGACCTAAAAACCCCTTCTGATTAATATTTTTTTTTTAATAATCGGGAATTCCCTAATTATTGTAAAACTATTTTTTCATCACTGTTTTTAGTACTCAAGAACATTTTTTGCATTATATACTTAGTTTAAATACTCACCTGATGAAGTCATGGTATGACGAAATAATTGTTGTGAAAACAATAACAAGTGAAAGTTAAGGTTGCTTTTATTTTATGAATTTCCGAATTCGATAAAACAAAATTTAGAAAAGAAACTCAATACAACATTAAAAACTTATCACACAAGATATTCACTTCTGAAATGCTATTATACGTATAAAAATTAATGAGGAATTCATTTTTCTTTCATAGATGGTTAAGAATCTCACTGCAGTCTTATTTTTACTTGTTTTCCAAATTTCGGGTCTATTGTTTAAAATTCACCTATTTGATATTTCGAGAATTTAATTGTGGTGTCTATATAATGTTAAGCTTCTCGAGAATCTTCTTATTAAAATAAAATAATAAGCGGTTTTTTCTTGGTAGAAAGATTATTACAAACTTTAAATATCAAAACATTTAATCTGTTAATCTCTTCTAATTGACGATATTTCCCACCTTAATGCAAAATTTGAAATTCCCATTTCACAATAGTACCGATACGATTCTTCAGATAGTGCTCAATTTGATCTTCATCAATGAGCATTGTCGTGAGCCGTTTATAAGATATTGTAGTCTATGATACGGAATCAGTTCGCAAGTTTTTGAAGATAGCCAGTCCAACAGAAGCATCATTAACGATCCCTGCATCGTCGCCATCAATATATCCATTTCCGCATGGACCGTTAGAGGCGCAATTTCGGACACAATCGGGAAATAAAGGCGGCCATGACTAAACGGGGCGATTGCGAATCTTCAATGTAATATTGGAAAGGGGTGTTGCGATAGGGTTGCGGGGGTGATAGAACCCCCGCAAACATGTGGAGCTTTGCGGAAGCGGAAGGGTTAGAATCGCTTAATAACTTTTTCTATTTCGGGGTGTATTTATGTGGGTCCGGAAGATTTCCCGGTTACAGGGTTGAATTAAGGGATATTCTAGATAGAATATTGGGTTGAAAAATTTTTACGTTAACATTGAGAATACTCATACAATATATACAAATAACCAGGTATTTTAGAGAAATATTTGTTCGTTAAAGAAATTCACCGGCGCATAAAAGTAGCGCAGCTGAAGGGGGGTCTTTCGAGCTGTAGCCCCCCTCCTAAGAATACCAACAATTCAAAATATTCCTAAATTCTTCGTCAAATATTGAAGATCAAATTCAATAGTAGAAATAAGTAATTGTGACTATTCCCCATTTGTTTGTAGTTAAACTATCTCAATCAATACACATTCACTCGTCGTATTTACTCAGAATCATTATCAAGTTATGATTTGGAAAGGTGAGAATGTTTCGCAGGTGCAATGCTTTTGCTGAATTCTATTCAAAAAATTAATTTCATTGTTTCACTCAAAGTTTTGGAAACATTATTTCGATATAGCGTCGGCTTAAGTAAAATTCTACAATAAGAAGATTTGGACCTGAGGAAAGCTGTTCACCATGTAAGTGCTATGAAAATTTTCCTGGGAGATTTGAGGAAAAATGCTGATCATCAATTTCGAACGATTTTCATTAGAGTGACATCTATATGCGGAAAGTATAACATTTCTCCACATATGCCCAGAATAACAAGTAGAAAAACACATATGATAAGTATAAGAACAGATGATGTATAACAATATTAAAAAATTACTGTTTTCTTGCCATTTTTGAATGATATTTACAGAAATCAGTAACAGATTTCTCAAACATCAATCTGCTTTATCAACATTTATGTGTTTGATTGATAGAAGTGATGACCCTTCGACTGAAATCAATTAATAAAGTTATATGAAATGGATTTAGAAACAGCTAACGAAATAACCCTTGAATGTGAATTCAAGATGTGGAAGAAGAAATTACCGAGAATTCCCTATTCAAAACTTAGTGAAATATCAGTAATTTCTAAATATGATGTTCAGTTATTTACTAAGACATTTATAAAACTCAAAATATTTTGTACGTAACCAGTATCGACGGCCATTCCAGAAAGAACTTATTCTACCATCAAAAGATTGAAAACGTATTTAAGAAGTACAATGGAACTGGGAGATAGACTACTCTGTTGAATATATATTATGATTTTGAATTCGATATTGAAAATATATTAGATATCCTAGAAACATGTGAAAGAGGACTGAAAATTTAAAATTAGTTATTTATATTATCTTTTATTTAGTAGATACTTACTTCTTTCGCTTATTGCTTCGACCGTCATTTCTGTAATAAAATATTGCATTTTAGTTTTTTCATTTGGATAAAATGAAAAAAGATTTACAAAAATAATGAGAAATAATAACAATAAAAAAATCAATTGAAACACTTTATTCTGTGATAACCTTTAAACGATAAACATTTTTCCATCTCAGAATATATTTTCACATTTTTTAATTTCTTTCGCATTTTTGTAACCCATTTTTTTTGAAGATTTTTGTTTCAAGTTGAAGTCCGAATTAAGGAACATTGTATAACGAAATAATTCAGGTCATGGAAGTCCGAAATCATAATATTACTAAATTACTTTAGTTGGAAAAATATGAAATTAATTATAATCTTATATTTATATATGTTTATTAAAACATAAAGCAATCAAACAAACTGATAATCACAGGCCGGAGTTCAGATTGAGGAGACTTGACACGATCTGCTGTTCCACTAAAACCCAGATTAAAATTATATTAAAGAAAATTTAGTAATACACTTTGAAAAATAAAAGAATGTATCACTACAGAAAAGAACGCAATATTCAAAAGTTTCAAATAACATGTTATCAGTGCTATATGTGAAAAAAAATTGAAGCTACTAATTACTAAATCGATATTGATCATTAAAACTGCCTCTTCAACTCTACTCCTGAAAGATAAAACAGTTTGGTGTTTCAAAAAACTACCAATACAGTCGACTCTCGATAATTCGAAACTCGAGGGACTCTTGAAATATTACGAATTATCGAGTGTTTGAAATATCAAATGGTTTGAAATTTGTGAGAGAAAATAAATAAAACTTCGAATTATTAAGTGTTGGTTAATTTTTATTCATTAATATAAAAATGACAAGAATTAAGAGGTACATTCGTGTACATACATGTATTCGTAATGTGAATTAATTAATCTTTCGAAAGAACTTTGTTATACTGGTTTGCTTTAAAGCACAATTCTGCTGCTCACACTGCTCAATAACTTTTTTTAAGAGAAAAAGTGCCTGAAATGCTTTTTCATCACTTTCGTTTTGTAGACAGAAGCTTTGTAAGGTATCAAATGAGGATCTTGCTTCCTTAACTGACACCTCTGCCAAAGGTTCCGATGTATCGTCCTCATCTTCATCGTTACTTTGCGTATCTGTCGCAGATAAAATTTCGCCATCGGTTAGTGAACCTGAGACAGCAACATTTTCATCCACTAGAGTAGACGCGAACTCTTTTGCTTTTTCCTTCAACAAGTTCCCGCTAATAGACACTTTTTGTCCTCTACACTATCTTAGCCTAATGACCAGGCTTTCTTCCAGACGAGGAAATTCACGTTTAGTAGTTCTTTTCCGTACTCCAGCAGTTTGAGCAGCATTAATTTTCTCCTTGTGCTTTATTATTGTTGAGAGAGTACTCAGAGGAATCTTAAATTCTTTTGCAACATCACTCTTCTTCTCACCTTCTTCTACTTTTTCGATTAACTTTTTCTTTTCAGCAATCGTCAAACATCTATACTTTCTAGGGCTCATAACTAACACTAACTTTTAATATGCATACCAACGAAAGAGTAACAGTAACTGAATAACTAAACAAACCAATTCGTAAGAAGTGTGTGCGTCAAATAGTCAAACTAATCATAACAAAAACAAAGGCTCGTGTATCTTGATACAAGTTTGAACTTGTCGCATACAAGTTTGAACTTGTCGCAAAATGTACTTACAATCTTTCCGCCTCTTCTCTCTGCAACTTCTAATTGTCGAGTGTTGGACGCTGATGAGTTCGAATTAACGCGTCGTTTTGTTAAATAGCAATGATTTTTTCGTTCGAATTACCAAGTGTATGAAAATTTATTGATTTAGTTCGAAATATAAAGAGATTTAGTAGGGAACTCGTGATAACTTTGAATTATAGAGAGGTTCGAATTATCGCAGGTTTGAATTAACGAGAGTCGACTGTATATTAGTCCTAAATTTTGTATATAGAAACACTGAAGGATCTCTCAAAAAGAGACAATCTATTAGGGGGAGACCCAAGACATCGAAATATGGTGATAAAAAAAGGAGCTTCCACCAAAAATCTATTCCGCATGTTTGATCATCTGACATCCACCAACTTGACTTATATGGTCAATTTACAAACACCAAAGACGAAACATAAATACGCGTTTTGAATCTTTTGTATTGAATTCAAGGTTCCCTGATCTGTGAGCAATATTTGAAATTGGAAAATAACAAAGTATCACAAACTGTCTTTTTTTAAGTCAACTGACAAGGCACTGAGGGTTTAAGACATGCAATGCAATTTTAATGCAATCTGTAACGAAAAGAGTTGCTTATTATTAAGCCAAAATTATTCACGTTCTTTACAACTGGAATCTCATCACTGTGAAAGCAATGGACAACCGAACCATCAGTTGACCTATGGGACACTGACGGATTACCAAACAGGATTGTATAAGACTTACTGGCATTTATCGGAAGGTTTTGCTGCTTTGAAATCATCTGAATGATACCGAGATCATTTATTTTCATGATTTCCTCTTCAGCATCACCAACATTAAAACTAAGATAACACTGTGTATCGTCGGCATAAAAATAAACTATATAGAATCCCCAGAATCTGTAAGTATAGATACTGAACAAAAGAGTATCTGAAAGCGAATCCTGCGGCATACCTACTGATATAGGTCCCCAGAGAGTAGTTTTGATTTTAATACGCTGGGTTGAGTGAAAATTAACTTCTAAGCAAAGATACTGCATGATCAGAGAATCCCACAAACAATTCATGAGATATCGTATCAAAAGCCTTGGTGTAGTCAAGTAACAAGATCACTATCCGACTCTATCAAAATGTCTTCTGTTATTTTGAGAAGGATAGTTGCACAACTGTGATCACTACAAAAACCCTACTGACATTACAGGAATATTCCAAATTCATCTATATGTTTAATGATTTGGTGATATCGAATACTCTCAAATACTTTAGATACAATTCAGTGTACAATACGAAAAAGAATTCAACGAAGTGCAAGAATATTTCCTTAAAATCAATACACAACTTCATGTCAGAATGTTGATTAGTATAGTACGACAACATAACACCATGAAAAGATGAAAAGCACTGACGTGAAGTCGGGAGCTTTTGCGAGCTAGTTCATATCACACACGATACTCACAAAATAATTATACGATCCTCACAAAATTTTCCAGAACATGCAAGTTATTATTCTACTTTTAAATGGCGAAATTCAGATCGATCGAAACCAATGTTCCGAAAATATTAAAACAAATATGAAAATTTTTCGAAACTATCGAACTGATATTGCCCATTAATAAACTCAGCAGCGAAATTTGGACTCCAAATCTTCCCTGAAAGCTTCAAGGCTCTATCTCTTTTTGTTCTAAAGATAATATATTTACGGACGGACAACCGGCCGCGCTGTTCTAGAAAAAATGTGCAAAAACAAAATCGATTTATTATTTCAATGTTATTCAAAACTGGACGACAAGAAAATAGCAGAACGTCTCATTTTTAAACGAAACCAGAATAATAAGTGATATAGTTGAATTCCTCTTTTTCGTGAAAATTAGAAAGAAAACACTTTTATAATTATAGAAATTTAGTTGGATATAAATATCCTAACAGTACGAATAAAAAACAAGACGTCGAAAAATTGAGTGCAATCTATCTGGGCATTTTAAAAAGCGTTCAACGCCGGTCCAAATTCCGTATAAATGATTGTGTGTTGTTTTTCTGATGCGCGCATTTGTTTTCATTCGCTCAGTGCAACAGAGAAAATGCTAGGCATAATTTGCATGTCAACTGTGTTTGGTAGTCGTAAGAACTGATACATTTCCTAAGATCTGGAAAAAATTCGAGTAATATTATACTACCTCAATTTCTGGAAAATTTTTGGACATAATGCCTTTTAAGAGCCTTCACATTTTATCAATCAGAACACTGGAGTAATAACTTGGATGTAGGTATATTTGTTTTTAATTTTCGTATTATGTTATGTTTTTATACAAATTTATTGTTGTTGTCTTGTAATACTTTGAAATCCTATTTTCTAGTGCCCTGAGGATGGTCTAATTCACGCCGAAACGTCGGCAAATACAACATATTTACCTCCAACGAGTATTTTACTTGACCTATATCCAACTAAATTTCTATAATTATATACACTGTGCTCACAAATTTTATTATTAAACACTTTTATTTTTCAGTTGTATATTATTTGTTAATTTTACCTCAGAAACGGTTGCTATGGATACATTCATAATGCTCTAGAGCCTTATAAGAGGTTATGGATCATAACGCCCGGTCATTGTACGAGGAGCAAAAGCTAAAACGTAATTATTAATTTGGGAGAATTTTGATACTAGACAACTCAACAAAAAACTACAAAGTCTAACTGAATTTAAATTAAAAGAGTAATTTTAGAATTTTCTGGAGAAATTATGTGAACGGAAATCTTGGTATTTTTTCTCAGTAGAGAAAACTTGACCTATAGTACTTGGAACTTCTTTCATAAAATAACCGCTAGGAAATTCATGAGAATCTGTAACCGAATTTACTATCATTGTTGACACTTAGTTTTTAAAGAAAATACTCTGTTCTAAGTAACCTTCCGCCACAGATACATTCGTCCATTTTACGTGCATTACAAAGTTTCATACGGTCACCGGCCTCAGTTAAAAGTGTTGCCGAAGTCCTTCTCAGACAATGTCCAATATATTCATTTGCATTATCCGATTATAAGTATTTGGCAATCATCGAAGGCATATTTCCTTTTCGGTACGTAAGGAAAAATCTGTTTCGGGTATTTTAACAAGTAAACAGCTACCCTTATCTTCTATGTCGTTTATACACATTTTCACAAGTTCATCTCTCCTTAGTCCTCCAAAAACACCCATTATTAGAGCTATTTTATGTAATAGATTAATTTCATCTGAAGCTTCACTGATAAATGTAAGAACTTGATCTGCTGTCAAAACCTTGGTTTTCTTTCGGAAAATCAAATCAGCTGAATTTAAAATGATATTTTCTGGATGAAAGTACTACTCTGTCAAGAAAGTACCGGGAATTTTCAATTAAAACAACATTTTTACATTTAATCGTCAAAATTTATTGCGTCGCCTTCAAAATAGGCTCCATTTGCTCCAATACATCTATGCTAACGGCACTTCCAATTATCGAAACATTTTTTATAGGCGCTTTCCGGGATGGACTTTAGCTCTTGCGCCGAATTTTGTTTTATGGCTTCAATCGACTCAAAATGGGTGCCACGAAGGGGCAGTTTTAGTTTTGGGAAGAGGAAAAAGTCGCAGGGAGCCAAATCCGGCGAATACGGTGGTTGCTGAAACACGTTTGTGGAGTTTTTGGCGAGAAAGTCAGTCACAATCGTAGCTCGGTGAGAAGGCGCGTTATCGTCATGCAAAATTCATGAGTTGTTCGCCCACAAATTTGGCCGCTTCTTACGGATACGCTCACGCAAACGTTTCATAACGCCTAGGTAATACTCCTTGTTTACCGTCTGACCCTCTGGAACGAATTCGTAGTGCACCACGCCACGGATATCGAAGAAAACAATGAGCATCACCTTCATTTTCGAGCGGCTTTGGCGTGGCTTTTTCGGTTACGGCTCATTTTTTGCCACCCATTCCGATGATTGCTGGCTTGTTTGCATATCGTACTCGTAGACCCAGGTCTCATCACCAGTTATAATGCGTTCCATGAATGTAGAATCGGAATTACAGCGATCCAGCATGTCTGAAGCAACCTGTTCGCGATGACGTTTTTGAAGAAAATTCAGGTCTTTCGGTACGAGTCGTGCGGCCACCTTTCTCATGCCCAAAATATCAATCAACATCGTACGTGCGGACTCGTGGGATATCTTAAGATCATGTGCTATCTCTCTCAAGCTGGTACGACGGTTTTCCAGCACCCTTTCCTTAATTTTATCGACGTTATCTTCGATCGAAGCCGTCGATGGGCGACCACTTCACGACCGTCCTTGAAGGCTCTGTACCACTGATATGCACGAGTTTTTGATAGAGCATTATCACCAAAGGCCTTTTACAACATTTTCAATGCATCGGCACACGAAAATTCATTTGCAACACAAAACTTTAAACAAATTCTTTGCTCAACGTAATCACCCATAGTAAAAATCGGCACGCACTCTGACATCGACTGACTTAATCAGCTGTTGCAAACACACTAGTTGACAGATCCCGCTCAAGCTTGGCATAGTAATTAAGGACAGTGGTTTTTACCTGCTTCATTGCTCCGCTAGATTTAAATCGATAATTCCCGGTACTTTCTTGACAGAATGTATATCAATTCTTGGAATGCTTAATTCAATATCCTGAAAGTACTTGGAAGTCTGAATGAATGGCAGAAAAAGGAACCTGGGCAAAGAAAAGAAATTAATGACTTGCGGCCCCAACTTAAGTCTCCAAATGCTTATTATTCAAATGGATACAACTAATACAACCGTACTTAATTTACGATTGTAAATCCATACATAACCCTGTAAATTTTTAATTGATGTGTAATGAAAACACCTGTAACTGCTGTCAATTGATAACTTAAAAGTTGAATAATACAGTTCAGTGGAAATTAAATAAAGGTGGTTTCTCATTTAAGCAGGATAATACCATACAGTGTCGATTCAAGGATAAGTCACCTTATATAGTTAAAACAAATTGTAGAAATTACTATGATTTACTACCAATGAAAATATATATTACACATTTTCTTGTGACCCGAGTTTCGGGAAATGAACTATGATGATCGGATAGATTTACTACCAATAAAAATATATATTACACCTTTTCTTGTGACTCGATTTTCGGGAAATGAACTATCCGATCATCAGAGTTCATTTCCCGAAACTCGAGTCACAAGAAAATATGTAATATATATTTTCATTGGTAGTAAAACATAGTAATTTCTACAATTTGTTTTAATTATGATCAACTACCAAATAGTAACGGCTGAAACAATTCAGTACCTTATATAGGTTAGAGTTATTATTTGGTTTAGGTCAAGTTTTTCAATCAAGTATATCGAAATGAACTATTGTACGTGATAAATAGGAGTTAACTTATTTTTTAAATATATTATTGTCAATGATTGTCATTCTGAAATGTTACAAGTGAGAAGAATATTAAAAATGAATCACAGAAGTTTACGTGATCTTTAGGATAACAATTTAGTTCTGGCGAATTTACGTAAGTTACTAATCTCAATGTTCCCTTGAATTTTATTATCCATGTATTCCCTAAAAAATAAGTGGAACCCTTTAAACTCTCACGTACTTTTGTGATCACTCATTATTTAGAAAGACAATATTTTTCATCTCTCCTTAGTCCTCCATAAACACCCATTATTAGAGCTATTTTATGTAATAGATTAATATCATCCGAAGCGTCACTAATAAATGAAAGAACTTGATCTGCTGTCAAAACCTTGGTTTTTTGTCGTAATATATCCTTTAGATTTCATTTTTGAAAACGCTATGAGCCGGAAGAAATGAAAAATATCGATATTTTAATTGACTATGAGTGTAGATTTCAAAAAAGAATATTTCATCCACATTGACGTAGGAGAAAATTTTTCGGACTGAAATAAAAAATCCATAAAACACATAAACTAAATGAAAAATAAAATAACATACCAATTCTTGAAAGTAGGCCAATAACGCAGTCTCATTTTTGGAAGTTTATGGATCAAATCAGCTGAATTTAAAATGATATTTTCTGGATGAAAGTATATCAGTTCTTGGAATGCTTAATTCAATATTCTGAAAGTACTTGAAAGTCTCATGAATTTTTGATAACGAGAGAAAAAGGATTTACAATAGAATTCACGTACCACAAGATAAAAAGGCTATTCCAGACAACATGTGATTTATACGAGAGACTATTGGAAGGTGGCAACAACAAATTCAGTGATTTTAAGCAAAAACTTAACGACGGAACCTCTCCCAAAGCGGCCAGAAGCGAAGAAGTCAGCTGGCAAGTTTATGGCGTCGGTATTTTGGGACATCTAAGGCTGTTTGTTTATCCACTACCTTAAAAACAAAAAGACGGTCAACAGCGATCGCTACATGGCACCATGTGATCAACATAATGGGGACATTTTAATGGAAACGCCCCATATACGAAGAAAAAAGTGATCTTTTACAAATATGATGCACTGTGTCACAAGCCGTTGGCTACAGTGGCAACATTGCACGAGTTACACATCGAATTGCTACCGCGCCCACCCTATTCTCAAGATATGACTTCCAGTGACTTTTACCTACTCGCAGACCTAAGAAAATCTTGGTCGGAAAGAAATTTGTCCCGAATGAAATGCCAAAATTAAATCTCTATTGCTTATGGACGGACCAGCCGGACAGGATTACGTTTGACCTCGGATTTTTCATAAGTGAGTGGGAACCTAGTCGTTTAAGATCAATTTTGGCTCAAAATTTGAAAAAATTCATAAATCTTGAATTACGAAAAACAAATTAAAAGATGGCGGAAATAACAAGATAACTTGTCTCCGGGAAACATGAGTAATGTTGTGTCAAAATAATGTAATTTTTTGTTTAACTCTCTCAGATGATAACACTGTGTGACAAAATATAATACATCAATTGTTCTCGTGAATATTGAGAGACATCGATTTGTTTACTTACACCTGAAAAAACATCGCAAAATTCACTCTTAAGCGTAATCACAGTGAAGACATGAATCTCCGTACCTGAAAAGCTCTAATTGACTCGATTACTTATGCCAATAGATCATGCAAAGTGAGAACTGTTGACCAATTGAATCCAAAAGCAACAAGAATTAAATAAGTGCATTTTGTGATTATTTTCATTGATGAGGTGAAACTGAAGCATTAAGGACTCAAAAAACGGATGATCTGTTTGATCTACGTTATTACATTTACTCATTAACAAAGTGGTGAATCTTCTATCCAAACTGTTCTAAATTCACGTGGAAAATTCAATAGAAATGAAATGCCCTCACAGTAATTTGTGATTCAGTTTGATCGTGAAAACTGGATCGTTATTTGATAAAATGACCCGTTCACGTTCTCGTCCAGTAAGTACACCTGAAAAGATTGCTGCTGTAGCCCAGAATGTGGCTGAACATCCATCAATATTAACTCGTAATCGCGCTCAAAAACTGGATATTTCTTGCACGTCTTTGAAGATATGTTTGCACCAAGACTTCGATGGAAGCTACAAAGTTTTCAATTAGTGCAAGAAGTGAAGCCTCGTGACCGTTTGATGAGTTCCACTTCCCCCAATGGGCTAATATCTCATCGACAAAGATGAGTATATTTCCAGAAAAATCGTCTTTAGGGATGAAGCTCATTTTCACCTCGGAGGACTATTTTTTGTGGGGACCTGTTGAAGTAAGTGTTACGCTAATCATCCAGAAACAATTGGTGCCTTGAAATACGAAATCGAAGTTGCCATTCATAAGATTGTGCCCCCAACAATCGACAACGTACTGAAAAATTGGGTTGATCGGATAGGGTTTTGTAGCCAGTGTTGGCAATCATTTGAATGATACTGTTTTTCATTCGTAAATGAGAGGGTTCAACCAATTGAAAAAATATTCATTAGTTGTTTGTTTTCAGCAAAAATGCAAATTTCAAATGGCCACCACTTATTGTCATTCGCAATGCCCTTGAAAAGCTATTGATAATAAAATTTATTCAACCCGAACTTTTCTGTTGTTAACAAGAGATTAGCTACAATTTTTGTTTACTAATCGATAATATGAATTACATTAAAATGGGCTAAATGAACAGAGCGGTAAAGACAATCTAGGCAATAAGAAGGTAACATCAAAAGTGCATTATTACCTAACACTAATGAGACGGTCAAGCTCGTACAAAATTATAACAGACTGCACCATTTCGTTAATTCATATTTGATGGCTGCCGAATTCATCGTTAATATTACTTCTGAAAATGCAAAAAAAATATAAAATGATGTAATCGGGTGAGGTGAAGGACTTTCACATTCCTTGCAAATAATCCGAAATAACTCAATAATTTGAAAGGCAACGTTCTATAAATTATTTTCACCTAAGAATTCAAGATAGGTGACCTTTTGAATGCAGCAGGAAAAATCTAACTTGTTAAAAAATAATATTTTGTAATACATATCAAACTCAAAACCATGACATTAGTGGAGATAACAGATAAACGTCATTCTTTTTCTCTTACAGATCTATATATTGAATTTTAATTTCACGAATTAAGAATATGGTTTGAAGTAAAACACTTTATTCCCGATAATAATTATTGTTTTCACAACAATTGTTTCTTCAATTACATTTTGACTTCATCATGTGAGTATGGAATTTAACTACTTTTACAAAATCGGCCTTCCTACACACAAAAGGCCGATTTTATAAAAGAAGTTAGTTACAACAGTTGTTTACTTACATAAAATCGGTCTCAGTAGTAATTAACTATAATGTTGTTCGGAAAGTAACTGCGTTTTTTCCAGACAGAGGATTTAATTGTATTTTTGATGGCAATTTTGATGTCGAAGATTCACCACGTTACGGAAGGCCGGTTGAAGCTGATAAAGACATTAATTGATGTAAATCGGCAAATAGCAATACGTGAGATTGAATTCAACTGTTTATGATCACTTGAAAGGCCTGGGTTTAACCTCGGAGCTCGATATATGGGTTCCTCATGTTTTCACGGAGAGAAATTTGTATCGTCGCGTTGACGTCTGTGAGTTGCTTCTCAAACGTCATCCATCTTTGGAGTGCATCATGACTGGAGGCGATAAATGGGTTGTATATAACAATGTCAAACGCAAGAAATCATGGAGCAAAAAAGATGAACCGGCTCATAGCATTTCAAAAAACAATATCCATCAAAAAGAGGTGATGCTTCTGTTTGGTGGGATTTTAGAGGAATCGTGTTTTTTGAGCTTTTACCGGATAACACAACAATTAATTCGGAAATCTACTGTCGTCAGCTGGACAAACTGAATGACGCACTTCAACAAAAAAGGACAGAATTAGTCAACAGAAAAGATGTAGTGTTCCACCAAGATAATGCGAAACCTCATATAGGTTTAGTCACTCGCCAAAAGCTTTTACAGCTTGAATAGGATATACTGCCATACCCACAATATTCTCCAGATCTGGGGCCTTCAGATTATTATTTGTTATGGTTATCGCAGAATTTTTTTGACGGTAAAACCTTTACTTCAAATGAGGAGATCAAAAATTACCTGGATCAGTTTTTTTCCAGCAAAGACCAAAAATTTTATGAGCCTGGAATCATGTGCTACTATCAGAAAGATAGCAAAAGGTGTTGGACCAGAATGGCCAATATATAATTCAATAAAATATTTATTCATTATGCGAAATCATTCGTTTTCCAAAAAAAAAATGAACTTTCCGAACAACCCAAAACATTTATAAAATCGGTCTCCTTGAATGCAAGAGACTGATTTTGCAAATTTACTTAGTTATTTACTTTTACAAAATCAGACCCATTTTGTAAAAATAGTTAGTTACCATACTCACCTGATGAAGTCAAAATTTAATTGTCGAAACAATTGTTGTTTGAACAATGAATATTAGCGGAAATAATGTGTTTTACTTCAAATTATATACATAAGTAATTGAGAAAACGAAATTAAGGAAAGAATTTTTCAATCTGTGTTTGGTTTCGATTCAAGTCGACTCAATAATATTCAATTGAAAAATTACACAGTAGGTTGAAATTTTTCCGTTCTATCTGACTGTTTTCATTTTAAATAAAGAACATTAGAAAACTGAAACAAGTTTTCAGAAATTACTCTATTTTACCACCAAAAAATTTAAACTTTACACCTCTTTTGTGTAAAGTTCAAAAATATTACCCGAACTTCAGACAACTAAAAACTTGAAAAAGTTATGTTGTTGAGTTATGATATTATATTTGCAAAAAATAAAGGAAAGATAATATAAGGAACAAAACTTCATATTCTCGTAATTTTTTTTCACGAAATTATGCATGAGTCATCGTGTCGTTATTTCACATCAAACTACTAAATTTGAACTCACTATATTCAAAAAATTAAATTTGAAATGACAATACCTGAGGATCCATTGGGCCATTTTGGTTCATTTTTAAACATAACTAATATATACAGAGTTCAAACCTATCCTGAAAATTCCACAGTTCCGAATCTATTGGGAAAATATGTATTAATTGGATTTGAGGGTGATTACTGTTTAAGTAATCGACTCAGTTTTCTGAATGAAATAAGTTAATTAATTAATTACTTGAACAGTATATGTTCCAAAAGTTCATTTTAACCGATAATTTTGAATTGAAAATTTTGTTTCCTTTGTCGAAGATGAAAATATTCGCAAAAATTTTAAAATCACTTGATGCTAGGAGCTTCAGGAATCCGGTATAATAATTGTTAAATAATATTCACTGATTTTCAATACTAAGTGATTGTAAAACTTCATTAATATATTCAGATAAATAACAACTTCGGTCATACGTATTTCTTAATCAGCAATACTGGGATTATTATTTAAGCCATTTTCAATTTAACTTAATATAATATCGTTTTGCTAAGTTAGTAACTTTTCGTGAATTTTCCACTAATATTAGATAGAGTATTCCGTCGCTTTGTGATAGCTCATTCCTTTCTCCATTAATATTTAATTATTACATTTTAAATTTTAAACATCATACAGATTAATTCTGTTAACCTCCTACAAATTTTGGTTTCAAAAAATTTTATTCAGAAACTTTTAGAATTAAATTAAATGAATGTCTTTAAAAACACTGCTCTAATTTAGTAGACATATAGAATTAACACTTATTACACAGTAATAAAGGGGAATTAAAATACTCAAACAAATGTAAATTATATAATTTATAATATTAAATAAGGCTATTCTGATTTTCACAAATTTTTATTGTTATTTAATACAACAATTATTTCGCTATCACAGCAGCATCGTCAAATAGGTAAACGTTTTGAATAACAAAGCGAAACAATTGTTGTATTAAATAAGTATAAAAATTCTTGAAAATCAGAATAACCTTATTCAATATTATTTAATACCGATTTTCATCAAGTAAAAACTGATTCAATTAAATATATAATTTAAATTTCCTAAAATTCTTTTTGGTATTAAGTAATAAGTGTTAATTCCTGTGTCTACTAAATTGAAAGAGTGCTTTCCAAGACATTTATTTTATTTAATTCTGAAAGTTTTAGAACAAAATTTTTTCAAATTAAAATTTGTAGGGGCGTAATCGAATAAATCTGTATAATATTTAAAATTTTTTAATAATTCTTCTATCAAGAAAAAATCTCTTTTTATTATAATATTTAAATGTTGTATAATTTTCTCTCTCTTTCAACCTAATTTTTAAAAATTTTCGAATTAATTTGGTCAGAAATTGAAACAAACAAGGAAAATTTATTGCTATATTTCTTATTCCATGATAAGTTTGTACAAATAATTTCTTCAACCTCTTAATTTCCACTATCATCACTAGAATGAAAATAACGTTTCATTTAATATCATTTGTTCATCAAATTTTTCTGCGATAGATTGCGATTCTACGTGCAAAGACGTAACAGAATACCGAAAATCGCACACAATAATACATAACAAGGTATAAAAATCGGTCAACCTGACCGCACCTAACGGAACATCTTCGATATAAGTAGAATTGCTACTCCAAAAATATGCAAATCTACCTCAACAGAGAGTTCCGAAATTATATACCAAAGACTATATTTATTTTATTGACGCCAAAAGGCAATTTTATGGGTACCTAGAACCCGGAAAAAATACAGAAATGTTTTGTCTTGACACTGTCGGCTTTCGCATTCAAATTTGTGCAAATTTGCGAAATGTTTTTTATTTATTGTACTTTCTCGAACTTCCTAGAATTTATTTTTGGGATTTCATGGTACACTTTGTTGCGAAAGTCGATTTGTTACGCTTTTTCTCTTTTTTGTGTACAACTCCTAATAAAGCGTTTTTTACCCATTTGAAACTTTTTTACGAAGGTGGTCGATAGTTTAACCATGGAAATAAGTAAAATATTTTGCGAAGAATACGATATCTGAATAGAGTAAGATAGATAGTGTCAAGTGTAAATGGTTTAAAAGCTTATGTGCAAAGTTTACAAAAATATCGGTAGTTTAATTACTACACAAGAGAGAGTATAACTAAAATATATAATTGCAAACGCTTAACTAAATCTATATTGATTATATTGAAACAAAACTGTTTGATTCTTTTCAAATATTGAACTGTTTCAGCCGTTACTGAAGTAGAGTTTGCATTTTGAAGTAGTGGTTATTTCGATTCTGCCAAAACTTCTGTCAGTAGTGTAATGATAGAAAGTTATTTTAATATTTGACATTAACGAAATAGGTTGAGCAGCCCTTGAACAAAACTGCGAAATATTAAAAACTTATTTCTAAAATGATGAAACTGCTATCTTAACTGTAAGAAATTTTCGTTGAAAATTTAAAAAAATGAAATGCCTTCACTGAAATTTGTAGATCCATTTGTTCGTGAAAACTGATAAAATAACCCGTTTACGATCTCGTCCAGAAACACACCTGGAAACACTTCTGCTGAAGCCAGAATGTGGCTGAACATTCATCAACATCAACTCGTCATCGTACTCAAGAGTTTGATATTTCTCTCACTTCTCTGAGGAGAATTCTGCATAAAGATCTCGGTATGAAGTTCAACTAATGCCAGAAATGAAGTCTCGTGACCGTCCGATGCGTTTCTACTTCGCTCAATGGGCTAATGATGGATGGCATGGCCGAAGATGATCATTTTCCCATTTTCACCTCTAAAGACAATTTCTTGTGGGCGTCCGTTGAGGATAAGTGTTACGATAACCATTCAGTAAAGATAGATGCCTTGAAACGTGAAATCTAAGTTACCATTCGCGGAATTGAGTCCCAAACAATCATCGACAATGCATTTCAAAAATATTTATCAGTTATCTGATCAAAAAAGCAAATTTTATATGGATCACCCCTCATTTGATAATCGAGCATAAAACAAGTTTTCAAAACTAATGTCAACCCACATTGAAACGATATCTTAAAAAAAGTGAAAAGAACCAACGTAAATTTAGGAGCCTTCGCCCGCTAATTCAAATCACCCATGATACTCATAATAGCTATTTGTGTTGTTGTTTCTGGTTTATCAGAATAAACCAATGACTTGACATAACCCCAAAGAAAATAAACTAGTGGAGTTATGTCGCATGATCTTGATCTTGGAGGCCAATTAATTTGACCATTTCTCGAAATAATGTTATCGCTAAATCTTTCTTTCGATAAATCAATTGTTACGGTAGCAGCATGAGGTGTAGCACCATCTTGTTGAAACAAAAACACTTTTGGGTCGATACCATTATAATTTTTAAATAAATAATCATTGATCATCGATCTGTAACGAGCACCATTCACTGTAACGTTAGCTCTAGCGTTATTTTTAAAGAAATATGGACCGATTATGCCTCCAGCGTGTAAAGCACACCATACAGTGCAGGATGCAATGGAACCAGCAGAACTTCTTGAGGTTTGTTTTCACTCCATAGACGCCAATTTTGCTTGTTTACATAGCCGTTCAACCAGAAATGAGCCTCATCACTAAACACAATTTTACGATAAAAAAGTGGATCAACTTCAATTTGTTCTAGGGCCCAATCAGCAACTAAACGACGCTTATTATGGTCAAGTGGCTTTAGTTCTTGAACCAGTTGGATCATGTGGTGGATGCACAGAGTTGTTGTTGCATCGAGTAGAGAAAATGATGTCCGAAATCTATCGATAGTTTGACGAATAATGACGATTATGTAAACCATAAATTTCACGAAGTGCTCTATAAGTTTGGCGAATAGAACACTGATTTTGAAAATAAATATCAACAATTTGTAGACGTTGTTGCGGCGTGAGTCTTTTCATGATAATTTGTCAATGCTTACTGAACAGAAATGTCAAAACAACATGGCTTCTACCTTCCGTCAAATCGCAGTTATCCCTATCGAAAATTCTATCACTCTAAAAAACACCCAATATTTCCCAAAATTTATTTCATTTGATCAATGTAAATTAAAAGTACAGTTTTTACTAAAATGAAAGATGTCATTTGCTCGTTGCTATTGGATATTCTGAGCAATTCATATTCGACTTATGGTTAATAATTGCGAGAGCAAGCGTTTTCTCTATTTAGTCGCTTATAAGCGACAAAGTGACGTTCCTCGAAAAAGTTGACTTTTGATTTGTCAAATACGAGCGCCAATGCCTACTTTGGATATCGATTGTAGAAAAATATTTTTTTTTTGTTATTTTAATTATACGATCCTCACGATATTTTGCATGAACATATGCGTTATTATTCTACTTCTAAATGCTGAATTTTAGATCGATCTAATATGTGGTTTCGATAATATTCGGAAAAATTTCTGAAAATTTCAAGAGCGAATAACTGCGGAACTGTTAAACCGATTTCGTTCATAAACAGAATTAGCCGCGATATTTAGATTTCATACTCTTCCTGAAAGTTTCAAGACTCTTGCCCTCTCCGTTCGAAAGTAAGCGTGTTCAGGCTTTTCAGACAGAATTACTTTTTACATTAGCGAGTACAACTTAGGTCATTAAGACAATCGGCTCTTAGTTCGAAAACTGCAGGCATGTGGACAAAACTATAAATCCCCTGGACGAAGCACGCGAATGTGTTGCATATGTTTCATGTTTATTTTTGATATGTCATTTCAGGTTATTTTATATTTTACTTCTTTTTGCGCGCTTTTTGCAAAACAGTATGTTCCAAATATTTTATATTTTACTGTCTAATACAAATTTTCAACAATAGTGTTTGAAAACGTGTTTGTGGAAATTCTAACTATTATAATAAAATTTTCCTCAAGAAAATTGTTGAATTTTCTGGTAATTCTTTTATTCCTAAATTTTCGTACTCATATAAACAATTTATTTATTTATTCATTTATTGAAACAATTGGGATACAACGGGAAGAAACCCATAAATGTTATCCACAAATACATAAATACAAATGTCGCAATGTAGAAATTGTTCTGAGAATAATAATATGACAGCACAAGATCTTTTCTCAACCGAAATAAATGCAATTAATGCAGTTCATAGACTTCGGTAAAAAACCGAAATCTATATTCAGGTAACCTACTCGAATATCTGGAGATCTCTTTGGGCCGTAAAAAAACATTTCGTGATAACAAATGATAAGTTGGAATTTCATCTATCCCTATTACTGACATCTGTTAATAACTAGTTCCTTTAAAAAATGAGCAAATATCGTCAACAGGTATAACCTACTCTTACCACCCTCAAATAAAAAAAAATCTATTATAATATAAATTGTAATGTTAAGTGAATTCTTCTTAGTTTTGAAAATGGGTTGAAACCCTAAACATATATGGAACAACATAAACTAAACTTTTATTGAACTTAAGCCAAGTGTATCAGTTCATCTTATTAATTAAATTAATATACAAAATGATTCATCAAGTGGTTTGCCAGAAATCAATATATTTAATGCACTTCGGTGGACCCTTCAGATACTTATTTTTAAAATTTTGAATCTGTAGAAGGGAATTTACAATATGTGTCGACTACACAAAGAATTAAGCACTGAAAGTTGGAAATTAGAGATAAAATTTGAAGCAAGAATAGCCAAACATATACTAAATTTGAGAAATCTTAAAATTTTGAGGACCATTTCTACTGGATTTAATGTTCTTCTGAACAGTGTATATTCGCGTTCTGGATCGAAATTCGGAAAAATTCTGCAAAATATAATAGAATTCTGAATACCCAAAATTTGGTGTTTTACTAAATTTAACCTTGACTTAATTTACAAAGTTGAATAAAAATTTAATGGACTTGTGATACACAAGACATTGATTTCATTAAGATTATGGCTTCTGAATTCTGAATATTCAACTAATTTAAAGAACATTAATGTTTCATGTGATAATCATAAATGACGGAATAGTAGGCCATTTAATCAGGTATTAATATAAAGGGTACTGAATCTCAGATGGATTTTGTCAATTTGTACATCTTTACTAATCGATTAGAATAAGATATTAAAGAAGCATTAACCCATATTATTGGAATTTCTTTAATTTTTCGTGAGAAAACTAAATTTCTGATACACGAATTAAAAAAATTGTTACATGGCTAATTTTTTCATTTCGAGTTTTAATTCATTAATCCAGCACAATTCCGAAATTTTATCATAGAACAGTGAAAATATGTATAATGAAAGAAAGCTCAATAGTATTTTAATTTTTCGATCGTAATATTTTTTAGCAAAATATAAGAAATTAAATATTTTCAAGATTTTTTTTAAGAACTTTAATCAATTATCTGCTTTCAACAAAAACATTTTCAATCATTAAAATAATGAAAATAATACGTTTCCAAATATTTCAAGAACTGGACAAGAATTACTCAACACATATTTTGCTTCAGAAAGTTATTCCTACGTTGTGTCCTGCATGTAGACAATGTTTATAATATATTCAAATTATTTCGATCGTTCATAGAGCATTGATTTGTCTTCTCGAAATTTTTCTCATATGAAAATCCTTGCAAAAGCCATAATTCATTACATGTTTAGAACAGTGTCTGTAAAGACATTACTTCCAGTTTAATTATTGATTATGAACAACAAGCTGGGCTTTCTATTACGAGTTCACCTTTAAGCCCATTTTTTGCAGCTATTTTCATGTCTGACATTAAAAATAAAATTTCTAATTCAAAATTATCAGTAAATATACAATTTCAGTACAGGTAAGAGGACGATCTACAGTTTTTGCCCCATAATCAAATTCAAATTAGAAAAAGGCAGTTGAAGAAGCAGAGACGTGAAGTTTTGCGCCCTTGCCCACCTGTTCATTTCCCCTGAATGTAAATTGCTTTTTAAAGAAGCTATATATTATGAATAAAAACACTAAATTCCCTGTACTGTCATCCGAAAGTCAAATAAACGTAATATTTGGAAATTTTAGAAATATTTTCCTGAAAAAAATTATACAAGCTGCATCGTTAATATTAGCAAAAAGGAGTGAAAAGAGAATATATTTAACGAAACTTCATGTACTTATTATACTTTTAGTCTTAATCAGATAAGAAAAAAATTATGAAATTCACGTGATTTTCTTCACGAACTTATGCCTCCGTGACATCATTTTACATCTAAATACTAAATTTGAGCTCAATCAGATGAGTACTTTCGAAAATTCTTAGAAAATAATATTCTTTCAATTCTTGATTGTAACTAATATATTCAGACTACAAACCTAACCTGAAAATTTCATGTCTCTATATGATTTGGTTCCGAAATTAGCTTTTTTACTTACAATCACTTACCCTCACAATTTTATACGCGGATAACTGTAGAACCATTGGACTCATTTGACCTATTCACGAACTTGAGCCCAGAACATTCACTGCAAGTTTAAAATCTGTAGCATTTTCCGTTAAAAAGTTTTTAAGACGGACCGTCCGGACAAAATTTATTTTGAACTCGGATTCTTCATCACCTATACTATTTTCTGTCCGAAATATAAAAAAAAAACATATATTTGGGCAAACCAGTACTACGCTATTTCCAAGAACAAGGGCGAAAAAAGATTGAAATAAAGTTTTAGACCTATCAATATCGCATTAAAGTAAGAGAATTGAACTCACATACACTGACATATGTATTTATAAAAAAAATCCGCATTCCAATTTTTAATACATTAAGCTTTCTCAACAAACTTAATAAAAAATAAACGAGAAACTGAAATTAAATCTATGAAAGTAATATCAGCGATATTACAATAAATAATGTAACACGAAAACAATCTCAAACAACTATAAAATAAAATCCACCATCGCAAAAAAACTAAAATCGACGACTATAAAATGAATTTTGCCAAAAAAAACAAAATCTTTGCAACCCGTTGTATAGAAAATGGTAAACCTTTTCTTACAAAAGATAATTTAAACATGTCACAGGTAGAATGAGAAAGCAGGAAGCTTAACTATTTGGACTCCCTTGAAATTTTCAGTTCAGTTCAGTTCGTAACAACAATAATCTGAATATAATAAATGATTATAGGAATCTATGTAATTCCAAAACACTCAATATATTCAAATTACCTTTGTTAAACAATTCACTCTAGTATATTCTCCGCATTGCTTTAATTCACTTTCATATATGCCCTTTGTTAAATTTTTACTTCTGAAAATAAAATTATACCTCCAGGAACTTGTTTTAAAACAAAAGTATTTCTTTGAATTAATAAGGTAAATAAAAACAACTTGGCTTAAGTTTGACTGCTTAACTGTGAAACTTAAGCTAAGTTGTTTTTACTTTATTAATTCAAAAATGTTTCGCCAAGTGATATGCGAGAAATGAATATAATTTCTTCAAATATTTCAAGAGGCAAAACCCTCAACAAGTTAATGAACTGAAATATTGAATTATTATAAATATAGATACAGATTAAATAAACGCATTTAAAAAATAATATGAAGAACAGACGTAAATAGCAAAGTATATAATATGTAACAGAATCAAAGTAAAACATCATCCCACCGATAGTTGTAGTGCTACAAGACTTCCCCTCATGGCGAGATATACAACTAAATAATCTTATTAGCCTTACAATCTCATAACATGTGGAAAAACCAAGAAGTAAAATTAATTAATCTAGAATACAAATACATATAATACAAGGAAACTGAAACTACCTTGATCTAGAAAAGTTGCCAGAATTAGAGTTGGGATATTCTAATCCTACTAGGAAGTAATAAAAGACCTTTTATGAAGTGGGAGTGGCTTCCTAGAAGATGAAACGCTATTGGTTACTATAATATTACTTATTCGAATGCACTACATTTTTACCATAGTGTTGGATTAGTGCTTAAGAGCGCAAAACTCAGTTGAGCTTCAGTGTTGCTCAAGTTTAGTTCGGTACTTGTTAAACATTTTTTTTTCGGTCTTGTGAACAGTTTCAAAAGGATTAATTTGTTTCAGCAGAACGTAAACCGTGATACTATATATTACCGGAAAAGTAAGTATAATAATTTTATTTAACAAACAATATAAGCAACAAAAATTCTGTATCAAAACTGATTATTTTAGGACGAAGAATTGAAAAATGCACACTGTAAATTACAATTGGGAGAAAAGGTAGATCTCATTTATATATCCTAGTTGAAAAATTGAATCAAGATTGGATTTTATATAGATGAGAGGATGAAGGACATGAATAACAGTAAATTATAAAGGGGTCAATTATTGTAAAAGCCTATTTGATCACAACATTTTTATTTCGAATTGCGTTGGCCGTACAGTTGAACACTTGACTAAATAATACACATATATGTTGATTGTATGTAATAAAATTTTTGACTGGATGTATTTTAAGAAATTATTGTGTAACGAAACACAATTCTTGAAATATCTAGAAATCTACTTATATCTGCATTATTTAGTTAAGTCTACATTTATTTGTTATTTACGTCCCCTTTTCAAATTTTCACCTAGCCATTCTTATTTTAGATGTTATGTTACTATTTAAAGTTAATTCAAAATGTAAACCTGTAAAAAATGCAATTTCGGTGAAATAATTGTTGTTTATTTAATAAGTTAGTGAAAGTTATTCTTTATTATTTCATTTAATTAGGATCAGTTCAAACTTATTTAATATTTTATGTGATTTGTACATACATATTTCTGGCAGAAACTATAGGTTTGTCTTGGAGATATTGGAACTTGGTTGAAATTGATATCTTTAAATTTTTTGATGATATTATTTTCTCTAAATAATGTACGAAACTTTCAATTAATAACTTAACTGATGAATATTAGTTTAAAATTTTACCAAAAAAACAAATAAACTCTGCAGTCGATTAGAAACGTTTAAATCATATTTTTGTATTATAACTTATATTCACGAATATGTTTGTTTTTAGCAATTCTGATATTTCAACAGCTTGCATTTTTCGGAAAGTAGAATTAGAAAATGGAGAAAATCACTGATGTGAAGTCAGCTTTTCCGCGCTTATTCATATCACCCACGATTCTTGCGAAATTTAGCAGTTCCTTTTTTGTCGTTATTCTAAATCTAAATACCTAATTTGAACACTATTACCATGGTTTCGATAGCGCTAAACACAATTTATATTTTTTTAAATTTTTCATGTGATTCTAGAAATTTTGTATGTACATACTACTCTGTCAAGAAAGTACCGGGAATTTTCAATTAAAACAACATTTTTACATTTAATCGTCAAAATTTATTGGGTCGCCTTCAAAATAGGCTCCATTTGCTCCAATACATATATGCCAATGGCACTTCCAATTATCGAAACATTTTTTATAGGCGCTTTCCGGGATGGACTTTAGCTCTCACGCCGAATTTTGTTTTATGGCTTCAATCGACTCAAAACGGGTGCCACGAAGGGGCAATTTTAGTTTTGGGAAGAGGAAAAAGTCGCAGGGAGCCCAATCCGGCGAATACGGTGGTTGCTGAAGCACGTTTGTTGAGTTTTTGGCGAGAAAGTCAGTCACAATCGTAGCTCGGTGAGAAGGCGCTCAACGTGCTCAACGTAATCACCCATAGTAAAAATCGGCACGCACTCTGACATCGACTAACTTAATCAGCTGTTGCAAACATACTAGTTGACAGATCCCGCTCAATCTTGGCATAGTAATTAAGGACAGTGGTACCAACCTAGGAAAAAAAAATTTACCTGCCTCATTGCCCCGCCAGATTTAAATCAATAATTCCTGGTACTTTCTTGACAGAATGTATATACAAAAGTATTTTTTTAAATTAATAAGGTAAATAAAAACAACTTGGCTTAAGTTTCACTGCTTAACTGGGAAACTTAAGCTAAGTTGTTTTTACTTTATCAATTCAAAAATTACGGATATCGAAGAAAACAATAAGCAACACCTTCATTTTCGAGCGGCTTTGGCGTGGTTTTTTCGGTTTCGGCTCATTTTTTGCCACCCATTCCGATGATTGCTGGCTTGTTTGCATATCGTACTCGTAGACCCAGGTCTCATCACCAGTTATAATGCGTTCCATGAATGTAGAATCGGAATTACAGCGATCCAGCATGTCTGAAGCAACCTGTTCGCGATGACGTTTTTGAAGAAAATTCAGGTCTTTCGGTACGACTCGTGCGGCCACCTTTCTCATGCCCAAAATATCAATCAAAATCGTACGTGCGGACTCGTGGGATATCTTAAGATCATGTGCTATCTCTCTCAAGCTGGTACGACGGTTTTCCAGCACCCTTTCCTTAATTTTATCGACGTTATCTTCGATCGAAGCCGTTCGTTCACGACCGTCCTTGAAGGCTCTGTACCACTGATATGCACGAGTTTTCGATAGAGCATTATCACCAAAGGCCTTTTGCAACATTTTCAATGCATCGGCACACGAAAATTCATTTGCAACACAAAACTTTAAACAAATTCTTTGCTCAACGTAATCACCCATAGTAAAAATCGGCACGCACTCTGACATCGACTGACTTAATCAGCTGTTGCAAACACACTAGTTGACAGATCCCGCTCAAGCTTGGCATAGTAATTAAGGACAGTGGTACCAACCTAGGAAAAAAAAATTTTACCTGCCTCATTGCCCCGCCAGATTTAAATCGATAATTCCCGGTACTTTCTTGACAGAATGTACATGTACATACGTGTTATTCTAATTATGAATAGAAAATTTCAAATTGATCGGATCTGCATTTTCTAAATTTTTGGGAAAAATAAGTCAAATTTCACACATTTACCTTCTGTTATATAGATGTTTTTCCGTAGTCCTTTTCTCGCATTTATAACTGTAGATTCAACCTTAAAATTAATACATATTTGGATTTACAAATTATCCAGAAATTCTCTCTTTACGAGCTAGTTCCAGGTTACAGCATTTCAAATGTCTGTAATTTTCTACTTTTGATTCCTAAATGACTACTTTGGACTCACTGATGAAGAATCCGGGGTCAAAACAAATTCTCTTCGGCCGGCTGTCCGTAAACACGGTAACTTTCGAACGGAAAGAGCTAGAGCTTTGAAACATTCAGGGAAGGTTTAGGGTCTAAATGCATCAGCTCAGGTCGTTTATAGGTATATTGATTCAATAGTTTCGAAATTATTCACGTTTGACAAATTTTCATATTTTCCTATATTTTCGAAACTACAGATGCGATCGATCTGAAATTCAGCATTCAAAATAAGAATAATAACGTGTATGCTCATGTCAAATCTGGGGATCGTACAATTGAAAGCTTTGTGAGCGAAGCAGCGTTGAGTACTGATGAAATCATAACAGTCAGACCATCGTTTTAATTAATAATTTTTATGTATAGTAATGACAAGAAGAGTTGTACAAAATTTCGTGAAGATCGTATAATTAAATGAACACAAAAATATTTTGTGGGGATCGTGGCTGATATGAACCCGATCGCCTAACGTCACGTCAGCGCTTTTTACCCCTCTTGATTTTAGTCATATTTTTTCTATAATAAATTCTTTCATTAATCAATGTAGTTTCAAAGTTTCTATAATTTACCTTCAATAAATCTATGATTATTACGCTTTTTACTCGACGGAAATTTATCTCGAAATTATGAATAAAAAACAATATGCGCTTTCCGCTAATATTTTATTATAGAATATTGTTTTTATTCATAATAACCTTCAATAGTTTGGAAAATCTCGAAAGAGCAAATAACCCCATTATTTTAAAAGTATTTTTTATCATCTTTTTCGTACTCTTTATCTAGAAGTATAATATGTAATAATATTTAAATTGTTTATCTTGATAGCTTTTGCACAACATCCGTATGATTTCAGTGTTTTTTATTTTCTTCTCTCTTTTTTATTCGGTAAACCTTGTTCAAAATAAGAGCCTTTGTCTTTCTGACATAACTATTCCAAAGACACTTTCATTTCTTGAAATGAATAAAGCCATTCAGAATACTGAGTGTGCCACACAAACTGACATACATAGACACTAACATAATGTAAATATGCGCTTGAGTGTCGAATAGTTTAGTGAATTAGACTAAAGGATGAGATTTTATCATTCTTTCGTGATATTTCTGACTGAATTTTGCAACTAAAATTCAATTTCCCATGAAAACCGTTAGAATTGTTCGCAAATCATTGATTTGATGAAACGCGTAATATATATATATATATTATATATATATATATATATATATATATATATATATATTACGCGTTTTTTATATAATCTTACTTAACACCTAGTGCTCATATACTTATTGCTCAGAATTATATCCGATAAAAACATTCTCTAATATACCATAATATATTATTACTTTCAGTTGGAGAGAACTAGTTCTTTCTGAACCTTGCTCGATTTAATGATCGAACGTAACATTCGAAATATTCAATAATGAAAGTATGCAAATATAATATGAAAATAATCACAAAAATTAAATGCATATTCTGGAATATTTGAATTATGGTTTATCATTTTCACAAATGATAAACTTTTCTAATCGTCCGGAAATATGGTAGTTTACTCAACATATAGAACTGGCCGAGAAATGCTAATTCCTCAAAGGAGAACATCCACTAGATATCTACCTTGCATAAGATTGCCAAAAATTATTTTTGTATCGAACCTGACATTTTCGGATATAAACGTTACGGAGTGAGTAAACAATAATACTATTTTATCCAAAATTTTGCATAAAGTATAGTTTACGAGCTACGTAGTGGTCTGGAAAAATTAGTAGAAATATACAGAATGCCCATATGTTAGTAGTTTGAACATCCTACTACTACTAGAGTAGTAGTTTAAACATCCTGCTTGGTAATCTAAAACCCTCTTAGGTTTCGGGTTCGTATCTTGGTGATGGTATAAATTTTCTGGATTTTATAATTGTAATATGGCTTGTTAACGTTGTCCTGCTGTAAATAAACATCGTCCATATTTAACGCATCAAATTCGGGCTCAAAAAAACTGTTATTCGCAAAAAAGAGCAACAATTATAAGCAAATGTTCCGTGAAAACAGCCAAGGCGAACATTTGTCAGATTTTGTATTCCATTATTAATATCAGTTGTACTTTGGATTGAAATAAATATATATACCTTCCACAGAAACATTACGTTTCTCTTCTAATTTAAAATACAACTTTTGCTGGAAGAATTTCTATATTATCCTTTCTAGGCGATTTTCAATTAAAATTCTTTTTTTTTTAAAAAAATGAATTTAAGTAAACCTTAAAATAACTCACTTTGTTCTTTGATTTTGTTAGAACATAGATCAATCTTGAATATATAGTTGATCTGTAGTTCGAAGCTTAAGTCTTTTAACACGTGAGTGATGTAGGTTATGTTTTTGACTTTGATATTTGGAATATTGAAAAAAAAAGGGCTGATGAAGGGATTATCTAGAATTATATTTGTTTTTTGAAGATATAGTGCACATTTTTTAGAGATTTTTGAAATAATTTGTTCGAATATTTAAATATATTAAATATTTCAAATAAATTATATTCTTTGGGAAGTCCTTCAAGTGTGTTCATGTTTTTATAAGGCAAGTAGTATTTCTTAAGATAAAACCAGAAACAAAATTTTGTCTCCTTTGAATATTTATTTATTAATTTTAATTACTTTCGTATATCTGTTGGGTTATTTATTTCATTTGACATTGTATATTGAGTTTTGATTATATACGTCTATTAAATGTGAGCGGTGCTTGTTTTAGACATTAATTTAATTCTAAAAGTTTTTTGAATAAAAAAATTCTTTTGGAAATTAAAATTGTAGAAGATAAACATATTTCAATTTGTTTTGATATTCAAATTTTGTTATATTTCTTCTATCAAGTAAAAAGCCTTTCTATTTTATTTTATATATAATATATAATTATATTTTGGCTTCAATAAATCTCATTATAGAATGTCAATGAATTTAAGTAAACCTTAAAATAACTCACTTTGTTCTTTGATTTTGTTAGAACATAGATCAATCTTGAATATATAGTTGATCTGTAGTTCGAAGCTTAAGTCTTTTAACACGTGAGTGATGTAGGTTATGTTTTTGATTTTGATATTTGGAATATTGAAAAAAGGGCTGATGAAGGGATTATCTAGAATTATATTTGTTTTTTGAAGATATAGTGCACATTTTTTAGATATTTTTGAAATAATTTGTTCGAATATTTAAATATATTAAATATTTCAAATAAATTATATTCTTTGGGAAGTCCTTCAAGTGTGTTCATGTTTTTATAAGGCAAGTAGTATTTCTTAAGATAAAACCAGAAACAAAATTTTGTCTCCTTTAAATATTTATTTATTAATTTTAATTACTTTCGTATATCTGTTGGGTTATTTATTTCATTTGACATTGTATATTGAGTTTTGATTATATACGTCTATTAAATGTGAGCGGTGCTTGTTTTAGACATTAATTTAATTCTAAAAGTTTTTTGAATAAAAAAATTTTTTTGAAAATTAAAATTGTAGAAGATAAACATATTTCAATTTGTTTTGATATTCAAATTTTGTTATATTTCTTCTATCAAGTAAAAAGCCTTTCTATTCTATTTTATTCTTTTTTTTTAGATGGTAGAAATGATGAACGACCGTTCTGCAATTCCAATGGATCTGAGCGTTCAAAAAGGAAACGATATCTGTAAGACTTGGGATACACACAGTCCAATAATAACGTTTCCTTACTACTACAATAACCACAATTTCTGCGGAAGATCTCGACCAGTCCACATTATAACTCCTACGGAATATCCAGAATTATTCATACCACATTCTCTGAACCTGCAGAAAAATACTTCAGTACAAATGGGGTTGAATCAAGCAACCCTAACGATCGCTCCGGTTACTCAACTAATAAAGACAGAAACTCCTGTTCGAAGTGAGGTTACAACAACACATCATTTCCAGAATAAAATTGTAAAAGAAGAGAAGAAAACAGAAAAAAGGGGTAATGGAAAACGCAGGTTGTCTGAGTCTTCTTCGAAGTCATCAGAATCGTGTAATAGCGGGGATTCCAACAATAATAATAGAAATAAAGTACCTAAAACAAATGGCGCAAACACGTGTATAATGTCACAAATTCATGTATCATCAAACAACTCAGAAAAAGATGAACCACGATCTCCTGAAACGGAATTAGTAACTTCAGAAATGAGATTAGAGAGACCTTTATCGTCATCTTCAAGTGAATCAGGTAAGCTTTCATGAAATTTTATATAATAGATGTGAATAATTAAACTATACAGCTAAATATTTACGAGAGATGTTTTCATTATCTCAAATGAACTATTTAATTGCAGCTAATTTGAGCCTTCGAAAAATGTTTTTCAAAAAACTTTAAAAATTAAGCATCATCGAAAATATTAGTACAGGTAACTACTTCATTCAATGATTATCTACTGGTTTATAATGAATATTTCGTCCGATTAATTTCATCATAACAAATTATTAAAATTGTAGATTGGAACAGCTATGTGCACTAATAATCGAACGGGCTTTTTTTGTATTTCCTGCATCAAAATATATACAAATAGTACTATGAATGAGTAGTAACCTATCGACAAATCATATTAAATTTTCTATTCCTGCAGTTTCGAACCTTCAGATATATTCTCCACTTTGGTAGTAAAATATTTTCAATAATTTGTTTTATTATGACTATTCATCAAATAGGTAATTCTGTATCCAATAGAGGAATTTTGAAACGATTTTTGCTATAAAAAATAAAAAACGCTGCTGTAACTTATTCACAATAAGAATTATAACATAAGGCTACTGCAGGAAAGAAACGCATGCGCGTTACCATCTGCTCAACTTGGTCAATTATATTGAATCAATTTATCAACCAAATAATCAATTTGGTTAGCCAATTAATGATTATATTTTGAATAAAAGTATCATTGAATTAAATAATAGGGATAGCAACATTTTCGATTAAATATTGATTACAAATGCACTTCGAAGATTTTTTTTCATATATTAAGGATAATTAATCATCTGAAACTTTTACAGATTTAATTTAAAGAATCTCTTGAAAACTTTTCAGAATTCAATGGGTTAGAATCTCAGAGTCCGTTCCTGTAGAATGTGTTATCTATTTTTTAAGGAGTTAAAATTGACCGTTTGAATTCTATGCGGAACATTTTTTGGTGATGGAATTTGCTGTTCCTGAATATCCAATCAAAACAAGTTTGTCTTGGATAATTTATCTGGATGATTGTGATCAGTACTTTATGTTTTCATTTGAGCGGCTTAAATGCCGCTCTTATGTCTTGATAATTCTGAGGCATTTTATTCAATTTAATTCTGAAAAATTGTTGAGAGATTTTTTATATTAAATCTATTGATGTTTTGGGTGAATTCATCCAGGTATATCTGTAATATTTTGAATTAATCTCAAAAGTATTCAATAGTCAATAAAAAATCCTTTATTGCCGATCCTATCAAGAGAGTACTCAACTTTCGAATAATTTCTGAATACCTCTAGACCATTTTCACATTGTCTGTCTACCAAAACTTAAGAAAAAGATTGAACTACAGAAAAGTGTTTCTTAGTTGCTGATTAGGGACATGAAATAAATATACTGCCGACTTATTTAACCAAAAAAAAAATCAATGCTTTACAAGCTAACCTGACTTGTGCGTTGTTTGTTCACGTACTTGAAATTAATATCGATGTATCGTCGAACAGAAATGCGAATTAAATTTTTCTGAATAATTTCATTCCAAACTTTTTTTGGACACTTGACATTATTTCTATGTATCAATGGTTTTTTTATATTTGATTTATCTTAATTTGGTTCAACGTGAAATGTTTCATCTGAATGAGTTATTTGCAAATTCATGTTTTTATTGAAGTTGGTGTAGTTCAAATCAATTACAATACATAATACATTAATAAGCACATATGATCAAAATTGAAAACGGTATTGAATTTCAGTTATTTTTCGATATCTTATGATCATATGGAAATCTACAAGTAAAATAATTTGTACTAGATTTATATGAAACATTTATCTTTGGTAAATTAATAAAACTCAAAATTTTCCTTTAAAATATAATGAGTAAAATATTTAATGTTTGTTGATAATTTTTCTCTGAGCGATCAATTGGAACTAAAGTTATATTAATCATGAATTTCTGGTAGACTTATATTACATTAGATCCCAAAGTGAAATAATTATCTATAAAAATTTTTTTTTCGCAAATTGATAAAATTTAATAAAATACTCTGAAATAAAATTCAATCTGTTTTAATATTTTCATTTTTCGCAAGATTTCCATCCTGTGCTTATGCTGTTCTTATCCAATCTTAAAAATGCAATTTTGTCTTTGATTAGAATGTTATTTGCCTTGGCAATTTTTTTGTGATCCAATCATTCAATAACGTAATGGGTAAAATAATTCAGTAATGGAATACAATCTGAGATTTTCGTTCGAACTGTTAAGTGGAATATTTTTTAGGTTGAGTAAAATGGCTATAATAACAGAGGTTATAAATATACCTCTATGGTCCTCAACTAAATAAGACATCTGATCCATTCCCAACCTAATTAATGCCTTGCTAAGTAGCAACACCATTTCCTCGTAACTGAAGTTAACCAATGAGTTTTTGTTGAAATTATCAGAAAATTAACCAGACATTGTGAAACTAGGTCGAAATAGTACAATCGTTTACTCAATACGGGACCTAGACATCACTTATGCTTAGAATTTAAATTGAAATACATATATTATAATTTTAATTTGTTTCAGATATCTGTGATTCGAAAAATATGCCTAAGATAACTCGACCATTCAAAGCCATCACCTCGGGTACAATCATGGATAACTTCTGTATTGATATACCTTTAGGAGACTTCGAAACGTTCAGAGAAAATATACTATCTCAAGTTCATAGCACCAACAAAACCACCAATCAAAACATGCGAAGAACGAGTAATTCGGCGGTATGTAGAACATTTTGACAGTTTTCAGATTTTTTCACTTTTTAAAAACAAAGTACTTCAGCTCGGATCTTGATTACAGACAATAGAAATGCAATGATAATAATTCATTCTTGCCATACCGTTTTGCCCCAAGTTTTTCTTCACAACATCACTCTGGTTGTTCTTGAACCTCACTTTAATTTTGTCTATCTGTGTACTTGATTCAACAACTCAGCTTGCAAACTATTTCGTAGAATTCTGAGCTCTAGGTAAAAAATTTCGTTTAATTTAAAAAGAATTAAAAAGGCCTGTATAGTGGATCGAACTAAAGACTGAAATAATTATTAAAAAAAATGTATTATGTAATGAAAGAAAGTCCATTATTCCATTATAGTTGAATAATATAATGAAGATTTCAAATATAAGTGCTAAGTTATTAACAACATGATCGATTTTATTTTGAGAAAGCGTATAGTGTTCAACTTGTTAGCTACCTATATATAGATGAGGTCAGAAGTATTTGAGCGCTTGTTCAGCAGTCTAGTTCCCCTGAAAATTCAGATCTTTGAATATATATTATAATTATTATTATTATCCTGATATATATATATATATATATATATATATATATATATATATATATATATATATATATATATATATCAGGATAATAATAATAATATATATTCAAAGATCTGAACTTTCAGGGGAACTAGACTGCTGAACAAGCGCTCAAATGCTTCTGACCTCACGTCATTACTGTTTATAAAAGATATATATCTTTAACAGTAATGACGTGAGGTCAGAAGCATTTGAGCGCTTGTTCAGCAGTCTAGTTCACCTGAAAATTCAGATCTTTGAATTACCTATCGAAGAAGTTACATCTGATGAATAAAAACTCAAAATTCTGTGTTCTGTCATCCAAATGTCAAATAAATGTCATTTGTTGCAACCTTAGAACTAATCTCCTGAAGACATGAAAAATCTAATGAAAATGAAAAACACATGTTTAAAAAGCCCCATCCAACATTCTGCTTCCGATCTGTTAGCTGTGAATAACTCCCGAACCACTACACCATTCTTTACCAAATACGAACTCAATCGAGATAGGTAGGTCCGAAATCTCCTCTGGAAGTTTCCATTCGAAAGTTAAAATGTATACGGAAAGACTGGAAATAATTAATTTTCACCTTGGATTCTTCATGAGTAAGTCCAACCTAGTAGCCATTTTTCTGCTCAAAATTCGAAAATTGCTGACGTTTGGACAAAAATATATGATTCCTGGAACAAGCGCACAAAAATATATCCCAGGCTTTCTTGAAATAGATTTATTGTTTTATTGTGTACTTCATTCATGTTTCAAACTGTTTACAAATTATTTAATTATAATGTTTCTTATAACTGAGTAGACTTTTAGTTGCTATAGAACAAACGTTTCATATTACTACACAAAATAATTTTTTGCAGTTTAATTTGCTAATGAAGTGTATTTTTCTAAAGTATTATTTATATCCCTATTATCCTTTTTAATACATTATAAAGAATAGTTTCATTTCGATAATGAGAAATAACATTCTGTGGATGATATTACGAATAATTTTAATGTTCGTATTATTATTATTATTATATACGTTTCAACTATAAAATTAGTAATTTTTTATCTTAATGATCCTGGTCAGGCTATTGGGACGAAAAAGTCAAGTTGTGAAAATTACATTGAAAGATTTCGTTGCATAGATCTCTTGATGAAGTAATGTCTTTTAAACTATTCTCTTTCATCGCCATGTCATTCCAACATTCTTACACTGAAAACGATCTCACAATAGGTAGATATAAGAGTTTCAGTCGTACATTTTATATATCAAGCAGAAAATTGAAACATCTCACAAATGATGAGAGCTCTGCTAATAAACTGATATTGTGAATCGACCAACAACAGTAGTGCAAATACAAATCGAGTAATATTTTCTATGGAGTTACGTTGACAGTTTGCCAAGTTGCATGACGTTTATGGTCTACTTACATAGACCACTTCTTACCACTTAGTACTATTATATCGCTAGTGCAGATAATAAATTTTAATGATGTGTATTACAAATATTTTTTTTGTTTTCACAGAATGCACATGTAGCTGATCCAACGTATTGGGAGAAACGTAAACGCAACAACGAAGCAGCAAAACGTTCCAGAGACGCTAGAAGACGCAAAGAGGATGAAATCGCGATAAGGTGCGCTTACCTAGAGCGAGAAAGGGTATATCTGGTACATGAAAACAAGATCTTGAAGAAAATAGTCGAGGAATTCAAACTGCAGAATAAAATACAATTTTATTCCTAGTCGAGATGATTTCAAGGAGCCAGGACATAATTTATATTTCAAATTTGTGAAGGAGATGATATAAAGAGTTGTGGCAGTGATAGGCTGAATATCATTTCCAGTGGTTTATGAAGAAGAACAAAATGGGCGTGAGACGATATCATATCTTGTTTCAATAAGTGTCTGCGTGTAATGACATCTTGTAGAGACCAGCCATCCAGAAAGCGGCGACTAATATTCAAATAGTATTACTGTTTACTTAACCTGAAGATTTTCATATTTTCAGGTATTAATGGTAGTTAATTTATTATTTATCAAATACATATATGTATATATTATTTATTATAAATTTATAATTACTATTGAGTGCACATCGAGATTTTAGTAGTTTAATAATAGTGTGAAACAAGTTATGTAATACTTTTTTATTATTATTATTATTATCCTGATACTCTAGATCTTCTGTGAAGATCCTTCACAAGCTTTTTTCGGCTTGTGTGAGTTAGGAGTTCAGTTGTGTTCTGTGTAGGCTTTGTTGCTGCGATCTTGCGTCACAGCACTGTTAATTTTGACCCAACAGTGAAATGGTGGCAGACACCCATCCAACTAGAAAATTTCTTTTCTACCTGAACAGGATTCGAACCAGGACATATCACCTTTGAAAATGTTTTAGCATGTTCCGAATTATCGACAGATGTAATTACTTACTGATAAGCATAAAATAATTTTCTTCGTGTCCAATTTTGGAAGGTATAATCATAATGTATTATTACTATCAACTATGAAAATATTGTATAAATTGTATTTTATAAAATTTCCATTTCCATAAACTGATTAACATTAATATGGCTGTATATAGAAATAAAAATTTACATTTTTATAGGTAACCGATGAAAATATATGTAAGGTTATCGAAAGACTGATTTGTTAAAAACTTTTTCATATCGATGGAGGTTGTAGTTACTATGTGGTAGATATTATGTTTCCTTATTCTTTAATTGTTTTACGTTTTGCTTGCATTCGTTTTCTGCTGGAGAGGCTGAAAAAACTTAAGACCTAGCAGATGTCATACTTTCATCAATTCCCTAGAAAAATATATCCTACCTCAGTTTTAATTTAATGGAACATATCTGTGATTTCCTATCTTTTCCTCAATATATCGTGATGTTCATAAAGATAACATGTTATTGTAAATATTGAATAAATTAATCGACGATAAAAAACAACTGCATATTTATTGTTTTCTCTCCATAAATTTTCCCTGTTTTACCACTACATGTACTTTGAAATAACGGGTCCCCCAATAAGAATTTGCGAAATTTGACAGTTGATAGCCGCCATATTGTTGAAGGAACATCTTTCGAAGTGTCTTTCATTTATTTTTTCAGTATGTTTTGCCAAATCTCCGTGGACAGATATTGCGTTCAACAACCCGTGACAAATTAAAAAACTGCTTTATCAAAATGGGTTTTGTTTGGGCAATTTTACGCGTGATTCGCCTATTTTATGGTTGCCACAATCATCAAATCATCCTAACAAGAGGACTGACTATTCGCACTGTGTTCCACTGGTACAGTAAAAAAAACCAACATCTGTACGACGATCTGCCGAAAACATGTTCGCTGTCCGTGAGAGTGTGGAGGAGATTCTGAGGCAGTCTGTTTCACGCCGTTCATAAGAACTCGACCTTTTGTATACCACAACTTGGTCAATTTCGGAAGTCTTTGTGAAAATTACATATTTGTTGTTTGAAAATGATGAAAATATTTCGCGCAAAATAAAATACTGCTATTTATACATTTTTCTTACCTCTCCGGTAATTTGCAAATGCCATGCCAAAAGAGCAGTTCTTCTTTTGAAGCATCCAGGTTATCGAGCCATTTTCATAAAAACTGAAGCGTTGTTCAGTGGTATCGTTTACTAATTATGGATTTTCACAACCTCTCCGGCAATTTAATAATACCACCTAACAAAACAGTGTTTCTTTTGAAGCGAACCAGCGAGTCATTTTTATACATTCTCATACGAACTGAAGGGTTGTTCAGCTAGAGCGTGTCTCCGCGATGCGAATGGATGATAATCCAAAGGGGCCAAGTCTGAAGAATAAACCGCATAAGCTGTTTTTTCATAACTGAACGCCTCGATCTATTCCAGGTCTTATTTTGTAATTTTGTATAATCGGTGGGTTAGGAATAACACAGCGGGACTGTTTTAACTATGTACTATAATCAATGAAACTAATATTGAACACAAGTATAACTGATAACGAATAACAATATATGTATTTACACCATGAGGTCTACATTTTAATAATAATAATGCTCTACATCGAGACACAATCAGGTTAAAAAATGATCCTAGAAATATGACATCACATGGTAGAATTGTTCTTCTTCTTACACCCTACCTCAATTCTACAATTCATGAAACGCGATCATTATATGAATACATTTACAATACAATATACAAAAAAACATTCAAAAAACATTATTCAACACACATGTCTTTTCTGAATTTGGTGAATTTAACAACATTCAAGGCTTTTGTTAGAACATCGGCTTTCTGATGTTCCGTTGGAACATATTTCAATAAAAACTTGCCTTTACTCACTAAATTTTTAACAAAATGAAACTTCACATCTATGTGCTTTGTTCTCTTAGTTTCAAGAGTATTACTAATATGTATACAGGATTGATTATCCTCCATAATTGTAATAGGAAAAATTATTTTGTTCGTAATTTCCTCTAAGAGCTGTCCTAAAAATAAGCACTCACACATACACATAGAAAGTGCGATATACTCGGCTTCGGTGGTGGAAATTGCCACCATTGGTTGTTTCTTCGAACACCAATACAAAATATTCTGGTTCATTTTTACTAAAAATCCTGACACACTTTTCCTGTCATTAATATCTGAAAATTCTTTAATATCTTTCGAAGAAGTGTCTTTTGACTTAGCTTAATTGTATTTCTTTCCGTTTCTATTTCTACATTCTGTCAAGAAAGTACCGGGAATTATCGATTTAAATCTGGCGGGGCAATGAGGCAGGAAAATTTTTTTTTCCTAGGTTGGTACCACTGTCCTTAATTACTATGCCAAGCTTGAGCAGAATCTGTCAACTAGTGTGTTTGCAACAGCTGATTAAGTCAGTCGATGTCAGAGTGCGTGCCGATTTTTACTATGGGTGATTACGTTGAGCAAAGAATTTGTTTAAAGTTTTGTGTTGCCGATGCATTGAAAATGTTGCAAAAGGCCTTTGGTGATAATGCTCTATCGAAAACTCGTGCATATCAGTGGTACAGAGCCTTCAAGGACGGTCGTGAAGTGGTCGCCTATCGACGGCTTCGATCGAAGATAACGTCGATAAAATTAAGGAAAGGGTGCTGGAAAAAACGTCGTACCAGCTTGAGAGAGATAGCACATGATCTTAAGATATCCCACGAGTCCGCACGTACGATTTTGATTGATATTTTGGGCATGAGAAAGGTGGCCGCACAACTCGTACCGAAAGACCTGAATTTTCTTCAAAAACGTCATCGCGAACAGGTTGCTTCAGACATGCTGGATCGCTGTAATTCCGATTCTACATTCATGGAACGCATTATAAGTGGTGATGAGACCTGGGTCTACGAGTACGATATGCAAACAAGCCAGCAATCATCGGAATGGGTGGCAAAAAATGAGCCGAAACCGAAAAAACCACGCCAAAGCCGCTCGAAAATGAAGGTGAGGCTCATTGTTTTCTTCGATATCCGTGGCGTGGTGCACTACGAATTCGTTCCAGAGGGTCAGACGGTAAACAAGGAGTATTACCTAGGCGTTATGAAACGTTTGCGTGAGCGTATTCGTAAGAAGCGGCCAAATTTGTGGGCGAACAACTCATGGATTTTGCATGACGATAACGCGCCTTCTCACCGAGCTACGATTGTGACTGACTTTCTCGCCAAAAACTCAACAAACGTGCTTCAGCAACCGGCTTCACCGGATTTGGCTACCTGCGACTTTTTCCTCCTCCCAAAACAAAAATTGCCCCTTCGTGGCACCCGTTTTGAGTCGATTGAAGCCATAAAACAAAATTCGGCGCGAGAGCTAAAGTCCATCCCGGAAAGCGCCTATAAAAAATGTTTCGATAATTGGAAGTGCCGTTGGCATAGATGTATTGGAGCAAATGGAGCCTATTTTGAAGGCGACCCAATAAATTTTGACGATTAAATGTAAAAATGTTGTTTTAATTGAAAATTCCCGGTACTTTCTTGACAGAGTAGTATACCGAGAAAAACGAATTCATTATTATTCTCAGAAATCTTTAAATCAAAACATTTCATCAGATTTTCCCTCATATAATTCAAGTCACTTTCATTATGAGAAACAACTAACATGTCATCAACCCAAATTAAAATATATGAATATTCATTGAAATATAAACATGGATCAGTTTCTGATCTTTTGAATTTCAAGTCAGATAATTTTTCATTTAAAAATTCATTAAAACATTTTGGACTTTGTTTCAATCCATACAGTGTTTTCATCAATTTACACATTTTATTATCTCGCACTTTCAAAGGAGGTTTCACGTATACAGCATCATGTAGGGGGCTTGATATAAATGCTGATTTCGCATCAAGTTGCAAAAGCTTCATATTGTATTCAATTGCCAATGATAAAATTCTTCTCAAAGTAAACATACGAGCTACTGGTGAATAAAAATTCTCATCTCCTAATGCAGGTTGTTGAAAACTTCTAGCCACTAAACGAGCCTTTTTAACATCACAGTTATTAATATTTTTGACAGTGAATACCCACCTCGAATCAATTATAATCAATTTAATATGGCCATCAACAAAATTTTCACTACAAATAGTTTATTAAACGATTCAAATACAATATTCTAACTTAAATAGGTCCAACATCCTTCAAAATGTCTTCTTTCCTAAGTAAATAAAATTTAAAAAAAAAAAAATAACCTGAGCAAATATAAAAAGCAACAAACTGAAAACTGGCAATTTCCAGACCATATAAATCAACATGCCTTCATTGCAAAGAATTTTATATAGGTAGAACATCTAGAAATTTCAAAATGAGAATCAATGAACACAAATGATGTTTCACTAATAAAATAACACGACTCTACAAAAAAATTTTCGTTCTTTGTCCTAAAGTTTATACTATTATTTTCCAGTTAGTTATGCACAAAAACGAAAAGAAAATACCTTTTTTCGGTATAAAGTTTGCTTTTGTGATAGTTATAATAATAATACTCATTTTTCAATTTTTTCATAAATTTTAATTGATTTTAATATTTTTAAAAAGACCGCGCGGTGAGAGTGGGGTATTAACGTTAACACTGTGCCGCTAGATGGCACCCGAGTGATAAACAACCATCAGGTGTTGTTTTAAAGCCCAGAATAACTTAAAATGTCGTCACGAAAGTGCAAATACGATGCTGATGCTTTTTGTTTTATATGTGGTCAATTTATTAAAGTTCGAGACGTGAAATATGAACTAAAGACATCTCACGTTCTCTGTGAAGCCTATGAAGCATATTTTGACTGTCCTGTACGGAATCAAGATAAGCCATGGGCTCCACATGTTGCTTGTAGTTATTGTAAAAGGTGTTTGGAAGGTAAGCATTTTTTATTTAATCAAGCGATGAATCCAAAATAATAGACATATTAATTTTTATTTTTATATTTTTAGGTTGGTATCGAGGTGAGAAAAGGTCTATGAAATTTGCAATACCAAGGATTTGGCGAGAACCAAAAGACCATATTACTGACTGCTACTTTTGTATGGTGAATCCGAGTAAAAGACGTAGAGGTAAAAATGCAAAACCTATTGAATATCCTGACCTCGAATCTTCTTCTGCTCCAATTGCTCACGACCTGACACGACCAGTACCTGAGCCACCAAAAAAATTATCGCAGAAAAGTAGCTCATCTTTTAGTTCTTATAAAAGTAATTCCGATAAGGAGTTTTTGCCTACACCTGAACAACCAAAACACTATCTTATTACTTCAGAAGATTTTAACGATCTAATTAGAGATTTAAATTTGCCAAAAAATAAAGCAGAGCTTCTCGGCTCTCGGTTAAAACAGTGGAATTTGATTGATGATGTTAAGATCACGGATCAGCGGACTAGGCATGAAATGTTTGCAACGTTTTTCACGAAGGAGGATGGACTTTGTTTTTGTAATGACATTAAAGGTATGTTTGAAGCAATTGGCATACCCTGTGTCCCTAGCGAATGGCGTCATTGACAGCTCTACAAAAAGTTTAAAAGCAGTTCTATTGCACAACGGAAATAAATTTCCGTCTCTTCCAATTGCTCACTCAGTACATCTTAAAGAAAATTATGAAAGTGTCAAAATTTTGCTTGAATCTGTAAAGTATCGTGAGTATAACTGGGAGCTGATTGGAGATTTTAAAATGGTGGGATTTTTAATGGGGCTACAAGGTGGATATACAAAGTATCCGTGTTATTTGTGCTTGTGGGATAGCAGAGCGGATTCTAAACACTATATTCAACGGTCATGGCCTGTAAGAACAGAATTGTGTGTCGGAAAACAGAACGTCAAATTTGAGCCGATTGTTGAAGCGGAAAAAGTGTTAATGCCGCCTTTGCACATTAAGTTAGAGTTGATGAAACAATTTGTTAAAAAACTGGATGAAACTTCAGAAGCTTTTGGATACTTAAAAAAATTTTTTCCGAAGTTATCGGAAGCAAAGGTTAAAGCTGGAGTTTTTGTTGGTCCGCAAATAAGACAGATTTTCGCCGATGAAAAATTTCCAACGTTGCTGAATCGTACTCAAAAAGCAAGTTGGAACAGTTTTAAAGCAGTAGTTTCTGGATTTTTAGGAAATAATAAAGCTGAAAACTACGAAAAGTTGGTTGAGGATATGCTTACAAATTTTAAGGCCATGGGCTGCAGGATGTCATTAAAAGTACATATACTGCATGCTCATTTGGATAAATTTAAAAACAATATGGGAGCCTATTCCGAAGAGCAAGGAGAACGTTTCCATCAGGACATCATGAATTTTGAACAACGCTATCAAGGCCAATATAATGAAAACATGATGGGCGACTATATTTGGGGTTTATTGAGAGAAAGTAGCTATGAACATAAAAGAAAAAGTGAAAGTGTGCACTTTTAAGTTATTTTCCACTTTTCTGTAAGCTAATTTGATAGTGAAACTTAATAAAAATAATAAACATTTTTATTTCAATAGTTTTATTTTCAATCAAAAATTAAAATCCGAGATTTTTAAAAATTTCGTTCAATTAGACTTCTAAGCACAAAAGCAAAGTTTTTCATGCCATATATTTTTTTTCCGTCTTATTACGACCTAAACTACCGAAATTTAATGCTTTGCAATCAAAATCAAATTTCATGTTCACCCGTGTTACTTTTATGTTGAGTGGTTTTTTACACCAATTCCCACGTTTTGTTAACCATCATTGATTTCAATTCGGCATCTATTGCAGATTTCCATTCTTCACTTACGATTGCTTCCTCATATGATTGGGGTACCTCAGATGGGATGTTTCCTGCAGATAGTGCCATCATCATCTCAAAGTCATTGAAATGAGCAGGAAGTTCCCGATTTCGTCTGATTCTTCTCACTTCCGGTTGACAGTTGTGCTGATCCTCGGATAATTGCTGGATCTTTGGCCTCGTAGCTTCGAATATTGACTCAAGTTCTTCCTCACTTAATTGTTCCGTTTCATCATCGTCCACTTCATTACTCAGATTGGAACCTGCAACACACTTAACAAAATTCACTGAACGAGACATCAACTTTGCACTTTTCTTCATCCCATAGTCGATATTCATTATTGCAATAACCAACTAATTTCAACTTCTTCGAATGTGGCGACAGCTTTCCTTCTCTATCTTCAGGAGGTATCAGGGCATGGGCGGTACATCCAAATATATGAATCTTCTTCAGATCGTCTTTATACCCATACCATCGTTCAGAAGGTATCATGTTATCTGGGAGTACTGAAGTTGGTATTCGATTAATTAGGTACGTAGCTGTTAAAACAGCTTCACCCCACATCTGTTTATGGAAACTTGAATCGAAAATCATACATCTTGCCTTATCCATCACTGTACGATTGAAGCGTTCGGCAACTCCATTTTGGTGAGGGTTACGGGGAACTGTATACACAAGTTCAATACCTTTCTCCGAGCAAAACTTTCGTATACTAGCAGAAACATATTCTCCACCATTATCACATCGAAGTTTCGATATTCTTGTGTTGAACGTACTCTCAGTCAAAGCGACATATTTCTTCAAACATGACTCTACCTCATTTTTCCTCTTCATCAAATATATAATAGAAAAATGACTAAAATGGTCTATAAAAGATACAAAATATTCATATCCATCATGTGTTGGAGGACTTATCTTTCCACAGACATCGGACGAAACACATTCCAATAATCTTTTTGGCTTTCTCTCCTCGGGTACACATTTCATAGATTTTTTATTTGATTGCTTTCCCTTCAGGCATACCTCGCACACACCATTAACGGGGAATTTGAATGAATGTCCCATTCTTCTATGCCATAGGTCATCTGAATTTTTCGTTAAGTTAGCTTCATAGGTTTGTCGAATTTGTAGTTTTAAAATGAATAGGCTTCCAGCACGTTTACCTTGTGGAAATATCTCTCCATTTTTCCACACGTTTACTACCTTCTCCTGGAACTCAACTTTCATTCCTGCCTCTACCATTTTTCGAACTTAAAGTAGGTTATAAAATAGTTTGTCACACACCAATACATCACATAATGTAATCGGCACATTATTTTCGGTAATAAGGGACAAGTCAATTGCAGTTGTTGCCTTTACAGTTTCTCCTTCCTTTGCAACGCTTATCGAATGAGAAACCTTCTTTACATTTTTGCAGAAGTCTCCAAAATCAGCTTTTATTAAGTGATTTGATGCACCTGAATCTATTACCATAATAATTTCGTTCTCTGTTTCTACATTTCCAACAAAAACATAATCATAATCTTGTTCTGTGACATCTGATTGACATTTAACAGCCTTATTATCTGACATGAAGGCTATGTCCAGATTATAATCAGAACTTGAACTTGAGGCCATATATGCGTTTGATCTATTATTATTACGCTGACGACATTCAGAACGTTTATGTCTCACAGCTTTGTATAACCAGCAATTAACAGCATTCTTTCTCTGTTGGTTATTTGAATTTCTATTGTTTTCATGCCTTTGCTTCGGTTTGGCTCCGTTATTGAACGCATTCTTGTTTCTGTTCTGAAACTTTCTGTTCGTATAAAATGCATTACCACTGAATTCACTTTTCACAGTTGTTTTCATCATCCTTTCTTCTTCGGAAAGCAGCTTTCCTTTGACAAAATCTTCAGAGACAATTTCTAGATTTTATGTTAAGAGGATATCAATGGATGTAATCACCGACTGGTACTCATCTAGCATTGAAGCAAGCAGTTGGGATACATACTCTTCATTGTCGACAGATCCTCCCCATTCCTCAGTTCAGAAACAACTTCATCAAATTCGATAATATAACTATTTAAAGAACTGTTTCCATGAAATGTCATATTTCTCAATCGTTTCTGTAAAACTATTCGTGAAGTTAAACTTCTCCTTACATAGGTGGCCTGTAATGTTTCCATAATATCCTTGGCTGTTGTTTTGCATTTAATTAATTCCAGTACAGAGTCATCTATACACTGTACAATAATGTCACGTGCCTTGGCATCATCCTTATCGAATGCATTAATTTTGCTTTCATCAATTGGACGTTATTTCTTCAACATTATTAAAACTCCATTCCTCTCAAGTACTCTTTCTACACGGTATCTCAAATTCTCGAAATAGCTACCATCAAATGGACGAATGTTGGATATTGTTGAACACGCCATTTCAATTCTTCAACTTACACCAGATTAATTTCACACGTTCAAGACAATTAAAATTTCACTATTCAGACTACACTACACTGATCTGGGCCCATAACCTATAATCGATGGGTGAGGAATAATACAGCGGAACTGTTTTAACTATGTAATATAATCAATGAAACTAATATTGAACACAAATATAACTGATAACGAATAACAATATATGTACTTACACCATGAGGTCTACATTTTAATAATAATAATGCTCTACATCGAGCTCACAATCAGGTTAAAAAATGATCATAGAAATATGACATCACATGGTAGAATTGTTCTTCTTCTTACATTTTGGTGTATAGGATAGGGCATTTTCATTAAACAAAATGATTTTATGTTTTCGTTTTTCACATTCCCGTTGTTATTTACGTAATGCTCGATTTAAATTGATCATTTGCTGTTGGTAGCGATCAGTGTTAACGGTTTCACCAGGTTTAAGTAGCTCACAAGCGATTATACCTTTCTGATCTCATCAAACACAAAGCATTATCTTCTTTCCAAAGCGATTAGGTCTTGCAATGGATGTCAATAGTTCACTTGGATTCGCCTTAGATTTATAATTCCTAGGATTCTCAAAATGCGAGGGTGGTTCAAATATGATCGAGACAAATACTCTACGTTTATTTATTATCGAAAAATTTACAAAAAATCACATTATTTCTAGGTAATTCCCCTCACTATTTACACATTTTGTTCGCCTTTCCGGAAGTTTTTTGAGGCCGGTATCGAAAAATTTCTTGGGCAACTCGAACGGCCATGTGCGCACGAACCCCTCTACCTTGTCGTCGCTGATAAACTTCTGACCTCCAAACATGTGGTAGTCACAGGGCGATAAATCCGGACTGTAGGGGGGTGTTCCAGTACCTTCCACCCCAATTCCGATATTGTATCGAGCGTGAGACGCGCGGTATGAGGGCGCGCGTTATCTTGGAGGAGAATTGCACTTTGTGGTGGAATGCTCCTCCGTTTCGAGCGATAAGCGTGTTCCACGTATATTTTCAGAAGGCTAGAGTAATATGCAGTATATTGAGTGCGCAGGAAATCGGTGTACAGCACGCCCTGCCGGTCCCAGAACACAGTACACATTACCTTACCCGCGGACCAGGTTGTCTTTGCTTTGACTGGCGCCCCTTCCTCCTTCTTCCTCCACTCTTTACTTAGGTTTCGGGAGTTTAATAGTGTACCCATGTTTCGTCTGTAGTGAAAATTCGTGTCAAAAAACCGGCCCCCTCCTCCTCGTATCGCGTCAGTAAGCGGCGATAAACTTCCAACCGCGTTAATTTTTGCTCAAAGTTCAACAGTTTAGGAATCCATCGCGCCGTTATTTTGCGATCTTGAAGTTGTGCGTGGATGATAGACTCTACACTACCAATACTGATGCCGACTTCAGCCGAAATGTCTCGAACATTCATCCTACGGTCCTCCAAAATGAGTTGTTCTACGCGGCGAATGTTGTCTGGTGTGACGCTGGTTCGCATCCTTGAATGCTTTAGCCCATTTAAATACGGCAGCCCTACTCAGGCACTCACTACCGAACTGCTTTTGCAAACGCACAAAAATATCCGTTGTGCAACGGCAGTCAGCACTTGACGTTCACTCGTGGTCGTAGCACACTCGTGAAACACGTGCTTCGACAAAAACATATGCCACACTGTTCGTAAGAGACCCAGCTATCACATAGTCAAGCCACAATCTTCGAAACATACATGCGCGCCATCTACAGAGTTTATCTCGATCATATTCGAACCACCCTCGTATATCCATTTTTCATCACCTGTCACGATTCGATACAGAAATGACTTTTTTTTGTATGTCGAGCAGCATTTTATAAGTGGTTTTTCAATTTTCTTTCTGCCTTTTATTCAATTCTTTCATTACATTAATTGAAATTTAAAATCTTCGTTTTACAAGCATTAAGTGAACGTGATGTGTTGTAAAAAGACAAATAGAAGTTATCAAATAATATTGATATTTGTTTAAAATACTTCAATTGAAGTATTGTAATTGAAGTTGGCCAAGTCTTTTGTAATCTTCTTATGTTGAACGAGTGTTCAGCTGATCTATAACGCTGTTTTTATGTCTTCCCATTTTGTTGGTATTTTCTTGAACGTTTTCTAATTTTATCACAAACGAGGAGGATCTTTAAATCATTATGTATTGTCAAATAGAAACATACCATTGTGCATTTGTTAATTAACATAGTATTTTTTATCCCTGTTGGAGGTATCTGAATATTGGAGGTCTTAGCATACAGAATTGGATACCGTATGTCCATGTTGTTTCAATTATGGCTTTATAGACATATAATACCCCAATATCTCATTTCGGAAATCTTAAATTTTCTTGAATCTTGCAATTTATAATAATGTTGGAGTCTGTTAGTACGCAAACAAAACAAAAAAGTATTTGATTGATTCGGTCTTTACTTGGTGGAAACTCATTTTAATTGAAAAAAATATATGATTGTTTCGGCCTTTACTTGACGGAAATTCATCTTGAAATTATGAATAAAAACAATATTCTATTTCCGCCAATATTTTATTTTACTACAATCGTTTCGTCATACCATGACTTCTTCAGGTGAGTATCTAGTAGTACTTAAAATGGAATGACGTGAGGGTTCTTCGGGGAGTTACGTGTGGATCAGATCACCACCTTGTCAGAGCTAAGGTGATTCTTCCTTTCAAAAAGTATAATCACAACAATGAGCTTAATGAAACCAGTGGGATGGAGACAGTTGAATTGCCCATTTACAACTTTGCAAGTGTTATGAACGAGAGTACCAAGAGAAAATGTTTGGATGAAAAATTGATAGACCATCAAAACCGTTCATACATCGAAGTTTATGATAACATCATCAAAAGTTTACACGAATCTACTAAGGAGGCAGTTGGTGTGAAGGAGAAAAAGATCAGTGAAAAGATTTGGTGGACAAAAGAGATCGAGACGTTGGTTCTGCACAAAAAGCAAAAATACCTAAAATGGTTGAACATAAAAAAAGAAGAAGATCATGAAGAATACAAGAAAACTAAAATAAAGCTGAGGGGACAAGAAATGCCAGGACATCAATACACATATAGGAGGAAGGAAATGCTCGGAAATATGGAATTTTATTAAAGCGGTGAAGCACCCAGGTAAGGATGGAGCAAATTTACAGATAAGCAAACCAGAAGAGTGGAAAAACCATTATCAAAACCTGCTTCAGGAGACCAGAACTGAATACCTTGAAAATCCGTCTAAACAGCCGATAAATGTGCAAGGAGAACCTGTCAATATTAGCACTGATACTCTCAGAAGGGCAATAACCAAGCTCAAAAATAATAAATCCTGTGGACCAGAGGGGGTATACGCTGTAATGCTCAAGAATGGAACCCCAAAACTCAATGAAAACCTGACTTATGTGATCAATCAATGCCTAAATGGTTCCCCAATTCCGGAACAATGGAGAGTAACCTACATTACATCCATCCATAAAAAGGGGAATAAACATGATTGCAACAACTATCGCGGACTCTCTGTGACCAGTACACTCAGTAGGTTGTATGGGAGGATTCTTCGGGATTTGATGGAGGATGACTACAGGAAGAACGAAGATGAAGAACAAAGCGGATTTCGAGCAGGGAGATCATGTACCGACAATGTCTTCTGCTTGAAACAAATAATAGAAAAACGGAACGCTAGGAATATGGAAACACACATAACTTTTGTAGATCTCCGAAAGGCCTATGATACCATCCCAATTTCTAAACTGTGGGAAGTCCTAGAACAATCGAATATAAACCATACCTATATAAAAGCTTTACAAGAACTAGATGAGAACTCCAAATCAAGAATTAAAATAGATAAATATGTCACCGAGGAGTTTCCAGTAACCAAAGGTTTGAGACAGGGATGTTGCGTATCACCAACGCTGTTTAAGATATATATTGCCGCGGTTTTGAAAAGATGGAAAAGGACGGTTCGCGACATGGGAATTGATATTGACGACACATGCGCGTGCACTCTTCAGTTTGCTGACGATCAGGTGGTGGTTGCTAAGAGCAGGGATGACATGGTGTATATTATGGACAGGTTAATCGAGGAGTACCTTATTTGGGGTTTGACAGTTAACATCGATAAAACGAAGTATTTAAGTGTAGGAGCCGAATCCGCAGATCTGGAACTAGAAAATGCATAAAAAATATCCTCCAGTAAGAGTTGTGTTTATTTGGGGATAACTTTCGATGAAACCGGTACAGACGCAGAGGAAATTGAAAAACGTATCGTCCAGGCAAAAAAGGTAATTGGCTGTCTCAATGGAATATTGTGGAGTAAGGAAATATTGAGAAGAACTAAATTCAATATTTATGAGACGATAGTCAAGAGAAACATGGAGAATAACAGAAAAACACAAGAAAAAGGTGGAGGTAGTGGAAATGGACGCGATACGACGATCTTTATGTATTTCAAAAAAAGACCACATAAGAAACGAGAACATCAAAGAGATTATGGGAATCGAAGGTAAAATAACAGAGGATATAGAAAATAAACAACTAACATGGTACGGACATGTGCAAGAAGACTGTGCAGATAGGAAGAAATGGCGATTAGGCGTCGGACAACGTAGAAAAACGTTTTAAAACCGTATATATATATATATATATATATATATATATATATATATATATATATATATATATCTAGTAGTACTCACCTGAAGAAGTCATGGTATGACGAAACGATTGTAGTGAAATAAAATATAAGCGGAAATAGAATATTGTTTTTATTCATAATTTAAAAAATATATAGTAGATAGTATTTTATTTCCACAAAAACGTTTGTACTACAACAGTAGAATGTAGATACCTGATGAAGCCGAATCGTGGTGAAACAATTTTTGTAGTACAAACATTTTTGTGAAAATAAAATACTGTCTCCTATATATTTTTTAGTTAAAACGGTGCTATTTATATTAAAAAGAGCAAAGATCAAAATAAAATTAAACTCGTTTCTTGAGAGCAATTCGTTGCTTGGTAATTTCCAAGCAATTTCCCTTTAGAGGGGGAAAGTCAACTATTATTGCTTTGGTTTGTCGAGTTTATAATAGAGGCATTGGACAATGCAGATGACGTACTGCCAATGTGCATGGATTTGACTAGAGCATTCGATTGTGTCAACCTGGAAAATCTCCTACGCAAGTTGGAGTGTTTAGATATAAAGGGCTCAGCTTTGAGTCTGTTGAGGTCCTATCTTGAGGATCGCTACCATACAGTATATTTGGAACGCCAAAGGTCTTCGAGAATTAAAATTAACACAGGAATAGCCCAGAGATCTATACTGGGGCCTATTTTGTTCCTCATTTACGAGGGGTACTCAATGTATAATCTGTATAGACATGAAAGAAAACTCATAGAATTTTGGAATAATTCAAATTTTCGATGTAGTTTCTTAGAGCTTCAATAAATTTGTTAGATCAAGAAATGAGCTTCTCTAAACCTAGTAAAAAATATTCTTCCGGCTTCTCCTCAAAATAGGTATTAATTGCTGCGCCTTCAGTTCTTCATCGTCGAATTATCACTTTCTACGAAGATATTTTTTCACATCAACTGGGGGCCAAGTCTGGACTGTACGGAGGATGAGTAATTTCTTCGAAGCCACATTTCCGCACAGCAGTTTCGCCACGCGGCCCTCGTGAGCCGGCTCTTTGTCGTTAAACATCCACACCCCCGCTGTGAAGTTTCCTCGCCTTTTTCCTTCAATTGCTTCTCATGAATTACGCAAAGTCGTTGCGTATGATGCTGTAGTGATGCTTTCACCCTCTTTAAGGTATTCTATCAATAAAATATCTTTATAATCCCAAAAGACCATAGTCTTTATTTCTCCAGATGGAGTGACTTTAAACTTATTTGGGGGCTGTGCATCCTTTTCAATCCACTGCATGGACTCTTGTTTACTCTCAGGCTCATAGTGATGAACCCACGTCTCATCCTCAGTAACTAACCGGTTGGAAATAGTGGATGGATCTTATTCTCAGAGCTCCGAAACTCTTTACAGCACTCGACTCGCACTTGCTTTTGAGGAGCGGTGAGTCTTCTCGGTACCCATCTTGCATTGACCTTTGAGAGATCAAGATGGTCATGAAGAATATCATCTATGGTACCCACGGATATGTTTGTCATCTCTGCTAACATCTTGGTTTTTATTCTGGCATCTTCAAGTACCAGCTTTTCCACTTTTCTCACATTTTCTTCAGACTTGGTAAACAGCAACTATCTCTTCATGAATGATTCTTTGACTTTTTCCCTGCTTAATGAGGAACTTTATAACGGCGCGAAGCTCGATTTCTTTCTTCATTATGGCGTCAGTCACTCTGGTCGTCTGTCACTGACTAGAAAACTAATGATCGTAAATTAGTTCAATTTTATATTTATATCCTCAGCTAGTGTCATTAGTAAATGAAATAATTAGATTACATTATTATCAAATCACCCCGATACCGAGAATACATTGAACACTCTTCGTATATGAATGACCTGGCTTGTAAGGTTATTTTTACGACAAATAAAAAAACATACTCTCGGAAAAAGGGCGGTACTTGCATATCACGCACAATTTCACTGTAGAATGACCTACGGCATAATCTTATGGAGCGCATCTCCAGATGCTGAAAGAATGTTCCTGAAACAGAAAAAGGGTATAAGACTGATAGCGGAACTAAACCAGACCACAAGTTGTAGACCTCTTTTGAAGCAACATGGTATACTTACCTAAACAGGCTGCTATATCCTTGGATGCCTTTTTTATATACACAAAAAAGGCGAACACTTTCCAAAAACATTCAGCGGTTCATGAAACACGATCAAAGAATAAATTCATAGCTCCTCAACACCTGATTTCATTCCATAGTACAGTATTAAAAAAATATACTTAGTGGATTTTGACTTGGTGATGGGAAACCACGTGCTTCAGCCAATGGATTCCATGCTTCTTTTTAGAGTGACTGTCGAAACTTAGATCTGTTGGGGGAGGGAGGGATTTAGTGATTCGCATTGCAACACAGTTTCAGTTAAGCTGGAATACTTGTTCAAGGCTAGGAAATATTAATATGTATCAAGTTCTTCTACTCTAGTTCAGACCAGTCATCGAATACTGCTCTTAAATTTGATATTTGGGGATCAGCACCTAAGTGTTCGTTACAACTTTTTAATTCCACCCAGAAAAAAGCAGTACGACCGATTCATTGCGCAGCTAATACAGCCAGTTTGCAGTCGTTGAAAAATAGAAGGAGCGTTGCTTGTTCTATAGATATTATCACGGTGGATGCTGCACGAACACAGGGAAATTATGCCAGCTGGCACTTGATTCACGCTCAGTTCCCTATGCAGTTGAGTTAACAATTCCAAGAACCTCTCTTTATCAGAAGTTCCATTGAACTAGCCAGTTGTGGAAACGCGTCCAGCTGATGTTTCTCCTTCAGTATTCAACAATTCAAGACGGGACTAGAAAAGACACAACTTTCCGTTTCGGGCACCCACTAGGTGACATATGTTTCTATTTCTACGTTGTTGAATTTACACGTTGTTGAATTAAGTATAATAAATTAGAAAACTACATATTTCTATAGGAAGAACTCTACATAACTCTACTTTACCATTTGGTTTGCTAATAATGCCTGCTTGCCTAGTTTTTTATTTGAAATTTTTTATCTTAGTTTTAAGTTTCAACAAATCGAGTGTTTTTTTAAAGTGATAGAACTTTCGATAGGGATACTCAGAATTGTACAAGTTAAAATATGAGCAGAGCTCTCTAATAACATTAATGTACCATTGTCATCATTGTTGTCCCGGGTTTCTGCTCAAGTTTTGACACTCCAGCAGACCCCCGAAAGCTGAAAGAGAAAGAAAGGAGTTTTTTGGAGAAAGGATTATAGAACACTCCGCGCCAGCACAATTAGGTGAGGGACCCCCACAAGTCACCTCTCCCATGCCTAAGAGGATCGCCGTAGCGATCCCACCACTCAATCATTTGGGCAGAGTGTCTATGGATTATGAAAGACTGAAGCAACGAATCAACACAGATAACGGCCTGTCAGCATGGACCCCACGCGCCACAGGGTCGCTGTTGCTGTTCGCCGCCAAAAGCGAGGTTCCGAAGCATCATAGGATTGGGCCTTAGGATCAAAAGGGCGCTAGAGTTTGGGGGAGAGCAGAGCGTATCTTAAAGGACCCTCAAACCTTGTCGAAACGTCGTAGTCTCCCTTTTTCTCCAGCGGACCACTTCCGAACCCGCAGCGGAAAAAGTTAAGCTTAAGGATCCACGAATGGAGCCGGAGTTAGGAGAAAGCGCAGCGAATATCCCAAGGTCCCACACTTGTTCAAAACGTCGCAGTCTCCCTTTGTTCTCCAACGGACCAATCAGGACCCCGCAGCAAGAGCTTCAGGAACTAAAAAATGGAGCCAAATTTGGGGGCGAGCAGAGCGAATCTCCCAAGGTCCCACACTTGTTCGAAACGTGTAGTCTACCTTTTTCATTCAGCAACCATTTAAGATCCTTCAGCGGGCTAAGAGGACGAAGGTTGGAAACCCACGCTAAGGACTAGCGGGGATCGCCTTCGCCAATGAAAGGAAAAACAGAACTCTAATCGATCGCAGGGTCGCAGATTCTGGTTTTCGATAGGGATAACCGTGATTTGACAGAATGAAGAAGCCATGTTGTTTTGACATTTCTGTTCAGTAAGCATTCACAAATTATCATGAAAAGACTCACGCCGCAACAACATCTACAAATTGTTGAAATTTCTTTTCAAAATCGGTGTTCTATTCGCCAAACTTATAGAGCACTTCGTGAAATATATGGTTTACATAATCGCCCATCAGAGCAGCTTATTCGTCGAACTATCGATAGATTTCGATAGTTAATAATTCAATAATTATTCATTGGTTATAAAAAATAAAAACTATTCAATGAAAAAAAAAGATAAAATTAACATATTTGAAGTATTCCTAGGTGTCGAGAAAAAAATTGAACCTTGAGAACATTAATTTATGAGATCTTCTTTAAGATTCAAAATGTCTTTCAGCTTGGTCCTTAATCGTGTCAATAAATTCATTCTCTGGATTACTGAATAAAAATTTTGAATCAGTTCTGGTTGCTATTTTATTTACTTGCTTTCACCACGAGAATAAAGAACACCTGAAGAGTGTGAGAGATGATATTTTCAAAACATTTTGAGATTTTTCTTCTCTCACAAAGTCTTGGAATGAAATGAAAGAGATATTTAAAACACTGATTAAATAAAAAGTAAGTATAGTGTCCCGGTTTCATCAAAGTACCAAATTGATATTTCCTACACTCAATAAAATCTAGATCTTTTAACAACTCACTTTGACCAAGTAAATTAATCCTACAGATTGCACAGTTTCTAATAGATAAATCATTTGATATAATCTTACAAATTGCCCCATTGAACCTGAAGAAGTTCTTTTCCTATCAACATTTGGTACTGATCCAAAAACTGGCCTATACCATTTCAATATCTGTTACCTCAGGAAAATTACCTAGAGAAAAAAAAATATTATTAGATCACCTAGAGTAATTTGTTGGTGTGTTACTTAGCATTGATTTATATTTTAAACTAACCAACTAAACAAAAAAAGGTCTAGACGACTACATAGTAAATGAAAATTAACCAACCTGAAGAAATTATATTCCTCTCAATATTTGACCATCTGATAATTGGTGCCAATCAGTTGGCTGTATAATTTCAATCCACCTCTTAAATAACTTGGGATCTCTCTTGGGAAAACGATGTCTAGAGCTGGTTAGATCTTGACACCCATGTACACAACATTTCTTAGTATATCCCAGTTTCAAGTACTGTATTGAACTCAATATTTGAAAACACACTAATTTAGATGCACTAAACTATTTTGAACTTAAATCTTACGTAATTTAATCAAAAAGAAATATGAGATGTAATCAAGGTTGGGCCATAACAAAACGTAAACAAAACCACTCTTTTCCAAATATATGACCATTATTACAACTATGGCTAACGGCTGATGGCGTTACCTAGCGGCGAAATCAAAAAGTATAAGTTGATGGATAGCGCTAACTATTGACTGGTGCATCAACTAAAAACTTAGTTTTAGGTGGGGGTAGGGAAGTGTCCAATCTATATATTATTGTTAATCTATGGTCTACACCCATACAAGATCCAACTGGTTCAAGAACTAAAGTCACTTGACCATAACAAGCGTCGTTTGTTTGTTGATTGGGCCTTAGAACAGCTTGTACTTGATCCATTTTTTTATCGTAAAATTGTGTTTAGTGATGAAACTCATTTCTGGTTGAACGGTTATGTAGATAAGCAAAATTGCCATATATGGAGTGAAAACAATCCTCAAGATGTTCTATAGGTTTCATTGCATCCTGAAAAATGCATTGTATGGTATGCTTTACACTAGGGATGTTAAAAAATAATCGATTTTTCTTTTAATCGATTATTATTTTCGTATAATCGATTTTTTATAATCGATTTTTAAAGCCATATTAATCGATTTTTAATAAATCGATTAATATAATAAATTACGCGATTAAATCGATTTTCATAAATAGCACCATCTATGCGCCGAATGAAAAAACTCGAAGCATTATTATTTGCAGAACTACTTAATTCGCCGACTTACTAACTTACTAAATTAAAAACGGTGCCATCTGTAGTTATGTCGGCGAATTAAGTAGTTTCAGTTTAGTGAGTGCGATCTTCTGAGTTATTATAGTTGTTGTAACCAACAAGAAACAATAAAGATGTTTTCTAACCGTAAAATACTTAAAAGCGGATGGCGAAAGTATTTTATAACGAAGAAAGAAGCTACCACAACAATATGCATGTACTAATAATGTGCATAATCTTTTTCAGGGGTAATTTTTTCAGTTCGTTGTGGGCTATAAAAGCCAAGCCAAAGACCTCGAATCTGATGTAACTTACCGCTGGGCACTCTGAGACGATGTGCATGGCTGTTTCAGTGTCCTCAAGACACAGCCTTCATTCATTGTCTTCAGCCAGACCAATTTTGTGCAAATGCGCTTTCAGTCTGCAGTGACCTGTCATAATTCCGACAAGTGTTCTTAGTTTGGCCCTATCCAGACCTAGCGCTAGGTTCGCCATCTTTTTGTTCGAAGCTGTTCCAAGGAACAACTTCGAATGTTTCAGGCCAGAATGGCTCCGCCAGAAAGACTCTAGCCTTGAGTTCATTCTACCTGTTATCGCCTCGTTAGCCACGTCATGTGGTATTCCCAGGAATGGTTCCGGTCCTACCAGAGGCAGCGCAGCTCCAGCAAATGCCAGCCGATTCGCCTTCTCGTTACCCAAATAGTTTGAGTGGCTCGGTATCCAAACCAGAGTGACTCCGTTATATATACCGAGCCTGTTTAAAGCCGTGCGGCAACTCCAGACTGTTTTGGATGTAAAACAGCTGGATTCCAGAACTTTTAGTACTGACTGACTATCAGTAAATATTTTGATTTTACCGTGGTGGATTTGCCGTTTTATCAGCAGTTTCGCCGCGGTCTCAATGGCAAATATTTCTGCCTGGAATATGGTTGCGTTTTGACCGAGACTCAATGAGATGTTAATTCTCGGTTTACTCCCATAGACTCCCGTTCCTGTTCGGTTCGTCGTTCGCGAGCCGTTTGTGAACAAGCCAAGGTCGGTTCTCAAAAGAACCTCAGCATGCTGGGTCCACTCGTCCCGGCTGGGGACGATTACATTGAAATTCCGTTCCTGGCTCGTGATTTTTTAAATTAGATCCGAGGGCATCGATAGGATACTGTTTGTTAAAAGCTCGTCGAGCAGTCTTGAGCGTCCCATCACTATTGCCTCTGGCCTGTCAATCGCCAGTTGATATAGTTTGTATGTGGTCCGTTCCGCTTAAGTAGGACCTCCATGGCTGCCGTGGGTGTGGTGCGAAACGCACCTGTAATTGCAAGGCAAGCCTGTCTCTGTAGTCGGGTGAGCTTTTGTTCGCCAACCGTTTGTTGGCCTTTCTTCCACCACGCTACAGCGCCATACACTATCCGTGGTCTAATTATCATAGTGTATAGCCAGTACATCTGCCTGGGCTTTAGGCTCCAGGTTCTACCACAGATCCGCCTGCAAGTCCAGAAACCCATTCTGGCTTTATGACACACTTTATCCAGGTGTGCATTCCAGGTGAGGGTCTTGTCCAGGACTATTCCCAGGTATTTTGCCTCAAATGAGAATTGTATTATTTCATCACGGATAGTCGGCGGTTCTAAACCATTCAACTTCCGTTTTTTAGTGAATGGTACTATAACTACCTTTTGCGGGTTAAGAGACATGTCTTCTCTTATACACCATTTGTCAATAGTGTTCAATATCTCTCGAAGGATGGCCGATATCGTCACCTTCGAGTTAGCTTTCACTATGATTGCCAGGTCATCAGCAAATGCTTGAACGTCGACTCCCCACAGCGAAATGATCGCTAGCAGGTCATCAACGAGAAGGGTCCACAGCAAGGGTGGGAGAATACCTCCCTGCGGACAGTCCTTCGCAGCCTTGAACTCGAAGACCTCATCCTGGTATGAGATCATTATTGTTCTGCCGCATAGCATTGCCTGTATCCATCTACAGATTAGTGGGTCGATTCCTCTCGCAGCGGTAGCCTCAGCGAGAGAAGCCGGCACCGTATTGTTAAAAGCACCTTCAATGTCCAGAAACGCTGTTAGTGCTATCTCTCGATTATCGAGAGATTGGTTTAATTTTCCGACCATATTATGCAATGCAAGTTCTGCCGACTTGCCAGCCTGGTAGGCGTATTGATGAGGGCTAGGGGGACTGTCAATTAGCACCTTCCCCCTGATATGGACATCAATCACCTTTTCCAGACTCTTCAGCAGGAACGATGTCAAGTTTATTGGTCTGAACGAAGAGGGTTCCGATTCTGTTCGTCCCACCTTTGGTATATATACCACTTTAGTTAGTGTCCACCTTGTAGGGATAAACCCCCAAGCCAAACTTGTTCTAAATAATTTTAGCAGATACGGAATCAACACATCCATGCCCTTTTGAAGAAGGGCTGGAAAGATTCCGTCTACCCTCGGTGTTTGAAAGGTTTGAAAGACCTTATTGCGTTTCTGACCGCTTGTGCAGTGACTATATTTTTGGATGTTCGCCAGTTGCCCCTCCCTGGCCAGATCAGATGGTCAGGGTTGGATCTGGCGTTTGTATCTTCCAAGATTTGACATCCAGGGAAGTGTTTGTTCGCAAGGAGCTCCAATGTTTCTTTTCTGGAACCAGTGAAATCACCCTCTGGACGATTGAGCGAACCGGTTGTTCTCACTGGCTCTCTGGAGAGAATCTTGTGTATTCTGGCAGTTCCGGGGGCATCATTTATACCCTCACAGAACTTGCCCCACAAGTCCCTCTTGATCCTCCTAATGCTTTTATTGTAGAAGGTTAGAGCTTCCTTGTATTTGTCCATTGACCGGTCACTTTGGCTCGGTTGAATAATCTCCGAACCTCCTTTCTTTGTTTATTTAGGTTGTTATTCCACCAAGATGAATTTCGGTTATCCTTTTTACATCTTAGTGGGCAGTTTTCGTGATAAGCGGAGACCATGGCGGTTTTTATTTGCTCCGCCAAGATCTCCAACTGATTCTGTTTGAATATTTTAGATATACACGTGCTAAGGTTAGCCCGGAGGGTTTCTACATAACCAATCCAGTCTGTTTCCTTAGCATTTCTGTAGTATTCTAATGGTCTAGGACCTGTTTTTATAGTGAAGAGTATATACCTATGGTCTGAACATGATGGTTCAGTGGATACCGTCCAATCGGAAATCTTATAGTTAATGAAATTAGTACTTATAGTGAGGTCTAAAACCTCCTGTCTATAAGAGGTAACAAACGTTGGTTTGTCACCCTTATTTACCATTGTTAAACCCTCTTGAAGTAAGTAATCTAGAAGTGACTCACCTCTATGGTTGATGTCCGTGCTGCCCCAAACTGTGTGGTGAGCATTAGCATTACATCCAATTATCAGCTGGATATTTTTCTCTCTACAGTGGCGGACTAAATCCCGCACGGCTGTAGGTGGGGGTCCTTCGGCAGCTCTGTCTCCGGGAAAGTACGCAGAACAGACGATAAACTCCGTCGCATTCCTAACCCCCTGGCAGCGGACATGAATGGTTGTCATGTCCCCCGTGCAGAACTCTGAAATAACGAAATAATTTATCTTTTTCCTTACAACTATACAGGATCTCAGCCTCCCAACTGAGACCCCGGTCACAATAGTTCCTGGAATTCCTCCGAGTCCACTTACCTTACCCGAGGATGATATCCAGGGTTCCTGGATTAGTGCAATATCTATCTGCTCCTCTATGAATCTCCTGCCAAGGATGAACGATGCAGCCTTAGCATGTTGGAGATTGGCCTGTATACAGCGTATGGCCTCTTTTTCTACGCCGGCTTCGGTATGTCCTAGGGGGGCGACTTTTTGCCACCTTCCCCTTGGCCGCTGGCTGACTTCTTAAGGAGGGGTTTTCCAGGGATGGATTTACCCTTTCCTTGGAAACCTTTCCTATCTTGTTTTAGGACCCTGGAAGTGGGATTTACCCTCCCCCTCCTTTGAGTCCCTTTTGATTTTTACTCTTACCGACTCGGGCACTGCTTTTGAGGAAGACGCGGATGTGTAATCACTTCCATGAGCCCCTCAGTCGCCTGAGGAACAAGGAATTGTCCCTCCTTGTCAGGGTTATTTTCATTTATTTGTGTTTCCATAAATGGGGGAAATTTTATTGTGTTTACCAAGCACTTGATCCAGACAATTAAACCAAGATCCCCACCGAGGGGATGTCCGCTAGACATGACAACTGACTACATCCGATCAGTGGTATAACACTTGAGACAACTGGCATCGTTTCCTCTGTGCAATACCCTTGGCCACGACACTACAGCTGGGTAGGGGCGTAGATTGTTCGCCGTTACAGTATAACGTTGCCCAGGGTGCACCACTTGGAGGTCAATCTACCACACCCCGATAAATAGGTAACACAAATCTTTAACAGGTTGTTGTGTGGTTAGAGCTGTTATGATTAAAGAATTTACGTTTTCCCCGCCGATGAACACTTAATCATACTAAATCCTTCATAATAGTTGATATTAATCGCTTTTAAACACGAATTTATATATAAAACAAACAATTATTATTATTATCTAAGTTGACATTTTAGCAATAAATATATTTTTTTTATTTTCTCCAATTGAGACCAGTAAAAGAATCTAAGCTTATACAGCCATAGTTTATATTATTTATAAGTTTTTTTTGTTATGGCATGTAGCGTGGTGCTCATTCTGACAATTTCAAGTGATTAAAGAGACACGAACTGAGTATTGAAAATGACCGGTGTTTTGAGTTTAAAAGAATTACGAAAAAGTTTGTTTTGTCTTGTTGACGTTTGTTTTAGTGTTGCCAGAAAATCCAGAAATACCTGATAGGTTTGCGGAAATCAATTTTATTTTTTGTGAAATTAAGGTAAAGTCACTAATAGTAGACAGTGACCTAATAGACGACACCTTTGATAAATGTTATTTTATTAAGAACAATTTTACTAAATTGACTTTAATTACAATATATTAGGATACCTAGCACTATCTATGAATAGTTTTCAAAAACTCCCATCAGTTTCTAACCGAAATTTTAAAATTACGGCAGTTGCTGTCAAGCATGTAACGAAGTGAGCACGCGTTCCGTGATTTCTTATTTTTTTAAAAGAAAAGTAATTATTAACTAAGTTAATAAAAACACTCTGACACTTAAAACTCCGAAAGCATTAATTATTTATATTATGTCAACTCTTAGCGCCTTTAGATTGTCTATTAATGGTGATTTTTTTTTGTGATGACATCTATTTGGCGCTTAGGGCAATATTAAAAAATAGATAATAATAATTAAAGTATGTTTATTATTCCAAATTTTATTGCCTGAAACAATTTTTTAAGATACACTGTATCCATATTAAAAAGCTGTTATTGTTTTGTTTCAAAAATATCTAATTATTTTCATATTAATATAGTGTTTTCACTAAAGTGTCTACCATTATTGACTTTACCCTACCTGTTTTTCTATTGTCGTAGAACTTACAGTAGTATGTGCAGATAACATTCAAGATATCAGCATATCTGGGAATAAAGATGCACCGATGTTATTTTACCTTCGATTCCCATAATATCTTTGATGTTCTCGTTTCTTATGTGGTCTTTTTTTGAAATACATAAAGATCGTCGTATCGCGTCCATTTCCACTACCTCCACCTTTTTTCTTGTGTTTTTCTGTTATTCTCCATGTTTCTCTTGACCATCGTCTCACAAATATTGAATTTAGTTCTTCTCAATATTTCCTTACTCCACAATATTCTATTGAGACAGCCAATTACCTTTTTTGCCTGGACGATACGTTTTTCAATTTCCTCTGCGTCTGTACCGGTTTCATCGAAAGTTATCCCCAAATAAACACAACTCTTACTGGAGAAAATTTTTTGTGCATTTTATAGTTCCAGATCTGCGGATTCGGCTCCTACACTTAAATACTTCGTTTTATCGATGTTAACTGTCAAACCCCAAATAGTGTACTCCTCGATTAACCTGTCCATCATATACACCATGTCATCCCTGCTCTTAGCAACCACCACCTGATCGTCAGCAAACTGAAGAGTGCACACGCATGTGTCGTCAACATCAATTCCCATGTCGCAAGCCATCCTTTTCCATCTTTTCAAAACCGCGGTAATTTATATCTCAAACAGCGTTGGTGATACGCAACATCCCTGTCTCAAACCTTTGGTTACTGGAAACTCCTCGGTGACATATTTATCTATTTTAATTCTTGATTTGGAGTTCTTATCTAGTTCTTGTAAAGCTTTTATATATGTATGGTTTATATTCGATTGTTCTAGGACTTCCCACAGTTTAGAAATTGGGACGGTATCATAGGCCTTTCGGAGATCTACAAAAGTTATGTGTGTTTCCATATTCCTAGCGTTCCGTTTTTCTATTATTTGTTTCAAGCAGAAGACATTGTCGGTACATGATCTCCCTGCTCGAAATCCGCTTTGTTCTTCATCTTCGTTCTCCCTGTAGTCATCCTCTATCAAATCCCGAAGAATCCTTCCATACAACCTACTGAGTGTACTGGTCACAGAGAGTCCGCGATAGTTGTTGCAATCATCTTTATTCCCCTTTTTATGGATTGATGTAATGTAGGCAACTCTCCATTGTTCCGGAATTGGGGAACCATTTAGGCATTGATTGATCACATAAGTCAGGTTTTCATCGAGTTTATATATTCTCAGAATATCAAAGCAGCGAATAACCTTCTTGGGGTGCGCATACGCATCAAGTTTCCGCAAACTCCGCCGTTGATTATTGGTAAGCAAAATCTCCAAGAGCATTCAAAAATTTCCATCATCCCTGTGTCTACAAAAATACAAAAATGCTTGGATGACAAAGGAAATTTTCAAAAACTGGTTTTTTGAATGCTTAGTTTCGTACCAGAGGTAAATGTCAATATGAAAAATAAAATGTGAACAAATGAGAATTATTTGTAGATAAAGCAATTTCTAAAATGTTCAAAACTTCCGGGAAAGGCAATGCCGGGCCTGGAAACAATTGGATGCCCTAGTAATCAAAACGTATCGGAACAAAATTTTTGACCATAGCGACATTGATGAAGATGATCTTTCTTTTGTGAAGTTCCGAGAAATATTGATGAGTAAAATATCGAAACCAGTAGAGGAAACCATTGAGTTACTGAACCTAATTCATCCTATCAGTTGAGAAAACTTTGTAACATTCATACTTCAAATATTCGAGCAAATCAACTTCGATTTAAGATACTAAGTAACTAAAATAGAAAACGGCTTTTTACTTAATAGAAGAAATATAACAAAATTTGTATATCAAAACAGATTTAATCTGTCAGTCTTCTACAATTTTAATTTCAAAAAAATTTTATTCAAAAAACTTTTAGAATTAAATTAATGTCTACATAAGCACCGCTCATATTTAAAAGATGTATATAATCAAAACTCAATATACAATGTCAAATTGAATAAATGAACCAACAAATATAAATAGTCATTTAAAATTAATAAATAAATATTTGAAGAAGACAAAATTTTGTTTCTTACCATTATGAACACCAATTCCTTTTCAAAAACATAAAACACAACTTAAGGACTTCTCAAAAATATAATTTATTTGAAATAATTAATATATTTAAATATTCAAACAAGTTAATTCATTGGTTTAAAGAAAACCTTAAAATACCTTACAGTTTTCTGTGATTTTGTGACGAACATAGACTATCTTGATTTTTAAAGTTAGTCTGTTTAAGCAATTATCCGGTTACCACTTTGAGGTAAGATTAACTGATTGTTAGTTGATTTTGATATTTTAAATATTATTTAGGGCCGATGAAGAGATTATCGGAATTCTAATTGTTTTTTGAAGATATAGTGCATATTTTGAGAGATTTTTGAATTAACTTGTTTGAATATTTAAATATATTGATTATTTCAAATAAATTATATTTTTTTGGAAGTCCTTAAGTTGTGTTTTATGTTTTTGAAAAGGAATTGGTGTTCATAATGGTAAGATCAGAAACTAAATTTTTTCTTCTTTAAATATTTATTTATTGGTTTTAAATGACTATTTATATTTGTTGGTTTATTTATTCCATTTGACATTGTATATTGAGCTTTGATTATATACGTCGATTAAATATAAGCGGTGCTTATGTAGACATTAATTTAATTCTAAAAGTTTTTTGAATAAAATTTTTTTTAAATTAAAATTATAGAAGACTGACAGATTGAATCTGTTTTGATATTCAAATTTTACTAAATAACTACTTGAAATTTTAATCAATTTTTAGGCTGAGTATCACTGTGAAGATGTGGAAAATGGAATAGAGATATACTGGAAGTAAACCAAAGCCTGATAGTGATTTGAATGTCCTTACTGTTTCTGACAAAAGCGACTCTGATGTGGAAGCTGAGGAAATTAAGAAGGCAGAGGTTCTGAAGGCATTAAATGGCCGAACAAAATACTGATATAAACAAAAGTTAAATAGAAAGCCTACGAACAATTCAGTATAAATCAGTGAATGCTCAACCATCAGCCAAGAAAAGGCAAACAGAAATAACGCCTTATTTCAAATGAAAAATTATATTTTTTTTTCAATTAAAATTCAACATCCAAAGGTTTCGTTTCATATAATTTTTTTAATCCTATAAACATTTATTTCATGTCTGTTATACATCTTCCAGTAGTGTGAACGGCTCGAAGATATGAACAAGCAAAATATTTTTGTGTTCACACTAGCTCGAGTCTACTGTATTAAGTTGAAAAATTCCGTTTTATTGATGGCAAGACAGATGAAAACATACCGACTCTGCTAATTAAAACGTGTTAAGAAGTGAAGCGGTTGATTGTACATTTTACCGAGCAATTTTCAACACTCGTGTAGGCGAGTGCCGTAGCGACATCTATGATATCATAGTTGTAGCATTTTCTATTAATGTTTCAGTGGTTTGATACACTTATAGAAACCTGTGAAATTGGGCTATATTTTCATCCTTAAGATTTTAGGACATTAGGACAAAGACATCAAATTAGTATTTTGTGCGAATTTTCAGTGTAATCAAACGTTCGAAATTGGTGAAAATTACTGAGCTATACCGCGTTATACGGAGTACTCTAAGAAATCTGGAATTATACGGAGTACTCTGAAGAGCGCTAACCTTTTTATCGTGATCGTCTAATGGCCGGAGGTTCAAATATTCAAAACACAGTAATGCCATAGTAATATATTTCTATTAGTAATGTTTAAAAACAACTATCCTCAATGAATGGAAACACATTTATCAGCCTGTGAACCTAATGGCTCCCCGAATCTAAATGACTTAGTAATACATATCGTCAGGTCCATAACTCGCTCAAATCGTATATTTCTTATGCAGCGAAAAGGGTTAGAAAGAACAGGATACAGCCAGCATGCGCACCTACAACTGCACTTCCGGTAACCAGTGCAAAACCTAATCGTTACAAGGGGTAAGTTTAAATGGACAGTAAGGTAAGGGTAACTGTGTCATGCCCTGGAGATATGCTTGAAGAGGTAATCTAATATAATTCGAGTCGACCGGAAAAGTTACTATCAAATGGACTGTATTTGGCCTCCTCGGGGTGGCCAAGGCCCAGGAAGGCTCAGATATTACTGAAGAACGAACCGAACACTACCTGAAGGGTCTCGCAAACTAATACCTGAGGATATCACAATATCTCGGAACAATGATCTAGCAATCACTCACACATTCTTACAATAGCGTTGGATATCCGGAGCTATTTACTGTCTCTATACGATATGTCAACTTCTACCAGGACTACTCAGCGATTTACCCTAAGAACGCCACTGATTCACAAGGAATACAATCTCTCAAAGTAAGCGGGCACGTGCATTTGGCAACTATGTAATACAAACTGATTAGGATATTATAAAATAGATACAGTAGCCCATCACTGGGCAAGTTAATGAACGTTACAATAAGAACAAATAAAGAAATTGGTAAAAGGGGATCACACAAGAGTATATGCAAATCAGTTACATATCAAGCACCGCAATTAGTAATAACAGATAATAAAAATCCCTATTAGCAATTATAACGCAGATAAAGAACCACTATTTACAAATACAGCAAACAGCAACCAGGCACCGAGAGAAAATATACAATATAAATAGATAACTTGTGAGGGTTGTGCCGCTTTAGTTATATATAAAGGCAATAATGCATTTTAGTTAAAACATTCCGTTCGGATTAAATAACACTGAAGCAAAGAATGAAAAGCGATTAATGGAAGTACAATAAACGAGTGTGCAATCACTAATTTCATATTAACACTTGAGGGGGTATTCAAAAATGTGAACCATGCAATTAATCAGAAGCATTTAAAAGAAGTTTACTTACTAAGAGTTATCAAGGGGGCGTTGTAAGTCGCTCAGGAGGTTCATTTCCAAGACTTTCCTTTCAGCTGCTTCCAAATACAATGGCCATGCCATAAGGACTTTCTTTTTTGTTATTGTCACCGATCGCTTACGTGACAAGTTACAATGCCACAGGGTATTTGACACATAAATAACGCGGGTAAATTCAATGACGTAAAGGTGCAATTTATATAATCTATGAGGGATTCGTATGATTCTCTAGAGGATACGAATCTCTTCATTACGTTGAAGAATTTTGTTACATACTTGTACATACTGTACACCCTTGAGGGAGTTGCTGAAAATCTTAACATTTCTATCGTCCTCGTCTGTTGAGAGAGAAAAGGACGTTACATTGTGTAGTCACACTTAAACGAAGACAGGAAGTTCAGAACGGAAGGTTAAATAAAAATACAATATTTGATCCTGGCAGATAGGGTCACGCAACTGACATTATATGTGGACCCAGGGGGTCAGTGAGAAAAAAAATAGTAAGGGATAAAAACTCGACCTCTATTCAGCTCCCACGTATTCCTCAACCCTGCAGTTTCAATTATTGATAAAAATAAGTTTACCGAGATCGACTACCTTCTTTTATCCTAAAACATAGTTAGTGTGCAAACAAAGGAAAAGACAGCACTCAATGGAGTGAATACACAGATAACTTGGCAATAGGAACCTTGATAAAAATCTTCGAGATAGTTCGAGCAATGACCTTTTAGTCGCGAATTCGCCGTTTACATAACTATTACTCAATTAGATTATCATAGTCTGAACGTATAATATCGTTGGGCAGGAATATATTGTTGTGACATTCTCTACGGCACTTTGCCGTAGTGCGGATTCAACTGCCCATTCGTTATAATATTTATATCTTATAATATCGTTGTTCAGGAATGTCTTGGTGCGACATTCTGAAGACACAGGGGTTGTTGTATCAGTTATTCAACTACCTATTCATTACGATATTCCTATCTAATATTATCGTTGTTCAGAAATTTCTTCTTGAGACATATTGAAGACAATCAGTTATTCAATTGTGGGCCCTATCTAAACATTCTGAATTCTCAAACAAGGTTCCATTATTAGTCACCTCTAGATTCAAATAAATGGAATGACGATAAAGGCGCTTTCATAAATGAAATATGGTCTCAACATCAATTCAGAGGATCACATTTAGTGGTACGTGGTAAGTGTAGTTCTCCGAGCCGAGTGATGACATTACTCCCACTTACTTGTGTCTCACTCCTTCTCTTATCTCAATATTTCCTCTCGGCTTTCTTTTTTCACATTACTTTCCTCTATTTTCCCAAGCCGGATTGAAAACCCGAAGTAATTATTTTCAACCCTCCACATCTCATTTCTATTGTGTCTTATTTAGTGAACCAAATATGTATAGTACAGTTATATCCAGCCTTGGACGCCCTCAGTCCCCTGCAAACGAGGGCGATATAATGTCAGGGGACCCAAGTAGTACTTGCGATTGGAGAAATGTTGCTGGTCATGCTACTTCTGCCACACAACACACTTAACAGCTCAAAATCTGTAGTTGAATGTTAGAACTTTGATATCTGATCAAAAACTGAAAGCTGCTTCAGAACAAATAAATTGGGTCATTAGAATGTCTCAGATGAGAAGATTTGGCGAGAGTTTTCTGGGAAGAAATAATAGACACATTCTGTATCACATTGAACAAACAAAAGGATCCTATAGTGAAGGATTCCTAGTTAACAGGAAATTAAAGGATAAGATTGTGTGTATAACAAAAAGAGGGGCTGTTCTAAAACGAGAAATTATAAAGAAGTAAATTACCATAGTTCAAGTATACGCTCCAACTGACCTATCAACGAATGAGGATATAGAAAACTTTTATGATCAACTGGACAACACTCTCGAAACATACAAATAAGAAATTAACTATGTCATGTTGGCATTTGCACAAAATCGGTCTGGCTGAAGACGATGAATGCAGGCTGTGCCTTTAGAACACTGAAACAGCCATGCACATCGTCTCAGAGTGCCCAGCGGTGAGTCGCATCAGATTCGAGGTCTTTGGCCAGGCTTTTATAGCCCACTGCGAACGGAAAAAATTACCCCCGAACAAGATTATCGATTTTATCCAAAAACTGGATCTCGTCGGGGAGATATAAATTAGGGGTGAACCACAATAATCCGTGCGGACGCAGTGGTAGGGTGGACAGACGCCCGCTCGCCATAATAATAATAATAAATAATGTCATGGGTGATATTAATAAAAGTGGGAAATAGAGAAGATGATGAAGACTCAGTTCTGGGAAAATTTGGATATGGAACTCGAAATTAAAGGGGAGACAGGCTTGTTTGCATTTCGACAGCAATTGAAGATTATTAACACCTTCTTCAAAAAACGCTCTAACAAAAGGTGGACATGGAGATCTTCCAATGGTGATACTAAAACTGAAATTGATTACATGCGTACCAATAACCTAGCGTCAGTAAAAAAATATAGAGGTTTTAGACCAATTTAATTTTGATAGTGACCACAGACTGCTGAGGTTATCTATTGGAATAATTAGACAAAGGGAATAGAAAGAAATGGTTCAAGCAAAATAAAGTGTTGCGAATCGAAAACATAGAGAAACACAAGTTTACAACTGAAATAACGAAATTTCTACATAATTTAGAAGAAAAATAACAACTCGTTAACTACGAAATATTTACAAAACAACTAAAATAAACAACAAAAAATGTGAGACGAATAAAATCAGAAAGAACAAACTAAGTGAAGAAACAATTGATTCGATAGATCTTAGAGAAGAAAAGAAGAAACTCAGAGACCTCAATGTTAGAAATAAAATTGAATACGCTGAACTTGAAGAAGTGACGAAAAGAAGAAGTGATTTGAGAAAAGGTAAGTATGGGAATATTAAAATTATAATGAAATCCTCCAAATCCATGAAGAAAATCAGAAAAGACCTTTCACAAGGAAACCCACGGCTTCAGATATTAACAACTGGAAATAGAGGAAAATTACTCATTATTGCAACTGAATTTTATCGAAACCTTTACAAGAATGATGGTCCTAATATATAAGAGAGGATACTAAATCACAGTATGGATAAAGTACCATCAATTACAGAATCGGAAGTAAGTATCATGTGTTTTTTCAATAGTGATAGAAATTTAAATTGAAATAAAACACATTTAAATTGAGATTAAAGCCTTTTTCTTTATTTGAAAGATAATATTATGAAGTTTGAATATTGAAACAAATTAATATTAATTTTAGGGACTTTCGTGTATCTTTTGGTTTATTTATTCCATTTGACATTGTATATTGAGTTTAGATTATATACGTCTATTAAATATAAGCGGTGCTTGTTTTAGACATTAATTTAATTCTAAAAGTTTTTTTGAATAAAAATTTTTTAAATTAAAATTGTAGAAGATAAACATATATTAATTTGTTTCAATATTCAAACTTTGTTATATTTCTTCTATCAAGTAAAAGGCCTTTCTATTTTATTTTATAATATTATGACATTTATGTTTTAAAAATAATTTCCGACATAAATCCACCACGACTAGCTCTGAGGAACCGAACTCGACCAGACTAATTTTGGACCACTTTTTCGAGTAATTGAGTTCTTATTTCATCAATAACACGAGTTATGTTGGCTTCCAAAGCGTCTGTTGGTTCTGGTTTATCAGCATACACCAATGACTTGACATAAACCCAAAGAAAAAAATCCAGTGGAGTTATGTCGCATTATTTTGGAGACCAATTAATTCGACTATTTCTTGAAATAATATTATCGCCAAATCTTTCTTTCAATAAACCAATTGTTACGGTAGCAGCATTAGGCAAAGCACCATATTGTTGGAACAAAAAAAACACTTCTGGGTCGATACCAGTCAAATTTTGAAACAAATAATCATTGATCATCGATCTGTAACGAGCACCATTCACTGTAACATTAGCTCCAGCATCGTTTTTAAAGAAATATTGACCGATGATGCCTCCAGCGTGTAAAGCACACCATACATTTTTCAGGATGCAATCAAACCTGCTGAACTTCTTGAGGATTGTTTTCACTCCATATACGGCAATTTTGCTTATTTATATAGCCGTTCAACTAGAAATCAGCTTAATCACTAAACACAATTTTACGATAAAAAAGTGGATCAACTTCAAGCTGTTCTAGGGCCCAATCAGTAAACAAACGACGCTTATTATAGTCAAGTGGCTTTAGTTCTGGAACCAGTTGGATCTTGTATGGATGTACACCAAGATCTCCACGCAAAATTGTCAATGTTCAATGATAGCCTTTCAACCATAAATGAGCTTCATCACTAAACACAATTTTACGATAAAAAAGTGGATCAACTTCAAGCTGCTCTAGGGCCCAATCAGCAAATAAACGACGCTTATTATGGTCAAGTGGCTTTAGTTCTTGAAGCAGTTGGATCTTGTATGGATGTACACCAAGATCTTTACGCAAAATGTTCAATGGGGTGGATGCACAGAGTCCAACTTGTTGTGAACGTCGACGAATAGACAAATGTGGATCTATGATTAAACTATGACTTACAGCAGCGATATTTTCTTCTGTACGTACAGTTCTTTGTCTTGTTGTTGTTGTTATTGCATCGAGTAGAGAAGATGTTGTCCGAAATCTATCGATAGTTCGACGAATAAACTGCTCTGGTGGACGATTATGTAAACCATAAATTTCGCGAAGTACCTTATGAGTTTGGCGAATAAAACACTGATTTTGAAAATAAATTTCAACAATTTTAAACGTTGTTGCGGCGTGAGTCTTTCCATGATAATTTGTCAATACTTACTGAACAGAACTCAAAACAACATGGCCTTCTGTCAAATTACAGTTATCCCTATCGAAAGTTCTATCGCTCTAAAAAAGCACCCGATATCACACATAAAGATCTCTCAAACGAAAAATGTCCGGGTGAAGATAGAATATCAAACGAATTGTTGAAGTTTATAACAGAAGAACTGACAATACTAACTGACTCATATATTTAATGAATTCATTCACAACCAAAACCTACCAGAAGAGAGGAGTACTTGAGAAATCCTACCTATACATAAAAAACGCCAGAAAGAAACAGTGAAAATTATTGCCCAATCAGCTTGATGTCATCTGTCTACAGAGTAATCTCAAAAATCATCTTGAGAAGAATAACCAACATTTTGGATGAAAATCAACTACCAGCAAGCAGGATTTAGAACTGGCTACTGAACTGTGGACTACCTATTCACTGTAACCCAGATCATAGAAAAATACAAAGAATACAACAAAAAATTGAACCTAGCATTTGTATGTTGCAACAAGGCATTTGATATGGTGGATCATACCTATCTTATTAATTCTCTAATCAATCAGGGTATACCAGAACCATACATTCATATCCTACAACAAATTTATCACAATTACTCAGCAAAAATCAAACTTGAAAATGTAGGAGAGTCCTTTAAAATCGTAAAAGGTGTACGTCAAGGAGACTCCATTTCCCCAAAGCTATTTACCGCATTGTTAAAGCAAATATTCAGATCCATTGACTGGGGAACTGAACAACGCATCAATGTAAAATATTTATTTATCTAATCTTAGATTCGCGGACTATATTCTCCTCTTTGCAGAAAGTCACGAGGAACTTCAACAAATGCTGAATGACCTGACCATGTTCAGAAATATTGTTATCTTGGCCATGTCGTTTTTTCTGCAAATCGTCAGAACAGGGAGATTAATAGAAGAATAGAAAACGCCTCGAGTCAGTACTGGTGACTTGCGTTTATCTTGAAGGGTGACTTTCCCATGATTATCAAGAGCGAAGTGATGAATATGTGTGTACTCCCTGTTCTTTTATATGGTGCTGAAACTTGGTCCCTGACAAAAAAAGGTAACACAAAAGTTAAAAGTATTTCAAAGAAGAATGGAAAAAAGTTTATTAGGAATCAAATTAAAAGACAGAATAAGAAATGTAGATATCAGAAGAAAAACACAAATAGAAGATGTAGGCAAAGAACTGTTCAAGAAAAAGTGGACTGGCCATGTAGCAGGAATTTCAACTGAAAAATGGACCAAGTTGGTACAGGAATGGTATCCAAGAGATTGTAGAAGAAGCCGTGGTCGCCCAGCTACAAGATAGCAGGATTCTATTAAAAAAAAAGGGATATTATGTACACAAATCGCTCAAATAGAGAAGAGTGGAAGAAATTTGGAGAAGCCCTTGCCCCGGATGGGGATTGTACGGGCTCATGATGATGGAAAGTCAATTGAGCTCAAATTGATAGGGCCCCCCAACTAGAGCATAAATACAGTATTTCAAGAATAAACAAGGAATTCATGATACAAAAATCACTTATGTTGACATCAGGTAATTCAATACACTGCAATAACTTTATATCTTAGAATATCTCAGACGACTTCTCTTTGTCGAAATTCTAATGTCAATTGGCCGCCTCGAGCTGCGTTTCGACTCAGTTGGATTATTTTTTACGCGGAACCGTTAAGAATAAGTGTTACGCTACCCATCCAGAAACGAATGATGCCTTGAAACAAGAAAATGAAGTTTAAAGACAAAAGATGTGGTCCGTTTCTTCAACCGTATGGCCACGGGGTAGTTGGTGTATTCGTTGGTTTTCTACTTATTCATTTGAATATTCTAAATGTCACTTCTTAAAGTTTTGAAAATTGATTAATCAAGATCGTCACAAAATTTTACATTATTAGCCGTCTTGTCGTTATTTTACAAGTAAACAAATAAATTCAATCGTAGCAATATTGTTGTGGTTTCTGTGCTCACAAAATTTATTTTTTTGATCATTTCATTATACGATCCTCAGGAAATTTTACATTAACCCTTGCATCGTTATTTTACATCTACTACTGAATTTAAACTCGTTGCTATAGTTTACGTAGCGCTCAACGCTGCTCCGCTCACAAAATTTCTTTTGTTTTGAATTTTCCAATTCACGATCCTCACGAAGTTTTGCACGAACATGTACGTTAATGTTCTACTTCTAAGTACCAAATTTTAGCACAATCGGATCCTTTATTTGAAAAATGGTGAGATTAGCAAAACATTTCAGATGTGAGTAACTGCGAAGTCATTCGACTGATTCTGCCCATCAACTACTTCAACCGAGATATGCAGATATTGGATGCGCAGTAGTCCGTAACTTTGTGATAGTTCATTTTAATTGGAATGAAATGAAAAATTACTTTATTTCTTATCATTTTTATTTACTTATTTTACAGTGACTCGAGTTTCGTAGTTACTACATATTCAAACTGAATAAACAAATTATGTTTCAACTATTATATATATTTATTGACCGCTCCGGCAAAACTTCGAAAAGTGGGGTTTGTCACAAGTTCGTCTGCTCATTTAATAGTTTTTTATTATCGGTACGTGCTTTTTGTGTTTATGGATTTCTGTGGATTCCGGGATATCTACTTTTTTCCTTTCGCTTCCACGTGCAATATTTCAAGATTGTCCAATTCTGGGAATATATGATCGGTTTCGAAAAAATGTTTCGAAAAATTGGAATCATCTTTCCAGTTCTTAAATGCAGCCTGATGTTCTTTGTAGCTTTTGTGGAAAGATCTTTCGGTTTGTCCTATATATACGCTACTGCTGCACTGTTGTTAACTTAATTTATAGACTCCAGAACTATTCAGCCAGTCGTTTTTGTCTTTTGCATTAATAAAGAGGTCGGAAATTTTATATGAGAGTGTGAAAGCTGTTATTATGTTAATTTTTGACAAAATTTAAGGTATTTTTTGTGGGACTGGTCCAAAATATGTTAATTTCATGAAGTTTTTGTCAACAGTATCTGATATTTTTTTTTTTTTTTTTTTTATTATTATCCTGATACTCCTAGATCTTCTGTGAAGATCCCTCAGAAGCTTTTTCAGCTTGTGCGAGTTAGGAGTTCAGTTGTGTTCTGTGTAGGCTTTGTTACTGCGATCTTGCGCCACTTTAGGTCACAGCACTGTTAATTTTTGACCCAACAGTGAAATGGTGGCAGATACCCGTCCAACTAGAAAATTTCTTTTCTACCTGAACAGGACTCGAACCTGGACCTCCCGGTCACGAGTCCGATGCTCTCCCGCTGAGCTATCCACACTCAATTTAAAAGCCACTTTCAATTAGAATATCTATCGAAGACTTGTCCTTCTGATCATATCTTATGTAGCTAATTGAACAGTTGTTTTGAAGGCAAAGCTATTGATTTGAAATAATAATAGGGCAGGTTTTAAAGATATTTCAAAGAGTTAATGATTTTGAAAATAACTCATAAACTGACAGCACTAGGGGAAATTTGTATACCAAAATATATTTTTTCAGGGAAAAGTAATCAAAATAATATTACCATTATAATTCATTTAGCTGCAAAATCATAATATTAGGACAGATTGTCCTTTTTATTTTCTTTGACAATTTTGTTCGTTCCTGATACATTATCTAGTTGCTTCAATCAGTTCCTAGATATTTATGCACAATGATATAGAAATGAAGTATTATATATTTGCTTACGAATTAGTTGTTTTTGTTTTTTATTTATGAGAGAATTTATGATTTTAGTTCCGAAATGATTGTTTGTGTCTATTTGTTTGATTCAGTTCCCCTTTTAACGAAATATTATTCAACGGAATTAAAAATGCTCTATGTATCATTGACCTGTAGGCAGCGACTTTATGTGTTCGGATGGTTTGAAAACTTAGGTATGGTTGTGACTGTCCATGTGGGTTTTCTGCATATATCAAAGAAAATTTCAACATTACTCTTAATTGAAGTTATGTCCAGAAAATTTATTTTGTTATCACATTGTGTTTTCATGGTTAATTTGACATTTAATATAATAATAAACCAAAACGAATAGGAAAGATGAACTGGTAAAAAAAGACCATTTTTCGCCTCTAGCTAACACTTTCAATCCGCCACTGGAGCTTCTTCAATTAGAATTTTTCAAATTATCTCCAGCTCCATATGCGCAGCCTATTCAGACATCATTTTTCTACAACAACACATTGCAACAAAAATTGTTTATCGGAATTCATACACGTGTTTCCTTTGATTTCTCAGTCGTGAAAATAACTTCTATGATTATCCACGTGAATAGTAAAATTACTGCTAGTCGTTCTTCTTATAAAATAATTTCGGGAAGTCTAGAATAAACCACTAAGAAAAAATGGAATTTGAAAGAGGTTCGGGCCTTGGTGAGGCGCTGAAGGCTGACAAATTTTTTAAATTGATGGAAGAGGAAAAATTTACATTTTTTGACTTTCCAGAGGGAATTGTGAAGTCGAGACCATTATCACCCTTGGAACTACGAAACAAAATAGAATCTTTAAATTATTCCCCTCCGTTCCACCCCGCACCAAAAATGGAGAATATGCCTTTCAGACTCAGAGACAAGTTTGCGAATATGGATGCAGATAAGAGACAAAAAATGCTATCCAAATTTTCGAAATTCATCTCATTTTACTATGAGATAATCAATGATTTGGATGGGGTGGATATAGGTATAGACACACATAAGACTAAGGAAAACATATTAAAATTCCAGCACCTCGCAAAGAAACATCGGTTTCGTAATCCTGCTATGTACATATCGAGTACAGACGATGAAGAAGATAATGTGAAAGAAACTGCTCAGCGAAAAACAAAAAGATCATCTGAAGAAGAATGTGAATGCTGTCTTCCTCCTATTCTGAGGACCTCCAAGATTTCTCCTGAAGAGGACAAAATTAAATCAAAGAGTTACGATGATTGGAGACCTTGGCTTTACAAGGACGTTATAACAATAACATCTGCTACAGAAGAACAGGATGATAATCCGAATAATAAGTCGATGGTTAAAAATGTGGATGCTGAGAAACCTGGAATCAAATCGAACAAAAAAGATGGTGAAAATGTTAAATGTGGACAAAACTGCTACAACACGATGAAAATTCTGAAGAGAAAATATACAGAATCATATGCTGAACTTGGAGAAGGTATGATCTATGAGTATTTGCTGTTTCTCAATCTAAATTTTATCATTATTGGAATATTTTAATATTAGCCTTCTACATATTTAATTTCAAGAAATTATATTTAATGATTGTAACTTCTGAAAATAAATCAAAATAATGTCATATAAGTACCACTTATATCAATTGACATATAAAATAAACATTCATTATAAGACATCCGAATGGTGTAATAAAATCCAATAAATAAAAATTATTAATCAAAATCCTATAAATTAAATATTTTGAATAGACAAAATTTTGTTTCTGTGGATCAATCTTATGAAAACCAATATCTTTCAGAAATATCTAACATAATCTTAAGAATTTCATCATAAAATTATCTTACTTAGACTATTCAATATTATTGGATATCTAACTAAGTTACTTTATATAAAAACTCAAGATATGTAAAACATTAATGAAAAAAAAGTTTTAAGAGGGACTTTGCTTCGTCAGTATTCAAATAATTCATATTCAATAAATATAACATCAATCAACAACAAATATTTACTTACCCTTCAACCGTTTAGAAAGACTTCTGGCAGACTGAAAAATCTTTAAATGTAATATGACGGTTCACTACATATAAATATTTCTGTGGTTCACCCTTGATCTAAAAGTAAGGGTAAGTAAATATTTGTTGTTGATTGATGCTATATTTATTGAATATGAATTATTTGAATACTGACGAAGCAAAGTCCCTCTTAAAACTTGTTTTTTCAGTAATGTTTTACATATCTTGAGTTTTTATATAAAGTAACTTAGTTAGATATCCAATAATATTGAATAGTCTAAGTTAGATAATTTTATGATGAAATTCTTAAGATTGTGTTAGATATTTTTGAAAGATATTGGTTTTCATAAGATTGATCAGCAGAAACAAAATTTTGTCTATTCAAAATATTTAATTTATAGGATTTTGGTTAATAATTTTTATTTATTGGATTTTGTTATACCATTCGGATGTCTTATAATGAATGTTTATTTTATATGTCAATTGATATAAGTGGTACTTATATGACATTATTTTAATTTATTTTCAGAAGTTATAATCCTCAAATATAATTTCTTGAAATTAAATATGTAGAAGGCTAATATTAAAATATTCGAATAATTTTATATATCTTCTATCAAGAATTAACCTCTATTTATGTTATTAAATTCTATAAAATTTTTTATTAAGAGCAATCTCATTTTAACCTATCATAATTTTTCCTCAAAAGGTTCATCAGAAATTTTCAGAATGCTTGAATATCTTATTCATTTTACTCTTTGCCTTCAAAACCATAAGTAAATTCCAAAGTTAGCAAATCATTGAAGAATTTTTTGAGTGACCATTTTCACCTTGTTTATTTTTAAAGTGTTTAAATCTCTCCTAGACTATATTGAGTTTTGTGTTTGTTAATTAAATTACGCCTCATCTCAATTTTCATTCAGAGATTAATGTAAAATTGAAAATAATATTTAAAATTATAGCCACTTTTTGTTCACTTGATTTCTCTTTTGTGTTTCTGGCCATCAACTATATTTCAACATTTTTACGGAACTTATTAACATTTTCTACGAAATTTCATTCACTTTTCTCTCCAGGTACTCGACAATCAAAACTTTATTCACGTTTTCAGACTGAGCATCTTTTGAAATTCAAAATTATTTTTTATTAGAAACAAACACATTTGACTCATATTACTAGAAGTCATTCACGAAACTACTAGCATAATGGTTGAACACAAGTAAACTCAAAGTGATCAATTTACTTCTACAACATTTGTATCAGATGTTTTTTTAAGAGTGATAGAACTTCCGATAGAGATAACTTTGATTTGACAGAAGGTAGAAGCCATGTTTTTTTAACATTTCTCACTCCCCAACAACGTTTACAAATTGTTGAAATTTATTTTCAAAATCAGTGTTCTATTCGCCTAACTTATAGAGCCCTTCGTGAAATTTAAGGTTTACATAATCGTCCATCAGAGCAGCATATTCCTCGAACTATCGATAGATTTCGGACAACATTTTCTTTACTCGATGCAACAACAACGACAAGACAAAGAACTGTACGTACAGAAGAAAATATCGCTGCTGTAAGTCATTGTGTTAATGATGAACCAGATTTGTCTATTCGTCAACGTTCACAACAAGTTGGACTCTATGCATCCACCACATGGAAAATTTTGCGTAAAGATCTTGGTCTATACCCATAAAGCATCCAACTGGTTCAAGAACTTAAGCCACTTGACCATAATAAGCGTCGTTTGTTTGCTGATTGGGCCCTAGAACAGCTTGAAGTTGATCCACTTTTTTATCGTAAAATTGTGTTTAGTGATGAAGCTCATTTCTGGTTGAACGGCTATGCAAACAAACAAAATTGCCGTATATGGAGTGGAAGCAACCCTCAAGAAGTTCTGCAGGTTCCATTGCATCCTGAAAAATGCACTGCATGGTGTGCTTTACACGCTGGAGGCATTATCGGTCCATATTTCTGCAAAAACGATGCTGGAGCTAATGTTACAGTGAATGGTGCTCGTTACAGATCGATGATCAATGATTATTTGTTTCAAAATTTGAATGATATCGACCCAGAAGTGCTGCTACCGTAACAATTGATTTATTGAAAGAAAGATTTGGCCATAACATTATTTCGAGAAATGGTCAAGTTAATTGGCTTCCAAGATCATGCGACCTAACTCCACTGGATTATTTTCTTTGGGGTTATGTCAAGTCATTGGTTTATGCTACTAAACCAGAAACAATAGACGCTTTGGAAGCCAACATAACTCGTGTTATTGATGAAATAAGGCCTGAATTAATCGAAAAAGTGGTCCACAATTAGTCTGGGCGAATGCGGTTCCTCAGAGCTTCTCGTAGTGAACTTATGCCGGAAATTATTTTTAAAACATAAATGTCATAAAATTATCTTTCAAATAAAAAAAATATTTGGCTTCAATCTTCATTGAAATGTGTTTTATTTCAATTTAAAGTACTATCACTCTAAAAAAACACCCGATAAGTGAACGTAGGTCATGTAGAACGGAGCAGTTTCACCATGATCACAGTGTATTGTTTTATCACGAATTTTTGATAAGATGAAGGCAGTCGGGACAATACTTGGTTTGGTAATAATTCAGCTGTCGTAGTTGAATGGGAAACCTCAAGATTTTGATATTGTAAAAGATCATCAGAGATTTGCTTTTCTGAAAATTTGCGTTCAATTTATTTTGTTTTCAAGTATTGATCAAAACGAAATATTTGGAAGCCTACACTTATTAACGGTTGCAGACAGACGTTTACAACGATTAAAATGTTTGCATTCAATGATTCCATTCACCGAGCCTAATGCTATTATTTTACATTCAACCATCATGTGATAATCCACACTCATTGATAAATACTACAATCGCTTTAAAAAATGGTATCATTAAATGAAATGTAGAGAATATCAAATTTTGGGATTTCTGTTACCTGAATTTTGAGAGCTATTTTAGCAATGGCCAAATCATATGTTACTTGGACGTATTTTTGGTCACATTTCACACCAACTTTTTAAGCCTGTGTCATTGTCAATTTCACTACTGATGTCTCTGATGGTGACAAATTGATTGGAGTAAGGTAGGATACTTTTTGTTTTGGAGTATTATCCTTTATAATTCAACAATTAAATCCTGTCCACATTGGAGTGTTTGGCACATGAAGAAAAATGTGTTGGATCAGAATGGTCAATATATCATTTAATGAAATATTTATTGATTATACGAAAATTGTCTTTCATTTTCCAAAAGAAAAACGAAATTACTTTTACAACAACTCAATAAATGTACGACATACCTCAGTGAGCCAATTCAATCAAAGAACGTAGAAATCTTTCCTATGCTCAAGTCAGATCCAAGTACTCCTTATAATTAGCATATTTGTTTTCACATGAATTAATTCAGCTGATAATCTGTACCAAATACATATCATTAATAAGCAATAGGAAGTTCTTCAAATCGGGATAGTGCAACATACGAGTACATATGTACAACAATTCTAAACTCAAAAATCGGGAATATGGTCCTCTGCTTGAATTGGCTCGCTGGGGTATGTCGTGTATATATATTTGCGTGCACTAGAAGGCATTAGTGTATGATAAATACCCGCCGTACTCTCCGGACATTTCTTCATCTGACTACTGGCTATTTCTATGGATGCAACACAATTTGGCAAGTCAACGCTTCACTTCGCTCGAAGAAATCGAAAATTGACTTCAAAATCGGATGGCCTCAAACGAAAAGAAGTTTTTCTGAGTCGGGATTCGGAAATATCCTGAGAGGTGGGAAAAAGTAGTAAGCGGTGTTGGACAATATTTAGATCAATTATCTTTATCATTATCTTTTGAAATGAATGTTTTTCTCGAGCTAAACAAACGGACCGAATTAATTTGTACTCCAGTATATTATATGATTTTTTAAATTTTTTAAAGCTTGTTTTGTTTCTTTAATGAGTGTTTCTAAACCTCTTCATGTTTTATTTCAAGATTATATTCAAAACCCTTGTTTAAAATTCCATAGTTCCCTATTTTGGTATAGGAACTTCTTTGAGCCATCTTAGTATTCCGTTTTGAATTCCCATTTGGGCTGAGATAGTCTTGTTGGTTTGGAGGCTAATATAACTTGGAACTACTTCTTCAGTGAGGTATTTCTTCAAGAACTATAAATCTTGTGTGCAACCACTTGATTTCTGTAACTAACTGTAATACTTCTGTGCCAGTAAGCAGTCGAAGTACTTCAATATAGACGAAACGCACATTAGCACCATTAAAATAAAGTAAAAATAGAAACATGTTTTTCAGTGATAAATCAATTATAAATAATGTATACAAAGTATCGGACAAAATAATCCAAAACCATTAGTGTTTGCTAAATAATATTATTTTGTTTTTCAGATGGCAAGAAAATTGATAGAGGGCTATCATATGACTTGCCTCCAAAAAGGATGAAGAAATCTCAAGTATCTACATCTAAGGCACCCAAATATTATAAAAAGAAGAATAAATCCAAAGAGATCGTAAAGCATTGGACTTTAGCAGAACTGGAGGAAAAGGTGAAAACTATTTCTTTCTTTTTCTGCTAGGCATCTACGTATTCAGAATCTGGGGATTATCATTTATTTATTCTAGGCTAAAATTGATAACAACTGTACATAATTTTTTTTTAACAAATGAATAACAGGAAAAAAACTCGAAAAATTAGAGGCAATCAACTTTACGAAATATAATGTAGATTCCATAATCTATTGAACTACACAAGGAAGACATAAAAATGATCTACAGGTGTCCCGATATAACGTCTTCTCAGATGTGAATAAAGTATATGAAGACGAGCCAGGAATAATTAATTTTTTTCCTACGACGCCCCCCTGCAAAGTTATGTGCTTCCAAATGGTACTCCCATAATTCAGTCTTTTTGTGATAACTTCCGAACGACTTTACCAATTCTGGTATTTTTTTTAAATTTAAGTCGATACAAATATCAATAATGATTTGTTTCCAATACCTTCAATACAGCCAAAGACAAAGTGACCCTGTCCGAAAATTTTTTTGGATTGAAGATATCGGAGAAATTCCTCCATTTATGTTTTTTCGCATTAATTTTGGGAAAAAGAGCAACCAGAGCAACACAGAAAAATGCACCGTTTTCGAGTGACAAGCGTTTTTATGCTTTCCTCTGATATTACAAATACTCGGATATCAATAGATTGAATTTTAGTTTTAGTAGTTGAATGAAATAATAGAGTATTGAATTGTATCAGTCCTTACTTGGTGAAAATCCATATTAAATAATTTGAAATAAGGTTATTCTGATTTTCACAAATTTTTATTGTTAAACTCACAACAATTGTTTCACTATCACAGTAGCATCATCAGGCAAGAGCAAATTTCGAATAACTTATTATTCAAAATAACTTATTATTTAAAAAAAAAAATTATTTAATAATAGAGATTATTACTAAAATTTATTAATTTAGCGACAATTGTTTCAAAATCACTGCGTAACAATTGTTGTGAGTTGAACAATAAAAATTTGTGAAAATCAGAATAACCTTATTTCAAAAAAAAACAACAATGGTTTCGCTATCACAGTGGCATCATCAGGCAAGATCACATTTTGAATAACTTATTATTAAAAAAAAAAAAATTAAATAATAGAGATTATTACTTCAATTTATTAATTTAGCGACAATTGTTTCAACATCACTGCGAAACAATTGTTGTGAGTTTAACAATAAAAATTTGTGAAAATCAGAATAACCTTATTAAAAAAAAAAAAAATTAAATAATAGAGATTATTACTATAATTTATTGATTTAGCGACAATTGTTTCAACATCACTGCGAAACAGTTGAATGAAATAATAGAGTATTGAATTGTATCAGTCCTTACTTGGTGAAAATCCATATTAAATAATTTGAAATAAGGTTATTCTGATTTTCACAAATTTTTATTGTCAAACTCACAACAATTGTTTCGCAGTGATGTTGAAACAATTGTCGCTAAATTAATAAATTGTAGTAATAATCTCTATCATTTAATTTTTTTTTTTTTTTGAATAATAAGTTATTCAAAATGTGATCCTGCCTGATGATGCTACAGTGATAGCGAAACAATTAATTTTTTTTTTGTTTTTGAAATAAGGTTATTCTGATTTCCACAAATTTTTATTGTTAAACTCACAACAATTGTTTCGCAGTGATGTTGAAACAATGGTCGCTAAATTAATAAATTGTAGTAATAATCTCTATTATTTAATTTTTTTTTTTCTTTTTTTTTTAAATAAGGTTATTCTGATTTTCACAAATTTTTATTGTTAAACTCACAACAATTGTTCCGCTATCACAGTAGCATCATCAGGCAAGATCACATTTTGAATAACTTATTATTCAAAATAACTTATTATTAAAAAAAAAAAAATTATTTAATAATAGAGATTATTACTGCAATTTATTAATTTAGCGACAATTGTTTCAACATCACTGCGAAACAATTGTTGTGAGTTTAACAATAAAAATTTGTGAAAATCAGAATAATCTTATTTCAAAAAAAAAAAAAACAACAATTGTTTCGCTATCACAGTAGCATCATCAGGCAGGATCACATTTTGAATAACTTATTATTCAACAAAAAAAAATTAAATGATAAAGATTATTACTACAATTTATTAATTGAGCGACAATTGTTTCAACATCACTGCGAAACAATTGTTGTGAGTTTAACAATAAAAATTTGTGAAAATCAGAATAACCTAATTAAAAAAAAAAAAAAATTATATAATAGAGATTATTACTATAATTTATTGATTTAGCGACAATTGTTTCAACATCACTGCGAAACAGTTGAATGAAATAATAGAGTATTGAATTGTATCAGTCCTTACTTGGTGAAAATCCATATTAAATAATTTGAAATATGGTTATTCTGATTTTCACAAATTTTTATTGTTAAACTCACAACAATTGTTTCGCAGTGATGTTGAAACAATTGTCGCTAAATTAATAAATTGTAGTAATAATCTCTATTATTTAATTTTTTTTTTTCTTTTTTTTTAAATAAGGTTATTCTGATTTTCCCAAATTTTTATTGTTAAACTCACAACAATTGTTTCGCTATCACAGTAGCATCATCAAGCAAGATCACATTGTGAATAACTCATTATTAAAAAAAAAAAAAAAAAAATTATTTGATAATAGAGATTATTACTAAAATTTATTAATTTAGCGACAATTGTTTCAACATCACTGCGAAACAATTGTTGTGAGTTTAACAATAAAAATTTGTGAAAATCAGAATAACCTTATTTCAAAAAAAAAAAAAAACAACAACTGTTTCGCTATCACAGTAGCATCATCAGGCAAGATCACATTTTGAATAACTTATTATTCAAAAAAAAAAAAAATTAAATAATAGAGATTATTACTTCAATTTATTAATTGAGCGACAATTGTTTCAACATCACTGCGAAACAATTGTTGTGAGTTTAACAATAAAATTTTGTGAAATTCAGAATAACCTTATTTAAAAAAAAAAAAATTAAATGATAAAGATTATTACTACAATTTATTAATTGAGCGACAATTGTTTCAACATCACTGCGAAACAATTGTTGTGAGTTTAACAATAAAATTTTGTGAAATTCAGAATAACCTTATTTAAAAAAAAAAAAATTAAATAATAGAGATTATTACTATAATATATTGATTTAGCGACAATTGTTTCAACATCACTGCGAAACAGTTGAATGAAATAATAGGGTATTGAATTGTATCAGTCCTTACTTGGTGAAAATCCATATTAAATAATTTGAAATAAGGTTATTCTGATTTTCACAAATTTTTATTGTTAAACTCACAACAATTGTTCCGCAGTGATGTTGAAACAATTGTCGCTAATTTAATAAATTGTAGTAATAATCTCTATTATTTAATTGTTTTTTCTTTTTTTTTTTAAATAAGGTTATTCTGATTTTCACAAATTATTATTGTTAAACTGACAACAATTGTTTCGCTATCACAGTAGCATCATCAGGCAAGATCACATTTTGGATAACATATTATTCAAAATAACTTATTATTAAAAAAAAAAAAAAAATCATTTAATAATAGAGATAATTACTACAATTTATTAATTTAGCGACAATTTTTTTCGCAGTGATGTTGAAACAATTGTCGCTGAATTAATAAATTGTAGTAATAATCTCTATTATTAATTAATTTTTTTTTTTTTAATAATAAGTTATTTTGAATAATAAGTTATTCAAAATGTGATCTTGCCTGATGATGCTACTGTGATAGCGAAACAATTGTTGTGAGTTTAACAATAAAAAGTCGTGAAAATCAGAATAACCTTATTTAAAAAAAAAAAGAAAAAAAAAAAAAGAAAAAAAAAATTAAATAATAGAGATTATTACTACAATTTATTGATTTAGCGACAATTCTTTCAACATCACTGCGAAACAATTGTTGTGAGTTTAACAATAAAAATTCGTGAAAATCAGAATAACCTTATTTCAAATTATTTAATATGGATTTTCACCAAGTAAGGACTGATACAATTCAATACTCTATTATTTCATTCAACTGTTTCGCAGTGATGTTGAAACAATTGTCGCTTAATCAATAAATGATAGTAATAATCTCTATTATTTAATTTTTTTTTTTTTTTTAAATAAGGTTATTCTGTTTTTCACAAATTTTTATTCTTAAACTCACAACAATTGTTTCGCAGTGATGTTGAAACAATTGTCGCTAAATTAATAAATTGTAGTAATAATCTCTATTATTTAATTTTTTTTTTCTTTTTTTTTTAAATAAGGTTATTCTGATTTTCACAAATTTTTATTGTTGAACTCACAACAATTGTTTCGCTATTACAGTAGCATCATCAGGCAAGAGCACATTTCGAATAACTTATTATTCAAAATAACTTATTATTTAAAAAAAAAAAAAATTATTTAATAATAGAGATTATTACTAAAATTTATTAATTTAGCGACAATTGTTTCAAAATCACTGCGTAATAATTGTTATGAGTTGAACAATAAAAATTTGTGAAAATCAGAATAACCTTATTTAAAAAAAAAACAACAATGGTTTCGCTATCACAGTAGCATCATCAGGCAAGATCACATTTTGAATAACTTATTATTAAAAAAAAAAAAAAATTAAATAATAGAGATTATTACTACAATTTATTAATTTAGCGACAATTGTTTCAACATCACTGCGAAACAATTGTTGTGAGTTTAACAATAAAAATTTGTGAAAATCAGAATAACCTTATTTAAAAAAAAAAAGAAATTAAATAATAGAGATTATTACTATAATTTATTGATTTAGCGACAATTGTTTCAACATCACTGCGAAACAGTTGAATGAAATAATAGAGTATTGAATTGTATCAGTCCTTACTTGGTGAAAATCCATATTAAATAATTTGAAATAAGGTTATTCTGATTTTCACAAATTTTTATTGTTAAACCCACAATAATTGTTTCGCAGTGATGTTGAAACAATTGTCGCTAAATTAATAAATTGTAGTAATAATCTCTATTATTAAATAATTTTTTTTTTTTTTTAATAATAAGTTATTTTGAATAATAAGTTATTCAAAATGTGATCTTGCCTGATGATGCTACTGTGATAGCGAAACAATTGTTGTCAGTTTAACAATAAAAATTTGTGAAAATCAGAATAACCTTATTTAAAAAAAAAAAGAAAAAAAAATTAAATAATAGAGATTATTACTACAATTTATTAATTTAGCGACAATTGTTTCAACATCACTGCGAAACAATTGTTGTGAGTTTAACAATAAAAATTTGTGAAAATCAGAATAACCTTATTTCAAATTCTTCAATATGGATTTTCACCAAGTAAGGACTGACACAATTCAATACTCTATTATTTCATTCAACTGTTTCGCAGTGATGTTGAAACAATTGTCGCTAAATCAATAAATTATAGTAATAATCTCTATTATTTAATTTTTTTTTTTTTTTAAATAAGGTTATTCTGATTTTCACAAATTTTTATTGTTAAACTCACAACAATTGTTTCGCAGTGATGTTGAAACAATTGTCGCTAAATTGATAAATTGAAGTAATAATCTCTATTATTTAATTTTTTTTTTTTTGAATAATAAGTTATTCAAAATGTAATCTTGCCTGATGATGCTACTATGATAGCGAAACAATTGTTGTTTTTTTTTTTTTTTTTGAAATAAGGTTATTCTGATTTTCACAAATTTTTATTGTTCAACTCACAACAATTGTTTCGCAGTGATGTTGAAACAATTGTCGCTAAATTAATAAATTGCAGTAATAATCTCTATTATTAAATAATTTTTTTTTTTTTTAAATAATAAGTTATTTTGAATAATAAGTTATTCGAAATGTGCTCTTGCCTGATGATGCTACTGTGATAGCGAAACAATTGTTGTGAGTTTAACAATAAAAATTTGTGAAAATCAGAATAACCTCATTTAAAAAAAAAGAACAAAAATTTAATAATAGAGATTATTACTACAATTATTAATTTAGCGACAATTGTTTCAACATCACTGCGAAACAATTGTTGTGAGTTTAACAATAAAAATTTGTGAAAATCAGAATAACCTCATTTCAAAAAAAAAAAAAAAAAATTATTACTACAATTTATTAATTGAGCGACAATTGTTTCAACATCACTGTGTCTTTCCCAAGTATACATTTCGACCTAACCCTTAAAATTACACCTTCACTACATATACATCTGAATAGTTGCGAGAAAATTTAGGGGGTGATTCCTTATCAAAAATAGGGTAGGTCTTCCATATAAATTTGATCTTTTTGAGCCCCTCTGCGTAGTTACAGCCCCCTAAAGATGACGCCCGAAGAACAATTTCAATATTTCTCTTAAAAACCAAAAAACTGATAAGAATAAAATTAACCAGACATTTTATGCGGACGAGAAGGCGACGGTGTTCCTCTATGATTGCAAGGGGTAGAAAAAGCCACCCCTATACCTGGTTTCGCAAGAAACTTGTTTTTCTATTCATATTTTACAATAAGAAGATTTGATTTAGATAGCCTGATCCATTCTTAACACATGAGATCTCTTGTCATTCACGCTAAAATTCACATTCTTCAAGGAAAGAAATAATTGATCAACAGATAATACGCCTGGGTTGTAGAGGCTGGAATTATTTTTGACATTAAATGTATCCCTTAGGTGGATGTCAAATTGACATTTTTACTGAGAACTGGTAGAAATATTAAAAGAATGTAACAAAACAAACAATTTTAAACTTTTTACGTATTAAATATCATGTTAAACAGGCAGAAGGTACACGCCGAAAGGACAAATGCAATTACATCACAAATAGTAAGAAAGAAATATTCATCGATTGTAACCAACAATTTTCTTGATTTCTATCAATGAATATTTCTTTCTTGCTATTTGTGATCATATTTAATGTTCAAAGTGACCCACCTTCAGCAGTGACACATCTAGTCTAAACATCGGCGCATAGGTTGGGTTATCCGGTCAAAAAATCCAGCAGTATTTTGAATAACCCTACATGAAAAAACAATACGGTTCCTTAAGTCAGTCATATTTTGAACAGGAGTCTTATAAACCAATGTTTTTAAATGGACCCAAAGAGTAAAATCCACAGGATGTAAATCTGGTGATCGAGCAGGCTAGAACTGAGGTCCAACTCGCCCTATCCATCGATTTGAAAATTTATGATTTAAATCTTGACTTGCTCCAATACTGAAATGTGCGGGGGGCTCCATCATATACAAACTTCATTGTCCTTCGGACACGCAAAGGGATATTTTGAAGAAGTACAAGAAGTTCCTCTTCTATAAACTGATAAACTTGTAATCTTATCAAACAATTTCTGGAAACTCCGTGAATGCAATTAAAACTAGGTAGGTACATCTTATATCCCAGGTACTCTATGTTCTATGCTAAACACATAAATTACACGAAGTTGGTAAGGCATTAAACCACTGGAAACTGTATATATATATAATATATTTCGTTATTCAAAAACCTAATATAATTATATATTATATATAAAATAAAATAATAAGAAGCGGTTTTTTTCCCTTGAGAAAAGGATAATTACAAACTTTGAATATCAATGTCTTTTACAATTTTAATTTCAGAAAAATTTTGTTAATTGAATTTATTTTATGAATATAGAGTTTAACTGATCTTATCTGAATTCTAATTGTTTTTGAGGATGTGCTACATGTTTTTGAGAGTTTTTGAGTAACTTATTTAAATATTCAAACATATTAAATATTTAAAATAGATTAGTTTTGGAGAAGTTCTTAGAATTATGTTGTATATTTTTGAAATTTATTTAGTTTTCATAAATATTAGACCAGGAACTAAACATTTTGTCAAATGTTTGTTATAGGCAAAACATAGTTACCACGCCTATCTGACGAGTTCAGGTGCGTATGTTTGGAACGAAACATTCGATATTACTTATTTTTAATTTTAATTAACAATTAATTTTTGTTGGGATTTTTATTATTGTAAAGTGAATTTTGAATTCATACTTCTATTAAATATAAGCAGTGCTTATCAAAAGACATTAATTTAATTCTAGAAGTTTGAAAAAAATTTTTTTTAATTAAAATTGTAGAAGACTAGCAGATTAAATATGTTTTGATATCGAAAATGATGGTTATTTGTATCCCTTTTTGCATATGTTTTTCTCATCTCCGAAAATTGTTAGTTAATTGTAGCGGCTCTTGATTCGAGTGTTTGGCTATATGAGAAGTGAAGGTGTAATTTTAAGAGTATAGTAGTATATATATATCAGTTACAAAATTTGAATATCAAAACAAATTGAAATATGTTTATCTTCTACAATTTTAATTTCCAAAAGAATTTTTTATATTTTTTATAATAAAAAATTCTTTTGGAAATTAAAATTGTAGAAGATAAACATATTTCAATTTGTTTTGATATTCAAATTTTGTTATATTTCTTCTATCAAGTAAAAAGCCTTTCTATTTTATATCAGTTACAAATAAAACCCATGTTATAAAGTACAATATCATATTGACTCCAAATTGTTCTGATAAAAAAAGCACAATAATGCGAAAATAATGCGATTCCTGAAATGAAGTGAAAGATAAAAATTTATAAAACTGGTGTGTTATCATTTGCTGTTGTTTAGTGAAAACTTTTACAAATCATCGTTACGGAGGCAGGAATTCGGAAACATCATCAATCGAATCCATTTTCGTTATGGGACTCAGGATAACCAATGATAAGTTTTAACATATTGACCATATTGTTAACATAGTAAAATCCTCATACCAGAGGCAAAGTTTCCTGTGGAGAGCTAGAATTTTTCTCAAACCTAACCATTTGTTAACGACATATGAATGACCCAATCAGGCAGAAAAAGCCTCACATGACAAGGAAATAACCACTGTTTCATCAAGATAATGGACCTACCCACAAGTCGATTAAAACGATGATGAAATTGAATGCTTTACGAATCGAATTGCTTCCACTTCTTTCCATAAATAAGGGGATTTTTTATCTAATAATGCAACTGAAGTTCATTTTGAAATCAGAATCAAATCATCATATAATAAAGGCATCGAAAGTTTGGAAAAACGTTGAAATTATTGTATCGTTATAGACGATGACTATGTTGATGAATTGAATCGAATTATGCAAAAATAAAGTATTTTTACTGGTAAGTCCCCGGACTCAATGACCCAGCCGTAATTACAGGTCATCGTGGCGATATTTCATGTTCATTATTGTATTCTATAATTTTTAATGAGGTAATTTTTTAAACCTGAAGAACATCACATAATTTGACCTATTAATACTTTTTTCTTCTGTGCTTGCTTGGATTATGTTCAATTAAACAGGAGATTATAAAAGGTTTTCTAATAAGATGTTTCATTTTGGATAGCCCGCTATCTGGCAGCTGTCATTTTTTAAGCTGACATCTTTCGACTTTTGACAAGTAGAAATTACGCCATTACTTAAAATTCACTACAAAAGTGGTGGAAATTTTGCATTCACAGTTCGCAAAACTAGAGCTCTTTTGGGTCGTCCTAAAGCACCTTCTCGCCCGGCAATAGTGAAACTGGTGGAAAAATTTGAGATGTTGGGACAAGTAAGTGATGTGAAGAATCTGAACCGTGTGCGTCGGTCAAGAAAAACTGAAAATTTTGTTGCTGTAGCCCGTGGTGTTGACGAAAACCCAGGTTTGTCGATTTCTCGTCGTTCTTTGAAATTGGGCATCCCACAAACGACGTTACACCGTATTTTGCATAATGGCTTAGGTCTTAAGTTCAGTTAACGCAAGAACTCAAGCCGATCGCTTATCAGCAAAATCGTATCTCCGCTGATTGGGTCCTTGAAATGCATCAAAATGATCCCAATTTTCATTGAAAAATCATCTTCAGTGATGAGGCCGATTTTCACTTCGAGGTCTACATTAAAAAGCAGAATTGTCGCATTTGAGGCTCGGAAATCCAAGAATGATTGTTGAAAAGTCTCTTCATCTTCAACGTGTCACTTTTTGGTGGAATTTTTGGACTGGAGGTGTGATTGGAATAACATCGCAAGGGTTTGTGGGTCTTAATGGTAGGGCCAGAAGACGGGCCCGTACCAGGATCAATTGAAGCATCAGTTCTTGAGATTACCTTGGTCCATGGGATTGCGTTCGAGTGGGGAGAAAGCGCCTTCGGCGTGTGAGTTGCGTCCCAAAGAACTCGGGTAATGACACTGCAGAGCCAGTACAGGTTTGATAGAGCTTCCCTGCTACCAGTCACGGTGTGGGTTTTTGGACTGAAGCCGAAACTGGAAGCTTGGTGAATTCAACTCTTTGGAGTGGTTCTTGCTAATGCGCGATGATAAGGCGTATCGTTATCACACTATCTGCTTCCTGAGCAGATTGTAGAGACTGCTGAGTATCACCTGGTGAAAAATCCACGCTCACATGCCAGTAACCTAACCAGTCTCTTCAGAATGAAATAAACGTCCATTGATTTCTCTTGAAACATATATTTTTTGATATCAAAATCACACCCCTTTTTGGAAATCCCAAATCCTTGGGATTTTAAGTGATAAACATCCCGTACATCCTCACTCACTGTATAAATGAAAGATGACGCTAAAGCTCCGAGTCAGGAGAATTTTTAAGTGCTTTTTATTTTTACCACATGTACATTATGCGAAAATTTTCAAAATAACAGTTGAATTATTGCGGAAAATCAAAGATATTATTCGATATATGTATATATATATATATATATATATATATATATATATAGGTAAAACAGTTTTATAGCCTCCAAACTTTCGGTAAACTTTATAACCTTTGTCAAGGATCTGTAATTAAAAGAAATTAATATTAATATGAAGAAAGACTTAAATTACCAGACCAACATTCATATGACGTGATTGCTTGTGTTGTTCAAGTAATACAGACAGATAAAATGTTCTGTTAAGTTTAGTCTCACTCTCACTAAGAGGATTGATTGTAACTTTCCTACATCTTAAATCATTGATAAAGTTCTCCATATAAAATTTATTTCCTTCCACGAGTTCATTCACTCTGATTTAAGGATCACGACTTAATTTATATGACTTTGACATGGATGTCATAGTCATCGAAAATGACCATTGAAGTGTCAGTTTCACAGAATTGACATTCTTACTCTTCTCTGATCACATCTTGTGACGCCAAGAAGTGGTGGATGCGATCTCTTTGATAGCTTGATTAAATAAGAATAGATTGTATTCAAATTATTTGTATCTTGTTTTAAATTTACTGTATTATCAGTTCTTACTATAGATAACATATCCAAGAAAAGTCTCTTATTGTAGTGAGATTCTTTGAACAACAGCTTTGTGTCTGAGTAATTTATTATTATTATCATTGTTATAAGCATGTATAGACAGAATTTCTTTTTACATCGCTCTTATGGGAAGTATTTCTAAATTTAATCTATCTTGAAGTCTGTTCTATGTAGATTCTCTCACAACTTCCACAGGGTATGCTGTAGACAACTCCAGATTCATAGTCTTCCCTTTCCTTGCCTTTGAGCCTGCTGAAGACCAATGTGTGTAACTACTCTATTAGCAAAATCACTACCATACAGTCCTTGATGTAGGTTCAGATGAACAGGATGGAACTTATGCTTCAATATTATACGGGTCACACCACTTTGTGAAATATCCGTGTCAGCTGCTATTTTCCTTGTGCTCACCTGTGGATCCTACAGCAACAGTAAAACCTGTAGTTCATTCTCCTCATCAACTCGACCACCAACAATTTCTTTGTTGAAATCAATCTCTCAACCTTTGGAATGAAACCACCTGTGGAGTTCTTGCTTCCGGATATTTTTAATGGTAGTTTCTGTGTGTTAATAGAACATTTCTATCAGCTTCGTCAATACAGAAAAATATTTTCATTAATTCTTCGAATGCAAAATTCATTGTATTATTGTTTTTACTTCGACCAACTGAATGATTATTTGATTTCTTCAAATTCCATGATTTAAATGATAAGAATACTTTATATTTAGCCGTTTAATTCAAAACTGAAGGTAAAATTCTCGATATACATTTGAAGCATCTCGCGAACATGTGTTTATAAATATCAACATAACATTCTTAACAATAAGATGTGTACAACTTTTGACTGTACACAGATGTTTAAGATTTTACGACAACGTCCTACTCGATTCTTCAAAAACCACCCACATTTCTTATTTTGAAATTTATTTCACAAAATTTCACAAAGTGGACCCCACAAAACTTACACCGACGAAAAGCTCTTACCAAATGTCATACAATGGTACAATAAAATACAGTGTGTTGTATTTAAAAAATCGAGTTAATTCAATCTGTAATTTGTCCTAAAAAACCAATGTAGTAGGCAACAGAACACCGACATCGAATTCCTGCCCATTTCAAAAGATGCGCAGAAGCTTAAGGAATCGACTGGGAAAAAGATGATTGAATTATGTCGAACAGTTCCGAAGTTATAACTTTTTCTGTAGGTGTACGCACGACACTATTTCGACACAAAAACTGACATACTACTCTGTCAAGAAAGTACCGGGAATTTTCAATTAAAACAACATTTTTACATTTAATCGTCAAAATTTATTGGATCGCCTTCAAAATAGGCTCCATTTGCTCCAATACATCTATGCCAACGGCACTTCCAATTATCGAAACATTTTTTATAGGCGCTTTCCGGGATGGACTTTAGCTCTCGCGCCGAATTTTGTTTTATGGCTTCAATCGACTCAAAACGGGTGCCACGAAGGGGCAATTTTAGTTTTGGGAAGAGGAAAAAGTCGCAGGGAGCCAAATCGGGCGAATACGGTGGTTGCTGAAGCACGTTTGTTGAGTTTTTGGCGAGAAAGTCAGTCACAATCGTAGCTCGGTGAGAAGACGCGTTATCGTCATGCAAAATCCATGAGTTGTTCGCCCACAAATTTGGCCGCTTCTTACGGATACGCTCACGCAAACGTTTCATAACGCCTAGGTAATACTCCTTGTTTACCGTCTGACCCTCTGGAACAAATTCGTAGTGCACCACGCCACGGATATCGAAGAAAACAATGAGCATCACCTTCATTTTCGAGCGGCTTTGGCCTGGTTTTTTCGGTTTCGGCTCATTTTTTGCCACCCATTCCGATGATTGCTGGCTTGTTTGCATATCGTACTCGTAGACCCAGGTCTCATCACCAGTTATAATGCGTTCCATGAATGTAGAATCGGAATTACAGCGATCCAGCATGTCTGAAGCAACCTGTTCGCGATGACGTTTTTGAAGAAAATTCAGGTCTTTCGGTACGAGTCGTGCGGCCACCTTTTTCATGCCCAAAATATCAATCAAAATCGTACGTGCGGACTCGTGGGATATCTTAAGATCATGTGCTATCTCTCTCAAGCTGGTACGACGGTTTTCCAGCACCCTTTCCTTAATTTTATCGACGTTATCTTCGATAGAAGCCGTCGATGGGCGACCACTTCACAACCGTCCTTGAAGGCTCTGTACCACTGATATGCACGAGTTTTCGATAGAGCATTATGACCAAAGGCCTTTTGCAACATTTTCAATGCATCGGCACACGAAAATTCATTTGCAACACAAAACTTTAAACAAATTCTTTGCTCACCGTAATCACCCATAGTGAAAATCGGGACGCACTCTGACATCGACTGACTTAATCAGCTGTTGCAAACACACTAGTTGACAGATCCCACTCAATCTTGGCATAGTAATTAAGGACAGTGGTACCAACCTAGGAAAAAAAATTTCACCTGCCTCATTGCCCCGCCAGATTTAAATCGATAATTCCCGGTACTTTCTTGACAGAATGTAGGTCAAAAACTAATGCAGATAAGTCAATTAAATCTGGATTCGCTTTATCGACCATTATGTGGCAAATCCAAAGATGTATGAAAAATAGGGGGTTGCCTTTAAAAAACCGAACCTATGTATGTATTTCATTTTTGGACACCGTTTGAAAAAAACAATCAAGTCGATACTTGAACAGAAACGAAGTTATAGACCATTTACGCACCCCTGGGTCACCCTGTATATATATACTATAAAAATATCTGCTTCTCTATCATAACTCAAGCTGAAAAAACAGAAACTTTCAAATTACATTTGGCTCATAATTGAAATTTTCAGTTCACAGATATACGAGGTCTCGATAAGGATAACACATATGTAGATACTTTGAAAGAAGAAAACAAGCTTCTAACAAAAGATATAAGAAAGCAGTATAAGGAAATCAACGAAATGAATGAGTATATTTCAGAGCTAGAAAAATTATTGAGCAAGGAATAATAATACAGATTCTTTCGAATATCTATAATTCCGAGGAAATTAATATTTTAGTAATTCGTCATTGTTTCATTTCACTTCATGTCAAGAAAAAATATTATCAAACATAGTATTTTTGTCTTAGTTTAAAGTGATGTTATTATTGCATTTGTTGTTACTTGTTACTTAATTTGAATAAATGAATTGAATTTACACTTTTTTACATTATTTCTCAATAATATTCCTACTTGATATTTTATGATTTCCTTTATTTCAGATAACGGATAAAATACAAAAATCAATAATTGAAGAGGAATGCCCCATTCGACATGAATTATAGATATTTTAATTATGAAATGGTTGATTTTTCTGTTCAACATAACTCTTTCTAATTGGAAAGAAATCATCCTCATCTAATCTCCACTGAACTTGATTTTTCAATAATTAGTTTCAAGTATTAAAACTACTTCCACTTTGTAAATATTCATAGGATTGTGACTTTACAATTGGAAATTGAATGAGCTTGAAGCATCTAATTAAATGAGAAAGATAACATTTTTACCTAATTCTACAAGGTTATTCTAAAATTCATGGTAAAAAATTGAGAACATATTGAGTGAATGAAAAATTGAGAAAAACCTTATCTATTTTTTTTGTAAATTGGCTTTCGTGAATATACGGCCCCTCAAGTATGAATCTAAAAGAATGATGATTTTTACTTGATAGAAGGATTATTACAAAATTCAAATATAAAAACAAGTTTATTCTGTAAACCTCCTACAAATTTTAATTACAAAAAATTAAATTAATTAAATTAATGTGGTATAAGCACTACTTCAATTTAGAAGACATATAAAATCAACACTCATTATATAACATCAAATGGAATTAAAAAACCTAACGAAACATAAATTATCAATTAAAATTACTAAATAAATACTTGAAGGAGATAAAACTTTGTTTCTAATCTTATATTTATGAAAATCAAATTTTTCTTCAAAAATGCAAAACATAACCTTAAGGACGTATTTCGAATATTTAATATATTTCAAAAGTTAATTCAAAAAATCTTTTAAAATATGTAGCATATCCTCAAAAATCAATTTGCAATTAAATAAGACCGTCGTCAGTCCAAATTCACATTTAAAACATAAAATCAATTAACAATTTATTTGTTGAACAAATACTAAATTTAGAGAATTTTAAGAATTCTACGTATTTTATGTTCGTCACAAATATCACATAAGGTATTTTATGGCTTTTAGTTAAAACCAAATGACAATCATATAATGAGTCAGGAAAACCATAATATAATTATATATTCTATATGCAATAAAATAATGAAAAGAGGTTTTTCACTTGATAGAAGGATTATCACAAAATTCAAATATCAAAACAGGTTTATTCTGTTAGCCTCCTACAAATTTTAATTTGAAAAAAATTCATTCAAAAACTTTTAGAATTAAATTAATGCCTTATAAACACTGCTTATAAAGGAACTTTCAATGGGAACTCACCATTTTTAAATTGACATTACTCGCGCATGGCAGCCATTATTTATTTATGACATTGACAATTGTATTTGTCAATTTCTACAATTTAATCATGAAACACTCCAACAACGTTCACAAATAATCAAATTACAATTTTTGGTTGTTATAATCGTCCGGCTAAAAGAACAATTTAACGTTTAGTGAGAAAGGTTCAAACAAATTTTACACTTCTTGATGCCAGTGAGACAAATAAATGCAGGAAGTGAAGAGAAAATTGCTGCCGTACGTGAAAGTGTTCTTGAAGACCAAAATTTATCGATTTCTCGACATTCACAAGAACTAGGCATTTCCCAGACGTCTTTGTGGCGATTTTTACGAAAATATCTTGGTTGACATCCATACAAAATTGTTTTAACCCAAGAATTCAAACCAACAGATTATTTAAAGTGTCGTGTATTCAGTAATTGGTGCTTAAAAAAATTCGGAAGAAATGGACCGATAATTACCCGCCTCGTGCCTTCGATTTAACTCCATTGGACTTCTTTCTTTGGGTTTACGTTAAGTCATTGGTTTACAGTAATTATCCAGCAAATTTAGACCATTTACAGATCAATATTGAACGACCTGATTTGTGTGAGATAGTCATGGAAAATTGGGTTCAACGCTTGCATTCCTGCCAGCGTTTTCCTGTTGGATATTTAGATGATGTTTTGTTTCATAACTAAATAACGAAAATAAATATTTCAATAATTTTCAAATAAATAATGTATTTTATTCACAAAACAAAACGCGGTGCTGTTAATGAGGGTCTCTTTATAATGAGTTTTGATTTCACATGCTTACTAAATTGAAGCAGCGCTTATAAGACATTAATTAAATTCAAAAAGTTTTCGAATAACATTTTTTGAAATTGAAATTTGTTGGAGGCTAACAGAATAAATGTTTTGGTATTTAAATTTTCTAAAAGAGTTATTTTGAATTATTATCTCCAAAATATTACATAATGAAAATCTGAGAATCATTTGAAACTTGATCAAATGAAATGAGAATCAATCTCAGTTAATTTCCAGGATGTTTAACCCTTAACTGGTGACGCGGAGTCTACCAGACGGCCGTCAATTACATTATTTGCAGTACCCTTCCTCATTCTCAGTATGCTATAACCACTGAAAGGGGCGAATTTGTCAAGTACTTCACATGTCAGAATACATCATAGTCGTCGGAGTCTGTCACCAGTTACGTATCATAATATAGATTCGAGAATATCTGATTGGCGCAATATTTTGGATCCCGATTTCGAAGAAACGTGTTTACGATGGTTGGAAGAAATAGAAAGTGACATCAGTGATAAGAAGTTACAAGAGAAATCATAGTGACCATGACTCAGAGAGTGAAATAAATTGCGTGGAAGATGTGGACCAAATCAATTACACTGTTGACGAAGAAAATTTGGCCATGAATAGTGAACAATCATGCAGTTTGGAAAGCTGATTGTTTTTATGGTAAAAACTAATTCCAATGGTCTAAACTTGAACCGACAAGATTTGCTCGCACTCTTGCAAGCAATATAATCAGACTTCTCCACAAAGTGAGAACAATCCATCTACTGTTTTTCATAAGGTCTCCTCGGAAATGTACATATTATTATTATCCTGATACTCCTAAATCTTCTGTGAAGATTGCTCAGAAGCTTTTTCAGTTTGTGCGAGTTAGGAGTTCAGTTGTGTTCTGTTTAGGCTTTGTTACTGCGATCTTACACCACTTTAGGTCACAGCATTGTTGATTTTTGACCCAACAGTGAAATGGTGGCAGACACCTGTCCAACTAGAAAATTTATTTTCTACCTGACGCGGACCTCCCGGTCACAAGTCCGATGCTCTCCCGCTGACCTATCCACACTTCATCATGCATCATCAAATGGATAAATGAAAAAATAGCCTCCATGCGAACGAAATATTTCATATTTCATATTTCATTTATTGCCCTCAAAACATACAGGGAATGTCACATAGTATAAATAAATACAAACATTGTAATCTAGCTAAAATATCAACGATAATTTTAAATAACATCACATAATATACAATCGGACAAACAACTGAAAGACTGGATGATACATGTAGCATTTGGCTAGAACTGACAGGTCAACAATTCGTCCATTGCGTAAGCAGCGCGCTCGATGAGAAGGGACTTCATCTTTTTCTTGAAGGCTACACTATTTAACGAAGTAAGATGTTGGGGAAGCTTATTGTAGATTCTCATCCCATTGAATATATGAGTATTTTGAGTAGTTTGTAGCCTATGCTTTGGTGTTATGTAGTTATTTTTGAATCTGGTGTTATGTTCATGAACTTCTGAGTGTTTTTGGAGACTGTTTTTATTACCGTGTATATACAAAAGACATTCCAATATATAGCAGCTTGGTACGGTCAATATGTTGAATCTTCGGAACAGTGGCCTGCAGCTGGTCAACTGACTTACTTCCGCTAATGCCCGTAGTGCTTTCTTTTGTTTTATTAGCACTTTCTCAGCCTCTGTTGATGCACCCCACAATATTATGCCGTAAGTCATTTTACTGTGGAATTGAGCATGGTATGTGAGCAAGGCCTCTTTTTCCGTCAAAATATTCCGGATCCCTCTAATTGCGAAAACTGCCGATGATAGTTTTCCGCACAGTACCTCAATATGTTTCATCCACGACATATTTCCGCTGATCTTCATCCCCAGCAGGCAGATGTAACTCGAGTTGCTCTGTCGGGTGCTAACAATGAGTTCCTGCGTTTTGTCCGTGTTCACTTTCAAGTTGTTTGCTGTGAACCAGTCCACAGCATCCTGTACCGAGCTCCGGGATTTATCCTCGAGTAAATGGGCATCTTTGGATTTGTTCAGGAAAGAAGCATCATCGGCAAATAGAAGTTCGTCGTCGGCTTTCACGTTACTCACCAGGTCATCAATATACACCAGGAACAGAATCGGCCCAAGCATTGATCCCTGAGGCACTCCTGAGGTCATTATCTTCGTCGAGGACTTCTTTCCTTCTAGGTCCACAAGCTGGTAGCGATCTTGCAAATATGATGTTAACAAGCTCAATGCAGGGCCCCTGACTCCTATATTCTCGAGCTCACGCAACAATATGCTATGGTTGACGCAATCGAAAGCCCCGCTCAGATCGATGCAAGATATTTTGACCTCCTCTTCCTGATCAAGCGCACACGTGATGAATTCGATCAGCTGGGTTAGGGCAGTAGTTGTGGACCTTCCTCCTCTAAAACCATGTTGGTGTTTGTCTAACAGAGCGTTACCTTCCAAAAACGACACCAATCTCTTCCTTAACAGGAATTCAAAAATTTTGGAGAAAACTGGCAAGATCGCTATGGGTCTGTAATTCTCAAGTGAATCGTGATCACCCTCTTAAACACTGGGATTACTCTGGCAACCTTCAGTTCTTCCGGAAAGTAGCCCTGCTGAAAACAACCGTTTATGTGTTCAGAAAGGGGGCTTGCCAGACACGGGATTATCATTTTCAACAATTTAACAGAAAAACCATACACATCCCGAGAAGATTTGTTTTTTATTTTTGATACGACATCCATAAATTCCTCCGGAGTTGTTGGGGAAAGAAAGAAGGAGCATGACTTTCTCACTCTCTTTTTTCTCATAAAATTCTCGCTCTGCACCGGATCGCTGTTTGGTCCAGTCAACTTTTCTGCTACTTTTGAGAAATATAAGTTGAAATCCTCTTCAGTCAGATACATATAGAACATCAGAAAATTTTTATTATACAATGAGAACAAGGATGAACCGGATATTTCCCCGAAAGAGGTGCATCAATACATATAACCAATGACCCATATGATCAATAGAATAATGGAAACAGAAAACTATCCGCAAAGTCTCAAAGAATCTTGGGTTAATCCAATTCACAAAAAGGATAATACGAAGGGCGTTCAATGTATCCTCGGTATAGGCATGAAAGAAAACTCAGAAAATTTCTATTTTTCAATAAAGTCTCTTAGAACTACATTTATTAGATCAAGAAATAAGCTTCTCTAAACCTTTTAAAAAATATTTCTCTTCTCCTCAAAATAGGTATTAGTTGCAACCTTCAGTTCTTCATCGTCAGAAAATCGCTTTTCACGATGATATTTTTTCACTTTTGGGAATACGTAGTAGTCACTGTAGGCCAAGTCTGGACTGTACGGGGAATGAGTAATTCTTTGACGTCACATTCCCGCACGGCAGCCTTCGCCACGTGGGCCTTGTGAACCGGCGCGCTGTATTAAAGCAGCAACACCTCCGCTGTGAGTTTTACTCGCCTTTGCTTCTCTTTAATTGAGCAACGTGGTTACGTATGATGCTGTTGAAATGCTTTCACCCTTTTTAGTTGTACTCTATCAATAAAATACATTTAGAGTCCCAGAAGATCGTAGCCATTATATTTCCAGCGGATGGAGTGAATTTAAATTTCTTTGGGGGTGGTGCACCCTTTTCAATCCCCTGCATGGACTCTTGTTCACTCTCGGGGCCATAGTGACCACAGTTACCAGCCGGTTGAAAATAGTCGATGGCTCTTCTCCACAGAGCCCTAAAAACTCCTTACATCACTCGACTCGCACTTGCTTCTGAGGTGCAGTGAGCACTCTTGGTACCCATTTTGCATTGACCTTTAAGAGGTTAAGATGGGAATAAAGGTATTGTATCCACAAATAGGTTTGTCACCCTTGCTAACATCTGGATTTTCATTCTGGCATCTTCAAGTAACCCTTCCGCTCTTTTCCCATTTTCGGCAGTGGCGCCGCTAACGGGCCCGCGCGAGCGAGGATCGTCTTCAATGCTTACTCTGCTTCTTTTGAACTCACTTGACCACCTTTGAACGGTAGATAATGACGGGGCACAGTCTTGGTAAACAGCAACCATCTCTTCATGAACGATTTTTTGACTTTTTCCCTGCTTAGTGAGGAATTTTATAACGGTGCGATGCTCGATTTTCTTCATCATTGTAGAGTCATTCTCATCGTCTTTCGCTGAAAATACCTAGAAAACTAATGATCGTAAATTAGTGAAATTTTATATTTATATCCTCAGATAATGTCAAGATTAAATGAGATAATTAGATTACTCACATTATTAGAAAACCACCCCGATACCGAGAATTTATTGAACACCCCTCGTAAGAACAATTATAACAATCACAGACCAGTATCTCTACATTCAAACATCAATAAGATCTACCAGAGAATAGCTTTCGATAAAACTTTCAACTTTTTTGAGGCTAATAACATCCTAGTAAAACAACAGTGTGGTGTTAGGCAAGAAAAATCAACAATAAACACTGTGTACCAAGCATTCAATTCGGTAATGAAATCATTAAATGAAAAACATTTAAGACCAGCAATCTGCCTCGATCTAACAAAGGCCTTTGACAGGGTGAATTACAAGATCATACTAAAGAAATTGGAACGAGGTTTAGCTCTGAGACTTTTTTCATCCTATCCAACTGGAAGAATTCAAAGAACAACTGAAAAGGCGAAGAATGGTAAGCCAAAAATATCAGTGCCTCAGTGCCCAATACTACTGGATCTCTTGTTGTACATTTTATATATTATACCAGGAAGAAACATCTAGCGGTACTATTATGTGAGCTGACGTTGTGTCAGTGATGTTTGGTGAGATCCCTGCAGATGAATGCCAAACAAAATTAAAAGAATATCGGCAAAAGCTTAATAAATGGATCCAAACTAGTAGCCTAGTAATGAACATCACTAAAGAAAATACTGGTTTTTAGGGACAAAATCAACATGCTATAAATGTAACATATCATAATGAGAATATCATAGATGAGAACTCAGTACCTTCCCTGGAAATTCAGATTTACTACAACTTGAATTGGAAACAGCAAATTGACAATATCGCTAAACACTTGGCAGGATACTGCTATCCTCTGAGAATGTTAACTAACATTGTCTATTTTGATGCGGTATGGGATTAACTTTTGGGGGAATTCAGGGACTGATAAGATTTTTATACTTCAAAAAAGGTTCTTCGGGATTGTCTCCAAGATAAAACAAATTGAAACCTGTAAAAATGTTTAAATATTTTAAAATTAGCCTTCTACATATTCAATTTCAAAAAATTAAATTTAATAATTATAAAATAAAATAGAAAGGCTTTTTACTTGATAGAAGAAATATAACAAAATTTGAATATCAAACCAAATCAAAATATGTTTGTCTTCTACAATTTTAATTTTAAAAAAATTTTTATTCAAAAAACATTTAGACTTAAATTAATGTCTAAAATAAGCACCGCTTACATTTAATAGACGTATATAATCAAAACTCAATATATAATGTCAAATGGAATAAATAAACCAACAGATATACGAAAGTCATTAAATTAATGAATAAATATTTAAAGGAGACAAAATTTTGTTTCTGGTCTTACCTTTAAGAACACCAATTGCCTTTTAAAAACATGAACACACCTTAAGGACTTCTCAAAGAAAATAATTTATTTGAAATATTCAATATATTTAAATATTCGAATAAGTTAATTCAGAAATCTCTCAAAACATGCACTATATCTTCAAAAAACAAATATAATTCTGAGCAATCCCTTCTTCGGTCCTGAATAATGTTCCAAATATCAAAATCAAAAAACTAACCTATATCAACAACGCATACGTGTAAAGAAATGAATGTTTCGAAACATAAATCAACTTTATGATTCAAGATTGATCTATGTTCTAACAAAATCAAAGAACAGTGTAAGTTATTTTTAAGGTAAGAAAAAGAAATGTTAACTTCCGCTATTTTATTGATTTTCACAACAATTGTTTCTTCATACCATGACTTCATCAGGTGAGTATTTAAACTAAGGTATACGATGCAAAATATGAACTTAAATACATAGCTCTGGTACAAAAAATAGAGGGGTGGAAAGAGAGGTATACAATAAATGAAAAATATTAAGTAGGGGGGATCTATTTAAATCTATTTGATCATTCAATAAAATTTGTCTTTCATTATATCTATTGATTTCTAAAGTTTCTAACAGATTTAGTTTCTGACTTTTGTTTTCAATATGTAATATTTCATAGTTCATATTAAAATTATGGCCAGTCTCTAACAAATGGTTGGCATAAGTTTAATTCGGTTTATTATTAATGTATAATTTTTCATGTTCTCGTATCCTTGTTTGGAATGAACTGTTTGGCCTGTCTGTCCCACATATACACATGGGCTGTTCTTTGATCTTGTTAGAACATAGATCAATCTTGAATTATAAAGTTGATCTGTGTTTCGAAACATTCATTTCTTTACACGTGTGCGTTGTTTATATAGGTTAGTTTTTTGATTTTGATATTTGGAATATTATTCAGGACCGAAGAAGGGATTGCTTATAATTATATTTGTTTTTTGAAGATATAGTGCATGTTTTGGGAGATTTCTGAATTAAATTATTCCAATATTTAAATATATTAAATATTTCAAATAAATTATTTTCTTTGAGAAGTCCTTAAGGTGTGTTCATGTTTTTTAAAAGGCAATTGGTGTTCTTAAAGGTAAGACCAGAAACAAAATTTTGTCTCCTTTAAATATTTATTTATTAATTTTAATGATTTTCGTATATGTGTTGGTTTATTTATTCCATTTGACATTATATATTTAGTTTTGATTATATACGTCTATTAAATGTAAGCGGTGCTTATTTTAGACATTAATTTAATTCTAAAAGTTTTTTGAATAAAAATTTTTTTGAAATTAAAATTGTAGAAGACAAACATATTTTAATTTGTTTTGATATTCAAATTTTTTTTTTAATAATTATAACTTCGAGAATTAAATTAAAATAATGTCATATAAGTACCACTTATATCCAACGACATATAAAATAAACATTCATTATAAGACATCCAAATGATATAACAAAATCCAATAAATAAAAATTGTTAACCAAAATTCTATAAATTAAATATTTTGAATAGATAAAATTTTGTGTCTGCTGATCAATCTTATGAAAACAAATATCTTTCAAAAATGTTTAACATAATATTAAGAATTTCATCATAAAACTATCTTACTTAGAATATTCAATATTATTCAATATCTAACTAAGTTACTTTCTACAAAACTCAAGATACGTCAAAGCATTACTGAAAAACAAGTTTTAAGGGAGACTTTGCTTCGTCAGTATTCAAATAATTCATATTCAATAAAATATAACATCAAAAGTTATAATTATTGAATATAAATTTTTGAAATTAAATATGTAGAAGGCTAATATTAAAATATTTAATTAATTTTATATACCTTCTATCAAGTATCAACCTCTATTTATGTCACTGTAAAAATATTTTTATTCACCACAATGTATAATGTATGTGATCAATAAATATAATGATTTTAAAATCTTACTTCTAAAGCGTGAATATAACACTTAGGAATAAAATTTTTCTATGTGCAGAAAAGTAGACTATACCAATATACAAAAAATGCTGATTAATTCATGATTAAAATCTGGAATACGTTATCCCCATTACTTTAAAGAAAGACATGCTGCATTACGACAGAAAATTCTAAAATACTTCGAATTCAGAATAATAGCTTCGAACTTTTTACATATATATTGAAAATTAAATTTAGTTACATATTTCTATCTAGTAGGTACTGACTGACATTTCAATTTATTTTTTGAAAATTCTGAAGACATTTATTAATCAGAAGAAGCTTTTATAGTGTTAAAGAATTTTTAAGTGAGAGTTATTTTGATGAATTCTAATTTCTAAGAATTGTTATTTGATTTAAGTGGGTTAGGTGTTTTTTGTATGTGATCGTCACCTTAGGGTTTCAGAATCAAATAAAGATTTGTTATCATTATCATTATGCCATGATTGGAGAAGTAATAATACATTTTATAATTCTGATACGGTCTAGAGAAATCTAGGAATATTAATTGAAAAGGTGAATATTTAATTGAATCAGTTTTTACTTGATAAAAATCCATATTAAATAGTGTAAAATAAGGTTATCCTGATTTTCACAAGTTTTTATTGTTAGTTAATAAAACAATTGTTTCGCTATTACAGTAGAGTCTTCAGGTAGGTTTACATTTTGAAAAACTAAATTTGTTTTCGATATCGGCTGCTTATTATATTACAATAGATTTCGAAAACAAATTTAGTTATTCAAAACGTAAACCTACCTGAAGTCATATTTCTAACGCAATTTATTCGAAATAATTTCCTGTTAGGATAACCAGCTCTTCAAATGTAAAAAATTCTGTTCTGACATCTACTGGGCGGTAGAGTAAATCAAACAAAATTTGGCCTGACCTCTAGTGGAGAGAATCAGTAATGCGTTTGAGGAAGATATCTTCCACTGATTGACTATGCTACTGTTGCGACATCTGATTCAGGAAATATTACGTTGACTTCGTGTTAGCCCTCTCTTAATAGAAATCCATTGAACATGCTAGTTAAATAAAACACATATATATGCAGATTTCTATTTATTATTTTGATTTTTCTCTCAGTGACCGCTAGGAAATTTAGTACAAACTATTGAAGTGATCTTCAATGGAAGATAGATATCTGAAGTTGTATCTAAATTTGCGCGCCACCTAGCGGTCTAATATTTCACCAGAGAGACATCTGCAGGAGGCTTTTCTACCTTACACACACCAACTAACAGAGGGCGCAAGTTCAATCGAAAAGACAATAAATTTATCTAGGTTGATGAATTTGTTTTCAGTGGCGTCGCTATGTAGAGGTTAGAATTTTAATTACCCCCATAGTTATATTCGTAAGTGCTTTCAAGAATATATGAAAACTTCATGACAAGCATAGATCAACACGGCTATTTGGTAATCTGTGATGGCAAATATATAACCTCAAGTAAAAACTAAATCGAAATGTGAAAGTTACTCCTTATTGAAGATAAGAGATTTGGACTTATTTGAAACTCTATTTGAAACTTATAAGATTAAATATCAACATTCATGTGCTATATTTATTCTTTGATGAATCACGTGCATTTGATTGTCTGAATTTCATCTTCATTCTTGATAAGCTGTATAATCTTGGTTTTAGGGGAGCATTTTTTGATTGGATCCACAGTTTTTTAATTGATCGAAATATGTTTGTGCGAGTGGGTCAGCCGAATTCCAAAAAATAGCCTAGACATATGGGTGTGCCACATGGGTCTGTGTTGGGGCCATAATTGTTCATATTATTTGTGAATTATTTACCAGATACTATGAAAGCGTATACTATTTTATATGACAACAAGATGTGATATACTTGTCAAGTGATTCTCAGATTGGTGCTATAAAAATTCTTTTATTTTAAAGGTGAATAAAATTGATCTAGTGTGACTCTGTTGACGGGTTGATTCTCGATTTTCCTCATGGAGACTTGAAATCTTCTGACTGCGTGAGGTTTTTAGGTTTACAGGTAGATAGAAACTTGAGTTGACACAGTCATATTGATTTTGTTTGTAGGAGGTTAAGTAGTGCGTTTTTCGCTGTGAAACATCTCAAAAATGTATTACCATTGGAACCATTAATTGGAATTGGAACTATTCCCTTGCATATACACACATGAATTATATTACTATTCATTGGGGAGTATCATGGCAGTGGTCCAGTTTTTGTAGCCCAAAAGAGAATAATGCGTTTGATTTTCGGTCTGAAACCCCAGGAATCCCGTAAATCGTTATTTACAGAAAATAAAATTTTGTGTTTTCCTTGTATTTATATATTGAATTGTTTGCTGTATACTCGGAAAAATGTTCGCTTTCTCAGGAAGTGCTCCCAGTATCATGAATATGATACAAGACACAAGGAGACTATTTCAGTACCAATTCATAGGCCCACCAAATTCGAGCGTTTACCTATGTTCAGTGGAATAAAACTGTTTAACCAACTTCCTCAGAGACTGAGGGTTTTGGAGTACTTTACCTTTAAGAAAGAGAATAAGAAGATGTTATCAGTAAGGTGCTTTTATAGCAAAAATGAGTATCTCGAATATATAATAGGATGATTTTCGGTTCATACACAGAAATTGTTTGAGGGCTTATTTGGATTTTTTTTCTTTTGGTTCTTATTTCTATTTCTTATATCTGACTTGTCCTATACATGTAAATGTCGTAAAGGATCCAACAAAATTATTATAATTATTATTATTATAAATATATGTAACTATATAGGTTTCGATACTCATCTTTTGTAAAAAATATTCGTAACAAAAAGAGTGCAATTAATTGTCTTATCTTCCCCCAAACTCTAATTCTGCTTGTCAATATCTATTTCGGGTATTTGACGGGTGTGACCCAGATGACTGGAATTGGAAATTAACTGACAATACATTGGGACCAATTCAGGTCATTTTTGAAATTGCAAAAAAGTATTATGCTAAATGCAAGAAATTGAATTTTTCCAGTTAACTAATCGCACGTTCAGACTTTATTTTAAGCTGCGCCGGAAAAACTCCTCATTACAATATTTTTCAAATGAAAAAGTTGGATTGTACCAATTAATGAATTAATGGACAATACAATAGATCCAATTCAGACTACTCCTAAATGAACCGGAAAAATTTCTCAACACAAATTTCTGCAATTGCAAAAAAAAATGTAATGGTAAATGCGGCTGCAAAAAAGTTGGATTGTTACAATTAGTTGAGTAGCACCGAAAAAATCCTCATTGCAATTTTTTGCGATTTCAAAAAAGAATGTAACGCAAGTGTTCTCATAAAAAAGTTGGATTCTTTCAATTAATTGACAGCACATTGGAACCAATTCGGACTTTACCCATACCTACATCGAAGAAACTCCTCAAAACAAGTTTTTGTCCAATATGTTGCTTAAATAGGTGTAATGCTAAATGTGGCCGCGAAAACGTTGAATTGTTCCAATTAATTGACAATATATTGAAATTTAGACCTCACTGTACCGGAAAAATTTCTTAATGCAGTATTTTTCAATTGCAAAAAAAAGAATTTATGCTACATTCTGTGAAAAAAAGAGGATCGTTCCAATTAATTAACAGTATATTGGAACTAATTCATACCTTAGTCTCACGTGCACCAGAAATACTTCTCAATTTTTTGCAATTGCAGAAAAGAGTCTAATGGAAAATGCAGCGCAAAAAAGTCGGATTCTTCCAATTAATTCCTAACATTCGGGCCAATTAATAATTTATTTTGTATGCCGATGGCACAGGGCTCGTTACCGAAAGGTCGTGGCTTCAAGTCCTGTTCAGGTGGGAAAGAAATTTTCTATTTGGACGGTAGCATCACTGCGCCATTTTTCTTCGAAAATAAGCAAAGAGCCGCCGTCACGGTCAATGAGGAACATTACTGTGCTGCAAAATTCAAAAGGAAGACGTGGATGACGTATGTTTTCAACAGGACAGGGCCAATTGTCACACAGCTAAGGTATCCATCTTTTGCGCACCGATTTTGAAAATCGAATAAACAGTCGAGATTCTGATGTCAATTGGTCGCCTCGGAGCTATGATTTGACTTCGTTGGATTCTTTTTTGTACAGATCGTTAAGAATAAGTGTTACGCTAACTATACAGAAACGATGGATGCCCAGAAACACGAAATCAAATAATAATAATAATAATAATTATAATAATGTTTATTCAAAGCAATCATATAAATAAACATAATAAGTTACAGAGGTCTCCATTTCAGAGAATGGATGCCTGTGCGTAACATAAAACTTAACAATTTTCTTAACTGTGGTGATTATAACTAAGGTTTAATTCATGTATAAGAAAAACTAATTAACAACAATTTTCAATCATTGTACAGTCTGAGTCATAAGTCGAATTTGGGAAAAAATGTCGACTCTGAGGAAGTTGTCGAGGTCGGTAAAATGTCAAAATTGGGTAAGCTGTCAGAATCAGGTAGGTTGTCAAAATCGAGATATTAGTATTGAATATTCATTTATCTTCTTCTTGATTTATTATGATTTTAATAAATTTACGACCTTGTTCTAGAATCCAAAATTTGATTTTATTTTTGAAACGCTTAAAATTTTTTATTTTCTTCAGGTATTCAGGAATCTTAGCATATAGGCGTGGTGCAATGTAGTTACAGGTTCTTTGTCCTATTATTTTTTTTGATCTCTGGGTCTGGTAGGTATTATCTCTATTTCTTTTGTTGAATGGGTGATCAATTTTAGCCAGTGTTAACTTTCCTTTGAAAATATTTGTCATTATTTTGAGGCTATATAGTTGTCTAGCATCCAACACTTTTGAAATTTCGTAGAGCTGTTCACTTGGATACCTGATTTTTTTTCCGAATATTATTCTTAAAATCCATCTTTGAGTAACGTTCAGATTTTCCAAGTGTTTATCGTATATACCTCCCCAACCTAAGATCCCATAGTTGATTTGGGATTGGACCAAGGCGTTGAACAGAATCATCAAATATTTAGAAGTTCTAAAATACTTTTTCATTGTTCTAAATTTGTATAGCAGACCTCTTAGTTTTTTGACTACATGGTGAATGTGGTGATCCCACTTTAAATTTGAATCTATTATCACGCCAAGATATCGAATAGCTGCTGTTTCGGGAATTGTTATATCTGAGTTAACCTCAATATTTCCTATAGATGGCAGGCCAGTAGAATATGACGAGAAAGGCATGTATTTTGTTTTACTGCAATTTAAAGTAAGTTTGTTTGCTTGAAACCAGAGTTGCAAATTGGTAAAATCATTTTCAACTTTTTTTTTAAGATTGTCCCATGTATCTGCTCGATAGTGTATAGCGGTGTCGTCAGCAAAACTAATTATATGACCAGTGGTATTGCATTTTAACAAGCTATTTATGCAAATTAAAAACAGAAGTGGACCGAGAACAGTCCCCTGTGGAACCCCACAAGTAACTGCTCTCAAAGAACTTATGTTTCCATTAATTTCTACCATCTGTCGACGATTGGTCAAATAACTTTTCAGCAGTCCGTGACTGACTCCACGGAAACCACAACTCCAAAGTTTATTTAGTAATTTCTTGTGACTGACAGTATCGAATGCTTTCGCAAGGTCCACGAATACACATAAGCTAGGAATTTTTTCATCTAAGCATTCATAAATTTTATCAGTAAGCTCACGTATAGCGTCTTCGCTGGATCTGCCTCGCCTAAATCCAAATTGACCTTTATCCAGAATATTATTTTGGTCAAGGAAAGAAATCATTCTATGCTCTAGGATTTTTTCTATTATTTTAGAAATATTCGAAATTAATGAAATCGGTCTGTAATTGCATATTTTAGTTTTATCTCCACTTTTGTAGAGTGGTTTTATTCTACCAATCTTCAATACATTTGGAAAAATACCACTTTCAAAACAAAGTTGCCATTCATGAGATTGAGCCTCAAATAATAGACAATGTACTGAAAAATTGGGTTGATCGAAGGGGGTACTGTAAGGCTGGTCGTGCCGGTCATTTGAATGATGTTCTTCATTCGTAAATGTCAAAGTTCAACATTTCTAATAAACTCATAACTTCGAAAAAATATTCAGTAGTTTTTTATTTTTTACCGATCAAAATTGCAAATTTTAAATGACCTACCCACTATTTGTGCGAACTTTGACCTGAATTACACTTTGAATAAAATAAAATAAATGGAGGTTCATACTTGATAGAAGGTTCATAAAGTTTTTAAATATATAAATAATTTTATTTTATTTATAAAATAAATGGAGGTTCTATTTTTTTCTATTCATAATATATTATTATTTGGTTTCCTTAACATTCTGTATACAGATGGTTCTTGTGCTGTAACAGAGTCCGTTAAATTGCCTTTCAATCTTTCAGATCCATGGTAAACCACAGAATTATTTATTTGAGTTAACGTTACACTCCATTCAAAATTTCAGTATTCATTTACCAGAAGCTTTCTGAATTGTTGAAAGGAAAGAAACTAGTTTTTGTTGATTGATATTATATTTTATTGAATATGAATATAATAGAGTACTGACGAAGCAAAGTCTCTCTTAAAACCTGTTTTTTAGTAATGTTTTTACATATCTTGAGATTTTCTAAAAAGTAACTTAGATATCCAATAATAATGAATATTCTAAGTAAGATAGCTTTATGATGAAATTCTTGAGATTATGTTTAACATTTTTGAAAGATATCTGTTTTCATAAGAGGGATAAGCAGAAACAAAATTTTTTCTACTCAAAATAATTAATTTATAGGAGTTTTCTTAACAATTTATATTTTTTGGATTTTGTTATATCATTTGGATATCTTATAATGAATGTTTATTTGATATGTCGTTTGATATAAGTAGTACTTATATGACATTAATTTAATTCCTGAAGTTATAATATTAAATATAATTTTCTGAAATCAAATATGTAGAAGGCTATGAGAATATATCTGTAAATATTAAAATATTTAAATAAAAAAAAAAAAATTAAGTACTGAATTACATTCATTTGCAGATGTGGAGTAGATAGGTAAATTGCACAATTAATTCAAAATCGTGTTTCCAACATTCCTACTAATTTTCAGTTTTAAGTGAATCATTGTAACCTTAGTCCTATTTTTTGAGACAAATTAACCTGACTCTAATTAGTTGTTCGACCACTTGTCTTGGCCGCAAATCCGCAGTTCTCATTTTATCATAACCAGCAGGTAAAAATGAGCCTGATCACTGTTAAAAATATTTGAACCGAAGAATAAACGTCTGTAAGAACTCCTTGGGTGGACATTTGGTATATATTGAATTTCATTATTAACATCAGAATTTGTACTTTGGATTAAAAAAAAAATTCAATATCAAAACAAATTAAAATATGTTTATCTTCTACAATTTTAAGTTCAAATAATTTTTATTCAAAAAACTTTTAGAATTGAATTAATGTCTAAAACAAGCACCGCTTACATATAGACGTATATAATCAAAACTCAATATATAATGTCAAATGGAATAAATAAACCAACAGATATACGAAAGTCATTAAAATGAATAAATAAATATTTAAAGGAGACAAAATTTTGTTTCTGGTCTTACCTTTAAGAACACCAATTGCCTTTTAAAAACATGAACACACTTAAAGGACTTCTCAAAGAATATAATTTATTTGAAATATTTAATATATTTAAATATTCAGAAGTTAAGTTAATTCAGAAATCTCCCAAAACATGCACTATATCTTCAAAAAACAAATATAATTCTAAGCAATCCCTTCTTCGGTCCTGAATAATATTCCAAATATCAAAATCAAAAAACTAACCTATATCAGCAACTCACACGTGTAACTAAATGAATGTTTCGAAACACAGATCAACTTTATAATTCAAGATTGATCTATGTTTCTTTTTATTTTACTTTGGATTAAACCAAGAATATTTCTGCCTTTCATGAAAACACCAGGGTTTTTTCTGAATTTAAAATCGACTTGTTGGAGGGAGTTACGCCACTGTTTCCATGTGTTCATAAATTTCGTTAAAATGAGTAAACAATGAACGATTTTTTTCAGCTACATCGAACAATGCAGATTTTCTTTAGGTGGAAGTTAACACGAAATGAAAGAAACTATAATTGGCTTGATATAACCTCTCTATCTGCCGAGTAGAAAGTGAAATCAATTTGAGCATTAATTCAACGTTACTTTCTCCGATGGCGTCTCTTTCTTGGGAGCTCCTACATCATTACGGTCGTCACGGTCTTCAGCGATTATGTCATTGTCTTGGAAATTAGATAACAAATTATTCCTCATTATAACGATATTTATATTCGCGAGAAAGTAGCAGTGAAATTCCCCTCAAGTGAGTTCCGCGCCAGTCTCTTAATGTGGTGGAATTGATGGAGCAATATTTCACCACAGATTAACCAGATCACTCGCCAATTTTATCAATGAAAGTAGAAATAGCCTTCTTCTGACCTTGGAATGCGTGTACTTTAATCGTTTTAGAGTGCTTGGGGGGGCTTATTTTATCGACGTAAGTACTTCTTCACCAAAAGTAACACATCGCGGATAAATTCCTGGTTTAATGGATAAAACAGAACTTTTCATCAACATAGTCTAATTCGTTCTCTTACCTTTAGATACCATTCTAGAAAAACCATTCATCTTTGGCTTCAAAATAGGCGTTTGCTTCAGCGATCACTTCCTCATTCGAGCTAAACTCTTTCTATTGAGCATTTTCTAGGTTTGAAAACAGGTTAATGTCACTCGGAGCTAAATCTGGGGTATAGAGTGTATGCAATTTTGCAATCTTAGCCAACTACTTGTGATACGTGCATACATAATCTTGCTGAATGATTATATTTTCCTTTGTATATGGGGTCTTTTCATCAAAATTTCCTCATTCAGTCGATTTAATCAGGCCATTTATTGATCATATTAACTGCCTTGTCCTTTTCACTATAAATACTGTACGTATTCCACAATATGGACACCATAAACTAGTAATCTTTTTCATGGATTCAGTCATTACTTGATGGAAACCCATTTTCAACGTTTAGTAAATAACACTCAATTTTGTCGAATTTTGTATTAATAGTCAACAATTTTGTCACCACAGTGGTTTCATCAACTGAACTGATTGGGTGTTATAACTTACATATGATCTTATATAAAGAGTGTGTCAATAAGAGCGCAAGATTTGAATTACGCGCCATGTTTGACAGTCATAATGTCACATGATCATGACGTGGCAGATCGAAAGTTGACTAATGGGAGTTAGTAAACATGGAGCATTGCATAACAACGCATCCTGATTGTCAAAAATTATTATCAAAATGGTGAAAGTTTAATTGCCACTATTCGTAAAGTGCGTCTAATGTTCAGTCGAAATAATGTGCCCAATTCATCTACTGTGAAAAGGATGATCAAAAAATTCGAGAGTACTGGTTCGGTTAGTGATGTGAAACATACCATACGAGCTCGTAGAGGTAGTTGAGAACAA